>CANJKZ010000865.1:910000-2110000 GCA_947471745.1 Closterium sp. Naga37s-1
GTTTCAGTGTTGACAGAAAACACAAACAATGGGCCCAGTTAGCGGCAAAATGAATGGCGAGTGCAAGCATAACAATGGCAGTAGAGCCCAACAGGAAGAACAATAAGGAATGATTCAGCGATGGATATACTAAGTATTTTTTTCAGAGATGGATTATCACAAGAGAAAGCGAGGTGCACACCCAAACGGAAATGGAGACTGGTTCCTGGTCGCCCAAGTCACCTATCCCACTGCTCGGACTCTCGTTCACAGTGGCTCCTCTGCCTGACAGCATCACCAGCATCAGAGTGCCAAAGCTGAAGGGAAGGAAACCGGGTTGTGCAAAAGAAAGGGAGACTGTATGTTGCAAATCCATGCAAGGGGCAGCTTCAATTTGCCCCACACATGAAATGAGAAGCATGCTAGGTGGGTCAAACGTGACAGCACATTCCCGCCTGATTTATATTGTAGGTGTAATTTATTCTGTGCTGTTCATGTACGTATTTTCTGCTAATATATATTCACTCGAATAAGGGTTAACTTAAGAGATCAGAAACACGCTCGGCAATCACACACAATCTTAAACATGACATTTCTTCAAATATCTAACCTTGATACTGTAGACATACTTTCGTGGAAGAGCATATTAAGTCAATTGCCTTCTGCACACAAGTTTACAAACTATGAGATCCAAAAGGGTATGCTAGGTCTTCAATATATATACGCCCCTTGCACCAAATCTTACAAAGAATTTTCCAAGTTTAGGATGGGTAACCCTGTCGTACACTCCACAAGCGCGCGGTGCCTGTGGTAACCTTCATACCTTGCAGTTTGCCTTTGCCAATTGATTCAATCCAGCAGTGAGCAACTCTTTCCGTCCTTACTCATTCAGGCTTTGTTACATTCTGAAGTTCGTAGGTAAGCCACAATTATTTAGTGCTTATAGGTTGTCAGTGGGGGCATTATCACGCCTGTACATATACACATCAGAATGTCACCTGTACACACCCACATGGCACATGTACACACCACTATGGCCCCTACACAGGCCATGCGTCGTTTTACATCATGCCACCTATGCACAACAGCATCATACCTGCACACAACAGCATCACACCTGTACACATAAACATCACACCCTGTACACATTACCATCACACCTGTACACATGAGCATCACACCTATACACATCAGCGTCACACCTGTACACATCAGCATCACACATGTACACATCAGCATCACACCTGTACACGTCAGCATCACACCTGTACACGTCAGCATCATACCTGTACACGTCAGCAGAACACCTGTACACATCAACATCACACCCTGTAAACATTACCATCACACCTGTACACATCAGCATCACACCTATACACATCAGCATCACACCTGTACACATCAGCATCACACCTGTACACGTCAGCATCACATCTGTACATGTCAGCATCACACCTGTAAACATCAGTGGCGGTGATGGTCTTGTGTGTCCGGGAGTACACAGGGTCCACATACCCCACCGTTCCCAGCACTCGTGTGTAGCCCATTGGAGTGCTGTCCCCCTCACGCACCAGTCCAAAGTCACCCACCTTGGCCTGGGGAGGACGGGTAACAAAAATCAGGAGAGAGGCAATGCGGGGTTCATTCAGTTGCATCATGACTTTTGAGACGTCTCAAAAGGCATCAAGTGCGCAGAATCTGTTTTTCTTTAGAAATATCAAAGAACATATTCAGGTTGCATCATGTGCGCCGGGACTTGTTGGAATCGACCTTCCAACATCCTGCCGAAGTGATGCCAACAGCACACCGGTGTGAAAGAATGCCTGTATTAGGTGAAGTGGAAGAGGTTCAAAAGACTCCCTGCCAGGCCTTGAACAAGATGTTTCGTCAACCCATCATCACCGCACCTGCATGTGAGCATCAATGAGGATGTTGGCTGGCTTGATGTCCCGGTGCACGATGCCAAAGCTGTGGAGATACTCTAACCCACGTGCCACCCCTAGTAAGATGTTCACCCGCTGCAGTAGAGTCAGACTTGTGGGCGCATCTGGAATGGAGAATGGTAGAGGCGAGGCAAGGCGTCATTAAAGATGCTGACAATTGGAGAGAATCGGTCATACCACAATCCCCCGGATAAAGGCCTTCGTTTTCTTACATTGCCCTATAATGGGGAAGAACCCACACTGCCACGATGTATTCAATTGCGAAAATCACCACGAATTTGGTAGGGGCTTGAAATACAAAAATAATCTATTGCCCCTTCTGCTCATGTTAAGCCCCGGGGCGAAAATAAAGGAACACCCCTATCCGGCGGAATACTCGAATTTGTAATGTACACAAAGAGAAGCAGGTTTAGAAATGCTGAAAGGTTCTAGAAACAATAAGTAAATTGAAATGATGGAAACAAGCAAAACATGAGGTAATGTAGGTAGAGACTGAAGAGAAATAGCTTAGAGGCGATTAGGGCTGGTCTAGGTGAGGAAATTGGTACCCAAGGGACTTGGGGTGGCCAAATGGTTGCTCAAGTCGCCCACAATCAAGATGGGGACGTGAGGGACCCTCAAAGTGGGCCTGGAAAAAGCCCCTTCTAGTGGAACCGCGATTCTACAAATTGGAAACTCGAATTCCAATGATGGAAGTGCGTTCCCAAAGTTGGGAGACGTGCTGAGGTGCCCAAACCCAGATTTGGAGTGCCTAGCATTTTATAATATCACTTGGACAGCACCCTATGAGTAACTAATATAACCTTACCCCTGGTGTCAACACTGCTATAATGTAAACGGACACATAAAATTCATAAATAAACTATTGAAATAAACCTCCAGCATACCTGAAGGATATAAGTACCCAATAACATAATTTATCGCGTGGGACTAGGCACAAGCACAGGCCGAGGGACTAGACAAGCTTGGTTGGATCAATAGCCTTCTCAACTGTACCTTGCCCAATCCACCGCTGGAGGTCGCCATTGGCAATGAACTCATAAATGAGGACATTTTCCAGCCGCGTGTTCACATCACCACCCACTGCAAACCCCAGCAGCCGCACCAGATTGGGGTGGTGCTTCGTGGCCATTTGAGCCGCCTGTGGGCAGGCAAAGGAAGGAGGGGGAGGAGGGGGAGGGGGAGGAGGAGGAGGAGGAGGAGGAGGAGGAGGAGGAGGAGGAGGAGGAGGAGGAGGAGGAGGAGGAGGAGGAGGAGGTGGAGGAGGAGGAGGAGGAGGAGGAGGAGGAGGAGGAGGAGGAGGAGGAGGAGGAGGAGGAGGTGGTGAAGGAGGAGGAAGAGTGGGTTTGGTCATCCTTCCAGAATGGCTCTGATTCACAGCGCATTCTGAAGTTCCCCCACCAGCCCGTTTTTTTCAAAGCTGATGGGGGTTTTGGTGGGAATGCTCCCACTCTGACCACCGAACCTCATTTTGGCGGACGACAGATGTTGCCAGCATCGCATGTCCGGTATCCAATGAAATTGATGTGCCAGCTGGCATACCAAGTGTTGGGCTGACCTCGCCAGGCAAAACCCAAACGGCAGAGCCTGACGTTTGCGCCTGACGTTTGCGCCTGACGTAAAACTTTGGCACCGCAGTCAAATCAAGTCAACTTGGGTGATATTGGCTGATTCATGCAAGCAGTGCAGAAATGGGTTGAGAGGGCAGGAATGAAATATATGTTGCCGGGCTATGTGCACGAAACTGGCATGTCTAACACCGTAGTCCACACACCCTGCAAACGTGGCACGATCTCCATCGTCGCACACTGACGGACAGGCCAGGCATTGCGACTGTGGCCGGTTGGACTCAAGGTGTCGAGAAGTCGAACCGCGTGGGGGAACTTCTAAATGTGAATAAATGCCACGTCAACATTTCGAGTCGCGTGGGGGAACTTCAGAATGCGCCCTCAATCAGAATCGACATTCTTATGGACCCATAGAGTTGAGTAGTTCCCTATGTAAAGCTTATGACATAGCATTCGATCCTTGATCGCCACTGCCAAAACTCCACCCCACCCTGCAGCTTCGACCCAGCCCCAGCCCATCCCATCCCATCCCATCCCATCCCTCCCACCTCGCCCACCTCTCTGTGGAAGTCAGCAGTAATGACTTTGGCGCGCTTCACGGCCCACAGCGTGGTGCCATCCTCGGGGCACACCCCGCGGTACACGTCTCCATACGCGCCCGACCCAAGCAGGCACTCCTTGGACCAGTTGCCAGTCGCACGAGCCACCACAGCCAGCGAGTACTGCCGGCACGGCGTGGGTGCGTTCTGCAAGCCAGAGAGTGCAGCTGCATTGACGATGGTGAGTTTGGGTGAGGTGGGGGTGGGAGAAGGGGTGGAGGGAGAGCAAGGAAAAGGCATGGCGTTGAGTTGGACGAAACGATTGGATGAACGAGTATCACGAGGAGCACAAAGTAGATATTATAAGGTTGATGTACCCGTGTTTTTTTGCCTTCAGGACGAAAAGGGGATGGTGCTTGTGCTCGCCGTCATTTAATGGAAACTGGTGGCATGGCATGGCATGCAAGGATGATACCTCTGTTGGAGGCTCTGGTGCGTGCGGCAAACCACCAAGCAGAGGCGAGCACGAGCAGCAGCATCAGGACGGTTGCTGCCACAATGGCGATGATAGCTCCCACGGACAGGCCGGAGGGGGAGGAGGCGTCAGAGGGGGAGGGCGACGAGGGGGGCGAGGAGGATGGGGTTGGAGGGCTGCTGAGTCTTGTGGGTGGTAGGGGCAGTGGCGATGGAGGAGGAGAAGCCACGGTTCTTGGTGGGGGAGCTGAATAGGGCGGCACACATGCATGCACATGCATGCACATGCATCCACATGCATGCACATGCATCCACATGCATCCACATGCATCCACATGCATCCACATGCATCCACATGCATCCACATGCACATACACGCAGGAAGGACAGATTCAGGCATTTCGTGCAATGTGCACGATGCAAGTATCCATGCAGGCCCTAAGCTTGCATAAATACACACATATGGCATGAAATAACTAGCAAAGATTGGCTTTGATTGGCAAGGACTAGTACTCTGAGTGTAACAATCTCACCTGTGTGAGTTGTACATGTCGTACAGAAACTGTTGCACTGCTGGCAGAAGGCACTTGAATTGGACTGGCGAACCACACAGCTGGCAGCATCTGGGGGACATGTAAAGCCCGACATTGATATGTTGCTGCTTGAGGGGGCAGGTGGGGGTGGATGGAGGGAGTGGAATCACGGAGACAGAAGATTGTGAAGAGAAAACGAAACGAAAAAATGAGGGAAACAGTTACAAGGGCACGGGGAAGGCGGGTGCGATGGCCATACTTGTGCAGGCAGAGAGAGGACAGTGGGGTGAATGACACACGTTGGTGCAGAGGACAAAGTTGGCTAGAGGGAACGACTGACGACAACAACGGTAACACACAACCACAATTAAGGGTAAGTGGAGTGCAAGGGAACAACACATGGTACAAAGAGCAAAACACACATGGGCAGTGCTTACAGATAGGTGAGAGCTCTCAAGCTGGCAAGAGAAGCAGGTATGTGCCCCGTGAACTGGTTCTCACCGAAGCTCCTGCGATGCAATGAATGTGCAGTCATAATAGAACACCAGGAAGCAGTTTGGGTCGAATCAGAGCCATTGTGAAAGGATAGCCAAACCCACTGTTTTCCTCCTCTACCTGCTTGCCTTGGCTGCAGTAAAAAATCCAATTACCAAGATCAGCAAGTAGTGGCCCTAATTATATCTATGAATTCGTAAAAAAAATAGTGGATTTTATGTTGATTGAAACATTAAACTACTATGGTTCCACTCATCACTACCCAATAGCTTGACTCTGTCCCAGGCCTTCAGAGCTCCACTACCTCCTGCTCTGCACCTATTCTGTTGCTGTAGGGAGGATACTGCATGCCACCTACCGTCATCGCCCAGGTAGTAGACAGATATGTTTTATCTCATACTGCTAAAAAAACTGGCAGTTTATCTTGTAAACGGAAACGATTGTATCCCTTGCAAAAAGGGCACAAGTGTATTCGACGCACTTGCAATACATGAACACTCACAGCTCATTGATTTTGGACATCCCTAAGACCCAAGTCGGAAAGGATCCCTTCAGTCTGTTGTTGTTAAGACGCCTGAGGTGTAAATAGAGTCACCAGATTGAACATTCAACAGGACATCGCCTTATTTGACATCAGATTACTATGGCAATCGATGATGCAGAGAGAGGCAACATGAAAGTCAATGAACGTACACAAGAAAGAATACAACGAAGAGCCACCAATGATATGGTGCCTCCTATTTCTCTCTTTCTCCAATTCCTATCCCTCCGTTCCGTAAAGATGTCATACATGCCCCCCACATCACCATGCTCCTAAGGCGGCTGGTGCCTTGCATCTCACAAGAATATGAGGTCAGTGAGGCGAGAAAGGCTGTTGGGGATTTTGCCAATCAACCGGTTGTTTGCAAGGTCCCTTCGAATTCATGGCAAGCACGCAGGCACTGGCGACACAGCATGTCATGGAGCCACATGGAAGGGAACGAAATCGGACAAGCCGAGCAGGTCTAGCTGGCAAAGAGATCAAATATGTTCCAAACGCGGCATCCCAAATTGCAGCGTATAACGTATTTTCGCAATTGCGTAGTTTTCATGGTTACAGCCCATAATCGAATTACACAGGCCCGAAACGAATGCAAATAACTCATGTGACATGCCCTTACAATGAGTGCTGCCATTCGACCAACCGAACTCCCTTATTCTCTTGAACGCTCTCCTCCAACAGCCCAAACCCTCTCGACCAACAACACCTCCCGATTTGCCTATAGTCTAGGCCCAACGGGGTTTTTGGATTCTGCTGATATGCTCTTGCCTATTTTGGGCTTACTTGTTTTTTTTGGCTTACTTGTTTGCACAGACAAAGCAAGCAGTGGGCTGAGCGATCTCACAAGGAGGTGATGTACTTCATGTTGCCAATGCCCTCCGGGATGCTTCCCACAAGCTGGTTCTCCGGAAAGCCCCTGCAGTTTCGCCACCAAAGCCAATCCACCATCACACTATGTATGGATGGGTCCTTCCACAAGAAGAGTAGAGGAAATTTAGACAAGTTCATAACATACTTATTCTTAAAGAGCATCAGTATAGTGTGACAATCTGAAAATCACAGCTCACTGAGACAGAGTTTTGAGATGTCTCATAAGTCCATATATGGTGCGATAATCTGAATCTCACAGCTCGCTGAGCTTGGTAAGGCTGCCAATGGACTCGGGAATGGTGCCTGAGAGGCTGTTATACCACACAGAGCTGTGTGTTGCACAGGGAACAGGGTGCAATGGAGATAAGATGGGATGATAGGCATGCGCACATGTGATGGGCATGCGCACATGTGATGGGCATGTGCACATGTGATGGGCATGTGCACATGTGATGGGCATGTGCACATGTGATGGGCATGTGCACATGTGATGGGCATGTGCACATGTGATGGGCATGTGCACATGTGATGGGCATGTGCACATGTGATGGGCATGTGCACATGTGATGGGCATGTGCACATGTGATGGGCATGTGCACAAGTGATGGGCATGTGCACATGTGATGGGCATGTGCACATGTGATGGGCATGAGGCAGCAGGCTCAGGGTGTCAATGGAAGGTTGACAAGACATTGAGGGTTACAAGATTTTAAGGTTGATGGTGCTGCCGATGGACTCTGGTATGCTCCCAGTGATGCTGTTCTGAGCAATGTTTCTGCAACACAACACAGCACACACGCTCAGCGAGCTGTGAGAACCACAAAGAGGGTTCGTGATGTGTGCGCGTGTGACGGGTGTGTGCATGCGTATCTGTCTGCACTGCACGTGTATCAAAGAGCTACCCTCACAAGCGCAGCCTCCAGCACGACAGGCTCTCTTCCTCGGCCCGCTGAATCAGAGTGAACGCACAGGTGGGTGAGCTTGGTGCGACCAGATATCCAGGAGGGAAATGGGCCCTCTAAATCCATCATGAAGAGGTTTCTGCACACACCATACACACACACACAAGTGCATACTCACACACACAAGTGCATACTCACACACACAAGTGCATACTCACACGCGCGCACATGCAACCACGCACTCACACGCGCGCCCACACACACATGCATGACATATACGCTCGCGAGTGCGAGCACGCACGCACGCACGCACGCACCCACACATGCAACCAGGCACACACGCAAGCACCCACGCATGCACACACGCACGCACGCACGCACACACACACACACACACACACACACACACACATACACACACGCATGCACTCATACGTAAATGTACAAACATGTGTGCGCACACTAGAATTCACGCGAAAACACACAAATATATTCAAAAAACATATTGATGACAAACAGATATCGGTAAAGGTATGGTATTCCCTGGTGTGAAAAGCAGTGGCATGGTGAATGGGCTGTGCGGGGGAGAAGTGGGCCACCCACATGTATCTGAGGTTTGTGAGGCGCTCCATCTCCTGGGGAATGGACCCTGTGAGGTGGAAGTTGAGGCCCAGGCTCCTGCCATGGCATGGTATGACATCATCACAAGGCATGGCATGTGATGACACCACTACAAAGCATGGCATGGGATGACGCCATCGCATGTGATGATGCCATGGCATGGTGGTACGCAAGTGGAATAGATTCACAAAGGCACTACATTTTGAAGGATTGAGTGGCACCATGGTATGGCACAACAAGACGATATGGTTGAGCATAGAAAGGCCTAGAAAATGGATAACATGACACAGCGAGGGGTAAAGGATGGATGGAGCTTCCGAAATGGAACACAGGAAAGTGGGCAAGCAACGAGAGAATGGAAAATGAAAGGGTAGGGAACCGCAAACAGGGAGGAGCAATGCTTTGTACAATTCTTCCAAGCCAGTGAGCCGCGCAATTGCTCGTGGAATTTCCCCATCCAGATTGTTGGAATATAAGCGCCTGGTATGGTACAGTATATATAATTGGCATGCATACGTGATATAGCCTTGCCAGACAGTAAGATACGTGCTTCCTGCGAACACGAAATACGTAACGAAATCACAAAACAAACAAACAAACAAACAAACAAACAAAAACAACTGTTAGGCCCCAGGCTTGCCTTATGCACTCTGTTCCCAAAATCACACAGAAAAACGCCTATGAAAGTAAGTGTGAATGAGCTAAACAGAAGGGTAGAGAAGAATACGACATCATGATCACTCGACATTGCACATCATGGGATAGTGGCACAGCGAATGCGGAATGGAAGAAAACCTGACATAGCATGGGGGGGGGGGATAAGGGCTGCTGACAGGATCCTGAGTGCAGCAATGCCAGCAATGGCTGCTGGGATGGAGCCTGACAGCCAATTGTTAGTCAGATCCCTGATAAGCGCGCATATCAGGAAGGGGAGGGAGGGAGGGAGGGAGGGAGGGAGGGAGGGAGGGAGGGAGGGAGGGAGGGAGGGAGGGAGGGAGGGAGGGAGGGAGAGAGGGAGGGCGGGCGGGAGGGAGGGAGGGAGGGAGGGAGGGAGGGAGGGAGGGAGGGAGGGAGGGAGGGAGGGAGGGAGGGAGGGAGGGCGGGCGGGAGGGAGGGAGGGAGGGAGGGAGGGAGGGAGGGAGGGAGGGAGGGAGGGAGGGAGGGAGGGAGGGAGGGAGGGAGGGAGTGAGGGAGGGAGGGAGGGAGGGAGGGAGGGAGGGAGAGAGGGAGGGAGGGAGGGAGGGAGGGCGGGAGGGCAAAAGGGGGAAATGTCACGCAAGGAAGTTGAGGTGGGGCACATTTGCTCGGCTGTAGTGAGCTGCGGTGAGCTGCGGTGAGCTGCGGTGAGCTCCTAGTGGCTGGGTGGACCATGCAGCAAACGCTGAAGCAATTGAAATGATGGTCATGGACCAAGGCGTTTGCAGTGGCAGTGGCAAGCGATGGGATAGCAAAGGGATGATGGCACAGCATCAGCATGGCGTTACACGGCATGATATTCCCAGCTTACAGTTGTGTAAGGGTTGTGAGGTTCCACAGGGAATGGGGAATGGGGCCCGTTAAGTTCCGCCCAGTCACATTCCTGGTGCAAGGCATGGCATGAGGGGGGGAATGAGGGCACGGCACGAGGGGGAGGGGGCATGGGCGATGGAAAAGAGGGTACGTGGCATGAATGGACGAGTCAACCGTTGGTATGGCAGCGAGGGGCATTGCATGGGTTTGTGCCATGGGGCGAGCAAGCACGCATGGGGCGAGCAAGCACGCATGGGGCGAGCAAGCACGCATGGGGCGAGCAAGCACGCATGGGGACAGCAAGCACGCATGGGGACAGCAAGCACGCATGGGGACAGCAAGCACGCATGGGGACAGCAAGCACGCATGGGGACAGCAAGCACGCATGGGGACAGCAAGCACGCATGGGGCGAGCAAGCACGCATGGGGACAGCAAGCACGCATGGGGACAGCAAGCACGCATGGGGCGAGCAAGCACGCATGGGGACAGCAAGCACGCATGGGGACAGCAAGCACGCATGGGGCGAGCAAGCACGCATGGGGCGAGCAAGCACGCATGGGGACAGCAAGCACGCATGGGGACAGCAAGCACGCATGGGGCGAGCAAGCACGCATGGGGACAGCAAGCACGCATGGGGACAGCAAGCACGCATGGGGACAGCAAGCACGCATGGGGCGAGCAAGCACGCATGGGGACAGCAAGCACGCATGGGGACAGCAAGCACGCATGGGGACAGCAAGCACGCATGGGGACAGCAAGCACGCATGGGGCGAGCAAGCACGCATGGGGCGAGCAAGCACGCATGGGGACAGCAAGCACGCATGGGGACAGCAAGCACGCATGGGGCGAGCAAGCACGCATGGGGACAGCAAGCACGCATGGGGACAGCAAGCACGCATGGGGCGAGCAAGCACGCATGGGGCGAGCAAGCACGCATGGGGACAGCAAGCACGCATGGGGACAGCAAGCACGCATGGGGACAGCAAGCACGCATGGGGACAGTCACCACTTTTCAAGATGCTTGTTCCAGGGCCAATCGAAGATAAAACAAATCTCCCAACAATCTTAAGGGAAGAAGGGGAAGTGGTAGGCAGGTGGGGGAGGGAGGGGAGCGGAAGGGCCAAGTGGGGGCCGTGCTGATTGGGAATGCAGGACGCACATGGAAACAATGAAGCCAGCTGCATTGCAGCGCACGCCATGCACCCCGTCTCGTCTCCCCCCGCTGCCCCCGCCCTCCTATGTGAACCCAGTATAGGCGGCACGCAGCACGCACAGGGAGACGATGAAGCCAGCCGCATTGCAGCGCACGCCCTCCACCTGCGCGCAGTCCCCCCCCTTGCTCCATCCGCGCAGCTGCGACCGCCACTGCCCCTGACACTCCGCCAGCACCGCCGCTGCGGGGACAGCCGTGGAAGGGGAGAGGAGGGCATGTGCGTAGGGATGGGGAAGGATACGGATGGGAAAAGGGGAAACATGCAGAGAGGGGAAGGGCATGCGGATGGGGACTGGGGAAACATGGCGGAGGGGGAACCAGCGCCCGAGGAAGGTCGGAGCAAAAAGCAGGCGTGGGGTAGGTGCGTGTTGGACGGGGGAGAAGGCGGAAAGGGCAAACCCAAACGAACGATGCAGCTGGGAAGGAGAGGGAAAGGGGGCGTGCCGCGAAATATGCCAGGCATTGCGGCTGGCGGGAGGACTAAAGGCAAGAAGCCCGCGTCGGGGAGAGTGACCGGACACTGACAATGACTGGCTAGTCTTCATCTGTCAACTCTAGAAACAGGCGTGGAGCGCTGGACAGTGGCGCGCCGGACAGTGGTGCCACGCGCAGGATAGCGCCGGGCCGACTCGGACGCTCCGAGCCACAGCCTCAGAATGCAGCGGAAAGGAAAGGTGAGCATCGACTAGTAGTACTACGCCCTTGGCTGCGCACAGCTGTGCGCAGCGCAGGTCATTCTAGCGCGACGGACCTTGCGAGGGGTGGAGACCCGTAGCAGCCGCGGCCGTTGGAGAGAACACGCCGAGCGCGAGCCCGGCGACGAGGACGGCGAGGCGATGCCGCTGCGGCGACCCCGCCATGACTTAGCTGCAACGGGAATGTAACGTATTACCCTAACTACCGAGCTAACAACCATCGATCTCTCTCTAAGTCAATTGTTGAGAACTTCTCTCGACAAAGGAAGAGTTGGAGAAGATGGTTGAGTTGGTTGGGATGAAACTTGGTTTGGGTTTGCCAAGCCTCAACTTTGGAGGTTTGGAACATTTCCAACTCAACCAAGAGAATGTTGAAGGTTGGAATTCCAACCAATCAGAAACTGCCAAACAAGTGTTACAATCTACTCTATCCTAACACAACCATTGAATGGTTCTAAGTTGGGTTTTCCAACCCAACACAATTGCCACATAGGCTCCAAGCCTAGGAACCATCCCACCATGGAAACCATGGTTGGGATAGTTCCCCAAGGGGTGTATTAAGGGGGTCTGAGCTAAGCAAGCTCATTCTGAACCTCCCACTCCAACAAAACAATTGGAAATGGGATTGTTTCTCTAAGTCCTTTTGGGCTCTCTCACAAGTCTCCCTACACTACTACTCCAAGTGCTTTTCATCAAAGGCATCAAGAAGATCTTCATCTCCAAGGCTATTAAGGCTAGTTAAAGCTACTATTTTGTATTGGAATATTATAAAAGCCTTGTAACCGCCATTATAATAGCCCTGGGCATTACAGGGAAGCTCGACTCATCCCGGCATTTTCACTCGGAGTTACCACAATGTACCCTAGCGAACACCTGGGAAAATCCGTTCGCGAATTCGGGAGAAATGTCGCAAAACATATCTGGCACATTCGACAAATTACTCGCAGGTCTTCCAATCAAGGAGCAGGGAGGTACAGGGTTACCCTAATTTGACATCACAAGCTCGGGAGGAGCCAACGCCCGTGACGAAAGTCACTGACACCCTCGCGAATCAGACATGGCCTTGGCATGTGGCTGGCAGGTCGTTTCTAAACAGGCATTTCTTCATATAACCAACCACCTAGATCAAGCTTGCTTGTGCGGCATTGCTCTCGTCGCGCGTCGTTCCTTCCTCGATCAGTGGCTCGGTCGCCTCACTCGCGTCGCGCATCGTTCCTTCCCCCGTGTCCGTCCACTCTCTCTCCCCTCGCCTTCTACCTGTTCGCACGTCATTCGCGACGCCGTAGCGAGATGGTGGCATGTTACAGCGTGGTAACATGACGCGTTGCAAGCATCTAGATCGAGTCCTGAGGAGATGGGGTAAGTACTTGTGAGGCGATCCGACGGTCTAGATTGTAGAAGGAGGCGGATGGCCAATGGGGACTCGTATGTAGCGTCGCAGGCTGGATCGCGCCTCGTCATTGCGCCGCACGGCCGACGCTACGAGATCTCAACCGCTGACGTGTGCGCGACGACGGTACGACCGCAGCGCGACGACGGTGCGACGGTAGTGTGACGACGGTACGAGTGCGACGACGGCGGTGCGACGGCAGCGCAACGACGGTGCGACGGTAGTGCGACGACGGTGCGACGGTAGTACGACGACGGGGCGACAGTAGTACGACGACGGTAGTGCCACGTGGGCTGCACTGACGGGAGTCACCGAAATCCCAAGCCGTCCTACCCAGTGCATTCTCCCCTACCCTCGCTCCATGCTCCACCGCTCTCTACCGCACTCTAATTGCTCTCTTCCTCTCCATCATCCCCGCTGCTCTCCAGACAGCCACGAGCGCCCGCTCTCCCGCCGCACCTGCCACGCTCGCAGCCACAGCCCAAGAGGATACAGTCACTCTGGTTGCAGTCACAATCACAATCAGCATCGCTGTGACCAACGTCTGCTGCTCGGAGTGCTCCTTCTCGCGTTCCTCTCCTTGCGGCATGCCGTGGCTCGAGGTGTGTGTGACTGTAGCACGATTGGTGTGTGACTGTAACGCAGTCACTGTAGCGCGATGTGCATCTTGGTGTGTGGATCACTGTGTCCTGCATCACCATGATCACTCACTCTGCCGCCCATCTCTGATCCTGTTGTCCACATCCCCTCTATGCGTCCCATCCCATCCCATCCCATCCCATCCCATCCCATCCCATCCCATCCCATCCCATCCCATCCCATCCCATCCCATCCCTGCTCCTCCTCGTGCCTGCCATCCTATTGCCCGCCTGTGCCACATGCAGAGGAGGGTCTGCAGGGACAGGAGGCTCAGGAGGAGGGCAAGGGGCGGCAGGAGGCCCTGTTGGGTCGCGTGCAGCAGTTCGAGCGATCGCTCGCCGATCAGCTGTCAGCTCTCTCTCTCTCGCCACGCATCCCTCTCGCTTCTGTCTTTATCTCTCCCGTACCCCTCCTCTTCCCTTTCTATTCCCTGCGAACCTCTTCTTTCCTCCTCCAACCCTACCTCTGCTCCCCCCGCCCTTATTCCTTCCGTTCTTCTGGGAGTGTTACACATGTGCGTGTATCTGCCTCCCATCTCTGTTCCCTGGCCGGTTTGCCAGTGTCTTTGTTATTGTCTCGCACCAGAAGCTACTGCTAACCTGTCTCATTTGCTCTGCTCCTTGCCCCTTCATTGTCGCATCCTTCCATCCCTCCGTCCTACCCTATAATATGGGTGAGGAAGCAGAGTCAGGCTCATACATGCCCCAAATCCTCTACCCGCCCTTCTTTTCTGCTCCCCTCGCCTGCCCTGCCCTCCCCTCCCCTGCCCTCCTATTCCCTCTCCCCTGCCCTCCCTTCCCTCCCCTGCCCTCCCTTCCCTCCCTTCCCCTACCCTTCCCTCCCCTTCCCTCTCCTTCCCTGTCCCCCTCTCTCCTACCCTGCCCTGCCCTCTCATTCCCTCCCATCCCCTCCCCTCCCCTGCCTTGCCTCCCTTGCCATCCCCGCCCCATCCCTCCCCCCCAGCCACATGGAGCGGCGGGACTTACTAAGAAAATCAGCAGCGCCATTCAACCGCACCCTGCACACATCCGCCCTGCCCTCCATAATGCTCGACTACTACGAGCTTCAACCCCACCTCGGCCCGCGCCTGCGGTGCCGCGGCCCGCCCTGCCCCAAGTTCGGCCACTGCGGATCATCCTTCCCCCACATACAAGCCTGCTGGAACGACCATCTCACGGACCCGCGCCCACTCTTCCCCGCAGACCCGCTAAACTGCCCGCGGCTTCAGCCCGTGGAGGATGTGGGGCGGCTGCGGCGGCCGTGGTACTTCATCGATAAGCAGTGCTCGCACCGCGTGGATGTGAATGCGAGGGATGCTACTGCCATGCAGGTGTGTTCAAGATAAAAATGTGTAGCGTTCGGGGGATTCTTTTGTCGACTCAAAAACCGCTGTTGTTCTTTTGCTTGAGCATAAACTACACGATGGCTGCTCTTTGAGAATCGTGCATGTGCATGATGCCACGGCCACGCAGGTGTTCAAGATGAAGGATGTGTACTCGGCGTTTGGGGGATACGTGTTTAACTTGACGCATCGCTTCAACCGCAACGGCTGCACTCGCTTCCTCAAGGTGCTGCTCGCTTCCTCAAGGTGCCGTGCTGCGCTGTGTTGTGTGCATGCTTGCCTTGCCTTCTTGCTTGCTTGATTGTTCCGTGCCGGCTGTACCATCATTCGTGCACCTCTAGTGTTCCATGTGCTCCCAAGAAGTGCCCACCAGCCAGGCAACTCGACCTCCTTTGACCCCCTCTCACTCCATCCCTCCCTCAATTTCCCCCGCCCCACACCTCGACGTTGCTTCTCCCACTTTTTGCGCTTTGCAATGCTACCTTCGCCCCACGCCTCACCATGCGTGCGGCACGAACAAGGTCGCAAACAGACCTTCACAGCAACCTTCCCTCCTCTCCTCTTGACACCTCTATCTTCTTCCCCTCCTGACTCGCCCTCCCAGACCTCCTTCACCACCCCAGCCTGCACGCCACTCAAAGGACATGCTCCACTGCCTTCACTGCATCCCCCCCTGTGTTCCTCCCAGGCGTGTACTCATGAGGGGGGGGTGGTTCACTGGGTCTACTGGCAGGCCGGCAGCCACCCTTCTCGTCTCCGCAGCGTTTCCGTGCGTTCCTACATTGCTGATGCAGGGACGCAGGGTGCGTTCCTACATGCAGCGTCCCTTAATCCCCACGCCCCTGTGTCTACCCCACCTCAGGCAACATGACAGTACCATCTGCTGGAAGTGTTCAACTGGGACTACCGCCAGGCAGGCAACTTCGACCCCTTCATCATCGAACCCATACCGATGCTCTACATCCCTATGTGCTTTGCTCCCCACATGCGACACTCACCCCCAACATGACGGACGGTGTACCATTTAAAAGAGGTGTTCAACTGGGACTACCGCCAGGCGGGCAACTTGTACCACTTTATCATCGAGGCCGTGCCGCTGCCGTACATCTCTATGTTCCTTTGCTCACACCACCCCCTCCACAGGCAACGCTGACCCCCAAAATTACGGTGTATCATCTTCCCTCAGTGTTCAACTTGGACTACCGCCAGGCGGGCAACTTCCCCTCCCATCTTCATGCTGCATCTCCCTGCCCCACATCACATCCCTATGTCCCCTCACTTCCCCAGGCGACGCTCACCCCCAACATGACAGTATACCATTTGAAATCGATGTTCAATTGGGACTACCGCCAGGCGGGCAACTTCTACCATTTCATCATCGAGGCCGTCCCGCTGCTCTATGCCGCTGCCCGCCTGCTGCCCTCGCTGCTGCCTGACATCCCTATTGCTGCCAAGAGCGACCAGGTAATAACGCACGCCCATTTCCCTGGCTTCCAGTTCTCCCTCCTCGCTGCTCTATGCCGCCGCCCGCCTGCTGCCCCCTCTGCTGCCTGGCATCCCCATTGCCGCCAAGAGCGACCAGGTACCCTTTTCAGTGCCGTCTTATTCTCTCGCCTGACTGCTCTGCTGTCCGTCCAGCTGTTCCACACCGCTGCCCGCCTCCTCCTGCCCTCGCTGCTGCCCGACATCCCTATTTCCTGCCTAGCGCTGTAATTCCCTCCCGCACCCACCCTCCACTTACGTAAGTCCCGCCCAATTCGATACCCATGCAACTACCCAACCCTTCGCTTCAGCAGACGTCATCCACCTTCTCACCCCTCGTTCTCCCCGCTTTCCCCAACAGTCACCTGACCCTTCGCCTCCCATCCTCGACACTCACCCAGCTCGCTATGTACAATATGTACACTTTGTACAACCCCCATCCTCTTCCCACTACCCCCTTCACATTCACGCAAATGTGACAGCTGTCGGAAACTCACCCACCTCCCCCATGCTCTCGTGTGCCTCTCTCTCACACTCCCCCTGTTCACACTCTTGTGGTCCCTTCTCACTTCTCCTGCCCTTCATCTCTTTCTCTGCTCATCCTGCTTTCACTCCTGACTCTTCCTTCTCCTGTCACTTCCTTCCCAGTTAACTCTCACAGATGTTCTCCCCTTCCTTCTCTTGATTCCTTTCCCCTGCTACTTGTCTCTGTGATGAGCTCCCTCTTGCCCCATCCCATGACCTATTGCTGCCGTCCTCGCCCTGGTCATGGGACCCTTGTATGCCTGGGACCTCTAGGCCTTGCCGGCAACTGCCACGTTTGTCACATGGTCTATGACCTGTTTCCCACTCTCGTCCTCCGGCACCAACACCCCCGACTCTCGCACCTCCTTGACGGTCCACCTCTGCTGAGACACTCCCAAATCTAGTCCATCCCGCTTTGCCCTCCTCGCGTACACATCCTGTCCCGCCTCCACGTGTTGCTCCTTGTTCTGCATCTTCCCCAGTTGCTGCTGGCGGTAGCGATGAATATCCCGCAGCTGCGCCACCTTCAGGCTCTCCATTGCAGCCGGCAGCATCTTCTTGAGATGCGCTGCTCTCGCGTCTGCCAGCGCCACCCACTTCTCCGCGGTCCCTGCCGCCACGCTGTCAGTCAGCAACCGTGGCGCTCCTACCGGCAATATCGGCTGCTTCCTGAATAGCAGATAGTAGGGTGACACGTCCTTCAGGGCTGCCTGCTTGCTGAACCTATACCCAGCCATTACCCACGCCAGCTTCTTGTCCCAGTCCCCCTTGTGTGCCTCGCCGTACACTAGGGATGAGCAATATGACGAACACCTGTTCGGTTCGCCTCGAACGTGTTCGAGGCGAACCGAACAGGATTTTTTTTTTTGCCTAAATTGTTCGGAGCGAACGTGTTCGGTGTTCGCCCGAACACGTTCGCCGTTCGCCCGGCTCAGCTGGCCGAGGCGCGTCGAACACGAACGTGTTCGTGTTCGACACGGGCCTTCGACGAACACATTGGTGTTCGTCGACGAATAGGCCCGCGACCAATTTTTAGGTCGCGGGCCTTGGTGTTTGGGCTCAGATCAAGGCATTTCGCCGCTGCTTAAGTGCGGATCAAGGCATTTCGCCGTTGCTTAAGTGCGGATCAAGGCATTTCGCCGTTGCTTAAGTATAGATCTAGCATTTCGCCGTTGCTTAAGTGCGGATCAAGCATTTCGCCGTTGCTTAAGCTCAGATCTAGCATTTCGCCGTTGCTTAAGTGCGGATCAAGGCATTTCGCCGTTGCTTAAGTATAGATCTAGCATTTCGCCGTTGCTTAAGTGCGGATCAAGCATTTCGCCGTTGCTTAAGCGTAGATCTAGCATTTCGCCGTTGCTTAAGTGCAGATCTAGCCTTTCGCCGTCACACGCTGGCACTAGTATGGATGAAGCAGGGCGGGACTGGCTTGGGGGGTGGGGGGAGGGAATGTGAAACATTTGGATTTCACTCTACTTGGATCTAAGAAGGTCCTTTAAGGCGAACGCGAACATGTTCTGGGCGAACGTGTTCGTGTTCGCCAAAACGTTCGAAATGTTCGCCTCTCTTGGCGAACTTCGAACACCCTTTCTGGTGTAAAGTGTTCGGCGAACCGAACAGTGTTCGGTTCGCCGAACGGCCATGTTCGAGCCCAGGCGAACACGAACATGTTCGTGTTCGCCATTTGCTCATCCCTACCGTACACTCGCCGACCCTTTTTCACTGTCTGCACCAACCTTTCCGTCAAGCCATCGGCTTGTGGGTGGTAGCGAGAGGTGGTGCGATGCTGGATGCGATTGGACGCCAGCAGCTCGTCAAGCTCTCCTTGAAACTCTCCTTGAAACTCTCCTTGAAACTCGGTCCCCTGGTCTGTCAGCACCTCTCCACATGCCCCAAACCTCGTTAGCACCATCTCCTCAAAGGCCTCCGCCACTGCTGCCGCCATCTTGTTCACCAACGGTCGAGCTTCCGCCCACTTGCTCACGCGCTCAATCATGAGCAGGATGTACCGCCTTCCTCTCCTTGACACTGGCAGTTCCCCTGCTATATCTAACGACCATCGGTATCCAAGCTCCACTATGGCCAGCGTCTGGAGCTCTGCCTGACTCTTCAGCAGTGTCGCTTTGTTCCTGCAACAGAGCTCACATTTCTCCACCCATTCCTTCACCTCTTTCCTCATCCTGGCCCACCACCAGCCTGTCTGCAGTAACTGTTGCGTGCGCAGCGGTCCGAAGTGCCCCAACTTTCGAGACGTCTCAAAACTGCACCTCCTTGATTATCGCCTCTCGATCCGCCGGCTCCGGCACTCTCTTCCAGCCATCCTTGGTTCGCAGCTGCACCTGTTCCTGAAACCATCTGTAGTGCTGTCCCCTTGCCCTGGCCCTGGGCCCTGCTTCCCCATCTTCTGCTGTCTCCCCCTTTATCCATGCGAGTGTTTCCGCGTCTTGCCATACATCAGCTGCTCCTCGCTTCTGCTCCCCTCCTGCCCCCTGCTCTTTGACCATGGTGGTCAATGCTGCTGCCGGTGGTTCAGGCTCTGGGCCGCGCCCCTTTTCTTCCTTTGGTGGGTTCCTTGATAGCCCATCGACGTGCTGTATCGTCTTGCCTGGGCGATTTTTCACTGTAAAATCGTACTCTTGCAGTTTCGTCGCCCATCTGGCGTTCCGCCCTGTCAGCGTCTGGTTCTGCATGAGCCACAGCAAGGGCTGATGGTCAGTCACTAGCGTGAAGTGTCTCCCCTGTAGATAGACCGAAAGTGTCCCACTGCCCACACCCTCGTCTGAGCCCGTGGCTCCACTCAGCTTCCCGGTCGCACCTCCTTTCGCGCCGTGCGCGTCCGTCTCCGTCCCAACCTCGCGCTCGTTCTTCCCATCGCCTTCCATCACCTCCGTCCCCCCTAGCCGATCCTTCGCGGCGAAGTCTAGTCCCGATCTTGTGGGCATGCCCCACTCGAACCTGATTGGTTGTATGTGATGAGCTCTGAGCTCCCTCACATAGCTATATCACCCTGCTTCTCCTACCACATGATGGCTTGCCTTATCTCCTTAGGTTCAATACTTGCTCAGTATGCCGCAAGAAATTCGTGTTGAAAGGAAACATACAAGCAATGAGGTTAGCTTCAACAAGGATCCGCCTATACTACCAGCTCTGCCACCTCCTCTCTAGTCCCATCATCCCCTAGTCTGTTCGCTAGCAGCTATCGCTACCTTCGAGCAGACTTGCATCCATGCTGCTCTACACCACTCTTCCCCGCCTCTAGCTACTTTGCCTCCAGCTGACACTGCACTGATCCAGCTGGCTCCTTGGAGCATGCATGCACACACACGAAAGCAAACACACATGCACACACACGAAAGCAAACGCACGTGCACACACACGAAAGCAAACACACATGCACACACACGAAAGCAAACACACATGCACACACACGAAAGCAAACACACATGCACACACACGAAAGCAAACACACATGCACACGAACACCCATCCAAGCACTGGTGGTAACCTCCCTTCCCCTTGCCGCTGCCTTGCACTGTAATTCCCTCCCGCACCCACTCTCCGCTTATGTAAGTCCCGCCCAGTTCGATACCCATGCAACTACCCAACCCTTCGCTTCAGCAGACGTCATCCACCTTCTCACCCCTCGTTCTCCCCGCTTTCCCCAACAGTCACCTGACCCTTCGCCTCCCATCCTCGATACTCACCCAGCTCGCTATGTACAATATGTACACTTTGTACAACCCCCATGCTCTTCCCACTACCCCCTTCACATTCACGCAAATGTGACACTCTGCTGTCCGTCCAGCTGTTCCACACCGCTGCCCGCCTCCTCCTGCCCTCACTGCTGCCCGACATCCCTATGGCCGCCAAGAGCGACCAGGTAATAACGCACGCCCTTTTCTCCGCCTTCTTCTTCTCTGTCGTCCCTGCTCCGTCTGTGCCGCTGCTCTGCTCCGTCGATGTCCGCCTGCTGCCCTCGCTGCTGCCCGACATCCCCATTGCCGCCAAGAGCGACCAGGTACCCTTTTCACTGCTTTCTTATTCTCACCTGACTGCTCTGCTCTGTCCGTCCAGCTGATCCACACGGTTGCCCACCTCGTGCCCTCCCTGTCCGACATGCCCATCGCTGCCAAGAGCGACCAGGTAATAACACACGCCCCTGAGTGCTGACCAGGTAACTCACGCCCTTTTCCTGGCTTCCATTTCTCTCTCCCAGCTGCTCTGCTCCACCGCCCGTCTCATGCCCTCGCTGCTTAAGAACCCCATTGCTGCCAAGGCCGATCAGGTAAGCACACCCTTTGAGGCTGCCCACTCGTCCCCCTGGCTCTATCTTTCTCTCTCCTGGCGGCTCCATCTTGATTAGGTGCTACCTGACATCAAATCGCTGCGACGGCGGACCAGATAGACCTCGATTGACTTTTGTATTCTTACTTCAAGTTATAAAACAACGTTTCCTGCGCTGCTCCTCTGCCCTGCACGTGGCTTCCACCCTCTTAACCTCTTCTCCTCCCCTCCCCTTCTCCTCCGGGCCCATCTTCTCCCTCTTTTTCCCTTCCCAATGGAAGGTGCACAAAATGATCAAGCCACCCATAATAGGTGCCACAAGCCGAATTATCTGCCTCTTTCCACCTCATGGCCTCGTCCATCCCACTGCTATGCGCCCATTGCATTGCTCCCTCTCCCCTCCCTGTCCACTCCCCTTCACCCCTTCTCCCAGTGGGAGGTGTATCACAATATTGGGCTGTCCATAGTGGGCGTGCTGTAAATGGACGCTGCCTTATGCCATTGCCCCCCCTTATGCCATTGCCCCCCCTTATGCCATTGCCCCCCCTCCTCCACTTCCCCCCTCCCCATCACCCCTTCTCGCAGTGGGAGGTGTACGACCAGATAGGGCTGCCCATAGTGGGCGTGCCTCGTGAAGACATGTGGACCATCCGAGTGCGTGCATGGGAGATCGTACATGCCCACACCATGTACCAGGTGATAGTCATGATGCCATGTGATGCCATGTACCAGGTGATAGTCATGATGCCATGTGATGCCATGTACCAGGTGATAGTCATGATGCCATGTGATGCCATGTACCAGGTGATAGTCATGATGCCATGTGATGCCATGTACCAGGTGATAGTCATGATGCCATGTGATGCCATGTACCAGGTGATAGTCATGATGCCATGTGATGCCATGTACCAGGTGATAGTCATGATGCCATGTGATGCCATGTACCAGGTGATAGTCATGATGCCATGTGATGCCATGTACCAGGTGATAGTCATGATGCCATGTGATGCCATGTACCAGGTGATAGTCATGATGCCATGTGATGCCATGTACCAGGTGATAGTCATGATGCCATGTGATGCCATGTACCAGGTGATAGTCATGATGCCATGTGATGCCATGTACCAGGTGATAGTCATGATGCCATGTGATGCCATGTACCAGGTGATAGTCATGATGCCATGTGATGCCATGTACCAGGTGATAGTCATGATGCCATGTGATGCCATGTACCAGGTGATAGTCATGATGCCATGTGATGCCATGTACCAGGTGATAGTCATGATGCCATGTGATGCCATGTACCAGGTGATAGTCATGATGCCATGTGATGCCATGTACCAGGTGATAGTCATGATGCCATGTGATGCCATGTACCAGGTGATAGTCATGATGCCATGTGATGCCATGTACCAGGTGATAGTCATGATGCCATGTGATGCCATGTACCAGGTGATAGTCATGATGCCATGTGATGCCATGTACCAGGTGATAGTCATGATGCCATGTGATGCCATGTACCAGGTGATAGTCATGATGCCATGTGATGCCATGTACCAGGTGATAGTCATGATGCCATGTGATGCCATGTACCAGGTGATAGTCATGATGCCATGTGATGCCATGTACCAGGTGATAGTCATGATGCCATGTGATGCCATGTACCAGGTGATAGTCATGATGCCATGTGATGCCATGTACCAGGTGATAGTCATGATGCCATGTGATGCCATGTACCAGGTGATAGTCATGATGCCATGTGATGCCATGTACCAGGTGATAGTCATGATGCCATGTGATGCCATGTACCAGGTGATAGTCATGATGCCATGTGATGCCATGTACCAGGTGATAGTCATGATGCCATGTGATGCCATGTACCAGGTGATAGTCATGATGCCATGTGATGCCATGTACCAGGTGATAGTCATGATGCCATGTGATGCCATGTACCAGGTGATAGTCATGATGCCATGTGATGCCATGTACCAGGTGATAGTCATGATGCCATGTGATGCCATGTACCAGGTGATAGTCATGATGCCATGTGATGCCATGTACCAGGTGATAGTCATGATGCCATGTGATGCCATGTACCAGGTGATAGTCATGATGCCATGTGATGCCATGTACCAGGTGATAGTCATGATGCCATGTGATGCCATGTACCAGGTGATAGTCATGATGCCATGTGATGCCATGTACCAGGTGATAGTCATGATGCCATGTGATGCCATGTACCAGGTGATAGTCATGATGCCATGTGATGCCATGTACCAGGTGATAGTCATGATGCCATGTGATGCCATGTACCAGGTGATAGTCATGATGCCATGTGATGCCATGTACCAGGTGATAGTCATGATGCCATGTGATGCCATGTACCAGGTGATAGTCATGATGCCATGTGATGCCATGTACCAGGTGATAGTCATGATGCCATGTGATGCCATGTACCAGGTGATAGTCATGATGCCATGTGATGCCATGTACCAGGTGATAGTCATGATGCCATGTGATGCCATGTACCAGGTGATAGTCATGATGCCATGTGATGCCATGTACCAGGTGATAGTCATGATGCCATGTGATGCCATGTACCAGGTGATAGTCATGATGCCATGTGATGCCATGTACCAGGTGATAGTCATGATGCCATGTGATGCCATGTACCAGGTGATAGTCATGATGCCATGTGATGCCATGTACCAGGTGATAGTCATGATGCCATGTGATGCCATGTACCAGGTGATAGTCATGATGCCATGTGATGCCATGTACCAGGTGATAGTCATGATGCCATGTGATGCCATGTACCAGGTGATAGTCATGATGCCATGTGATGCCATGTACCAGGTGATAGTCATGATGCCATGTGATGCCATGTACCAGGTGATAGTCATGATGCCATGTGATGCCATGTACCAGGTGATAGTCATGATGCCATGTGATGCCATGTACCAGGTGATAGTCATGATGCCATGTGATGCCATGTACCAGGTGATAGTCATGATGCCATGTGATGCCATGTACCAGGTGATAGTCATGATGCCATGTGATGCCATGTACCAGGTGATAGTCATGATGCCAGGTGATAGTCATGTACCAGGTGATAGTCATGATGCCATGTGATGCCATGTACCAGGTGATAGTCATGATGCCATGTGATGCCATGTACCAGGTGATAGTCATGATGCCAGGTGATAGTCATGATGCCATGTGATGCCATGTACCAGGTGATAGTCATGATGCCATGTGATGCCATGTACCAGGTGATAGTCATGATGCCATGTGATGCCATGTACCAGGTGATAGTCATGATGCCATGTGATGCCATGTACCAGGTGATAGTCATGATGCCATGTGATGCCATGTACCAGGTGATAGTCATGATGCCAGGTGATAGTCATGATGCCATGTGATGCCATGTACCAGGTGATAGTCATGATGCCATGTGATGCCATGTACCAGGTGATAGTCATGATGCCATGTGATGCCATGTACCAGGTGATAGTCATGATGCCATGTGATGCCATGTACCAGGTGATAGTCATGATGCCATGTGATGCCATGTACCAGGTGATAGTCATGATGCCATGTGATGCCATGTACCAGGTGATAGTCATGATGCCATGTGATGCCATGTACCAGGTGATAGTCATGATGCCATGTGATGCCATGTACCAGGTGATAGTCATGATGCCATGTGATGCCATGTACCAGGTGATAGTCATGATGCCATGTGATGCCATGTACCAGGTGATAGTCATGATGCCATGTGATGCCATGTACCAGGTGATAGTCATGATGCCATGTGATGCCATGTACCAGGTGATAGTCATGATGCCATGTGATGCCATGTACCAGGTGATAGTCATGATGCCATGTGATGCCATGTACCAGGTGATAGTCATGATGCCATGTGATGCCATGTACCAGGTGATAGTCATGATGCCATGTGATGCCATGTACCAGGTGATAGTCATGATGCCATGTGATGCCATGTACCAGGTGATAGTCATGATGCCATGTGATGCCATGTACCAGGTGATAGTCATGATGCCATGTGATGCCATGTACCAGGTGATAGTCATGATGCCATGTGATGCCATGTACCAGGTGATAGTCATGATGCCATGTGATGCCATGTACCAGGTGATAGTCATGATGCCATGTGATGCCATGTACCAGGTGATAGTCATGATGCCATGTGATGCCATGTACCAGGTGATAGTCATGATGCCATGTGATGCCATGTACCAGGTGATAGTCATGATGCCATGTGATGCCATGTACCAGGTGATAGTCATGATGCCATGTGATGCCATGTACCAGGTGATAGTCATGATGCCATGTGATGCCATGTACCAGGTGATAGTCATGATGCCATGTGATGCCATGTACCAGGTGATAGTCATGATGCCATGTGATGCCATGTACCAGGTGATAGTCATGATGCCATGTGATGCCATGTACCAGGTGATAGTCATGATGCCATGTGATGCCATGTACCAGGTGATAGTCATGATGCCATGTGATGCCATGTACCAGGTGATAGTCATGATGCCATGTGATGCCATGTACCAGGTGATAGTCATGATGCCATGTGATGCCATGTACCAGGTGATAGTCATGATGCCATGTGATGCCATGTACCAGGTGATAGTCATGATGCCATGTGATGCCATGTACCAGGTGATAGTCATGATGCCATGTGATGCCATGTACCAGGTGATAGTCATGATGCCATGTGATGCCATGTACCAGGTGATAGTCATGATGCCATGTGATGCCATGTACCAGGTGATAGTCATGATGCCATGTCATGATGCCATGTGATGCCATGTACCAGGTGATAGTCATGATGCCATGTGATGCCATGTACCAGGTGATAGTCATGATGCCATGTCATGATGCCATGTGATGCCATGTACCAGGTGATAGTCATGATGCCATGTGATGCCATGTACCAGGTGATAGTCATGATGCCATGTCATGATGCCATGTGATGCCATGTACCAGGTGATAGTCATGATGCCATGTGATGCCATGTACCAGGTGATAGTCATGATGCCATGTCATGATGCCATGTGATGCCATGTACCAGGTGATAGTCATGATGCCATGTGATGCCATGTACCAGGTGATAGTCATGATGCCATGTCATGATGCCATGTGATGCCATGTACCAGGTGATAGTCATGATGCCATGTCATGATGCCATGTGATGCCATGTACCAGGTGATAGTCATGATGCCATGTCATGATGCCATGTGATGCCATGTACCAGGTGATAGTCATGGTGCCATGTCATGATGCCATGTGATGCCATGTACCAGGTGATAGTCATGATGCCATGTCATGATGCCATGTGATGCCATGTACCAGGTGATAGTCATGATGCCATGTCATGATGCCATGTGATGCCATGTACCAGGTGATAGTCATGATGCCATGTCATGATGCCATGTGATGCCATGTACCAGGTGATAGTCATGATGCCATGTCATGATGCCATGTGATGCCATGTACCAGGTGATAGTCATGATGCCATGTCATGATGCCATGTGATGCCATGTACCAGGTGATAGTCATGATGCCATGTCATGATGCCATGTGATGCCATGTACCAGGTGATAGTCATGATGCCATGTCATGATGCCATGTGATGCCATGTACCAGGTGATAGTCATGATGCCATGTCATGATGCCATGTGATGCCATGTACCAGGTGATAGTCATGATGCCATGTCATGATGCCATGTGATGCCATGTACCAGGTGATAGTCATGATGCCATGTCATGATGCCATGTGATGCCATGTACCAGGTGATAGTCATGATGCCATGTCATGATGCCATGTGATGCCATGTACCAGGTGATAGTCATGATGCCATGTCATGATGCCATGTGATGCCATGTACCAGGTGATAGTCATGATGCCATGTGATAGTCATGATGCCATGTGATGCCATGTACCAGGTGATAGTCATGATGCCATGTGATATTCATGATGCCATGTGATGCCATGTACCAGGTGATAGTCATGATGCCATGTCATGATGCCATGTGATGCCATGTACCAGGTGATAGTCATGATGCCATGTCATGATGCCATGTGATGCCATGTACCAGGTGATAGTCATGATGCCATGTGATGCCATGTACCAGGTGATAGTCATGATGCCATGTCATGATGCCATGTGATGCCATGTACCAGGTGATAGTCATGATGCCATGTCATGATGCCATGTGATGCCATGTACCAGGTGATAGTCATGATGCCATGTCATGATGCCATGTGATGCCATGTACCAGGTGATAGTCATGATGCCATGTCATGATGCCATGTGATGCCATGTACCAGGTGATAGTCATGATGCCATGTCATGATGCCATGTGATGCCATGTACCAGGTGATAGTCATGATGCCATGTCATGATGCCATGTGATGCCATGTACCAGGTGATAGTCATGATGCCATGTCATGATGCCATGTGATGCCATGTACCAGGTGATAGTCATGATGCCATGTCATGATGCCATGTGATGCCATGTACCAGGTGATAGTCATGATGCCATGTGATGCCATGTACCAGGTGATAGTCATGATGCCATGTGATGCCATGTACCAGGTGATAGTCATGATGCCATGTGATGCCATGTACCAGGTGATAGTCATGATGCCATGTGATGCCATGTACCAGGTGATAGTCATGATGCCATGTGATGCCATGTACCAGGTGATAGTCATGATGCCATGTCATGATGCCATGTGATGCCATGTACCAGGTGATAGTCATGATGCCATGTGATGCCATGTACCAGGTGATAGTCATGATGCCATGTCATGATGCCATGTGATGCCATGTACCAGGTGATAGTCATGATGCCATGTGATGCCATGTACCAGGTGATAGTCATGATGCCATGTCATGATGCCATGTGATGCCATGTACCAGGTGATAGTCATGATGCCATGTGATGCCATGTACCAGGTGATAGTCATGATGCCATGTCATGATGCCATGTGATGCCATGTACCAGGTGATAGTCATGATGCCATGTGATGCCATGTACCAGGTGATAGTCATGATGCCATGTCATGATGCCATGTGATGCCATGTACCAGGTGATAGTCATGATGCCATGTCATGATGCCATGTGATGCCATGTACCAGGTGATAGTCATGATGCCATGTCATGATGCCATGTGATGCCATGTACCAGGTGATAGTCATGGTGCCATGTCATGATGCCATGTGATGCCATGTACCAGGTGATAGTCATGATGCCATGTCATGATGCCATGTGATGCCATGTACCAGGTGATAGTCATGATGCCATGTCATGATGCCATGTGATGCCATGTACCAGGTGATAGTCATGATGCCATGTCATGATGCCATGTGATGCCATGTACCAGGTGATAGTCATGATGCCATGTCATGATGCCATGTGATGCCATGTACCAGGTGATAGTCATGATGCCATGTCATGATGCCATGTGATGCCATGTACCAGGTGATAGTCATGATGCCATGTGATAGTCATGATGCCATGTGATGCCATGTACCAGGTGATAGTCATGATGCCATGTGATATTCATGATGCCATGTGATGCCATGTACCAGGTGATAGTCATGATGCCATGTCATGATGCCATGTGATGCCATGTACCAGGTGATAGTCATGATGCCATGTCATGATGCCATGTGATGCCATGTACCAGGTGATAGTCATGATGCCATGTGATGCCATGTACCAGGTGATAGTCATGATGCCATGTCATGATGCCATGTGATGCCATGTACCAGGTGATAGTCATGATGCCATGTCATGATGCCATGTGATGCCATGTACCAGGTGATAGTCATGATGCCATGTCATGATGCCATGTGATGCCATGTACCAGGTGATAGTCATGATGCCATGTCATGATGCCATGTGATGCCATGTACCAGGTGATAGTCATGATGCCATGTCATGATGCCATGTGATGCCATGTACCAGGTGATAGTCATGATGCCATGTCATGATGCCATGTGATGCCATGTACCAGGTGATAGTCATGATGCCATGTCATGATGCCATGTGATGCCATGTACCAGGTGATAGTCATGATGCCATGTCATGATGCCATGTGATGCCATGTACCAGGTGATAGTCATGATGCCATGTGATGCCATGTACCAGGTGATAGTCATGATGCCATGTGATGCCATGTACCAGGTGATAGTCATGATGCCATGTGATGCCATGTACCAGGTGATAGTCATGATGCCATGTGATGCCATGTACCAGGTGATAGTCATGATGCCATGTGATGCCATGTACCAGGTGATAGTCATGATGCCATGTCATGATGCCATGTGATGCCATGTACCAGGTGATAGTCATGATGCCATGTGATGCCATGTACCAGGTGATAGTCATGATGCCATGTCATGATGCCATGTGATGCCATGTACCAGGTGATAGTCATGATGCCATGTGATGCCATGTACCAGGTGATAATCATGATGCCATGTCATGATGCCATGTGATGCCATGTACCAGGTGATAGTCATGATGCCATGTGATGCCATGTACCAGGTGATAGTCATGATGCCATGTCATGATGCCATGTGATGCCATGTACCAGGTGATAGTCATGATGCCATGTGATGCCATGTACCAGGTGATAGTCATGATGCCATGTCATGATGCCATGTGATGCCATGTACCAGGTGATAGTCATGATGCCATGTCATGATGCCATGTGATGCCATGTACCAGGTGATAGTCATGATGCCATGTCATGATGCCATGTGATGCCATGTACCAGGTGATAGTCATGGTGCCATGTCATGATGCCATGTGATGCCATGTACCAGGTGATAGTCATGATGCCATGTCATGATGCCATGTGATGCCATGTACCAGGTGATAGTCATGATGCCATGTCATGATGCCATGTGATGCCATGTACCAGGTGATAGTCATGATGCCATGTCATGATGCCATGTGATGCCATGTACCAGGTGATAGTCATGATGCCATGTCATGATGCCATGTGATGCCATGTACCAGGTGATAGTCATGATGCCATGTCATGATGCCATGTGATGCCATGTACCAGGTGATAGTCATGATGCCATGTCATGATGCCATGTGATGCCATGTACCAGGTGATAGTCATGATGCCATGTCATGATGCCATGTGATGCCATGTACCAGGTGATAGTCATGATGCCATGTCATGATGCCATGTGATGCCATGTACCAGGTGATAGTCATGATGCCATGTCATGATGCCATGTGATGCCATGTACCAGGTGATAGTCATGATGCCATGTCATGATGCCATGTGATGCCATGTACCAGGTGATAGTCATGATGCCATGTCATGATGCCATGTGATGCCATGTACCAGGTGATAGTCATGATGCCATGTCATGATGCCATGTGATGCCATGTACCAGGTGATAGTCATGATGCCATGTGATAGTCATGATGCCATGTGATGCCATGTACCAGGTGATAGTCATGATGCCATGTGATATTCATGATGCCATGTGATGCCATGTACCAGGTGATAGTCATGATGCCATGTCATGATGCCATGTGATGCCATGTACCAGGTGATAGTCATGATGCCATGTCATGATGCCATGTGATGCCATGTACCAGGTGATAGTCATGATGCCATGTGATGCCATGTACCAGGTGATAGTCATGATGCCATGTCATGATGCCATGTGATGCCATGTACCAGGTGATAGTCATGATGCCATGTCATGATGCCATGTGATGCCATGTACCAGGTGATAGTCATGATGCCATGTCATGATGCCATGTGATGCCATGTACCAGGTGATAGTCATGATGCCATGTCATGATGCCATGTGATGCCATGTACCAGGTGATAGTCATGATGCCATGTCATGATGCCATGTGATGCCATGTACCAGGTGATAGTCATGATGCCATGTCATGATGCCATGTGATGCCATGTACCAGGTGATAGTCATGATGCCATGTCATGATGCCATGTGATGCCATGTACCAGGTGATAGTCATGATGCCATGTCATGATGCCATGTGATGCCATGTACCAGGTGATAGTCATGATGCCATGTCATGATGCCATGTGATGCCATGTACCAGGTGATAGTCATGATGCCATGTCATGATGCCATGTGATGCCATGTACCAGGTGATAGTCATGATGCCATGTGATAGTCATGATGCCATGTGATGCCATGTACCAGGTGATAGTCATGATGCCATGTGATATTCATGATGCCATGTGATGCCATGTACCAGGTGATAGTCATGATGCCATGTCATGATGCCATGTGATGCCATGTACCAGGTGATAGTCATGATGCCATGTCATGATGCCATGTGATGCCATGTACCAGGTGATAGTCATGATGCCATGTGATGCCATGTACCAGGTGATAGTCATGATGCCATGTCATGATGCCATGTGATGCCATGTACCAGGTGATAGTCATGATGCCATGTCATGATGCCATGTGATGCCATGTACCAGGTGATAGTCATGATGCCATGTCATGATGCCATGTGATGCCATGTACCAGGTGATAGTCATGATGCCATGTCATGATGCCATGTGATGCCATGTACCAGGTGATAGTCATGATGCCATGTGATGCCATGTACCAGGTGATAGTCATGATGCCATGTCATGATGCCATGTGATGCCATGTACCAGGTGATAGTCATGATGCCATGTCATGATGCCATGTGATGCCATGTACCAGGTGATAGTCATGATGCCATGTCATGATGCCATGTGATGCCATGTACCAGGTGATAGTCATGATGCCATGTGATAGTCATGATGCCATGTGATGCCATGTACCAGGTGATAGTCATGATGCCATGTGATATTCATGATGCCATGTGATGCCATGTACCAGGTGATAGTCATGATGCCATGTGATATTCATGATGCCATGTGATGCCATGTACCAGGTGATAGTCATGATGCCATGTGATATTCATGATGCCATGTGATGCCATGTACCAGGTGATAGTCATGATGCCATGTGATATTCATGATGCCATGTGATGCCATGTACCAGGTGATAGTCATGATGCCATGTGATAGTCATGATGCCATGTGATGCCATGTACCAGGTGATAGTCATGATGCCATGTGATATTCATGATGCCATGTGATGCCATGTACCAGGTGATAGTCATGATGCCATGTGATATTCATGATGCCATGTGATGCCATGTACCAGGTGATAGTCATGATGCCATGTGATAGTCATGATGCCATGTGATGCCATGTACCAGGTGATAGTCATGATGGCATGTGATATTCATGATGCCATGTGATGCCATGTACCAGGTGATAGTCATGATGCCATGTGATATTCATGATGCCATGTGATGCCATGTACCAGGTGATAGTCATGATGCCATGTGATAGTCATGATGCCATGTGATGCCATGTACCAGGTGATAGTCATGATGCCATGTGATATTCATGATGCCATGTGATGCCATGTACCAGGTGATAGTCATGATGCCATGTCATGATGCCATGTGATGCCATGTACCAGGTGATAGTCATGATGCCATGTCATGATGCCATGTGATGCCATGTACCAGGTGATAGTCATGATGCCATGTGATGCCATGTAGCCATGTGATGCCATGTACCAGGTGATAGTCATGATGCCATGTGATATTCATGATGCCATGTGATGCCATGTACCAGGTGATAGTCATGATGCCATGTGATAGTCATGATGCCATGTGATGCCATGTACCAGGTGATAGTCATGATGCCATGTGATATTCATGATGCCATGTGATGCCATGTACCAGGTGATAGTCATGATGCCATGTGATAGTCATGATGCCATGTGATGCCATGTACCAGGTGATAGTCATGATGCCGTGTGATGCCATGTACCAGGTGATAGTCATGATGCCATGTGATGCCATGTACCAGGTGATGTTGGGATGCCATGATGCCGTGATGCAATGTACCAGGTGATGTGATGTACCAGGTCATGCCATGCAGCAGGTCATGCCATGTGCTAGATTACACTTTTCTACTTGCCATCCCACCCGCCTCTCCCATACATTCTCCCTGACCCGTACATTCTACCAAGTGATGCCTTGACACCATGTGCCGGATAGCAAACCCCCCTAATTGCCATCTCACCCGTCCAACCTATTCTTCCCCCCTCTCCCCCACTTCTCCCCTCACCCACCCGCTTCCTTCCCCCCACCCCCTTTGCCCAACCAGCCCATGGCGCAGACGTGTGGCGGCCCCAATAAGGCCCTTTGGACGCACCTCCGGAGCCACCACCTGCTGCCGCCCGGCGGGCTGCCGCTCTTCCACCGCAACTGGACGCTGCGCTTCGTGCCGCCGCTCGCCGACCAGGACATGGCGGCGCTGCCGTCCGACTGGGTGGTGGTGCTGGGCAAGCGGCCAATGGCGAAGCGCGCGCTGGTGAACTGGGACGGGCTGCGGGACGCGGTGTACGAGAGCTTTGAGAGCTTTGGGAGCGAGCGCATCGTGGTGTTCCAAGGGGACCTGCGCATCATGGAAGGTAATGTGGTGTGCTGAGCATGGGGGTGATGCGGATGGGGACGTGGGCATGTGGGCACGTGGGCATGTGGGCACGTGGGCATGTGGGTATGTGGGCATGTGAGCATGTGAGCATGTGGGCATGTGGGCATGTGGGTATGTGGGCATGTGAGCATGTGAGCATGTGGGCATGTGAGCATGTGCATAGTGCATTCCACCTGTACGCTGCAAAGCCATTATCTGCCATCAGCCTTGAATCTCGGAAGTATCACCCTCATCTGACCTTCACAATTCCCCATTGTCGCTCAACACCCCACACTCCCCCTAAAGCGCCCCACGCTCCCCCTAATGTGTCCCACGCTCCCGAACACACCCCATACTACCCCGAATGCGCCCCATGCCCCATTCTCTCCCTGTTCTCCCCCACCCCGTTTTCACTCAACATTCCATGCTGCGACCCACACTTCCCCCAATGCACTCCTCTCTCCTTTCTCCGGCCTCTTTTCCTCACCAGCTCGAGCTCTCTTCCGCCGAGCACGCCTGTTTGTGTCGGGCCACGGGGCCGCCTTCGCCAATGTCATCTTCATGCCCGCCAACGCCTCGATCTATGAGATCCGCCCGCGCAAGTGTTACAACGCCTGTTACAACAACCTTGCATATGCTTGCTCTGTGCGCTACCACCTCTCGTTCGGAGACGGCACGTGCTATTCGTCTTTAAAGGCCAACTTGACTCATGTGAGGGAGACTCTTTCCACAATATCGCAGAGATTTAGGGACGAGGATGCTGCAATTGCTGAACAATAAGGCGATTCCATTAGTGTTCTCTTCTGGCTTATGTAAGTATTTTTTCATTATTCAAATAGGTTCGATGGTGGTCAGCTGGGGCAACGTGTTGTGTTTGCTCGGAATAATACGGTAACCTGAAGAGCAGGCCTTGCAATTCGTTTCTGACGATGGATTTGTCAGGTTTCATTCGCAAGCATTGCTGATGAATCAACGCAGGGAAATTCGAGTGAGTTATGTAGGTTCAGTACGGTACACATGAAGCAGGCAAAGAAAGAAACAAAAACACAGATGAATGCAAGTTTCATGTCACAATGGAAGGCTGACTGATTGATTATGGTTCCTTCCTTCCATCCATTCCCACTATGTGCATGACACCACACCAGTTTTCATGCTGGTGGTTTATTTGTTTGTTCTTTTTCCTGGTCATCATAGCGAACCTCCCTTTTTTTTTGTGAAGATGTATGGTCACATGATTGTCTAATCCAACACTATTCTGTTCAGCTCCCATTAAGCGAAAGAGAGGTTATTGAAGCGGATATGAAAGCGAGATTTGGATTTCAAAAATCTGCGTTCAGGAAGCGGAATACGCTGTCAGAATACTGAACGAGAATGGATGCATTGACAAGAAACTGAGTACAAGCACTAACCCTAATTGGGTTGTACCCCTTATGGGCTACCCCACTACAGCCTACACAATATAAACATTATAATAGTTTGACACAACCCCATAGGCAAAGTGGGGGAGAACAGGGGGTCACAAGACCAGTCAAGAAAAAACAAAGGAAGCTCAGGGTGGATCACAAAGTCACCACACTCTGAGCACAAGCAAATGACCACAAGGCCAGTTCACATGCAGAATTATATAAACGAGAACAAACAGCACAGTGATCATAACCTAGCAGGGGTAAGCATGCAAGTATATATATATAGATCACAGTACAAGCAAAGTCACGCAGTGAGCAAGTGAGGCAAAGTAGGCACAAGGCATAAAACAGTACAGAAACGCTAATGCTCACCAGGCCGAAGTGCCTTGGTGAATATATCAGCAGTGTTGGTCTGAGTGGCCACATAAGCAAGACGAAGCTGACCACGCTGCTGCAGCTCTCGAGCAAGGAAGTAACACAGAGTGATGTGCTTCGTTCTGTGCTCCAGTCTGTGCTCCTGACACAAGGCAATCATGGCCTTGTTGTCTACGTATAGAATTGGAGAAGAACGAGGCCACTCTCCCAAGTCGGTCAGCAGGTAGGTGAGCCAGCGTAACTCCTGTGCAGCCATGGCCCCTGCGTAGATCTCAGCCTCACAACTGGAACTGAGAACAGAAGACGAGCGGGTAAACCGCCAAGAATCAGAGCCGGACCCAAGGCTGAAAGTGTAACCCTGTGACGACCGCTGCGTAGCAAAGTCGTCAACCCAAGAAGCGTCTGTGTGTCCAGTGAGGACAACTGGACCCCGTCCTCCAAGCACGAGACACTCAAAGTCCTCCTGCCTGTCCTCAAGGACGTCCGTGCTAAGAGCACACTCACCTCCGACGGACGGAGGACAGTCAGACTCAGAATCAGCAAGAAGACTTGCGGCGTAGTCGAGACGACAGGCAGCAGCAAGGTCAACAAGCTCAGCAACTAGGGCAGACGCAGCAGCGGACTTAAGCGAATGGTCAGTGACAACAGTGGCTAGAAGACGTGTGACAGTAGGACTGGCAGCACGAACTAAGTCAGACTCAGGGTCCGGACCATCACCAAGAGACGACACAGGAGAAGACGGCAGGGGAACTCGAAGTGGAACAGAGGAAGGACGAAGCGCCATAATGTGAGTGCCGAGGACAGGATGAGGACGCAGACGAGGAACACGACGACCAGTGCGAACAACGCAAACAGGCGAGGCAGGACGAGACTCAGGCTCACGACGCTCTGTAAGAGAGTCTGTCTGCTCAGCGTAAGGAGAAGGAGCAGGCAGTGGGGAGTCTAGCTGTAACTGTGGCCGCGACTGGTGAGGCGGTGGACACAGTAAGCGAGGAGTAAGGCCAGTAGAAGACGGGAGACTAAGAACCTGGCGAAGGACCGAGCCAGGTGGCGGCAGAGACGACGCCGTCGGCGGAACGAAAAGCGGTCGCCGCTGCACAGTGCCTCCCGCACCAGTACCGCCAGCTCCAGCACCCCCAGCGCCAGCACCTCTGGCTCCAGGATCTCCAGCTCAAGCGCCTCCAGCTCCAGTGCCTCCAGCTCCAGCTCCTCCAGCTCCAGCGCCTCCAGCGCCAGCGCCTCCAGCTCCAGGGTCTCCAGCTCCAGGGTCTCCAGCTCCAGCGCCTCCAGCTCCAGGATCTCCAGCTCCAGCTCCTCCAGCTCCAGTGCCTCTAGCGCCAACGCCTCTCAGAAACAAGAAGTGATTGAAATATGAAAGATGGAGTACAAGTATGAAACTCTAGAGTTGTGTACCCCCTAAAGGCTAACCCACTATAGCCTACACAGCAATGACATATAGATAATGTTTGACACACCCCCATAGGCAAAGTGGGGGAGAGCAAGGGGTCAGAAGACCAGTCAAGAAAGGCAAAGCAAGCTCAGGGTGGATCACAACGTCACCACACACTCTGAGCACAAGCAAAGGGCCACAGGGCCAGTTCAAATGCAGAGGCATATATGCAACACAAACAGCAAGGTGATCTCAACCTAGCAAAGCAAACAGGCAGGCATATATATATATAGAGATCACAGTACAGACAAAGCCTACAGTAAGTGAGGAAAAGTGGGCACAAGCCCCAGTATTGTGCAGAAGCGCTGATCACCAGGCTAAAGTGCCTTGGTGAATATATCAGCGGTGTTGGCCCGAGTGGCCACGTAACGCAGACGAAGCTGACCGCGCTGCTGCAGCTCTCGAGCCAGGAAGTAACGGAGAGCGATGTGCTTCGTTCTGTGCTCCAGTCTGTGCTCCTCACACAAGGCAATGGCAGCCTTGTTGTCGACGTACAGCACTGGAGGAGAATTAGGCCGCTCTCCCAAGTCGGTCAGCAGGTAGGTCAGCCAGCGTAGCTCCTGTGCAGCCATGGCAGTGGCGTAGATCTCAGCCTCACAACTGGAGCTGAGAACTGAAGACGAGCGAGTAGAACGCCAAGAAACTGAACCAGAGCCAAGGCTGAAGGTGTAACCCTGTGACGACCGCTGAGTAGCCTGGTCGTCAACCCAAGAAGCGTCTAAGTGCCCAGTGAGAACAACTGAGCGCCTCCCTCCAAGCACGAGCCCCATGCCTGACGTACTGCACAAGTAACGCAGTACCCTCTTAGCAGCATCCATGTGCACCTTTCGGTGCCGACCAGGAGCCACGTAGCGAGCCAGAAGGCCAAGAGGGTACGCGAGGTCAGGACGAGTGCAAGTCATCAGGTACATGAGGCAACCAACTAGCTCTGGGTAAGGACCACTCGGCTCTACGGACTCGTCCGAAGGTGGAGCTGAGAGCGAGTGACCTGTAGCCAGAGGAGTGGTCTGTGCCGAGGACCAGGTGAAGCCGAAGCGCTGAAGGACCTGCTGCACCATGTGTGACTGAGTCAGTGTGATGGTGCGGCGTGCTCTGTCCCGGGTGATCCGCAAGCCAAGATAGCTTGTCAGCTCACCCAGGTCTGTGCACGTGTGTCTCTTCTGCAGCTCCGACTTCACGTGGGCGAGAGCCTCAGTGTCAGCAGTGGCAAAGACCAAGTCGTCGACGTACACGAGGATGTAGAACGGCGGCAGTGAAGTGTCGGTGCGTAGAAACAGCGACGGGTCGGTAGTAGAAGACGAGAACCCAAGAGCCGCAAGTGTAGTCCTCAGTGTGTCGTGCCACTCACGTGGAGCCTGGCGGAGACCGTAGACCGGCCGCCGGAGGCTCCACTGGGTACCAGGAGGAAACGACCCAGTGAAGCCAGGAGGGCGGCGCAGCCAGATCTCCTCGTGCAGGCTGCCCTGCAAGAAAGCTGTGCTGAAGTCAAGAGAGTGAAGCTTGTAGTCACGCTGAGCGGCAACGTGCAGTAGCACCCGAAGAGTGGTCATCTTCGGGGTGGGGGAGAAGGTCTGAAAGAAGTCTACTCCCTCTCGCTGACTGAAGCCTCGAGCAACGTACCGAGCCTTGAAGACAGGCGGAGAACCTGGCGGCCGCTTCACCCTGAAAATCCACATGCTACTGACGATGTTCGCCCCAGGAGGGGGAACCTCGTCGACGTAAGTGCCAGTGGACTTCCAGGATGCCATCTCTGTATCCATGGCTGTCTGCCACTGAGAGGAGTACTCACCCGCGATCGCCTCAGCGTAAGAGCGCGGGGTCGGGATGTCTGGAGCATCCGGGTCTCCCTCAGGTGCAATCAGCATGGACACGAGATGAGGTACAGCGGCGGCAAAGCACTCAAACTCCTCCTGCCTGTCCTCAAGGACGTCCGTGCCAAGAGCACACTCACCCCCGACGGACGGAGGACAGACAGACTCAGACTCAGCAACAAGACTGGCAGCGTAGTCTAGTCTACAGTGAGCAGCAAAGTCGACAAGCTCAGTAACTAAGGCAGACGCAACAGCTGACTCAAAGGAAGGGTCAGTGACAACTGTGGCCAGGAGACGCGGGACAGTAGGACTGGCAGCACGAAGAGAGTCAGACTCTGGGTCAGCAAGGGCAGGAAGGGAGGACGCAGGAGGAGAAGGCAGAGGGACACGCTGTGGAGCAGTGGAAAGACGAAGCAACATCTGGTGAGTGCCGGGGACAGCAGGAGGACGCTGACGCGGGACACGACGACCAGTGCGAGCAGCACGAACAGGTGACGCAGAACTAGACTCAGGCGACACAGGACGAGACTCAGGCTCACGACGCTCCATAAGACCTCCTGTCGGACCAGTGTAGGGAGAAGGACCAGGAAGTGGCGAGGTGGGCTGTAACTGTGACTGCAACTGGACAGGCGAAAGACACTCTAAGGAGGGAGCAGGACAAGGAGGAGGCGGCTGACCAAGAACCTGCTGAAGGAGCGGAACGAAGTACGGCCGCGGCCGTGACGTGCCCCCAGAACCAGCAGAGACAGCACCAGAACCACCAGCAGCAGCTCCAGCTCCCGCAGCACCAGTAGCACCTCCAGCTCCAGCTCCCGCAGCTCCAGCTCCCGCAGCACCAGTAACACCAGGAGTGTCAACTCCAGTACCTCCAGTAGCACCAGCTCCAGCAGTACCACCAGTCCCAGGACCAGGAGCACCACTAGGAGCTCCAGCAGCTCCAGTACCTCCAGCAGCACCAGCAGCACCGCCAGCTACTCCAGGACCTCCAGGAGCACCAGTAGTACCTCCAGTAGTAGCCGGGCCTCCAGAAGGCGGCAACTCAAAACTAGGAGCTCCACTCCGGAGGCTGCAGCGCCGAGCGTACCACTCACGTAGCCGCTGAGGGGAGGGAGGCTCCGGCCGCAACACAGTACTCGCAGCTCCAGTAGCCCCACGCCGGAGGCCGTAACGCTGAGAGTACCACTCACGCAGCTGCTGTGAAGAGGGAGCACCACCAGGGTCAACACCCCCAGGCTCAGTACCCCCAGGCTCAGCACCCCAGTCTCAGCACCCCCAGTCTCAGCACCCTCAGTCCCAGCACTCCAAGGCTCAGCACCCCCAGGCTCAGCACCCCCAGTCTCAGCACCCTCAGTCCCAGCACTCCAAGGCTCAGCACCCACAGTCGCAGCACCCCCAGGCTCAGCACCCCCAGTCTCAGTACCCCCAGGCTCAGTACCCCTCTCAGGACCAGAGTCAACAGCTACCTCGACAGGCTCGACTGCGTCTACCTGGGAAACACCTGAGGGAGCAGGGCCCTGGGGAGGGAGGGGGTCTACCGAAGGGGCACCTGGGGTGAGGAAGAGAGGCGGGGGAGGGAGCGGAGCAGTGCGGTAGGGGAACAGACGGTAAAAGGGTACCGACTCGTCAAAGGTGACGTCCTGAGAGGGGAAGACATGGTGTGAGGTGGGGTGGTAAAACTGCCAACCAGGCGCGTCGGGGACAAAGCCAAGGAAGACACAAGGCATAGCGCGGGCGGAGAGCTTGTCCGCAGTGGTATCGCGGACAAAGGCACGAGCACCCCAGACCCGGAAACGCGACGCATCGCCTACCTGCCCCGTCCACAGCAGTGTGGGCGAGGTCTCCGGAGCGGAGACACGGGGCCAGAGGTTGAGCTGATGCGCAGCGTATTGGACTGCAAACGGCCACAGGAAATGGGGGGCAGCCGCATGGATCAAGGAGGTACGAGCGATCTCCATGACCAAGCCAATGCGGCGCTCAGCAACCCCATTCTGCTGTGGAGAGGCCGGAAGCGTGAACGTCTGGCGGATGCCATGCTCCGCACAGTAGGCTGCCAAGAGGTCGGAGGAAAACTCACCACCTCGGTCAGAGTGCAGACGCAGGACGGGAAAGTCCGACTGGAACCGGTCGCGGAGCTGGAGACGAGCAGCGCGGATCCAAGGGATCAAAACATCAGGGACCTCACCCTTGGTGCGCAAGGGGAAGACCGTGGTGTAGCGCGTGTAGTCGTCGACAACCAGCAGGAAGTACCGCTCGTGGCCCTGTCCACGGACTCGGGCTGGGCCCCACACGTCCAGGTGGAGAGTCTGCAGAGGAGCCTCTGTGGGAGGGAACGAGGAGGAGTGAGGAGCGGCGCGCTGCCGCCCCTCGACGCAGGGAAGGCAGGGAGGAGCAGGCGAGGGCGGGAGGGGAGGGAGAACCCTGGGAAGACCAGAGACAAGGTAACGGGAGTGCATGCCACGAAGGCGCTGCACTGACGGGTGACCAAGACGGTGGTGCCAGAGAACCGTCTGGTGCGACAAGGAGCGACACGAGCAGGGGGCCGATAGCTGACCTGACGCAGACGCAGACGCAGCTACCTGAGGGGACTCAGTGGTCAGTGTGTACAGGTCCGACCCCGGCTGCCGAGTGAAGGTAGCTAGGTGGCGACCTGTCCTAGCACACGTACAGTGGGTCACACGCTCATAGGCAGGGGTGAACTGGTGAACACCCCCATCCTGAAGAGCAGAGCCCGCCACCAAGTTCGTAGAGAACGAGGGGAGGTAAAGGCCCGACAGGGTGCCGGACGGGACCGCAGGACAAGGGAGGACAGTGGAGGAGGTCGCAAGGACCGGGCCCCCAGAGGGGTCAGCGAGGGAGACAGCAACTGGCCGAGCTAGCTGCTCAAGGGCAGTGCGGTCACGGAAGAAGCAGCGGGAAGCACCCGAGTCGAGTGTGAAGGTGTGCAGTGCCTCAGTAGACGCAGTACCAGCAAACGCAGACGCACTAGTACCTGGGGGAGCAGACTCACTAGCACCAAGAGCAGCAGCCTCACCAGGACCTAGGGCAGTAGACGCACGCGTACCAAGAGCAGCAGCCTCACCAGGACCTAGGGCAGCAGACGCACTAGCACCTGGAGCAGCTGTCTCACTGGTCCCAATGCCCGGGTCGGGCGGTACACTCAGGTAACAGTCACCCTCAACACTAATAGTCAATGCATACATGGCACCAAGGATAGCATCAAAGTCAAGAGCAAAGATATCAATGTTCTTCCTAAGCAGATCAGCCCAGCGGGGCAGCTCAGTGGCGTCAGGAAACTGCTCACGCCAGGCGTCGTCGAGACGAAAGAAGCAGCGCTGCGCCGTGTGGAACCTCCCACAGGTCTGGCCAGTGCGGTCACCTGTGCGGATGACGTACGGGCAGGTACCTCCACCCCCAGACCCCCCACGCTGAGAGTACCACTCACGGAGTTGCTGGGGCGAGGGAGTCTCGCCGGGACGCTGCTGCTGCTGCCTCTGGCCACCGCCGAACCCCCCACGCTGCACCGCTCCACCACGCCCGCCACCCGCTCCACCGCCGCCACCACTGCCACCACCGCCCCCACCACCCCCACCACCGCCGCCGCCACCACCCCCTGTGCCGCCACTGACCCCCCCACCACTCGCGCCACTCCCACTTCCGCCACCACCCCCGCCCCCCCCACCCCCTCCACCGCCAACCCCCCCGCCTCCACCTCCACCACCCCTGCCCCCCTTGCCCCTGTTGCCCTTGCGCCTCCCACTAGGAGAAGACGCGGCCCCGACCCCCTCAGCTCCGAGGTAGCCGACAGCAGCAGCAGATGCAATGGAGGGGAGGAGGGGGGAGGGGGAGCACCCCTCAAAGAAGGGGGTGCGGGGGTCACCACGAGAGGCACCTACAGCTACAATGCTCTTCTCGGCTGCTAGGAGTTCCTTCTCGAGGAGGTCGACAGTGAGGTCAATGGGAGAGAGAGCGAGAAACTGGTCCTTGTCAGTGCGAAGGGAGTCAGGTAGGCGGGTGACAAGGTGGTACAGTGTGAGGTACATCGGGGGGGGGGGTTCTTGGCGAGGAAATCGGGGGGGAGCGCGGCACGGTAGCGGAGGTCACTGGTACGGAGGTGGGTGATGAGGTCAGCTACAGTGGCAAACGCGGACAGGTCGGGGAAGAGATAGGGCAGTGAGAGGCGGCCTATAGTAGCAGTGGCAGGGGAGGAGTAGCGTGCGACTACTGCGTCGTACAGCTCCTTAGCGGTCTTATGCTGGCCGAAGTGCTCGCGCTCATCTAACGGCAGGTGGCTGCGAACGGCTAGGCGAGCGTGAGCATCACGGGTCTGCCACTGGGACCGAGCAGTACTGTCAGCAGTAGCGGCAGGTACGGGAGCGGCGCCTGACGTGTGGTCATACAGGGAGACATCGTCTTTGGCAGTGATCTGAAGGAACAGGTGGAGGTCATCTAACCAAACCTCAAACTTAATCGGGCGGCCCTCAGCGTCAAAGGTGAGAACAGAGGGAGTGGCCATAGTGGCAGTAGCAGCAGCAGGAACAGTAGCAGTATTAGCAGTAGCAGTAACGTGCAGGAACAGGAGTTGCTGCAGGTGGGGCACAGTAGGGTGGCGCGGCTCGGCCAGGGCGGCGCGGCTCGGTTCGGGCGGCGCGGCTCGGCTCGGGCTGGGCTACGCAGCGGTGCGCAACGTGGGGGGGGGGGCGTGCGCGTGGGCGGCTGTAGCGGGCGGGCCGTGGCTGTGCGTGGGCCTGACTAGCGCGCGGGCGGCGGCCTAGAGGGGGGGCGTCGCGGCGGCCTACGGGCGGGGCTGCGACGTTCTGGGCGGCGGTCGACGGGCGGCTAGGGGGCTGCTCGTGGGCGGCGCCGGTCGCGCGTGCGGCTAGGGGTCGGCGCGCGGGCTGCTAGCGGGCTACTCGCGCTAAATAAAAGGCCGCGCGCGGCACTAGCAAGCTGCGCACGGGCAGCAGGAGGAAGAGAGGCGCACGAGGGCGCACTAGGAGAGAGGCGCTCGAGGGTACAGCGCTCGAGGGCGCTTCTAGCGGTGGGCCCTTAGGTAAGCGGTCCTAGGACTAGGACCTAAGCTCTGAATACCATCTCAGAAACAAGAAGTGATTGAAATATGTCTTGGGAGTTAGGTGTGCTTTTTTGAGAGTCACGCCACTCCTTGCAGTGTTGGCTGGAGTGGCGTGCACGGAATGCATTTCGCTGCTGAGTTGGATGGAAGTTCGGCGGGGCGCGTTCACCCACCCTCACACCACTTTCTTGGGGTTGGGTTACACCGACGCACCACGCAACATTTGTGCAACTCTTGCTTGCCTATATTTGCATGTGTGTTTGCTCTTGCATATTACATTTCTTGTGAAGTCCAATTGCTACTTGAATTCTCACTAAGTTCTTGGTGACGAACGCTACTGAAACGCTACCGAGTTGCTGGCGCAACACCATTCTCATATCAGAAACTCTCTCGCTATCGCTACGCTCTCCATAGTATTCCTTCAAGACGGCGGGAGGAGGAGCTGGAAGGAGTGTTGAGGGAGGGCGAGAGGGCGATGGGGGAGCTGGAGGAGTGGATTGGGCGCAAGGTGGACGCCATGTCGTCGCTAGCTGCCGAGCTTCGCGAGGAGTGGCTGAAGGAAGCGGTGCTATCTCGGGCCGATGGAGCACGCAAGCGCGCGCGCATGGCGGATGGCTTGCCCTCTCATCCGATGATGATGATGGAGGTGAGTGCGCACAAACGTGCTACGCCCACGTTAGGCCACACCACGCCGCAGCATCATTCCATGCCAAGACATGCGATGCCATACCATGCCCTACACACATCTCACCATGCATTTCGCACGTGAAACCCCATGCCCCATATTACACAACCGTACTGTTATTCGGAGGTGAGTGCACGACTCATGCCATGCCATGTAATACCCTAGCATGCCTTGTCCCCATCTGCAATGCACGCCATCCGATTCTCCTCTTGCTCATCCATGCATTCCTCCTCCTCTTTTTTCCCACTGTTACCCTCTTCCCAATTCACTCATCTCTCTCACCCTCTTCCCAAGTCACTCATCTCTCTCACCCTCTTCCCAAGTCACTCATCTCTTCCACCCTCTTCCCAATTCACTCATCACTCTCACCCTCTTCCCCGCCTCCCAAATCCCCCCTCTACTTTTGTCTTCCTTACTCTTTGCGACCGGCACCGCCCCTCTCACCTCCCTATCTCCCCCCCTTCCCTGTAACATGGCGTTATATTTCCCGAGCAGGCATTGTTTCCTTGGCTCGAGTTTGCGAACCTGACTTGCACGACAGGACAGGGCAAGTCAGTCCGAGGCCTTTACACCTCACTCCCTGCACGGCTGGCCGTGGCCTTTCTCATCCCTCTACACAGCCTTTCCCTCCCTAACCCCCTTCATCGGATCACTCACGTGGCAGAATCTGGCTGCTTTGGCTGCCCATGCAGAGGCCATCCGTTCAATGGTGCAGGGAGTGCGGAGGCTGGCGTTCGGATTTGAGGTCCGGACAGCTTATGCGGATAGAATGCAAGAGGAGGAAGAGGAACGGGGGAAGAAGCCGCGGGAAAAGGAGAACGAAGAGGGGGGGGGGGGGGGGGGGGGGGGGGGTGGGTCCAGGAGGAGGGGTTGAGGGACGAGGCAGAGGAAATGACGAAGAGAGTGGATGAGCCGAGGGGTTCCGAGAACAAGACTTGGAAGCAAGGGTTTGGGGGAGGGCCAGGGCTCAAGCAAGAGGAAGGAGCGGGCGACGAAGCAGAGGAGGAGCACGAAAACGAAGCAGAGGGAGGGGACCGGCGGGGCACAGGGTCGGCAGAGCAAGGGGCAAAGCAACGAGCAGAGCAAGGCGCAGACCAGAGGGCAGGGCAAGGCGCAGAGCAAGGCGCAGAGCAGAGGGCAGGGCAAGGCGCAGAGCAGAGGGCAGGGCAAGGCGCAGAGCAGAGGGCAGGGCAACGGGCAAGGCAAGACCCAGAGCAAAGGGCAGGGAAAGGGGCAGAGCAAAGCCCAGAGCAAGGGGCAGAGCAAGAGGCAGGGCAAGGAACAGAAGAGGGGCGACCGGCCGATGTGGACAGACAGTCAACGAGGCAAGCGGTTGCAGGAGAGGAAGCAGTGCAAGAGGAGGTAGAAGTGCAAGAGGAGGAAGCAGTGCAAGAGGAGGTAGCAGTGCAAGAGGAGGTAGCAGTGCAAGAGGAGGTGGCAGTGCAAGAGGAGGTAGAAGTGCAAGAGGAGGAAGCAGTGCAAGAGGAGGTAGCAGTGCAAGAGGAGGTAGCAGTGCAAGAGGAGGTAGCAGTGCAAGAGGAGGTGGCAGTGCAAGAGGAGGTAGAAGTGCAAGAGGAGGAAGCAGTGCAAGAGGAGGTAGCAGTGCAAGAGGAGGTGGCAGTGCAAGAGGAGGTGGCAGTGCAAGAGGAGGTGGCAGTGCAAGAGGAGGTTTTTGACAACCTTTCCATGGTGCAGGTGAGCGGGCGAGGAGACGGGCGACTGGAGGGCGATTGTGAGGGGGAGGTTGTGAGAGGGGACGTTGTGAGAGGGGCAGTTTTGAGGGGCGGTTGTGAGAGGAACGGTTGAGAGAGGAACGGTTGTTAGAGGAGCGGTGAGAGGGGCAGTTGTGAGGGGCGGTTGTGAGAGGGGCAGTTGTGAGGGGCGGTTGTGAGAGGGGCAGTTGTGAGGGGCGGTTGTGAGAGGGGCAGTTGTGAGGGGCGGTTGTGAGAGGGGCGGTTGTGAGGGGTGGTTGTGAGAGGGGCGGTTGTGAGGGGCGGTTGTGAGAGGGGCGGTTGTGAGGGGCGGTTGTGAGAGGGGCGGTTGTGAGGGGCGGTTGTGAGAGGGGCGGTTGTGAGAGGGGCGGTTGTGAGAGGGGCGGTTGTGAGAGGGGCGGTTGTGAGAGGGGCGGTTGTGAGAGGGGCGGTTGTGAGAGGGGCGGTTGTGAGAGGGGCGGTTGTGAGAGGGGCGGTTGTGAGAGGGGCGGTTGTGAGAGGGCGGTTGTGAGAGGGGCGGTTGTGAGAGGGGCGGTTGTGAGAGGGGCGGTTGTGAGAGGGGGCGTTGTGAGAGGGGCGGTTGTGAGAGGGGCGGTTGTGAGAGGGGCGGTTGTGAGAGGGGGCGGTTGTGAGAGGGGCGGTTGTGAGGGGGCGGTTGTGAGAGGGGCGGTTGTGAGAGGGGCGGTTGTGAGAGGGGCGGTTGTGAGAGGGGCGGTTGTGAGAGGGGCGGTTGTGAGAGGGGCGGTTGTGAGAGGGGCGGTGTGAGAGGGCGGTTTGTGAGAGGGGGCGGTTGTGAGAGGGGCGGTTGTGAGGGGGCGGTTGTGAGAGGGGCGGTTGTGAGGGCGGTTGTGAGAGGGGCGGTTGTGAGGGGCGGTTGTGAGAGGGGCGGTTTGTGAGGGGCGGTTGTGAGGGGCGGTTGTGAGGGGCGGTTGTGAGGGGGCGGTTGTGAGGGGGAGGGGGGCGGTTGTGAGGGGGGCGGTTGTGAGGGGGGCGGTTGTGAGGGGGGCGGTTGTGAGGGGCGGTTGTGAGGGGGGCGGTTGTGAGGGGGGCGGTTGTGAGGGGGGCGGTTGTGAGGGGGGCGGTTGTGAGGGGGGCGGTTGTGAGGGGGGCGGTTGTGAGGGGGGCGGTTGTGAGGGGGGCGGTTGTGAGGGGGGCGGTTGTGAGGGGGGCGGTTGTGAGGGGGGCGGTTGTGAGGGGGGCGGTTGTGAGGGGGGCGGTTGTGAGGGGGGCGGTTGTGAGGGGGGCGGTTGTGAGGGGGGCGGTTGTGAGGGGGGCGGTTGTGAGGGGGGCGGTTGTGAGGGGGGCGGTTGTGAGGGGGGCGGTTGTGAGGGGGGCGGTTGTGAGGGGGGCGGTTGTGAGGGGGGCGGTTGTGAGGGGGGCGGTTGTGAGGGGGGCGGTTGTGAGGGGGGCGGTTGTGAGGGGGGCGGTTGTGAGGGGGGCGGTTGTGAGGGGGGCGGTTGTGAGGGGGGCGGTTGTGAGGGGGGCGGTTGTGAGGGGGGCGGTTGTGAGGGGGGCGGTTGTGAGGGGGGCGGTTGTGAGGGGGGCGGTTGTGAGGGGGGCGGTTGTGAGGGGGGCGGTTGTGAGGGGGGCGGTTGTGAGGGGGGCGGTTGTGAGGGGGGCGGTTGTGAGGGGGGCGGTTGTGAGGGGGGCGGTTGTGAGGGGGGCGGTTGTGAGGGGGGCGGTTGTGAGGGGGGCGGTTGTGAGGGGGGCGGTTGTGAGGGGGGCGGTTGTGAGGGGGGCGGTTGTGAGGGGGGCGGTTGTGAGGGGGGCGGTTGTGAGGGGGGCGGTTGTGAGGGGGGCGGTTGTGAGGGGGGCGGTTGTGAGGGGGGCGGTTGTGAGGGGGGCGGTTGTGAGGGGGGCGGTTGTGAGGGGGGCGGTTGTGAGGGGGGCGGTTGTGAGAGGGGCGGTTGTGAGAGGGGCGGTTGTGAGAGGGGCGGTTGTGAGAGGGGCGGTTGTGAGAGGGGCGGTTGTGAGAGGGGCGGTTGTGAGAGGGGCGGTTGTGAGAGGGGCGGTTGTGAGAGGGGGCGGTTGTGAGAGGGGCGGTTGTGAGAGGGGCGGTTGTGAGAGGGGGCGGTTGTGAGAGGGGCGGTTGTGAGAGGGGCGGTTGTGAGAGGGGGCGGTTGTGAGAGGGGGCGGTTGTGAGAGGGGCGGTTGTGAGAGGGGCGGTTGTGAGAGGGGGCGGTTGTGAGAGGGGCGGTTGTGAGAGGGGCGGGTTGTGAGAGGGGGCGGTTGTGAAGAGGGGCGGTTTGTGAGAGGGGCGGTTGTGAGAGGGGCGGTTGTGAGAGGGGCGGTTGTGAGAGGGGCGGTTGTGAGAGGGGCGGTTGTGAGAGGGGCGGTTGTGAGAGGGGCGGTTGTGAGAGAGGGCGGTTGTGAGAGGGGCGGTTGTGAGAGGGGCGGTTGTGAGAGGGGCGGTTGTGAGAGGGGCGGTTGTGAGAGGGGCGGTTGTGAGAGGGGCGGTTGTGAGAGGGGCGGTTGTGAGAGGGGCGGTTGTGAGAGGGGCGGTTGTGAGAGGGGCGGTTGTGAGAGGGGCGGTTGTGAGAGGGGCGGTTTGTTGAGAGGGGCGGTTGTGAGAGGGGCGGTTGTGAGAGGGGCGGTTGTGAGAGGGGCGGTTGTGAGAGGGGCGGTTGTGAGAGGGGCGGTTGTGAGAGGGGCGGTTGTGAGAGGGGCGGTTGTGAGAGGGGCGGTTGTGAGAGGGGCGGTTGTGAGAGGGGCGGTTGTGAGAGGGGCGGTTGTGAGAGGGGCGGTTGTGAGAGGGGCGGTTGTGAGAGGGGCGGTTGTGAGAGGGGCGGTTGTGAGAGGGGCGGTTGTGAGAGGGGCGGTTGTGAGAGGGGCGGTTGTGAGAGGGGCGGTTGTGAGAGGGGCGGTTGTGAGAGGGGCGGTTGTGAGAGGGGCGGTTGTGAGAGGGGCGGTTGTGAGAGGGGCGGTTGTGAGAGGGGCGGTTGTGAGAGGGGCGGTTGTGAGAGGGGCGGTTGTGAGAGGGGCGGTTGTGAGAGGGGCGGTTGTGAGAGGGGCGGTTGTGAGAGGGGCGGTTGTGAGAGGGGCGGTTGTGAGAGGGGCGGTTGTGAGAGGGGCGGTTGTGAGAGGGGCGGTTGTGAGAGGGGCGGTTGTGAGAGGGGCGGTTGTGAGAGGGGCGGTTGTGAGAGGGGCGGTTGTGAGAGGGGCGGTTGTGAGAGGGGCGGTTGTGGGAGGGGCGGTTGTGAGAGGGGCGGTTGTGAGAGGGGCGGTTGTGAGAGGGGCGGTTGTGGGAGGGGCGGTTGTGGGAGGGGCGGTTGTGGGAGGGGCGGTTGTGAGAGGGGCGGTTGTGAGAGGGGCGGTTGTGAGAGGGGCGGTTGTGGGAGGGGCGGTTGTGGAGAGGGGCGGTTGTGAGAGGGGCGGTTGTGAGAGGGGCGGTTGTGAGAGGGGCGGTTGTGAGAGGGGCGGTTGTGAGAGGGGCGGTTGTGAGAGGGGCGGTTGTGAGAGGGGCGGTTGTGGGAGGGGCGGTTGTGGGAGGGGCGGTTGTGAGAGGGGCGGTTGTGAGAGGGGCGGTTGTGAGAGGGGCGGTTGTGGGAGGGGCGGTTGTGAGAGGGGCGGTTGTGAGAGGGGCGGTTGTGAGAGGGGCGGTTGTGAGAGGGGCGGTTGTGAGAGGGGCGGTTGTGGGAGGGGCGGTTGTGGGAGGGGCGGTTGTGAGAGGGGCGGTTGTGAGAGGGGCGGTTGTGAGAGGGGCGGTTGTGAGAGGGGCGGTTGTGAGAGGGGCGGTTGTGAGAGGGGCGGTTGTGAGAGGCATCTGTTAAATGTGAGTCAGAAGCATCTGGTATGCCAAAAACATCCCCTTGAAAATGTGAGTCAGAAGCATCTGGTATGCCAAAAACATCCCCTTGTCCTACGGTGGGCGCATTTAAAGGACCTTATATCAGGGAACCTCACCTGGTACTTGCCACTTGCATACGATCCCTCTTGATAAAAGTGAAGTTTTGAGAAGTCTCAAAACTTCACTCCCAGACGTTCCCTCTTGTTTCTGTCCGTCCTCCATCCGTTCATTTTCCTCCCGTTGACTCGCTTTTCCTCCCCTTCCGTTTCCTCCCTTTCTTCTGAAGCTATCCCTGTTTCCTCTGTTGCACCCCAACGCTCCCATCCCAGTTCTCCTCTTATCCACACCAAGTCATTCATGAATGCACGTCCCTCGCATTATCCCCTCGTTCCACGCTTTCCCTGGTCTCAAACCTCCCTCATTCTCTCCTCTTTATCCACCCCAGCCACTAGTTTCTGCTGCCCACAGTGCAGGCAGCTGTGGGGGATCGGGGGTGGATTCAGAAGGAGTGGTTACAACTGATGCGAAGGAGAGACACGTACACAGGGGAGGAGGGGAAGGCAGGGCGGGGAGAGCAGGGGGAACGCAGGTGAGGACGGCGCACCAGTGGCTGCCAGTGGGTGGGAGAGCAAGCGAAGCAGAGTTGAGGGCACGGCTGCGGAGAAGGATTGATAGTTTACTGCGCGTCCGCCCGGAAAGGCTGCAGATTGCTACCCTACGAATCAATTGGGTGGTTTCCCAGCTTTTGTCCCAAGATTTTGTTGAATAATAACTCTCCTTAAATAGGCTCTCCCTCGCCTACTACCTCCATCTCACTCCCCATTGCTACCCAGACTTCCTAGCATCCCTCACCACGCTCGCACTCCGCATAGTCGACCCCGTCTCGCCATTCGCCGTGAAACAGCTCCTTGGCCTGCCCTCACTTACAGCGTGTCACTTCCACGAAACGTCCATCCGGTCAGACGCAGTACCGCTCTTCCAGTGCATGTCTCGGCTCCAGCGTCTCGTTATAGCGTGTGTTGAACCCTTTGACTTGCTTCCCAACGTACCAGCAGCCAACCTCCCCCCTTTGCCCGCCACCGAACTCCGGCCATTTCAGCCGTTTCAGAGCTTGAGGGAGCTGCATGTGAGCCGCGTGACCGACTCTATTCTGCAGCAGGTTGGGGTGCTGACGACCCTTGAGGTCTTCTCCTGCACGTGCAGCAAGGGGGTGAGTTCTAGCAGATGGATGCACCTCAGGGGACTGGTGAGCCTGAAGAGGCTGCAACTGGCGCCAAGAATCATTCTCAAGAACCTGGGATCAAACGACCGCCACTTCGGAGAATACTTCCTGCACCACCACTTGGGCCCCAAGCTACACTTGCACGAATTCCGCCTGCCACACATCATCAGAACCTTCCAACGGCCTCCCAAGAAAGGGGCCGCCGCTGCAAGTGAAGACCCCGGCAACCGCATCGACGGGAGCATATGGGAGGTGGTGGGTGCCCTTCTGGGACTGCAGCACCTGGAGGTGCACGCAGCCGAGCCCAGCAGCACAGCAGTGAGATCTGTGTCCAACATGGGGCAGCTCAAGACCCTCCGCATCACCGGCACTCTGCTTGACGATTCTGACGTGCTGGCCTTGAGGGGGCCTCTCGCTGCTCACCGACCTCAGCCTGGCTGCCTGCACGTTCGCAGCAGACCGGGCTGTGAGGTTGGTGATCCAAGGCATGACTCAGCTTCAGTCGCTGGACCTGTCGGGAACGGCCATCAGCCAAGGCGCTGCTGTGCATCTGCGAGCACTTAAGCGGCTGGAGCGGTTGAAGCTGCAGCAGTGCAGCGGCATGAGCAGGCTGTTTGTGGAGCATCTCAGTTGTGTTTCTGCGCTGAGGGAGCTGGATCTGGGCTGCAACAACATGCAGCATGCTTGGCTGCTGCCAGTCCTGGAAGGGAAGAAGGTGACCCAGCTTAGGGTAGGGGGCTGCGGGTTTGTGGAGAGAACGTTGCATGGGCTTCCACGGGCTTGGATCGAGATTGACTCAGAATGGGATGATGATTGATGCGGGGATGCATCCATCGTATGGGTTCTTCGGCATGGATTGAATTGTGAGGTTCGTTAGTGGAACCTTAAGACCGCACACAAACTGCTGTGGTGCTAGGGGGGTTTTGTTCTGTTCTTCACAGCTATGTAATGTACTGTAATCCCCCGTACATCAGACCCGTAAGTATTAAGCACCATGAAGATTGAAACAGTGAATATTACACGAAGACTATATTGTCCAGTGTGTGCGCATGTGCTTGTGGGGGTGACTTCTTTGTCAGAAAACAAGGTTAAGCACTCAATCTCTCAATATCAGCCCACAGTTGCGTCAAGCAAGCAACCCATCAATCGATCGGCCCCTCGGACCACAAGCTGCTGTCAAACAACCCCATGGTGCTGTTCTCCCCACCACCACCAACGAACGCCCTCTCCCTCTCCACTCGCGGGCTGGCTTGGGAATCATCAGGCCCGTCATCAGTGCAGTACTGGGCCAGCAGGCCGTGCAGGCGGCGGGCAACCTCGCGCATGGAGGGGCGACGGGAGGCGGGCATCTTGAGGCAGTCGAGCGCCACGTCTGCGAAATCAACGATGGCTTCATCTGGCGCTTCCAGCGTGGGGTCCTTGAGGACTCCCAGCTCGTACTGCTGGACCTGCTTGGATGCCTGCAGCACGGGAGAAAAGGTTAGAACAAGAGGGTGGAATCACAAGGAGGGTGGAGCAACCAAGTGAGGTGGTAGTTGTTCAGGTGACTGGAATCACGAGGGACGAAAAAAGAAGCAAAGGGAGGTCACCGAGGAAAGAGTAATAGCTGAGAGGGCCAGCCTGCATTCCACTGTGCATTGCATCCCAACATTTGACCCACTGAGATGGCTGCTTGCATGCGTGGCTCACCCAGTCGCTGATGTGGCTGTCGGTGCCCTCCACTGCTGGCTTGCGCCCCGTCAGCAGCTCAAGAAGCACCACCCCGAAGCTGCACAGAGCAGAGCAGGCGAGGGCATGAAGGAGATGCCAAAGACGGTAGCAACACAAGGCTGTGGCGTGGCTCTGGATAGTCCACATGTCTTAAATACGACAGTTGGAATAGATGGGGAAACGAGAGCAGCTGGTCTAGCCGTTCGGATACGAGATAATTCTTTTGAGACCCTAACAGACCCTTGCAATGGGTGTACCTGTAGACATCACTCTTCTCCGACACCACGTGCGTACGGTTGTAGTCCGGATCCAGGTACCCCGGGGTGCCTGCCACGCGCGTGCGCTCGTCGCCGCCGTCAGCGTGGCTGAGCAGTTTGAGCAGCCCAAAGTCGGCGATCTTGGCGCGGCTGTGAGGGCTCACGAGGATGTTCCCCGGCTTGAGGTCGCGGTGAATGATGGGCACCGCGAAGCTGTGCAGGTACGCCACCCCCTCCGCTGCCCCTGCTGCTAGTTTCAGCCTCTGCTGCAAGGTCAGTGGGGCTGCGGAGGGGAGGGGAGGGTTGGACAAGAGAGAGACGGAGATGAGAGTGAGAAAAGAGTGGGGGGAGCGATCAGGGGGGGAAGTAAGGGAGCAGTTTGAGCAGCCCAAAATCGGCGATCTTGGCGCGGCTGTGCTCCCCCACAAGGATGTTGCCGGGCTTGAGGTCGCGGTGGATGATGGGCACCGCGAAGCTGTGCAGGTACGCCACTCCCTCCGCTGCGCCTGCTGCTAGCTTCAACCTCTGGTGCAGGGAGAGAGGGGCTGGGGATGAGAGGGAAGGGTTGGGAGAGGGAGAGGCAAGAGTGAGAGGGGAAGGGGGTAAGCGATACATGGGAAAGTAAGGGGGGATTTTGAGCACACATAGGGGATTGGGCGTGAGGGGGAGAAGGAAGAAAGTTTAGTTGTGCTGCAATGCAAGGGCAACAAGGCCAGGGGGGAGCGTGAAGAGGAGGTGAAGAAGAGCTTGTGCCGCACAAGGTGGTTTGAGACAACAAGGCAACAGAACGTGGAAAGGAGTTGCTGTAGGGGGTATGAGGGACATGGTACGAGCGGCATGGTACGAGCGGCATGGTACGAGCGGCATGGTACGAGCGGCATGGCACGAGCGGCACTCACACTTGGAGTGGTGAATGTGGAGCTTGAGGTCCCCATGGGGCACATACTCGTACACCAGCACCTGCTCCTGCCGCCCGCTCTCCACACTCTGGTGCAGGCAGAAGCCCAGCAGCCGCACCACGTTCTCATGCCTCAGCGATGCCATCGCCCGCACCTGCCACGCACAGGAGCAGGGGGGGAAGGTGAAGGTTACTTCTACCATGTTGCAGTGCTCTGGATGAGGTTGACTTGGATGAGAAGCGGGCATTGCTGAAGGGCACAGGCTAATCCAGGAGAAAAAAAAGGTACACCAAAATACAGGACAGCCTAGTTGAAGTAACATGAAAGGAGGAAGTAGAACAAAACCTGTTGCCTGTTAACGCCGAAACAGCAACAGAGGAAGCATGGATAGAAGCATGTTCCCTGTTAAGTTGGAGGAGTTTCAACTGCAGCATGAATTCCCCTGTGTTGACCAACTCCGCAAGCCCATCCCTCTCACCTCATTCTCAAAGTCGTTGGACATGAGGCTGATGCGCTTGACGGCCCACAGCTCGCCAGTGGGTGACACGCCCTTGTAGACCGTGGCGAAGCCCCCCTTCCCCAGCACGTTGCCGCTCGCCCAGTTGTCCGTGGCACGTAGAATGTCAGCCATGCTGAACTCGCGACACACGTCCAGGCCAGCCCACCTCCCTGGCAGGTGGAGCAACGTAAGGGACAATGATTGAGGCGCCTCAGAAGACGTCCAGGCCGCTCCACCTCATTTGCGAATGGAGCAACGTAACGTAAGGGACAAGAATAGAGACAGAAGGAGAGAGGAGCATGTATGCCATGCTGAACTCTTGACACACATCCAGGGCAGGCCACCTCCCTGGCGGACAAACTACGGCGTGGATACGAACGAATATGAGAGAGAATGCGAGAGATCACGAGGCAAAGCATGCGAGAAAAAATGAGAGACACCATCACAGACCAAGAGAATGAAAGACTGGGCGAGTGAAAGAACCGGAGACATCACGAGGAGGGAGGGAAGGGAGGAGGGAGGAAGGGACAGGGGGGGGGGGAGAGACGGGGGGAGCAAGGGGAAATGGGAGCAAGAGCAAGTGGGAGGAAGGGAAATTGGGCGCAGGAAAAGGGGAAGGGAAAGTGGAAGGAAGGGACAGTGGAAGGAAGGGACAGTGGGAGGAAGGGACAGTGGGAGGAAGGGACAGTGGGAGGAAGGGACAGTGGGAGGAAGGGACAGTGGGAGGAAGGGACAGTGGGAGGAAGGGACAGTGGGAGGAAGGGACAGTGGGAGGAAGGGACAGTGGGAGGAAGGGACAGTGGGAGGAAGGGACAGTGGGAGGAAGGGACAGTGGGAGGAAGGGACAGTGGGAGGAAGGGACAGTGGGAGGAAGGGACAGTGGGAGGAAGGGACAGTGGGAGGAAGGGACAGTGGGAGGAAGGGACAGTGGGAGGTAGGGACAGTGGGAGGAAGGGACAGTGGGAGGAAGGGACAGTGGGAGGAAGGGACAGTGGGAGGAAGGGACAGTGGGAGGAAGGGACAGTGGGAGGAAGGGACAGTGGGAGGAAAGGAAGGGACAGTGGGAGGAAGGGACAGTGGGAGGAAGGGACAGTGGGAGGAAGGGACAGTGGGAGGAAGGGACAGTGGGAGGAAGGGACAGTGGGAGGAAGGGACAGTGGGAGGAAGGGACAGTGGAGGAAGGGACAGTGGGAGGAAGGGACAGTGGGAGGAAGGGACAGTGGGAGGAAGGGACAGTGGGAGGAAGGGACAGTGGAGGAAGGGACAGTGGGAGGAAGGGACAGTGGGAGGAAGGGACAGTGGGAGGAAGGGACAGTGGGAGGAAGGGACAGTGGGAGGAAGGGACAGTGGGAGGAAGGGACAGTGGGAGGAAGGGACAGTGGGAGGAAGGGACAGTGGGAGGAAGGGACAGTGGGAGGAAGGGACAGTGGGAGGAAGGGACAGTGGAGGAAGGGACAGTGGGAGGAAGGGACAGTGGGAGGAAGGGACAGTGGGAGGAAGGGACAGTGGGAGGAAGGGACAGTGGGAGGAAGGGACAGTGGGAGGAAGGGACAGTGGGAGGAAGGGACAGTGGGAGGAAGGGACAGTGGGAGGAAGGGACAGTGGGAGGAAGGGACAGTGGGAGGAAGGGACAGTGGGAGGAAGGGACAGTGGGAGGAAGGGACAGTGGGAGGAAGGGACAGTGGGAGGAAGGGACAGTGGGAGGAAGGGACAGTGGGAGGAAGGGACAGTGGGAGGAAGGGACAGTGGGAGGAAGGGACAGTGGAAGGAAGGGACAGTGGGAGGAAGGGACAGTGGGAGGAAGGGACAGTGGGAGGAAGGGACAGTGGGAGGAAGGGACAGTGGGAGGAAGGGACAGTGGGAGCAAGGGACAGTGGGAGGAAGGGACAGTGGGAGGAAGGGACAGTGGGAGGAAGGGACAGTGGGAGGAAGGGAAAGTGGGAGGAAGGGACAGTGGGAGGAAGGCCGAATAAAACGGAGAATCGAACGAAAGGTCATTAAGAGAAAGTGGAAGGGACTGACTGCGCTGTTTGGGCCAGATCACGACGACAATGAGAGCGAGGAGGAGGGCAAGAGCAGCAGCAGAGCCCACGGCGATGCCCACCAGTGCGCCGGTGGAGAGCGCTGGAGGGGATGGGATGGGAAGGGCAGAAGTTACAACGGAGGGTCGAGTCAAGAATGTGGGGGGGATTTGCATGTACAGAAGATGGAGAGGGCGAGAAGGAGACCTTTTGTGCGTGAGGGTTGCTCTTTGTAGGTCCTATCCTGTCCATCCCAGCCCGAGAAACATGTGGTTGAGGTGATATGGTTCCAGCATCCTGAACATCACCTCCCACAAAGCCAAATTCACTGTGCTGTGCCCTATAGAGCCACGAGCACTCTGCAAGGCTCATAAGCCAGCGGAGGGTGATCATACATACACATACAAGCACTCTGCCAGACACATACATACATGAGGACGGGGGCAGGGGCGGGCGAGCACACGTGGGACCAGAGCTGCCATTGACCGCCACGTACCCGTCCTCGCACTCACACACGAACCCCTCCCCCGGCCCCGTTGCCTGCACCGGCACACATGCCCCGTGCCCGTCGCATGTCCCCAGATCCTCCGACAGGCTGCAGAAGCCACGGCACTCCGCAGCGCTGCGCTGTGTCTCATTCGCCGTGCAGCTCTGCTGCTCGCCCACACTGAAGCAGTTGTCCCGAAGGCTCGCTTGGCCTTGCTTGTTGGCAGCTGAGCGTTCGAAGTCAAGAGTTGTAAAATCATTGAGTACACAGCGCCCACTTCCACCATTCGTGAGGCTAACCAAATCCAAAGCACGGGTTTGGTTGATTTCCGAGGGGCAGAACTGGCAGCCGTCGGCGAAGAGCATGGGCTGACCGTAGAAGTAGTTGAGTGCAATATTAAGCAGCGCACCACTGTTCGGAATCATGCCACGGAAGTTGGTGTGCATTGGGCCGTAGAAGCTGTTGTTGCTGATGTCACTGGGGATGGTGGCGTAAGGGATGGGGAATGACACAAGAGTGAGGTATGTGTTTGGCATGTTTGACCCTCTGCCATGCTGGTTTCGAGCGGAACAGCTCAAGGTTCCAGCCAGCAGGGCTGCTGTGAACGAAAACATTCCAACAACATCACACGAACACAAGGATAGAGACGTCTCAAAACTACATTCCAAGAGCATCACACGAACACAAGGATTGAGACGTCTCAAAACTACATTCCAAGAGCATCACACGAACACAAGGAAAGCACAAACATTCAAGCGCCATGCGGTACAAGCAGTGCTCACATGCGGTGCAAGCAGTGCTGATAAACTTTTGAGACGTCTCAAAAGTCGTCTACTTACACGCGGATTTTATACAAAGGGTTGTTTTGTTGCTTGGAAAACTGGTTGTAACCTGCAAATGTTACTGGTTCGCGCGAGGCTCCTTGAGCACCAGCTGGCGGATTGTGCTACTTCAACGTTACGCCACGAGGAATGAAGACCCCGAAGACTTGGACTTTTCTAGGTCGTCAGGGATTGGCCAACCAGATTTCTGGCCACGGTTGCAACAACCTGGAATTTTGTTTTCCGAGACGTAGTGTTTGCCCAAATGCTTCGTCTTCCTCATTCTCTTTCATTTCCACTTGCACTGATGAAGGTGTGATTGGGGCCTGTCCCGTCACCCGAAACTAGTTTGCCTCGTTTTAATATCTTAGTGGAATTTTGAGTCGGATTTCTTGAAACTCCTTGTTTTTAGCAGGAAATACAACAGTTCGCACTGTTAATCCTTTGCTAAAGTTTTTTTTAGACTGCTGCTCGCCTAATCATATGGCTGAAGGTACTTGGGGTCTCCCAACTCCTACGGGCGATGCCGGTCTGGAAGATTTGAGTCTTGCACTAATTCCTCGTGGGGCGGATCTCACCTCCAAGACTTACGCAGGTTACCGCAAGCGTACCCGTACAACTGGGGGTGGAGAGAATTCTGCAGAACCCGTGGGGATCACGAACAAGACAAGCAAACGGGAAATCATCCCCCCGCTGCTGCGATGGAAATTTCGAATGACGAGCCGGCGACGACTAACTCTCCCGCTGTTGCTGTCAACCCGACATCCGTCCAAGATACGCCCGTCGTCATTCCGGAGCCTTTTGAAGGCTGGGCTTTGAAGGCTGTCAGGGATTTTCGAAAGGACTTCAAGGCGCTCCTCAAGGCGAGGTCGAAATTGAAGAAGATGAAGACGCTCAACGAGCAGGGTGTGATTCTGCATAGTATTCGCACGAAAGCTGTTGAGTTTCAGACCAAGTACCCTCAGACGCGGGAAAAGTCTGCTGCATCGGTCGCGTCGGTTCATCACGAGAATCAGATGCGCATTCAACAAGACTTCATAGGAGCTGGATGTTGAAGAGATCCTGGCGGCGTCCTCTTCGCACCTTACCGCTTTGGCGACTAAGACCGAAGACTACATCAAAAGCCTTACCACGGACCCCGAGCTCACCGTTTCTGACGCGGCGAAGGAGCGATTCCGGAAGATCAAGGGTCAGTGTATCGAGAAGGCTAAGTCGGAGGTGTCTAACGCCAGGGATGAGCTCGTCATCCGAGAGTTGGTAATGCAGAAGGAAAAGGAAGCCGAGGATTTGAAGAAGGCTGCTGCTGCCGAAGAGATGGAACAGATGGATACGGATTCGGCAATCGGCGAGCTGATTCGGAAAGCTACAAAGGAGTACGGCGAGACGCTACGCAAGGAGATCACAGCGAGCGTTGAGGCGAAACTCACTGCTAAGTTCAAGAAGAACTTGTCGATGGGACCACAGGATCCCAAGCCGGCCCCTGCGTCCACGAAGCCCAAGGCGGACCCGTCCAAGGACCAGAAATTTTCTGGCGCCAAGGCAGATGTACCGAAGGCTACAAGGAAACGCGGGAAAGCCAAGAAGAAAGTGAAATCTCAAGGCGGCGGCGGAGGGAAGGGCCAAGAAGCATCCTCGACCAAGGCCCAAGTTCCAAAAAACGGCGGCAGCGGCCCAGGAAAAGGGCCGCGCAAGAACTAACGATAAGGGATCTGGCGCTCCAGCGATTCGGACGACGGACCCTACGGCAGGCGCAGTCACGCGTTCGGAATCGTGGAGTACATAACCTGAGTACTAAGGTTTTGTCTCGCGACGAGACCTTGGCGCTTGGGATGGGTCTCAAATTTATACCTACGCCTCCATGGAACTTTTCTATCGCTGCAGATGTCGATCAACTGCACCGACGGATCTCCCTCGATTTCTTCTTCAAGGACAAAGGGTCGTCGTCCTCATCCCGTTTCCGGGTGAGGAATTCTAACTGGCGGCCCGAAGGGGACGTGGTCCCGGAGCAGGTCTTCAAGTCGGCGCAAGCCGATCTGTCTTTCCTGTTGAAGACGGTTCGTCCTCGCCGTGGGCACAATCTGTCTAGGAGTGCTCGGGAGGCGATTCGTTCCCTGTCGCTGAACCGCAACATCGTCATTAAACCCGCTGATAAGAACGTCGGCATCACAGTGATGGATCGAAGCCACTACGTCGCGCTCTGCATGGAACATCTCAGCGACGCAGATGTCTATCTTCCGGTTCGTCACGACCCGACTCTGAACGTTCTACGGCAGCTGAGTGAGCTGAAAGCGACGTGGGGACCTGCTTTTCCTGACAGCCTGTGGAAGTACTTTTTCGATAAACCACCTGGTGGATGGCGTCCAGCGGCATTCTACATCTTGCCGAAACTCTAGAAGAAAGTGCCTGTGGGACGACCGATCGCCGCCTCACATTCCTGGGTTACTACTAATGCGAGTAGATGGCTGGATTCGCAATTAAGACCGCTGGTGTTGAAGCGCGCCACCTACCTATGTGATTCCCTCTCGCTACTAACGAAGTTAGAAGCTACTGCTTTCCCGTCTAACATTCTTCTAGCTACGTACGACGTTACCTCGCTCTACCCTAGCATTTCCATCGATCGAGGGCTCGAAGCAGTCAGTAGCTTTCTGATGAGGGACCAGACGCAGCTCTCCTCACCACTCATGGCCCTGCTGGGTTGGGTCATGAGAAACTCCTTTGTTGAGTTTGACGGCCGAGTATATCATCAGGTGCGAGGGACAGCGATGGGAACTCCAGTCACAGTTTGCTTCGCCATACTCTTCATGAGCCGCCTAGATGAGCTGCTGAGGGAGAGGTGGACTGGGGTGTCACCAAGTTACCACGTCCGATATATAGACGATGGCCTGATTCTTTGGCCAGGTACGCGGGCAGATTTAGAGGAGTACCTGCGCACCTTCAACGGCTTGGATCCTAACATTAGGATCACGTGGAGCATCTCAGATCACTCGGTAGACATTCTGGGCGTGGTTTTTTCTAAAGGGCCTCGTTTTGCTGAGTGTGGTATCCTAGACTTCGGTACATTCCAGAAGCCGATGAATAGGTACCTATACCTCCCCTTCTCCTCATTTCACCTCCGACACTCTAAGGAGGGATTCATTCGTGCCGAGCTGCAACGTTACGTACTACGTTCGACATCAGCATCGACTTTCCGAACGACGAAGCATGCTTTCTTCCGGCGGCTTCGTGATCGGGGTTACCCCCCTGCTTTCTTGCGACCGATCTTCAGCAGCGTCCTTTTCGCACATCGTGCGACACTCTTCGCCAACACTCTCGCCAACCAGCTCCAGCGACAAACCTCCCCTCCCTCTGACCGTGGACCCCTAGTCCTGAAGACGACTTACACACCTGTGTCGGCTCGCCTCGGACTAGGGGTTGTTTTGAGACGTCTCAAAAGTCGTCTACTTACACGCGGATTTTATATAAAGGGTTGTTTTGTTGCTTGGAAAACTGGTTGTAACCTGCAAAGGTTACTGGTTCGCGCGAGGCTCCTTGAGCACCAGCTGGCGGATTGTGCTACTTCAACGTTACGCCACGAGGAATGAAGACCCCAAAGACTTGGACTTTTCTAGGTCGTCAGGGATTGGCCAACCAGATTTCTGACCACGGTTGCAACAATCTGGAATTTTGTTTTACGAGACGTAGTGTTTGCCCAAATGCTTTGTCTTCCTCATTCTCCTTCATTTCCACTTGCACTGATGAAGGTGTGATTGGGGCCTTTTCCGTCACCCGAAACTAGTTTGCCTCGTTTTAATCTTTTAGTGGAATTTTGAGTCGGATTTCTTGAAACTCCTTGTTTTTAGCAGGAAATACAACAGTTCGTACTGTTAATCCTTTGCTAAAGAATTCTTTTAGACTGCTGCTCGCCTAATCATATGGCTGAAGGTGCAAGCAGTGCTCACATGCGGTGCAAGCAGTGTTGATAAAGACACGAGGGGAACTCTCCGTAGAAGCGGTTGTTATGGAGGAACCTGAAGAGGGGTGGGAAGCGGTTGCTATGGAGGAATCTGAGGGGGGTATGACAATTGACGGGACGCTCTTGAAACTGCAACGCGGAATTGAGCCATGGTGATGTAAGACCGCGAAGTGGTTTAACCACTCCCCCAAAGTACTCTGAGCTGCTTGAAAACCAAAAGCATCCTTTTCCTGAGCCAATTAGAAAACACGCAATATAAACAGTTTGCTGTGCGGCTTACATGCATGGTATGCATCTGTGTGAGGTTTACATGGTATGCATCTGTGTGAGGTTTACATGGTATGCATCTGTGTGAGGTTTACATGGTATGCATCTGTGTGAGGTTTACATGGTATGCATCTGTGTGAGGTTTACATGGTATGCATCTGTGTGAGGTTTACATGGTATGCATCTGTGTGAGGTTTACATGGTATGCATCTGTGTGAGGTTTACATGGTATGCATCTGTGTGAGGTTGCAAATGGAGGGCGGTAGCTTGCCCGTGAGCTGGTTGTCATTAACCAACCTGCCCCCATGCATGCAGCAGCAGTCATTTCATGTTGATGGGTTGAGAGGAGGTAGAAAGGTAAACATTCAACGCCCTCTCCAAGGGCACAGGAGCAAAGCATCAGTCAATGAGTGATCACATGTGAGCAAAACCCTCGCACGAGCATTGCTGGCATGGACACTCATGGTAGCACAGCACACCAGCTTTGGAGCATGGCATGAGTGGCATGAGTGGCATGAGTGGCATGAGTGGCATGAGTGGCATGAGTGGCATGAGTGGCATGAGTGGCATGAGTGGCATGAGTGGCATGAGTGGCATGAGTGGCATGAGTGGCATGAGTGGCATGAGTGGCATGAGTGGCATGAGTGGCATGAGTGGCATGAGTGGCATGAGTGGCATGAGTGGCATGAGTGGCATGAGTGGCATGAGTGGCATGAGTGGCATCGAGTGGGCATGAGTGGCATGAGTGGCATGAGTGGCATGAGTGGCATGAGTGGCATGAGTGGCATGAGTGGCATGAGTGGGCATGAGTGGCATGAGTGGCATGAGTGGCATGAGTGGCATGAGTGGCATGAGTGGCATGAGTGGCATGAGTGGCATGAGTGGCATGAGTGGCATGAGTGGCATGAGTGGCATGAGTGGCATGAGTGGCATGAGTGGCATGAGTGGCATGAGTGGCATGAGTGGCATGAGTGGCATGAGTTGGCATGAGTGGCATGAGTGGCATGAGTGGCATGAGTGGCATGAGTGGCATGAGTGGCATGAGTGGCATGAGTGGCATGAGTGGCATGAGTGGCATGAGTGGCATGAGTGGCATGAGTGGCATGAGTGGCATGAGTGGCATGAGTGGCATGAGTGCGCATGAGTGGCATGAGTGGCATGAGTGGCATGAGTGGCATGAGTGGCATGAGTGGCATGAGTGGCATGAGTGGCATGAGTGGCATGAGTGGCATGAGTGGCATGAGTGGCATGAGTGGCATGAGTGGCATGGCATGAATGGCGCTCATGGTTTCTAAACGGAGAGACAGCATGTGCCTGAGATTGAAGATGATATTACAGATACAGGTGTAGTCTTACAAATATATCTCCATGTGATACAAAAGGAAAGATTGAAAACCCATTCTACTAGATTGTATCATTCAAAAGGCTCAGATCATAAAAGAGTGTCAGATCGTACAAGAGGATCAGATCATACAAGAGGGTCAAATCAAACAAGAGGGTCAAATCATACAAGAGGCTCAGGCCTGCAGTAGACAATCTCCTGGGTAGACTTCCACTCAGACTGTTGTACTCCAGATTCGTGTTCGTCCAGTGGATGACGCGAACACTAAAGTGTTCGCGTCAAATTTGGCCGCGACCAAATTTAGGTCGCGGCCAAGTTGAGTTTGAGCTCATTTTTTGAGCTCAAACTCAACACATCTTTGTTGGTTAGCCCTCCCTTCCTCACCCACCATAGGCTTCATCCCTAAGAGCCACCACACACCGTTCCCTAATTATTACACGAACATTTCAACTAAGTAGTTCGTAGTAGTGAAGGGTAATTTCAGAAATCGCGAGGGGTTAGTTCGTAGTAGCTACGGGATCAATTTCGTAGAGGCTAATTCCGTAGTTGTAGGGGCGGCATTTCTCCGTGCCACACGTAACTAGGAGTTCAATTAGGACCGTGCTATCCGTGGCTTGCGACCGTTCCTTTGGGGTTTTAGGGTTTTAAGGCCGAGGGCTGATTTATGGCTTCCAGCCAACATGGATCTGTAGAACGAGGTGCACGCAGCGCTCAGGGCGGTACACCAGGTTCTCCACCACGACCTATGTAGGGGCGAGTAGGGGATGGACCTGCAGGAGCCGGCGCTTGTTTCGTCGGGGGGTTTCTTTCCGTAGCGGCGCCGACGTCCCGTCACTCGTTCCGTTACTCAGGCCCGCGACCCCCTCCTTCTGGGCAGACGCAGCCGGAGAGTGGCAGTGGGGAGGAGGATGAGGAGGAGGAGGGTGAGGGCGAGGAGGATGAGGACGATGAGGGGAGCGGGGATGACAGTGAGGCCGGGTGGGATCCCGAGACGCATGGCGGTGGGAAAGGGGGGGATGATGAGGAGGACCATGAGATGGATGGGTTGGAGCCAGAGGAGGTGGAGGAGGGGGTGGGAGAGGGTGGTGAAGGGGCGGCGACAGAGGCGGCCTCACAGCATGTGGCTGAAGGAGGAGGGAGCGTGGGGGTTAAGGTGGGGAGAAAGCGGGCATCCATTAGGATGCCGAAGCGGAGGAAGAGGGCGAGCAAGTTGAGGGAGCGAGCATATCCCTGCACATTCACTGGGAAGCCCTTGGGCGAGGGTGTGGTCGCTCCGGAGTTCCTAGACGAGGACGGAGGGTCCGAGAGTAGTAAGGGGACTGGCAAGGGTAATAAAAAACCGGGGTGGCAAGTACAGATGTTCGGGCCTAAAGGTGCAGACGAGAAGCGTCAGTGCAAGATTTGCACTGACAGGATTTCGTGGAAGCAATCCACAACAACACCCGGCGAGCGGCACTTCGAGAGCTACCACACAGCGCACATGCACGTGTGGCATCACCGTTACCACACTCCGTCCGTTCACTTGCCTGGGGAGACGTTTCCTCGTGGGGGCTACAAGGGTGTGCCGGATGGCTACGTCGATGGGTGGCCGCATGCCAAGTCTTGGCCGCATCTCGCAAAGAAGAAAGGGACGGCGTCCGGTGGAGCTGAGGGGTCAGGCGGGATGGAGCGGTTCATGACAACCAAGCTGTCCACGGAGGAGCTACGGCAGGCGATCGCCAAGCTGGTGGTCACCTGCGACCTCCCCTTCCGCATCGTCGAGTCCGAGGCCGTGAGTGTCCCATGCCTGGTGTTTTGGCAGTATGTGGTTGACTATTTCATACTTCTATTTTAATCCACCATTCACATGTCCACCATTCACTCACATGTCCACCACTCACATGTCCATCATTCACATGTCCATCATTCACATGTCCACCATTCACATATCCACCATTCACATGTCCACCATTCGGATATCCACCATTCACAGTTGTCTCTACTCTACCCTCCTCCAGTTTCGGGAGCTATTGATCCTGCTAAACCGCAACTGCGCACAGAAGAACTTCATCCCCTCGCGGTGGACGGTATCCCGCGACACTGTGGTTTATGCAACAGCAGCTCTCCAGTCCGCCATTGCGGAGATGCTGGCGAAGGAGGGGGAGTTGGGGTGCAAGGTGTCGATCACCATCGACATGTGGACGGCACCCAACAACAAGGCATGGCTAGTGGTGACAGGTCACTGGATAGACGAGAACTTCCAGCTGCGCACAATGGTGCTTGAGTTCCGTGAGATGCTCGGGCGGCATGGGGGCAGGGAGATGGCGCAGGTGGTTGAGGAGACGATTGTGCAGTGGGGGTTGGAGGGGCGTTGTCTTGGTTTCACGACAGACAACGCCTCTAACAACATTGCCGCCTTCAGGCGGATGTCGGAGGAGGGTGGTGGTCAGTGCTTCTTCAGCTCGCGCATGCACTTCCGGTGAGTGTGGGAGTGTGCGTGGGTTGGGCGTGCGGGAGTGCGGGCGTGTGTTTGCCTTTGTGGGCGTGTGTTTGCCTTTGTTGGTTTTGTGGCTCGCTCTAACCATGTGTCCTCCAACTTCCCCTTATCTCTTTCCCTAATGTTTTGTTCCGTGCGCAGGTGCTTGGCACACGTGATCAACCTTGCTGTGCAGGCAGCACTGGCTGTGGATTCCATACGGAAGTTGCTGAAGATACTGAGAGAGATGGCGTCGTGGATTGGCTTCTCTCCACAGCGCTCGGGGTCTTTCTTGGGCCTTCAGCGGACCTCGCAGGCCAACCCCGCCACGCCGAAGCCGGCGTTGAAGCTGGTGCAGGACAGTCCTACGCGCTGGGGGTCGACCCACGACATGGTCGAGCGTGCGGGTGTTCTGTAGAACCCCATCACTGTCTTCTTCGCCCAGACACAGGTAACACTTGTGTTTTGTGTGGGTGTGGTGTGTTAGCACGTCTACACAATATTGTTGGTCATGCTTGTATGTTGCCGGCCGGATGCCATAATCCTCCTCCATAATCACAGTTTCCTTTCCCTCATACCTCCCCTCAAACCATTCCCTCTACCCGACAGGGCTTGTCGAAGACCGACAAGAAGAAGGTGGAGAGTTTGCGCCTGACAGACGCAGACTGGGAGACCCTGCAGGCGGTGAAGACATTCCTGAGCCCCTTCGCGAAGGTCTCCAAGGCAGCAGAGGGGGCGGCGTACCCGACTGTGTCGATGGTGGTGCCGTACTACAACGGCCTGATCGACGCCATGGAGTCGCGCCTTGCCAAGGGGCCATCTCCGACGCTGCAGCCGATGATCGTGGCGGCGCTGAGCCACTTGAAGAAGTACGCGTACATCACCAGCAACGAGTACTGGATCGCCACCTTCTTGGACCCATCCATGAAGGCGGCGTGGTTCGAGACGCGCACTGGGAGAAGCTGCATCCCGAGACCGACAGGAGGGTGAGGCCGCGTCCGGCGTCGGGCGAGGTGATCAAGCTGGTGCGCGACCGCGTGGCCGAGTACCAGGCCCGGGCTGCAGAGCTTGCTCCACGGCCGACCCCACTTGCCCCCGTTGCGGAGGAGGAGGACGGAGACGAGGAGGAGGACGACGATGACGCGCAGTTTCTTCCTAGTCGCCGACGACTTGCGGCGCGTCTGTCGGCGAGCCAGGAGGCGGGGGCGGGTGGGATGGTGCAGGATGACGAGGTTAGCAGGTACTTGTCCGAGAGGGTGCGGTGCGACGTGACAGCGCTAGAGTACTGGCGCAGTGCCACCAACATGCAGACGCTGAGGCGCATGGCCCGGGATTATCTCGCCATCCCTGCCACGTCCGCTTCGAGTGAGCGGGTGTTCTCCCTTGGTCGCAACCTCATTTCCTGGAAGCGGCACCGCCTGGCCTCTCAGAGGACGCGAGCTGTCATGATTCTCAGATCATGGTACAGTTCACACCCTGGCCAGAGGATTGGCGAGGGCCGCCGACCGAGAGGCGTCGCACCACCAGAGTTCGCCATTGAGGGCGAGGGGGCAGAGGAGGATGACGAGGAGGAGGAGGAGGAGGGTGTGGAGGCTGAAGACACAGCTGCAGCAGAGGATGCTGTTGTTGGTAGTAGCAGTGGCGCCTTAGTGTAGGAATTTGTTAGACTTTGACATTTCCCTTCACAGTATGTTATGTTGTACTATTGGGTTCATTGCATGCACACATATACACCTTGCACACATTTTGCTATCATCCTAGACCTTGAAAACTGTTTTCTGACATGTGTGACTATAGTGAATTTTCCCCTGGGCGAACACGAACATGTTCGTCTCGAACATGTTCGTGTTCGCCTGCTGAAAAAAATCGTTCGCCACCTAGGGCGAACGGCGAACATATATTTTCAGCTAAATAGTTCGCCGAACCGAACAGTGTTCGGTTCGGCAAAAGTACATGTTCGAGGGTGGGCGAACTCGAACATGTTCGGGTTCGCCCTTTGCTCATGCCTAGCACCGTGTACAATTACACTGTTACCACTGCATGGGGAAGTGTAAGAAGTAGTAGACTCAACCCAATCTAAGAAACAACCAAGCGTTCCTTAAGTCCCACAGAAAGTTGGCCCAGGAAAGCACACTTATGGAAGACATGGGGTGGATGGGGCAAGGACGACGAGAGAACAAGCGACAGGCAGGAGGAAGCAGTGGCAGCGAGCATATGGCCCTCAAGCCCTCAAGCTCTCCCTCACAGTTCGACTAGTGGGAGTGAGTAGAGTGCCACGGGGGCTTCACCGTGAAAGTTATTTGGACCAAGTGTCCTGTTGCAGAAAAGCAGAGAGGGAGGAATGTGGGTGAGGTGGGGAGTAACTTGGCGACTTCTCTTAGCACCTGCTGGGCAGTTGCAGAACGGTCAGCCGTGCAACATGCACGAGAATTTGTGCTGTGGTGTAGCCACTCATGTGTATGTGTGCAAGCACTCATGACATGAGGTAGTTCCCCAATGTGTTGGTTGCATACAATACATACAGCAATGCACCCCCAGACGGGGCTAGATTTAACTCTGTTTTCACATGTCCCCTCGTCACAGTGCCACTCATTTAGAGATGTCACGAACTACCATACCATGCATGCATCCCAACTTGTGCTGCCCAACAAATCAATGTCTAGGAGTATTTACCAATCAGCACAGGCGATTGCCTCACATGTTCATGGCAGGCTCATTATATGTGAGTTTCTCATAAGAACTAAAGGGCATCGACTGCAAGTGGGACAGAAGACCTTAATGTGGTTGTCATTGGAACTTGGATGGATAAACCAGTGACAAATGATTGTAATGAGGAGACTCCAAGACTCCACACAGACAGGTTCAGTTGGAATTACGACACTATTGTACACCCAACAAAGCTGTGTACATCCACACTACACTACTACACTGGCCTGGAAAACTATATAATTGCTTCCTACCATTCTTACTGCTTCATTAGACTAGGGCAGGCAGATACACACCACAACACAACTGATATAAGGGTACAAATATAGTAAGGCAGCACAAGTGATATAAGGGTACAAATATAGTAAGGCAGCACAACTGATATAAGGGTACAAATATAGTAAGGCAGCACAACTGATATAAGGGTACAAATATAGTAAGGCAGCACAAGTGATATAAGGGTACAAATATAGTAAGGCAGCACAACTGATATAAGGGTACAAATATAGTAAGGCAGCACAACTGATATAAGGGTACAAATATAGTAAGGCAGCACAACTGATATAAGGGTACAAATATAGTAAGGCAGCACAACTTATATAAGGGTACAAATATAGTAAGGCAGCACAACTGAAAACTTGTCACCATCCTTACTCACTTACGTACCTGCTTATCTTGACACAGCCCTCTCGACACTTACCGCCTTCCCTCGTGTGTGAACAGTAGTGGCAAATCGTAGACGTAGAGCTGAGCTTGCGTTGAGCTGGTGAAGCAAGTGGACTCACAGATACATCATGTTTGTCAGTCGTGATATCTCATGGGGAATCGTTCCCTCAAACGCGTTCCGACCAATGTCTCTGCAAAAAAGCATACACCCGTGTGTGCACCCATGCGGCTAGTGAGATAGTTGCTGCATCGTGAGCAGTTGAGTTTGGCCAACGGAACCGAGCATCCAAAGACTAGCGAGTCCGTACGTCGGATTAGCACTACGGTTTCACAGCTACAGAGGAAACGCCAGAGGAGATGGTTATTTCTCAATAAAGTGTGCGCGTGCGCGTGCGCGTGGGCGTGGGCGTGGGCGTGGGCGTGGGCGTGGGCGTGGGCGTGGGCGTGGGCGTGCGCGTGCGCGTGCGCGTGCGCGTGCGCGTGCGCGTGGGCGTGTGCGTGGGCGTGGGCGTGGGCGTGGGCGTGGGCGTGGGCGTGGGCGTGGGCGTGGGCGTGGGCGTGGGCGTGGGCGTGGGCGTGGGCGTGGGCGTGGGCGTGCGCGTGCGCGTGCGCGTGCGCGTGCGCGTGCGCGTGCGCGTGGGCGTGGGCGTGCGTGCGTGCGTGCGTGCGTGCGTGCGTGCGTGCGTGCGTGCGTGCGTGCGGGCGTGCGGGCGTGCGTGCGTGCGTGCGTGCGTGCGTGCGTGCGTGCGTGGGTGTGCGTGCGTGTGCGTGTGTGTGTGCGTGTGTGTGTGCGTGGGTGTGTGCGTGGGTGTGTGTGTGGGTGTGTGTGTGTGTGTGTGTGTGTGTGTGTGTGTGTGTGTGTGTGTGTGTGTGTGTGTGCGTGTTTTTTTTTTTTTTTTCATCAGCAGCACCTCAGGACCCATGAGAGGCCAGCCATCCTTACCATTCTTGCAGATTGATGAGGTTCGTGAAGGAAGAAGGTACATTCCCCGTGAAGTTGTTTTGATCGAAGTTCCTTGAGGCACAACAATTCAACACATCACAAACTTCAGATGCACAAACACGAGCGAGTGCCCATGAAAGGGGAAAAACGTAGTATTGAAGCACAGCTAGCACTTTTATCCTTAAGCAAAAGGTAAGGAAAGAATTGCATCCGAGACTAATACCTATGACTTACAGAGTTGAGAGGGCAGAGAGAGTACCAATGAAGGGAGGAATGACTCCAGAGAAGCTGTTTCTTGCAATGTCACTAGGGGCAAAAAGGGGAGAATGGCACTCAGAAATTCTAGACGAGAGTGTGTTTTAATCATCCCATGCCAAGCTAGACTTATTTGGTGGGGTTAGACACACAGACGGCAACGTTACCACTGTAGTTAAGCCAGCCCATCTCTTCTCTTTGGACAGCCCCGGGCCAGCACGTCACTGTTGATGTTTCTGGGCCAGGGTCAGCCCATTCTCATGCTTACAGCAACGTCCGTAGCTTGGGTAGGTAGGTGCTTGGGTAGGTAGGTGCTTGGGTAGGTAGGTGCTTGGGTAGGTAGGTGCTTGGGTACAGTGATGTGATCACCCGAAAGATACAACCCAACAGTCAATGATTTTGGTGAGCCCCAGTCGGGTTTGCACCGCACCTATTCCCATCCCATCCATTCCCCAGCCTGCCTGGCCTCAGAGAGAGGCAAATGTGACAATGTCGGCAGCTTTAACATGTCACGTAGAAGAAATCTCTATGGTGACCCAGCCGCCCACAGCCGGCAGCTGGCATTATCCCATCAGCTCAATGGCGACAGGCTTTCCATCTGCTCGATTTGGGGGATTCTAGATATTAGCTTGTCGATTCATCCCATGGCCACCACATCTGCGCAGGCCTTGAACGGTGTATCCTTAATCCATCTTCGATAAGCAGGGACACAGCCAGTTAGGGTCGTAGACTCGTATTCTATGACGGGTTGGTCCTTCCTGTGCGACCAACAAAAGCAGTTTGCTTGGCTTGTGAACTTACCAGCAACAAGAGCACTATGGTCGGCCACTTATGGGCCAAACAAATCCCTAACAACATCCGCAACTGATAAGAATCTCTATATTTTAGCCATGTCCCTTCCTCCCTTGATCACACCACACCAGAGCCCCTCTTGGCTTGTTTGCACCAACAAGAAGCTTGAAATCCAGGTTTCAACCACCTTCACAGTCAACTTTTGAGGCGCCTCAAAAACCACCTTCACAGTCAACATCTGACTTGGCTGCTGACTGATCAACTCAATGAATAACGAAGCGTAGCGCAATCATGCAATGCAATGCATGGTGGGTCAAGTCAAGGTAAAGAATCAAACGACACACACGAGGAGCAAGAGCAAGGGAGTGCAAGCGGGAGGGTCAAGGATGTGTACAGGTAGTTGAGAGTCGTGTAGAAAACGGGCGGGATAGTGCCATCCATACTGTTGAAAGTTAAGATCCTGCATCATGGTTCAAGGACTCACGGAAAGAAGACGGTGGTTCTATGTGCATGAGGAGGTGAATGGATCACAAGAGAAGCACATGGCTACAATGAAGAAGCGGACACTAGGATGATCATGTGACCCCAATGGGATGATTATCCACTACCACACTACCCATGTCCACACGAGCAAGAAAGTGTGCCATCTATGCTTGCGTAGCCCTGCATGAGCCGGGGTAACATTTGAGTCGACTCAAAAGCCATGATAACGAGGTGACTTTTGAGTCGACTCAAAAGCCATGATAACGAGGTGACTTTTGAGTCGACTCAAAAGCCATGATAACGAGGTGACTTTTGAGTCGACTCAAAAGTGTGCCATTTACGCTTGCGTAGCCCTGCATGAGCCGGGGTTCATGGCGGGCTTGGCAGGCTCAACACGAGATTGAGGGGCACAATCTTTCCCTCCAGCTCATGAGGAGATTTTGATATAGTATTTCATATAATATAATATATCTGTGCGCAAACTATGCACTTCCCCGAAGTTTTGGGAGAAAATCAGCATTGTAGGCGAAAACCCTTTGACTTTTGAGAAAGGAACCATGAAGGGGTTAACGTAGGCTAAAATTTTGTGGCTGAAATTGACGAGCCAAAAGTGTAGTTCGACCGACCGTTGTTGCGAGCCACACTGTGGTGATTACAGCCACGGCGTATGGCTTGTCAAATAAGAGGTTCGAGAGAAGCTCAGCTCAGCCTGTTTCTGTAGCTCAGCCATGTATCTGACGTCGAGAGAGCCATTACACAACTATGTAGTTCAACAGGTGGTGGATATATCTTGTGATGATGTGGAAACAGCATACCTTGACCATCTACACATTATCTCTCTCTCCCAATACATGAGGCAAAGCAGCCACTACCTTTTGTTCCTTGCAGGATTGATAAAATCGTTTTCACTACACCAATGAAAGCCTTGCCTTGAAGATTAAAGCATTGGATGAAAACCCTGTCACTGGATGACATGAAATGGCCATGATAGCTTACAGTGTGCTCAACGTCGTTAGGCCAGAAAACGTTGACGGAATGGAGCCTTCAATCTTGTTATAGCTAAGCGATCTGTTGTCACTCAAACATACAGTTTGTGTTGGGTGAAAACATGGTGCACCACGACATAGAAAAAACCATAAGAAATTAAATAGAAAAACAAAAAAAGAGTGGGAGGCTCATTCAAATCAGATTACAAAGAGTAAGATCAGGCAACTAGTCGCAAGGAGTGTGAGTAGAATGGTAAGCGATGAGAAAGAACAAGAAGTAGCTGCCGGAACAACACATGAGGCGCACAGGTAGGTAAGATGCTTCAAGGAGGTCCAGTAGTCGGGAAGTGCTCCACTCGGCCCATTGCCTGATGCATCACTGCCACACCACTCAGGGATGGAACAGAAATACACGCTTTTGTTCACAATGGTGAGGTAAGCTACGCAGCTTGGTAAACAGTCAAAATTATGCCATTCTTCACCGTTTCCCCATCCGCTCACATGAACATGAACCATTCACAATCTTCTATTGTGAAGTGCTCCAAACGACAAAGTATTGGCCAAGCATCTCAATATCATCAATGTCATCATCTACAGTTCCACCCACCCCTACCCATGAGCAGCAGTGGCCCTGCTTGTATCTCTTTTGGAAATTCTTCTGGACCTGCCCCAGCCATATGCTCATGCCTGCTACTCGTCCTCAACCTCGCAGTGGTGTAACATCACAGTGGTGTAACATCACTATGGTGTAACAACTCACAAGTGCTCAAGGTGTGCCAGGCGCGAGAGGTCTTGTGGCATCACTCCAGTGCGCAGCTTGGCATAATGAGCCGCGTCGCTTGGAGGGGGTGAGCGGAGTGAGGAAAGCAGGATGCCAGAAAGATGAGATACGGATTTTCTGAGGCGCTCAAAAAATCGTCTCGCATCAAGTGGGTAGTGAGAGGAGAGGAGGGAAGGGGAGTGAAAAGGAAAGATGAGGAGGTGAGGGGAGAGGGGGTATGCAGTGGCAGAGCAAAAGAGATGTACCCCTGCGCAGTGTGTTCTTGAGAGGGTGTGCATGTGGGTGGGTGTTCGTGATTGTGCGCATGTTCTGCAAACACTCATCTGCTGACTGAAGGAAAGAATGTAGTACCAAGGTAATTCAAAAAAGGTAAGAGAAACGCAAGTGAATTTAAAGGATACTTAAGTTTGGAAATGAGTACTATCAGTGGCACATGCATGCGTACAGAAATCGTAGATTTGTCAAGTCCAAGGACCATCGAGGAAACACGGTCGTTAGCAGCCCGCTTACGTCCCTGAAGCATGTGAACATGAATGTACATGGGTGGGGATGGATACTAGGAGCTGACATATTTTGGTGATGCTTGGAAGGAAGAATGTATGGAAGTCCAATGGCTGGGACGAGACGAAGAGGCCTCACAGATGTGATGCTGCAAATAGATATGTGTGTGCAGTGACAGCACACGAAGTGCATCCATACAAAGGTTGACATAAAACACAGCAGAGACGCATGCAAGAAAACTGTGGACAGGTTAGATAGAAAGCAAACATGTGAACAGGGGCAGTCTGAGAGAACACAACGGCATATGAGCATGAGTAACACGTGGTAGGTAGGTGGGGTGGGATGCCATCTCCTAATGCTGTCTCACAAGGTCGAACCACAAAAGCCACTCAGCTAAGAGGACTTTAACCACCACTGCTAGCTTTCCAGCCAAAGGAATTTCCTGAACAAGCGCATAGCCACCTCGGAGGTTACGTTATTTATTATAACATGTTACAGGGTTTATTGTATGATGGCACAAGCGTTTTTCTACTGTATGATTGCAATGGCGACGAGGGGCTGGAGAATTTTTCCTTCACACCGTGCCATGCCACAAGCTCGTTTCTACAATGCATACAGAACCACTCAAACATGCCATCAATGTGAGCGAAGCACAGTGGCACTAGTCCCCCAGTGCATTCAGTGCATACTCCGATTGGAGCACAGTAGAGACTGCAAGGGAGGGAGCTTAAAGCTAAGTCCAGGGGTTTTGTGGAAGTCAGCTAAGGGCACACATGAGCAGGGTACACCGATGCATTGCTTACTCCACTCCACTCTCGGTTCGGCTCGGCTTGGCATTGCTTTGGCTCGGCCAGGCCCGTTCGGCTCAGTTCTTGACTAATGTCCGATGGGTGATGACCTAGCAATGGCAAATCAATTGATTGACTACTCTCGTCTCAACTTCTTGGTGGTACCAACATTCAACGACCTTTAGGTCCACTCAAGATGAATGAAGGTATCATGGAACTTTATGTCCACGTTGATTTCAAGTCACACTCGCTTCGGGGACCGGTCGTCTGACTGTCCACATGCAAACCTCCACTCCACATACGTAAATGTTGTTAATGTTAGCCTTCAATCTCACATTTGTACTTGTACTTTTTATATCCTAGTTTAGTGTAGTTTGCACTTTGTGTTTGGTTGGGTGTACACCCACAACCCAACCAAACCCAAATGTGATCTCCAAGCAATCTCCAACCCACCAATTGGAGGTTGCCTTGGGATTACCCCCAATTCCCTAGGATTGCCCCCGATTCTCTCCCCACCCTTACCTTGCCCATTTCTCATGTACTTAAAGAGCCTTAAGCTCATTAGTAATGCATGGATTCTAAGCTCAAGTTCTAACAAATGTGACTGTCACTTGACTCGCCTCGAGGTAGGAAGAGGCTCAAATCGGCTCGCCTCGTACTCATGTCTAGTAAGAAATAAGTGTGCGGTGAATTTTCGCTTGTATCGCCTTTTACTTGAGTGCCGACTCACAGGTGGGTGAGAGCAGTAAGGGTGCCGAGCAAAGCAGGTAGCTCGCCGGCCCAAGGGACCCGCGCGATGGTGCTGCAAGGATGGGCACATGGGGGCATGGTGTAAGGCACAGACACTAAAAAAATATATGCTGTCTGCTAACCATACAACAGGGCACATGATGATAGGGGGGTTACATCTGTCCACCCACAAAACACAACGCATGAAATATGATTTGCGGTTGTCTAACCACGCGACAAGGCAAGGCAATTTTCCTCGGTCTTACGCATGCGCACTATGCCAAGTGGAGAAGCGGCGCTCTCAACTCACAGGCTTTGCATGGCTGTGAGGGCAGTGAGGAAGGTGAGCGTTGACAGATCTCCCTCCACCCTGTACATGCCATACATCACACTGGTGCGGTGCGGTGGGGTGCGGTGCACCAACGCAACCGCCATGCAGGGGAATAGAGTGAATTGAAGAGAGGCAGGTGTTAGAAAGGGCTGGTTAGTAGCAGGAAGAATTGTGTGTTGGCCAACTGACCCGCACCACCTGGGTGTCAGCCCAATGACAAGATCAGCCAACCAACTAGACTAGCCCCAGTTTACTTGCCCACACCACGTGGGCGTCATGAGATCCCTCAGGTCGAGTCATGGTGTCAACCTCAGCAGCAATGCCAGCAGCAATGCCAGCAGAAATGCCAGCAGCTGCAGGAGAATAGCCAAAGCTTCTTCTGCACCTTGTGACAAACAATGATAGGCGATGCTAGCATGCTGTTATAGCGACACGTATATTTTTGCAGCAAACACAACCTCCTTCCAATTGACAAGCTCGCAGCACATTGCATGTGTAAGTTGCAAATCAAGCCTGTGTGTTTGGATATGCCTGTGTGCCGAGCTATTACAGTGTGGCATAGCATGCAATACGTACAGCGAGTGTAGATTGGTGAGGCTTGAGATCCATGAGAGGTCCTCCACACGCCCAGTGATGTTCTCTGCACCGATATTTCTGAGAGAAAAATCAGATGGGCATGAGCGCATATATGCGTGCATGTGTGTGCATGTGTGTGTGTGCGTGTGTGTGATACTGAATGGCAAAGTAGGCTTGAGCCTTCTCCATGCAGACCAATCTCAACCTCAACGCTCTCCTTGAGGAAGACGATTGAAATAGATGGGTAGGGGGAGGGCCGGAAGGGGGGAGGGAGAGGGGGGGAAGATGTACGGGTGGGGGTGTGGAAAGAGCACAAAACAATGTGAATCTCTGGCATTCTTCATACTAGTGAACGAGTGGAGGAGCTCCCATGGATCTCAAGCCCACCCGTACGTAAAATGGTAATTATCAGAGCTGGCGCCGTGTGACCATAGTATGGTGTGGATGGCAACGTATGGTTGGCAATGCTTGTTGCAGGCACGCACACTTTCTACTGTTGCAAAACAAAGTGATGGATGGATGGGAGTGGTAACGAGCTGCTCTAGGCTTGTGAGATAACGAGTTGTGATTGAAGAGGTTGTTGGTGATATTGTGGCCATATGCCTGGAAGCAATAGGGGTGGGTGAAATCCTGATGTGCAGGCGTGCGGGCATGCACGCATGACTGCAGCAGCCCATGGCATGGCATGGCACAGCAGTGACTGACAGGTATTTGAGTCCAGTCAGACGGCCGAGTGTGGATGGTAGGCTTCCGGAGATTGTAGTCATGTAAACATCTCTGATGGACACGGGGAGCGAACGAGTGAAGTGAATAGCACCAAAATCATGAATGGATGCCACAAGGTTGCACGGGAGAAATCAATATCATCATATCGCCATCATTGGAGCTGAGTTCTTCTTTGCAGAATAGCATTTCTTTGCCACTCCACTGAGCTCTTTTCCTGAGCTCTTCTCTTGAATGGAAAACAAAACATGTGCAACACAAGGGAGTCCAGAGGCTCACAGCAAGAGACGTACAGGTGTGAGAGAGCTGGGAGAGAGAGAATGGCAGATGGCACGGAACCAGTCACCGATGTCCACGCAAGGTCCCTAGCAGTACAGGGATTCGCATTGCACCAAGAAGAAGGTGGGTGAGGGAGGAGGCGGTTGGTCAATGAGGTATCATGTATGGACAGGTGAAGAGCGGTATATATCGCACATAACATGAAAGTTGAAGGGAAAATGGAGGCGGCTGGTGGGTGGGTGAAATACACAAGCAGGGTGATGGATGCAGGAAAGGCAGGCATGGTGTGTGAAGTGAAGTGAAGTCCCCTCATGGCTGTCAGATGGAGAAGCCATGCAGCAGACTTTTATGCTGCACAGCACACCAAAACATCCCACCCTTATCCATTCAGTCCTCAATAAGAAACCAGCTCCGCACTACCTCTATTGGGAGGAAGCAGAGAGCATACAGACAAACGATGCAAGGAACAAGACGGCTCACAAGGAGGAGTGTTGAGGGGAAGGCAGTCGTGGGGAAGGCATGTGGCGTGTGTGTGCCCCGCTTACAGCACGCGGAGGGAGGTGGGGAGGGCGAGTTGGGTGATGGATCCCTGAAGAAAGATGTTGCCGGCGAGCACACTGGATGGGAGGAGGGTGGAACGGAGAGGAGGGGGGGGGCGTGGGAGGGGGTGGGAGGAGAGTGGGAGGAGGGGTGGGAGGAGAGTGGGGGGAGGGGTGGGAGCGGGACTGAGGGTGCAGAGGAGCTGCAGATGGAGTGGAGAGCGTGGCTTGCTTGCCATTTCGCATCATGAGGTTCCGGGATGGTGTGACAATTCAGGCTGAAAGCTTGGAGCTATGAATGTATTTTCAGAGAGGGAGTGGCTCCGGGAAGAGGAAGGCAGCTGCTGCAGGGGATGAGCCACGGGCGTTTGTTTGGAAGGTTAAGGACGGCGTGTGCCAAGCCAACAAGGCTGTCCCAGCCTTGGAATGTCCTTGACATGACATAGCAAGGAGAGAAGGAGGGCTAAAGTCGCACTACGTACAGAATTAGGAAAAGACGTTGAGAGGTTAGGAAGCAGAAGGGGGGCTCAGGTGAATTTCAAGGTGCCTCAAAACTCGTCTCATTTCAGGCAGAAGGGACTCAGGTGGAGGCACGGACAGGGAAGCAGCGATGTAGTGCAGACAAACAGAGTGGGCGGCAGAGACGTACAGGCGTCGGAGGTAGGGCATGCGGGAGAAGAGGGTGAGCGGCATGGTGGCATTGACCATAGCGTAGTCGGACAAATCACTGCGGGAGGAGGGAGGGGCGTTGATGCAAAGAGGATGAAAGATGGAGGCTTTGTGAGCACGTGCATGCAAGGTTAAAAAATACGACCGTATTTTTGAGATTTTACCGTAAATTACGGAATCGTAATTTACGGTCGTAAATTACGGTAAAAAACGGTGTGACCTTACAAAATTAGGTTGGTTTAAAAATACGGTCGTAAATTACGACCGAAATTTTGAAACCGAGTTTGCGTATAGCGAATTTCGACATTTCCCAACCGTCACCCTGCTTGTGAGAATTTTCGTGCGCCCAAATCCACTCGAGTGTGTTTTTTTCCCGAGTTGGGAGTGTGGGGAGGGAGTAGGAGCAGATTTAGCCTAAAGGTAGGTACTAGGTAGGCTTAGCAATGGTAGTGGTGTTGTGGTCCATTGTAGGCTTGTTTCTCTGTAGTGTAGTTTGTTGTCGCCTTCCTGGTCATCGTTGTAAGCGTTCTAGTAGTTTCTGGAAAAAACAATTGCTGCAAAAAATGTCCAACAAAAAAACGACCGTATTTTTGACAAAACCACCGCAAATTACGACCGTAATTTACGATTACCGTATTTTTGAACCTTGCGTGCATGCATAGATGCACACAGATGTACACGCACACACAAACATAGACACACACATGCACACACAAACATAGACACACACATGCACACACACATGCACACACACATGCACACACACATGCACACACACATGCACACACACATGCACACTCGCTTCTGCCCCCTGCTAGCAGCTCCAACCGTTTCCCGAAACACCGCCTCTCTCTACCGCCTTACCACAGCGCAAACACCTCCTCCCTCAATCCTACCGCGTTGCTCTACCGCCTTGCAGCAGAGCAACAAACACCTCCTCTCTCTACCCTACCCCCATGCAGCAGAGCAACGCACAGGGATGTGATGAAGCCTTGCTGGTTGCACGTGATGTACTCCCACTCGCTGCAGCCCCGCGAGGCATTGCTCCTCCCCTCCCACACCTGCCATACCACGTTCAGCTCCACCAGTGCTTGCACTGCGACCGTGCCGCATCCGCACATGCAGACATCCGCACATGCAGACATGCGCACATGCAGACATGCGCACATGCAGACATCCGCACATGCAGACATCCGCACATGCAGACATGCGCACATGCAGACATCCGCACATGCAGACATGCGCACATGCAGACATCCGCACATGCAGACATGCGCACATGCAGACATGCCCACATGCAGACATGCACACATGCACACATGCATGCACACATGCACACATGCATGCACACATGCACACATGCATGCACACATGCGATGCACGCAAGCACCCATGCCCGCACGCACGCATGCACACACGCACACATGCAGACATGCACACTTGTGCACATGCACACATGCACCCATCCATGCACACATGCTCACATGCACACATGCAAATATGAACGCATGCAAAACATGCACCCATGCACCCATGCGCACGCACGCATGCACACACGCACACATGCGCTCATATAATGGGCGTGCATGCACCCAGCGCAACGGTCCCATGAAGTGCAAGCAGGCCAACAGTGAGGCAGAAACGATGGGCGGGAGGAGCATGCGGGGCTTGGGTGGAAACACACACAGATGCTCGGCTTGGGGGATCGTAACGTGAGAGTCACGACAACAGGGAGATAAGGGTGGTGGGGAGAGAGGCATGCAGGGGAGGGGCATTGAGGGGAGAGGCATTCAGGTAGACTGGTCTCAAGCACGCAGCGCTTGGGATGCAGCAGCGCCGCAGGGCGCAGGCGGCAGGCGGTAGCAGCGCATAGTAGAGGGAGCTGCATGGCGAAGGGTGGGAGGAGCGAGCGGGGGCGCGCTCGCCTATGCACTGCTGGCCGTGCGGCGTCTCCCGTTGCGGGCGTGCAAGAGCGCTCTCGGGAGGCTCAGAGGAGGCTTACGCTGAGTGTCCGCGAGAATTGTTCCAGCGGCGGATGCGCGCGGAGGAACAATCCCGGCGAGGCTGACGCGACGCCCGTTTCGATCGTCGTGCGACCCATGCGACCCGTGCGACCCATGCGACTTGGGCAAGTCGTCATGTTCGCGAAACGTCCGTTGCCCCTCCGCCTCACTGGCGCCGGCATGCGGCGAATGCACGAGGACTAGAAGCGCGGAGGCGAGGAAGAACGCCGCGGGGCAACGGGCGAGCAGCAGCCGCGGGCTGGCGGAAGTCGATGGCGACAGTCGCCGTGCCATGGCGTTCCCGGATGTCGCAATTTGATTGACCTCTGAAATTCAGCATTACTTCCGCCAAGAAAAGGTTTTGCTCGCCATCAAACTGCTGTGCTATGGGATGCTAAACTTCTAGAGTCCTACGAAATGTCTAAAACGAGGTTAAATATGTTAGGTTCGAGCTAGGCGAGGCCCTCGGGGTAGTGAGGCTCGGAAATCTGGCGGTTTGTGCAGTGGCGATACGGTGGTGGTTCGGGGCGAGAACATAGGCCGAACCTAGTTGACTCGATACGCTCGGAATATCCTCGCCAAGGTCTGTCTACAATTAGGGTTAACATTCCTTACACTTCCTCACACGGTACAGTACCATGTACCTGCCAAAACTGACCACTCGCCTGTAATAAGAGCTTGGCACCGTGTGCGAAAGTTCGTACCGTATGCGACGCAATGCAACGCCTACAACGTCATAAGAGGTCTGACGAACTTCCTGACGACGCTTGACCATCTTGTTACCAGCTCTCAGCCCGAACAGTTGGTGGTTCGAATTATCAAGCAGCAAAATGGTGCCGGGCCCTGATCTCCTATACTTTTCTTGGTGTCAGATCTCTGCGACGACCAAATTTTACCACTTGCCCAGGCGCCGTGTGACAGACCACTCCCTACGCCTATTTCTTCTCTCACGGTATTTCCGCGTGCCTAGGCCGCAGCGTGGGCCGTTTGCGCGCCAAGAGCATTCCCGTGATCCGATCACCACGGTCGTCATCGAGCGCCGCCTTCGCCTGCCACGCAAAGTGTGGGCGCTTGACCGCCGCGCACCTCGACACACCGGGATCGAACGCACCGCGATCGCACGCACCTCCTGCGACCTGTAGCAGCTTGTAAAACCCATTTTCCCCCTCCGCCCCTCTCCGCGCACTCGCCACTCCGCGCATTCGCCTCCCCGCACCCTCGCCTCTCCGCGCCCTCCGCCTCTCTTGTTCATCGCCTACCCCTCCTTGCCTCCCCCCCCTCCCCCTGCCCCGTTCTCTCCCACCTCTCTCTCCTCATTCGTTCTCCTACCTTCCCGCCTTTTCTTCCTCATTTCTGCTCTACTTTGTCCTCCCTCCCATCCGCCGTGAATTCTCGTCCTCCCTCCCCCTCCCTGCCCCATACAACGCTCACTTGCTTTGCAACTCTTCCCTGCCTGCCCCTCTGTGGGACCGCCCCATGCCTTCCTCCACCCGCCCCTTTCCACCCGCCCGTCCCTGCCGCCCTTTTCTTCCCCCCCCTGCCTTTCCTCCCTACTTTCCTCCCCCCCCGCTCTGCTCCTCCCCCTCACCCCCGCTCCCTCTCCCCGTTGGTTCGCCCTTCACCTGTCCGTGTCGTGGTGCCGCCTGCAGCAGCAACCTTGGTGGGGGCAGGGTCAGGGTGAGCCACGTGTCAGGGCCAGCCACGTGTCAGAGCCAGCCACGTGTCAGGGCCAGCCACGTGTCAGGACCAGCCATGTATCCATCAAGCGCCAAATCTTTTATTTTCCCTTATTATCCACTCGGTCTCCCCCACTCCCTCTCCCGCACTCCTTCTCCCCTCTCCCTCCGCCCCCTCTCACCATCGTGCCTCCAGCAAGGGAGGCAGGGCAGTGCACGGGTGGTGGGCGAGAGGTCAGTTGAACGCTGTGGTGTGGTGTGGCGCCACTCGTGGCACGGGCAGCATGCAGCCTCAGGTGCGGCACTCTGTGCTTGCGTGTATCATGCTGCTCTGGATTGCAGATGGGAAGGGGGGCAGATGGGAAGGGGGGCAGATGGGAAGGGGGGCAGATGGGAAGGGGGGCAGATGGGAAGGGGGGCAGATGGGAAGGGGGGCAGATGGGAAGGGGGGCAGATGGGAAGGGGGGCAGATGGGAAGGGGGACAGATGGGAAGGGGGGCAGATGGGAAGGGGGAGGGACAGATGGGAAGGGGGGCAGATGGGAAGGGGAAGGTGTTCGTGTTAGCCTCCAATCTCACACTTTGTACTTTGTATTTTCTATATCCTAGAGTAGTGTAGTTTGCACATTGTGTTTGGTTAGGTGTACACCTACATCCCAACCAAACCCAAATGTAATCTCCAAGCAATCTCCAACCCACCAATTGGAGATTGCCTTGGGATTACCCCCAATCCCCAGGGATTGCCTCTGATTCCCTTCCCCAACTATTCCTTACCCTTCTTGGATGTACTTAAAGAGCTTCAAGCTCATTACTAATGTATCGCTTCTAAGCCTAAGTTCTCACAGGAGGGACAGATGGGAAGGGGGGCAGATGGGAAGGGGGGCAGATGGGAAGGGGAACAGATGGGAAGGGGGACAGATGGGAAGGGGGAGGGACAGATGGGAAATGGGACAGATGGGAAGTGGGAAGGACAAATGGGAAGTGGGTGACGTCCTTATGAGTATCATTTTGCTGGCCTTGTGAACAGTCATACAGATTATGAATGCCATTCATATTGGCATGCGCATCATCTACGCCCTCCAGTCTTACACCGTCCCATCACGCCTTCAAGCATTGTCGCATCTCTCTCTCTCCGTCCATGTGAGCAGGCAGAAGGACCCAAGTACGCCCATCCGCAGGTGGTCTTCTTCACCTGCTTCTTCAAGGTCGTGTGCTCACTCGCTCCCACATGTATGCATGCGTCATGCACTCATTCATTCACACATGCATGCATGCGTCATGCACTCATTCATTCACACATGCATGCATGCGTCATGCACTCATTCATTCACACATGCATGCATGCGTCATGCACTCATTCATTCACACATGCATGCATGCGTCATGCACTCATTCATTCACACATGCATGCATGCGTCATGCACTCACACTCACTCACTCAATCACACTGCACACCACATCCTCACATCACCTGCTTCTTCAAGGTCGTGCACTCACCCGCCCACGCGCTCACACTGCATGCATACCACATGCGCACTCGCATACATGCGCTCTTACTATGCATACATGCGCTCTCACTATGCATACATGCGCTCTCACTATGCATACATGCGCTCTCACTATGCATACATGCGCTCTCACTATGCATACATGCGCTCTCACTATGCATACATGCGCTCTCACTATGCATACATGCGCTCTCACTATGCATACATGCGCTCTCACTATGCATACATGCGCTCTCACTATGCATACATGCGCTCTCACTATGCATACATGCGCTCTCACTATGCATACATGCGCTCTCACTGTGCATACATGCGCTCTCACTATGCATACATGCGCTCTCACTATGCATACATGCATACACCCACTCCACTTCCGCACATCGCATCACACCCTACACCGCCTTGCATCCAACCATTTTCCTTATCTCCACCCCTGTGCTCCCTCTTCATACCACTCCCCACCGTTCTGCTCATGTGTTTCTGTTCTGGCCAGGCACCAGCACTCGCGCATCTCAATCAACCCCACCGCACCTCCCCTCCCCCCTCCATCGCTTCCCCTCCCTGCCACCCACATGCAGCAATGCTGTCCCTTTACCTGCTGGGTAGATGGGTGGCGAATTTTGAGTCGACCCAATCCTCCACCGCCCGGCCCCTTCCTTTTTTTTTTGTTGACTCAAACCCACCCCCCCCTTTCTTTTTTTTTGACACGCACAAGCAGCAGCGCTTGGGTTCTACCTGCTGACGAATTCTGAGTCGACCCAACCACCCCCCCCCATTTCTCCCGGCAACGCACAGGCAGCAGCGCTGGGCATCTGGTTGACGAGCAGCTTCGTGATTGACTTTGCGGTGTGCGTGCTGCGCTGCTCCCTCATCTCACCCCCACAGCACCTCCCTCCCCCCTCTACCCCTTCTTCTCCCTACCACCCACAGGCAGCTGCGTTGGGCTTCTACCTGCTGGGAAGCTGGTTGACGAGCAGCTTGGTGATTGACTTCGTGGTGTGTGTGCTGCTCATTGCTCTCGACTTCCTCTTCCAACCAGGCACCAGCACTCCCTCGTCTCACCCCCACACTGCGCCCCACCCCTCTTCCCCACAGGCGGCAGCGCTGGGGTTCTACCTGCTGGGAAGCTGGTTCACGAGCAGCTTTGTGATTGACTTCGTGGTGTGCGTGCTGCTCATCGCGCTCGACTTCTGGGTGGTGAAGAATGTGAGCGGTCGCATCCTCGTGGGGCTGCGCTGGTGGAACGAGACGGATGAGGCCGGCGAGACGCTCTGGCACTTCGAGTCACTCGACCAGGCTGTGAGTGGAGTGCGGTGGGGGGTGGGGGGGGGTGGTCATCTCTCTGCTCAGGCTCCACCAGGCAGTGAGTGGAGCGTGGTGGGGAGTGGAGGGGGTGGGGGGGGGATGTTAGGGCAATGGTCCTCTCCCTCTTCTCAGGCTAGACCTGGCAGTGACGGGGCATGGTGCAGCATGTGCAAAGTCGTGGGAGGTGGTGGTGAGGCATGTTCCTTTCTCTCTGCTCATGCTCTCCCTACTTTTTACTGCCCTTTATTATGTCTTTGCTCTCTGCGCTCTACCGTCCTCTCTCCTCACTCTATGTTTCTCTCTCATCGCTCTTCCTTTCCTCCTCGTCACTCCCTCCCCACTCTTTATTTCCCTCTCCTCACGCTATCTTTCTCTCACCTCTCTCGAACTTCTTTCTTACTCTACCTTGCTCTTTCATCACTCACCCTTTTTCTATCGTCCCTCTTATCCCTTTCATCTCACTCCTCCTCTCCCCGTTTGCACCTCGCGGCAGTCGTTGGACCAGTTGAGCAAGACTGACGCATGGGTCTTTTGGTGGACACTCTATTGCACGGTACAGTAACGAGACGGTACTGCAGTAATGCGGTAACACACCCTTTACTTTGCATCATGTCGTTTTTCACGTTCATTCTAAATTCATGGCGTTCATAATTGCTTGCTCCACATTGTCGCGCTGGGCTTATCCGTCCACCACATCCTTGTCTGACTCTCAACTTATGTGATGCCATGTAGGTTCATCATGTGACTCGACATGCATTGCCTGCCTTCCTGCATGCATGCACATGAGCAGCCAGCATTATGGCTGGGGCTGGGGCTCATTCAGGTCATCCGCCTCAGCTTCGACTATCTCCTCATCATCATCGTTGCTCTCGTGCTCGGCGCCGCCAACATCTACGGCTACACCAAGTGCCGCCGAGGTTGGCCCCTCGCCGATACTCTCCCCCTTGCTCTCCCCGCCTGTGCTCTCCCCCTTGCTCTCCCCGCCTGTGCTCTCCCCCTTGCTCTCCCCGCCCATGCTCTCTCCCTTGCTCTCCCTTCTTGTGCTCTCCCCCTTGCTCTATCGTGCAGTTGCGAGTATCAATCCATTTTTCATGAGCACGTGGAAGTGGATTTCTGTGTGTTCTCCAATGCGTGTGCATAGTACGTCCTTATGCTTGTGCATGTGTATGTGTACGTGTGGTTTGTATGAACATGTGCAGATGCCAAGAAGCAGATCCAGCAGTTTGCAGCACAGACCATGGCGCAGAATTTCGCCTCCACTCTCACCTCTGCCCTCGCAGTCTGAGTACCACCACTCTGGGCCGTAACACTCTAGTAAAAAGAAAGTCCATTTGAACATGGGTTCTGCTTTGATGCATGCTTTCTTCCTCGATTATTGAAAGTCTTCTTCAAATGGATGTTGCTGGGTAAAGACCGGGCCTATCCATAAAAAAGAGGTGTACTAGTACTGACCAAGCTGCCAAAACATTTACTGCATGCCCACACTCAGATCCTACTGGATAGGATTATGGATGCCCACATTTATTCGTTTCTTTGTGAATTATCAGAAAACTGAACTAAAGAAGCATTTCACCTTCTCACTATAGCGGTATTCTCTGTTTAAAAGCATTTCGGGGCTGAAAATGCAAGCCTCCTCGAAGCGCACGGCCCTTGCGGCTCGTCAATTTCTAGAAGAGCACATTTTGAAATTTGTGCAGAGCAACTGCTCTGCAGGTTCTTGTCTCGTAAGCTCCGTCATCCATCGGAAGAAGCTGATGCTGAAAGCATTTATTCTCTTCGTCTATCTCATTCCGACAAGGTTGCGGCTAAAAAAGACGACTATTAGGGCTCCAGCATGACGGAGCGTCGTATCTTCAGTGAGCGCATGCTATGGATCCTGCCTGTCCTAGTCTACGCAACCACCGCTGCTGATTGTGCTGCTGGCGCCAGACCTTGGCCGTCAAGAATTGCCCCTGTTACCACGGTTGGAAATAGTCGCTCTCAATCGCTGTCTAGCGCCAATGCGCCTCGCGTCATCTTCTCTCCTATCTCGAGGTACGCTTCTCTGATACGGATTCCTGTTCTTTGTCCCATTCATTTCTCCTCGTTCAAATAGGCAGTACTAAATACAACAAACATACAAAAACTGATGCTAATTCGCAGTTAATCCGATATCCTGCATTTGACAGAAAGCAGACTTTCAATTACTGGAGCTATCTCCCTGGAGCCGCTCCTGCACTTCTGCGAGAGATGCAGGCGGAGATGTTTTCGACAGCAGCGGCTCTGGGGCTCGTCAGTAATGGCGAGAGGGGCAACTCTGGTAACCTGGACCTTTCACGAAACGCTCAGAGTCAGTTCAACACGGCCATGCCGTCCTTCAGTATTCCTGGGCTTAGCCTACTCGGCCGACAGCTGCTTGAGCACCATGACCATGCACAAAGTAAGTTTTATTCGTGTAAACATATAAAGCACGCATTTGGTTTGCTACCACCACAATGACGTTTTTCTTAGGTGGTCATTGTACACAAAGAACGCTCCCTTCTGGATCATCCTCCCTGCAGGAAAATTCGAGTCCCTGCGGATCGCCGCAGCCCTCCAAGTGGTCACGCGCGTGTTCCACAGCAGCAGCGGCAGCAGCCGCAAGCAGGTGGGACCAAACGCGGGCATGGGCGCGTACGCGCAGAGCGGCAACATCGGCAGCATCAACAACCAGAACACCGTCAACGACCAAACCGCGGACGCCACCAAAACCGGGCCTGGCACTCCCGGCGTCATCGCGACACCTTACTCGCAGTACCAGAAGCGAGGAGCTACGGCGTACCAGACCAACACGCAGTCGCAGACGGCGACGACCAATGGCATCACCCCCACGTACCAGTTCGGCTCCACGTCAGCGACCAGCACGATTACGGCCCTAGGCGGCGGGGGCGCCGGGTACGGCGGGGTAGGAGCTCTTGCGGGGGGTACGGGAGCGGCGCTCGGCGCGCTGAGCAGCGCAGGGGTGCCGTTTGCGACGTCGCTAATGTCGACGAATCCGACTGGTGATCCTATTGGCGAAGGGGTGAGGTGCGTGAGTCAGTTTGCCGGTGGCGGGTGCAGCGAGGAGGGGTTTCTGCCCGCAGCGCATGCGAGCGCGAGGCCCATCGAGGTGATCTCTGAGCTTGGAGCGGCAAGGGCGTAGGAAGATCGGTGTTGCGTTGAGATAGAACCGAAAACCTTATTGAGGCTGCAGGAGTGATTCAGTAGGCTGTACAGCACAATGCGGCGTTGTATGGATGGCCTTTGTAGAAATAAAAATGCGAATATACTATGATGAATCAAAACGGAAGGTCCGCTTGAGCTGTTGAGCTAATGGCACGACGAACCGCACGGATGGTCAGGACGGTTCACCGTAATCACCTCGTCGCTGTCCCCATAGCCCTCCCCAGTCGTCGCTTGCACCAGCGCCAACTGGGACCTTGCAAGGCTCGCCTCTAGTGCGGCCCTCTGCGACCGAGAAGCCACGAGCTTTCTCTGCGACTGAACGAGCTCGCCTGATAGAATGGCGACTTTCGCCTCGAGAGCTGCGATTGCTCGCCTGCTCGCAGACGCTTCATCCACAGCCGACTGCATCTTGGCGTGCAACGCCGCCGCGATATGTTGTCGCGACTGTGCAACGGAAGGCGACTGTCTTGCGACGGATGCGAAAGAGTGACTCTCGATACCATTGCAACCCCATGTTTGCTGGCTCTGCATGACAAATTGCTCCTGTGCCGCCGCTTGGTGTTGTTGCTGCGCCTCCTGCTGTTCCCGCAGCAATTGTTCCAAAAGCACACGAAATTGCGGCTGATTCATTCCCTGTCGCACGTCGACGCCACACGAAGGAGCTCGCGACGGAACGCGGGACGCAGGCGACCACTGCCACCCCATTGCCGTGTTCGCGACGTCGTTGATTGTGAGGCTTCCTTCCGACGCCATCAGCGACGACGACGACCGTCGCACGAGGTCGCTGGGCGCACACGCATAGACGGACAAAGACTGACGTAGGCTAGTAGACGCGTCGGCGCCGACCGAATCCGCCACTTCACAGCCGCAATGTCGGTCTTGAGCGGCGTTATCAAGGGTGCACTGAACGACGGGAGCGGCGTGCTTTGCTGGTGAATCTGGTGTTGGCAGGACGAAGGACGACAGATACGACTCCAGTCGCTGCCTCTTGGTCAGATTAGGCGGGCTGGCGAGCAGCGGCTCTGCAGCGATTGACGCGAGAGTGGCTGACTCGAGTAGCGCGGCCGCTCGGGTCGCTTGGGCCGCTCGGGTTGCTTGTGCCGCTTGGGCCGGTTGTATCCGCTGCTGCTGCTGCAGCTGCTGCAGGCGAGCGAGGAGGAGTCGCTGAAGCTGCTCGCGCAGAACGTCGCCGGCGGCCAAGGCAACTAAGGGGCTCGGCGAAGCCGGAGATACCTCTCGACCTCGCTTCTGACCGGAAGCAACGGCGGGGCCTGCGAGCGCCATGACCGTTGCGCTTGATTGTGCGTGGCCTACGGAGAGTTGCTTTGCAGTATCGTTAGTAGGAAGAATTGCTTCGGAGTCTCGTGTAAAGTACAAAGTCGGGTGGTTTGCGAGACATTCTTGGTGTGAGTCGACGACAATGCAGCTATTTCAACGCTAGGCTAGCGCGAACATTGCGATCTACTCGAGGCGGGGTCATGCCCTCTTTCAAGGGTTTGAGGGTGCAAGCATGCTGTATGGCTTCACAGATGCAAATTGGGCTGGGGATATCACCACCCGCAGGTCCACTGGAGGATACATCTTCATGCTTGGAGGGGCGGCCATCTCTTGGCAGTCAAAGAAGCAGAGCTGTGTGGCTCTATCATCCACGGAGGCAGAGTACATGGCTGCGACCCAAGGAGCCCGAGAAGCAGTGTGGATAAGAGGTCTTTTGAAGGAGCTTGACCTCCCACAAGAGAGCCCTACTCCCATCTTCATTGACAACACGTCGACCAAGAACCCCGTCTTCCATGGAAGGACCAAGCACATCGCGACGCAGTATCACTACGTTCGAGAGCTTGTGGAGCAGAAAATTATTGAGCCCCTGTTTTGCCGCACGAGTGAGCAACCAGTCAGCCACAGAAAGATTTAGCTGCTAGTAGCGGTGGCGGCATGGGGTGATGATGGTCCGCATTAGATTCTAGAATCAGCTTCTGGACCTGAGGTGCCAAACTCTGATGCATGGTGAGAGCGGGGACATTGGGTGTGTGGGGCCTGGCGCCTGATGCCTTGGTAAGGTTGCAACTGGTTCCTGGGTGTTTGTGTGAGCAAAGATCAAGTTTCAAGAGGTGCAGTGAAACATGGTTGGGAAGGTTGCGAGCTGGAAAGCGTGTCTTGTGTCCTCAGGGTACCAGAAACAGCTACAGTATGTCCCTCTGTTCGCGAGGCCCACCCCTACCTGTGGTTATGATGTGTAAAAACAATAAGCATCAAACCATTTACTTAGGAGTGGCAGTGGTGTGTACATTACCCTACAAACTACGTTAAAGTGTCATTTCTAGTCTATCATCTCGCTCGAAATCGCACTAGCAAAATCAGAGTTTTTTTCCCTCCGCTGAGTATAGTTCCCTCGGCATTGCTAATTGCTACTGTGGCTGTTGTGAGTGATCCAGACGAAAACGTAGGCACCAAGGGCTAGGTTCCATGTCACGCAACCGAAATGCGCAGGAGAGAAAAGCTGTTTCCGTTGACAACCTACTGAACCTCCCCTAACGATCAGTGGAGGAACGCGGAATAGCCCCTCTAATCATCCGCTGATGGCGAAATGTCCTGAGCGAGATAGCCGGAAAACAAAATCAAACCAAGACAGAACCTTTTCCCAAGATCATGAGGTTAAGAGTCAGGTTCCCTTCCCTCTGTGTTGTTCCAGCAATGGGGTTGGAGGGGTCTACGCTGGGAGGGCCCCTTTCCACGGTGCACGAATTGCAGCCCAATATCCTTTCATCCCCCCCACAGACAAACGCTAGGCTGGCTTTCCCAGAACAGCATGCAACAGAAAATGCCAGGATGAGCAGAAATATCGTCGCATTTGCAAGGGGTGTGTGCAGAATGAGCTGTCGCGGCGAGCCATTGTCGTTAACTGTCGTTTGTCCTTTCAAACCTGCCTTCGCGCCCGCCGTTTTGGTCCTATACTTCAGGTCCAAGCAGGCATGAGGATTGCAGGCCTGTCGAAGTCCCTAAGACCAAAACTTTGAGTCCTGAGCTCCTCGAATTGTGGCCCTGATTTTCACGGGCGCAAGCTGAATCTAAAACTTGAAATCCGGGTTACTTAGGAGAGTTTACTTAGCCCTATTTCTATGCAGGAGGGAGGATGTTAACCTATTACTATGCAGAAGGGAAGAGCATACCCACTACTCATCTGCACACCTACAGCCATTCATCGTAGGCAAGAACAACAGGAGGGAGGATTGGGGGGGGGGGAGTGGGTGCGGGAAACGGGAAGGGGAGGAAGGGGCAGAATTGGGGGGCGGGGGTCCTTCGAAACAGGAAACCAAAACTTGGATTCAGGGGAAGAACGAGGCCCTTAAAGCGACGGTGCACATTTGCCACCCAAAACCCAGAACCCTGGCGAACTGTTACTGCGGATGGAAAGTGTCCGCACGAAATCCTGGTTTTCGCCAGCCAGCACTTTCGCGCTGGCAAGCCTGGTTCAAAAAAAAAACTTCTGAACCCAACACTGCCAAAAGTTGCCCGTCGCTTTAACTGTCATGGGTGCCCTGCGAGTCCAGCACTTTAAACATTCGAGCTGCCCCGAACGTGGCCCGGAATGTTCAGGGCATTAAGGTAAAATTCCCTTACTTCGACAGCCCTTTGCATCATCATGGTTTCTGCTGGCTATGAACTTGATATGTGGCTTGAAGGGTTGCAACTGTCGGGTAGTTTCTGCCAGGTTGTACAGAAAAATTCCACAGTGCACAGCAAATGGGCAATGGGTGGATCCGCGGGCGACGTCGCATCTTCCAAGAGGCGACCGGGCCGACTGCCCCAAGCTGTAGATTGATGGTGTTCTGCGGGCAGGTGACTGTGTGTCCTCACCTTGAAATCTTCTTTGTTGAGTGTCCACTCGAAATCCACAAAAGTGTTACAAGAACAGAAGTTATGCATATCTCAGCATTTTCACTATTAAAAGGCTTACAAGTACAATTGGAGTAAAAGAGGACTTGACCTACGGCGAAAAAATATGCAGTTAGGGTTCTCAAAACACACAGTGGGAACCGAGGCATCGCCTGGAGTTTCCTGGCGTTATTGGTTTAATGTTCGGTAACACATACCGCACGTAAGCACATTTGCGACGTAGCATAGTACTAAGGTTGACTAAACGTGGAACGGATACCTTGCATTTAATCGCCTGGTTTTTGGGTGCTTTCTCAACATGGTTACCTTTCCTAGGGACCATGTTATTCATATTGTTTGGAATTGGATGCTTGGCCAAAAGGCAACGCTAAGAAACATGCACACATATTATACAAAACTACAGAGTTTCTTTGTGTGATGAGGACGACGGTACTAGCACTTACACAGCAGGAGAAACTGCCCAAGTTAAAGGCGGGAGGTAGCTCGGCCTGCGATTCCAACAAGACCCCGAGTGGGGTGTGTGGTGTCAGGCATGGTGCGATGGCGGTGGGTGAAGAGGTCTCGCAACACGCGGCGCATGACCTTGTTGGATGCATTGCGGGGGAGCGATGGCACCACCCACACTGCTGCCACCTGTGGGGACCGAGGGCCGATGGAGATAGGGAGGTTGCGTGAATGTGTGTGATGGCAAGCCCACAGGGTGCCATACTAGAGCTTGCTGAGGTAGATGGTCTTGTGACATTGTGTGTGTCTGCGTGTGCGTGTGCGTGTGCAAGTGTGTGTGCGTGTGTGTGTGAGAGTGTGTGTGTCTGCGTGTGCGTGTGCGTGTGCAAGTGTGTGTGCGTGTGTGTGTGAGAGTGTGTGTGCGCACGTGTGTGTGTGAGTGTGAGTTTGTGTGTGTGAGTGTGAGTTTGTGTGTGTGTGTTTGTGTGTGTGTGTGTGTGTCTGTGCGCGCGCTCGTGCACACGCATGTGTGGAACCATGTGAGAAGGATGAGTGTGATGGGATGGGACTATAGGCGCTTGATACTCAACACATCCATGGATCCTGGGCACATGTGGGTATGTGTGGGCACGTGTGGGTATGCGTGGGTATGTGCGGGCATGTGCGGGCATGTGCGGGCATGTGCGGGCATGTGCGGGCATGTGCGGGCATGTGCGGGCATGTGTGGGCATGTGTCAGCCTGTGTCGGCGCGTGTCGGCGTGTGTCGGCGTGTGTGGACGTGTGTGGGCACGTGAACTGGAGAGTGGAGTCCTGGCAACAGATAAGCAGCGTGTCTTGGCCGAGACCACCCATACAGAGAGAGCAGCACACCTTAAAGAGCGGATTCAGGTGGGCCTGGAGAGCACCAGAAAACACCTTCCTCAGATCATCCTCCGACACCACCCCCCCTTCCGGCCCGTTCTTCCCTTCACTCCTCTCTCCCTTCTCCCCCATCCCTCCCCCTCCTCGCATCACCGCTACCACCACCAGCTCCTCTGGCCCGCCACCACGTGGCGCGACGCCAATGGCTGCAGTCTCTGACACGGCAGGGTGGGCCGTGTTGCACACCCGCTCCACCTCCACCGATCCCACCTGTCAGGTGGGATGGGATTGGGATCGCAGTCAGAGTGTGTTGGGATAGGGACCAATGAAGGAAGGCTGGAAAAACCGATTTTTGAATTGACTAAAAAAAGGAAAAAGTAGCCCATTTGCTGGAATACAGGGGCGATAGGAGCCATCGGCAGGCGAATGTGAAGGTGCATTGAGGATGGCGATGACATGGAGGATGGGGGTGGAAGGGAGGACGGTGTGTGGTGGGCATGCTATCCAAGAGAGGAAGGTGTGTGGTAGGCATCCTATCCAAGAGAGGAAGGTGTGTGGTGGGCATGCTATCCAAGGGAGGAAGGTGTGTGGTGGGCATGCTATCCAAGAGAGGAAGGTGTGTGGTGGGCATGCTATCCAAGAGAGGAAGGTGTGTGGTGGGCATGCTATCCAAGAGAGGAAGGTGTGTGGTGGGCATGCTATCCAAGTGAGGAAGGTGTGTGGTGGGCATGCTATCCAAGAGAGGAAGGTGTGTGGTGGGCATGCTATCCAAGAGAGGAAGGTGTGTGGTGGGCATGCTATCCAAGAGAGTAAGGTGTGTGGTGGGCATGCTATCCAAGAGACGAAGGTGTGTGGTGGGCATGCTATCCAAGAGAGGAAGGTGTGTGGTGGGCATGCTATCCAAGAGAGGAAGGTGTGTGGTGGGCATGCTATCCAAGAGAGGAAGGTGTGTGGTGGGCATGCTATCCAAGAGAGGAAGGTGTGTGGTGGGCATGCTATCCAAGAGAGGAAGGTGTGTGGTGGGCATGCTATCCAAGAGAGGAAGGTGTGTGGTGGGCATGCTATCCAAGAGAGGAAGGTGTGTGGTGGGCATGCTATCCAAGAGAGGAAGGTGTGTGGTGGGCATGCTATCCAAGAGAGGAAGGTGTGTGGTGGGCATGCTATCCAAGAGAGGAAGGTGTGTGGTGGGCATGCTATCCAAGAGACGAAGGTGTGTGGTGGGCATGCTATCCAAGAGAGGAAGGTGTGTGGTGGGCATGCTATCCAAGAGAGGAAGGTGTGTGGTGGGCATGCTATCCAAGAGAGGAAGGTGTGTGGTGGGCATGCTATCCAAATCAGGCAGCACGTGAGAAGAGGAGAAAGCCTGGAGGAGGCGAGAGCACTGGGAGGGTGGACGGCAGGAAAAGGACAGGGCACAGCTGAAAGAACGGCACAGTTGAAAGAACGGCACAGTTGAAAGGGCTCAGCTGGCTCACAGTACGGACTTGATGCCCACATCGTGTCCCCCACAGCCTCACCCTCCCCCCCTCACAGCCCCAGCGGCCCACCTTGACACCGCCCAGGTTCATGGTGTTGTCAGTGCGCCCGTGTGTGCGCCAGTAGCCCCACCTTGCCCCCCACAACTCCACCTTGCCCCCCACAACTCCACCTTGCCCCCCACAACTCCACCTTGCCCCCCACAACTCCACCTTGCAACCCACCACCTCACCATGCCCCCCACAGCCCCACAGCCCCACAGCCCCACCTTCACACTCAGAGATTCACCCAGCAGCCCACCTTGACGCCACCCAGGTTCATGGTGTCATCAGTGCGCCCGTGTGCGCGCCAGTAGCCCCCCACCCCCCACTCCACCGCGTCCCCGTGCCGCCGCAGCCGCTGGAAGGGACCAGGGGGGATGAGTGGTGGCCATGGGGTGATGATGTATGGGGCGATGGGGTATGGGGTGATGGGGTATGGGGCGATGGGGTATGGGGTGATGGGGTATGGGGTGATGGGGTATGGGGTATGGGGTGATGGGGTATGGGGTGATGGGGTATGGGGTGATGGGGTGATGGGGTATGGGGCGATGGGGTATGGGGTGATGGGGTATGGGGCGATGGGGTATGGGGTGATGGGGTATGGGGTGATGGGGTATGGGGTATGGGGTGATGGGGTATGGGGTGATGGGGGCATACTGCTGGCACCAAGTCCAGTGGCCCAGAGAAGCATGAGCAGTGGAGGCAGGACTAGTAGCTGACCTTGAAACCTGGTTGGGGTGGGGAGGCAGCTGGTTGGGGTGGGGAGGCACCTGGTTGGGTGGCCAAAGGCACCTGGCTAAAGCGACCTAGCATACTGATGCTTTTCTTCATGACCAGTCATCCCTGGGGTTGAAAGGCACTTGATTGGCTGAAAAACACGTGGAAAAGGACCTCGCAGGGCTGGGTAGAAAGGCACCTGGCCGTGAAACTCCGGCATGCCTTCAAAGTAGACCCTGTAGTGATCCGCGTTCAGAAGCTTCCACGAAGCTCCCAGCATGCGAGGCATCAGCGCGCACTCCCCCATCAGCCAATCACCGCCCTCCATTCCACCCGCCCCACTACCACTCCCCTTCCTCCACTCCCCAGGATCCACCACTCTCGCCCCCCCACCACTGCCCCCATCCACTCCCCCACCCCCGTCCCCCTCTGCACCCAGCAGCACCGCTCTACACCCCATGGCGGGGGTGCTGAAGCAGGAGAGCGCCTGGGGCTGCAGCAGGGAGCCGGTGAGAAAGGCCCCAGCGATCTCAGTGCCCCCACAGTACTCCAGTATGGGTGCATGGTAGCGTGCTCGTGACATGAGCCAGAGATAGTCTGAGGGGAGGGAGGCCTCTCCCGTAGAGGAGAAGAGGCTTGCACAAGGAACAAGGAACAAGGGTCATGGACAGAAACGGAAAGAAATGTGTGGAACAAGGGTTGGAGCTGAGGTCGTTGAAAGGAGGGCGGCGGCGGACAGGAGTAGTAGTGCCCATGTCGTACTCGAGCACGGGTGTTCGGTAGCGGGCGCGTGATATGAGCCAGAGATAGTCGGACGGCAAGGAGGCCTCTCCTGTAGAGGAGAAGAGGCTGAGAGGGGGAAGGGTGGGGTAGGCAGGTGGGTGGAAAAATGTGAAATACAGAATGCGGTAGATGGAATATGGAGCATGAAAGATGGAGCATGGATCATGGAGAAAGGCGGATGGGGTGTGGACAAAAATGTAAAGAGAGTTGTGGGCTGAGTATTGGAACAGGGTACCTGAACAAGCGATGGTTGGAGGAGGGGAGAGTGGTGGGCGGGAAGAAGGCGGGGCAAACCTTGAAGTGAGCAGAGAATACGGGGAGTGAGCAGCGCGTGAGAGGGCTATGTCCTTGCTAGGTAGTCATCCCACTGCTGCACCTTCTTCACCGTATGTGCAACCAATCACCGCTCGCTACTGAACGGCGCACCAAACAAAACTCACTCACCGTATGTGCGACCAATCACAGCCGTCGGTGCAGCCAGATGCCTTCCAGGAGCGCACGAGGCTGGGCACCACCCCCAACACCGTCACACGTGCATCCTGCTCCGTGAAGGACGTCCATGGTAGGGGAGAAAGGGGTGGGGGGGGATGATTGCAGGGAGAATGATGGAGAAGGGGTGAGAGGGGGGTGTTGGCAATGGGGTTTACGTGGGGTCACTTGCGTTCTACCAATGGAGCTAATAGGGCACAACTCACCCACAGCTCAGGTTCTGCCCTGCACTCCCTTTGCTGCCCCTGCTCTCCTCTATTGCCCATTACATGACCCACCCTGTTCAGTCCCCACACCAAGCAAGCACTGCAAGCACCCCATCCCCAAACGCACGCCCCACCCCCACCTGCAAACCCCATGCCCACCTGCACGAAGCGTGCAAATCCTTGGGTGAGTGGCGAGCCGTTGTAGAGAGCGATGGAGGCGCCGTTGAGCAGAGCGGCGAAGAGCAGCCAGGGACCCATCATCCACCCCAGACTCGTGGGCCAGCACACCACGTCGCCTCCCTCCCGCTGATGCTGCTGCCGCTCCTGCGCGCTGCCATGTTGCTCCCTCTCACTCCCCTCTGGCCCTTGTGTGCCGCACTGCATGCCCCTGAGGTCGTGGTGCGCCCACGCGTCTGCAGCCGCCTTGATGGCCGAGAGCGCCGACCATGGGATGGCCTTGGGGGTGCCTGCATGTATGCATGGATGGATGGATGGATGGACGGACGGACGGACGGATGGATGGATGGACGGATGGACGGATGGATGGATGGATGGACGGATGGACGGATGGACGGATGGATGGATGGATGGACGGATGGACGGATGGACGGATGGATGGATGGATGGATGGATGGATAGATGATTGGGATGGGCAGTATGGCGCGGTGTGGCGTGGTGTGGCTGTATGTGAGAATAGTGCAGCAGAGCGAATAGGTAAAGCTGTGCGATGGCTGGGACCATGAAGCACACATTCCCAGTTGAATGAGAGGCGGTCAACAGAGGGCAGGGCTCATGCCATGTGTGGGCAGCACAGGTGCAGCTTTCACTCACCACCTACCCAGCACCCAGCAGCACCCAGCAGCACCCAGCATCCTTCACCCTTCACCCACCAGTGGTGCCAGAGGAGAAGAGAATGTTGATGGTGGCGTCCACTGGCATGCTGACACCTGGCATGCTGTGAGTGGCGGAGGTGGGAGGCGCAAAGCAGGGAGGGCGGAGGGAGTGCACATTGAGCCCTCAGGTTGCCAGCGCAGGGAATGAGATGAGAGGTGCCGGGCGGCAGCTCTGGGCAACACACAGCGAGTCAAGAGGCGACTTTTAAGGCGCTGCAAAATAACTTCTGAGGCACCCCAACAGTTGGGGAGCAAACAGGGAGTCAAGAGATGCATGCAGCCAAGCGTTCATCAGCATGCGTGTGCTCATCCCATCACCGGGCAGCACCGCACTGCACCTGCTAGTGCTGCTCTCTGTTGCTCGCTGCCCCTCAGCCAGAAAGCTGCTCCACCACACGTCGCCCTCTCTCAGCGCGGCACGTGGCGCTCCCTCAGTGGCTGGCAGCACAATGGCGGGCGGCGCACCCGCCTCCACCACCCGGCTGGGTGTGACAATGAGGGGCGAGTGGAGGGAGGAGGGACGAGGAGGGGCGAGGAAGGGCGAGTGGAGGGAAGAGGGACGAGGAGGGATAACGGGAGAGGAATGAGTGGAGGGGGGCAGACAGCATAGAGGCCAGGAGCGAGGAGGGGGGAGGGGTGAGGAGCGAGGAGGGGGCGCAGGAAGGTGGGCAGCATGGGCATTGGGAGAGGAGTGGCAGACGGCAGAGATGCGAGGGGAGAGGCAAGAAGAAAGCAGCTGTAGCAGAGCAGTGACAGAGAGGAGAGGGTTTGCGAGCAGCAGGCACGGTGGCATCTACCTGTAGAGTGGCAGCAGCTTTCCACCACGCGGAATGAAGTCCTGCGAGGGAAAATACCGAGGAGAAGGACGCACAGGGAGGAAGAGGAGCAAAGAACGGTGTACTTGGGGGTTTGAGCAGGGAAGGAGAGACGGATGGAAAGAGGTCACGGGGCTTTTCAACCAGCAACAGCCCCACTCACTCACGCTCTGCCTGTTGATCCATCCGCCAGATTACCCACCATCCCCTAACACCCCCTCCTCCACTCAAGCAGCATCCCCCAACCCCACTCAGTCACACCCACCTGTCATTCCCCTGTGCATCCGTGGCTCCTCTGTCACCCCTGCGGCCATGACTTTCACTCCTCGCCCCACCTGTGTGCGCCTTGCCCCACCCACCTGTGTGACGTAGACATGAGCAATGGGCGAACACTGAACATGTTCGCCCGAACCTCCACGAACATGTCTTGTAGGCGAACCGAACATGTTTTGGCGATTTTGGTTGTGTTCGGTGTTCGTGATAGGGGGGCGAACACTGCATGTTCGAGGTTCGAGAGTGTGTTTTCAGTTGGCCTGCTCCTCCCCCGTGGCCTCCCTCCCCCCCCTTCCGAACATCGAACATGTTCGGCCGAACATCAAACATGTTTGGCCGAACATTTGTGGCCAAAAAACATGTTCGGTTCGGTTCTGTCACGAACATGTTCGGACGAACCGAACAGGCGTTCGGATTTTTGCTCATGTCCGATCGCCTTGGCTTCCACAATTCTCAGGCGAGAAGCCATTTCGTGCGCAGAGAAGCTGTTAGCAATGGACACAGCAGCACGCCCAACCCTGCCTCCCTACCAACGTGAGTGGCCACGCGCCTCGCCTCACCCACCTGAGTGACAATGGCCTTGGCTCCTGCAATCTTCAAGCGGGCAGCCATCTCACGAGCAGAGAAGCTGTCAGCGATGGACACCACGGCTGCACCAACCAGCAGCACGCCCAGGTAGGCCGCCAGTGAGTGCACCGTCATTGGCAGCGCCAGTGCCACAGGGTCGCCTGGACGGATGCCGCGTGCTTGTAGGGACTGGGCGACGGCACTGGGTGGGATGGGAAGAGGGCGGGCGGCTAAGTGGAGAAAGACGCACGCGTCCTGCTGCGTCCTGCGTCTGGACGCAGCGTCCAGACGCAGAGACGCAGGACGCACCCCGTTTTTTTTTTCGGGCTGACCGGAAAAAAATTGCCTCTGCGCGAAATTGACTTCAACGATTTCGACGCGACTGTCAATTTCGCGTCATGTCGACCCCCCCTAACCCATTTCGACCATCAAAAACACCCTAGAGGGTTTACCAAGACAATTCTCCTTCGTAAACCCTAAACCCTGGAAATGTAAAGGGGACGATTTTGCCTCAAATGTGTGCATCGTCGTTCCCCCCCCCCCCTTCCCATACCCTATAACATCATTTTTCGGCTGCCCGGGGGTTTTTTTTGCCCTGCCCGGGCATGCGTCTTTTCATGCGTCCTGAAGGCCCTCCTCTAGCGTCCTGCGTCTAAGACGCTGCGTCTGGACGCAAGCGTCCTAGACGCAGGACGCGTCTTTCTCCACTTAGGCGGGCGGTTGAGAGGAAGTATGAGTGTTGGGTACCGCCACAGCTGCGGTCACCAACAGCAGCACGGCCAGGTAGGCCGGCAGTGAGTGCACCGTCATGGGCAGCACCGGTGCAATGGGATGGGGTCCCCTTGCTGGGATGATGCCTCGTGCTTGCAAGGAATGCGCGACCGCACCGGGTGTGATGTTAGAGAGGGCGATTGAGAGGAGTTGGAAACGGTTGAGCTGGCGACAGAGTTGGGGTTGATGGTGGGGGACGAGGGGTGGGAATGTGAGGAGCAAGTGACGGTGGTGTCAGCGGCAACGGGGGCGAGTGAACCTCCAAGACACTGTGGCATCTCACCACCTCTCACCAACTCTCACCAGCTCGCACCCACCCACCCACTCACACTGCTCGCTGCCTCAGCTCGCCAATGGTCATGCACCGCACTGCTGCCCCCTCCTCCCACTCGTCCCGCCACACCACCGCCACCCGCTCCCCCCTTGCTTCCCCCGCACTCTCCCCTCCTTCCCTCCCTGCAGCACCTGCCAGCCCGTTCCTCCCCGCACCCATCCCTCTGCCCTCTCCCTCTGCCCCCCCATTCCCTCTCCCCCCCCAGCTCCCAACGCCGCCCAGGCAACTCTCTGCAATGTTGAGCTCTGCCCCGACCAACCAGCGTCCTCCGGGCAGCTGAAAGTGTTCCTTGGGATCCTCGGGCAGGGAGAAGATCTTCTGAGGGCGCTTGTGGAAGATGATGCCCAGGTGGCGGAGAACGATTGGCCAATAGAGCTGGCGCACGGAGGCAAGGGAGGGGAAGGAGAGCAGCAGAGGGGCACAGAGGGGCACAGAGGGGCACAGAGGGGCACAGAGGGCACCGTGGACGAGCTTGTCTCGTCTCACCTATCTGAACAACAAAGGCTCTCTCAGATCATCCCCTGCTGACGCCACGGTGTGACCCACCTCTGGTCGGTCGTACGAGAGTCGCTGCAACAGCGCGAAATCACCCGCCAGGTCCACACGCTCGTGTCGGGGCTTTCTGAGAAGCTTCCTGCCCTCGCTGCTGTCCAGCAGGCGGCCTAGATTTGTTTGCCGCGCCTCCTCCCTGCGTGGATGGGGCGGGCCGAGGAAGGGGGAAAGGAGAGAAACGGGGTGGAGAGGGGAAGAAGGGCAGGGAAGGCGTGTCAGACGCGTGTGAGGTGAGGATTTCACGAGGGCGGAGTGTGAAGCTTCCTCAGAAAACGGTGTTCATCAGCGGGATGAGCAGGGGAAGGAAGGGGGGGAAGGCAGAGAGGGAGGGAGAGGGGGGCCACGGGGGTGTCTGGCAAGGCGGCGGCTCAATGCAGCACTCCGTGGGAGGCGATGGGGTTGGGAGCTGCTGTATCGCTGCGACCAGAAGGCGTGCCACCAAGCCGCTGGGTGAATTGGAGCGCAGGACGCCGTGCCAGCGAGGCAAGGCGCCACCCGCGCCACCCGCGCCATCTGCGCTATCTGCGCCATCTGCGCTATCTGCGCCATCTGCGCCATCCGCGCCGACCGTATTATCTGTATTAGTGAGCCTGGGCTTACCGCGCAGGCGTCCACACTGGCGGCGGTCCGAGCGCGCGCTCGGGCCACGTGGCGAAGGCGGACGCGTAGAGCAGCTCGTGCAGGGGGAACGGCACGTCGGGTCGCAGCAGCGAACGCGCCACATGCTGCCACGTGGCGGGAATTGAGAGGCCGTTTGCGGCGCAGGAGTGGAGCAGGGCGGTGAGGGCGCGGAGGAACGGCTCGGCGCGCTGTGGGGGGAGGCCCGCGGCGGTGAGTTGCTGGAGCGTAAGCGCGGCGAGCGGATGAACCGGCGAGGGGTGGCTCGGGGGAGAGGGAGTTGAGCCAGATGGCGCCATGGGCGTCGAAAATTGGCGCGCAACGGGTGGAGACGAAAGCTATTGGAGTCGATAATCGGTTGTGACGGAATCTGTGGCGACTGAAAGATGGCGGTAACGACGAGAAGGTGACGAAGACGGTCACGAATTGGCGAAGGACTGAAAATAATATTTATGTCGAGTTGTTTGTGAGGCAGTGGGAGTCGAAAGTGAGAGATGAGACGCATGTTCGGATGGAAAGAATGCGCGGAGATCCCAAAAGGGTAGACGAGGGCGAAATGACGCGCATCGGCGGAAACCTTTTTTCTCTCAACTGCATCGACCTAAATTACTCCGACCTCGCCACGTGGGCAAACCCCTTAATTGGATTGACCGCGTTTGCGCGAGCCCTTTCCGCGCGATTTCCGAGCAATTAAGAGAAACGCCCACGTGGCGATGTCGGAGTAATTTAGGTCGATGCAGTTGAGAGAAAAAAGGTTTCCGCCGATGCGCGTCATTTCGCCGTAGACGAGGCAGCCGTTTCGAAGCGGGTTACCTGCCGAAATTTTGTCCGAAGGGGAAGCTCTTCATGAGAACGAACTTTTGCGAGGCATAGTGGCGAGGCGAGGAGGAATCCTCGGGTCGAAGGGGAAAAGGAGATACTGTACGAGGGGAAGGCAGGGACCAATCAACAGGAAAGAGGGGAGCGATCGCTTGCAGGGTGTGCGGGGTGGGGCGGGCGAGCGGAGGGTGAAGCCAGGGAAGCGGGGTGACGTGAGGGAAGCGCGACCATTGGCTGTCCGATCCGACTCGTTGCCGAGAGAATTGCTCCAGTGCCTTGTTTGGTGATTCGCTCTTGCCCACGTGTCCCCGAATTGCTCGAGTGGCCATCCAATTCAGTGATAATTGCTCGAGTGGCCATGCCAGGGCATTTTCGATGTGTTTTTTTTCCCTGGCACATAACCCTACAAGGGTTCGTACCCACGAAATTCCTCGTTCGCACAACAGTAGATGCGCGGTCATTTTCGGCCCAATGCACGACCAATGAGCGCGCGGGCAATTACATCAGCGATCATAAACTGCAACGCCAGAGCATAAATGCACGAACATATTATTGACCGCGCACGATTGGTCGATAATATGCTTCTTGCCCTTTTTGGCAATGCGCGTCCAATCACGCACGGTCATATAATTCACGACCATATATTTAGGCGATAAAGCTTCGCCCAACAACCAATATGAGCGCGCATATACTACCATTAGTTCTATCATATGTCCGGTCCATATAAAACCATGCATATCAAATGCCATAAATATATTCTCTGCTATTAATTTAAGCCCGTCGTACTAGAAATAATATTTTATCGTGGCCTATCATAATATTAAGCCCATCATACCGTGGTCCATAATATTGTATTGCCGGTAATATGGTTGCAGAAATAATATGTTTGGCAGCATAATATTAATTTAAGCCCAGCATAATATGCTGCCACCGTGGTTATGATGGGCTTAAATTAATAACAGAGAATATATTTATGGCATTTGATATACATAGTTTTATATGGACCGAAAATATAATAGAACTAATGGCAGTATATGCGCGCTCATATTGGTTGTTGGGCGAAGCTTTATCGCCTAAATATATGGTCGTGAATTATATGACCGTGCGTGATTGGACGCGCATTGCCAAAAAGGGCAAGAAGCATATTATCGACCAATCGTGCGCGGTCAATATTATGTTCGTGCATTTATGCTCTGGCGTTGCAGTTTATGATCGCTGATGTAATTGCCCGCGCGCTCATTGGTCGCGCATTGGGCCGAAAATGACCGCGCATCTACTGTTGTGCGAACGAGGAATTTCGTGGGTACGAACCCTTGTAGGGTTATGTGCCAGGGAAAAAAAACACATCGAAAATGCCCTGGCATGGCCACTCGAGCAATTATCACTGAATTGGATGGCCACTCGAGCAATTCGGGGATACGTGGGCAAGAGCGAATCACCAAACAAGGCACTGGAGCAATTCTCTCACTCGTTGCCAGTTCAACTGATGCCACATGTCCGAGCGTGAATGACTGCACAACAAGTGCTGACGTCTCGTCATGTCCCTCTGACATCCCAATTGCTTCTGATGACAACATGTGTTTGCTGGTACAGCGACAGACAGTTCCGCACCCAGAAGAAAAGGTCAAGTACCGTATTCTCCCGGACATAGCACCCTAGGGTATAGCTAAAAATACAGGGAAAAAATGGGGGGGGTCTCCTCATAGGAAAAAAATACATAATACCCGGGTCTTTACATATGGTATATTTTAGTGTTAGTGTTTATTTAATTAGACAATGTGGGTGTTTTGATTTTCATTTTAACATCACTGTCTGAGGCGCGAATGTGGGTTTCGGCCACGAGCTTCATCACCCCCACGAAAATGCCATGTGGCACCTCTCTTGCCACTTGCGGCGGAAGATTCGCCTGCACGTGGTCACAGCGAAGTAGTGCGAGGGGGGAAATCTCGGTAGATTGTAAGTGAATGTACCGCGAAATTTCATCTAGGGACAAATTTTCGCGATATTCTTCAATATTGCAGCTACTCGTTAACGACTATTATAACGAATTCGTAAGAAAAGGGGGATGTTGTAGAAAATCAGCAAAAAAGGGGGGTATAGTAGAAACGAGGCTCCCCATAACACCCACCCCGCACAAGCTACCCGGGGGTGTACAATTATGGGGGGGTGTTTTGTCCGGGAGTATACGGTATATATTGTTGGGCTGAAAATTAGCCCTTAGGATCTTTTCAAGGCTAAGATCTCTTGAGTAGTTTGAGGAAGCATAATATCAGAGTTGCTGAACCACCTTGTACTGGTATGTGAGAACAAGATAAGTTGATAATAGCAAAGAGAAACAAGTCTTTATATGATTACAAAGAAATACGAAAGGTTTTACTTTAACTGTTTTGCTATTGCGGTTCGATACAATGACGACTCAGGTAACTGCTCAGTATCGAGTCAGTTATGTGTCCTTGCTGTCGCACTGTACTTTTCGTCGAGTCAAAGGTCAGCGATCTTTTGTCAGAATAATGAACTATGATGAATCAACTAGCAAACAGTTGGGTACAAGTACTAACCCTAGTTGGGTTGTACCCCTTATGGGCTACCCCACTACAGCCTACACAAATGTATAAGTTATAATGTTCTGACACACCCCCATAGGCAAAGTGGGGGAGAACAAGTGGTCAGAAGACCAGTCAAGAGAAGCAAAGCAAGCTCAGGGTGGATCACAAAGTCCCCACACAGTCTGAGCACAAGTAAAGGGCCACAAGGCCAGTTCAGATGCAGAGTAATATAAAGAGAACAAACAATACAGTGATCATACCCTAGTAAGTGCAAGCATGCAGGTATATATATGTAGATCACAGTACAAGCAGAGTCAAGCAGTAAGTAAGTGAGGCAAAGTGGGCACAAGGCCTAACAGAGTAGCAAAGCGCTGATGATCACTAGGCGGAAGTGCCTTGGTGAAGACATTAGCAGTGTTGGCCCGAGTGGCCACGTACGCGAGACGAAGCTGGCCACGCTGCTGCAACTCTCGAGCAAGGAAGTATCGCAGAGCGATGTGCTTCGTTCTGTGCTCCAGTCTGTGCTCCTAACACAAGGCAATCATGGCCTTGTTGTCTACGTACAGAACTGGAGGCGAACGAGGCTGCTCTTCCAAGACGGTCAGCAAGTAGGTCAGCCAGCGGAGCTCCTGAGCAGCCATAGCCCCGGCGTAGATCTCAGCCTCACAACTGGAGCTGAGAACTGAAGACGAGCGGGTAGACCGCCACGACACAGAGCCAGAACCAAGACTGAAGGTGTAACCCTGTGACGACCGCTGCGTAGCTGAGTCGTCAACCCAGGAGGCGTCTGCGTGACCGGTGAGAACAACTGGACCCCGTCCTCCAAGCACGAGCCCCATGCCCGACGTACTGCACAGGTAACGCAGTACCCTCTTCGCAACATCACAGTGCACCTTTCGGTGCCTACCGGGAGCCACGTAGCGAGCCAGAAGGCTGAGAGGGTACGCGAGGTCAGGTCGTGTGCAAGTCATCAGGTACATGAGGCAACCCACAAGCTCTGGGTACGGACCACTCGGCTCTACGGACTCGTCCGAAGGTGGAGCTGAGAGCGAGTGGTTGGTAGACAGAGGAGTGGGCTGTGGCGAGGAGAACTGGAAGCCAAAGCGCTGAAGGACCTGGTGCACCATGTCTGACTAAGTCAGTGTGATGGTGCGTCGTGCTTTGTCCCGGGTGATCTGCAGGCCGAGATAGCAGCGCAGTTCACCCAGGTCAGTGCAGGTGTGTCTCTTCTACAGCTCGGACTTTACAAGGGTCAGTGCCTCAGTGTCAGCAGTGGCAAAGACGAGGTTGTCGACGTACACGAGGACGTAGAACGGTGGCAGAGAGGTGTCGGTGCGTAGAAACAGCGACGGGTCAGCAGTAGAAGGAGCAAACCCAAGAGCCGCAAGTGTAGTCCTCAGCGTGTCGTGCCACTCGCGAGGCGCCTGGCGGAGACCGTAGACTGGCCGGCGGAGGCTCCACTGGGTACCTGCAGGAAACGTCCCGGTGAAACCAGGTGGTCGGCGCAGCCAGATCTCCTCGTGCAGGCTGCCCTGCAAGAAAGCTGTGCTGAAGTCCAGAGAGTGCAACTCGTAGTCACGCTGAGCAGCGACGTGTAGCAACTCCCGAAGAGTAGTCATCTTCGGGGTGGGGGAGAAGGTATGGAAGTAGTCAACTCCCTGTCGCTGACTGAAACCTCGAGCAACGTAACGCGCCTTGAAGGTAGGCGGAGAACCCGGCGGCCGCTTCACCATGAAAATCCACATGCCATCGACTATGTTCGCCCCAGGTGGAGGAACCTCGTCGACATAGGTGCCTGTGGACTTCCAGGATGCCATATCGGCATCCATGGCTGCCTGCCACTGAGAGGAGTAAGGACCCGTAATCGCCTCTGCGTAAGAGCGCGGGGTCGGGATGTCTGGAGCATCCGGGTCTCCCTCAGGGGCAAGCAGCATGGAAGCGAAACGAGGTACAGCAGCTGCAAGACACTCAAAGTCCTCCTGCCTGTCCTCAAGGACGTCCATGCCAAGAGCACACGCACCCCCGATGGACGGAGGACTGGCAGACGCAGACTCAACAACAAGAGCAGTGGCGTAGTCTAGACGACAGGCAGCAGCAAAGTCAAGCAGCTCAGCAACGAGAGCAGACGCAGCAGCAGACTCAAAGGAAGGGTCAATGACTGCAGTGGCGAGGAGACGAGAGACAGTGGGACTGGCAGCACGAGTGCGGTCAGACTCAGGGTCAGGGACCTCAGGAAGAGAGGACTCAGGAGGAGCAGGCAGAGGAACACGCAGTGGAACAGAGGAAGGACGGAGTGCCATAGTGTGCATGCCGGGGACAGGAGGAGGACGCGAATGAGGAGCGCGACGAGCAGTGCGAACAGGCAAGACAGGACGAGACGCAGGCTCACGATGCTCTGTAAGACCTCCGGACTGCTCTGTCAGAATCCCAACCACTAGACCATTGGGATAGAAGGGCTTGTTAAGTAGCGGGTGAGTGCGCCCATAACCCCCCAGGACAACGAGCCTATAACCCTTCCCTAGGATCAATCGGGGATCACCAGTGGACCTCTGACATGCTCAGTGTAAGGAGAGGCAGCAGGCAGTGGGGAGGCGGGCTGTAATGGAGGCTACGACTGGTCAGGCGGAGGACACAGGAGAGGAGGAGTAAGGCCAGTAGAAGACGGGGTACCAAGAACCTGCTGAAGCAGGGGAACGAAGTAAGGTCGCGGCCGTACAGTGCCTCCAGCACCTCCAGCGCAAGAGTCAACAGCTCCAGAGCCTCCAGCTCCAGTGCCTCCAACTCCAGCTCCGGCAGCTCCAGCGCCACCTGCGCCAGGGCCTACAACTCCAGCACCCTCAACAGCACCAGTCCTGGCAGCTGCAGTACCCCTGGTATGAGCACCTCCAGGACCAGCAGCCGCAGCACCTCCAGCACCGCTAGCTCTAGCAGCAACTCCGGCACCTCCAACTCCAGCAGCTCCAGCACCTCCAGCCCCGGTGGCTCCAGTCCGAAGGCGTGCGCGTCGAACAAACCACTCACGCAGCTGCTGCGGAGACAGTCTCGGCGAAGCACCAGCATAACCTCCAGACGAAGCAGCACCCTGAGGCTCAGCACCCCCAGACTCCGCACCCTCCGACGCAACACCCCCACGCTCAACACCCTCAGGCTCAGCACCCCCAGACTCAGCAACCCCAGTCTCAGCACCCTCAGACCCCGCACCCCCAGGCTGCGCACCCCCAGACTCAGCACCCCCAGACGCAGCACCTGAGCCGACAGCTACCTGAACAGGCGCAGGACCAGGGAGAGGGTCTACCTGGGACACACCTGAGGGAGCAGGACCCTGGGGCGGAAGGGGGTCTACCGGAGGGGGACCGGGAGCAAGGAAGAGCTGCGGGGGCGGGGGAGGGGTAGAGCGGTAGGGGAAGAGACGGTAGAAGGGAACCGACTCGTCGAACGTGACGTCCTGAGACGGGAGGACACGGCGCGAGGTGGGGTGGTAAAACTGCCAGCCAGGCGCGTCAGGGACAAAGCCAAGGAAGACGCAGGGGATAGCACGGGGGGAAAGCTTGTCCGCGGACGGATCGCGAACAAAGGCACGAGATCCCCAGACCTGGAACACCGACGCATCGCCAACCTCCCCCGTCCAACGCAGTGTCGGCGAGGTCTCCGGCAAGGAGACACGGGGCCAGAGGTTGAGCTGATGCGTAGCGTACTGGACCGCAAACGGCCTCAGAAAATGGGGAGCAGCCGCATGGATCATGGAGGTACGAGCTACCTCCATGACTAAGCCAATGCGGCGCTCAGCAATCCCATTTTGCTGAGGGGAGTCCGGAAGTGTGAACGTCTGGAGAATGCCCTCCCCACGACAAAACTCCCTCAAGAGGTTGGAGGAGAACTCACCACCTCTGTCAGAGTGCAGACGCAGGACAGGAAGGTCCTCGCCGACGCGCTCGCGGAGCTGAAGACGGACAGTGCGGATCAAAAGGATCAAGACATCAACGACCTGACCCTTGCTGCGCAAGGGGAAGACCGTGGTGTACCGCGTGTAGTCGTCAACAACCAGCAGAAAGTAGCGCTCGCGGCTCTGACCACTGACGCGGGCCGGGCCCCACATGTCCATGTGGAGAGTCTGCAGGGGAGCAGTCGTCGAGGAGAACGAGGAGGAGTGAGGAGCGGCGCGCTGCCGCCCCTCGATGCAAGGGAGGCAAGGCGGGGTGGGGGAGGGCGGCAGGGGAGGCAGAGACCTGGGAAGACCAGAGACAAGAAGACGAGAGTGCATGCCACGAAGACGTGGCACGGAGGGGTGACCCAGGCGATGGTGCCACAGAAGAGTCTGGTGCGACAGGAGGCGACACGAGCACGAGGCGGCTACCTGACCTGACGCGGACACCTGAGCTGACGCAGCTTCCTGAGAAGGCTCGGTAGCGAGGGTGTACAGACTCGACCCTGGCCGACGAGTGAACGTGGCCAGGGGACGTCCCGTCCGTGTGCACGTGCAGACCGACACACGCTGACCCCCAGGAGTGGTGGTAGTGACCATCGCATCCTGGAGGGCGGCGGTACTCACCAAGTTCGTAGAGAACGAGGGGAGGTGAAGACCTGACAGTGAGCCGGACGGAACCGCCGGACATGGGAGGATAGTGGAAGAACGGGCCACGACCGGTCCCCCGGAGGGGTCCGCCAGTCGGACCAGGACAGGTGCAGGAAGAGGAGTGAGGGTGGTGCTGTCAGGAAAGAAACAGCGCGAGGCGCCTGAGTCCAACGTGAAGGTGTGCAAAGCCTCAGCAGGCGCAGTACCAGGGAGAGTACCAGACTCACTAGCACCTAGAGCAGCAGCAGCTATACCTGGGTCAGGCGGCACACACCAGTAACAGTCACCCTCAGCACTAACAGACAAAGCATACATAGCAGAAAGAATAGCATCAAAGTCTAGGTCAAAGATAGCAATCCTAGACTTAAGCAGATCTGCCCAGCGAGGGAGCTCGACGTCATCACCAAACTCAGCACGCCAAGCGTTGTCGAGGCGGGAGAAGCAGCGGTGCTGAGTGTGGAGCCGCCCGCAAGTCTGACCAGCACGGTCACCCGTGCGAATGACATACGGGCATCTACCCCTAGATGCCCCACGTAGATACCACTCACGAAGCTGCTGGGGAGACTGGGTCTCGCTCCGACGCTGCTGCTGCTGACGCTCGCCACCCCCAGAACCGACACGCCGAGCGCCAGTCCCACCGCCACCTGTCCCACCGCCTCCACTGCCGCCACACCCACCGCTGCCTCCACTACCGCCATTGAACCCCCACTCCCACCACCACTCCCACCATTGCCACCACCTCCACGGCTGCCCCCACCACCACTCCCGCTACCACCTCCACCACTGCCGCTGCCACCACTACCACCCCGGACACCCTTGCCCTTGCTGCTGCGGCACTTCGCACTAGCAGAAGCAGCCCCGACGTCCTCAACAACAGAGACGTCTGCAGCAGCAGAAGAGGCGTAGGAGGGGGCAAGGGGGGAGGGGGAACACCCCTCAAAGAAGGGCTGGCGCGGAGTGCCACGAGGAGCACCTACAGCAACTGCACTAGTCTCAGCTGCGAGGAGATGCTGCTCGAGGAGGTCAACAGTGAGGGAGGTGGGGTCAAGAGAGAGGAAGTGGTCCCTGACAGAGCGAAGAGAGTCAGGGAGGCGGGTGACTATAAAGTAGAGAGTGATGTACATCGGGGGCGGGTTCCTGTCAAGGAACTCAGCAGGAACGGCAGCGCAGTAGCGAGCGTCACTAGCGCGAAGGTGGGAAACCAGGTCCTCGACTGTGGCAAAGGCGGACAGCTCGGGGACAGGTAGGGCAGGAGGAGGCGGCCTAGAGCAGCAGTGGCAGGGGAGGAGTAGCGGGCTACTACAGCGTCGTACAGTGCCTGTGCTGTCCTGTGCTGTCCGAAGTGAGCGCACTCAGCTAACGGCAGGTGGTTGCGAATGGCTAAGCGGGCAGCAGCGTCGCGAGTAAGCCACTGTGAGCGAGTCGAACTGTCAGCTGTGGCGGGAGGGGCAGTCGTAGCTCCTGACACTAGGTCAAACAGCGAGACACTGTCCTTAGAATCGCTCAGTAGGTACAGCTGCAGGTCGTCAAGCCACGTGTCAAATTGAACTGGTCCACCCTCATGATCAAACGCAAGAACACGAAGCGAAGCCATAGCTGTGCAGTATGTAGGAGTAGCAGTAGCAGCTGTAGTAGTAGCGGTAGCAGCTGTAGCAGGAGCAGGAGTGACAGTGGAGCTAAGAGGCCGACGGGGCCAGGCGCGAGCTAGGAAAGAGGCCGGGCGAGGGGCTAAGGGACGGGGCCGGGCACAGGGCTAGGTACGGGACCGGGCGTTGGCTATGTACGGGGCCGGGCGCGGGCTAGGTACGGGGCCGGGCGTTGGGCTAGGAACGGGGCCGGGCGCTGGTCAGGTACGGGGCCGGGCGCTGGGCAGGTACGGGGCCGGGCTCGAGCTAGGTACGGGGCCGGGCGCTGGGCAAGGGACGGGGCCGGGCGCTGGGCAGGTACGGGGCCGGGCGCTAGGCAGGTACGGGGCCGGGCGCTGGGCAGGTACGGGGCCGGGCGCTGGGCAGGTACGGGGCCGGGCACTGGGCAGGTACGGGGCCGGGCGCTATGCAGGGCCGGGCGCGAGGCTAGGTATGGGGCCGGGCACAGGCTAAGTACGGGGCCGGGCGCGGGCTAGGTACTAGGCCGGGCGCGAGGCTAGGTGCGGGGCCGGGCGCGATACGGGGCCGGGCGCGAAATGGGGCCGGGCACGATACGGGGCCGGGCGCGAAAACGGGGCCAGGCGCGGAGTGGGGCCGGGCGCGAAACGGGGCCGGGCGCGAAATGAGGCCGGGCGCGAGACAGGGCCGGGCGCGAAAACGGGGCCGGGCACGAAATGGGGCCGGGCGCGAAATGGGGCCGGGCGCGAATCGGGGCCAGGCGCGAAATGGGGCCGGGCGCGATACGGGGCCGGGCGCTAAACGAGGCCGGGCGCAGGGCTAGCTACGGGGCCAGGCGCGATACGAGGCCGGGCGCGATACAGGGCCGGGCGCTATACTGGGCCGGGCGTGGCCAGGCGCAGGCTAGGTACGAGGCTGGGCGCGGGGCTAAGGGCCGACGGGTCGCGTAGGCTAGGAGTGAAGGGCCTAGTGGTGGTTACTAGCAGCGTAGCAGGTGGTGGGCCCAAGGAACCTGCTCTGATTCCATGTCAGAATATCGAACTAGGATGAATCAACTAGCAAACAGTTGGGTACAAGTACTAACCCTAATTGGGTTGTACCCCTTATGGTCTACCCCACTACAACCTACACAAATGTATAAGCTATAATGTTCTGACACCTTTGACCTTCGCGTAACCTCCAGCTGTTACTTTTGTTGACTCGTGTGTTGCTTCACTGTAGTCTGCTCCGTTTCGTGTTGATACTTCGATACTTCAGAAGCGTTAAGTTACTTGTTTCCAACACCCCCCTTCGCTTCTGGAGTGTCGCTGCTGATGACATGTCCTTGTCCAGTCAGCAGCATGCAGTACTCGAACTTATGTTTTCCGAGTTTCTTGGTCAAGTAATCGGCTGCCATCTCGGATGTGGGACAGTAGGATAACTCGAGTCTTCCCTTCTCGATTTCGTCTTTTACAAAGAAGTGCCGGAGGGCGATGTGCTTCGTTTGATTCGCGAACCGATTTTTGTTCGCTATGCGAATGGCCGATTGGTTGTCGCAGAAGAGGGAGAAGCTGGGTATCTGAGCCAATTTTGCTTCTTCCAGCAATTCGCGAAGATATAGTCCTTCCTTGGTGGTTGAGCAGAGTGCGATGTATTCTGCTTTGGCTGAGGAGAGAGCGATTAGCTCTTGCTTGTTCGACTGCCATGAGATAGGGCCGATAGGTTTGAGTCGATTGATGTTGCCAGTTCGAGATCGCCTGTTGTCAGAATCTCCAGCGCGATCGGCGTCGACGTAGCCGATTAACTTAGGTGTCGTAGTTCCGGTCTTGTGGTAGGTTAGTCCGATCGTCGGGGTGCTGACAAGGTAGTGAAGTGCACGGTCGAGCTCCATCATGTGTTCTGCTTCGGGCTTCTTGAGGTAGGTGGCGAGTTGACTAGCTGAGTAAGATAGATCCAGTCGGCATGTAACGGCTGCGAAGAGTAGACAGCCTAGCTTTCGTTGGTAGTCGCGAATGCCGGCGGGTTTGAGTAGGGTGGAGACTTTGCGATTTCCGTCGGTGTAGCGGTATGGCGTGGTGATGGTAGCTGGAGTAAGTCCGAATCGTTTAGCGATGGTGTCCGTGTATTTTTCGGCGCTGAGGTAGATTGCGTTGTCGCCGTCTTGTATATTGAGTCCCAGGTACTGTGTCACGGTAGTCGCGACGGTGAGTGTTAGATCCCGCTGCAGCTCCCCTTCAAACCAGGTCGTTATGTCATCGGTGGAGCCTATGTAGAGAAGGTCGTCTGCGTAGACGATGAGCAGGATGTAGTTGGTCCCCTTAGTAAGTCGGTACATCCCTTGGTCATGTGGTAGTTGGCAGAATCCGATGCGGATTAGACGGGCGTGAAGATGCTGCTGCCACAGAATTGGGGCTTGTTTGATTCCGTACAGCAACTTTTGCAGCTGACAGACTTGGTTGGGGTCTGCATTAGACCCATATGGGTGTTCGACGAAGATCTCAGCATCGACCGGGGCGTAGAGGAATGCGTTGGCAACATCGATTTGTCGAAGTTTCTTCCGGTTCATGGCGGCTATCGCGAGGAGAATCCGCAGTGAGGTATGTCGACTAACTGGTGCGAATGTTTTCGTGAAGTCTCGTCCATGTTCTTGGTCGAAGCGGCGCACGACCCAGCGTGCCTTGAATTTGTCTATCGTTCCGTCAGCTTTTATTTTCACGCGGAAAACCCATTTTCCTGAGAGAATGGTCTTGTTGCGTGCCACTCCGATAGGCACGACTTTCCAGGTGTTGCGTTCTTGCAGCGCCTTTAATTCTCTGTCCATGGCTTCGCGCCGTTTTTCTCTGTGTTCCCCCCCCCAGAGCCTGCTGAATGTTGGCAGGCTCCTTAGGTGGTGCTGCTCCGTGGACGGCGGTGACGAGTCCTAGTAATGGTAGTCCACTCTGTGTGTAGCGGGGGAGATTTGCGTCCTCGGGATAAGCTGCTTCATCTCCCGCTTCTGGATCATGTAAGAAATTGGGTCTTGTGCGTTCGGAGACGTTGGTGTCGACCGGTTGGGGTGTAACGTAACCGTTGTCGGCGAAGTCGAAGTAGGTTTCGGCGTTGACACTTTCGCGAGGGTTGTCGTCGTCCATGGGGATGTCCACTGAGCAATATGGAAGAGGTCCAGCTTCCTCCGAAGCTCTGTCCACGTTCTACTCGTCCCACTCAGCTTCGTCTGCTGCTGAAGCGAAAGCTCGATTGCCACGGAAGCCGCCCGTGAGGTCTCGATTTGCTGCCAGGTTGTCCAGGTACGTTTGAAGTGTAAGTCGCTCGTACAAAATGACATTACGTGCTGCTACTGTTTCCTTCGAGTGGACGTCGACAATATTCCATGCGTTGTAATGCTTTTCGATGCCCAGGTGTAGCCCCCACTGTGCGCATTGGGAAAATCTTCCGGCTCTTGCAGTGAATGGTCGGTACTGTACCATGCACCCAAAAACTCGTAACATTTTTGTGTTGCCCAGTTTTCCTGTCCACAGTTGGTGCGGTGATGCGTTGTTCGGGAGCGATGATGACGAGAGCAAGTTGTGCAGCATGACAGCGTGGTCCATCGCCTCAGGCCACTGGTGGTTGGGCAGTCGCATGCCACGCAACAGTTTGCGCATGGTGTTCTGGAGAGTTTTGTTCATCCGTTCTGCCACGCCTTGCTGTTGATGGGCGTAGGGAAGCGAGATGAGTCGCTTGATGCCTCGTGCTGCGAGGTACTGCTTGAACCTTTGTGACTGATATTCTCCTCCCCCGTCTTACTGGAAGCTTTTCAGCTTTGTTCTTGATTCTCGTTCTGCCACAGGTAGCCAGGCGACGAAGGCTTCGAAGGCCATGTCGCGACTTGGGAGGTTGAGGTGCCAGATGTATCGGGTGGCGGCGTCGATGAAAGTAATCACATAGTTGTATGCTCCTTGACCTTGTTCGCGAGTGTACAGGATGTCGCTGTATACTTTCTCCAGGGGTGTGTAAGCTGGCGAGCTTGGATTGTGGTGAGAGACAAACGGTTGATGGGGTAAGTCGAAGAGCACGCAATTGGTGCCGTAGGTGTTGCTGCTGTTGCCGATGTTGTCTCTGCTGCTGTCGATGTTATCTCTTCTTGCCGGATTGTTGCTAATGCTCTTGTTCTTTCTGCTTCAGTTATGGTATGTGAATACCAAAATCCTCCAGGATTGAAGTCGGGGTCGAGATCTAGTGGATGTGTCCAAGAGGCAAAGTTGACGATGGCGTCGCTGTCGGCGGTACCTTGGTCCGGAACGAAGTCAAGAACGAAGACGTTATTCTTCAAGACTGCCTTGCTGATGTAGAGTCCGCCCTTTCCGTGAAATAACTTGAACTCTTGAGTGGTGCTATCTGCTTCGAGATGAATGCCCTTCGCCATCAATTGACTGACGCTGAGTAAGTTGTAGCCGAGTCCTTCTGCAATTAAAACTTTTGACATTTGTAGAATGACGTTAGTTTCTCGAGACTGAAGTTGAACAATTCCTTGTCGTCGTGTGTGCAGGTTCTGGTTGTTGGCGACGGTGATTACAACTTCGCGCTGAAGTTGATGTTCCTGTTGAACGAAATGACCCGAGGAGCACATGTGCTGTTCGCAGCAACTGTCCAAGAACCAAGTGTCTTTCCCGGACGGCTCGCTCTGGGCGATGGCTGCATACGTTGGGTTGGGCTCCAATGATTCGCGGCGAGGAGTGCTCTCGTCAAGCTGTTCTTCTGGTGAGTAGAACGGTGGTGATCCAGTGATGCAGGAGTCTGTCGTTCTTGTCATGCAGCTTACAATGTTTCTTGTGCCTTGCGTAGGTTTTGTCGTTGATGACGTTGAAGACTGTACTTGATTGGTGGGATGCGCCTGCGTAGAAGCTAATTGACTGCTTGAGGGCCGAAGTTGACGTTGCGGCGACGACGACTGCCGCTGATTGCAGAGGATGTCCGGACGTCTTGCAGAGGTGACAGAACGGTGGGACGTAATGTTGAACTTGTCGGTTGTTCTGTCGATTGTTGTTGTTGTTGTAGCGTCGTTGAGTATGAAACGCGAATTTTGGTGCTGACGCTCTCTTCTTGTGTCGTTCTTCGTGTAGGTCCATATCATGCTCTTCAGCGTGAATCGGCGCAGAGTGCTGCTTCGGAGATCTTCCCGTGAGCTCAGAGGAGTGCTCGAGTGGAGCGCCAATGAGGACCGAGGCCAGCGATGATAACTGTTACGAAGGCTTCTTCGGATATCGATCCTCCGCATCGAAGGAGTCTGTCGCGCAAGCCACGACAACGGCTGATATACGCCATTCCCTTTTCTCCGGGCTTAATTTCCACTGTTGTCAGCTGTGCCATGAGACGACTTTGATTAACACTGTCTGTTGCTTGATACATTCTCTTCAGGTGGTCGTACGCCAGTTCGGCGGAGTTGCCATATCCTCGATAAGACCGGATGTTCTGCTGCTCGTTTGGAGATGGATTTCGCAGAAGTATCGTATACGCCATCAGTGACTGATATGTGTACTGCTGCTTGTCGTACTGCGTCCCGTGTATTGGGTATGGCAGGGACCCGTCGAAGAATCCAAGTATTTGCGCGCCCTCCATCATCAGCTCGAACTCGAATGACCAGGTATAGAAGTCTTTTCCGTCGAAGGGTGTTGATGTCTGCAGTTTTAAAACATGTGCAAATTGTGATTGAACCTGAAGCGGGTCCAATGTCTTCTCTTGTCCAGGTGAAGGCTGTTGGTGTGGCGTGAAGCTGATGGAGCCGCGTTGAGGTTCGTACAGAGCAAAGGTAGGTTGCTGCTGGTTTCCGCGCGCATACGATGAACCCTGTTGTTGTTGTCACTGTTGTTTGACTGCGCAGGAGCTGCTTGCTGGTGTTGCTCGTAGAAGGACATGAAGGAGAAGAATTTCTCCATCATGTTTGGGTCGAAGCCTGCTGCTTGATTCCCGTGAGTTTCGGTTGACTCCGCAGCTAGTCTTGTCGCTGTGCCTTCCTCTGTCTGTAGGCTACAGGCTGGAGGTGGGGTAGGAGTAGTGCCGGGAGATCCATTGGAGGAGCTCCTCTCCTTCTGTGTTGCCATGCTTTGTGTTTTTGTAAGAGTTTGGGAAATTGATCTTGCCTTGGAGGCTCTCATACCATGTTGGCTGAGAATTAGCCCTTAGGATCTTTTCAAGGCTAAGATTTCTTGAGTAGGAATGTTGTAGTTTGCGGAAGCGTAATATCAGAGTTGCTGAACTACCTTGTACTGGTATGTGAGAACAAGATAAGTTGATAATAGCAAAGAGAATCAAGGCTTTATATGATTACAAAGGGATACGAAAGGTTTTACTTTAACTGTTTTGCTGTTGCGGTTCGATACAGTGACGACTCGGGTAACTGCTCAGTATCGAGTCAGTTATATGTCCTTGCTGTCGCACTGTACTTTTCGTTGAGTCAAAGGTCAGCGACCTTGGACCTTCGCGTAACCTCCAGCTGTTACTTTTGTTGACTCGTGTGTTGCTTCACTGTAGTCTGCTCCGTTTCGTGTTGATACTTCGATACTTCAGAAGCGTTAAGTTACTTGTTTCCAACATATATTAACTTAAAGTTCAGCCATAAAATTTCACCAATATATCAAAGCACATCCAGCTCTGAGACGTCTCTGCGCACCCATCAGGGAGGCTGTTGGGAGTGACAGTAGAAGGAGGAACAGAGACTTTCAGGCTAATCGCGACATACCTTCCGGCGCAGGCATGTCGCAGAGCAAAGTTTCACAGGGAGCAACTTACTCAGCTCGTGCAGGCTCAACCGGCACCAACGCATGTGGTGGTGATAGGGGATCTCAACATAGTAGCAGACCCGGACCTGGACAAGTCATCCGGAGCGGGTTCAGGAAGGGAGAATCAGCGGCTGTTGGATATGTGGCCGGCACACGGCCTTCGGGACGCGTTCCACGAGCTGCACCCAACGGAAAGAGAGTACACCTTCCGGGCACATGCGACTAAGTCGAAGACGCGTATTGACAGGGCCTTGGTGTAGTCGTCTCTGCTGGGGAGCCTGATGGAAACACGCCATGCAGAGGTACCGAGGAAACTGACGGACCATTGGTTCGCCATTCGAGTGAGCCTGGGGATTGCGTCGATGCAGGAATGCGGGCCGGGTCTCTGGAGGTTTTAGGGGACACTGAAAGACAAGAAGGGAGTACGCAAAATAATACAGGGTGGTGGAGACGCGGGATGAACAAAGGAGAGGCACACTCGAAAATACCATCTCGCGACTCACGGCAAGGCTTCGGGCGCATGAAAAGGAGGAGAGGAAGAGAGTGGCAGCAACGCAACGGCACCTCATAGCAGAATTAGAACGTCTAAGGCACTTGGTCGTGGGGGGGCCTGTCAGAACATTATAGCTTATACATTTGTGTAGGCTGTAGTGGGGTAGCCTATAAGGGGTACAACCCAATTAGGGTTAGTACTTGTACCCAACTGTTTCATAGTTCAATCATTCTCGTTCGTGAGTTTAACATGGAATCAGAGCAGGTTCCTTGGGCCCACCACCTGCTACGCTGCTAGTAACCACCCCTAGGCCCGTCGCTCCTAGCCTACGCGGCCCGTCGACCCCTAGCCCGCGCCCGGCCCCGTTCCTAGCCCCGCGCCCGGCCTCGTACCTAGCCCGCGCCCGGCCCCGTACCTAGCCTCACGCCCGGCCCCGTATCGCGCCCGGCCCCGTTTCGCACCCGGCCCCGTATCACGCCAGGCCCCGTATCGTGCCCGGCCCCGTACCTAGCCTAGCGCCCGGCCCCGTATCGCGCCCGGCCCCGTATCGCGCCCAACGCCCGGCCCCGTTCCTAGCCCGCGCCCAGCCCCATACCTAGCCTCGCGCCCGGCCCCGTATCGCGCCCAACGCCCGGCCCCGTACCTCCCCAGTGCCTGGCCCCGTCCCTTGCTCAGCGCCCGGCCCCGTACTTAGCCTGCGCCTGGCCCCGTACCTAGTCTCGCGCCCGGCCCTGTATTGTGCCCGGCCCCGTACCTGCCTGGCGCCCGGCCCCGTACCTGCCTAGCCCCCGGCCCCGTACCTAGCCCGCGCTCGGCCCTGTACCTAGCCCCGCGCCCGGCCTAGTGCCTAGCCCGCGCCCGGCCCCGTACCTAGCCCTGCGCCCGGCCCCGTTTCGCGCCCCACTCCCGGCCCCGTACCTGCCCAGAGCCCGGCCCCGTACCTAGCCCGCGCTCGGCCCCATACCTAGCCCGCGCCCGGCCCTGTACCTAGCCGGCGCCCGGCCCCGTACCTAGCCCGCGCCCGGCCCCGTACCTAGCCCGTGCCCGGCCCCGTTCCTAGCCCGCGCCCGGCCCCGTTTCGCGCCCCACGCCCGGCCCTGTACCTGCCCAGAGCCCGGCCCCGTACCTAGCCCGCGTCGGCCCCGTACTTAGCCCGCGCCCGGCCCTGTACCTAGCCCGAGCCCGGCCCCGTACCTAGCCCGCGCCCGGCCCCGTTCCTAGCCCACGCCCAGCCCCGTACCTAGCCCACGCCCGGCCCAGTACCTAGCCAGTGCCTGGCTCCGTACCTAGCTTGCGCCCGGCCCCGGCGACCTCTTAGCCCCACTGTCAGTGCTTCTCCTGCTACAGCTGCTACTGCTACTGCTACAGCTGCTACTGCTGCTCCTACGTACTACACAGCTATGGCTTCGCTTCGTGTCCTTGCGCTTGATCATGAGGGTAGACCAGTTCAGTTTGACACGTGGCTTGACGACCTGCAGCTGTACCTACTGAGCGATTCTAAGGACAGTGTCTCGCTTTTTGACCTAGCGTCAGGCGCTGCTACTGCCCCTCCCGCCACAGCCAACAGTTCGACTCACTCACAGTGGCTTACTCGGGACGCTGCTGCCCGCTTAGCCATTCGCAACCACCTGCCATTAGCTGAGTGCGCTCACTTTGGACAGCAAAGGACAGCACAGGAACTGTACGACGCTGTAGTCGCCCGCTACTCCTCCCCTGCCACTGCTGCTCTAGGCCGCCTCCTTCTCCCCTACCTGTTCCCCGAGCTGTCTGCCTTTGCCACAGTCGAGGACCTGGTTTCCCACCTTTGCGCTAGTGACGCTCGCTACTGCGCTGCCGTTCCTGCTGAGTTCCTTGACAGGAACCCGCCCCCGATGTACATCACTCTCTACTTAATAGTCACCCGCCTCCCTGACTCTCTTCGCTCTATCAGGGACCACTTCCTCTCTCTTGACCCCACCTCCCTCACTGTTGACCTCCTCGAGCAGCATCTCCTCGCAGCTGAGACTAGTGCAGTTGCTGTAGGTGCTGCTTGTGGCACTCCACTCCCGCCCTTCTTTGAGTGGTGTTCCCCCTCCCCCCTTGCCCGCTCCTACGCCTCTGCTGCTGCTGCAGATGTCTCTGTTCCTGAGGACGTCGGGGCTGCTTCTGCTAGTGCGAAGCGCCGCAGCAGCAAGGGCAAGGGTGGCCGGGGTGGTGGTGGTGGCAGCGGCGGTGGTGGAGGTGGCAGCGGGAGTGGTGGTGGGGGCAGCAGTGGAGGTGGTGGCGGAGGTGGGACTGTTGGTGGGAGTGGGGGCTCTGGTGGCGGTGGTGGAGGCAGCGGTGGGAGTGGCGGCAGTGGAGGCAGTGGGACTGGTAGTGGTGGGACTGTTGCTCGGTGTGTCAGTTCTGGGGGTGGCCAGCGTCAGCAGCAGCAGCGTCGGAGTGAGACCCCGTCTCCCCAGCAGCTTCGTGAGTGGTTTCTGCGTGGGGCGTCTGGGGGTAGTTTCCCGTATGGCATTCGCACGGGTGACCGTGCTGGTCAGACTTGCGGGCGGCTCCACACTCAGCACCGCTGCTTCTCCCACCTCGACGACGCTTGGCGTGCTGAGTTTGGTGACGACGTCGAGCTCCCTCGCTGGGCAAATCTGCTTAAGCCTAGGATTGCTATCTTTGACCTAGAGTTTGATGCTATTCTTTCTGCTATGTATGCTTTGTCTGTTAGTCCTGAGGGTCACTGTATTGGTGTGTGCCGCTTGACCCAGGTATAGCCGCTGCTGCTCTAGGTGCTAGTGAGTCTGGTACTCTCCCTGGTACTGCGCCTGCTGAGGCCTTGCACACTTTCACGTTGGACTCCGGCGCCTCGCGCTGTTTCTTTCGTGACAGCACCACCCTCACTCCTCTTCCTGCACCTGTCCCGGCCCGACTGGCTGACCCCTCCGGGGGACCGGTCGTGGCCCGTTCCTCCACTGTCCTCCCGTGTCCGGCGGTTCCGTCCGGCTCACTGTCAGGTCTTCACCTCTCCTCGTTCTCTACGAACTTGGTGAGTACCGCCGCCCTCCAGGATGCGATGGTCACTACCACCACTCCTGGGGGTCAGCGTGTGTCGATCTGCACGTGCACACGGACGGGACGTCACCTGGCCACGTTCACTCGCTGGCTAGGGTCGAGTCTGTACACCCTCGCTACCGAGCCTTCTCAGGTAGCTGCGTCAGCTCAGGTGTCCGCGTCAGGTCAGGTAGCCGCCTCTTGCTCGTGTCGCCTCCTGTCGCACCAGACTCTTCTGTGGCACCACCGTCTGGGTCACCCCTCCCTGCCTCGCCTTCGTGGCATGCACTCTTGTCTTCTTGTTTCTGGCCTCCCCAGGTCCCTGCCTCCCCTGCCGCCTTCGCCTGGCCCGTCCTCCCTCCCTTGCGTCGAGGGGCGGCAACGCGCCGCTCCTCACTCCTCCTCGTTTCCCCCGACGACTGCTCCCCTGTAGACTCTCCACATGGACGTGTGGGGCCCGGCCCGCGTCAGTGGACAGAGCCGCGAGTGCTACTTTCTGCTGGTTGTTGACGACTACACGCGGTAAACCACGGTCTTCCCCTTGCGCAACAAGGGTCAGGTCATTGATGTCTTGATCCCTTGGATCCGCACTGTCCATCTTCAGCTCCGCGAGCGTTTTGGCCAGGACCTTCCTGTCCTGCGTCTGCACTCTGACAGAGGTGGTGAGTTCTCCTCTTGCGGGGGTTTTGTCGTGGGGAGGGCATTCTCTAGTCGTTCATGCTTCCGGACTCCCCTCAGCAAAATGGGATTGCTGAGCGCCGCATTGGCTTAGTCATGGAGGTCGCTTGTTCCTCCATGATTCATGCGGCTGCTCCCCATTTTCTGAGGCCGTTTGCGGTCCAGTACGCTGCGCATCAGCTCAACCTCTGGCCCCGTGTCTCCTTGCCGGAGGTCTCGCCCACACTGCGTTGGACGGGGGAGGTTGGCGATGCGTCGGTGTTCCGGGTCTGGGGATCTCGTGCCTTTGTTCGCGATACGTCCGCGGACAAGCACTCCCCCCGTGCTATCCCCTGCGTCTTCCTTGGCTTTGTTCCTGACGCGCCTGGCTGGCAGTTTTACCACCCCACCTCGCGCCGTGTCCTCCCGTCTAAGGACGTCACGTTCGACGAGTCGGTTCCCTTCTACCGTCTCTTCCCCTACCGCTCTACCCCTCCCCCGCCCCCGCAGCTCTTCCTTGCTCCCGGTCCCCCTCCGGTAGACCCCCTTCCGCCCCAGGGTCCTGCTCCCTCAGGTGTGTCCCAAGTAGACCCTCTCCCTGGTCCTGCGCCTGTTCAGGTAGCTGTCGGCTCAGGTGCTGCGTCTGGGGGTGCTGAGTCTGGGGGTGCGGGGTCTGAGGGTGCTGAGACTGGGGTTGCTGAGTCTGGGGGTGCTGAGCCTGAGGGTGTTGAGCGTGGGGGTGTTGCGTCGGAGGGTGCGGAGTCTGGGGGTGCTGAGCCTCAGGGTGCTGCTTCGTCTGGAGGTTATGCTGGTGCTTCGCCGAGACTGTCTCCGCAGCAGCTGCGTGAGTGGTTTGTTCGACACGCACGCCTTCGGACTGGAGCCACCGGGGCTGGAGGTGCTGGAGCTGCTGGAGCTGGAGGTGCTGGAGTTGTTGCTGGAGCTAGCGATGCTAGAGGTTTTGCGGCCACTGGTCCTGGGAGTGCTCGTACCTGGGGTACTGGAGCTACCGGGACTGGTGGTGTTGAGGGTGCTGGAGTTGTAGGCCGTGGTGCAGGAGGCGCTGGAGCTGCCGGAGCTGGAGTTGGAGGCACTGGAGCTGGAGGCACTGGAGCTGTTGTCCCTTGCGCTGGAGGTGCTGGAGGCACTGTGCGGCCGCGACCGTACTTCGTTCCCTTGCTTCAGCAGGTTCTTGGTACCCCGTCTTCTACCGACCTTACTCCTCCTCTCCTGTGTCCTCCACCTGACCAGTCGGAATCGCCGTTACAGCCCGCCTCCCCACTGCCTGCTCCCTCTCCTTACACTGAGCAGTCCGGCGGTCTTACAGAGCGTCGTGAGCCTGCGTCTCGTCCTGTCTCGCTTGTTCGCACTGCTCGTTGCGCTCCTCGTTTGCGTCCTCCTCCTGTCCCGGGAACGCACGCTATGGCACTCCGTCCTTCCTCTGTTCCACTGCGTGTTCCTTTGCCTGCTCCTCCTAAGTCCTCTCTTTCTGAGGTCCCTGACCCTTAGTCTGACCGCGCTTGTGCTGTTAGTCCCACTGTCTCTTGTCTTCACGCCACCGCTGTCACAGACCCTTCTTTTGAGTCTGCTGCTGTGTCTGCTCTCGTTGCTGAGCTGCTTGACTTTGTTGTGCCTGTCGTCTCGACTACACCACTGCTCTTGTTGCTGAGTCTACTTCTGCCAGTCCTCCGTCCGTCGTGGGTGAGTGTGCTCTTGGCAGACGTCCTTGAGGAGAGGCAGGAGGACTTTGAGTGTCTTGCAGCTGCTGTACCTCGTTTTGCTTCCATGCTGCTTGCCCCTGAGGGAGACCCGGATGCTCCAGACATCCCGACCCCGCGCTCTTACGCAGAGGCGATTACGGGTCCTTACTCCTCTCAGTGGCAGGCAGCCATGGATGCCGAGATGGCATCCTGGAAGTCCACAGGCACCTACGTCGACGAGGTTCCTCCACCTGGGGCGAACATAGTCGATGGCATGTGCATTTTCAGGGTGAAGCGGCCGTCGGGTTCTCCGCCTGCCTTCAAGGCGCGTTACGTTGCTCGAGGTTTCAGTCAGCGACAGGGAGTTGACTTCTTCCATACCTTCTCCCCCACCCCGAAGATGACTACTCTTCGGGTGTTGCTGCACGTTGCTGCTCAGCGTGACTACGAGTTGCACTCTCTTGACTTCAGCACACCTTTCTTGCAGAGCAGCCTACACGAGGAGATCTGGTTGCGCCGACCACCTGGTTTCACCGTGACGTTTCCTGCAGGTACCCAGTGGAGCCTCCGCCGGCCAGTCTACGGTCTCCGCCAGGCGCCTTGCGAATGGCACGACACGCTGAGGACTACACTTGCGGCTCTTGGGTTTGCTCCTTCTACTGCTGACCCGTCGCTGTTTCTATGCACTGACACCTCTCTGCCGCCATTCTACGTCCTTGTGTACGTCGACGACCTCGTCTTTGCCACTGCTGACACTGAGGCACGGACCCTTGTGAAGTCCGAGCTGCAGAAGAGACACACCTGCACTGACCTGGGTGAACTGCACAGCTATCTTGGCCTGCAGATCACCCGGGACAGAGCACGACGCACCATCACACTGACTCAGTCACACATGGTGCACCAGGTCCTTCAGCGCTTTGGCTTCCAGTTCTCCTCGCCACAGCCCACTCCTCTGTCTACCAACCACTCACTCTCAGCTCCACCTTCGGACGAGTCCGTAGAGCCGAGTGGTCCGTACCCAGAGCTTGTGGGTTGCCTCATGTACCTGATGACTTGCACACGACCTGACCTCGCGTACCCTCTCAGCCTTCTGGCTCGCTACGTGGCTCCCGGTAGGCACCAAAAGGTGCACTGGGATGCTGCAAAGAGGGTATTGCGTTACCTGTGCAGTACGTCGGGCATGGGGCTCATGCTTGGAGGACGGGGTCCAGTTGTTCTAACCGGTCACGCAGACGCCTCTTGGGTTGATGACTCAGCTACGCAGCGGTCGTCACAGGGTTACACCTTCGTCGCAGCTAAACTTAACTCAATCACAAAGTTGTCTCACAAGTTCACACAAGAAAGTTGGAGTAGCAATTGAACCAGGTAGGAGGGGATGAGGAGGACGAGAGGGAAGGTCCCAAGGGAGTCCCCAACCAAGGAAACCCCATACCACACAATTCCCCTCTCTATAGGCACCCCAACTTTGACATTTGTCACTTTCCCAACTCATGCCATCCACCTCACCCAACTTGGCCACACTTGCCAACCTGGTTTGGCTTCTCCCAACCACTTGGCATCATCTACAGTGATGGTGACGAATTTCTCAACCCCCAAAAGTCTGTACCCCATATTGAGTCAACCCGCAAATTCCCATAGTCGCCGCATCTCAATCAAAACTTCGAACGATCATATCTTTCCCGTTCTTGCTCCGATCGCGGCGATTCTCGGTTCGTCGGAAAGCTCTCAAGCAGAGGAGTCACTTCAGATATCTGCTCAAGGCAAATAACACTCACACACACTCAGAAAATCCAAACAACACCAAACACAAATTCTTGCACACGCTCACACCACGCATGCAACACACGAACATATGATGGGAGGCAGACAGACGTGAATGCAAATGATAGCATCACATAACAAACTCCCCCTCTGGCTGCCTACCATCATCCGACATGCCATAGCTCAAGCATGCACCCTCAATGCACACTCATTCCAGCAAGCTTCATCCCCTTCCAATGCTCATTTTCAGCCAGGCGCTTGGTGAGAATGTCTGCCGCCTGCTGCTGGGTCTTCACTATCTCCAACCGCACTTCCTTGTCCAAGAGCCTCCTCAACCAGTGCCACTTGGGCCTGATATGCTTTGTCAGCCCATGAAGACATGCATTCTTGGCCAGCTTCACATCTGACTCATTGTCACAGAACATCATAGTCGGCTCCCTCTGACAAACACCAATCTCCTCCAACAAACACCTCAGCCACACCACCTCCTTCACCCCATGATGAAGGGCCATGTACTCGGTCTCACACGAGGACAGCCCCACCTCGTTCTGCTTCTTGCTGCGCCAGCTCACTGCACCACCTCCAAACAGGCACACATAGCCTCCAATGCTGGTGCCATCCGCCTTCACAGAGTTGAAGCTAGCGTCGGTGTAGCAAGTCAAGAGCATCTCCCCCTTGCCCAAATCAGCAGCACCCCGTTGCTGCCTTTGCCTCACAGCACTGTACTCCAAACCCACAGATGCTGTAGCACTCACATAGCGGACCAACCTCTTGGCCGCTTCTAGCTGCTCATGACTGGGGCGTGAGACCACACTGGCAAGCCTGGATGTAGCAAAGGCAATGTCAGGTCGCGTGTGGTTAGCTGCATAGTTTCGTGTGGAATGAAACAGCTTCCTGTCACTTTCACCCACCACCTCCTCATCAGCACAGGGCTCCACAGTGAAACCCGAAGGTAGTGGGGTGGCTGGCTTTCCTCCATCTTGCAGCCCATATTTCTCAGCCAGCCCCTCACAGTACTTCCTCTAGTGCAACCTCAACACTCCCTTGTCAAGGTCTCTCTCCACATGCATCCCAAGGTAATACTTGACATCTCCCATCTTCGAGCACTTGAACTGCATCTCCAGCATCTCTTCCACACGCTCAATCATTGAAGATGACTCAGAGAAGAGAAGGATGTCATCCACATACACTAGGAGCATGAGGAACTACTCCTTCTCTTGCAGCAGGAACAAGCTGTGATCACACTCGCTCTTCTTGAAACCCCCAGCCAGCAGTGTCTCCTCCAGCTTGTGGTACCATGCGCAAGGAGCCTGCTTCAGGCCATAGATGGCCTTCTTGAGCCTGCACACCTTGCCGCTCCCATCATCCAACCCCTCAGGCTGCAGCATGTACAGCTCCTCTAGGACGATCCCATTGAGGAAAGCAATTGTGATGTCCATCTGCTTGATCCTCCATCCACGGTTTGCAGCCGTTCCCAACATCACCCTTAGTGTAGTCCCTTTCCCCACAGGAGCAAAGATCTCGTCAAAGTCCTTCCCCTTTGTCTGTTGGAACCCCTTAGCCACAAGCCTTGACTTGTAGCCGGTCAGCTCCCCATCAGGTCCATACTTGTGCCTGAATATCAGCTTCGAAGAGATTGCCTTCTTCCCAGGAGGCAGCTCACACAACTCCCACGTTTCATTCTCTAGCAGAGAGTCATACTCCTCCTCCTTCACACTTTGCTTCCACTTCTCAGCATCGGGCCCACTCAAGGCCTCAGCTAGCGTCTTGGGCTCAGGGACAGTTGCCCAGTAGCAGTGTGCTATCTCATCCTCATCACACTGCTCAGCCACACTCCCAGCCCGTACCACCTTTGGCTTTCCAAAACTAGGATAGGTCAGCCTGTTAGGAGGGCGCACATCCCTCCTAGGACGGTATGGCGGACGTTGGGTACGTGGTGCAGCATCTTGCTGCTGCTGCTGCCGCTGCTGCTGCTTCTGCTGCTGCTCCTCCACCTCAGGTTCTGCCCATCCTCAGTCACCCCAGAGATCTCCTCATCTGAGACAGTGACCTGCACTTGCCTCGAAGGCCGCTGCACCTCATCGGCCTCAATGATCAGCAGTGTAGTAGGAAGCTTCTGCTACTGCTGCTTCCACTCCTTGTAGTATAAGGACTCAAGGAGCTTCACATCCCTTGACACAGTCAGCTGCTGGCTGGTCAAGTCCCATATCAACCAGCCCTTATGATCCTTAGCAAGCCCCAAGTGTACTCCCCATCTCCCAGAAGCCTCCAACTTTCCCCTCATCTCCTTAGGCACATGAAACACCACCATGCAGCCGTAGGCTCTCAGCATGTTGACTGCTGGTGCACTCCCATACCACTTGGTGTAGGGGACCCACTGCTTGTCCCCCACAGTCACCAACACCCTGTTCTTCACAAGGGCGACCTGCCGCAGTGCAATCACCCAAAACGGATCCGGCAGCCCTGCACGCCCAAGGAGAGTGCGAGCACCTTCCTGCAGGGTCCGGTTGAAGCGCTCAGCCACGCCGTTCTGCTGAGGGTTGTAGGGAACCGTGAGCTGATGCTGGATCCCCTTCTTCTTCAGCACTGCCTCAAAATCAGCGCCAATGAATTCTCCCCCGTTGTTAGTGCGGATCACCTTCACCTTGTGTCCGCTCTCCCTTTGAGCTCTCGGCATCCACTCCTTAAGAACAGCCGCTGCCACTTCCCCCTTAGTCTTGAGAGGGTACACCCACACCGCACGTGTGTGGTCATCCACAATGGTTAAGAAGTAGCGGCTGCCCGAGAGAGAAGGGGCCCTCGTAGGGCCCACCACATCCATGTGCACAAGCGCGAGCGGGGCCTTGGCTGGTCCCGTGCCGCTGCTGAAGGGAAACTTTGTGAACTTGGTCTCAAGGTATGTAGGGCAGCTCCCAATCTCCTTCACTGCCCCTTTCACCTCCAACCCCTTCAAGCTCCCATCCTTCACCAACTTCTGCAGCATGGGAAAATTCACATGACACAGCCTCTCGTGCCACGTTTCCCAATCAGCCTCACCACTCCCAGATGAAGCCTTTGCCCATGCAGCTGTCGCATCCACACCAGCAAGCACCTCACCATGTGGCTGCTGTGGCTGCTGCACCTTCTTGACTACATCCAGAGCCCCATCAGATGGTGCAGTCTCCTCTCCTCCTGCAATTGCCTTTGCCGTTGCTGCTGCCGCTGCCATTGCTGGTAGTTTCCTGTTCCAAGGGATAATGGGCAGCTGCCATAGGTCCTTGATGCAGCTGCTCTTCTCCTCCAAATCCCACAGCAGCAATTTCCCAAGCTTTGCATGGCAGCTGGTTGGACCGAAGGTAACTTTAGCCTTGCTCTTCTGCAGCCGGCGCACAGAAAGAAGGTTAGCGGACAAGCCTTCAACCAACAGCACATTCTCCAGCCCCACAAGCCCCCCATTGGCTCCCATTACCTTGGCATTCCCAATACCAATCACAGGGAGCAAAGCACCTGAAGCGGCAGCCACAAACTTAATCTTTCAGGGGGGCTTTACCTCGTCAAGCAAATCTACCTGTGGGGTCATGTGACTTGTGCAACCTGAATCTATCACCCAGTGAGTGAGGGGGTGCATCACAACCTTCCCAACTGAGCCCACATCACCCTCACTCCCTTTCACATCCTCAGCCATGAGGAACATCCCAGGGTCGGCTTTACCGTGTGCACCATCCCCTTGTGCACCTGAACCTTGCACAGCGCCACCTCGTGCACGTTCACCACTTGGCGGCTTCATGCCTGGGGGTGCCCATCCCTCAGGCCGGCTGAAACACTTGAACCATGGGTGTCCAGCCTTCTTGCAGTACCAGCATGCTCCCTCCATTCGGGTACTCCCCCTGCCACCAGAGCTCCCATGCCCCTCGTTATAGTCACCTCGGCCTCTCCCTCTGCCAAAGCCTCTCCCACGGCCTCGGCCTCTCCCTCCCCCTCTTCCTCTGCTGCCTCCTGCAGCTCCATACCCCTCAGCAGTTTTGTTGGCAGCACCACCACCCGTGTGGCGCCTGCGGAAGTCCTCCTGCAGAATCTTCTGCCGTAGCCACTCAGGTGTCCACTGGTCCTGCTGAGTGTTGAGGGTGGGGATGAGGTTGTCCCATGAGTTGTCGAGCACCGAGATGATCTTGGTGCACTGCTGCATGTGTGACACATTGCTGCCCGCCGCTGCCATCCTCGCACAGGTGTTCTTGATCTTGTCAAGGACCGGCTTCACATCATCGCCCGGTCGTTTGAGAGTGCTACTGGGAGTGCTGGGAGTGCTGCTGGTGCTGGGCGTGCTGGAGGTGCGACTGGGAGTGCTGGAGGTGCTGCTGGTGCTGGAGGTGCTGGACCTACTACTGACCGTCACTGCCTGTCATGGCCACTATCACGGCACTTGCAGCGGCTACGGGTGGACAGCGGCGGTCACTGCCTCTCCCGGACGACCCCACCCCTCAGCAGCTTCGCGAGTGGGTTCTTCAGCGAGCCCGTCCAGGTGGTGGAGGCTTTGGCTTTCTACGTACTGCACAGAGGCGACAGCAGATTCAGCAGGAGACCTTCTCCTCGCAGGTGCTTAGTGAGTTGTTTCCTCAGCAATGTGTCATTGGTTCTGTCGAGGCTGCTGCACTAGGTGCTAGTGAGTCTGCTGCCGCACTCGGTGCTAGTGAGTCTGCTGCCGCACTAGGTACTAGTGAGTCTGCTGCCGCACTAGGTGCTAGTGAGTCTGTTGCTGCTCCAGATGCTAGTGAGTCTGCTGCAGCTTTAGGTGCTCATGCGTCTCCCGCCACAGGTCCTTCCTGTTAGAGACTAAGGACGGAGTCTATGAAGATTAAGGGCCGAAATATCTCAAAATCGTCAACTATAATTCAGGGCAGAAATAACGTGGTCTCAAGAAACGTCGTCGACAAAAAAACTCTTTGTCAGAATTCTCTCAAACTCAATTATGTTGTAGCCCTTGACCGTGGCTATCTTTCCCAATTTGAATAGTATCAAAATATGGATTATAGCTTGAGTTATGAACTTCGGCGCACTAGGGGGTATGCTGCCATAGAAACTTAACTCAATCACAAAGTTGTCTCACAAGTTCACACAAGAAAGTTGGAGTAGCAATTGAACCAGGTAGGAGGGGATGAGGAGGACGAGAGGGAAGGTCCCAAGGGAGTCCCCAACCAAGGAAACCCCATACCACACAATTCCCCTCTCTATAGGCACCCCAACTTTGACATTTGTCACTTTCCCAACTCATGCCATCCACCTCACCCAACTTGGCCACACTTGCCAACCTGGTTTGGCTTCTCCCAACCACTTGGCATCATCTACAGTGATGGTGACGAATTTCTCAACCCCCAAAAGTCTGTACCCCATATTGAGTCAACCCTCAAATTCCCATAGTCGCCGCATCTCAATCAAAACTTCGAACGATCATATCTTTCTCGTTCTTGCTCCGATCGCGACGATTCTCGGTTCGTCGGAAAACTCTCAAGCAGAGGAGTCTCTTCAGATATATGCTCAAGGCAAATAACACTCACACACACTCAGAAAAATCAAAACAACACCAAACACAAATTCTTGCACACGCTCACACCACGCATGCAACACACGAACATATGATGGGAGGCAGACAAACGTGAATGCAAATGATAGCATCACATAACACTTTCTCAGCTGAGGCCTTGCACACTTTCACACTTGACTCAGGCGCATCACGTTGCTTCTTTTGTGATTGCACCACACTCACACCACTTGCTGCACCGGTACCAGTCTCACTGGCTGACCCCACGGGGGGCCCAGTAGTCGCACGAGCCTCCACTTTCCTCCCGTGTCCAGCAGTCCCCTCCGGTTCTCTGTCAGGTCTCCACCTCCCCACGTTCTCGACGAACTTGGTGAGCAACTCTGGCATTCAGGATGTCTGGGTTGATACCTTCCTGGTAGGCAGCGTGTGGCGATCTGTATGTGCTCCCGGATTGGCCATCACCTTGCTACGTTCACTCGACGCCCTGGGTCTAGTATGTACACACTGACCACTGTGTCTGCACAGGTGGCTGAGGCAGGTCAGGTGGCTGCGTCGAGTCAGGTGTCTGCGTCTGGTCAGCTTGCAGCGTCTTGCTCGTGTCGGGTACTCTCCCACCAGACTTGTCAGAATGATATAGTGCTTTCATTTGTGTAGGCTATAGTGGGATAGCCCATAAGGGTTACAACCCAATTAGGGTTAGTACTTGTACCCAAATCTTTCATAGTTCATTCCATTCTCGTTCGTTAGTTTGACATGGTTTCAAAGCAGGTCCTTTGTTAGGACCGATTTCTTTTGGGCCCACCACAACGCTGCCCCACTAGCCGCCCTGCTGGCTCACGCGCCGCCCCTAGCGACCCTTGTGCCGCACTTGCTGCTCCGCGAGCCGCCCTCGTGCGGCCTGCCCATCCACCCTAGGCCCCGCGCGCCCCGTCGACCCTAGGCCCGGCCCGCTCCGTCGACCCTAGGCCCCGGCCCGCCCCGTCGACCCTAGGCCCCGGCGCGCCTGTCGCCCATAGGCCCCGGCACGCCTGTCGACCCTAGGCCCCGGCCCGCCCCGTAGCCCCTAGGCCCCGGCGCACCCCGTCAACCCTGCTGCCTCGCGCGCCCGCCCGTCGACCCTAGGCCTGACCCGCTCGCCGCCCCTAGGCCCCGGCCCGCCCCGTCGCCCCTAGGCCCCAGCGCGCCCCGTCGACCCTGCTGCCCCGCGCGCCCGCCCGTCCACCCTAGTCCCCGGCCCGCCTGTCGACCCTATCCCGGCCCGCCCGTCGCCCCTAGGCCCCGGCCCGCCTGTCGACCCTAGGCCCAGGCCCACCCGTCGCACCTGCTGCCCCACGCGCCAGCTCGTCAACCCTAGGCCCGGCCCTCCCGTCGACCCTAGCCTGGCCCGCCCGTCGACCCTACACTCCGGCCAAACCGTCACCCCTAGGCCCCGGCCAGCCCGTCGACCCTGCTCCCCCGCACTCCTGGCCATTGCCCCTAGGCCCGGCCCGCCCGTCAACCCTAGCCCGGCCTGCCCGTCGCCCCTAGGCCCCGGCCCGCCCGTCGACCCTGCTACCCTGCGCGCCCGTCCATTGACCCTAGGCCCCGGCCCGCTCCTCGCCCTTGCAGCCCCGCGCGCCGCCCTTGGTGGCCCTCTAGCCGCCCCTGCTGCCCTGCTAGCCGCCCCTTGCGGCCCTCTCGCAGCCCCTGCAGCCCTCCGCGCCGCCCCTTGCGACCCGCCCACTGCCACTCGCCCGCCGGCCGCCCCTAGGCCCCCGAGCCACCCCTCTTGCAACCTACTTGCCGCCTCTTGCTGCTGCCTGCCCTGTTCCCTGCGCTGCCCGACTTCTGCCCGCCCTGCAAGTTGCGCCGCTATGGCTTCTCTCCGCGTTCTCATGTTCGATCATGAGGGCCGCCCGATCCTGTTTGACACGTGGCTCGACGACCTGCAGCTGTACCTACTGAGCGACTCTAGGGACAGCGTTTTGTTGTTTGACCACACGTCTGGCGCCGCTCCCGCCCCTCCCAACACAGCTGACAGTGCAACTCGCTCACAGTGGCTTACTCGTGACGCTGCTGCTCACTTAGCCATTCACAACCACCTGCCGTTAGCCGAATGCGCTCACTTCGGACAGCACAGGACAGCACAGGCACTGTACGACGCTATAGTCGCCCGTTACTCCTAACCTACCACTGCAGCTCTAGGCCGTCTTCTACTGCCCTACATCTTTCCCGAGCTGTCCGCCTTTGCCACAGTGGAGGACCTGGTTTCCCACCTTCGCACTAGCGACGCTCGCTACCGCGCTGCCCTCCCAGAAGAGTTCCTTGCCAAGAACCCGCCCCCGATGTACATCACTCTCTACTTTATAGTCACCCGCCTCCCTGACTCTCTTCGCGCTGTCAGGGACCACTTTCTCGCACTTGACCCCACAGCCCTCACTGTTGACCTACTCGAGCAGCACCTCCTTGCAGCTGAGACTAGTGTAGTCTCTGAAGGCGCTGCTCGTGGCACTCCTCGCACACCCTTCTTTGAGGGGTGTTCCCCCTCCCCCCTAGCCCCCTCCTACGCCTCTGCTGCTGCTGTTGACGTCCTTGGTGCTGAGGACGTCGGGGCTGCTTCTGCTAGTGGGAAGCGCCGCAGCAGCAAGGGCAAGGGTGGCAGGGGTGGTGGCGGTGGCAGCGGGGGTGGTGGTGGGGGCAGCAGTGGAGGTGGTGGAGGCAGTGGAGGTGGTGGCGGTGGTGGGAGTGGTGGCGGGAGTGGGGGCTTTGGCAGCGGCGTTGGTGGCAGCGGTTGGGGTGGCGGTAGTGGCGGCAATGAGAGTGGTGGCGGTAGGGCTGGAGCTACTCAGCGTGGAGGTTCTGGCGGTGGCCAGCGGCAGCAGCAGCAGCAGCGTCGATGCGAGACCCCGTCGACCCAGCAGCTTTGTGAGTGGTTTTCTCAGCGTGGGGCGTCTGGGGGTAGTGGTAGCTGCCCGTATGTCATTCGCACGGGTGACCGTGCTGGTCAGACATGCGGGAAGCTTCACACTCAGCACCGCTGCTTCTCCCGCCTCGACGACGCGTGGCGCGCAGAGTTTGGTGACGAGGCCGAGCGCCCCCGCTGGGCAGAGCTGCTTAGGTTTGGAGTTGCTATCTTTGACTTAGACTATGATTCTATCCTTGCTGCTATGTATGCTTTGTCTGTTAGTGCTGAGGGTGACTGTTACCTGTGTGTGCCGCCTGACCCATGTATAGAGGCTGCTGCTCTAGGTGCTAGTGAGTATACTCTCCCTGGTACTGCGCCTGCTAAGGCCTTGCACACCTTTATCCTTGACTCAGGTGCTTCACGCTGTTTCTTTCGCGACAGCACCACCCTCACTCCTCTCTCTGCACCTGTCCCGGTCAGACTGGCTGACCCCTCCGGGGGCCCAGTCCTTGCCCAATCCTCCACTGTTCTCCCGTGTCCGGTGGTTCTGTCCGGCTCACTGTCAGGTCTTTACCTCCCCTCGTTCTCTACGAACTTGGTGAGTACCGCTGCCCTCCAGGATGCGATGGTCACTACCACCACTCCTGGGGGTCAGCGTGTATCGATTTGCACGTGTACGCGGACGGGCCGCCACCTGGCCACGTTAAATCATCGGCCTGGGTCGAGTCTTTACACACTGGCTACTGAGCCTCCTCGTCTGCCCAGGTGTCCGCGTCAGGTCCGGTAGCACCCCCTTGCTCGTGTCGCCTCCTATCGCACCAGACTCTCCTGTGGCACCACTGCCTTGGTCACCCCTCCCTGCCACACCTTCGTGGTATGCACTCCCGCCTCCTTGTCTCTGGTCTTCCCAGGTCTCTGCCTTCCCTCCCACCCTCGCCTGCCCCGCCCTGGCTTGCTTGCGTTGAGGGGCGGCAGCGTGCCGCTCCTCACTCCTCGTTTCCCTCAATGACCGCTCCCCTGCAGACTCTCCACATGGACGTGTGGGGCCTAGCCCGCGTTAGTGGACAGGGACGCGAGCGCTACTTTCTGATGGTTGTTGACGACTACACGCAGTACACCACGGTCTTCCCCTTGCGCAGCAAGGGTGAGGTCCCGGATGTCTTGATCCCTTGGATCCGCGCAGTCCGTCTCCAGCTCCGCGAGCGTTCCCGCCAGGACCTGCCTGTCCTGCGTCTGCACTCTGACAGAGGTGGTGAGTTTGTCGTGAATTTTGTCGTGGGGAGGGCATTCTCCAGACGTTCACGCTTCTGGACCCCCCTCAGCAAATTGGGATTGCTGAGCGCCGCATTGGCTTAGTCGTGGAGGTCGCTCGTACCTCCATGATCCATGCGGCTGCTCCCCATTTTCTGTGGCCGTTTGCGGTCCGGTACGCTGCGCATCAGCTCAACCTCTGGCCCCATGTCTCCTTGCCGGAGACCTCGCCTACACTGCGTTGGATGGGGAAGGTTGGCGATGCGTCGGTGTTCCGTGTCTGGGGTTCTCGTGCCTTTGTTCGCGATACGTCCGCGGACAAACTCTCTGCCCGAGCTATTCCCTGCGTCTTCCTTGGCTTTCCCCCTGACGCGCCTGGCTGGCAGTTTTACCACCCCACCTCGCGCCATGTCTTCCCCTCTCAGGACGTCACGTTTGACGAGTCGGTTCCCTTTTACCATCTCTTCCCCTACCGCTCTGCCCCTCCCCCACCCCCGCCGCTCTTCCTTGCTCCAGGCCCCCCTCCGATAGACCCCCTACCCCCCCAGGGTCCTGCTCCCTCGGGTGTGTCTCAGGTAGACCCTCTCCCTGGTACTGTGCCTGTTGAGGTAGCTGTAGCCTCAGGTGCTGCTAGAGGTGCTGCGTCTGGGGGTGCGGAGCCTGGGGGTGCTGAGTCTGAGGGAGCCGGGTCTGGGGGTGCTGAGCCTGTGGGTGCGGAGCCTAGGGGTGCTGAGCCTGCGGGTGTGGAGCATGGGGGTGCTGAGTTTGAGGGTGCGGATTCTGGGGGTGCTGAGCCTCGGGGTACTGCTTTTTCTGGAGGTCTTGCGGGTGCTTCGCCTTGGTAGTCTCCCCAGCAGCTGCGCGAGTGGTTTTCTCAGCGCACACGCCTTCGGAGTTGAGCTGCCAAAGCTGGAGACACTGGAGCCAGAGGTGCTGCAGCTGCTGGTCCTGGAGGTGCTCGTACCAGGGTTGGGGGCGCCGGAGCTGGAGGTTCTAGAGCTCGAGACCCTGCGGAGTCTGGAGGTGCTGGGGCTGGAGACAGTGGAGCTGTTGGAGCTGGAGCTGGAGGCACTGGCGCTGGTGGCGCTGGAGCTGGAGGAGCTGGAGCTGTTGACCCTGGAGTTGGAGGTGCTGGAGCTGGGGGCACTGGCGCTGGTGGCGCTGGAGCTGGAGGAGCTGGAGCTGTTGACCCTGGAGCTGGAGGTGCTGGAGCTGGGGGTGCTATGTCTGGCGGTACTGGTGCTGGAGACACTGTGCAGCCACGACCGTACTTCGTTCCCCTGCTTCAGCAGGTTCTTGGTCTCCCATGTTCTCCTGTCCTTACTCCTCCCTTACTGTGTCCACCGCCTGACCAGTCATAGCTGCCGTTACAGCCAGCCTCCCCAGTGCCTGCTCTTTCTCCTTACACTGAGCACATCGGAGGCCTTACAGAGCGTCGTGAGCCTGCGTTTCGTCTTGCCTCGCATGTTCGCTCTGTTCGCACTGGTCGTTGAGTTCCTCGCTTACGTCCTCTTCCTGTCCCCGGCACCCACGCTATGGCACTTCGTCCTTCCTATGTTCCACTGCGTGTTCCTCCTCCTAAGTCCTCTCTTCCTGCCGTCCCCAACCCTGCGTCTCACCTCGCTCATACTGCCAGTCCCACTGTCTCTCGTCTCCTCGCCACTTTTGTCACTGACCCTTCTTTTGAGTCCACTGCTGCATCTCCCCTCGTTGCTGAGCTGGTTGACTTTGCTGCTGCCTGTCGTCTAGACTACGCCACTCCTCTTGTTGCTGAGTCTGCGTCTGCCAGTCCTCCGTCCGTCGGGGGTGAGTGTGCTCTTGGCACGGACGTCCTTGAGGACACGCAGGAGGACTTTGAGTGTCTTGCAGCTGCTGTACCTCGTTTCACTTCCATGCTGCTTGCCCCTGAGGGAGACCCGGATGCATCAGACATCCCGACCCCACGCTCTTACACAGAGGTGATTACGGGTCCTTACTCCTCTCAGTGGCAGGCAGCCATGGATGCCGAGATGGCATCCTGGAAGTCCACAAGCACAGGGTGGATCACAATGTTTGCTAGTGAATCCATCCTTTCTCATTTCACTCATTCTTTCGTCAATTCTCTCACATGGTATAGAGCCTTTTTTTCGATCCTTGGGCCCACCACTTATTTTTTTTTTCCTACCCGAGGCGCGCGTCGCGCCTGCCCTTAACGGCCCTTAGCGGCCCCTCGTACGGCCCTTCGCGGCCCCTCGTTAGGCCCCTTCGCGGCCCCTCGTACGTGGTGGGCCCATGAAGTAGTTGAAAAAAAAGAAGCAGGCCAGGATGTTACGTGCTCTGTACCATGTCGAAAGTAAAGTTTAGGGGCCAAGGGTTTGGCCTAGGCGAGAGTGACGAGGAGAAGAATGCAAGCCAAAAAGAGGGCTTCACTAATGAGAATAGGAAGTACAAATAGGTAAACAGCAACACAAAGAGGTGCACCACCAAACATGATGCAATATCTACACTACAACTGCAAACGATTATATAAAATATGTAAACATATTTTGACATTTCATAGTTCATTCCATTCTCGTTCGTTAGTTTGACAAGACTCTCCTCTGGCACCACCACCTCGGTCACCCCTCCCTGCCGCGTCTCCGCAGCATGCACTCCCGTCTCCTTGTCCCTGGCCTTCCCAGGTCCCTGCCCTCCCTCCCGCACTCACCTGCCCCGCCGTGCCTTCCCTGCGTCGAGAGGCGGCAGCGCGCCGCTCCTCACTCCTCCGAGTTTCCTTCGACCAGTGCTCCTGTGAAGACTCTCCACATGGAGGTTTGGGGCCCGGCCCCCGTCGGTGGAACGGACCAGGAGCGCTACTTCCTGCTGATTGTTGATGACTACACACGCTACACCACTGTCTTCCCCTTGCGACGCAAGGCGGACGTCAGCAATGTTTTGATCCCCTGGATCCGTGCTACTCGTCGCCAGCTGCGCGATTGGTTTAGTCGGGACTTGCCATTCCTGCGTCTGCACTCTGACAAGGGCGGTGAGTTCTTTTCTGACCTCCTTGCGGAGTTTTGTCGAGACGAAGGCATCCGCCAGTTGTTCACGCTTCCGGCCTCTCCTTAACAAAATGGGATTGCTGAGTGTCGCATTGGCTTGATCATGGAGGTTGCTTGTACCTCCATGATCCATGCGGCTGCTCCCCATTTTCTGTGGCCTTTTGCGGTCCGATACGCTGCGCATCAGCTCAACCTCTGGCCCCGTGTCTCTTTGCCAGAGACCTTGCCCACACTCTGTTGGACGGGACAGGCTGGTGATGCGTCGGTGTTTCTGGTTTGGGGCGCGCTCTCCCTTGTTCGCGATACCGCTGCAAGAAAGCTCTCCCCTTGCACTCTTCGCTGCGTCTTCCTTGGCTTCCCCACTGACGCCCCGCCATGGCAGTTCTACCACCCAGGCTTGCGTCGAGTCTTCTCCTCCTAGGACGTAACCTTTGACGAGTCTGTCTGTTACTACAGGCTTCACCTGCATGCGTCCCACCCTGCCCCCCTCGCACCTCTCTTTCCTGGTACGAGTCCCCCCCCCCAAGTCGACCCCCTCCCCCCACAGGGTCCTGCTCCCTCAGGTTTGTCTCAGGTAGACCCACCCCCCTTGGTTGAGCCTTTGGAGATCTCTTATGACTCCTTTGGCCCAGCTGAGGGGGGTGACCCCGCCGCTGACGACACGGTGGCCACTCGCTCTCTCCACGCTTGGAGACCCCCCCTGGTTTCCCCCCTAGGCTGTCTTCGCCGCCTCCGCAGCCTCCTGCTGTGGACCCTGGAGCTGAGACTGCTTGTGCTGAGCCTGGAGGTGCTGAGGCTGAGGGTGAGGGTTCTGGGGGTGCTGCGACTGGGGGTGCTGGTTTTGGGGGTGCTGAGACTTGGGGTGCAGACTCTGGGGGTGCTGCGAGTCCTGGTGGCGGTGGAGGGTCCCGTCTTGGTGGAGGTACTGGAGTTGCTAGTCCTAGAGGTGCTGGAGCTGCTGGTTCTGGAGGTACTAGAGGTGCTACTAGTGCTGGAAGTACTGGAGCTGCTGGTGCTGTAGGTGCTGGAGCTGCTGGTGCTGGAGGTACTAGAGGTGCTACTGGTGCTGGAGGTACTAGAGCTACTAGTCCTACTGGTCCTAGAGGTGCTAGAGGTGCTGGAGGTACTACTGGTGCTGGAGGTATTGGAGCTGCTGGTGCTGGAGGTACTGGAGCTGCTAGTGCTGGAGGTCCTGCTTGTACTGGAGGTACTGGACCTGCTGGTGCGCTTCCCCACCTTCTCGGTCTTCCACCAGCTCTTACTAAGTTCCTAGTCGTTGGTACTACTCCTCCGTTACTGTTCCCACAGCCCTTGCCTCACTCCCCACTGCTTGCTCCTGCTCCTTACACTGCTGTGACAGAGTCCCTGACTGAGCGTCGAGAGCCTGTGACTCGTGCTTCCACTCCTGAGCGTCGAGAGCCTGAGACTCGTGCATGCACTCTTGAGCGTCGAGAGCCTGAGACTATAGCTTTTGTTCGTGCTCGTGTTCCTCGTGTTCGTCGTTCTCGTGCTCCGGCTATCCCAGGCACTCATGACATGACACTCAGTCCTTCTTCTGTTCCAAAGCGCCTTGTCCTGCCGTCACCTCTTGAGTCTTCTCTTCCCGCTGTTGCTGACCCTCCGTCTTGTGAGAATAAGTGACGAGAATGGTTGATTAGGTGAAAGGGGGGGGTACAAGTAGAATGTCGAGAGAAATTCTGTACCCCCTAAGGCTAAACCCACTACAGCCTAGAGATAGATAAACACAAATGTTTGACACACCCCCATAGGCGAAGTGGGGGATAGCAAGAGCAAGCAATGGTCACAAGACCAGTCAAGAGAAGAAACAAAGCAAAGCAAGCTCAGGGTGGATCACAAAGTCACCACACAGTCCGAGCACAAGCAAAGGGCCACAATGCCAGTTCACATGCAGAGTTATATAAGGAGAACAAACAATACAGTGATAATACCCTAGCAAGTGCAAGCATGCAGCTATATATATAGATCACAATACAAGCAGAGTCAGGCAGTAAGCAAGTGAGGCAAAGTAGGCACAAGGCCTAACATAGTAACAAAGCGCTGATGATCACCAGGCGGAAGTGCCTTGGTGAAGACATCAGCAGTGTTGGCCCGAGTGGCCACGTACGCAAGACGAAGCTGGCCACGCTGCTGAAACTCACGAGCAAGGAAGTATCGCAGAGCGATGTGCTTCGTTCTGTGCTCCAGTCTGTGCTCCTGACACAAGGCAATCATGGCCTTGTTGTCTACGTACAGAACTGGTGGCGAACGAGGCTGCTCTCTCAAGTCGGTCAGCAGGTAGGTGAGCCAGCGTAGCTCCTGAGCAGCCATGGCCCCGGCGTAGATCTCAGCCTCACAACTGGAGCTGAGAACCGAAGACGAGCAGGTAGACCGCCAAGAAACGGAGCCGAAACCGAGGCTGAAGGTGTAACCCTGTGACGACCGCTGCGTAGCTGACCGGTGAGGACAACTGGACCCCGTCCTCCAAGCACGAGCCCCATGCCTGACGTACTGCACAAGTAACGCAGTACCCTCTTCGCAGCATCCCAGTGCACCTTTCGGTGCCTGCCGGGAGCCACGTAACGAGCCAGGAGGCTGAGAGGGTACGCGAGGTTGGGTCGAGTGCACTTCATCAGGTACATGAGGCAACCCACAAGCTCTGGGTACGGACCACTCGGCTCTACGGACTCGTCCGAAGGTGGAGCTGAGATCGAGTGGCCGGTAGACAGAGGAGTGAGCTGTGGCGAGGAGTACTGGAAGCCGAAGTGCTGAACGACCTGGTGCACCATGTGTGACTGAGTCAGTGTGATGGTGCGCCGTGCTCTGTCCCGGGTGATCTGCAGGCCAAGATAGCTGCGCAGTTCACCCAGGTCAGTGCAGGTGTGTCTCTTCTGCAGCTCCGAATTAACAAGGGTCAGTGCCTTAGTGTCAGCAGTGGCAAAGACGAGGTCGTCGACGTACACTAGGACGTAGAACGGCGGCAGCGAGGTGTCGGTGCGTAGAAACAGCGATGGGTCTGCTGTAGAAGGAACAAACCCAAGAGCCGCAAGTGTAGTCCTCAGTGTGTCGTGCCACTCGCGAGGCGCCTGGCAGAGACCGTAGACTGGCCGGCGGAGGCTCCACTGAGTACCTGTAGGAAACGTCCTAGTGAAACCAGGTGGGCGGGGCAGCCAGATCTCCTCGTGCAGGCTGCCCTGCAGGAAGGCTATACTGAAGTCGAGGGAGTGCAACCCGTAGTCACACTGAGCTGCGACGTGCAGCAACACCCGAAGAGTAGTCATCTTCGGGGTGGGGGAGAAGGTCTGGAAGTAGTCAACTCCCTGTCGCTGGCTGAAGCCTCGAGCAACGTAACGCGCCTTCAAGGCAGGCGGAGAACCCGGCCGCCGCTTCACCCTGAAAATCCACATGCCATCGACTATGTTCGCCCCAGATGGGGGAACCTCGTCGACGTAGGTGCCTGTAGACTTCCAGGATGCCATCTCGGCATCCATAGCTGCCTGCCACTGAGAGGAGTAAGGACCCGTAATCGCCTCTGCGTAAGAGCGCGGGGTCGGGATGTCTGGAGCATCCGGGTCTCCCTCAGGGGCAAGCAGCAAGGAAGCGAAACGAGGTACAGCAGCTGCAAGACACTCAAAGTCCTCCTGCCTGTCCTCAAGGACTTCCGTGCCAAGAGCACACTCACCCCCGACGGACGGAGGACTGGAAGGCACAGACTCTGCAACTAGAGCAGAGGCGTAGTTGAGACGGCAGGCAGCAGCAAAGTCAAGCAGCTCAGCAACGAGAGCAGACGCAGCAGCAGACTCAAAGGAAGGGTCAGTGACAGCAGTGGCAAGGAGACGAGCGACAGTGGGACTGGCAGCACGCGCTCGGTCAGACTCAGGGTCAGGGACCTCATGAAGAGAGGACTCAGGAGGAGCAGGTAGAGGAACACGCAGAGGAACAGAGGAAGGACAGAGGGCCATAGTGTGCGTGCCTGGGACAGGAGGAGGACGCAAACGAGGAGCGCAACGAGCAGTGCGAACAGGCGAGACAGGACGAGACGCAGGCTCACGACGCTCTGTAAGACCTCCGGACTGCTCAGTGTAAGGAGAGGGAACAGGCAATGGGGAGGCTGGCTGTAACGGCGGCTGCGACTGGTCAGGCGGTGGACACAGGAAGGGAGGAGGAAGACCTGTAGAAGACGGGACACCAAGAACCTGCTGAAGCAGAGGAACGAAGTACGGACGCGGCCGTACAGTGCCTCCAGCACCTCCAGCTCCAGCGTCAACAGCTCCAGCTCCTGCAGCCCCAGCGCCTCTGGCGCTAGTGCCTCCAACTCCAGCTCCTTCAGTCCCAGCGCCTCCTGCGCCAGGGCCTCCAACTCCAGCTACTCCAGCTCCAGCGCCTCCAGCGCCAGCCGCTCCAGGCTCCGTAGGGTCTCCAGCTCCAGTAGTAACATCAGCACCTCCAGCTCCAGTGTCTTCAGGCCCGCCAGCTCCGGGATCTCCACTCCGACGGTGTGCTCGCAGAACAAGCCACTCACGCAGCTGCTGCGAGGACAGTCGCGGCGAAGCACCAGCAGCACCCCCAGACTCCGCACCCTCCGACTCAACACCCCGAGGCTCAACACCCTCAGGCTCAGCACCCCCAGACCCAGCACCCTCAGACCGCGCACCCCCCGGCTCCGCACCCCCAGACGCAGCACCCCCAAACGCAGCACCTGGAGCAGCACCTGAGACGACAGCTACCTGAACAGGCGCAGTACCAGGGAGAGGGTCGACCTGAGACACTCCCCAAGGAGCAGGACCCTGGGGCGAGAGGGGGTCTACCGGAGGTGGACCGGGAGCAAGGAAGAGCGGCGGGGGCGGGGAAGGGGCAGAGCGGTAGGGGAAAAGACGGTAGAAGGGAACCGACTCGTCGAACGTGACGCCCTGAGACGGAAGCACACGGCGCGAGGTGGGGTGGTAAAACTGCCAGCCAGGCGCGTCAGGGACAAAGCTAAGGAAGACGCAGGGAATGGCGCGGGCGGAGAGCTTGTCCGCGGACGTATCGCGAACAAAGGCACGAGAACCCCAGACCCAGAACACCGACGCATCGCCAACCTTCCTCGTCCAACGCAGTGTGGGCGAGGTCTCCGGCAAGGAGACACGGTGCCAGAGGTTGAGCTCATGCGCAGCGTACCGGACCGCAAACGGCCACAGAAAATGGGGAGCAGCCGCATGGATCATGGAGGTACGAGCGACCTCCATGACTAAGCCAATGCGGCGCTCAGCAATCCCATTTTGCTGAGGGGAGTCCGGAGGCGTGAACGAGTGGGTGATGCCCTCCCCACGACAAAAGTCCCGCAAGAGGTCGGAGGAGAACTCACCACCTCTGTCAGAGTGCAGACGCAGGACAGGAAGGTCCTGGCCGAACCGCTCGCGCAGCTGGAGACGGACTGTGCGGATCCAAGGGATCAAGACAGCAGAGACCTCACCCTTGCTGCGCAAGGGGAAGACTATGGTGTACCGCGTGTAGTCGTCAACTACCAGCAAAAAGTAGCGCTCGCGGCCCTGTCCACTGACGCGGGCTGGGCCCCACACGTCCATGTGGAGGGTCCGCAGGGGGGCAGTCGTCGGGGGGAACGAGGACGAGTGAGGAGCGGCACGCTGCCGCCCCTCGACGCAAGGAAGATAGAGCGGGGCAGGCGAGGGCGGTAAGGGAGGCAGAGACCTGGGGAGACCAGAGACAAGGAGACGGGAGTGCATGCCACGAAGGCGTGGCAGGGAGGGGTGACCCAGGCGGTGGTGCCAAAGAAGAGTCTGGTGCGATAGGAGGCGACACGAGCAAGAGGCGGCTAACTGACCTGACGCGGACACCTGAGCAGACGCAGCGACCTGAGGAGGCTCGGTAGCCAGCGTGTACAAACTCGACCCTGGCCAACGAGTAAACGTAGCCAGGTGTCGCCCCGTCCGTGTGCACATGCAGATCGACACATGCTGACCCCCAGGAGTGGTGGTAGTGACCATCGCATCCTGAAGGACAGCGGTACTCACCAAGTTCGTAGAGAACGAGGGGAGGTGAAGACCTGACAGTGAGCTGGACGGAACCGCCGGACACGGGAGGACAGTGGAGGAACGGGCATCGTCAGGGCCCCCAGAGTGGTCAGCCAGTCTGACCGGGACAGGTGCAGGGAGAGGAGTGAGAGTGGTGCTGTCACGAAAGAAACAGCGCTAGGCGCCGGAGTCCAACGTGAAAGTGTGCAAGGCCTCAGCAGGCGCAGTACCAGGGTGAGTACCAGACGGACTAGCACCTAGAGCAACAGCCGCTATACCTGGGTCAGGTGGCACACACTGGTAACAATCACCCTCAGCACTAAAAGACAAAGCATACATGGCAGAGATAATTACGTCAAAGTCTAGGTCAAAGATAGCAACTCCAGACTGAAGCAACTGCGCCCAGCGATTGCGCTCGACGTCATCACCAAACTCAGCACGCCAGGCGTCGTCAAGGCGAGCAAAGCAGCGGCGCTCAGTGTGAAACCTCCCGCAGGTCCGGCCCGCACGGGCACCCGTGCGAATGACATACGGGCAGGTCTCACTACCCTCACCCGCCCCACGCTGAACCAACCACTCACGGAGCTGCTGGGGCGTCTGAGTCTCGCTCCGACGCTGCTGCTGCTGGCCCCGACCACCACCAGGGCCTCCACGCTGAGGTCCAGACCGACCACCACTAGTCCCACCGCTTCCACTGCCGCCACTCCCTCCGCTGCCTCCACCGCCGCCACCAGAGCCTCCACCGCCGCCACCGGTCCCACCGCCGCCACCACCTCCACCGCCTCCACCTCCTCTACCGCTGCCCCCACTACCGCTCCCACTGCCACCTCCACCACCACCGCTGCCTCCTCCACTACCCCGGCCACCCTTGCCCTTGCTGTTGCGGCGCTTCGCACTAGTCGAAGCAGCACCGACGTCCTCAGGAACAGAGACGTCTGCAGCAGCAGCAGAGGCGAAGGAGGAGGAAAGGGGGGAGGGGGAGCACCCCTCAAAGAAGGGTGAGCGCGGAGTGCCACGAGCAGCACCTACAGCAACTACACTAGTCTCAGCTGCGAGGAGATGCTGCTCGAGGAGGTCAACAGTGAGGGAGGTGGGGTCGAGGGTGAGGAAGTGGTCCCTGATAGAGCGAAGGGAGTCAGGGAGGCGAGTGACTATGAAGTAGAGGGTGATGAACATGGGGGGCTGGTTCGTGGGAAGGAACTCAGCAGGGACGGCAGCGCGGTAGCGAGCGTCGCTAGTGCGCAGGTGGCTAACCAGGTCCGCTACTGTGGCAAAAGCCGAGAGCTCAGGGAACAGGTAGGGCAGTAGCAGCCTGCCAATAGCAGCAGTGGCAGGGGAGGAGTAGCGAGCAACGACAGCGTCGTACCAGGGCTGTGCTGTCCTGTGCTTTCCAAAGTGAGCACATTCGGTCGCGGGCAGGTGGTTGTGAATGGCCAAGCGGGCTGTAGCGTCACGAGACATCCACTGGGAACGAGTCGAAACGTCAGCTATGGCGGGAGGGGCTGGAGCGGCACCGGAAATAGTGAGAAACTTTCCTTACTATCGCTCAGTAGGTACAGTTGCAGATCGTCGTGCCACGTGTCAAATGCTGCAGGTTTGCCCTCCGGGTCGAACGGGAGAACTCTAAGCGACGCCATAGTGGCACAGGACTCAGGAGCAGCAGTAGCAGTAGGTAAGGGGCCAAGGGGCCAAACAAGAGGGCCAAGGGGCCGATGGGCTGAGGGGCCTAGGGGGGGCCAAGAGGCCTAGGGGGCCGACGTGCCAAACAAGAGGGCCGAGGGGCCAAACACGAGGGCCGAGGAGGCGGGGCCGAGGGGCCAAACAGGGGGCCGGGCGCTGGGCAGGTACGAGGCCGAGGGGCCTAGGGGGCCGAGGAGGCTGGGCCTAGGGGGGGCCGAGGGGCCAAACAAGGGGCCGGGCGCGGGCTAGGTACGGGGCCGAGCGCTGGGCTCTGAACTAGGGCCGAGGGGCCAAACAAGAGGGCCAAGGTGGCCGAGAGGCCTAGGGGGGGCCGAGGGGCCAAACACAAGGGCTGAGGGGCCAAGCCTAGGGGCCGAGGGGCGGGGCCGAGGGGCCAAACAAGGGGCCGGGCGTGGGCTAGGTACGGGGCCGAGGGGCCTAAGAGGGGGGGGGGGGCAAGGAGGCCGAGCCTAGGGGCCGAGGAGGCCGAGCCTAGGGGCCGAGGCTAGGGGCCGAGGGGCCTAGGGGCAGGGCCGAGGGGCCAAACAGGAAACGGGGCCGAGGGGCCAAACAAGGTACGGGGCCAGGCGCTGGGCAGGTACGGGGCCGGGGGGCCGATGGGCCGAGGGGCCTAGGGGGGCCGAGAGGCCTAGGGGGCCGAAGGGCCAAACACGAGGGGCCGGGCGCTGGGCAGGTACGGGGCCGAGGGGCCAAACAAGGAACGGGGCCGAGGGGCCAAACAAGGTACGGGGCCGGGCGCTGGGCAGGTACTGGGCCGGGCACAGGCTGGGTACGGGGCCGAGGGGCCAATGGGCCGAGGGGCCTAGGGGGGGGTTCGAGAGGCCTAGGGGCCGAGGGGCCGAGGGGCGGGGCCGAGGGGCCAAACAAGGGGGGCCGGGCGCGGGCTAGGTACGGGGCCGGGCACGGGCTAGGTGTGGGGCCGGGTGCGGGCTAGGTACGGGGCCGGGCGCTGGGCAGGAACGGGGCCGGGCGCTGGGCTTGAACTGGGGCCGAGGGGCCAAACACGGGGCCGGGCGCTGGGCGAAGGACAAGGCCGGGCGCGGGTGTCGACGGGCCGGTGCTAGGTACGGGGCCGGGCGCTGGCGTCGACGGGCGCGGGCTAGGGAAGGGGCCGGGCGCGGGGCTAGGTACGGGGCCGGGCGCTGGGCTAGGAATGGGGCCGAGCGAGGGCTAGGTACAAGGCCAGGCGCGGGTGTCGACGGGGTGCGGGCTAGGTACGGGGCCAGGCACGGGTGTCGACAGGGCGCGGGCTAGGTACGGGGCCAGGTCGCGGGCTAGGTACGGGCCGGTCGCGGGCGTCGACGGGGCGCGGGCTAGGTACGGGGCCGGGCGCGGGTGTTGACGGGGCGATCGCGGGCTAGGTACGGGGCCGGGTCGCGGGCTAGGTACGGGCCGGTCGCGGGCATCGACGGGGCGTGGGCTAGGTACGGGGCCGGGCGCGGGTGTCGACGCGGCGATCGCGGGCTAGGTACGCGCCAGGCGCGGGCGTGAGAAAGGGCCGAGCGCGGGCTAGGTACGGGCCTATCGCGGGCGAGGTACGGGCCGGGCGCGGGGCTAGGAATGAAGTAGCAGGTGGTGGGCCCAATAGTAACCTATTCTGATTCCATGTGAGAATAAGTGACGAGAATGGTTGATTAGGTGAAAGGGGGGGGTACAAGTAGAATGTTGAGAGAAATTCTGTACCCTCTAAGGCTAAACCCACTACATCCTAGAGATAGATAAACACAAATGTTTGACACGTCTGACCTTGCTCGTGCGTCCAGTTCGACTGTTACTCACTTTCTTGCTACGGTTGTGACGGATCCTACGCTCTCGTCTCCTGCTGTGTCTGCCTTAGTCGCTGAGCTAGTTGACTTAGCTGCTGCATAATGACTAGACTACCTTTCGAGTCTCGTTTCTGACCCTGACCCTGCCTGTCCTCCGTTCGTCGGGGGTGAGGTTGCCCTTGGCTGTGACGTTCTTGAGGACAGGCAGGAGGAGCTGGAGTGCCTTGCGGCCGCTGCACCTCATCTCGCGACCATGCTGCTTGCCCCTGAGGGAGACCCGGATGCATTGGACATCCCCACCCCGCGCTCTTATAGAGAGGCGATCTCGAGTGAGTACTCCTCTCAGTGGCAGACAGCCATGGACGCAGAGATGGCTTCATGGAAGTCTACAGGCACCTACGTCGACGAGGTTCCCCCACCTGAGGCGAACATCGTCAGTGGCATGTAGATTTTCAGGGTGAAGTGGCCGCCGGGTTCTCCGCCTGCCTTGAAGGCGCGTTACGTTGCTCGAGGCTTCAGTCAGCGACAGGGGGTTGACTTCTTTTAGACCTTCTCCCCTACCCCAAAGATGACCACTCTTCGAGTGTTGCTACATGTTGCAGCTCAGCGTGACTACGAGCTGCACTCTCTCGACTTCTCCACAGCTTTCTTGCAGGGTAGCCTTCACGAGGCCATCTGGCTGCGCCGTCCACCTGGCTTCACTGGGTCGTTTCCTGCAGGTACCCAGTGGAGCCTACGGCGACCAGTTTACGAACTGCGTCAGGCGCCCCGCGAGTGGCACGACACACTGAGGACTACACTTGCGGCTCTTGGGTTTGCTCCTTCGACTGCTGACCCGTCGCTGTTTGTGCGCACCGACACTACCTTGCCGTTGTTCTACATTCTCGTGTACGTCGACGACTTGGTTTTTGCTACTGCTGACACGGAGGCGCTGGCTCTAGTGAAGGCGAAGCTGCAAGAGAGACACACCTGCACTGACCTGGGTGAGCTGCGGAGCTATCTTGGCCTGCAGATCACCCGGGACAGAGCACGGCGCACCATCACCCTGACTCAGTCACACATGGTGCACCAGGTCCTTTAGCGCTTCGGCTTCCAGTTTTCCTCGCCACAGCCCACTCCTCTGTCTACTAGCCACTCGCTCTCAGCTCCACCTTTGGACGAGTCTGTAGAGCCGAGTGGTCCGTTCCCAGAGCTTGTGGGTTGCCTCATGTACCTGATGACTTGCACGCGACCTGACCTTGCGCACCCTCCCGGTCGACACCGAAAGGTGCACTGGGATGCTGCGAAGAGGGTACTGCGTTACTTGTGCAGTACATAAGGCATGGAGCTCGTGTTTGGAGGACGGGGCCTAGTGGTACTCACAGGACACTCCGACGAGTCTTGGGCCGACGACCAGGCGACTCAGCGTTCATCACAGGGTTACAACTTCACTCTTGGCTCTTGATCTGACTCGTGGAGGTGTGCTTGGATCCAGCTGTGAGGCCGAGATCTACGCTAGGGCCATGGCTGCACAGGAGCTACGCTGGCTGACCTACCTGTTGACCGACTTGGGGGAGCGGCCTCGTTCTCCTCAAGTTCTGTACGTCAACAACAAGGCAATGCTTGCCTTGTGTCACGAGCAGAGACTGGAGCACAAAAAGAAACACATTGCTCTTCGCCACTTTCTTGCTCGAGAGCTACAGCAGCATCGTCAGTTTCGCCTTTCCTACGTGGCCTCGTGGGCCAACACTGCTGATGTGTTCACCAAGGCCCTTTGGTCTGGTGATCATCAGTGTTTCTGCACTGCTCTTGGGCTTGTGCCCACTCTGGCTCACCTGCTTGTCTCTTGATCTTGCTCTTGTTGTACACTGATATATATGAGTATACCTGCATGCTTACACTTGCTAGGTTGTGATATGTGTACTGCTCTTTCTATTATAAACTCTGCATGTGAACTGGCCTTGTGGCCACTTGCTTGTGCTCGGAATGCGTGGTGATCTTGAGATCCACCCAGAGCTTTGCTTTGCTTTGCTTCTTCTCTTGACTGGTCTTGTGACCATTGCTTGCTCTGGCTGTCCCCCACTTCGCCTATGGGGGTGTGTCAAACATTATATGTTTATCTTGTACTAGGCTCTAGTGGGTTTAGCCTTAGGGGGTACACAATATCTCTCAACATTGTACTTGTACCTCCCCTTCGACCTAATGCAATCCATTCTCACATTATTCTAACAGGCACATGGGTCTTGTGGTGCTGGAGCGTAGTTATAGCTCTATGGCGTTTGATGATGGCACTTGGGTCTTTCTTCTTTGCTGCTTTGCTGGTTGGAGTTTCACGTATGCTTGAGAAATCCCGAAGCGAACATTTGAGGTTGGGATTTCCAACCTCGAATTTCACATTTCATATTGGGTTATTGGCTTAAGTTACAGTTTTGCCAGTTTTCAAACTCTCTTGTGGCAAGTTCGCCTTTGCCTGGTTACAGTTGGAAAGCCGCCTTCTAGCTGCATTGGCACGCTGCCATCTTGCGGCGCTGGTAAGACACCTTTGTGCTGTGCTGGAGGTCGACTTGCTGGTTGCTAGGCTGCCTGTGCATTCTCATGTATTGCATTGCCAAAGCATTTTTGTCATTCAGTAATCCCCTTCTGCTATTGAATATATCGCAATTTTCCTTTGTGAACACAGAAGTAGTGAGAACACGAGCAAAGCTACAATCATACGTACAACCTCGTGCCTTCCCATGTAGTCCAGTCTACCTGTTGTAGAGCGACTCTCCGCAAAGCGGAGGAGGAGAAGGAGGAGGAGGAGGAGGAGGAGGGGGAGGAGGAGGGGGAGGAGGAGGGGGAGGAGGAGGGGGAGGAGGAGGAGGAGGAGGAGGAGGAGGATGAGGACGAGGAGGAGGAGGAGGAGGACGACGAGGAGGAGGAGGACGAGGAGGAGGAGGAGAAGAAGAAAGAGAAGGGAGGAGAAGGGAGGAGAAAGGGGGAGAAGAAGTGAGAGGAGAAAGAGGAGTAGGGGGATAAGGAGGAGAAGAAGCAGGAGGAGAAAGAGAAGATGGAGAAGAAAGAGAAGAAGTAGAAGAAGGAAACCTCCTACTATCAAAGTAACGAACGAGAATGAATCAACTATGAAACAGTTGGGTACAAGTACTAACCCTAATTGGGTTGTACCCCTTATGGGCTACCCCACTATAGCCTACACAATTGTAAAAGCTATAATGTTCTGACACACCCCCATATGCAAAGTGGGGGAGAACAATTGGTCACAAGACCAGTCAAGAAAAGCAAAGCAAGCTCAGGGTGGATCACAAAGTCACCACACAGTCCGAGCACAAGCAAAGGGCCACAAGGCCAGTTCACATGCAGAGTTATATAAAAGAGAACAAACAATACAGTGATCATACCCTAGCAAGTGTAAGCATGAAGGTATATATATATATCACAGTACAAGCAAGTCAAGCAGTGAGCAATTGAGGCAAAGTAGGCACAAGGCCTAACTGTTATAGTCTAGAGTCCACTTAGGGGTCGCGGATGCCCTTGAAACCGCCTAAGCAGAATCTGATGACTTCGAACCGCCTCTGTTCAAAACGCCGTCACGATAAGCTCCGATATGATACGAGGCTGAAACTTGGAGGAAAGTTAGCTTCAGATGTCTGCTTTCCAACGGTGTATTGCTTTCTTTCATCTGAGGTGTATGCGCTACGCAGTGAACGAAATTGTAAGCTTGGCTGAAAAACGTATAGTTTCATTGATGCAAGGAAGAGGTTAGTACAACATTGCCTAGGGGAATCGTAAGGGGTTGGGACCATCCTGGGAACTCAGAGAAGGTTGAGTCCTAGGGGAAAGGAGGGTGGTAGAGTCTCACTTGAACTCCTGTAATTCTTGTCTCATTCTCTGTCCCTGCACCATTGGCATGACAACGATGAAAGGGTGGCAAGGGAAATGCTGCCAACAGTGCACCATGACTACGGAACAGTAACTTTCGACAGCTGTCACGTGCTGCTCCAATTCTGGGTTGTCCTGAAACTCGGTGAAAACCTGCACAACACGGCAAAGGACTGCCACACCGAATTTCAGACCAATCAGAGCTTTGTGGATGAGTCAACAGCCGAAATGGTGAACTCGGGTGTTACCAAAAAAGAGTAACACACACTTCCGAGATGCCATAAGTCTTGAAACTAAAAATGTTGCCATGCCTTGTAAACTGCTTAAAAAATTCTGAAACTTTGAGGGTCTGAAGAACACATGTTGAAGCACCTCCCCACAAAATTCCAGAAGCTGAAAAGGCTGGTAGGCGGAATGGGAGTGCAATGACCGTGGCACTATAGTGCTTTGGCACAACAAACTCCCCCTCATCGTGCTTTCATTCATCCCTTAGCTGCTCCCTGAAAATGCCTCCCTTAGTTGAAGGACATGCCACACAAGGTGGCACAGCTCCAATGCCGATGCTCTGCAAGCCGCTTAGTCAAGAAATCTGCAGGTTGCTTGGTAGTGTTGATGTAGTGCAAGGAGATGGTGCCCTTCTTCACCTCCTTCCTCACCCAATGCCACTTGATATGCATGTGCTTGTTCAGCCCATGGAGCACAGCATTACGTGCCATTGCAATTGCTCCTTGGCTGTCACAAAACAGAGGTGTAGGACCCTCTTGCTCCTGCCCCAACTCCTCAAGCAACCTCCTCATCCAAACCACCTCCTTCACTCCATGAAACAACGCCATATACTCGCTCTCCGTTGATGAGTGAGCTATCTCTCCTTACTTCTTAGACTTCCAGCTCACTGGACTCCCTCCAACACAGCATATATAGCCACCATGGGATGTAGCATCACTGATGTCACTTGCCCAGGTAGCATCGGTGAAACACGAGAGGTACAAATGCCCACGCCTTGCAGGTGCACCAGTCTTTGTGCTCACCTCCTCCACTCCCTTTTGCTTCAGCTGCCCATGCACTGAATATTGCAGCCCCACCCTTGAGGTTGCCATGCAGTACCTCACCAGCCTCTCTGCTGCATCCAGGTGCTCTTGAAGGGGCCTAGACACCACACGAGCGAGTTGTGAAATTGAAAACGCAATGTCGGGGCGAGTGTTGACCGAAGCGTACATCAAGCTCCCCACCATTGACTGGAACCGACGCTGCAACTCGTAATCCAACACCTCACCCTCCTCTTCATCAAGGTGCAGCTGAAACCCTGAGGGTAGAGGAGTCATCACACTCCTCCCTTCCTCCAGCCCATACTTCTCCCCCATCGCTGCAAGGTACTTGTGTTGGTGAAGCCTCAACCATCCCTTCACCTCGTCCCGCTCCACGTGAAGACCAAGGTAATACCCCACTGGTCCAAGAGCCTTGCATTGAAAGGTCTCCTTCAGCTTCCCTTGCACCTTCTTGATCCTCTCTAGGGATGGAGAGAAGAGGAGGATGTCATCGACGTAGACAAGGAGAAATACCTTCTCCTCCCCCCCCTCGGTCATGAAGAGACTCTCGTCGCACCCGCTAACTTTGAAGCCAAGAGCCTCCAACGCCTCCACCAGCCTTGCATACCAGCACCTTGGAGCTTGTTTGAGGCCATAGATGGCCTTGTTGAGCCTGCAAACACGTCCGCTCCCATCATCATACCCCTCTGGCTGCTTCATGTAGATCTCCTCATCTACCACGCCATAGAGGAACGTCGTTTTCACATCCATTTGCTCCACCTTCCAGCCACAAACGGCAGCTCCTGCTAGCAACAACCGGAGCGTAGGAGCCTTGGCAACATGAGCAAATACCTCTTGAAAGTCGATCCCCTCCCTCTGCTGAAAGCCTTTGATCACAAGCCTTGTCTTGCGCCTCTCCAACCTCCCTTCCGCATCGGTCTTCACACGTAACACCCACGTGCAGTCCAATGCCTTCCTTCCTGGGGGCAGATTGGTAAGGGTCCACGTTTCATTCTCCATGTGGCTCTGGAACTCATCCTCCCTTGAAGCCAACCAAGCCTCTCGATCATCTCCAGCGAGAGCTTCCTCCATTGACGCCGGCTCATGAGGTAAGTTGATGCCAAAGCAACAAATCTGCTCCATCTCCCCCTCGGCTCCCTTCTCCTCCTCATCTTCCTCCTCCTGGACCAGCAATGCCTTGGGAACCCCAAGCCTTTCATACTTGAGGAAATCCCTTGGGTGGGCAGCTCTCTTGGGCCTCTCTTTGGCTGCTTCTTCCTTGGCTCCACCACGGACAACATCACGCTTCCCTTGGGTTGTGCGCCTTGGTGGAAGCTTAGGGATGGTGTAGGCTGCTGCACCTCCTCCTCGGTATCACCTCTCTCAGCTACAGGGGCCTCCCCTTGCTGCAGTACTTCTTCCACATCTGCTGCCTCCCCTTCAGCACCTCCCAAGTCACATGACACCTCTGTCAACTCTGAAGATGAGGAGAACTCGATGGGAATGAGAAGTGGGTCGTTCGTTCCCACCTCTATTCCAAGCGGAATGGTGACCTTGCTCCTCCCCCGCTCCGACCACTCCTTGAACATGAGCCCCTCCATGAACTTGGCATCTCTGGTGGTGAAGATGGTGTTGGAATTTGGGTCCCACATGAGCCAGCCCTTGCTCCCTCGTGCAAGACCCAAATGAACAGCCCACACCGCCGCCGCTTGAAGCTTGTCACGCCTCTCCTTAGGGACATGCACGAGCCCCATGCACCCGAAGACACGAAGCATATCAACCAGGGGCTCCTTGCCACTCCACTTCTCCATAGGGACCCAATGCTGACCTCCCACATGAGTCAACACCCGGTTCTTGATGACGGTAGCATGACGAATAGCGAGGGGCCAGAACCGCAAGGGTAGACCCGAGTCCACCAATATTGTTCTCCCGCCCTCTATGATGGTCCGGTTCGCTCTCTCTGCCACGCCGTTGGACTGAGGGGTGTACGCCGTGGTGAGCTGCTGCTTGATGCCATGCCGCTTCAACCAGCTCCGGAACTCCGCTCCGAAAAACTCCCCACCACGGTCGCTACGAATCGCCTTCACCCGCTTGCCACTCTCTCGCTCCACCATGGGCAGCCACTCTTCAATGATGACCCTTGCAGCATCACTCTTCTTAGCAAGTGGAAACGACCAGGTGAGCCTTGTGTAATCATCCACCATAGTCATGGAATACAGGGCCCCACCATCTCCCTTCACCTTAATAGGCCCCACAAGATCCACATGCACGAGCTCCACCGGGTCACTTGACTGCCCCACCGTCGAATGGAAGGGAAACCGTGAAAACTTGCTGGTCAAGCAAGTCTCACATGAGCCCACCTCCTTGGGCTCCCCTTTTATCCTCAGCCCCTTGACTCTTTCCTCCTTAAACAGCTGCTGTAACTGAGGTAGCGCCACATGGCCAAAGCGACGGTGTGCGGTGAGCCAATCCGTCTCACCCGTGCTATGAGTTACACTTGGTAGCGCACCCCCCCCATGCACAAGCAGCCCACCATCACTGCCATCACCACCTCCTCCACTGGTTACGTGGCTTGCATGCCCTCCTCTTACAGCTTCAGCAGCCAAGCGCGCAGCCGCCTCCTTCCATGGCAGCACTGGTATCTCCCACATGGACCGGTGCATGTCCTTGCCGCCTCGGAGGTCCCACAACACGCGCCCATCCAGAGTTGCCTTGAACACCTTTGTGCCCATCATCTCCATCTTCATCCCTGCCTCACTCAATGCCTTGGTAGAGAGAAGGTTGGCACATAGTCCAGGGACAAGGAGAACACGCTTCAGCCCCACAAGCCTCCCAACCGCACCCATAAACATGGCTCTCCCCTCGCCACGCACGGGTACAACTTGGCCGGTGGCTGAAACAACGGTGGCTGCCTTTGATGGCCTGACTTCATCCAGCAGATCCTCTCGGTTGGTCATGGTCATGAAGGCTCCCGTCTCGATGACCCAATGGGAGGAGCGGTGAAGAGCAACCTTGCTGGCCGGTACAACCATGTCCTCGGAGCATGCCTCTCCTACATGGTAGAACATGCCGCCATGTCCGCCAGCACCTCCATCGCCCTCCTCACTGCCCATGCCTTCTCCCATAGCTCCATGAACACCCTTAGAGCCTTCAATTGATGGCTGAACAGGCCTCCAACCTTCAGGTAGCTTGCGGCACTTAAACCATGGGTGACCTTCCACATGGCAATACCAACACTTGCCGCCACACCGCTTGCCTCCCTTGTTGCTACGCTTCCCTCCCGAATACTGCTCCCCTCCAGAGCCTTCCTTGGCCTTGCCTTTCTTGCTGCCACGTCCCTTGAAGCCTTTCATGCCATAGGCAGAGCCTCCACCTTCACCGGCAGCGGCAGTCAGCTCCTTCCTCCGAAACTCCTCTTGAAGGACTTGAGCACGAATCCACTCAAGGGACCATGAGTCCTTCATGCCATTGATGTTTACCACCAAGGGGCCCCACGACTCGGGCAGCAGGGAGAGAGCCTTGTAACACTTGATCTTTTCAGGGTAGTCCACACCAGCAGCAGAGAGCTTCACATAGAGGTTCCGGAGTTGATCGAACGCTCCTTGCACGGCATCACCTTCGTTGATCTTCACCGCATGGAGTTGTCGTTCGAGCACCACCACCATCGCTTCGCTGCTGGGGGCATGGACATCCTTCAATATTTTCCATGCCTTGGGTCCACAATGGATATCCTTGATGAGATGCTTGACATGGTGCAGCTGGTTGGATGCGAGGCGTTGAGAGAGAAAGAAGAATCCATTCTTGGATTGGCAATCCCATTCCTTGGTCGCTCCTTCGCTCGCAGGCCTCTTCAATTCTCCATCCATCACTTCAAGCAGCCCATAATGGTTAAATAGGAGCTCCATCCTGAAGCTCCATGATGCCCAATCCTCCCCAGAGAACTTCTCTATGTTGAATGCCTTCACATCATACTTGGCTGGTGTTGAAACGGATGCTTTGGTGCAGATCCGCCTGCAACGCCTCTTCCTGCTTCCCTAGCGCCTTTCACGCCACCACTGCCACTAGGACCAGCTGGAGCAAAACCTTCAGCCTCCATATTGACCCAGGAACAGAGAAGAACCGGCTCTGATACCACTTGTTATAGTCTAGAGTTCACGTAGGGGTCGCGGATGCCCTTGAAACCGCCTAAGCAGAATCTGATGACTTCGAACCGCCTCTGTTCAAAACGCCGTCACGGTCAGCTCCAATAACATACGAGGCTGAAACTTGGACGAAAGTTAGCTTCGGGTGTGTGCTTTCCAACGGTGTATTGCTTGCTTTCATCTGAAGTGTATGCGCTACGCAGTGAACAAAAACGTAAGCTTGGCTGAATAACGTATAGTTTCATTGATGCAAGGAAGAGGTTAGTACAACATTGCCTAGGGGACTCTTAAGGGGTTGGGACCATCCTGGGAACCCAGAGAAGGTTGAGTCCTAGGGGAAAAAGTCTAGAGAAGGATGGGAAACGTCCTAGCTAGGTCAGCAAAGCCAACCACACTTGGATGTTCAGAGCTGTACTCAAGGCTACCAATAGTGAGTCAAGCCAACCATGAGTCAGCTTGTCTTCCCACTTGCACCCTCTTGCAAGCTGCTTCCAGGAAGACCACACTTCTTAAAAGGAGAGTGGTAGAGTCTCACTTGACCTCCTGTAATTCTTGTCTCATTCTCTGTCCCTGCACCATTGGCATGACAACGATGAAAGGGTGGCAAGGGAAATGCTGCCAACAGTGCACCATGACTACGGAACAGTAACTTTCGACAGCTGTCACGTGCTGCTTCAATGTTGGGTTGTACTGAAACTCGGTGAAAACCTGCACAACACGGCAAAGGACTGCCACACCGAATTTCAGACCAATCAGAGCTTGGTGGATGAGTCAGCAGCCGAAATGGTGAACTCGGGTGTTACCAAAAAAGAGTAACACACACTTCCGAGATGCCATAAGTCTTGAAACTAAAAATGTTGCCATGCCTTGTAAACTGCTTCAAAAATTCTGAAACTTTAAGGGTTTGAAAAACACATGTTGAAGCACCTCCCCACAAAATTCCAAAAGCTGAGCAGGCTTGTAGGCGGAATGGGAGTGCGATGACCGTGCCACTATAGTGCTTTGGCACAACACTAACACAGTAGAGAAGCGCTGATGATCACCAGGTGGAAGTGCCTTGGTGAATATATCAGTAGTGTTGGCCCTACTGGCCACGTACGCAAGATGAAGCTCGCCACGCTGCTGCAACTCTCGAGCAAGAAAGTATCGCAGAGCGATGTGCTTCGTTCTGTGCTCCAGTCTGTGCTCCTGACACAAGGCAATCATGGCCTTGTTGGAACTGGAGGCGAACGAGGCTGCTCCCCCAAGTCAGACAGCAGGTATGTGAGCCACTATAGCTCCTTTGCAGCCATGGCCCCGGCGTAGATCTCAGCCTCACAACTGGAGCTGAGAACCGAAGACGAGCGGGTAGACCGCCAGGAAACAGAGCCAGAGCCAAGGCTGCGTAGCTGAGTCGTCAACCCAGGAAGCGTCTGCGTGACCGGTGAGGACAACTCGACCCCGTCCTCCAAGCACGAGCCCCATGCCCGAGGTACTGCACAAGTAACACAGTACCCTCTTTGCAGCATCCTAGTGCACCTTTCAAAGCCTACCGGGAGCCACATAGCGAGCCAGGAGGCTAAAGGGTACGCGAGGTCAGGTCGTGTGCACGTCATCAGGTACATGAGGCAACCCACAAGCTCTGGGTACGGACCACTCGGCTCTACGGACTCGTTCGAAGGTGGAGTTGAGAGCGAGTGGCTGGTAGACAGAGGAGTGGGCTGTGGTGAGGAGAACTGGAAGCCGAAGCGCTGAAGGACCTGGTGCACCATGTGTCACTGAGTCAGGGTGATGGTGCGCCGTGCTCTGTCCCGGGTGATCTGCAAGCCAAGATTGCTGCGCAGTTCACCCAGGTCAGTGCAGGTGTGTCTCTTCTGCAGCTCCGACTTCACAAGGGTCAGTGCCTCAGTGTCAACAGTGGCAAAGATGAGGTCGTCGCCGTACACGAGGACGTAGAACGGCGGCAGCGAGGTGTCCGTGCGTAGAAATAGCGACGGGTCAGCAGTAGAAGGAGCAAACCCAAGAGCCGCAAGTGTAGTCCTCAGTGTGTCGTGCCACTCGCGAGGCGCCTGGCGGAGACTGTAGACTGGCCGGGGGAGGCTCCACTGGGTACCTGCAGGAAACGACCCAGTGAAGCCAGGTGGGCGGCGCAGCCAGATCTCCTCGTGCAGGCTGCCCTGCAGGAAAGCTGTGCTGAAGTCCAGAGAGTGCAACTCGTAGTCACGCTGAGCAGCGACGTGCAGCAACACCCGAAGAGTAGTCATCTTCGGGGTGGGGGAGAAGGTCTGAAAGTAGTCGACCCCCTGTCGCTGACTGAAGCATTGAGCAAGGTAACGCGCCTTGAAGGCAGGCGGAGAACCCGACGGCCACTTCATCATGAAAATCCACATGCCATCGACTATGTTCGCCCCAAGTGGGGGAACCTCGTCGACGTAGGTTGCTGTGGACTTCTAGGATGCCATCTCGGCATCCATGGCTGCCTGCCACTGAGAGGAGTAAGGACCTGTAATCGCCTCTGCGTAAGAGCGAGGGGTCGGGATGTCTGGTGCATCCGGGTCTTTCTCAGGGGCAAGCAGCATGGAAGCGAAACGAGGTACAGCAGCTGCAAGACACTCAAAGTCCTCCTGTCTGTCCTCAAGGACGTCTATGCCAAGAGCACACTCACCCCCGACGGATGGAGGACTGGCAGCCGCAGACTCAGCAACAAGAGCAGAGGCGTAGTCTAGACGGCAGGCAGCAGCAAAGTCAAGCAGCTCAGCAACGAGAGCAGACGCAGCAGCAGACTCAAAAGAAGGGTCAGTGACAGCAGTGGCGAGGAGACGAGAGACAGTGGGACTGGCAGAACGAGCACGGTCAGACTCAGGGTCAAGGACCTCAGGAAGAGAGGACTCAGGAGGAGCAGGCAGAGGAACACGCAGAGGAACAGAGGAAGGACAAAGTGCCATAGCGTGCGTGCCAGGGACAGGAGGAGGACGCGAACTAGTAACGCGACGAGCAGTGCGAACATGCGAGACAAGACGAGAAGCAGGCTCATGACACTCTGTAAGACCGCCGGACTGCTCAGTGTAAGGAGAAGGAGCAGGCAGTGGAGAGGGCGGCTGTAACGGTGGCTGTGACTGGTCAGGCGGTGGACACAGGAGGGGAGGAGTAAGGCTAGTAGAAGACGGGGTACCAAGAACCTGCTGAAGCAGGGGAACAAAGTACGGTCGCGGCCGCACAGCGCCACCAGGGTCAACTGCTCCAGCTCGTCCACCTCCTCTAGCACCAGGGCCTCCAACTCCAGCACCTCCCGCGCCAGTGCCTCCAACTCCAGCGCCTCCTGCGCCAGTGCCTCCAACTCCAGCGCCTCCTGTGCCAGTGCCTCCAACTCCAGCTCCTCCAGCTCCAGCGCCACCAGCGCCAGAGCCGCCAGCACCAGCAGCTCCAGACTCCGTAGGGTCTCCAGCTCCAGCACCCCCAACACCACCAGTCCCGGCAGCTCCAGTACCCCGGGTACGAGCACCTCCAGGACTAGTAGCCGCAGTACCTCCAGTAACACCAGCTCCAGCAGCAACGCCAGCACCTCCAGCTCCAGCACCTCCAGCTCCGGTAGCTCCACTCCGAAGGCGTGCGCGCCGAACAAACCACTCACGCAGCTGCTGCGGAGACACTCTCGGCGAAGCACCAGAAGAACCTCCAGACAAAGCAGCACCCTGAGGCTCAGCACCTCCAGCATCCGCACCCTCCGACGCAGCACCACCAGGCTCAACAACCTCAGGCTCAGTACCCCCAGGCTCAGCACCCCCAGTCTCAACACCCCCAGGCTCAGCACCCCCAGTCTCAGCACCCCCAGGCTCAGCACCCCCAGGCCCAGCACCCCCAAGCTCAGCACCCCTAGACGCAGTACCTCTAGCAGCAGCTGAGTCCACAGCTACCTCACCAAGCACAGCACCAGGGGGTGGGTCTACCTGAGAGACACCTGAGGGAGCAAGACCCCGAGGAGGGAGGGGGTCTACCGGAAGGGGACCTGGAGCAAGAAAGAGCGCTGGGGGAGGGAGAGGGGCAGAGCGGTAGGGGAAGAGATGGTAAAAAGGAACCGACTCGTCAAACGTGACGTCCTGAGAGGGGAGGACACGGCGCGAGGTAGGGTGGTAAAACTGCCAGCCAGGCACGTCAAGGACAAAGCCAAGGAAGATGCAGGGAACGGCGCGGGCGGAGAGCTTGTCCGCGGACGGATCGCGGACAAAGGCACGAGAACAAACGCGCCTGTAACCCCCCGTAGGATTAATCGGGCATCCACAGTGCAGATCTACTGACACCCCCCCACACTGGGAGGCCCAAGACTGAGCACAACGGAAACGGCCTACATGTGCATACACCGGGATTCGAACCCGAGACCTCTCTGATACCATGTCAGAATCCCAACCACTAGACCATTGGGATAAAATGGCTTGTTTCAGTAGCGGGTCAGTGCGCCCATAACCCCCCAGGCTAACAGGCCTGTAACCCCCCAAGGATCAATCGTGGATCTCACAGTGCAAGTCTTCTGACACCCCCCAGCACTGGGATGCCCGAAGTGCACTCACTGGGATTCGAACCCGAGACCTTCGCTCTGATACCATGTCAGAATCCCAACCACTAGACCATTGGGATGAAAGGGCTTGTTAAGTAGCGGGTCAGTGCGCCCATAACCCCCCAGGACAAACGCGCCTGTAACCCCCCGTAGGATCAATCGGGCATCCACAGTGCAGATCTACTGACACAGTGGTGCCAACCACGACTACACTCCACAACCCAGTCTGTGAGAATAAGTGACGAGAATGGTTGATTAGGTGAAAGGGGGGGGTACAAGTAGAGTGTCGAGAGAAATTCTGTACCCCCTAAGGCTAAACCCACTACAGCCCAGAGATAGATAAACACATATGTTTGACACAACCCCATAGGTGAAGTGGGGGATAGCAAGTCCAAGCAATGGTCACAAGACCAGTCAAGAGAAGAAACAAAGCAAAGCAAGCTCAGGGTGGATCACAAGGTCACCACACAGTCCGAGCACAAGCAAAGGGCCACAATGCCAGTTCACATGCAGAGTTATATAAGGAGAACAAACAATACAGTGATCATACCCTAGCAAGTGCAAGCATGCAGGTATATATATAGATCACAGTACAAGCAGAGTCAGGCAGTAAGCAAGTGAGGCAAACTAGGCACAAGGCCTAACACAGTAACAAAGCGCTCATAATCACCAGGCGGAAGTGCCTTGGTGAAGACATCAGCACTGTTGGCCCGAGTGGCCACGTACGCAAGACGAAGCTGGCCACGCTGCTGCAACTCACGAGCAAGGAAGTATCGCAGAGCGATGTGCTTCGTTCTGTGCTCCAGTCTGTGCTCCTGCGACAAGGCAATCATGGCCTTGTTGTCTACGTACAGAACTGGTGGCGAACGAGGCTGCTCTCCCAAGTCGGTCAGGAGGTAGGTGAGCCAGCGTAGCTCCTGAGCAGCCATGGCCCGGCGTAGATCTCAGCCTCACAACTGGAGCTGAGAACCGAAGACGAGTGGGTAGACCGCCAAGAAACAGAGCCGGAACCGAGGCTGAAAGGCGTAACCCTGTGACGACCGCTGCGTAGCTGAGTCGTCAACCCAAGAGGCGTCTGCGTGACCAGTGAGGACAACTGGACCCCGTCCTCCAAGCACGAGCCCCATGCCTGACGTACTGCACAAGTAACGCAGTACCCTCTTCGCAGCATCCCAGTGCACCTTTCAGTGCCTGCCGGGAGCCACGTAACGAGCCAGGAGGCTGAGAGGGTACCCGAGGTCGGGTCGAGTGCACGTCATCAGGTACATGAGGCAACCCACAAGCTCTGGGTACGGACCACTCGGCTCTACGGACTCGTCCGAAGGTGGAGCTGAGAGCGAGTGGCCGGTAGACAGAGGTGTGAGCTGTGGCGAGGAGTACTGGAAGCCGAAGCGCTAAACGACCTGGTGCACCATGTGTCACTAAGTCAGTGTGATGGTGCGCCGTGCTCTGTCCCGGGTGATCTGCAGGCCAAGATAGCTACGCAATTCACCCAAGTCAGTGCAGGTATGTCTCTTCTGCAGCTCGGACTTCACAAGGGTCAGTGCCTCAGTGTCAGCAGTGGCAAAGACGAGGTCGTCGACGTACACTAGGACGTAGAACGGCGGCAGCGAGGTGTCGGTGCGTAGAAACAGCGACGGGTCTGCTGTAGAAGGAACAAACCCAAGAGCCGCAAGTGTAGTCCTCAGTGTGTCGAGCCACTTGCGAGGTGCCTGGCGGAGACCGTAGACTGGCCAGCGGAGGCTCCACTGAGTACCTGTAGGAAACGTCCCAGTGAGACCAGGTGGGCGGCGCAGCTAGATCTCCTCGTGTAGGCTGCCCTGCAGGAAGGCTTTACTGAAGTCGAGGGAGTGCAACTCGTAGTCACGCTGAGCAGCGACGTGCAGCAACACCCAAAGAGTAGTCATCTTTGGGGTGGGGGAGAAGGTCTGGAAGTAGTCAACTCCCTGTCGCTGGCTGAAGCCTCGAGCAACGTAACGCGCCTTGAAGGCAGGCGGAGAACCCGGCGGCCGCTTCACCCTGAAAATCCACATGCCATCGACTATGTTCGCCCCTGGTGGGGGAACCTCATCGACGTAGGTGCCTGTAGACTTCCAGGATGCCATCTCGGCATCCATAGCTGCCTGCCACTGAGAGGAGTAAGGACCCATAATCGCCTCTGCGTAAGAGCGCGGGGTCGGGATGTCTAGTGCATCCGGGTCTCCATCCGGCAAGCAGCATGGAAGCAAAACTAGGTACAGCAGCTGCAAGACACATAAATTCCTCCTGCCTGTCCTCAAGGACGTCCGTGCCAAGAGCACACTCACCCCCGACGGACGGAGGACTGGAAGGCACAGACTTAGCAACTAGAGCAGAGGCGTAGTCGAGACGGCAGGCAGCAGCAAAGTCAAGCAGCTCAGCAACGAGAGCAGACGCAGCAGTAGACTCAAAGGAAGGGTCAGTGATAGCAGTGGCAAGAAGACGAGCGACAGTGGGACTGGCAGTTCGCGCTCGGTCAGACTCAAGGTCAGGGACCTAAGGAAGAGAGGACTCGGGAGGAGCAGGCAGAGGAACACGCAGAGGAACAGAGGAAGGACGGAGTGCCATAGTGTGCGTTCCTGGGACAGGAGGAGGACGCAAACGAGGAGCGCCACGAGCAGTGCGAACAGGCGAGACAGGATGAGACGCAGGCTCACGACGCTCTGTAAGACCGCCGGAATGCTCAGTGTAAGGAGAGGGAACAGGCTATGGGGAGGCTGGTTGTAACGGCGGCTGCGACTGTTCAGGCGGTGGACACAGGAAGGGAGGAGGAAGACCAGTAGAAGACGGGACACCAAGAACCTGCTGAAGTAGAGGAACGAAGTACGGACGCAGCCGCACAGTGCCTCAAGCGCCTCCAGCTCCAGAGTCAACAGCTCCAGCTCCTGCAGCCCCAGCGCCTCCGGCGCTAGTGCCTCCAACTCCAGCTCCTGCAGTCCTAGCGCCTCCTGTGCCAGGGCCTCCAACTCCAGCTACTCCAGCTCCAGCACCTCCAGCGCCAGCCGCTCCAGGCTCCGTAGGGTCTCCAGCTCCAGTAGTAACATCAGCACCTCCAGCTCCAGTGTCTCCAGGCCCGCCAGCTCCGGGAGCTCCACTCCGACGGTGTGCTCGCTGAACAAGCCACTCACGCAGCTACTGCGAGGACAGTCGTGGCGAAGCACCAGCAGCACCCCCAGACTCCGCACCCTCCGACTCAGCACCCCCAGGCTCAACACCCTCAGGCTCAGCACCCCCAAACCCAGCACCCTCAGACCGCGCACCCCCCGGCTCCACACCCCCAGACGCAGCACCTGGAGCAGCACCTGAGACGACAGCTACCTGAACAGGCGCAGTACCAGGAAGAGGGTCGACCTGAGACACTCCCGAGGGAGCAGGACCCTGGGGCGGGAGGGGGTCTACCAGAGGTGGACCGGGAGCAAGGAAGAGCGGCGGGGGCGGGGAAGGGGCAGAGCGGTAGGGGAAGAGACGGTAGAAGGGGACCGACTCGTCGAACGTGACGTCCTGAGACGGGAGGACACGGCGCGAGGTGGGGTGGTAAAACTGCCAGCCAGGCGCGTCAGGGACAAAGCCAAGGAAGACGCAGGGGATGGCGCGGGCGGAGAGCTTGTCCGCGGACGTATCGCGAACAAAGGCACGAGAACCCCAGACCCGGAACACCGACGCATCGCCAACCTTCCCCGTCCAACGCAGTGTGGGCGAGGTCTCCGGCAAGGAGACATGGGGCCAGAGGTTGAGCTGATGCGCAGCGTACCGGACCGCAAACGACCACAGAAAATGGGGAGCAGCCGCATGGATCATGGAGGTACGAGCGACCTCCATGACTAAGCCAATGCGGCGCTCAGTAATCCCATTTTGCTGAGGGGAGTTCGGAGGCGTGAACGAGTGGGTGATGCCCTCCCCACGACAAAAGTCCCGCAAGAGGTCGGAGGAGAACTCACCACCTCTGTCCGAGTGCAGACGCAGGACAGGAAGGTCCGGGCCGAACCGCTCGCGCAGCTATAGATGGACTGTGCGGATCCAAGTGATCAAGACAGCAGAGACCTCACCCTTGCTGCGCAAGGGGAAGACTGTGGTGTACCGCGTGTAGTCGTCAACTACCAGCAGAAAGTAGCGCTCGCGGCCCTGTCCACTGACGCGGGCTGGGCCCCACACGTCCATGTGGAGGGTCTGCAGGGGGGCAGTCGTCGGGGGGAACGAGGAGGAGTGAGGAGCGGCGCGCTGCCGCCCCTCGACGCAAGGAAGACAGGGCGGGGCAGGCGAGGGCGGTAAGGGAGGCAGAGACCTGGGGAGACCAGAGACAAGGAGACGGGATTTCATGCCACGAAGGCGTGGCAGGGAGGGGTGACCCAGGCGGTGGTGCCAAAGAAGAGTCTGGTGCGACAGGAGGCGACACGAGCAAGAGGCGGCTACCTGACCTGACGCGGACACTTGAGCAGACGCAACGATCTGAGGAGGCTCGGTAGCCAGCGTGTACAGACTCGACCCTGGCCGAAGAGTGAACGTAGCCAGGTGACGCCCCGTCCGTGTGCACGTGCAGATCGACACATGCTGACCCCCAAGTGTGGTGGTAGTGACCATCGCATCCAGGAGGGCAGCGGTACTCACCAAGTTCGTAGAGAACAAGGGGAGGTGAAGACCTGACAGTGAGCTGGACGGAACCGCCAGACACGGGAGGACAGTGGAGGAATGGGCAACGACCGGGCCCCCAGAGGGGTCAGCCAGTCTGACCGGGACAGGTGCAGGGAGAGGAGTGAGAGTGGTGCTGTCACGAAAGAAACAGCGAGAGGCGCCGGAGTCCAACGTGAAAGTGTGCAAGGCCTCAGCAGGCGGTCAACAGTGAGGGAGGTGGGGTCGAGGGTGAGGAAGTGGTCCCTGACAGAGCGAAGGGAGTCAGGGAGGCGAGTGACTATGAAGTAGAGGGTGATGAACATGGGGGGCTGGTTCGTGGGAAGGAACTCAGCAGGGACGGCAGCGCGGTAGCGAGCGTTGCTAGTGCCCAGGTGGGTAACCAGGTCTGCTACTGTGGCAAAAGCCGAGAGCTCAGGGAACAGGTAGGGCAGTAGCAGCCTGCCAATAGCAGTAGTGGCAGGGGAGGAGTAGCGAGCAAGGACAGCGTCGTACAAGGCCTGTGCTGTCCTGTGCTCGCCAAAGTGAGCACATTCGGTCGCGGGCAGGTGGTAGCGAATGGCCAAGCGGGCTGTAGCGTCACGAGACAGCCACTGGGAACGAGTCGAAACGTCAGCTGTGGCGGGAGGGGCTGGAGCGGCACCGGACACGTGGTCAAACAGTGAGACACTGTCCTTACTATCGCTCAGTAGGTACAGTTGCAGATCGTCGTGCCACGTGTCAAATGCTACAGGTCTACGCTCCGGGTCGAACGGGAGAACTCTAAGTGACGCCATAGTGGCACAGGACTTAGGAGCAGCAGTAGCAGTAGCTAAGGGGCCAAGGGGCCAAACAAGAGGGCCAAGGGGCCGATGGGCCGAGGGGCCTAGGGGCTGGCGAGAGGCCTAGGGGGCCGAGGGGCCAAACAAGAGGGCCGAGGGGCCAAACACGAGGGCTGAGGAGGCGGGGCCGAGTGGCCAAACAGGGGGCCGGGCGCTGGGCAGGTACGGGGCCGAGGGGCCTAGGGGGCCGAGGAGGCCGGGCCTAGGGGGGGCTGAGGGGCCAAACAAGGGGCCGGGCGCGGGCTAGGTACGGGGCCGGGCGCTGGGCTCTGAACTGGGGCCGAGGGGCCAAACAAGAGGGCCAAGGTGGCCGAGAGGCCTAGGGGGGGCCGAGGGGCCAAACACGAGGGCCGAGGGGCCAAGCCTACTAGGGGCCGAGGGGCCGAGGGGCGGGGCCGAGGGGCCAAACAAGGGGCCGGGCGTGGGCTAGGTACGGGGCCGAGGGGCCTAGGGGGGGGGGGGGCGGGGAGGCCGAGCCTAGGGGCCGAGGAGGCCGAGACTAGGGGCCGAGGCTAGGGTCAAAGGGGCCTAGGGGCAGGGCTGAGGGGCCAAATAGGGAACGGGGCCGAGGGGCCAAACAAGGTACGGGGCCGGGCGCTGGGCAGGTACGGGGCCGAGGGGCCGATGGGCCGAGGGGCTGAGGGGGGCCGAGAGGCCTAGGGGGGCGAAGGGCCAAACACGAGGGGCCGGGCGCTGGGCAGGTACGGGGCCGAGGGGCCAAACAAGGAACGGGGCCGAGGGGCCAAACAAGAGGGCCAAGGTGGCCGAGAGGCCTAGGGGGGGCCGAGGGGCCAAACACGAGGGCTGAGGGGCCAAGCCTAGGGGCCGAGGGGCCGAGGGGCGGGGCCGAGGGGCCAAACAAGGGGCCGGGCGTGGGCTAGGTACGGGGCCGAGGGGCCTACGGGGGGGGGGGCGGGGAGGCCGAGCCTAGGGGCCGAGGAGGCCGAGACTAGGGGCCGAGGCTAGGGTCAGAGGGGCCTAGGGGCAGGGCCGAGGGGCCAAATAGGGAACGGGGCCGAGGGGCCAAACAAGGTACGGGGCCGGGCGCTGGGCAGGTACGGGGCCGAGGGGCCGATGGGCCGAGAGGCCTAGGGGGGGCGTGAGGCCTAGGGGCCCAAAGGGCCAAACACGAGGGGCTGGGCGCTGGGCAGGTACGGGGCCGAGGGGCCTAGGGGGGCGAGGAGACCGAGCCTAGGGGCCGAGGAGGCCGAGCCTAGGGGCCGAGGCTAGGGGCCAAGGGGCCTAGGGGCAGGGCCGAGGGGCCAAACAAGGAACGGGGCCAAGGGGCCAAACAAGGTACGGGGTCGGGCGCTGGGCAGGTACTGGGCCGGGCGCGGGCTGGCTACGGGGCCGAGGGGCCGATGGGCCGAGGGGCCTAGGGGTGGCCCCGAGAGGCCTAGGGGCCGAGGGGCCGAGGGGCGGGGCCGAGGGGCCAAACAAGGGGGGCCGGGCGCGGGCTAGGTACGGGGCCGGGCGCAGGCTAGGTGCGGGGCCGGGTGCGGGCTAGGTACGGGGCCGGGCGCTGGGCAGGAACGGGGCCGGGCGCTGGGCTTGAACTGGGGCCGAGGGGCCAAACACGGGGCCGGGCGCTGGGCGAAGGACAAGGCTGGGCGCGGGTGTCGACGGGCCGGGGCTAGGTACGGGGCCGGGCGCTGGCGTCGACGGGCGCGGGCTAGGGAAGGGGCCGGGCGCGGGGCTGGGTACGGGGCCGGGCGCTGGGCTAGGAACGGGGCCGAGCGAGGGCTAGGTACGAGGCCAGGCGCAGGTGTCGACGGGGTGCGGGCTAGGTACGGGGCCGGGCACGGGTGTCGACAGGGCGCGGGCTAGGTACGGGCCGGTCGCGGGCGTCAACGGGGCGCGGGCTAGGTACGGGGCCGGGCGCGGGTGTCGACGGGGCGATCGCGGGCTAGGTACGGGGCCGGGTCGCGGGCTAGGTACGGGCCGGTCGCGGGCGTCGACGGGGCGCGGGCTAGGTACGGGGCCGGGCACGGGTGTCGACGGGGCGATCGCGGGCTAGGTACGCGCCGGGCGCGGGCGTGAGAAAGGGCCGAGCGCGGGCTAGGTACGGGCCTATCGCGGGCTAGGTACGGGCCAGGCGCGGGCAGGAGACTGGGCCGGGCGCGGGCTAGGTACGGGCCTATCGCGGGCGAGGTACGGGCCGGGCGCGGGGCTAGGAACGAAGTAGCAGGTGGTGGGCACAATAGTAACCTACTCTGATTCCATGTGAGAATAAGTGACGAGAATGGTTGATTAGGTGAAAGGGGGGGGTACAAGTAGAATGTCGAGAGAAATTCTGTACCCCCTAAGGCTAAACCCACTATAGCATAGAGATAGATAAACACATATGTTTGACACCCATGTCACAACATTTTGTGACAAGACTCCAGGACATCCGCAAGAAAGCCGCTAGCGCTATTCTCAAGGCGAATACTACTGCCCGTAAATACAAGGATATTCTGCAATGGGAAATTATTATGACAACAGGGCAACTAGTATTGCTCGACAAAAAAAAAAAATTGGCTGCTAGGATCATCTAAGACGAGCCGCCGTCCTTCGACATGGCTGAGCATATCGACGTCACAACCCTTACGCAGGAGTGTCTGAACCAACTGCTACAGCAGGTGCACGAAAACACCGAGAAAATTGCGGTGCTGACGGCAGAACAGGCGTCACTGCAAAATGACGCCGCACGAGCGCAACAAGCACAGTCACAAACACAAGGCACACGGGGACAAGCAGCATGTCAAGCATCGCAACACGGAAGTCTGGAGCAACCCTTGAGCGCGGCTAGTGATTGCGTCAACCGTAACGACGGAGACAACGACCACGGCGTGACACACCCCGGAGCGACGAATGCTGCCAGGAGCGAGCCACGCGTCACGATTTCAGTGCCGAACGACGATTTGGCGCTCCCGTCACTGATGCCGCTCAAGCCGCGGCGTCCGCCTTGCTTCGATCCAAGCCAACTGGGTGGTCCGACCGTTTAGGCGTGGTTGTTCACGGTGAACGTATTTTTCGACGCCAACTACGTCTCGGCGGACGCGGCCAAGGTTCGATATGCCGTGTCACTGCTGCGAGGTCCCGCCATGGAAAAGTGGCGCGTCATTGTCACGAATCCGACTTTACCGTCACGAAAAGGATAAACTGGACTCTGGGCGTCATCGTATTTCGTGGAGGTAGCCCAGTATCGCACATGGGACGCGTGGTGCGCAGGTCTGCGCGCGAGATTCGAGCCAATCACGGCTTCGATCGCGGCGCAACAGAAGCCCCGCACTTGGCGGCAGCTCGGCTCCGTCCAAGACTACTCCAACGGGTTTCTGGCGCTGTGCGAGCAGGTGGGATACATGCATGAGGCGGAACCTATCGACCGCTATGTCGGCGGCATAAAACAAAAAATCGCCCAGGAAATCCTGCTTCGCAACGTCACCGAATTCAACGAGATACTCGCCATGGCGGAAAAAAATGGATTTTCTTCGCCGATTGAGACCGGGGTCCTACGGCAACAACAGCAGCTAGGACATCGGACTCGTGGGACGAGCGAGCATGCCATGATATGCGCCGTTGCCGCGAATGCTGCTACCGCACCGTTCAAAGGGCACTGAATCGCGTGCAACAAGGGGGAAGCTGATCAGCAGAAATAAACCAAGCATCAGGGAAACGCTAGGAGTCAGCAGCAGATGGGCCCTCCATTAACAGGTCACGCCGCTCGCCCGACCCAACTGACCCTCACCTAGTGATTGTGTCAGTTCACGCAATCGACCACACTCGGCCGAATAAAGAGGGTACAACAGTAGACAGCCCCATACTGCTTAGCAGGAAAATATAGACAGAGTTAGTTAAAACTTCGTAGACATGGGGGCTAGCCACAGCCTGATCAACACTGCCACTGGACAGATGTTTACCTGAGATTGACGCACGGTTGGTTGACGGCACGCCACTGGCAATACGGGAACGCGTGGACCGAGTTCGGATCCAATGCGGGGGTAACTTCACATTCACCCAAGAAATGCTTGCAACAACCCTCGACGGGACCGACATTTTTCTCGGCCGTGATTGGCTGCGACGAGACAATCCGCGAATCGACTAGACGACGGGTGACTACACGGTGCGAGTGAACGGTAACAACATCGCCTTGCCTTGCTGGAGCTCGCCTGTACCTTCGTCGGTGCGTGTCAACGGGATCACGATGAAACGCGCCGTAGCGGCAGGAGATGACGTGTATGCGGTTGACGTTCGGGAAGCCGAGGCAGTAGACAAACCAAGTGATTTGCATAAACAGCTCGCCGATGTACCGAATGACTTAGCAGCGCTACTGAAGCAGTACAGCGGGATTTTTCTGGATTACCTAACGGAGGGACTGCCACCTCAGTGACCGCACAACCACAGGATAGAACTAGAACCGGGGGCACAGCCAACAGTACAGCGACAGTTCGGACTCACCTAACCCGAACTGGACGAACTGAGGAAGCGCTGGATTACCTACTCAAAATAGAGTTCATTCGTCCGAGTTCGTCACCCTTCGCCACACCGATACTGTTCACACCGAAAAAAGACGGGGGATTTTGCATGTGCATCGACTATCGTGCACTGAACAAAGTTACCATCAAGTCCCGTTACCCCATCCCGCGAGCCAACGAACTGGTCGACAAACTTTGCACAGCCCGAGTCTTCTTGAAAATCGACCTTCGAGGAGGTTACCATCAGATCCGAGTCAATCCGCCCAACTGCCTGAAAACCGCCTTTTGCACCCGCTACAGATAATTCGAATACACGGTAATGCCCTTCGGACTGACCAACGCCCCCGCAACCTTCCAAATGACCATGAACGAAGCCTTCCGCCAACTGTTAGATAAGTGCGTGATCGTCTATTTATACGACATACTGATCTACAGCTCAAACAGAGCACAGCACCTGAGGGACATCGAAGCAGTTTTTAAAATATCGAGTGAGAACCGGCTACTGACCAAAGCATCCAAGTGTGAGATTTTACAGGATAGACTGGAGTTTCTAGGGCACGTTATTTCAGCTGACGGAGTGGAAATAGATCCGAATAAGAATGCGATGATTCAAGCATGGCACATGCCGACCAACTTGAACGACTTGTAGAGCTTTCTGGAGTTCGTCAACTACGTGCGACGGTTTGTCCCCGACATGGCACAGTTGATTGCCCCGTTGACCGATCTATTGAGGAAGGGGGTTGAGTACACTTGGGAGGAGAAAGAGCAAGCTGCCTTCTTGGCCCTCAAGAAAAATTTGTGCTCACCGCCCGTACTGCACATCGCCGACCCACACCGCCCATTCGAACTTGTCAGCGACGCAAGCGACATCGCCGTGGGAGCAGTAATATTGCAGGACTTCGGGAACGGCCTTCAGCCAATCGCGTACGAGTCCCGCAAGTTTCACCCGCCCGAACGCAACTATCCGATACATGACCGAGAGTTGCTGGCGATCGTGCACGCGTTCAAAGTGTGGCGATGCTAACTCACCGGAGCATACGTGACAGTACGGACAAACCACCGATCCCTACAGTACCTCCGCGCCCAACCGAATCTCAATCTGCGACAGATCCGCCGGTTGGACTACCTAGAGTCCAACTTCCACTACACTGTCACGTAGATAAGGGAGCGTCGAGCATTGCTGACGCACTCACCCGCCCCACCGCCCAAATTCACGCCATCCTACTCGCCCAAACCAACCCGCTCTTAACAAGCCTATTCACCCACGGATACCGCACCGACCCATTTTTCACCACAGGAAATTCGCAACAGCTAACAGAAGCAAAGGGAGTGTATTACATAAAAACAGGCACCAACCGCATGTGGGTACCAGCATATTCACTGCTGAGGGAACAGCTATTGTAGGAGGCACACGACGGAGTTACATCGGGTCACTTCGGGATAGAAAAAACGCGACAGCAACTGCAGCGATATTACTACTAGCCGAAGCTGTTGACCGACGTACAGCACCACGTGGGATCGTACCCCACGTGTCTGGTGATGAAGAGCTCGCACAAAAGAAAGGCGGTTCAATTGCAGCAGATCCCACCGCCCGAGCGCGCCTGGCAGCAGGTTACCATGGATTTCATCACAGGGTTACCTTCAAGCCCCGGGGGTAACGACGCGGTTATGGTCGCCGTTGACAAACTGACAAAAATGGCTCACTTCGTTGCGTGCAAGAAATCGATCTCAGCCAAAGACACCGCTCACCTGTTCATCGCGACCATCGCTCGACTGCACGGGATACCAGCTGCGATAATCAGCGACCGCGACACAAAGTTCACGAGCAACTTCTGGAAGAACCTTTGGGAGCAATTCGGGACCCGGCTACAGTTCAGCTCGTCGTACCACCCCAAAACCGACGATCAAACGGAGCGGACAAACCAGACCATGGAGCAGCTGATCCGTGCCACGTGCGACGACCCGACAACATGGGAGCAGCAGTTGCCGCTGATCGAGTTCGCCTACAACAACGCCACGTCAGCGACAACACAGCAGAGCCCATTTAACCTGAACTACGGGCAAAATCCAACAGTGCCCATGACGCCGAGCCCGGACAACCCCACGCCATGCGCACAACAATTCGCCGAGATTCTGCAAGCTGCCCGGACCCGCGCAGCAGACGCAATAAAAAGGCAAATGTCGTCGCAAAAAGAAACGTTGACCACCTGCACCTAGTACAATACTAGTCAGGGGATTACGTACTATTCGACACTTAAAACTCAAGACATCCCGTCGTACCGAAACTTCGACCACTGTTCCAAATTAGCCACATGATCACCCCGATTACTGCCCATCTACTTTTGCCGACAGACTGGTACATCAGCCCATCGTTCCACGTCAGCCTGCTTCGCCCATACGTCCCAACCACCAGCCAACTACCACGACATTGTTCACTGCCCATGACTCGCCCTACATCGGAGCCAATCGTCAAGCCTGAGAAGATTTTGAGCCATCGGATCTGCCACCCCACGGGAACCAGGAGGATCGAATTCCTCGTTCGCTGGAAGGACCTCACCCCAACCAAGGACTGCTGGGTGCCCCTGGCTAACATCGAAAACCACCTTGCCCTGCAGGTGTACCTGAGGAGCAGGGGTTTCCGCGATATACACGCACTCGCGTAGCGGGGGGGGGGCTTCTTGAGAGGGGGGTTAGTGTAAGGATTTTTTCGGCATTCCTTACTGCGTGCTTCAACATCGCGCACAACAGCAGCCGTTGCTCGCCCGTTACTACTAATGGGGCTTCACCAACATTCGCGCACACTATTCACCAAACCATGCACTGCTGGCCCGGCCATGTCGGCCTACGCTTTGAGCCTAGCCCGAACCTCGATGCCAGCCTAGCACAAGCTAGCTCGCACGCACCGCGTTACCGTTTGCATGTTCGCGTATAAATATTCGCTCACATTTTGTACTCATTTGACAACGTAGTGCGATCCTCACTATCTCGTTCCATTGCACCCGTAGCACAGAGCCTCGTCATTTGCTATCTCGCGCAACTCTGTTTTACAAGTATTACGGGTGCAATCAAACGAGATGGCGAGGATTGCACTAGGTGTCAAACGAGTACAAAGTATGAGCGAAGGCATGAGCGAATACTTATGTGCGAAAACATGCAATGGTTACGCGGTGCGTGCGAGCTATCTAGTGCTAGACTGGCATCAAGGTTTGGGCTAGTCCCGAAGCGTAGGTCAACTCGGCCAGGCCATCAGTGTATGGTTTGGTAAAATAGCGCGCGTGAAGTTGGCGAAGCCCCGTTAGCAGAAACAGGCAAACAACGGCTGCTGCTGTACCCGATGTTGAAGAACGCGACAAGGAATGCTGGAAAAATCCTTACACTACCCCCCCCCCCTCCTCAAGATGTCAAACTTATATGCTATAGTCTGTTTAGGCTGTAGTGGGGTACTTCATATAGGGTACAACACTTTTAGGTTTCCTACTTGTACCCACCTGTTTGCTAGTTCAGTCATTCATTCTGTTCACATTCTAACATGGTCTTCTGAGCAGGTTCCCTAGTGGGAACGTCTTTTTTTTGGGGCCCACCACGATTTTTTTTCCTACCCGAAGTGCGCCTCGCGCCTGTTTCACCTGCGCCGTCGCGCGCCCTGCCCTTGTGCCGCCCGTCGTGGCCCTGCCTTAGCGGCCCGTCGTGGGCCTGCCTTAGAGGCCCGTCCCGGCCCCTCCCTAGAGGCCCGTCGCGACACTCCCTAGAGGCCCGCCCCGGCCCCGCCCTAGAGGCCCGTCGCGACCCGTCCCGGCCCTCCCTAGAGGCCCGTCCCGTCGCGTCCCGGCCCCTCCCTAGAGGCCCGTCGTGGCCATGCCTTAGAGGCCCGGCCCGCCCCGGCCCGTCGCCGGCCTTTCCCGGCCCGTTCCAGCCCGTCGCCGCCCGTCGCAGACCCGTCGCCGGCCCATTGCCGCCCGTCGCCGGCCGTCGCTGGCCCATTGCCGCCCGTCGCCGGCCCGTTGCCGCCCGTCGCCGGCTGTCGCTGGCCCGTTGCCGCCCGTCGCCGGCCAGTCGCCGGCCCGCTGCCGCCTGTCGCCGGCCGTCGCCGGCCCGCTGCCGCCTGTAGCCGGCCCGTCGCCAGCCCGTTGCCGCCCGTTGCTGGCCCGTCACTGGCCTGTCGCGGCCCTGCCTGCACCGCCCGTAGCGGCCCTGCCCCCTACTGCCGCCCCAGTTGCGGCCCTGTCTGCACCCGCCCCTGGTAAGCACCCGCGCCGCCAGGAGCCGAGCCGCGCCGCCCAGCCGAGCCGCGCCGCCCAGCCGAGCCGCGCCGCCCCACCGCGCCGCCCTACCCTACCGAGCCGCACTGCTGTGCACTGCCTTCCTGCCTCTGCTCCTACTGCTGCTACTGCTACTTTTGCTGCTACTGCTGCTTTTGCTGCTACTGCTGCTATGGCTAGTCCTACCGTTCTTACCTTTGACGCTGAGGGACGTGCAGTTGACTTTGACGTGTGGGTTGATTCTAGGGATGGGGTGTCCCTTTTTTATCACACGACTGGTGTTTCTACTGCTCCTACTGCCACTGCTGACAGTACGGTTCGCTCGCAGTGGACCACTCTTGACACTGTGGCTCGTCTTGCTGTTCGTAGTCACCTGCCGCCTGCTGAGCGCGCACATTTTGGCCAGTACAAGACTGCTCAGTCTTTGTACGACGCTGTAGTTGCGCGCTACTCCTCCCCTGCCACTACTGCCCTCAGCCGCCTCATGCTGCCGTACCTTTTCCCTGACCTTGCTGCCTTTGCCACAGTCGCTGACCTAGTTGCTCACCTTCGCACTAGTGACGCCCGCTACCGCGCTGCCCTTCCCACTGAGTTCTGTGCCAAGAATCCCCCCCCCATGTACATCACCTTTACTACCTAGTCACCCGCCTCCCTGACTCACTTTCTTCAGTCAGGGACCACTTTCTCTCCCTTTGCCCCACCGAGCTGACTGTCGACCTGCTAGAGGAGCGACTTACTGCAGCAAAGAAGAGTATCTTAGCTTTAGGTGCTTCTCGCAGCGACCGTCGCACCCCTTTCTTTGAGGGGTGTTCCCCTGTGGTGCTTCTGCTGCTGCTGTCGACCTCGTTGGCACTGAGGAGGTTGGAGCTGCGTCTGCCCCTAGTGGGAGACGCCGCAACAGCAGGGGCAAGGGGAGCAAGGGTGGTGGAGGGGGCGGCGGGGTGGGTGGTGGAGGAGGTGGAGGAGGCGGAGGGGGTGGCGGTGGAGGTGGGGGTGGTACCGGGAGTGGGGGCTTCAGTGGCGGCGGTGGAGGTGGTGGAGGCAGCGGCGGAGGTGGAGGAGGCAGCAGCAGCGGTGGTGGAGGTGGCGGCGGTGGTGGTGCTGGTCGAGGTGCAGCCGCACAGCCTGAAGGCTTTGGTGGTAGCCAGCGCCAGCAGCAGCCGCGCTCCCGTGAGACTCCGTCGGTCCAGCAGCTTCGTGAGTGGTACGCTGGGCGTGGGAGGTCTGGGGGTGCTGGTCCCTGCACTTACGTCCTTTGCTCCGGCACTCGTAGTGGGGAGGTGTGTGGGCTCCCACACACTACGCAGCGCTGCTTCGGTCGCTTGACTGACGCTTGGCGTGCCCAGTTTCATGGCTCCCTCGCTGGCATGATCTGCTTCTGCAGAATGTGCCTATCTTTGATCTTGATTTTGATGCTATCCTTGCTGCCATGTATGCTATTGCTGATAGTGCTGAGGGTGACTGTTACCTGCGTGTCCCGCCCGACCCGGGCATTGCGGCTGCTGCTCTAGGTGCCAGTGCGTCTGCTGCTCCAGGTGCTGGTGCGTCCGCTGCTCCAGGTGCTGGTGCGTTTGCTCTCTCTGGTACAGCACCTACTGAGTCCTTGCACACTTTCACACTTGACTCTGGTGCTTCGCGCTCTTTCTTTAGAGACAGCACCACGCTCACGCCGCTCAGTCGGCCTGTTGCGGTCTCCCTTGCTGTCCCCTCCGGGGGCCCAGTCCTTGCACACTCCTCCACGGTTCTACCGTGTCCTGCGGCCCCGTCGGGCTTGCTGTCAGGACTCCACATCCCCTCGTTCTCTACGAACTCGGTGAGTGGAGCTGACCTCCAGGACGCGTGGGTTGACCAGTTCACCCCTGGAGGTCAGCGTGTGACCCACTGCACTTGCTCTCGGACGGGCCGCCACCTGGCCACGTTCTCCCGTCGGCCAGGGTCGAGTCTGTACACACTGACTACTGCGCCTCCTCCGGTCCCTGCGTCTGGTCAGGTAGCTGCGTCTAGTCAGGTGTTTGCTGCCGCGTCCAAGTCTAGTCCTGCGTCTGCCCCCTGCTCGTGTCGTCCTCTGGCGCACGAGACTCTCCTTTGGCACCACCGCCTTGGTCACCCCTCCCTGCCTCGTCTTCGAAGTATGGCCTCCCGTGCTCTTGTCTCTGGACTCCCCAGGTCCCTCCCTCCCCTTCCTCCGGGGCCTGCCCCCACCTGTGTTCCTTGTGTCGAGGGCCGGCAGCGCGCCGCTCCTCACTCCTCGTTCCCTCCGACTGAGGCCCCTCTGCAGAATCTTCACATGGACGTGTGGGGCCCAGCCCGCGTCCGTGGACAGGGTCACGAGCGCTACTTCCTGCTGGTCGTTGACGACTACTCGCGTTACACCACAGTCTTCCCCTTGCGCAGCAAGGGTGAGGTTCGTGAGGTGTTGATCGACTGGATCCGCGGTGCTCGTCGTCAGCTCAGTGAGAGTTTCGGCTCAGACCTTCCTGTTCTGCGTCTACACTCAGACAGAGGCGGGGAGTTTTCCTCCCACCTCCTGAGAGCCTTCTGTCGTTCAGAGGGCATCCGCCAGACGTTCACGCTTCCGGCCTCCCCGCAGCAAAATGGGATTGCTGAGCGCCGCATTGGCATGGTCATGGACGTCGCTCGTACGTCCATGATCCATGCGGCTGCTCCCCATTTTCTGTGGCCGTTCGTGGTTCAGTACGCTGCGCATCAGATCAACCTTCAGCCTCGTGTCTCCTTGCCGGAGACCACACCTACTCTGCGGTGGACGGGGAAGGTTGGCGATGCGTCCGCGTTCCGTGTCTGGGGATCTCGAGCTTTTGTCCGCGATACTACAGCGGACAAGCTGTCCTCCCGTGCCGTTCCCTGTGTCTTCCTTGGCTTCCCTCCTGACGCACCCGGGTGGCAGTTCTACCACCCCACCTCGCGTCGTGTTCTGTCCTCTCAGGACATCACGTTTGACGAGTCGGTGTCGTACTACCGTCTCTTTCCCTACCGCACTACCTCTCCCCCCCCCCCCCCCCCCGCCGCTCTTCCTGGCACCCGGTACTCCCCCGGTAAACCCCTTCCCCCCCCAGGGTCCTGCCCCCTCAGGTGTGTCCCAGGTCGACCCTGCCGAGCCGGTCGAGGTAGCTTTCGACTCAGGTGCTGAGTCTGGGGGTGCTGAGCATGTGGGTGCGGGGACTGGGGGTGCTGAGTCTGGGGGTGCTGAGCCTGTGGGTGCGGGGACTGGGGGTGCTGAGTCTGGGGGTGCTGCGTCTGGGCATGCTGAGCCTGGGGGTGCTGAGCCTGGGCGTGTGGAGCCTGAGGGTACTATGTCTGGAGGTGCTAAGCCTGCGCGTGCTGCGTCTGGAGGTGCTCTAGGTGTCCCGCCGCGGCGGGAGCCTCTCTCTCCCCAGCAGCTTCGTGAGTGGTACTCTAGGCGCTGTCGGGGTGCTGCTGGAGCTACTGGAGGTACTGCTGGGGCTTCTGGAGGTGTTGCTGGTGCTGGTGCTGCTGGAGGTGCTGCTGGTGCTGGAGGTGCTGCTGGAGCTTCTGGAGGTGCTGCTGGTGCTGGTGTTGCGGGAGGGGCTGCTGGTGCAGGAGGTGCTGCTGGAGCTTCTGGAGGTGCTGCTGGTGCTGGTGCTGCTGGAGGTGCTGCTGGTGCTGGAGCTGCTGGAGGTGCTGCTGGTACTGGAGCTGCTGCAGCTGCTGGAGGTGCTGCTGGTGCTGGAGCTGCTGGAGGTGCTGCTGGTGATGGAGCTGCTGGAGGTGCTGCTGAGACTGGAGACCCTGGGGCTGAGGGTACCGGTTCTGTCTCTACTGTTTTGGGAGGCGCTGTGCGGCCGCGGCCGTACTACGTTCCGCTTCTTCAGCAGGTTCTTGGCTCCCCACCTTCTCCTGGTCCTCCTCCTCCTTTCCTGAATCCACCGCCTGTCCAGTCCAAGTCGCGGTTCCAGCCAGCCTCTCCTCTGCCTGGTCCTTCTCCTTACTCTGGACCGACTAGAGGTCTTACGGAGCGTCGTGAGCCTGAGTCTCGTCCTGTGTCGCCTGAGTCTCGTCCTGTGTCACCTGAGCCTCGTTCTGCGTCGCCTGTCCGTCCTGTTCGCACTGGTCGTGTTTCGCGTCCGCGTCCTCCTCCTGTCCCGGGCACTCACTCTATGACTCTACGTCCTTCCACTGCTTCACAGCCTGTCCCTCTGCCGTCTCCTCCTGCGTCCTCTCTTCCTGCCGTGTCTGACTCCCTCCGTGCTGCTCGTCCAGCTGTCACGCGTTTCCTGGCCACTGCTGTTACTGACCCTTTGTTTGAGTCCACTGCTGCGTCTGCTCTTGTTACTGAGCTTGTTGACTTTGCTGCAGCCTGTCGCCTTGACTACACCGCTAGTCTTGTTACTGAGTCTGCGTCTGTGTCTGTCTGTCCTCCATCCGTCGGGGGTGAGTGTGCTCTTGGCACGGACGTTCTTGAGGACAGACAGGAGGAGTTTGAGTGCTTTGCTGCTTCTGTACCTCATCTCGTGTCCATGCTGCTTGCCCCTGAGGGAGACCCGGATGCACCAGACATCCCGACCCCGCGCTCTTACGCAGAGGCGATAGAGGGTCCCTACTCCTCTCAGTGGCAGGCAGCCATGGACGCCAAGATGGCTTCCTGAAAGTCCACAGGCACCTACGTCGACGAGGTTCCCCCGCCTGGGGCGAACATCGTCAGTGGCATGTGGATCTTCAGGGTGAAGCGGCCGCCGGGTTCTCCGCCTGTCTTCAAGGCGCGTTACGTTGCACGTGGCTTCAGTCAGCGACAGGGAGTTGACTTCTTTCAGACCTTCTCCCCTACCCCGAAGATGACCACTCTTCGGGTACTGCTGCATGTAGCTGCTCAGCGTGACTACGAGCTCCACTCGCTTGACTTCAGCACAGCCTTCCTACAGGGCAGCCTGCACGAGGAGATCTGGCTGCGCCGCCCACCTGGCTTCACTGGGTCGTTTCCAGCTGGTACCCAGTGGAGCCTCCGGCGGCCAGTCTACGGTCTCCGCCAGGCACCTCGTGAGTGGCACGACACACTCAAGACGACTCTTGCTGCTCTTGGTTTTGCTCCTTCCACTTCTGACCCTTCTCTGTTCTTACGCACTGACACCACTCTGCCGCCGTTCTACGTTCTTGTGTACGTAGACGACCTCGTCTTTGCTACTGCTGACACTGAGGCACTCGCCCACGTAAAGTCCGAGCTGCAGAAGAGACACACGTGCACAGACCTGGGTGAGCTGACAAGCTATCTTGGCTTGCGGATCACCCGGGACAGAGCACAGCGCACCATTACCTTGACTCAGTCACACATGGTGCAGCAGGTCCTTCAGCGCTTCGGCTTCACGTACTCCTCGCCACAGTCCACTCCTCTGCCTACCGGTCACTCGCTCTCAGCTCCACCTTCGGACGAGTCCGTAGAGCCGAGTGGCCCGTATCCAGAGCTTGTGGGCTGCCTCATGTACCTGATGACGTGCACACGACCTGACCTCGCATACCCTCTCAGCCTTCTGGCTCGCTACGTGGCTCCCGGCAGGCACCGAAAGGTGCACTGGGATGCTGCGAAGAGGGTGTTGCGATACTTGTGCAGTACATCGGGCATGGGGCTCGTGCTTGGAGGACGGGCTCGAGCTGTCCTCACTGGTCACGCTGACGCCTCCTGGGTTGACGACTTGGCTACTCAGCGGTCCTCACAGGGTTACACCTTCAGTCTTGGCTCCGGTTCTGTCTCTTGGCGGTCTACCCGTTCTTCTTCTGTTCTCAGCTCGAGTTGTGAGGCTGAGATCTACGCTGGGGCCATGGCTGCACAGGAGCTACACTGGCTCACATACCTGCTAACCGACTTGGGAGAGGCGCCTCGTTCTCCTCCAGTTCTGTACGTCGACAACAAGGCCATGCTGGCCTTGTGTCAGGAGCACAGATTGGAGCACAGAACGAAGCACATTGCTCTGCGCTACTTCCTTGCTCGAGAGTTGCAGCAGCGTGGCCAGCTTCGTCTTGCTTACGTGGCCTCTCAGGCCAACACTGCTGATGTTTTCACCAAGGCACTTCAACCTTGTGATCATCAGCGTTTCTGTACTGTGTTAGGCCTTGTACCTACTGTGCCTCACTTGCTGACTTCTTGACTCTGCTTGTACTGTACTCTATATACTTATACCTGCATGCTTACACTTGCTAGGTTGTGTTCACTGTATTGTTTGTTTTCCTTTATATAACTCTGCATGTGAACTGGCCTTGTGGCCATTTGCTTGTGCTCAGAATGCGTGGTGACTTTGTGATCCACCCTGAGCTTGCTTTGCCTTTCTTGACCGGTCTTGTGACCTCTTGTTCTCCCCCACTTTGCCTATGGGGGTGTGTCAAACTTACATGCTATAGTCTGTTTAGGTTGTAGTGGGGTAGTTCATATAGGGTACAACACTTTTAGGTTTCCTACTTGTACCCACCTGTTTGCTAGTTCAGTCATTCATTCTGTTCACATTCTAACACAAGAACCCCCCTCCACTACGTGAGTGCGTGTATATCGCGGAAACCCTCGCTCCTCAGGTACACTTGCAGGGCATGGTGGTTTTCGATGTTGGCCAGGGGCACCCAGCTATCTTCAGTTGGTGTGCAGTCCTTCCTGCGAACGAGGAGCTCGATCCTCTTGATGCCTGTGGGATGACGAATCCGATGGCTCAAATTTTTCTTGGGCTCGATGATCGGCTCGGATGCAGGGCGAGTCATGGATGGCGGGCGATGGCGGGGTATTTGGCTTGTGGTCGGGATGTATGGGCGAAGCAGGCTCACGTGGAACGATGGGCTAATATACAAGTCTGTCGGCAACAGTAGATGGGCGGTAACTGGGGTGATCATGTTGCTGATTTGATAAGGTCCACAGTTACGCAGACGGTGTTTTGGTACGACGCGCAGTCTTAAATTCTATGTGTTGAGTAGTACGCAATCTCCTGACTGGTACATGACTGGGCAGCGGTGGCAATCAACATTTCTCGTAGCGATGACATTTGCTTTTTTAATTGCTTCTACTGCTCGCGTTCGGGCAGCTTGCAGTATCTCGGCGAACCGTTCAGCGCGTGGTGTGGGGTTGACCAAACTCGGCGTCATGGGCACTGCTTGATTTTGCCCGTAGTTCAGGTAAAAGGAGAACTGCTGCATCGTCGCTGACGTGGCGTTGTTGTAGGCGAACTCGATCAGCGGCAGCTGCTGCTCCCATGTTGTCGGGTCGTCGCACGTGGCACGAATCAGCTGCTCCATGGTTTGATTCGTCTGCTCCGTTTGACCGTCGGTCTCGGGGTGGTACGACGAGCTGAACTGTAGCCTGGTCCCGAACTGCTCCCAAAGATTCTTCCTGAAGTTGCTGGTAAACTTCGTGTCGCGGTCGCTAATTATCGTGGCTGGTATCCCGTGCAGTCAAACAACGGTTGCGATGAACAGGCGAGCGGTTTCTTTGGTTGAGATCGATTTCCTGCACGCAACGAAGTGAGCCATTTTCGTCGGTCTGTCAACGATGGCCATAACCGCGTCGTTACCCCCAGGGTTTGAAGGTAACCCTGTGACGAAATCCATGGTAACCTGCTGCCAAGCTCGCTCGGGCGGTGGGATCTGCTGCAATTGACCCGCTTTCTTTTCCGCGAGCTCTTCATCACCTGACACATAGGACACGACCCCATGTGGTGTTGTACATCGGTCAACAGCTTCGGCCAATAGTAATATCGCTGCAGTTGCTGTCGCGTTTTTCTACCCTAAAGTGACCCAGGGTAACTCCGTCGTGTGCCTCCTGCAGTAGCAGTTCCCTCAGTAGTGAGTACGCGGGTACCCAGATGCGATTGGTGCCTGTCTTCACGTAATAGACTCCTTGTGCTTCTACTAGTGGCTGTGAATTTCCGTTCGTGAAAAATGGGTCGGTGCAGTATCCGTGGGTGAATAGGCCTGATAAAAGCGGATTGGTTTGGGCGAGTAGGATGGCGTGAAGTTGGGCAGCGGGGCGGGTGAGCGCGTCACCGATTTTCGACGCTTTTTGTATGTGATGGTGTAGTGGAAGTTGGACTCTAAATAGTCCAACCAGAGGGTCGGTCGTGGGTTGAGATTCGGCTTTGCGTGAAGGTACTGTAGTGCACAATGGTCTGTCCGTACTGTCACGTCGGCTCCTGTCAGGTAGCACCGCCACACTTTGAACACGTGTACAATCACCAGCAACCCGCGATCGTGTATTGGGAAGTTGCGTTCGGTTGGGTGAAGCTTGCGGGACTCGTACGCGATTGGCTGGAGGCCGTTCCCGAAGTCCTACAACAGTACTGCTCCTACATCGATATCGCTTGCGTCGGTGACGAGCTCGAACGGACGGTGGGGATATGCGATGTGAAGTACGGGCGGTGAGCACAAAATATTTTCGAGGGCCGAGAAGGCAGCTTTCTCTTTCTTCCCCCACGTGTACTCAACCCCCTTCCTCAGCAGGTTGGTCAACACGGCAGTCAACAGCGCCATGTTGGGGACGAACCGTCGCACGTAGTTGACGAATCCCAGAAAACTCTGCAACTCGGTCAAGTTGGTCGGTGTGAGGATCTAGGATCGAGCTCAGAAACGAGAGTTTGAATTGAATGATCCACCTGGGTACAACACGAGGCTATACATAGTCTCGACACAAGGCCAGTTACCCAGGTGTTACGCAAATGTTCTGAGGGTCGCAAAGCGTCCCGAACAGAACCTTCCCGAACTCGGTAAAAAGCAATTCGGTGGCAACCGAAAGGATTGAGTTTGGTACACGTAACGTGGTTCGGTGCTATAACTATAATAACATATAGGAATGCACCTAACCTAGGAAATCAAGCATATATATGCATGATCAAATAAACCCAAGCTAGATCTAGCATAATAAGCAAGCATAAGCCATCGTACTCTCACACGTCCCCCCCTCAAAGTTGGGTGGCGTGAGAAACACCCTGCTTGACAAGATAGTCCTTGAGAGCACGGCGTGTCAAACTTATATGCTATAGTCTGTTTAGGCTGTAGTGGGGTAGTTCATATAGGGTACAACACTTTTAGGTTTTCATACTTGTACCCACCTGCTGCCTAGTTCATTCATTCCATTCTCTCACATTCTAACATGGTATTCTGAGCAGGTTCCCTAGTGGGAACGTTTTTTTTTTTTTTTTTTGAAAGGGCCCACCACTACATATTTTTTTTTCCTGCCCGAAGCGCGCATCGCGCCCTGCTCGTCGTGGCCCCTTTAACGCCTGTCGCGGCCCCTACTGCCCGTTGCGGCCCCTACTGCCTGTCACGGCCCCTAGCCCGTAGCGGCCCCTGCTGCCTGTCGCGGCCCCTAGCCCGTCGCGGCCCCTAGCCCGTCGCGGCCCCTAGCCCGTCGCGGCCCCCTAGCCCGTCGCGGCCCCTAGCCCGTCGCGGCCCCTAGCCCGTCGCGGCCCCTAGCCCGTCGCGGCCCCTAGCCCGTCGTGGCCCCTAGCCCGTCGCGGCCCCTAGCCCGTCGCGGCCCCTACTGCCCGTCGCGACCCCGCCTGCTGTCGCGGCCCCTACTGCCGACGCGGCCCCTACTGCCGTCTCGGCCCTAGTCCGTCGTGGGCCCTGCTACTGGCACGGCCCCTTGTTGACGCGGCCCCTTCAGACGCGGCCCCTGCAGTCGCGGCCCCCCCTGCTGTCGCCCCCCTACTAGCGCGGCCCCTGCCCCTGCTGGCGCGGCCCCTACTGACGTGGCCCCCTGCTGTCGCGCCCCCCTGCTGGCGCGGCCCCTGCTGACGCGGCCCCCCCTGCTGACGCGGCCCCTGCTGGCGCGACCTCTGCTGGCGCGGCCCCTGCTCACGAGGCCCCCTGCTGGCGCGCCCCCCTACTGTCGCGGCCCTCCCCTGCTGACAAGGCCCGGCCCTACTGGCGCGGCCCCTGCTGTCACGGCCCGGCCCCGCACCCGCCCCTGGTAAGCACCCGCGCCGCCGAGCCGAGCCGCGCCGCCGAGCCGAGCCGCGCCGCCCAGCCGAGCCGCGCCGCCCACAGAGCCGCACTGCCCTGCACTTCCCCACTGCCTCTGCTGTTACTGCTGCTACTACTACTCCTGCTGCTACTACTGCTACTGCTGTTACTGCTGCTACTACTGCTCCTACTGCCATTATGGCTTGCCCTACTGTTCTCACCTTTGATGCTGAGGGACGTGCAGTTGACTTTCACGTGTGGGTTGACGACCTGCAGCTTTTTCTTCAGTGTGATTCGAGGGATGGGGTATCCCTTTTCGATCACACGTCCGGTGTTTCTACTGCTCCTGCTGCCACTACTGACAGTACGGTTCGCTTGCAGTGGACCACTCGTGACGCTGTTGCTCGTCTTGCTGTTCGTAGTCACCTGCCGCCTGCTGAGCGCGCGCATTTTGGCCAGTACAAGACTGCTCAGTCTTTGTATGACGCTGTAGTTGCACGCTACTCCTCCCCTGCCACTGCTGCCCTCAGCCGCCTCATGCTGCCGTACCTTTTCCCTGACCTTGCCGCCTTTGCCACAGTCGCTGACCTAGTTGCTCACCTCCGCGCTAGTGACGCCCGCTACCGCGCTGCCCTTCCCACTGAGTTCTGTGCGAAGAACCCCCCCCCCCCCCCCATGTACATCACCCTTTACTACCTAGTCACCCGCCTCCCTGACTCCCTTTCTTCAGTCAGGGACCACTTTCTCTCCCTTTGCCCCACCGAGCTCACTGTCGACCTGCTAGAGGAGCGCCTCGCTGCAGCTGAGAAGAGTATCTTAGCTGTAGGTGCTTCTCGCGGCGACCGTCGCACCCCTTTCTTTGAGGGGTGTTCCCCTGTCCCCCTTCTCCCCTCGTTGGCACTGAGGAGGTCGGAGCTGCGTCTGCCCCTAGTGGGAGACGCCGCACCAGCAAGGGGAAGAGGAGCAAGGGTGGTGGAGGGGGCGGCGGGGGAGGCAGTGGAGGAGGTGGAGGAGGCGGAGGGGGTGGCGGTGGAGGTGGGGGTGGTACCGGGAGTGGGGGCTTCAGTGGCGGCGGTGGGGGTAGTGGAGGCAGCGGCGGAGGTGGTGGAGGTAGCGGCAGCGGTGGTGGAGGTGGCGGCGGCGGGGGTGCTGGTCGAGGTGCAGCCGCGCAGCGTGGAGGCTTTGGTGGTAGCCAGCGCCAGCAGCAGCCGCGCTCCCGTGAGACCCCGTCGGCCCAGCAGCTTCGTGAGTGGTACGCTGGGCGTGGGAGGTCTGGGGGTGCTGGTCCCTGCACTTACGTTCTTCGCACCGGCAGTCGTCGTGGGGAGGCGTGTGGGCTGCCACACACTACGCAGCGCTGCTTCGGTCGCTAGACTGACGCTTGGCGTGCCCAGTTTCCTGACGCTGTTGAGCTCCCTCGCTGGCATGACCTGCTTCTGCAGAATGTGGCTATCTTTGATCTTGATTTCGATGCTATCCTTGCTGCCATGTATGCTTTTGCTGATAGTGCTGAGGGTGACTGTTACCTGAGTGTCCCGCCCGACCCGGGCATTGCGGCTGCTGCTCTAGGTGCTAGTGCGTCTGCTGCTCCAGGTACTGGTACGTCTGCGGCTCCAGGTGCTGGTGCGTCTGCTCTCTCTGGTACTGCACCTACTGAGGCCTTGCACACTTTCACACTTGACTCTGGTGCTTCGCGCTCTTTCTTTAGAGACAGCACCACACTCACGCCGCTCAGTCGGCCTGTCGCAGTCTCCCTTGCTGATCCCTCTGGGGGCCTAGTCCTTGCACACTCTTCCACGGTTCGAACGTGTCCTGCGGCCCCGTCGGGCTTGCTGTCGGGACTCCACCTCCCCTCGTTCTCTACGAACTTGGTGAGTGGAGCTGACCTCCAGGACGCCTGGGTTGACCAGTTCGCCCCTGGAGGTCAGCGTGTGACCCACTGCACTTGCTCTCGGACGGGTCGCCACCTGGCCACGTTCACCCGTCGGCCAGGGTCGAGTCTGTACACACTGACTACTGCGCCTCCTCCGGTCTCTGCGTCTAGTCAGGTAGCTGCGTCTAGTCAGGTGTTTGCTGCCGCGTCCAGGTCTAGTCCTGCGTCTGCCCCCTGCTCGTGTCGTCCTCTGTCGCACGAGACTCTCCTTTTGGCACCACCACCTTGGTCACCCCTCCCTGCCTCGTCTTCGAGGTATGGCCTCCCGTACCCTTGTCTCGGGTCTACCCCGGTCCCTCCCTCCCCTTCCTCCGGGGCCTGCCCCTACCTGTGTTCCTTGTGTCGAGGGCCGGCAGCGCGCCGCTCCTCACTCCTCCACGTTCCCTCCGACTAAGGCTCCTCTGCAGACTCTTCACATGGACGTGTGGGGCCCAGCCCGCGTCCGTGGACAGGGTCACGAGCGTTACTTCCTGCTGGTCGTTGACGACTACTCGCGCTACACCACAGTCTTCCCCTTGCGCAGCAAGGGTGAGGTCCCTGAGGTGTTGATCGACTGGATCCGTGGTGCTCGTCGCCACCTCAGTGAGAGTTTCGGCTCGGACCTTCCTGTTCTGCGTCTGCACTCAGACAGAGGTGGTGAGTTTTCCTCCGACCTCCTGAGGACCTTCTGTCGTGCGGAGGGCATCCGCCAGACGTTCACGCTTCCGGCCTCCCCACAGCAAAATGGGATTGCTGAGCGCCGCATTGGCATGGTCATGGACGTCGCTCGTACGTCCATGATCCATGCGGCTGCTCCCGTGGCGTTCCCTGTGTCTTCCTTGGCTTCCCTCCTGACGCACCCGGATGGCAGTTCTACCACCCCACCTCGCGTTGTGTTCTGTCCTCTCAGGATGTCACGTTTGACGAGTCGATGTCTTACTACCGTCTCTTTCCCTACCGCACTGCCTCTCTCCCCCCCCCCGCCGCTCTTCCTAGCACCAGGTACTCCCCCGGTAGACCCCCTCCCCCCCGAGGGTCCTGCCCCCTCAGGTGTGTCCCAGGTAGACCCTGCCGAGCCGGTCGAGGTAGCTGTCGACTCAGGTGCTGCTAGGGGTGCTGAGCCTGCGGGTGCGGGGACTGGGGGTGCGGGGACTGGGGGTGCTGAGCCTGAGCGTGTGGAGCCTGAGGGTGCTGCGTCTGGGGGTGCTGAGCCTGGGCGTGTGGAGCTTGAGGGTACTGCGTCTGGAGGTGCTGAGCCTGCGCGTGCTGCGTCTGGCGGTGCTCTAGGGTTCCCGTCGCGGCGGGAGCCCCTCTCTCCACAGCAGCTTCGTGAGTGGTACTCTCGGCGCTGTCGAGGTGCTGCTGGTGCTGGAGGTGCTGCTGGAGCTGCTGGTGGTGCTGCTGGTGCTGGAGCTGCCGCTAGAGCTGCTGGAGGTGCTGCTGGTGCTGGTGCTGCTGGAGCTGCTGGAGGTGCTGCTGGTGCTGGAGGTGCTACTGGAGCTTCTGGAGGTTGTGCTGGTGCTGGAGGTGCTGCTGGAGCTGCTGGAGGTGCTGCTGGTGCTGGAGGTGCTGCTGCAGCTGCTGGCGGTGCTGCTAGTGCTGGAGCTGCTGCTGGAGCTTCTGGAGGTGCTGCTGGTGCTGGTACTGCTGGAGCTGCTGGAGGTGCTGCTGGTGCTGGAGGTGCTGCTGGAGCTGCTGGTGGTGCTACTGGTGCTGGAGGTGCTGCTGGAGCTGCTGGAGCTGCTGGAGGTGCTACTGGTGCTAGAGCCGCTGGCGCTGCTGGAGGCGCTGCGCGGCCGCGGCCGTACTACGTTCCTCTCCTTCTGCAGGTTCTTGGTTCCCCGCCTTCTCCTGGTCCTCTTCCTCCTTTCCTGAGTCCACCGCCTGTCCAGTCCCAGTCGCAGTTACAGCCGGCCTCTCCACTACCTGGTCCTTCTCCTTACTCTGGACCGACTAGAGGTCTTACGGAGCGTCGTGAGCCTGAGTCGCGTCCTGTGTCGCCTGAGTCTCGTTCTGCGTCGCCTGTCCGTACTGTTCGCGCTGGTCGTGTTTCGTGTCTGCGTCCTCCTCCTGTCCTTGGCACTCACTCTATGACTCTGCGTCCTTCCACTGCTCCACAGCGTGTCCCTCTGCCGTCTCCTCTTGCGTCCTCTCTTCCTGCCAGTCCGGACCCTGCGTCTGACTCCCTACGTGCTGCCAGTCCAGCTGTCACGCGCTTTCTGGCCACTGCTGTCACTGACCCTCTGTTTGAGTCCACTGCTGCGTCTGCTCTTGTTACTGAGCTTGTTGAATTTGCTGCAGCATGTCGCCTAGACTACGCCACTAGTCTTGTGGCTGAGTCTGCGTCTGTGTCTGTCTGTCCTCTGTCCGTCGGGGGTGAGTGTGCTCTTGGCACAGACGTCCTTGAGGACAGACAGGAGGACTTTGAGTGCTTTGCCGCTGCTTCACCTCATCTCGTGTCCATGCTGCTTGCCCCTGAGGGAGACCCCGATGCACTAGACATCCCGACCCCGCGCTCTTACGCAGAGGCGATAGAGGGTCCCTACTCCTCTCAGTGGCAGGCAGCCATGGACGCCGAGATGGCTTCCTGGAAGTCCACAGGCACCTACGTAGACGAGGTTCCCCCACCTGGGGCAAACATCGTCAGTGGCATGTGGATCTTCAGGGTGAAGCGGCCACCGGGTTCTCCGCCTGCCTTCAAGGCGCGTTACGTTGCACGTGGCTTCAGTCAGCGTCAGGGATTTGACTTCTTTCAGACCTTCTCCCCTACCCTGAAGATGACCACTCTTCGGGTACTGCTGCACGTTGCTGCTCAGCGTGACTACGAGCTCCACTCGCTTGACTTCAGCACAGCCTTCCTACAGGGCAGCCTGCACGAGGAGATCTGGCTGCGCCGCCCACCTGGCTTCACTGGGTCGTTTCCTGCTGGTACCCAATGGAGCCTCCGGCGGCCAGTCTACGGTCTCCGCCAGGCACCCCGTGAGTGGCACGACACACTCAGGACGACTCTTACTGCTCTTGGTTTTGCTCCTTCCAATTCTGACCCTTCTCTGTTTGTACGCACTGACACTACTCTGCCGCCGTTCTACGTTCTCGTGTACGTAGACGACCTCGTCTTTGCTACTGCTGACACTGAGGCACTCGCCCACGTGAAGTCCGAGCTGCAGAAGAGACACACGTGCACAGACCTGGGTGAGCTGACAAGCTATCTTGGCTTGCGGATCACCCGGGACAGAGCACAGCGCACCATTACCTTGACTCAGTCACACATGGTGCAGCAGGTCCTTCAGCGCTTCGGCTTCACGTACTCCTTGCCACAGTCCACTCCTCTGCCTACCGGTCACTCGATCTCAGCTCCACCTTCGGACAAGTCCGTAGAGCCGAGTGGCTCGTATCCAGAGCTTGTGGGCTGCCTCATGTACCTGATGACTTGCACACGACCTGACCTTGCATACCCTCTCAGCCTTCTGGCTCGCTACGTGGCTCCCGGCAGGCACCGAAAGGTGCACTGGGATGCTGCGAAGAGGGTGTTGCGATACTTGTGCAGTACATCGGGCGTGGGGCTCGTGCTTGGAGGACGGGCTCGAGTTGTCCTCACTGGTCACGCTGACGCCTCTTGGGTTGACGACTTGGCTACGCAGCGGTCCTCACAGGGTTACACCTTCAGTCTTGGCCCCGGTTCTGTCTCTTGGCGGTCTACCCGCTCTTCTTCTGTTCTCAGCTCCAGTTGTGAGGCTGAGATCTACGCTGGGGCCATGGCTGCACAGGAGCTACGCTGGCTCACCTACCTGCTGACCGACTTGGGAGAGGCGCCTCGTTCTCCTCTAGTTCTGTACGTCGACAACAAGGCCATGCTGGCCTTGTGTCAAGAGCACAGACTGGAGCACAGAACGAAGCACATTGCTCTGCGCTACTTCCTTGCTCGAGAGTTGCAGCAGCGTGGCCAGCTTCGTCTTGCTTACGTGGCCTCTCAGGCCAACACTGCTGATGTTTTCACCAAGGCACTTCAGCCTTGTGATCATCAGCATTTCTGTACTGTGTTAGGCCTTGTACCTACTATGCCTCACTTGCTTTCTTCTTGACTCTGCTTGTACTGTACTCTTTATACATATACCTGCATGCTTACACTTGCTAGGTTGTGTTCACTGTATTGTTTGTTCTCCTTTATATAACTCTGCATGTGAAATGGCCTTGTGGCCATTTGCTTGTGCTCAGACTGCGTGGTGACTTTGTGATCCACCCTGAGCTTGCTTTGCCTTTCTTGACTGGTCTTGTGACCTCTTGTTCTCCCCCACTTTGCCTATGGGGGTGTGTCAAACTTATATGCTATAGTCTGTTTAGGCTGTAGTGGGGTAGTTCATATAGGGTACAACACTTTTAGGTTTTCATACTTGTACCCACCTGCTGCCTAGTTCATTCATTCCATTCTCTCACATTCTAACACGGCGTGCGTCGCCCATATCAGCTTCTGCAACGCAACTGTTCTCAGTGGGGTCATATCCTGTCCAGCGTATCAGGAACTCGAGGGTCTTGCCGCCGCGGCGCCGATGAGTGAGAATGCGCTCCATTTTGTACTCTGGCTCATCTTGTATGAGAACAGGTGGTGTTGGCGATAGCTGCTGTCCTTGGAACTGTTGGTTGGGGTCCTTGTAGGGCTTCAGTAGCTGAACACGGAAAGCATTGTGAATCTTCCATGTAGTAGGTAAGCGCAAGCGGAATGTTACTGGTGTCACCTGCGCCTCAACGTGAAAAGGACCACAGAAGCGAGGCCGGAGCTTGGATGGTAGGTGAGACAGTTTCAAGTTGCGCGTGTTGAGAAGCACCTGATCTCCGACTGCTACTGAGTGATCAAGTTGCCGTCGATCGGCATACTGCTTCTAGGAGTTCTGCATCGTGGTGAGACATTGCTGAGTCTTCTCCCATAGCTGCTGCATGGTGGTGACGAAGTTATGTGCGGCTTGGACATGTGCCGGTGTGGTTGTCTGCAGTGGTGTATGTGGTTCCTGTCCGTAGCACAGGAAGAAAGGAGATTTCCATGTGGCCGCATGTGACGCGTTGTTGTAAGCGAACTCTAGGGTCGGTAACTGTGTGTCCCAGTGGCTGACATCGTCTTTGCAGGCTGTGCGCAGTGACTGTTCAACCACCTGATTGAGTCGCTCCGTCTGTTCGTCAGTCTGGGGGTGGTATGCTGAAGACATTGCAAGCTTAGTCTGAATTTTGGGTCCCTGTCTGAGATGAGTATAGCGGGGATGCCATGGATGGTGATGATTTGGTCGAAGAAGAGGCGAGCAGTTGCTTCAGCTGTAGCCATGGCGTTGGTCAGGATGAAGTGACCCATTTAAGAGAAATTGTTGATCACCACGAGTATAGCGTCATGCCCTCGTGAGGTCAAAGGAAGTCCCATGATGAAGTCGAGGCTAACGACTTGCCATGGCTGCTCCGGTACGGGTAGAGGCTGAAGTAACCCTGCTTTTTTCTGTTTACTACTCTTCATCCACTGGCACGTGTCGCATGAGGTGACGAACTGTTGTACGTCTGCTGCCATCCTGGGCCAGTAGTAATGCTTCGCTATCCTTGCTAACGTCTTGTTGCTCCCGAAATGTCCCGTGTATGGTACGTCGTAAAACTCCTCCAGCAGAATCTGTCGGAGCGGGGCATAGTTGAGTACCCAAACCTTTCCTGTGCCCTTCCTTACAGCTAAGTCTTTCTCCCACTGTAACAGCTTCTGTTTCTCTGCCGTAGTAATCTCTGCGTCCACGGAGTACCCATGTTAGAATAGACCCTTGATCGGAGGGTTCATCCCGTCGAGTTGGATGCCTACTACATGTTCGGGGCGGCTCAACGTGTCAGAATGTGATATTGCTTACTTCGTGTAGGCTATAGTGGGGTAGCCCATAAGGGGTACAACCTAATTAGGGTTAGTACTTGTACCCAACTGTTTCATAGTTCATTCATTCTCGCTTACACTTCCTGACACAACGCGTCTACTTTGTTGTGTAGACCGGGCTTGTAGACGATGTCGTAGTGGAAGTGAGTTTCCAGGAAGTCCACCCACCGCACCTGTCGTCGTGAGAGCGTCGGCTGCGACTTCAGGTATTTGAGACTGCTGTGGTCAGTATATACTGTAGTCTTGTCTCCCTCTAGGTAACACGTCCACACCTTGAAGGCTATGACTATCGCTAAGGCTTCCTTGTCATGGATGGGGTAGTTGATCTCTGCTCCGTGTAATTTCTTACTAAGATAGGCGATGGGCTGCAAACTGCGTCCATGATCCAGCATCAGTACTGCTCCGACTGCTTGGTCACTAGCATCTGCTTCCACCACGTAGTCCTTGTCTGGGTCCGGAAAGATGAGTACTGGCGCTGTAGTCAGTGCTGTATGTAGCTGCTCCATGGCTTGCTGATGAGGAGTATCCCATTTGTAGGGCGTATCCTTTTTCAGTAGGTCGGTCAGTGGCGCTGCTATCTTAGCGTACTGCAGTACGAACCTGTTGTAGTAGTTGGCGAAGCCTAGGAACTGCTGCAACTCCTTCACGTTCTCCGATACTTTCCACTTCTTAACGGCTTCGATCTTCTGCGGGTCCACGTGTACGCCCTCGGCACTCACCATGTGCCCGAGAAACTGCACCTTCTTTAGGGCGAAGTCGCTCTTTGACAGCTTCACGTAGAACTTGCTCTTCCGCAGGATCTCGAACACTTTCCGCAGATGCTCCACGTGCTCCTTCATGTTCTTGGAGTATATTAAAATGTCGTCCAGGTACACCACTACGCACTCGTTCAGCAGGGGCCGTAGGATGTGATTCATCTCCGCCTGAAACGTTGCTGGTGTGTTGCAGACTCCGAATGGCATCACCAAGTATTCATAGGAGCCGTCTCTGGTACGGAACGCCGTCTTGTGGATCGAGTTGTCCGCCATCTTGATCTGCCAGTAACCCGAGCGTAGGTCTAGCTTCGAAAACATTGTTGCACCACGTAGTTGGTCGAGAAGATCGTCGATGCGCGGTATGGGGTATTTGTTTTTTACTGCCTGTTTGTTCAGTGCGTGGTAGTCGATGCACATCTGTAAACTACTGTCTGGTTTTGGAGTAAAGAGAACTGGTGCACCATAGGGAGAGGTGGATGGGCGGATCAGTTGTTTGTCCAGTGGATACTCTATCTGCTTCTTTATGTTTGTCAATTCTGTCGGACTCATTCGGTATGGTGCACGTGAGACGGGTTTCGCACCTGGTTCCTCCACGATCTCGTGCTCGTGGGTGCGTGCTGGAGTTACGCGTGCGGGTAGGTCGCTGGGCATTATATCTTTGTACTGCTCCAAGACCTCCTTCGCTACTGCAGGTAGCTCTGAACTCGGCTTCTCCTCCTCTTCTGCTGCCATAACCAGTGTTAAGTACCCGTGTTACTCTCGTTCACTGTCCGTTCGAACCGTGCCAGTGTCGTTTCAGGAACGCTCCCTGTATCCGTCCAGCTTCGCAGCTCCACTCGTTTCCCGTTGTTGTAGATGCACGCCTTCCTGTTGATCTAATCGATCTCGGGGTTGAACCACTTCAAGAAATCTCGCCCCAAGATGAAATCTAAACCCTTGATGTTCGTGATCGGCAACGTCGGCTTCCACCTCAGCGCCCCTATGTGCAGCTGCAGTGATGCTTCGCTGTGGATGGGAAGTTTCGTACCGTCCACCATTGTTGCCGTGAACTTGGTCTCCTCTGAAGATTCTCCAATTTTCTCCAACGTTCCGCGGTCACACACCGAGTGAGATGCACCGCTGTCCACAAGAGCCTGGAGGCGTCGCCCTTCGCATAAAACCTCGAGGAGTAGTGGTTCCTGCTGTGCTGAGTAGCCAAAGAGGGTCTCATTGATAGGATCATAGGGTACATCAAAGATATTACTATCCCTATTTCCTATACGTGACTCAGCACTTTCCAACTTCACCTGGGAGGTAAGAGATTTTTCCGAGGCTTGAACAACTTCTCCTGAGCCTGGAATTTTCCTCTAAGCCTTTGCAGCCGTGTAGGCTTCACCTGTGGGCAACAGGGAGCCCTAACACTATGCTGTGGGGAGAGAACATTAACTCCACAGAACTCACGACCCTTTTCTACGCTCCGTAATGCTTTGCCCAACTTCTCAGGTACCTGAATAATGTCTAAAGGCTTTTTCTTGGCCTCTAACTCTCCCCTGAATTTTTTAAAGGCTTGAAAACCACGAGAAGTAATATTCTTGGTTAAACTATCTTTGTAGGATAACTTAAACGAATTCTTACTTTCGTGGGTGTTCGGCTGGAGTTTCCCGGTCGGTGCAGATTCTTTTTTCGCGGAGCCTCCATTCGCCTCGGCGATTTCCCCTGTTGCCGGCCGGTCGTGACGTTTTATATTTGCGCCATCATTTTCTCCTTTTTTTCGCCCGCTCCAAAGTCGCCACGTCGTTGCCATTTTTCTCTTTTCGGATCTTTACGTGATCGCCAGGTCGATCCGCGGCTACTGGCGATTCCCATTTTTTCACTTCGGGGGTGCTGTACTGTTGCCGCCCAGCCATGCCGCACGTGCTTTCTTCATTTTGTAGCACGACAGGATTTGATGTCCAAACGCAGTGACCGGAGGAGACGCAGTAGTCAGTGTGTACAGACTCGACCTAGGCCGACGGGTGAATGTGGCCAGGTGGCGGCCCGTCCGAGAGCAAGTGCAGTGGGTCACACGCTGACCTCCAGGGGTGAACTAGTCAACCCACGCGTCCTGGAGGTCAGCTCCACTCACCAAGTTCGTAGAGAATGAGGGGAGGTGGAGTCCCGACAGCAAGCCCGACGGGGCCGCAGGACACGGTAGAACCGTGGAAGAGTGCGCAAGGACTGGGCCCCCAGAGGGGTCAGCCAGGGAGACTACGACAGGCCGACTGAGCGGCGTGAGTAGGGTGCTGTCGCGAAAGAAGGAGCGTGAAGCACCAGAGTCAAGTGTGAAAGTGTGCAAGGCCTCAGTAGGTGCAGTACCAGAGATAGCAGACGCACCAGCACCTGGAGCAGCAGACGCACCAGTACCTGGAGTAGCAGACGCACTAGCACCTAGAGCAGCAGCCTCAATGCCCGGGTCGGGCGGAACACTCAGGTAACAGTCACCCTCGGTACTATCAGTCACAGCATACATGGCAGCAAGGATAGCATCGAAATCAAGATCAAAGATAGCCACATTCTGCTTAAGCAGATCACCCCAGCGAGGGAGCTCAACAGCGTCAGGAAACTGGGCACGCCAGGCGTCAGTCAGGCGACCAAAGCAGCGCTGCGCAGTGTGTGGCAGCCCGCATGTCTCCCCACGACGCCCGCCGGTGTGAAGAACGTAAGTGCAGGGACCAACATCCCCAAACCTCCCACGCCCAGCGTACCACTCACGAAGCTGCTGGGCCGACGGGGTCTTACGGGAACGCGACTGCTGCTGGCGCTGGCTACCACCAAAGCCTCCACGCTGCGCGGCTGCACCTCGACCAGCACCACCGCCGTCGCCACCTCCACCACCACTGCCGCTGCCTCCACCGCCGCTGCCGCTGCCTCCACCACCCCCACTGCCGCCACCGAAGCCCCCACTCCCGCCACCACCCCCACCTCCACCGCCACCCCCCCCGCCTCCTCCACCGCCTCCACCGCCGCCCCCCACCATCCCCTCCACCACCCTTGCCCCCCTTGCCCTTGCTGGTGCGGCGCCTCCCGCTAGGAGCAGACGCAGCCCCGACCTCCTCAGTGCCAACGAGGTCGACAGCAGCAGCAGAAGCAACAGAGGGGAGAAGGGGGACAGGGGAACACCGCTCAAAGAAAGGGGTGCGACGGTCGCCGCGAGAAGCACCGACAGCTAAGATACTCTTCTCAGCCGCAGTGAGGCGCTCCTCTAGCTGGTCGACAGTGAGCTCGATGGGGCAAAGGGAGAGAAAGTGGTCCCTGACTGACGCAAGGGAGTCAGGGAGGCGGGTGACTAGGTAGTAAAGGGTGATGTACATGGGGGGGGGGGTTCTTGGCACAGAACGCAGTGGGAAGGACAGCGCGGTAGCGGGTGTCACTAGTGCGGAGGTGGGTAATGAGGTCAGCGACAGTGGCAAAGGCGGCAAGGTCAGGGAACAGGTACGGCAGCATGAGGCGGCTGAGAGCAGCAGTGGCAGGGGAGGAGTAGCGCGCTATGACAGCGTCGTACAAAGACTTAGCAGTCTTGTACTGGCCAAAAAGTGCGCGCTCAGCAGACGGCAGGTGACTACGAACAGCAAGGCGAGCAACAGTGTCACGAGTGGTCCACTGCGAGCGAACCGTACTGTCAGCAGTGGCAGCAGGTGCAGTAGAGACACTGGACGTGTGATCGAAAAGGGATACCCCATCCCTAGAGTCACACTGAAGAAAGAGCTGCAGGTCGTCAACCCACACGTCAAAGTCAACTGCACGCCCCTCAGCATCAAAGGTGAGAACAGTAGGGCTAGCCATAGCAGCAGTAGCAGCAGTAGCAGCAGTAGCAGCAGTAGCAGTAGTGGCAGCAGAAGCAGTGCAAGCAGAAGGGCAGCGCGGCTCGGCAGTGCGGCGCGGCTCGGCTGGGCGGTGCGGCTCGGTGGGGCGGCGCGGCTCGGCTGGGCGGCGCGGCTCGGCTGGGCGGCGCGGCTCGGTTCCAGGCAGCGCGGCGCGGCAGCAGGCGTGGCGGCGCGGCAGGGCACTGCGGGTGCTTACCAGGGGCGGGTGCAGGGCAGGGCCGCAGCTGGCGGTTTAGGTCAGGGCTGCGACCGGGGCGGCAGCAGGGCAGGGCCGCGACAGGGCGGCTGCAGGGCAGAGGCCGCGACGGGCGGCGAAGGCAGGGCCGCGACTGGGGCGGCAGCAAGGCAGGGCCGCACCAGGGGGCGGCTGCAGGGCAGGTGCCGCGATGGACGGCGAAGGCAGGGCCGCGACAGTGGGCGGCTGCAGGGCAGGGCCGCGACAGGGGGCGGCTGCAGGGCAGGGACCGCGACGGGCGGCGAAGGCAGGGCCGGGGCCGCGACAGGGCGGCTGCAGGGCAGAGGCCGTGACGGGCGGCGAACGGGCCGACGACGGGCGGCAAAGGGGTCGGGACGGGCCGGCGACGGGCCGGAACGGGCCGGGCCGGGATGGGCCGGGTCGGGCCTAGACGGGCCGGGACGGGCCAGCGACGGGCGGCGAAGAGCAGCACGGGGCCGCAGTGGGCGGCAAAGGCAGGGCCGCGACGCGTGGCGACGGGCCAGCGACAGGCAGCTACGGGCCGGGACGGGCCGGCTGAGGCAGGGCCGCGACGGGCCAGCTAAGGAAGGGCGCGCGACGGTGCAGGTAAGGCAGGCGCGAGGCGCGCTTCGGGCAGGGCAGGGAAAAAAAAGTTCGTGGTGGGCCCTAAAAAAAACGTTCCCATGAGGGAACCTGCTCAGAATACCATGTTAGAATAATACTGACCGAATGAATGACTGAACTAGCAAGCAGGTGGGTACAAGTAGGAAACCTAAAAGTGTTGTACCCTATATGAACTACCCCACTACAGCCTAGATAGACTATAGCATATAAGTTTGACAGACGACTCGGGTAACTGCTCAGTATCGAGTCAGTTATGTGTCCTTGCTCTCGCACTGTATTTTTCGTCGAGTCAAAGGTCAGCGACCTTTGACCTTCGCGTAACCTCCAGCTGTTACGGTTGTTTCGCTGTAGTCCGCTCCGTTTCGTGTCGATACTTCGATTACTTCAGAAGCGTTAAATTACTTGTTTCCAATTCCAACACTCCCCTTCGCTTCTGGAGTGTTGCTGTTGATGACGTGTCCTTGTCCAGTCAGCACCATGCAGTACTCGAACTTCTATTTTCCAAGTTTCTTGGTCAAGTAATCGGCTGCCATCTCGGATGTGGGACAGTAGGATAGCTCGAGTCTTCCCTTCTCAATTTCGTCTTTTACAAAGAAGTACCGGAGGGCGATGTGCTTCGTTCGATTTGCGAACCCATTTTTGTTCGCTATGCGAATGGCCGATTGATTGTCGCAGAAGAGGGAGAAGCTGGGTAACTGAGCCAATTTTGCTTCCTCCAACAATTCGCGAAGATATAGCCCTTCCTTGGTGGCTGAGTAGAGTGCGATATATTCTGCTTCGGCTGAGGAGAGAGCGATTAGCTCTTGCTTGTTCGACTGCCATGAGATAGGGCCGATAGGTTCGAGTCGGTAGATGTAGCTAGTTCGAGATCGCCTGTTGTCAGAATCTCCAGCGTGATCGGCGTCGACGTAGCCGATTAACTTAGGTGTCGTAGTTCCGGTCTTGTGGTAGGTTAGTCCGATCGTCGGGGTGCTGATGAGGTAGTGAAGTGCACAGTCGAGCTCCATCATGTGTTCTGCTTCGGGCTTCTTGAGGTAGTGTCAGAACATTATAGCTTTTCATTTGTGTAGGCTGTAGTGGGGCAGCCCATAAGGGGTACAACCCACCTAGGGTTAGTACTTGTACCCAACTTCTGTTCAATGCATTCATTTCTCGTTCATTACTTTCAACATGGTTTCAGAGCAGGTCCCTCGCTAGGACCGCCTTTCTTTCCTTGGGCCCACCACCTGCTGCCCTGCGAGTAGCCCCTTGGCCCCGGCCCCTTGGCCCGTCTCGCCCCTTAGGCCCGTCGCGCCCCTTAGGCCCGTCGCGCCCCTAGAAACCTCGGCCCCCCAAGGCTCGTCGCGCCCCTTAGGCCCGTCGTGCCCCCACGGCCCCGTTTTTCCCTAGGCCCCGGCCCCTTGGCCCGTCGCGCCCCTAGGCCCGTCGCGCCCCTTAGGCCCGTCGCGCCCCCCACGGCCCCGTTTCCTAGGCCAGTCGCGCCCCTCGGCCCCTTCGCCCCTCGGCCCCGGCCCCTTGGCCCGTCGCGCCCCTAGGCCAGTCGCGCCCCTAGGCCCCTCACGCCCCTTAGGCCCGTCGCGCCCCCCCACGGCCCCGTTTCCTAGGACCGTCGCGCCCCTCGGCCCCTTCGCCCCTAGGCCCGTCGCGCCCCTAGGCCCGTCGCGCCCCACGGCCCCGGTTCCTGCCCGACGTGCCCCTAGGCCTCGGTCCCGGCCCTTCGCGCCTCTAGGCCCGTCGCGCCCCCCCCCCCTCCCCCCCTCAGGCCCCGGTTCCTGCCCGTCACGCCCCTAGGCCCGTCACGTCCCAAGGCCCCGGTTCCGACCAATCACGCCCCCAGGCCCCTCGACCCGCGACCCAGGCCCCTCGGCCCCTAGGCACCTCGGCCCCCAGGCCCCTCGGCCTCTAGCCTCGGCCCCTCGGCCTCCACTCTTCGTGTTTGGCCCCTCAGCCGCTAGGCCCCTCGGCCGCTACTACTGCTGTTGCTACTGCTGCTCCTGCATACTGTGCCACTATGGCCTCGCTTCGAGTTCTCGCATCCGATCATGAGGGTAGACCGGTTCAGTTTGACACGTGGCTCGACGACCTGCAGCTGTACCTACTGAGCGATATTAAGGACGGTGTTTCCCTGTTTGATCACGTGTCCGGTGCAGCTACTGCCCCTCCCACCACAGCTGACAGTGCGACTCGCTCACTGTGGCTTTCTCGCGACGCTGCTGCCCGCTTAGCCATTCGCAACCACCTGTCGTTAGCCGAATGCGCTCACTTCGGACAGCACAAGACCGCACAGGCACTGTACGACGCTGTAGTCGCTCGCTACTCCTCCCCTGCCACTGCTGCTCTAGGCCGCCTGCATCTGCCCTACCTGTTCCCCGAGCTGTCCGCCTTTGCCACAGTCGGGGACCTGGTTTCCCACCTTCGCGCTAGCGATGCTCGCTACCGCGCTGCCGTCCCTGCTGAGTTCCTTGACAAGAACCAGCCCCCGATGTTCATCACCCTCTACTTCATAGTCACTTGCCTCCCTGACTCTCTTTGCTCTGTCAGGGACCACTTCCTCTCTCTTGACCCCACCTCCCTCACTGTTGACCTCCTCGAGCAGCATCTCCTCGCAACTGAGACTAGTGCAGTTGTTGTAGGTGCTGCTCGTGGCACTCCGCGCCCGCCCTTCTTTGAGGGGTGCTCCCCCTCCCCCCTTGCCCCCTCCTACACCTCTGCTGCTGCTGCAGACGTCTCTGTTGCTGAGGAAGTCGGGGCTGCTTCTGCTAGTGCGAAGCGCCGCAGCGGCAAGGGCAAGGGTGGCAAGGGTGGAGGGGGTGGCAGCGGCGGTGGTGGAGGTGGCAGCGGGAGTAGTGGTGGGGGCAGCAGTGAAGGTGGTGGCGGCGGTGGGACTGATGGAGGGAGTGGGGGCTCTGGTGGCGGCGGTGGAGGCAGCAGTGGGAGTGGCGGTGGTGGCGGCAGTGGGAATGGTGGCGGTGGGAATGGAGCCGGATGTTCCGGGTCTGGGGATCTCGTGCCTTTGTTCGCAATACGTCCACGGATAAGCTCTCCCCAGGAGCTATCCCAAGCGTCTTCCTTGGCTTTGTCCCTCACGCGCCTAGCTGGCAGTTTTACCACCCCACCTCGCGCCGTGTCTTCCCTTCTCAGGACGTCACGTTTGACGAGTCGGTTCCCTTTTACCGTCTCTTCCCCTACCGCTCTGCTCCTCCCTCGCCCCCGCCGCTCTTCCTTGCTCCCGGTCCCCCTCCGGTAGACCCCCTCCCGCCCCAGGGTCCTGCTCCGTCAGGTGTGTCCCAAGTAGACGCTCTCCCTGGTCCTGCGCCTGTTCAGGTAGCTGTCGGCTCAGGTGCTGCGTCTGGGGGTGCTGCGTCTGGGGGTGCGGAGCGCGGGGGTGCGGAGTTTGAGGGTGCTGAGACTGAGGGTGTTGAGCCTGGGGGTGCTGTGTCGGAGGGTGCGGAGTCTGGAGGTGCTGAGCTTCAGGGTGCTGCGTCGGAGGGTGCGGAGTCTGGAGCTGCTAGAGCTGGAGGTGCTGGAGTTGCTGCTGGAGCTGGTGTTACTGGAGGTACTGCGGCCACTGGTCGTGGAGGTGCTCGTACCCGGGGTACTGGAGCTGCCGGGACTGGTGGTGTTGAGGGTGCTGGAGCTGGAGACCCTACGGAGTCTGGGGCTACTGGTGCTGGTGGCTCTAGCGCTGGTGGCGCTGGAGCTGGAGGAGCTGGAGTTGGAGGCACTGGCGCAGGAGGTGTTGGAGCTGGAGGAGCTGGAGCTGTTGACCCTGGTGGCGCTGTGCGGCCGCGACCGTACTTCGTTCCCCTTCTTCAGCAGGTAGGTGGCGAGCTGACTAGCTTAGTAAGAGATCCGGACGGCAGGTAACAGCTGTGAAGAGTAGGCAGCCTAGCTTTCGTTGCTAGTCGCGAATGCCGGCGGGTTTGAGTAGGGCGGAGACTTTGCGATTTCCGTCGGTGTAGCGGTATGGCATGATGATGGTAGCTGGAGTAAGTCCGAATCGTTTAGCGATGGTGTCCATGTATTTTTCGGCGCTTAGGTAGATTGCGTTGTCGCCGTCTTGTATATTGAGTCCCAGGTACTGTGTCACGGTAGTCGCGACGGTGAGTGTTAGATCCCGCTGCAGCTCCCCTTCAAACCAGGTTGTTATGTCGTCGGTGGAGCCTATGTAGAGAAGGTCGTCTACGTAGACGATGAGTAGGATGTAGTTGGTCCCTTTAGTGAGTCGGTACATCCCTTGGTCGTGCGGTAGTTGGCGGAATCCGATGCGGACTAGGCGGGCGTGAAGATGCTGCTGCCACAGTCTTGGGGCTTGTTTGATTCCGTACAGCGACTTTTGCAGCTGACAAACTTGGTTGGGGTCTGCATTAGACCCATGTGGGTGTTCGACAAAGATCTCAGCATCGACAGGGGCGTAAAGGAGTGCGTTGGCGACGTCAATTTGTCGAGGTTTCTTCCGGTTCATGGCGGCTATCGCGAGGAGAATCCGCAGTGAGGTATGTCGACTAACTGGTGCGAATGTTTCCGTGAAGTCTCGTCCATGCTCTTGGTCGAAGCCGCGCACGACCCAGCGTGCCTTGAATTTGTCGATTGTTCCGTCGGCTTTTGTTTTCACGCGGAAAACCCATTTTCCCGTGAGAATGGTCTTGTTGCGTGCCACTCCGATAGGCACGACTTTCCAGGTGTTGCGTTCTTGCAGTGCCTTTAATTCTGTGTCCATGGCTTCGCGCCATTTTTCTCTATGTTTCCCCTCCAGAGCCTGCTGAATGTTGGCAGGCTCCTTAGGTGGTGGTGCTCCGTGGACGGCGGTGACGAGTCCTAGTGTTTGCAGTCCGCTCTGTGTGTAGCAGGGGAGATTTGCGTCCTCGGGATAAGCTGCTTCATCTCCCGCTTCTGGATCCGGTAAGAAATTGGGTCCTATGCGTTCGGAGACGTTGGTGTCGACCGGTTGGGGTGTAACGTAACCGTTGTCGGCGAAGTCGAAGTAGGTTTCGGCGTTGACACTTTCGCGAGGGTTGTCGTCATCCATGGGGATGTCCACTGAGCAATACGGAAGAGGTCCGGCTTCCTCCGAAGCTCCGTCCACGTTCTGCTCGTCCCAGTCAGCTTCGTCTGCCGCTGAAGCGAAGGCTCGGTTGCCACGGAAGCCACCCGTGAGGTCTCGATTTGCTGCCAAGTTGTCCAGGTATGTTTGAAGTGTGAGTCGCTCGTAGAAAATGACATCACGTGCTGCTACTGTTTCCTTCGAGTGGATGTCGAAAATCTTCCATGCGTTGTAATGCTTTTCGATGCCCATGTGTAGCCCCCACTGTGCGCGTTGGGAAAACCTTCTGGCTCTCGCAGTGTGTGGTCGGTACTGTACCATGCACCCAAAAACTCGTAACATTTTTGTGTTGCCCAGTTTTCCTGTCCACAGCAGGTGCGGTGATGCGTTGTTCGGGAGCGATGATGACGAGAGCAAGTTGTGCAGCATGACAGCGTGGTCCATCGCCTCAGGCCACTGGTGGTTGGGCAGTCGCATGCCACGCAACAGTTTGCGCATGGTGTTTTGGAGAGTTCTGTTCATACGTTCTGCCACGCCTTGCTGTTGATGGGCGTAGGGAAGCGAGATGAGTCGCTTGATGCCCCGTTCTGTGAGGTTCTGCCTGAACCTTTGTGACTGATATTCCCTCCCCTGTCTGACTAGAAGCTTTTCAGCTTTGCTCCTGATTCTCGTTCTGCCACAGGTAGCCAGGCGACGAAGGCTTCAAATGCCATGTCGCGACTTAGAAGGTTGAGGTGCGAGACGTATCGGGTGACGGCATCGATGAAAGTAATCACATCGTTATATGTTCCCTGACCTTGTTCGCGAGTATACTGGATGTCGCTGTATACTTTCTCTAGTGGTGCGCAAGCTGGCACGCTTGGATTGTGGTGAGAGACAAACGGTTGATGAGGTAAGTCGGCTTCGGGGCAAGTAAAACAGGTTCCTCGGACTCGTTGAAGTTCTCTGCCGTCGGGTAGAAGTAGGGAGTCTTTGTTGAGTACTGCTGCCTTGATCGTGTTGTTTAACGTTGTGTTGCTTGGATGTCCCAATCTTTCGTGCCACAGTGATTCGCTTGCACGATGTCCTGGTGAGCGCTTGTACAGGTCGGAGTTGGAGTAAAATCCCGCGGTGAGGTTGGCGCTTCTGTGAACTTTGCGTGGAGTGGGAGTTAACTGCTGCGCAGGAGTCGGTGGTGTGTCGTCGATGAGAACTGGTGCCGTCGAAGAGTCCGCGATTGGTGCCGTAGGTGTTGCTGTTGCTGCTGCTGTCGATGTTGTTTCTTCTTGCCGGATTGTTGCTAATGCCCTCGTTCTTTCTGCTTCAGGTATGGTATGTGAATACCAAAATCCTCCAGAACTGAAGTCGGGGTCGAGATCGGGTGGATGTGTCCAAGAGGTGAAGTTGACGATGGCGTCGCTATCGGCGGTTCCTTGGTCCTGAACAAAATCAAGAACGAAGACGTTATTCTTCAAGACCGCCTTGCCAATGTAGAGTCCGCCCTTTCCGTGGAATAACTTGAACTCCTGAGTGGTGCTGTCTGCTTCGAGATGAATGCCCTTTGCCATTAATTGACTGACGCTGAGTAAGTTGTAGCCGAGTCCTTCTGCAATTAGAACCTTTGACATTTGTAGAATAACGTTAGTTTCTCGAGACTGAAGTTGCACGATCCCTTGTCGTCGTGTGTGCAGGTTCTGGTTGTTGGCGACAGTGATTACAACTTCGCACTGAAGTTGGTGTTCCTGTTGAACGAAGCGACTTGAGGAGCACATGTGCTGCCCGCAGCAGCTGTCCAATAACCAAGTGTCTTTCCCGGACGGCTCGCTCTGGGCAATGGCTGCGTACGTCGGGTTGGGCTCCAGTGATTCGCGGCGAGGAGTGCGTTCATCGAGTTGTTCTTCTGGTGAGTTGAACGGTGGTGATCCGGTGATGCAGGAGTCTGTCGTTCTTGTCATACAGCTTACGATGTTTCTTGTGCCTTGCCCAGGTTTTGTCGTTGATGACGTTGAAGACTGTACTTGATTGGTGGGATGCGCCTGCGTAGAAGCTACTTGACTGCTTGAGGGCCGAAGTTGACGTTGCGGCGACGTCGACTGCTGCTGATTCGGGCAGTGTGTGCACGGATGTCCGGACGTCTTGCAGAGGTGACAGAACTGTGGGACGTATTGTTGGTTGTTTTGTCGATTGTTGTTGTTGTTGTAGCGCCGTTGAGTGTGAAATGCGAACTCTGGTGCAGACGCTCTTTTCTTGTGTCATTCTTCGTGTAGGTCCATATCCTGCTGTTCAGCGTGAATTTCGGCGCAGAGTGCTGCTTCGGAGATTTTCCCGTGAGCTCGGAGGAGTGCTCGAGTGGAGCGCCAATGAGGATCGAGGCCAGCGATGATGACTGTTACGAAGGCTTCTTCGGATATCGATCCTCCGCATCGAAGGAGTCTGTCGCGCAGTCCACGACAACGGCTAATATACGCCATTCCCTTTTCGCCGGGTTTCATTTCCACTGTTGTCAGCTGTGCCATGAGACGACTTTGGTTGACACTGTCTGTTGCTTGATACAGGTTCTTCAGATGGTCGTACGCCAGCTCTGCGGAGTTTCCGTATCCTCGATAAGACCGAATTTTCTGCTGCTCGTTTGGCGTTATGTTTCGAAGACGTATTGTGTACACCATCAGCGACTGATATTTATATTGCGATGAATGAAACAGTTGGGTACAAGTACGAACCCTAATTGGGTTGTACCCCTTATGGGCTACCCCACTATAGCCTACACAAATGTAAAAGCTATAATGTTCTGACACACCCCCATAGGCAAAGTGGGGGAGAACAAGTGGTCACAAGACCAGTCAAGAAAAGCAAAGCAAGCTCAGGGTCGATCACAAAGTCACCATGCAGTCCGAGCACAAGCAAAAGGCCACAAGGCCAGTTCACATGCAGAGTGATATAAAGAGAACAAACAAGACAGTGATCATATCCTAGCAAGTGAGGTGTCGGTGCGTAGAAACAGCGACAGGTCAGCAGTAGCAGGAGCAAACCCAAGAGCCGCAAATGTAGTCCTCATTGTGTCGTGCCACTCGCAAGGCACTTGACGACGACCGTAGACTGGCCGCCGAAGACTTTATTGAGTACCTGCAGGAAAAGACTCAGTGAAACCAGGTGGGCGGCGCAGCCAGATCTCCTCGTGCAGGCTGCCCTGCAGAAAAGCTGTGCTGAAGTCCAGAGAGTGCAACTCGTCGTCACGCTGAGCAGTGACGTGCAGCAACACCCGAAGAGTAGTCATCTTCAGGGTGGGGGAGAAGTTCTGGAAGTAGTCAACTCCTCGTCGCTGACTGAAGCCTCGAGCAACGTAACGCGCCTTGAAGGCAGGCGGAGAACCCGGCGGCCGCTTCACCCTGAAGATCCACATGCCATCGACTATGTTCGGCCCAGGTGGGGGAACCTCGTCGACGTAGGTGCCTGTGGACTTCCAGGATGCCATCTCGGCATCCATGGCTGCCTGCCACTGAGAGGAGTAAGGACCCGTAATCGCCTCTGCGTAAGAGCGCAGGGTCGGGATGTCTGGTGCATCCGGGTCTCCCTCAGGGGCAAGCAGCATGGAAGCGAAACGAGGTACAGCAGCTGCAAGACACTCAAAGTCCTCCTGCCTGTCCTCAAGGACGTCCGTGCCAAGAGCACACTCACCCCCGACTGACGGAGGACTAACAGACGCAGACTCAGCAACTAGAGCAGTGGCCTAGTCTAGACAGCAGGCAGCAGCAAAGTCAAGCAGCTCAGCAACGAGAGCGGACGCAGCAGCAGAATCAAAAGAAGGGTCAGTGACAGCAGTAGCGAGGAGACGAGAGACAATGGGACTGGCAGCACGAGCGCGGTCAGGGTCAGGGACCTCAGGAAGAGACGACTCAGGAGGAGCAGGCAGAGGAACACGCAGTGGAACAGAGGAAGGACGGAGTGCCATAGCGTGCGTGCCGGGGACAGGAGGAGGACGCGAACGAGGAGCGCGACGAGCAGTGCGAACAGGCGAGACAGGACGAGACGCAGGCTCACGACGCTCTGTAAGACCGCCTGACCACTCAGTGTAAGGAGAGGGAGCAGGCAGAGGGGAGGCTGGCTGTAACGGCGGCTGCGACTGGTCAGGCGGGGGACACAGTAAGGGAGGAGTAAGGCCAGTAGAAGACGGGACACCAAGAACCTGCTGAAGCAGGGGAACGAAGTACGGTCGCAGCCGCACAGTGCCACCAGCACCTCCAGGTCCAGGGTCAACAGCTCCAGCTCCTACAGCTCCAGCGCCTCCCTCGCCAGTGGCCCCAACTCCAGCTCCTCTGTCAAGAGAATGAACGAGAATGAATGAACTAGCAAAGAGTTGGGTACAAGTAGTAACCCTAATTGGGCTGTACACTATAGCCTACACAATATAAGCTATATAATATTTTGACACACCCCCATAGGCAAAGTGGGGGAGAACAAGTGGTCACAAGACCAGTCAAGAAAGCAAAGCAAGCTCAGGGTGGATCACAAAGTCACCACACAGTCTGAGCACAAGCAAAGGGCCACAAGGCCAGTTCACATGCAAAGTTATATAAATAGAACAAACAATACAGGGATCATACCCTAGCAAGTGTAAGCATGCAAGTATATATATATAGATCACAGTACAAGCAAAGTCAAGCAGTGAGCAAGTGAGGCAAAGTAGGCACAAGGCCTAACACAGTAGAGAAACGCTGATGATCACTAGGCGGAAGTGCCTTGGAGAATAAATCAGCAGTGTTGGCCCTAGTGGCCACGTACGCAAGACGAAGCTGGCCACGCTGCTGCAACTCTCGAGCAAGGAAGTATCGCAGAGCGATGTGCTTCGTTCTGTGGTCTAGTCTGTGCTCCTGACACAAGGCAATCATGTCCTTATTGTCTACGTACAGAACTGCAGGCGAACGAGGCTGCTCTCCAAAGTCAGTCAGCAGATACGTGAGCCAGCGTAGCTCCTGTGCAGCCATGGCCCCTGCGTAGATCTCAGCCTCACAACTGGAGCTGAGAACCGAAGACGAGCGGGTAGACCGCCAGGAGACAGAGCCAGAGCCAAGGCTGAAGGTGTAACCCTGTGACGAGCGCTGCGTAGCTTAGTCGTCAACCCAGGAAGCGTCTGCATGACCGGTGAGGACAACTGGACCCCGTCCTCCAAGCACGAGCCCCATGCCCGACGTACTGCACAAGTAACGCAGTACCCTCTTCGCAGCATCCCAGTGCACCTTTCGGTGCCTGCGGGGAGCCACGTAGCGAGCCAGGAGGCTGAGAGGGTACGCGAGGTCGGGTCGAGTGCACGTCATCAGGTACATGAGGCAACCCACAAGCTCTGGGTACGGACCACTCGGCTCTACGGACTCGTCCGAAGGTGGAGCTGAGAGTGAGTGATTGGTAGACAGAGGAGTGGGCTGTGCCGAGGAGAACTGGAAGCCGAAGCGCTGAAGGACCTGGTGCACCATGTGTGACTGAGTCAGTGTAATGGTGCGCCGAGCTCTGTCCTGGGTGATCTGCAAGCCAAGATAGCTGAGCAGTTCACCCAGGTGAGTGCAGGTGTGTCTCTTCTGCAGCTCCGACTTCACAAGGGTCAGTGCCTCAGTGTCAGCAGTGGCAAAGACGAGGTCGTCGACGTAGACGAGGACGTAGAACGGCGGCAGCGAGGTGTCGGTGCGTAGAAACAGCGACGGGTCAGCAGTAGCAGGAGCAAACCCAAGAGCCGGAAGTGTGGTCCTCAGTGTGTCGTGCCACTTGCGAGGCGCCTGGCGGAGACCGTAGACTGGCCGCCGAAGACTCCACTGAGTACCTGCAGGAAAAGACTCAGTGAAACCAGGTGGGCGGCGCAACCAGATCTCCTCGTGCAGGCTGCCTTGCAGGGAATCAGTGCTGAAGTCCAGAGAGTGCAACTCGTAGTCACGCTGAGCAGCGACGTGCACCAACACCCGAAGAGTAGTCATCTTCGAGGTGGGGGAGATGGCTTGGAAGTGGTCAACTCCCTGTCGCTGACTGAAGCCTCTAGCAACGTAACGCGCCATGAAGGCAGGCGGAGAACCCGGCGGCCGCTTCACCCTGAAGATTTTCATGCCATTGACTATGTTCGCCCCAGGTGGGGGAACCTCGTCGACGTAGGTGCCTGTGGACTTCCAGGATGCCATCTTGGCATCCATGGCTGCCTGCCACTGAGAGGAGTAAGGACCCGTAATTGCCTCTGCGTAAGAGCGCGGGGTCGGGATGTCTGGTGCATCCGGGTCTCCCTCAGGGGCCAGCAGCATGGAAGCGAAACGGGGTACAGCAGCTGCAAGACACTCCAAGTCCTCCTGCCTGTCCTCAAGGACGTCCGTGCCAAGAGCACACTCACCCCCGACGGACAGAGGACCGACAGGCGTAGACTCAATAACGAGAGCAGTGGTGTAGTTTAGACGGCAGGCAGCAGCAAAGTCAAGCAGCTCAGGAACGAGAGCAGACGCAGCAGCAGACTCAAATGAAGGGTCTGTGACAGCAGTGGCGAGGAGACGAGAGACAGTTGGACTGACAGCACGAGCGCGGTCAGACTCAGGGTCAGGGACCTTAGGAAGAGAGGACTCAGGAGGAGCAGGCAGAGGAACACGCAGAGGAACAGAGGAAGGACAACGGGTCATAGCGTGCGTGCCGGGGAAAGGAGGAGGACGCGAACGAGGAACACGACGAGCAGTGCGAACAGGCGGGACAGGACGAGACGCAGGCTCACGACGCTCGGTAAGACCGCTGGACTGCTCAGTGTAACGAGAAGGAGCAGGTAGTGGAGAGGCCGGCTGTAACGGCGGCTGCGACTGGTCAGGCGGGGGACACAGGAGGGGAGGAGTAAGGTCAGTAGAAGACGGGGTACCAAGAACCTGCTAGAGCAGGGGAACGAAGTACGGTCGCGGCCGCACAGCGCCACCAGGGTCAACAGCTCCAGCTCCTCCAGCTCCAGCACCTCAAACACCAGGGCCTCCAACTCCAGCGCCTCCTGCGCCAGTGCCTCCAACTCCAGCTCCTCCAGCTCCTGTGCCACCAGCGCCAGTAGCACCAGACTCCGGAAGGTCTCCAGCTCTAGCACCCTCAACTCCACCAGTCCCGGCAGCTCCAGTACCCCGGGTACGAGCACCTCCAGGACCAGTGGTCGCAGTACCTCCAGTATCACCAGCTCCAGCAGCAACTCCAGTACCTCCACCTCCAGCAGTGCCAGTACCTCCAGCTCTAGAAGCTCCACTCCGAAGGCGAGTACGCCAAACAAACCACTCACGCAACTGCTGCGGAGACAGGCTCGGGGAAGCACCAGCAGAACCTCCAGACGAAGCAGCACCCTGAGGCTCCGCACCTCCAGACTCCGCACCCTCCGACGCAGCACCCCCAGGCTCAACACCCTCAGGCTCAGCACCCGCTGGCTCACCACCCCCAATCTCAACACCCCCAGGCTCAGCACCCCCAGTCTCAGCACCCTCAGACTCCGCACCCCCAGGCTCCGCACCCCCAGACGCAGCACCCCCAGATGCAGCACCTCGAGGAGCACCTGAGTCGATAGCTACCTGAACAGGCGCAGGACCAGGGAGAGGGTCTACCTGAGACACACCTGAGGGAGCAGGACCCTGGGGCGGGAGGGGGTCTACCGGAGGGGGACCGGGAGCAAGGAAGAGCGGCGGGGGCAAGGGAGGAGCAGAGCGGTAGGGGAAGAGACGGTAAAAGGGAACCGACTCGTCAAACGTGACGTCCTGAGAAGGGAAGACACGGCGCGAGGTGGGGTGGTAAAACTGCCAGCTAGGCGCATCAGGGACAAAGCCAAGGAAGACGCAGGGGATAGCACAGGGGGAGAGCTTATCCGCGGACGTATCGCGAACAAAGACACGAGATCCCCAGACCCGGAACACCGACGCATCGCCAACCTCCCCCGTCCAACGCAGTGTGGGCGAGGTCTCCGGCAAGGAGACACGAGGCCAGAGGTTGAGCTGATGCGCAGCGTACTGGACCGCAAACGGCCACAGAAAATGGGGAGCAGCCGCATGGATCATGGAGGTACGAGCAACCTCCATGACTAAGCCAATGCGGCGCTCAGCAATCCCATTTTGCTGAGGGGAGTCCGGAAGCGTGAACGACTAGAGAATGCCCTCCCCACAACAAAAGTCCCGCAAGAGGTTGGAGGAGAACTCACCACCTCTGTCAGAGTGCGGACGCAAGACAGGAAGGTCCTGGCCGAACCGCTCACGGAGCTGGAGATGGACCGTGCAGATCCAAGGGATCAAGACATCAACGACTTCACCCTTGCTGCGCAAGGGGAAGACCATTGTGTACCGCGTGTAGTCGTCAACTACGAGCAGAAAGTACCGCTCGCGGCCCTGTCCACTGACGCGGGCTGGGCCGCACACGTCCATGTGGAGAGTCTGCAGTGGAGCAGTCGTCGGGGGAAACGAGGAGGAGTGAGGAGTTGCGCGCTGCCGCCCCTTGACGCATGGAAGGCAGGGCGGGGCAGGCGAGGGCGGGAGGGGAGGCAGAGACCTGGGTAGACCAGAGACGAAAAGACGTGAGTGCATGCCACGAATGCGTGGCAGGGAGGGGTGACCCAGGCGGTGGTGCCACAGAAGAGTCTGGTGCGACAGGAGACGACACGAGCAAGAGGCGGCTACCTGACCTGACGCGGACACCTGAGCAGACGCAGCTACCTGAGGAGGCTCGGTAGCCAGCGTGTACAGACTCGACCCTGGCCGACGAGTGAACGTAGCCAGGTGACGCCCCGTCCGTGTGCACGTGCAGATCGACACACGCTGACCCCCAGGAGTGGTGGTAGTGACCATCGCATCCTGGAGGGCAGCGGGACTCACCAAGTTCATAGAGAACGAGGGGAGGTGAAGACCTGACAATGAGCCAGACGGAACCGCCGGACACGGGAGGACAGTGGAGGAATGGGCAACTACCGGGCCCCCAGAGGGGTCAGCCAGTCTGACTGGGACAGGTGCAGGGAGAGGAGTGAGAGTGGTGCTGTCACGAAAGAAACAGCGCGAGGCGCCTGAGTCCAACGTGAAGGTGTGCAAGGCCTGAGCAGGCGCAGTACCAGGGAGAGTACCAGACTCACTAGCACCTAGTGCAGCAGCAGCTACACTTGGGTCAGGCGGCACACATCGGTAACAGTCACCCTCAGCACTAACAGACAAAGCATACATAGCAAAAAGAATAGCATCAAAGTCTAGGTCAAAGATAGCAATCCTAGACCTAAGGAGATCAGCCCAGCGAGGGAGCTCGACGTCGTCACCAAACTCAGCACGCCAAGCGTTGTCGAGGCGGGAGAAGCAGCGGTGCTGAGTGTGAAGCTTCCTGCATGTCTGACCAGCACGAACACCCGTGCGAATGACATACGAACAACTATCACTACCCCCAGACGTCCCACGCTGAACAACCCACTCACGGAGCTGCTGGGGCGACGGGGTCTCGCTGCGACGCTGCTGCTGCTACCGCTGGCCACCACCAAGGCCTCCACGCCGAGCGCCAGTCCCACCGCCTCCAGTCCCACCGCCGCCACTGCCACCACTCCCATTGTTGCCTCCACCGTAGCCACCAACACCCCCACCCTCGCCACCACTCCCACCGCTGCCACCACCTCCACTGCCTCCACCACCTCCACTGCTGCCCCCACCACCACTCCCGCTTCCCCCTCCACCACCCGTGCTACTCTTGCCATTGCCACTGCGGCGCTTCGCACTAGCAGAAGCAGCTCCGACGTCCTCATCACCAGGGACGTCTGCAGCAGCGGCAGAGGCGTAAGAGGGGGCAAGGGGGGAGGGGGAGCACCCCTCAAAGAAGGGCGGGCGCGGAGTGCCACGAGCAGCACCTACAGCAACTGCACTAGTCTCAGCTGCGAGGAGATGCTGCTCGAGGAGGTCAACAGTGAGGGAGGTGGGGTCAAGGGAGAGAAAGTGGTCCCTGACAGAGCGAAGAGAGTCAGGAAGGCGAGTGACTATGAAGTAGAGGGTGATGAACATCGGGGGCTGGTTCTTGTCAAGGAGCTCAGCAAGGACGGTAGCGCGGTAGCGAGCATCGCTAGTGCGCAGGTGGGAAACCAGGTCCTCTACTGTGGCAAAGGCTGACAGCTCGGGGAACAGGTAGGGCAGAAGCAGGCGACCTAGAGCAGCAGTGGCAGGCGAGGAGTAGCGGGCAACTACAGCAGCGTACAGTGCCTGGGCTGTCCTGTGCTGTCCAAAGTGGGCGCATTCGGCTAACGGCAGGTGGTTGCGAATGGCTAAGCGGGCAGCAGCGTCGCGAGTAAGCCACTGTGAGCGAGTCGCACTGTCAGCTGTGGCGGGAGGGGCAGGAGCGGCGCCTGACGCAAGGTCAAACAACGAAACACTTTCCTTAGAATCGCTCAGTAGGTACAGGTGCAGGTCGTCGAGCCACGTGTCAAACTGAACCGGTCTGCCCTCATGATCGAACGCGAGAACCCTAAGCGAAGCCATAGCTGTGCAGCACGCAGGAGCAGCAGTAGCAGTAGCAGTAGCAGCTGTAGCAGTAGCAGCAGTAGTAGCAGTAGGGACAGTGAGGCCAAGGGGCCGAGGGGCCTGGGGCCTAGGGGCCGAGGGGCCAAACACGAAGGGGGGGGGGGCTAGGGGCCGAGGGGCCAAGGGGCCGAGGGGCCTGGGGCCTAGGGGCCAAGGGGCCGAGGGGCGGGGCCGAGGGGCCTAGGGGCCGAGGGGCCAAACATGAATGGGGGGAGGCCTAGGGGCCAAGGGGGCGAGGAGCGGGGCCAAGGGGCCAAACACAAAGGGGGGTGGGTCCCTAGGGGCCGAGGTGCTAAGGGGCCGAGGGGCGGGGTGCGCGGGCTAGGGGTCGACGGGGCCGGATGCGCGGGCTAGGGGTCAACGGGGCCGGGCGCGGGGCTAGGGGTCGACGGGGCCGGGCGCGGGGCTAGGGGTCGACGAGGCCGGGGGCGCGGGCTAGGGGTTGACGGGCCGGGGCGCTCGGGCTAGGGGTCGACGGGGCCGGGCGCGGGGCTAGGGTTCGACGGGGCCGGGCGCGGGCTAGGGGTCAACGGGGCCGGGCGCGGGGCTAGGGGTCGACGGGGCCTGGTGCGGGGCTAGGGGTCGACGGGGCCGGGGGCGCGGGATAGGGGTTGACGGGGCCGGGCGCGGAGCTAGGGGTCGATGAGACCGAGGGCGCGGGCTAGGGGTCGACGGGCTGTGGGCGCGGGCTAGGGGTCGACGGGCCGGGCGCGGGCTAGGGGTCGACGAGGCCGGGCACGGGGCTAGGGGTCGACGGGGCCGGGCGCGGGGCTAGGGGTCGACGGGGCCAGGCGCGGAGCTAGGGGTCGACGAGGCCGGGGGCGCGGGGCTAGGGGTCGACGAGGTCGCTCGCGGGGCTAGGGGTCGACGGGGCCGAGCGCGGGGCTAGGGGTCGACGGGGCCGGGCGCGAGCTAGGGGTCGACGGGCCGTGGGCGCGGGCTAGGGGTCGATGGGCCGGGTGCGGGGCTAGGGGTCGACGGGGCTGGGGGCGCAGGCTAGGGGTCGACGGGCCGGGCGCACGGGCTAGGGTCGAAGGGCCTACGGGCGGGGCCTAGGGGCCTGGCCTAGGGGTCGACAGGTCGCGACGAGCAGTAGGGGCAGCACGAGGGCTGCAGAGGGCATCTAGCGGGGTAGCGCTGTGGTGGGCCCAAGGAAAAGCGGTCCTAGGGGAGGACCTGCTCTGAAACCATGTCAGAATAATGAACAAGAATGAATGAACTATGAAATAGGTGGGTACAAGTACTAACCCTAATTGGGTTGTACCCCTTATGGGCTACCCCATTATAGCCTACACAAATGTAATAGCTATAATTTTCTGACAGGTGTTGCTCGTAGAAGGACATGAAGGAGAAGAACTTCTCCATCATGTTTGGGTCGAAGCCTGCTGCTTGATTCCCGGGAGTTTCGGTCGACTCCGCAGCTGGTTTTGTTACTGTTCCTTCCTCTGTTTGTAGGCCACAGGATGGAGGTGGAGTAAGAGTAGTGCCGAGAGATCCGTTGGAGGTGCTCCTCTCCTTCTGTGTTGCCATGTCTTGTGTTGTCGTAGGAGTTTTGGAAATCGATCTTGCCTTGGAGGCTCTCATACCATGTTGGGTTGAGAAAAAGCCCTTAGGATCTTTTCAAGGCTAAGATCTCTTTGTAGTAGGAATGTTATAATTGCGGAAGCGTTAATAAAGATTTACTTGAACCACCTTGCACTGGTATGTGAGAACAAGATAAGTTGATAATAGCAGAGAGATACAAGGCTTTTATATGATTACAAAGGAATATGAAAGGTTCTACTTTAACGGTTTTTGTTGTTGCGGTTCGATACAGTGACGATTCGGGTAACTGCTCAGTATCGAGTCAGTTATGTGTCCTTGCTGTCGCACTGTATTTTTCGTCGAGTCAAAGGTCAGCGACCTTTGACCTTCGCGTAACCTCCAGGTGTTACGATTGTTGACTCGCGTGTTGTTTCGCTGTAGTCCGCTCCGTTTCGTGTCGATACTTCGATTACTTCATAAGCGTTAAATTTCTTTTTTCCAATTCCAACACCTGGTATGGCAAGGAGCCCATATACCGTATCACCCCGGATAGAAGTGCAGGCCTATTATAAGCGCATGCGCTAAAAATCTGGAGCAATGCGCTTTGTGAAAATCAACAGGAATGGATGAACTAGGAAAGTGTGGGATACAAATATGAAACCTGTACCCCTTAGTGTCTACCCCACTACAGCCTACATAGGCTAAGGCATATATATATCTGACACACCCCCATAGGCAAAGTGGGGGAGAACTAGGGGTCACAAGACCAGTCAAGCAAAGCAAAGCAAAGAAAGCTCAGGGTGGATCACAACGTCACCACACATTCCGAGCACCGGTTCAAAGGCCACAAGGCCAGTTCACATGCAAGTTCATATATAAAGGTAAACAAGCAAGTGCAGGTATATATAGATCACAGTACAAGGAAAGTCAAGAGGTAAGCAAGTGAGGCCAAGTAGGCACAAGACCTAGCATAGTACAGAAGCGCTGATGATCACAAGGCTGAAGTGCCTTGGTAAAGATATCAGCAGTGTTGGCCTGAGAGGCCACGTAAGCAAGGCGCAGCTGACCATGCTGCTGCAGCTCACGAGCAAGGAAGTAGCGAAGAGCGATGTGCTTCGTTCTGTGCTCCAGTCTGTGCTCCCGACACAAGGCCAGCATAGCCTTGTTGTCTACGTACAGAACTGGAGGAGAACGAGGCGGCTCTCCCAGGTCAGTCAGCAGGTAGGTGAGCCAGCGTAACTCCTGTGCAGCCATGGCCCCTGCGTAGATCTCAGCCTCACAGCTGGAGCTGAGAACAGAAGACGAGCGAGTAGACCGCCACAAAACAGAGCCGGAACCAAGGCTGAAGGTGTAACCCTGTGACGACCGCTGCGTAGCCAGGTCGTCAACCCAAGACGCGTCTGCGTGACCAGTGAGGACCACTGGACTCCGCCCTCCAAGCACTAGCCCCAAGCCCGAAGTACTGCACAAGTAGCGCAACACCCTCTTCGCTGCAGCCATGTGCTCTGGTCGGTGTCTCCCAGGAGCAACATAGCGTGCCAAGATGCTCAGAGGGTATGCTAAGTCAGGTCGAGTGCAGGTCATCAGGTACATGAGGCAGCCAACAAGCTCTGGGTACGGGCCACTCGGCTCTACGGACTCATCCGAAGGCAGAGCTGAGAGCGAGTGGCGAGTAGACAGAGGAGTGGCCTGAGGCGAGGAGTACGTGAAGTCGAAGCGCTGAAGGACCTGCTGCACCATGTGTGACTGAGTCAGGGTAATGGTGCGCCGTGCTCTGTCCCGGGTGATCTGCAAGCCAAGATAGCTGCGCAGTTCACCCAGGTCTGTGCACGTGTGTCTCTTCTGCAGCTCGGACTTCACGTGGGCGAGTCCAGCAGTGTCAGCTGTAGCAAACACCAAGTCGTCGACGTACACGAGGATGTAGAACGGCGGCAGCAAAGTGTCGGTGCGAAGAAACAGCGACGGGTCAGCAGTGGAAGGAGCAAACCCAAGAGCCGCAAGCGTAGTCCTCAGTGTGTTGTGCCACTCACGTGGCGCCTGGCGGAGACCGTAGACTGGCCGCCGGAGGCTCCACTGGGTACCAGGAGGAAACGACCCAGTGAAGCCAGGTGGGCGGCGCAGCCAGATCTCCTCGTGCAGACTGCCCTGTAGGAAAGCAGTGCTGAAGTCAAGGGAGTGAAGCTCGTAGTCACGCTGAGCAGCAACGTGCAGCAGAACCCGAAGAGTGGTCATCTTCGGGGTCGGGGAGAAGGTCTGAAAGTAGTCAACTCCCTGCCGCTGACTGAAGCCTCGAGCCACGTAACGCGCCTTGAAGATAGGCGGAGAACCCGGCGGCCGCTTCACCCTGAAAATCCACATGCCACTGACGATGTTCGCCCCAGGTGGGGGAACCTCGTCGACGTAGGTGCCTGTGGACTTCCAGGAAGCCATCTCTGCATCCATGGCTGCCTGCCACTGAGAGGAGTAAGGACCCTCTATCGCCTCTGCGTAAGAGCGCGGGGTCAGGATGTCTGGTGCATCCGGGTCTCCCTCAGGGGCAAGCAGCGTGGACACGAGATGAGGTAAAGCAGCAGCAAAACACTGGAACTCCTCCTGTCGGTCCTCAAGGACGTCCGTGCTAAGAGCACACTCACCCCCGACGGACGGAGGACAGACAGACGCAGACTCAGCAACAAGACTAGCGGCGTAGTCTAGACGACAGTGAGCAGCGAAGTCGACAAGCTCGGTAACTAAGGCAAACGCAGCAGTGGACTCAAAGGAAGGGTCAGTGACAACAGTGGCTAGGAAACGCGTGACAGTAGGACTGGCAGCACGAAGGGAGTCAGACGCCGGGTCAGCAAGAGCAAGAAGAGAGGACGCTGGAGGAGACGGCAAAGGGACACGCTGTGGCGCAGTGGAAGGACGCAGTGCCATCTGATGCGTGCCCGGGACTGCAGGAGGACGCGGACGTGGAACACGACGACTAGTGCGAGCAGTGCGAACAGGCGACGCAGGACGCGACTCAGGGTCACGACGCTCAGCAAGACCTCCAGTAGGACCAGCGTAGGGAGAAGGAGCAGGCAGAGGGGAGACCAGCTGTAACTGTGACTTGGACTGGACAGGCGGAGGACACTCTAAGGAAGGAGCAGGACTAGAAGAAGGTGGAAGACCAAGAACCTGCTCAAGGAGCGGAACGAAGTACGGCCGCGGCCGCGCAGCACCTCCAGAACCAGCAGGGACAACAACAGTACCCCCACCGTCAGCTCCAACACCAGCAGCACCACCAGCTCCAGTACCTCCAGCAGCTCCAGCTCCAGCAGGACCACCAGCAGACACAGCCGCTCCGGCTCCAGTACCTCCAATAGCACCCACTCCAGCAGCACCACCAGCTCCAGCTCCACCAGTAGCTCCAGCACCAGGAGCACCACCAGGCCCAGCAGCTCCAGTACCTCCAGTACGAGCACCTCCGGGACCCGTGGCTCCAGCACCCCCAGCAGAAGCAGAACCTCTAGTACCGGCTCCAGCAGCACCTCCAGCTCTAGTACCTCCAGCAGTAGCAGAACCTCCAGCACTGGCAGCACCTCCAGCTCCAGCAGCACGGCTCCAGCGCCGAGCAAACCACTCGCGCAGCTCCTGTGGAGAGGGAAGCTCCCGCCGGGACAAAGCACCCGAAGGACCGCCAGGTCTAGCACCGGCAGGCTCCACACCCCCACTCCCAGTAACCCCAGGCTCAGCACCCCCAGAAGCAGCACCCCCAGGCTCCGCACGCTCAGGCTCAGCACCCCCAGACCCAGCACCCCCAGGCTCCGCACGCTCAGGCTCAACACCCCCAGACCCAGCACCCCCAGGCTCCGCACGCTCAGGCTCAGCACCCCCAGACGCACCAGAGTCAGCAGCTACCTCGACAGGCTCGACTGCATCTACCTGGGACACACCTGAGGGGGCAGGACCCTGAGGGGGGAGGGGGTCTACCGGGGGGGGACCGGGAGCGAGGAAGAGCGGCGGGGGGGGGAGGGGGGCAGTGCGGTAGGGGAAGAGACGGTAGTATGGAACCGACTCGTCAAACGTGACGTCCTGGGAGGACAGGACACGACGCAAGGTGGGGTGGTAAAATTACCAACCAGGCGCGTCAGGGGGAAAGCCGAGGAAGACGCAAGGAACAGCACGGGAGGACAGCTTGTCCGCAAACAAGTCTCGGACGAAAGCTCGAGATCCCCAGACACGGAACGCAAACGCATAACCAACCTTCCCCGTCCACCGCAGAGTAGGGGAGGTCTCCGGCAGGGAGACCCGGGGCTGAAGGTTGATCTGATGCGCCGCGTACTGAACCGCGAACGGCCACAGAAAATGGGGAGCAGCCGCATGGATCATGGACGTACGAGCGACATCCATGTGTTATAGTCACAATAGGCTTGAATGTGCCTAAAACGAAAGATAGAGAGCACAGACGGATTTCTGCACAGCGGCTTCAAACGTTGATAGCGTTCTGCTCACAGCTGCAAATGACTTGATTCAAAGTGGATCTGGAGCGTCTTTACGTCATCTACAATAAGCAATTTAGATTGCACGATTTGATAAAGAATTGACGACACAGCGTCGGTTTGAACGAACGGTACTATGGCAGCCACTATAGTCTTAGAACACAAGATAGGAAGAGTTACGAGTTGGGAATGACTCCCAGCTCCTACAAACCCCAACAGCTGAGGTACAGTGATGTGGAACAGTGCCACACTGTCCCCAACCACGAAGGGTCTCGAAACTACCCTCCACAAGGGCCTACACCAAGAGAAATGTTACACTACACAAAGTAATGCAACTATTCTCACTATCTTAAAGTTTACCCTTTTGGAGAGCTTCGAAATCACTTGATTCTTGAAACCAAGGCTCTGGTTCTTCAAGGTAAATTCTTCCTTGAGTTCTTGGAATTCTGCTGCGCACACCTGCGACACGCCGAACGTTCCACACACGACAAAATAGAAAACCGCACACGACACGCAAACGACGACGTGACACGCAACTAGCGATAACTCGCTATTGACTCGACACACACATTCAAAATCATGCCTCATCATTCACACACTATTGTAAGCATAAAATATATATTATTTTATGCCCTCATACCATTCCATGCACACACGCATGCACGCACACGGACAACAAGCCGAATGCAAACCGTAGGGTTGCACCAACAAACTCCCCCTCGGATTGTTGGCCTTAGGATCTTGCTCTCTCAGTTTAGAGCCATCCCAGCCAGCTTGCAACACTTCCAATGCTGCTGCTCCACCAGCCTCTTGGTCATCATGTCAGCTGGCTGCCTTGTCGTCTTCACATAGTGCAACTCAACTTCACCCGCGGCCACCATGCTCCTCGTCCAATGCCATTTCACCCTCATGTGCTTGGTGAGGCCATGCAACACAGGGTTCTTAGCAAGAGCAATGGCTCCCTGGCTGTCACAGTATAGTGGGGTAGGTCCTTGCTGCTCCTCCCCCAATTCAGCCAACAAACGCCGCTGCCACACAATCTCTCGTACGGCACGGAAGAGTGCCATATACTCGAACTCCACCGAGCTCAATGCTTGATCCACCTGCTTCTTGCTCTCCCAAGCAGTTGGGCCTCCACCAACACAGCAAATGAACCCTCCAACACTTGTCATGTCCTCTGGTTCGGAAGCATAAGAAGCATCCGAGAATGCGGTGAGGAACAAACGCCCGGGTTCAACACCATCCGCGCCCTTTTGGCGCCTTTGCGCCGCCGCCGAGTATTGCAGCCCAACGGTCGGTGTTTGGCCAAGATACTTGGCCACCCTCATTCCAGCTGCTACCTGCTCCTCGTTAGGGCATTGAACAACCCTAGCCAACTGTCCGGTAGCAAACGCGACGTCCGGTCGGGTGTTTACCGCCGCGTACATGACGCTGCCCACCAACGAGTGAAAACGGCGCCTCTCCTCTTCACCAACGCTCTCCTCCTCTGGTCCCTTCACACACTTGAACCCAGAGGGAAAGGGTGTAGCCACATGACCTTCACTCTGCCCAAAGTTGGCAGCCAATGCCTCCAGGTACTTTCGTTGATGCACCCGCATGCACCGCTTCTCCACATCGCGTTCAATGTGAAGCCCGAGGTAGAAGCTCACGTCACCAAGGGCCTTGCACTTGAACTTCTCTTGAAGTTTCAGCATCACCTCCTTCACAAGGTCAGAGGAGGGTGAGAAAATGAGGATGTCATCCACATAAACCACCATGAAACTCCTCTGCTCCCCCTCGCCAAGCATGAACAAGGAATGATCGGCGGATGAGGGAGTGAATCCGATCTCCTCCAAGACTTCACGCAGCTTCAAGTACCACTGCCTAGGGGCTTGCTTGAGCCCATAGAGCGCCTTCTTCAGCTTCCACACTCTGCCACTACCATCATCAAACCCCTCTGGCTGCGCCATGAAAATCTCTTCTTCGAGAATGCCGTTGAGGAACGCGGTTGTCACGTCCATTTGTTTCACCACCCATCCTTTGATGGTAGCGCCCGCGAGTAGGGTTCTCAGCGTCGTCGGCTTCACCACAGGAGCAAACAACTCCTTATAGTCCACCTTCTCCTTCTGCTGATACCCCTTGGCCACAAGCCTAGACTTGTAGCGCTCGATATTGCCGTCGGCGTCGGACTTGATCTTGAAGAGCCACTTGGACGTAATCGCCTTACGCCCCTCCGGTAGCTCACTCTCCATTGCCTTCTTCCACTCCTCAGCATCACTACTCTCCAAGGCCTCATTGAGAGTTGCTGGTTCTCCCGGCATCTCCACCGGAGAGAAGAACACGAAGGCACACTCGTCGTAGTCACTCTCCTCGTCATCTCCAACTATAAGTGCCGCTCCGGCCAGAGCTGACTTGGCTGGCCTTCCCAATACATCATAGGTCAGCCTATTAGGGGCTTGGATTCTCCTCTTGCCCCTTCCTTCCTCTTCAGCTGCAGGGACATGAAGGCCTTGGCGTTGCTGCGGGGTGACTCGGATCCGTGGAGCACTCGTAGTGCGAGAAAGAAGTGTCGGTGCACGCTCGCTCACTTGCTGCACCTCCTCCTCTTCTTCCTCTGCATCCTTGGCCTCCTCTCCCCCATTCACAAGGGAAGATTGCCTTGTGGTGGTGCTGCCACTGCTCAGCTCCAAGGGCAGCTCCACATGCTCCAAACCGGAACTCTTCACCTCCCCAAACCGCATGCCTATATTCGCCTCATTCTCCGCCTTCCAATCCTTGTACATCAGATTCTCCATGAATTTACAGTCCCTGCTCACCAAGAATTTCTTGGTGAATGGGTCCCAAAGAAGCCACCCCTTGCTGTTTTGAGCCATGCCCAAGTGCACAGCCCATATCGCCTTGGCACCGAGCTTGTTGTGCCGAAGATGCTTAGGCACGAGCGCCATGCACATGCACCCGAACACCCGAAGCATATCCACCTTTGGCTTCCTTCCAATCCACTCCACATAGGGCACCCATTTGTCTGCTCCCACATGACTCAAAGCTCTGTTCTTGGCCACACACGCACTCCGCACCGCATCAGGCCAGAAATAGTCGGGTAGCCCGGCTTCAATGAGCAACCCACGCACCGTCTCCGTGATTGTCCGGTTCGCTCGCTCGGCGATGCCGTTCATTGCAGGGGAGTATGGCATGGTAAGGGAGTGCCTTATGCCATTCTTCTTCAGCCACAATGAGAACTCCTTGCTCAGGAACTCTCCTCCTCGATCGGTGCGAATTGCCTTCATTAACCGGTCTTGTTGCCGCTCCACCATCGGCAACCAATCGGTCTTCACCGTTTCAGCAACGTCACTCTTCTTGGACAGCACGTACACCCAAGTCATGTGAGTGTAGACATCCACAATGGTGAGAAAGTACTCAGCTCCAGCAGCTCCAAGCTTCAAGGGGCCTACCACGTCCATCACCACCTGATCAAGTGGTGCCTTAGCCGTTGCCTCCGAACTAGAGAACGGGTAACGGGTGAACTTGGCTTGCATGCACGTCGGGCAGCCAAGTACCTCATCGGGCTCCCCCTTCACACGTATGCCAGCAACCATCTCATTCTTCACTAGCTGCTGCAAGATGGGCAGGGCCACATGCCCCATTCGCCGATGCAAGCTGAGCCAATCACACTCCCCCGTAGCCGAAGTCGGATTGGAGAATGCCGCACTCGCAATAGTGCCCCACATGTTCTCTCCGTACTCCTCCTCCGCTGCTGCCTTGGGGTTCTCCTCACCCTTGTGCTGCTTCTGAGCTGCTGCACCACTCTCCTTGTGTTCACCGAGCTTGCTGGTCCCTCCAAGATTGCACTTCTTAGACTCAATCTCCTTAGCGCGACCGTTCGTGCCATCGCCGCTACCAACCGCTTCACCCTTGGTTCTGATGCTTGCTGCCACTTGCCTCTCCTTAGGCATGGGGACCACAGGGATCTGCCACATCTCGTTGTAGACATCCCTATCCTCGTGAAGGTCCCAAAGAATCCGCTCGCCAAGCCTCGCGGTGTAGGTCTTAGCTCCCTTCGAGCTCGTGTCCATGCCGGCCTTTTGCAACCGCCGCACGGAAATCAGGTTCGCAGCAAGGTTGGGCACCCAAAGCACGTTCTTGAGGCCCACCATCTTCCCATCAGCACCCTTGAACATGGCCTTGCCCATGCCTTTCACCTCTGCCCGCTGCCCCAAAGCCGATGTCACATGCTTCACCGGTGACGGCTCAAGTTCTGTGAGCAAGTCCGCACGAGGTGTCATGCTATAGGTAGCGCCGCTATCGATCACCCAATAGTCCAGAGAGTGTAGGGTGACCTTCCCCACAGCTGCTGGCTCCTCAAAGCCTTCATCCTTCTCTGGACCAGCCGGTGCTTGCGTGGACACGAAGAAGAATTGACCCGGAAAGCGATCGTCCCTCGACTCGCTCTCGTTGCCGGCACTCTTCATACTTGCAGCACCACCTCCGCGACCGCCACGGCCTCCACGGACTCTTCCTCTCCCTCCTCCTGCTCCTCTACCCTCTTGGCCTTGAGCAGGGGTCCATCCATCAGGGACCTTGAAGCAATCGCGCCACATATGTCCGCTCTTGTGACAATAGTGGCACTCGCCGTCGAATCGGCCGCGACCGCGTCCGTAGCTCTTGTTATCGCTGCCGTATCCGCCACTCCCACGGCCTCCATTGAAGTTGTTGCTGCCAAATCTGCTTCCCCCTCGTCCTCTGCCTCTTCCACGGCCATACCCTCGGCCGATGCTTGCTGCCCCGGCGCCATCCGCACTCGCCAACTCACGGCGGCGGAAGTCCTCTTGAAGGATCGCTCGCTTCACGTCTTCAAGCGAGAGGCGGGGCAAGTCACGATTGAGGTTGATGATGAGCGAGGACCATGACTCTGGGAGTAAGGCCAGCAACTTGGTCTTCTTTTGGAGCTCACTGTAGTTCAAATCAGCTCCCTCAAGCCGCGTCAACAAGTCGAAGAATTTCTGCACCCCTTCTTCAACCGCTTCATCTTCTTCAATTCGTAGTGCCGCCATTTGCCGTTCCAACACCACCGCTACCGCCGCTGTTGCAGGAGCGTGTACACCCTTGAGAGCAGCCCATGCCTTTGGTCCCTTCTCTGGTTCACGCTGGAATGGCTTGATGTGACGGATCTGGCTGCTCCCCAACGCTTGCCCAAGTAGGAGATAGCCTTGTGCGCTCTTCCGGACCCACGGGCTCTTCTCCGGGTCGTTCTCGGGGCGCTTCTCCGTTCCTTCCATCACCTCCAGCAGGTCATAGTGGTCAAAGATGTTCTCCATCTTGAAGGACCATTCAGTAAAGTTGTCACCGTTGAACTTGTCAAGCCCAAACACCCTAGGTTCATCCCTAGGTGGGCCAAGACTTGGTTGCATGGGCGCCATGGCTGAATCACGGGGTTGGCCTTGAGCTTGAGCTTCTCCACTGCCACCAGCACCTCTGCCACCCCTTTCCTCAGGTCCAGCCATTGTCGAAACTGCTCCAAGGGGCTCTGATACCACTTGTTATAGTCACAATAGGCTTGAATGTGCCTAAAACGAAAGATAGAGAGCACAGACGGATTTCTGCACAGCGGCTTCAAACGTTGATAGCGTTCTGCTCACAGCTGCAAATGACTTGATTCAAAGTGGATCTAGAGCGTCTTCACGGCGTCTACAATAAGCAATTTAGATTGCACGATTTGATAAAGAATTGATGACACAGCGTCGGTTTGAACGAACGGTACTATGGCAGCCACTATAGTCTTAGAACACAAGATAGGAAGAGTTACGAGTTGGGAATGACTCCCAGCTCCTACAAACCCCAAGAGCCGAGGTACAGTGATGTGGAACGGTGCCACACTGTCCCCAACCACGAAGGGTCTCGAAACTACCCTCCACAAGGGCCTACACCAAGAGAAATGTTACACTACTCAAAGTAATGCAACTATTCTCACTATCTTAAAGTTTACCCTTTTGGAGAGCTTCGAAATCACTTGATTCTTGAAACCAAGGCTCTGGTTCTTCAAGGTAAATTCTTCCTTGAGTTCTTGGAATTCTGCTGCGCACACCTGCGACACGCCGAACGTTCCACACACGACAAAATAGAAAACCGCACACGACACGCAAACGACGACGTGACACGCAACTAGCGATAACTCGCTATTGACTCGACACACACATTCAAAATCATGCCTCATCATTCACACACTATTGTAAGCATAAAATATATATTATTTCATGCCCTCATACCATTCCATGCACACACGCATGCACGCACACGGACAACAAGCCGAATGCAAACCGTAGGGTTGCACCAACACCATGACCATGCCAATGCGGCGCTCAGCAATCCCATTTTGCTGTGGAGAGGTCGGAAGCGTGAACGTCTGGCGGATGCCCTCCGCACGACAGAAGGCTCGCAGAAGGTCGGAGGAAAACTCTCCGCCTCTGTCGAAGGCTCGCAGAAGGTCGGAGGAAAGTCCGAGCCGAAACGCTCTCTGAGCTGGAGACGAGCAACGCGGATCCAGTCGATCAACACCTCAGTGACCTCACCCTTGCTGCGCAAGGGGAAGACAGTGGTGTAACGCGAGTAGTCGTCAACCACCAGCAGGAAGTAACACTCGTGACCCTGTCCACGGACGCGGGCTGGGCCCCACACGTCCATGTGAAGAGTCTGCAGCGGAGCCTCTGTCGGGGGAAACTCGGAGGAGTGAGGAGCGGCGCGCTGCCGCCCCTCGATGCAAGGAACGCAGGTAGGGGCAGGCCCCGGGGGAAGGGGAAGGAGGGACCGGGGGAGACCAGAGACAAGGACACGGGAGGCCATGCCTCGGAGACGAGGCAAGGAGGGGTGACCAAGGCGGTGGTGCCAGAGGAGGGTCTGGTGGGACAGGAGGCAACATGAGCAGGGGGCAGACTCAGGACCTGACCGAGACGCTGCAGCAAACACCTGACTCGACGCAGCTACCTGACCAGACGCAGCAACCGGGGAAGACTCTATGGTCAGTGTGTACAGGCTCGACCCCGGTCGACGGGTAAACGTGGCCAAGTGGCGGCCCGTCAGAGCACACGAGCAGTGGGTCACTCGCTGACTCGCAGGAGTGAACTGGTCAACCCCTGCATCCTGAAGGTCAGCACCACTCACCAAGTTCGTAGAGAACAAGGGGAGGTAGAGACCAGACAGGGAGCCGGACGGGGCCGCCGGACACGGGAGGACAGTGGAGTAGTGAGCAAGAACAGGACCCCCAGAGGGGTCTGCAAGGGAGACCGCAACCGGCCGACGGAGCGGCGTAAGGGTGGTGCGGTCTCGAAAGAAGGAGCGGGAAGCACCCGAGTCGAGGGTGAAGGTGTGCAAGACCTGCGCCGACGCGGTACCTGAGAGAGCAGACTCACCAGCACCTAGAGCAGCAGACTCACGAGTACCTGGAGCAGCAAACTCACGAGCACCTAGAGCAGCAGCCTCAATACCAGGGTCAGGCGGAACACACACTTAACAGTCACCCTCAGCACTAATAGACACAGCATACATGGCAGCAAGAATAGCATCAAAGTCAAGATCAAAGATAGCTACCCCCGACCTGAATAGATCTCCCCAACGAGGGATCTCAGTGGCGTCCGGGAACTGGGCACGCCAGGCGTCTGTCAGGCGACCGAAGCAACGCTGGGTGGCGTGCAGGCCGCCACACTGCTCTCCAGTGCGGTCGCCGGTGCGCAGGACGTAAGTACAGGGACCAGCACCCCCAGACCCCTGGCGCCCCGCGTACCACTCACGAAGCTGCTGGGGCGACGGGGTCTCACGAGAGCGCTGCTGCTGCTGGGGTCCCCGCTGCACAGCTCCGCCTCTACCAGCTCCTCCTCCGCCGCCGCCGCCTCCGCCTCCTCCACCCCTCCCGCCACCGCCACCGCCGCCTCCACCTCCACCGCTGCCACCGAAGCCCCCACCTCTGCCACCACCCCCACCCCCACCCCCTCCTCCGCCTCCACCGCCACTACCGCCGCCCCCACCACCTCCTCCAGCGCCCTTGCCCCGCTTGCCCTTGCTGGTGCGGCGCCTCTCACTAGGAGCTGACGCAGCGCTGACCGACTTGGTGCCAACAAGGTCGACAGCAGCAGCAGAGGCAACGGAGGGCAAAAGAGGAACGGGGGAGCACCCCTCAAAGAAAGGGGTACGGGGGTCACCACGAGAGGCTCCTACAGCGGTAATACTCGTCTCTGCTGCAAGGAGGCGCTCCTCGAGGAGGTTGACAGTGAGGGTGGTAGGGCAAAGAGAGAGGAAGTGGTCCCTGACGGAGTGAAGAGTGTCAGGGAGTCGAGTGACTAGGTAGTAGAGGGTGATGTACATGGGGGGGGGGGTTCTGGGCGCAGAACTCAGCAGGAAGCGCAGCGCGGTAGCGAGTGTCACTAGTGCGGAGGTGCGTAATGAGGTCAGTGACTGTGGCAAAAGTGGCGAGGTCAGGGAACAGGTACGGTAGCATGAGGCGGCTAAGCGCAGCAGTGGCAGGGGAAGAGTAGCGTGCAACTACAGCGTCGTACAGAGTCTTAGCACTCTTGTACTGACTAAAGTGCGCGCGCTCAGTAGACGGTAGGTGACTACGCACAGCAAGGCGGGCAGCATCGCGCGTGAGCCACTGCGAGCGAACAGTACTGTCAGCATCAGCAGTAGGGGCAGTAGAGGCGCCCGACGTAAGATCAAACAGTGAGAGACCATCCTTGCTATCGCACTGAAGGAAAAGCTGCAGATCATCTAGCCAGACATCGAAGTCAACCGCTCGACCCTCAGCATCAAAGGTAAGAAGACTAGGACTAGCCATGATAGGAGCAGCAGCAGACTAGTAGCGGCAGCAGTGCAACTGAGCTAGGCAGGACAGCGCGACTCGGCAGGGCGGCTCGGCAAAGCAGTGCGGCTCGGCAGCGCGGATCGGCCCTGCTATGCTCTTACCAGGGACGGAGTCGAGGGAGGGCCGGGGCAGGGCTGCGACAGGTCCGGGACTGGGTCGGGGCCGTGACAGGGCCGGGACAGGGTCGGGGCCGAGCAGGGTCCGGGACGGGGCAGTAACGGGGCCAGGACAGGGTTGGGGCCGGGGCAGGTCCGGGACGGGGCCGGGGTAGGGCCGGGATAGGGTCGGGGCCGGAGCAGGTCCGGGACAGGATCGGGGCCGGGGCAGGTCCGGAACGGGGCCGCGACGGGGCCGGGGTAGGGCCGGGACAGGGTCGGGGCCAGGGCAGGTCCGGGATGGGGCCGAGGCAGGTCAGGGACGGGGCCGCAACAGGGTCGGGGCCGGGGCAGGTCAGGTACGGGGCCGCGACGGGGCCGTGTAGGGGCAGCGTAGGGGCCGCGTAGGGGCCGCGTAGGGGCCGCGTAGGGGCGGCGCAGGAGCCGCGTAGGGGCCGCGTAGGGGCCGCGTCATGTCAGGGACGGGGCCGAGGCAGGTCAGGGACGGGGCCGCGACAGGGTCGGGGCCGGGGCAGGTCAGGTACGGGGCCGCGACAGGGCCGTGTAGGGGCGGCGTAGGGGCCGCGTAGGGGCCGCGTAGGGGCCGCGTAGGGGCCGCGTAGGGGCCGCGTAGGGGCCGCGTAGGGGCGCGCTAGGCGCCGGGTAGGGGTCGCGTGGGGGGGCCGCGTAGGGGTCGGGGCCGGTCAGGTACGGGGCCGCGACGGGGCCGCGTAGGGGCCGCGTAGGGGCCGCGTAGGGGCGCGCTAGGCGCCGGGTAGGGGTCGCGTGGGGGCCGCGTAGGGGCCGCGTAGGGGCGCGCTAGGCGACGAAGGGGCCACGTAGGGGCCGCGAAAAAAAAAATTAGGGCAGGGCGCGAGACTCGCTTCGAGCAGCTTAAAAAAAAAATGTTATGGTGGGCCCTTAGGAAGGAACGGTCCCATGAGGGAACTCGCTCTATACCATGTGAAAATCAACAGGAATGGATGAACTAGCAAAGTGTGGGATACAAATATGAAACCTGTACCCCTTAGTGTCTACCCCACTACAGCCTACATAGGCTAAGGCATATATATATCTGACACGCTTATGGCCGATCCTCAATTATAAGTGCACCCCCTGTGAAAACGTTACTTATTATAAGCGCATGCACAATTTTAAATTAAAATTTCTGTTCGAAACGGTAGCGAGCTTCAACTTTGAATCGAGTACAATCTCATTTTCGCTGAGTTTGACTCTCGAAGACCTGATTGGCTGCGCATCCATTCAGGACGTGCTGGCATGACTGCAAAGTGTCGCATCTTGGCCCCTGTGTGCTGGAAGAGAATCGCTTGCAGGAGATTTTGCATTGTGACGCGAAATTTTTCGACTCGGTTGAAATGGCAAGAGTGAAACATACAATTTGGTGTCTTAAATTTATAAATTCGTATATGTCATTATATAAGTGCATGCACTTATAAAAATGACTCAATTAGAAGCGCACCCCCATAAAAAACTCTGCTTTATTTTAAGCGCAGGTGCGCTTCTATCCGGGGTAATACGGTATGTATACATACATGATGGGGCAGAGGAAGAAGGCCCTGGAAAAGAAGGACATGTCTGCGTAGCGACTTCTTAGGGAACATTCGGGCCTTGACGCATTACAAAAGTCTGCGTCGCAATCAAGTGTACCGCTCCGTACCGAACTATACGGTACTTAAGTTTTTTTTTTTTTTTTTTTTTGAAAATGTTTGATACTTGGGTGAAATTTGATGTAATACGACGCAGTGCGGTAGAATCGATTGTGACGCTAACTTTTGTGACATGTCAAGGTCCGAATGTTCCCTTTGTACCACCAAGTAGCCAACCAAATATTTGCCTGTTAAGATTGAGATTTATTTCTTGTCGTGATGCCCATTGAAACACTTCAGTGCAATATGCATGAAGTGCTCAGAAATATCCTCAGCCTGTATGTGGCATGACATGTACCGCTTGGAAACTAGTATCTTGTTAAACTGCAGATTTCTGAGATTCACAACAGCTTTATTAGATTCCTTGATACAACTTCACTCAGTACCCACTATCAATCTGAGCCTGTTATTATCGAGTTCGATTTTTTTTGTCAGTTTTAATTGCCGCACCAATCACAGGGTCGCGCTTTGTAGCCTTTTATCCAAACCGCCATACTCCCGAAGCTGAGAGAGACTGTCAGTCGGTTCGAGTCGGGTGTGTAGCTTCTTGTCCGTATCGCTAGCACACAAATCGTACGACACTGCAGAGGTACGACGTCGGCGGCAGCGAGCTTCTTCACTTTGACCTCGACTGCCCTACTTTAGTACACCCGTTTTCTCGAACTTTTAACCAGCGCTTACTCTGGCTATAGTTCCTGGCTTCAAACGTCTTAGTGATATTATCAGATCCTTTAAAGCTTCGGGCAAAGCCGCAGCAGGCGACAAACAAGCAGTGGCACGGGAGATTTTAGTTGACGTTATATACCATTTCCAACCACTCCTACACGCAAACCCGCATTTTTGTAACCACACCTAGCCCCTGACAGACGAATTGTGGTCTTACTGTATGTGATAGTATCTTTCTGGGTTCAATCTTTCGGAAGATTTCCGGGCAGGTGTCATGTCGGGCAGGTTTCATTATCGAATGTTGAGCCTGACTGTCGGTGGTGTCGTCTCGTGTGCATGGCCACCTGCCAACCTTCCACCGGTGTTTGTTTCGCTACTTGCATCGCTTGTGGATTTTGTGAATTCAATCAGGAATGTTTTGTTTGGAAGCTTGTTTCCTTCACTGCAGAAAACCGCAATTGTACTCTTCTGTACATCCATCTTCACGTGAAAATGAGAGGAGTCTTTGCCGCATTCTTGCCTGGAGTAATGTTTTGGGCACCAAGTCCGAAGTAGCATTCCTGCTCCACGTGTCGGGTTCACAGGCAAAGACGATTTCACTGTACTAACGGTGAGTGAAATAGCTTTCCGCAGCTAAACTTGTTCGATATATCGTCTTGGTGCTTAAAGTCGTGCGAATGCAAATCGGCTTACATTTTTCCTCCTCTTGTTTCGGAACTGGTGCGTTCAGAAGTTTCCAGACGCTTGTAATTTCCAAGGGAAACCTGAATTCCCTCCCAAGCTTTTCAGCACATCCAAACCAACGGGCTTTCTTCCAGCCTCGGCTTTGGAGCCGCCTCGGGTCTGTGCTTGGTGAAGGTGTTTTGCAGGCCCGGCTGTTGCTTGCTCACTCGATCTCTGGCTTCGCCTCTTGACAGTGTGCGACGTTCCGTTACAGTACCGCCTGGCTGGGTGCTCCTCGTCACTCTGCCAGATCCCCAAGCCTCCCTGGGCCAAACTTGTACAAAATGGGCAACGCTCATTGTTCTACGTTGCTCGCCACCTCAGTTCTTCCGAATCAAGATTGCCACACACTTGAACCTTTCTCAAAGCAACGAGTTTCCTTACACGGACGATACGACTATGGCGACGACTACTATGCCGACGAATACTAGAGCCATCTTGTCTCTCGCTCTCTGCTGCGTTGTTCTTCTCTGCTCCTCTGGAGTCGCCCCCGCTTCTCGAGTGGAATCGCGAAGGCTTCAGAATTGCGTGGACCCTAGTGGCTTGTGTCCCGTCATCCCCACTACTGCTTCAACGAGTCGCCAGGTCCCGAATGTTCAGCAATGCGTCGATCAGTCCATCTATTGCAACGGCAGCTGCTGTCAGGTACCTTTTTGTTATTGGAATTTTTTTTTTTTTTTTTTTCTCTCTTCTCAACGAAAGTTTTTGTTTTTTTTGTGTTTTTTTTTTTAACCATCGTCTGGAGGCACTGTTATTAGCGGATTTTGAGAATTGGTTGCACATGCTGACAGTTTCATGTTTATGGTAAAAATAGTGCCAGCCCGGTATCGAACCCTCGACTGTACAGCGTTGTACCCTTTATTGGCCTTTGGTGGTTGGACAACCTATATTTCTGCTATTTCTGGTTCCAAGATTTTCTACTAAACATTTCCTTCTCATTTGTCGCCGTTGTTTTCAGGTTGGGCCCAAGTGTTGCGGCGGCAAGTGCTGCCTAGGAGGCGAGGAGTTCGGCGTGTCGTGCTGCACGCCCTTCAAACTCAACCCCGCCATCTTCGGCGAATGCTGCCGCAACCAGGAGGGCCGCTGCTGCGGCGGAAAGTGCTGCGCGCACGCCAACAAGTGCTGCGGAACGACCAAACTCAACGCGCAGTGCTGCGCGGGCGACTGCTGCGGCGCCAACTGCTGCCCGCAAGGCACGGGCTGCTGCGACGGCAAGACGTGCTGCGCGCGCGGGCAGCGCTGCTGCAAGGGCAAGTGCTGCGACCAGGGCGCGGAGTGCTGTGGCGGCCAATGCTGCCCCGTCGGCGCCGCGTGCTGCGGCGGCAAGTGCTGCAAGCCTGGCTTCTCCTGCTGCAACGGGCAGTGCTGCGAGACTAAGCTCCAGCCGCAGTGCTGCACCCAGGTGCTTACCACCGGCACCGCGCTCCTCAACGCGCTGCTCCCCGCGGCGGCGAAGCCCGGGAAGCCCGGGCCGTCGGAGGTCATCGGCGCGCTGGGCGTGTGCTGCCCGGGAGTGACGGCGGACGGCGCGTCGACGGGTCTGCGGTGCTGCGGGACGGCGTGCTGCAAGTCCGGCTCCGTGTGCTGCAAGGACCCGCGCGGAAACCCTCTCAACCGCTGCTGCCCCGAAGGCGCTTCGTGCTGCGACGACGGCAAGACGTGCTGCGAGAAGGGCACCAAGTGCTGCGGCAACGGCAAGTGCTGCAAGGAGGGCACCATGTGCTGCGGCAAGGAGTGCTGCCCGGCCGGCACGCAGTGCTGCGGCGACGGCAAGTGCTGCCCGATGACCCAAACCCCCACGGGGCTTCAGTCCACGTGCTGCGGCAGCACGTGCTGCGACCCCAAGCTGCGCGCGCAATGCTGCGTGGGCTACGACCGCAAGCCGGGGGAGTGTTGCGCGGGGCTGGACGCCAACGGCGCGGAGACGGGCAACCAGTGCTGCGGGAAGCGGTGCTGCGGAAAGGGCTTTCAATGCTGCAAGGACGCGAACGGCATCCCGCTGGACCAGTGCTGCCCTGAGGGCACCCAGTGTTGCGGGTCGACGTGCTGCAAGCCCGGGTTCGAGTGCTGCGGCGACGGGCAGTGCTGCCCTGTTCAGAAGGCCGCGTGCTGGAACAACACGTGCTGTGACGTGACGCAGAAGCCGCTGCTGTGCGCCATCAAGGGCACCGATGATACAGGAGCGTCGGTGGAGCTGCAGGGGGCTTGCTGCCCTGCTGCGACTTCCACTGGCGCGGCGACGGGCAACCAGTGCTGCGGGCGCAAGTGCTGCCTCAAGAGCGACACGTGCTGCACAGACAGGGAGGGCACCCCCATGGAGACCTGCTGCCCCGAGGGCAGCCAGTGCTGCGAGGACGGCAAGACGTGCTGCAAGAAGGGCACCGTGTGCTGCGGTGACGGCAAGTGCTGCCCGGCTGAGACGTTGTGCTGCAAGCCCAGAATTGACGTGGCTGGCAACGCCAAGGCATTCACGGTGGCCCTGCTGGGCCGGTCCGTGGGGATGCTGGCGAGGAAGCCCAAGGAGGACGTGGTGAAGGTGCAGTGCTGCAAGCTGGGCGAGAGCTGCTGCGCCGAGGGCACGTGCTGCCCCAAGGGGACTCAGTGCTGCAGTGGCGGAAAGTGCTGCCCGGTGGATGGCGACTGCTGCGGTGCCACGTGCTGCAAGCCAGGGTTCCAGTGCTGCGGGCCCAACAAGTGCTGTGAGAGGAAGTTCCAACCGCAGTGCTGCGGTAATTCTTCTCTCTCCACCACGGGAACGCCTCCGGCTACTGACTGCTGCCCCATGCTGAACATCGATGGGAAAGAGACGGGGAATAAGTGCTGTGGGGCAGCGTGCTGCACAGGCGGCAGCACGTGCTGTGGCGGGAGGACCTGCTGCGACCTCGCCTCCAAGTCCCTCTGCTGCAGTATCCAGGGGACGACCCTGGGCGGCACGTGCTGCCCGCAGGTGAACCCGACGACTGGGGTCCCCACGGGGCTGACATGCTGTGGGGCGCAGTGCTGCAAGGCAGGGCAGGAGTGCTGCGGGGATAAGTGCTGCCCGCCGGACTACAAGTGCTGTGGCGACCAGTGCTGCCCCAAGGAGCGCAACCACTGCTGCGGCTCCACCTGCTGCAACCCCCTCACCAAGCCGAAGTGCTGTGGTGCGTCGGCGGCGGATGGGACCGTTGGAGCGACTGAGTGCTGCCCCAGTGTGGACCTTCTGGGGCGGGATCTCGGCACGTTCTGTTGCGGTAAGCAGTGCTGCCTGCCCCCTGCTAATGGTGCCGCGGCGCAGTGCTGCAAGAGCGATGCTGGGGAGGAGATCTGCTGTGATGCTGCCACGGGGCGGTAGCAGCGAGCTAGATTGGGGCGGGAAACTTGGAGCGAGGAGGGATGAGGTGCGATGCTGTTTGAGCAGGGAAGAGGTCGTTGCAAGGGCAGTGGAGATGTGAAAGTGCTGCTTGCTTGTTTTTCCTCTGCTTTTTGTTTTTTTTTCAGTGTAAAACCATCTTTTTCAGTTTTAAATGAAAGAAAAACGGAAAACGCAGCCTCAAGAACACCCCAGTAGAACAGCACAAAGGAACCCCAAAAGACACCCCAACGAGATACCCCCAACGAGACACCCCAACGAGACACCCCAACGAGACACCCCAACAATACGCCCCATCTAACCAAACCCCCCACCCCCCTCACCTAAACCCACCCTCTAAACCCGCATGTCCACCAAATAGGGCGCATCCGCCCACGGAGCATCCCATCCCATCTCTGCTTTTTGTCATGGAAGATGGTAGCCAGAGTCTGTTTCATGCCAGTAGTCTAGGTGTGCATGCTTTTCTTATTTTCTTAACCTACTGCTGTCACAGCTATGTTGCTTATGGCGTTCCTACTGTAGTCCCCTAGTCTCTAAGGAGTCTTGAAGATTTAGAATAGCTGAAGGATTTGGGTGGGGCCTTAAATAAATGAGTTCTGGATTGTTTGCAAATGAGTTTTGAAATCTTGAAATTGTATTTGCTTGTAGGTAGTTCATTTTGAATTACTAAACATTTCAAAAGTTCCGCTAGCGTTATCATATGCGAGATATTTCTCACGATATCCCTGCCACGCCACTTTCCATGTAACATCCCAACCAATCGGAAGCTTTTATTGGCCCTCCTCAATTCCAGCACAGTCCGCACCATCAAAGCTCCGCGCTTGCGGCTTTCCGCTCCCCCTCGTTTGCCTCCGCGCAACTCCCCTTTCTCCGCCACTCCATGTGTCTCCATTCTCATCCATTTTGCTTCACCCCACTCGATCACCTAGCAAAACATACGTTGCGTTGCGAGTCGCGACCAACGAGACTATCGCTCCTCACCGGCATTTGCGTTGGGCGTCGCAGCAAACCGGCTTTACGCACTTTCTCCCACTCACACCCGTACCCAGAAAATGGCCTCCAGACAAATCCTTCGCCGCTCCTCCGACATCCTCCGCGCCTCCTCCGCGCGCGTTCCCGCCTTCCGCCAAGCAGCATCCGCGCTGATGCAAGCGCAACCTTCCGCACAATACGCCACGTCTTCACCATCCGCTTCCGCCTCCCCCGCCGTGCCGTCCGCATCCCTTTCCACGCGTGTTCCATTCGGATCGCATGTGTCAGGTATTGCTAGTTGCACTGTTGTAACGGGACGTGCTTAGATCGAAAGCGCTAGTTTCTCGGTCGGACTATCTTCCACTTACTTTCAACTTGTCGAACTCGGGCGAATGCATCTGAGTGATCGGCTTTGAGTAGAGCCCTTTCCTCCTCTCCCCTCTCCTCTCCTCTCCTCCCCTCCCTTCCCTCCCTTCCCTCCCTTCGCTCCCGTGCCTTCCCCCTTCGCTTCTCCCCTTCCCTCCCCTCCTGTCCCGGCCTTCCTCTCCTCGTTGTCACCAGCGGCATCCTTCCAGCGGCGAGGCTTCGCCATCACTGCCACGGAGGATCTCGTGAAGCTGCCACGTGTCAGCGATCCGAGCGCGCTCAGCACGCTCAAGGAGGCTCTGGCGACGGGGTGGGTGCCGTGCGACTCGTCCGTGATCGCCAAGATCGACAAGACCATCAAAAGCACCAAGTAAGACGACAGCACCCACAGCACTGACAGCACTCGGGCAGTGAGTTTGGCTCCGTTTGACTCACCTGGGTTGGCTGACGTCATTTTGAGCTCTGAAGGGGGTGTCTCGAGCCTCGCAGCCTCGTAGCCTCCAGCTAGAAGGTCACTGTAAAGAAGGTGTTTTTATCATCCGAGATTCGACATATAACATCCAGGCAGCATGCAGCATGCAACATGCAACATGCAACATGCAACGTGCAACATGCAGCATGCAACATGCAACATGCAACATGCAGCATGCAGCATGCGACATGCAGCATGCAACATGCAGCATGCAGCATGCAACATGCAGCATGCAGCATGCAACATGCAACATGCAGCATGCAGCATGCGACATGCGATATGCAACATGCAGCATGCAGCATGCGACATGCAACATGCAACATGCAGCATGAAGCATGCAACATGCAACATGCAGCATGCAGCATGCAGCATGCAGCATGCAGCATGCAACATGCAGCATGCAGCATGCAACATGCAGCATGCAGCATGCAACATGCAACATGCAGCATGCAGCATGCGACATGCAATATGCAACATGCAGCATGCAGCATGCGACATGCAACATGCAACATGCAGCATGCAACATGCACGACATCCAACTTCCAACACCCAACATCCGCATGCAACATTCAACATGCTATCCAACATGCATGCAGAAAGTCGTCCCGTCCCAACCTCTCCATTCCTCCCACTCTTCCGCCTCACCGTGTGTCCTTCCTCTCCCCCGTGCCATCATGGACGAATAGTGGCGACCGATCACCTTTGAGGCACCTCAAATCAAGCAAGCTTCGCTCTGTCATGTCTTCATCCCATCAGTGATCCCAGCTGTGTCAGTGATACAGGACACGGCGCAAGAGCGTTGTCATTGCTGACTGACAGCAGCAGCACACGCGGTGCACATGTTTAAAGAAGCTGTGTTTGGTGTTACCAATCTCACCTTACTTCCCTCCCTCTCCTCCTGCTATCTCTCATGGAAGCAGTGACCCTGCTGCGTCTCGTTTAGGGAGAGCTTGATTTTCGTTTTATGTGCGTTTTTCGATCTCCTTGTCTTGCCCACCCCCCCAATGCTGTGTGCCATCAGTGACGCGGTAGCGAGGGAGGCGCTGTCAGCCCTCAAGGCGGCAGCGGAGGCGGTGGAGGTGTTTGGGGAGAAGCTGGAGCTGCTGCGCCTGGAGCTCGATGAACTCAGCGGGGGCAAGTTTGGTGGCGAGGTGAGAGCCTGCTTATAGCGAGGATGTGCTGGGTCTGCTCGAATGGGGGATGGCAGTGATCCGGTGATGGTGGTGTGTGTATCTCTTCCCCCCTCCCTTCCCTTCCCACGCACCTTCCCTGCCTGACATAGAGCATGGGGGTGTCTGAGAGGACACAATGGTGGCCCGTGCATGGTGTGGGGGCCTTTCCCCAAGGTGGGCCTTGCCACGCTCGTTCTGATCAACGCATGTGCACCAACAGACACTGAGCGCTCTGCTCCCACGGCGTATCAGGACGCGCTTACAAGGGAGGAGGAGGTAGGTCTCTTATTTTAAGAAACCTTTCCTTCGGCCCCTCAACCCACCCCTTTCCCCCCTCCGCTCCCCCTCCCCCTCCCACCCTGCCCACTCCCCCAACGGCATGCAGGCGGTGGGGAAGATCCCGGAGGACATCAAGGCGGCGCTGGCGTCGGCGCTGAGGCGGTACTCGGCGTACCTGGAGGCGTTTGGGGCGGAGGAGGGGTGGCTGCAGCGCAAGGTGAAGGAGGAGCTGGGCGGCGTGCTCATCACCGTCAAGCAGCGCTGCAGCGGCCTCGAAGAGGAGTGGAACCAGGTGGGGGGGGGGGAGTGGGTGAAAGGATGAGGGCGGGTGGGAGGGTGGGGGCGTGTGAGAGGTGAGTGGAATGAGGTGTCAATTCTGTGGCCTTAGGTGGGAGGTGGGGACGAGGGGATTACAAGAGAGGGAGCAGGTCAGTGCCGTGGCCTTAAGGGGGCGGTGCAGCGCTGCAGGGGGACTTTTGAGTCGAATCGAAAGTCAGCAAGCAGCGGTGTAGCGGGCTGGAGGAGTGGAACCAGGTCAGTGCGGTTGCATTAGGTGGGGGTAGGGATCAGGGAATTGAGGAGAGAAAGAGAGAAAGGAGGGGCCGGGGTTAGATTGAGAAGTAGTGCGACGGGTTACCGCACCTCCCCTCGGCCATCTCCCTCCCTCCCGGCCATCTCCCTTCCCCCCGGCCAACTCCCCCCCCCCCGCCATCTCCCTCCCCCCCGCCATCTCACTTGCCTCCTCCATTTCCACATACTGTAGATGAGTCTGTTGAGCACATCAGAACCTTCGGTTTCTTCTTACCCTCACCTCCTCTGTTGCACCTCTTTCTCCCCCTTCTCTCCTGTCCTTCCATCCCCTCCCCTTCCCTCTCCTCCCCTCCCCTCTCCTCCCCTCCACTCCCGTCCCCTCCCGTCCCCTCTCCTCCCCTCCCCTCCCCTCCGTCTCCTCCCCTCCCCTTCCTCTACCCTTCAAACTGTCCCACGTGCTGCAGATTAGTCTGCTGGGCACATCGGGGCTTTCGGGGTCCTACATTGAGCAACGCGCACACTGACTGCTGCACAAATCATCATTTCATCTTTGAGTGGGATAGCTGAATACAATTGCGACAAGGCTGAAAGTTTAAATGCGGCACCAGGTCGTTAGTCATGTAACAACCAAGTGTCACAACTGGGTTCTTTCTGTAATGGAAAGTGCTATGGCCAAGCCAAGTAGTGTATGTCATAGACTTGGCATGGCACCTCTATAGTGTTATGTACAGTAATATGTTTTAATTTCTGTGTTCTTCGCATGTGTTTAGGTGTATGATTGTCGACAATGTGCGTGTTCTGACTTGAAGCGCGATTGCACAAAAAGGAGACATGGGTTCTTCCCAAGCCCGTGGGCGAAGCTCGCCAGCACGGCTGTGGGGTTCGGTTTCTCGCAATGCGTGATTCGTCAATGCTCCTTCCAAATGGCACCAGCCCATCCCAAGATGGTATTCCCTCTGCCTAGCATTTGTACAGAACTGGGGTACCCTACTCTCGGTTGTTTGGGTGTAACCCTGTTGACAGCAAATCCGTGTGCATCGATGGCAAATCAACCAACCTGTCAATCGCCACTGGAAACATCTGCATCAGCGACAACGATGGTACCTTGAAAACGTCACACAAATATTCGCCCAACCACCAAGAGCAGGAAACCTGAATGCACAGGTCGAGAAACTTGAGACTCCACAATACCTAGTCGCCTCGCGTCTCTGCTTATTCTGCCCAATCCCACCGCCTTTCAAAAGCGCAATACGGTGCTCCACTCGCCATCTACGCAGCCCAGGAGTGGCGAAATTTTAGGCTTTCACGCGTATAGTAGCTCTGGATGTTTGGCTTTATGTACAGCAAGCCTTTCCGTTACAGTGTGCAATCTCACGCGTTCATAATTCCCAGCCAACCCGAGCGTGGTGGGCACATATGACCACGCGAAGGTGAACGACCATTTCGACCTGGACAATAGGTCGTTCCTGGTTCTAGAGCCCTTTTAGACCTCGACATTAGGTCGAGCGCAATTTCTGGAGCGCCTTCAAAATCATTCATCTACAAGTTACACCAATTGAGCGAGCCACTTCGTGTAGGTGCACTGTACTCCACGCGCTTCTCGCGGAAACGGAAAGGTCGTTAAGGTTTCCACTGAGGTACTTCGCTCTTCACCGTCGATTTCCTTAACGGTCACTATGAGGCTACAGGAGTTTCGGAATGCCCGATACGTCCTCCTCCTTATCGTCGTGAACTCTCTTCTCTGCGTGCTTCTGCTTCTCCCCAACGGAGTGACTTCGCTCCCTCGTCACGGCGGCCGGCCGAACTTCAACGGTGAGTGCTTGCCGCCTCGTGCTAACCTTCATCCCCTGCTGTGGCCTCGTAACCCGATGCTTCCAGTCTGCTTCTTCCTTCCCGTGTGACTGCTCTCTTTTGTCGCGACGGCCGCCGTGGCGCCTTTTCCGCATGCCAAAGAAAATAAACGAAAAGAGGAGTGTGGCAGTTGGTGAAGTTAACGTAGTCGTGTATCCATATGCGCGAAAGTGGTAGGTTCATTCCAATCTCAGGCGCTCGCGTGCATCAGCGTGAAGTCGAGATAGAGGCGTCTAGAGAGTGAGCACATCAGTGGGGGCGTTAGGCCTCGCATTCACCTCCCCTGCCCCTTGTCATCATTGCCGACCGTCCTTGCTCTCCCCCTTGCGCTCTCCCTCCTTGTTCTCCCGCTTGCGCTCCGCCCTCCTTTCTCTCCCCCTTGCGCTCCGCCCCCCTTGCTCCCCCCTTGCTCTCCGCCCTCCTTGCCCCCACCAGTGCGCGCCGCCCTCCTTCCTCCCCCTTTGGCCTCCGCCCTCCTTGCTCCCCCCTTTCTCTCCGCCCTCCTTGTTCTCCCCCTTGCTACCCGCCGTCCTTGCCCTCCGCCTACATCGCCCCAACGGATGGTTCATGTGCCTCTGATGCTTGCCCCATCAGTGCTCCATCCTGTCTCACATCCCCTCGTATTCACCCCTTGCGCCACCTGACACACATCTCCTGTCCCATCCTCGCTCCACCTGTCCCATACGCTGTTCCACCTGTCCCACCCCTGCTGCCGCCATGCCCTGGTGTTGCTGCAGACTGGGTGAAGTCGTACCGCCCTGATTTGGCCTCGCATCAGTTTGACCCCATCCGCATCCGCGCTCCCAGACAAATACCAGGTGCGTGAAGTGGGTGGGAGTAGGTATGAGTGCGCGTGAGTGGGCGAGGGGAAGCATGAGTGGGTGTGAGTGGGTGCGGGTGGATGTCAGTAGGCTGATTTGTGAGTGTGCGTGTGTGAACAAGTATGTGTGCCACCTATCACCTCATATCACATGCTTCTCATCTCTTTCCCTCCTCTCTCTAGCCCTCTTCCCAACGACGGCCTGTGACAAGCTTCATTGGAGATTGTGGTTGCTGCCTTGGAGTTTATGGGCGTGAATGAGATCCGTTTGAATCGACTCAGAGTCGCCTTTCTCATTTCAGCTAGGCTCTGCCCCACTGCAGCCACGCCCACCATGCCTCCCACTGTCTCAAAACCGAGCGCCCGCTCCTCTGCATCCACACTTGCTTCCACGTTTTTCCCTCCCCCCCACGTTTTTCCCTCCCCCTCACCCCTACTTGTGCCTCTCATGTGCAGTGAGGTATCGTGGCATGCACATCCCGTCAGAGAAGCTCTACATCCTTCCCACCCCCTCCAACTCCCCCCAACCCCCTTTTCTCCCTCCCCTACCGCCGCCACCCTCGCTTCCCTTGTGCCCTTCTCTGATTCTCCCCGGCCCTGTGTTGCCGTTGCTGCTCTCCCCACCAGAGAAGTACCGTAACGTGCACATCCCATCGGGGGAGGAGTTGCAGATACTTTCCCTCCTCCTCTCCCCCCCTCACCCCCACCACCACCACCATCCCCTTTTACCTCAAATCCCTCTCTCCTGGCCCGGTGTTGCTGTTCTCCCCACCAGAGGAGTACCGTGACGTGCACATCCCGTCGGAGGAGTTGCAGATCATCCGCAACCCCTCCAGTCAACCCCTCCCATCCCCCCACCGCAACCCCCTTTTCCCACGTGCCCCTCTTTGATTCTCCCCGTCCTGTGCCGCGGTTGTCCCCCACACACAGAGGAGTACCGCGACGTGCACATCCCATCCGAGGAGGAGCTGCAGATGCTGGCACAGTTCGGCCACGCGCACCACGCCTCCTACTACTTCAACACCAAGCCCGCTGCTGCCATGGCTGCGGCTGCTGAAGCCGCCGCAGGGTTTGGGGTTGGGGACCAGAAGCCCTAGAGGGGTGGAGCTATGCCTTGGCTTGTTGCGATCAGAAAAAGGGGAACTTTTAGGGTCATGCGTGCAAGTAACGGAACTGTTCTGATCATAGTGAGACTACAATTCCGTCATTTCCGGCATTACCGTACCGTCGTTACAATACCGTCTTATGGGTATATTCTTATGAAAAGAGTTCCCTTTTCTAAGGTTACGTCTGACCCTGTTGGGCTGAGTGCCCCTTAGGATCTTTGGTAGGGTTAAACTCTGGGTAGAGTGATGTAGTAGCGGAAGCGTTTAAATGAAGTCCTTGAACCACCTTGCGCTGGTATGTGAGGGCAAAGTAAGTTGATTAAAACAAGCAAGTACAAAGGTTTATATAAGAGTACAAAGAATACGAAGAGATATAATTAAACTGTTTTACTGTTGCGGTTGGATACAGTGCGACTCGGGCAACTGCTCAATGTCGAGTCAGTTGTGTGTCCTTGCTGTCGCGCTGCATTTGTCAAGTCAAAGGTCGCTGACCTTTGACTTTCGCGTAACCTCCAGCGGTTACTTCAACCTCCGAGGGTTGACTCGCTGGTGCCTCGATATGCTCTGCTTCGCTTGTGCCTTGGTGTTTCGACACGACAGAGGCGCTTAAGATTGTTTGTTCCCAACACTCCCCTTCGCTTCTGGAGTGTCGCTGCTGGTGACGTGGCTTTGTCCAGTCAGCAGCATGCAGTACTCGAACTTCTGTTTTCCGAGCTTCTTGGTCAAGTAGTCAGCTGCCATCTCGGACGTGGGACAGTAGGATAGTTCAAGTCTCCCCTTCTCAATCTCGTCTTTCACGAAGAAATATCGCAGAGCGATATGCTTCGTTCTGTTCGCGAATCCATTTTTGTTGGCGATGCGAATTGCAGATTGGTTGTCGCAGAACAGAGTGAAGTTGGGTAACTCGGCTAACTTCGCTTCTTCCAGCAGCTCGCGAAGATAGAGTCCTTCCTTGGTGGCTGAGCAGAGTGCAATATATTCTGCTTCAGCTGACGAGAGAGCAATTAATTCCTGCTTGCTCGATTGCCAGGAGATCGGTCCGATAGGTTCGAGGCGGTAGATGTAGCCGGTGCGGGAGCGCCTGTTGTCGGAGTCGCCAGCGTGATCAGCGTCGACGTAGCCGATTAATTTAGTCGGTGTAGTTGTGTTCTTGTAGTAAGTTAGGCCGATCGTTGAGGTACTGACGAAGTAGTGGAGAGCGCGGTCGAGCTCCGCCAGGTGTTCTGCTTCAGGCTTCTTGAGGTAGGTGGCGAGCTGGCTTGCGGAGTATGAGAGGTCGGGGCGGCAGGTGACAGCTGCGAAGAGAAGGCATCCTAGCTTTCTCTGGTAGTCGCGTATCCCGGCGGATTTGAGTAGAGAGGATCCTTCCTTGTGGTTTCCTGTCGCGTAGCGGTAGGGCATAGAGATGGTGGTAGGTGTGAGCGCGAAGCGTTTGGCGATGGTGTCGGCGTACTTAGCGGCGTTGAGGTAGATCGCGCCTTCTTCTTCCCGAATGTTCAAGCCGAGGTACTGTGTGACGGTAGAGGAGACCGTGAGTGTGAGGTCCCTCTGTAGCTCCCCTTCGAACCAGATGGTGATGTCGTCAGTGGAGCCGATGTAGAGTAGGTCGTCTACGTAGACGATCAGCAGAATGTAGTCGGTGTCTTTAGTGAGTCGGTACATTCCTTGGTCGTGAGGTAGTTGGCGGAATCCGATGCGAATGAGGCGAGCGTGTAGGTACTGTTGCCATAGCCGCGGAGCTTGCTTGATCCCGTAAAGTGATTTCAGCAGTTGACAGACTTGGTTAGGTTCCCCGTTGGTACCGTGTGGGAGCTCGACGAAGATTTCCACGTCGACAGGTGCGTAGAGGAACGCGTTGGCGACATCGATTTGCCGTAGCTTCCTTTTCTTCATGGCGGCGATCGCGAGGAGGATTCGAAGTGAGGTATGTCGGCTAACCGGGGCGAATGTCTCGGTGAAGTCCCGTCCGTGCTCCTGATCGAATCCACGCACAACCCAGCGTGCTTTGAACTTCTCAATTGTGCCGTCTGCTTTTGTTTTAACGCGGAAGACCCATTTCCCGGTGAGAATGGTCTTGTTCCTTGCCACGCTGATGGGGACATCTTTCCAGGTGTTCCGTTCCTCCAGCGCCTTTAACTCTCTGTCCATGGCTTCACGCCATTTTTCCCTGTGTTCCCCCCCCAGAGCCTGCTGAACCGTCGCAGGCTCCTTAGGAAGAGTGTTGCCGTGGACTGCGGTGACGAGTCCGAGAATCTGCAGTCCAGTCTGTGAGTAGCGGGGAAGAGTTGCATCCTCGGGATAAGCTGCTTCATCTCCCGCTTCTGGATCAGGTATGAAATTCGGTCCTACTCGTTCTGCTTCGTTGGTGTTGACTGTCGCAGGTGTTACGTAACCGTTGTCGGCGAAGTAGTAGAAGGTTTCGGCGTTGACACTTTCGCGAGGGTTATCTTCGTCCATGGGGACGTCGACGGAGCAGAACGGAAGGGGTCCAGCTTCTTCTGATGCGTTGGCCACATTCTGCTCGTCCCAGTCAGCTTCGTCTGCTGCCGAGGCGAAGGCTCGGTCACCACGAAAACCACCTGTGGGATCTTGGTCCTCTTGCAGGTTGGCAAGGTATGTCTGGAGCGTGAGTCGTTCGTAGAAAATGACGTCGCGTGCTGCTACTGTTTCCTTGGAGTGGACGTCAAAGATTTTCCACGCGTTGTAGTTCTTTTCGATGCCGAGGTGTAGTCCCCACTGTGCGCGTTGTGAAAATCGGCCCGCTCGTGCTGCTGGGGGTCGGTACTGTACCATGCATCCGAACACTCGTAACATTTTTGTGCTGCCCTGTTTTCCTGTCCACAGCAGATGCGGTGATGCGTTGTTCGGTAGTGATGAAGATGAGAGCAAGTTGTGCAGCATGACAGCGTGGTCCATCGCGTCAGGCCACTGGTGGTTGGGTAGCCGCATGCCACGCAACAGTTTGCGCATGCTGTTCTGCAGAGTCCTGTTCATTCTTTCTGCTACACCTTGCTGCTGATGGGCGTAGGGAAGAGAGAGGAGCTGCTTGATTCCCCTTTCCGCCAGGTACTGCTTGAATCGCTGAGAGGTGTATTCTCCTCCTCCGTCAGACTGGAAGCTTTTCAGCTTTACGCCCGACTCTCTTTCTGCTACTGGTAGCCAAGCAGCGAATGCTTCGAGGACCATGTCGCGGCTGGGTAGGTTTAGATGCCAGACGTAACGGGTGGCGTCGTCGATGAAGGTGATTGTGTAGTTGTATATTACTTGTCCTGGTTCCCGATTGTACAGGATGTCGCTATACAAATTTTCTAGTGGTGCGTACGCGGGTGTGCTCGGGTTGTGATGAGGAGTGAACGGCCGATGTGGTAAGTCGGCTTCGGGGCAGGTAAGACATGTTCCTCGTGCCCGTTGAAGTTCTCTGCCGTCGAGTAGTAGTAACGAGTCCTTGTCAAGGACTCCTGCTCTTATTGTGTTGTTTAACACAGTGTTGCTTGGGTGTCCCATGCGTGCGTGCCAGATGTCTTCGGAGGCGCGGTGTCCGGGTGAGCGTCGATACGCGTCGGAGTTGGAGTAGAAGCTGGCGGTGAAGTTTGCGCTTCTATGGACTTCCCGTTGAGCCAGATTCAGCTGCTGTGCGGGTGTTGGTGGTGCTTCGTCAACGAGGAGTGGTGTCGTTGTTGCTGCTACTGTTGTTGTTCCTGCTACTGCCGATGATGTCTCTGCTGCTGCCGATGATGTCTCTGCTGCTGCCGATGTTGTCTCTGCTGCTGCCGATGTTGTCTCTGCTGCTGCCGATGTTGTCTCTGCTGCTGCCGATGTTGTCTCTGCTGCTGCCGATGTTGTCTCTGTTGCTGCCGATGTTGTCTCTGCTGCTGCCGAATGTTGTATTGTTACTAACGCACGTGTTCGTTCTGCTTCAGGAATGGTATGTGAATACCAAAAGCCTTCCGGACTGAAGTCGGGGTCGAGATCCGGCGGGTGCGTCCAAGATGTGAAGGTGACGATCCCGTCACTGTCTGCGGTGCCCAGGTCTGGGACGAAATCGAGAACGAAGACATTGTTCTTCAGGACCGCCTTTCCGATGTAGAGGCCGCCCTTCCCGTGGTACAGCTTGAACTCCTGGGTGGTACTGTCGGCTTCCAGATGTATGCCTTTTGCCATCAACTGACTGACGCTCAGTAAGTTGTAGCCAAGTCCTTCTGCTATTAGGACTTTGGACATTTGCAGTATGACATTCGTCTCTCGTGACTGAAGTTGCACTACTCCTTGTCGTCGTGTGCGCAGGTTCTGATTATTGGCGACAGTGATGACGACTTCTCGTTGAAGTTGGTGCTCGCGTTGAACGAAACGTCCTGAAGAGCACATATGTTGTCCGCAGCAACTGTCCAAGAACCATGTATCCTTCCCGGACGGCTCGCTTTGAGCGATGGCGGAGTACGTCGGGTTCGGTTGAAGTGACTCGCGGCGAGGCGTGCTGTTGTCGAGTTGTTCTTCTGGTGAGTAATATGGTGGTGACTCAGTTACGCAGGAGTCACTCAGCCTTGCCATGCAGCTGACGATGTTTCTTGTTCCTTTCGCAGGTTGTCCCGTCGATGTTGTTGAGACTTGTACTGAAGTTGTCGGATTTGCTTGCGTTGAGGCGACTTGACTGCTTGAAGGGCGAAGTTGGCGTTGCGGCGACGTTGACTGTTGTCGATTCGGGCAGTGCGTACGAGGATGCCCTGAAGCCTTGCAGAGGTGGCAGAACGGAGGTACGATTTTTGGTCGATTGTTGTTGTTGTTGTGGCGCCGTTGAGTGTGAAACGCGAATTCGGGCACTGATACCTTTCTCTTGTGTCGTTCTTCTTGCAGGTCCATGTCTTGCTGCTCGGCGTGGATTTCGGCGCAAAGTGCTGCTTCAGAAATTTTCCCGTGGGCTCGTAGTATGGCGCGAGTGGAGCGTCAGTGAGGACCAAGACCGCCGATGACAACCGTGACGAAGGCGTCCTCTGAAATCGATCCTCCACATCGAAGAAGCTTGTCGCGCAGCTCGCGGCAGCGACTGATATACGCCATTCCCTTCTCGCCTGGTTTCATTTCGATTGTTGTCAGCTGCGCCATTAACCGACTTTGGTTTACACTGTCTGTTGCTTGATACAGGCTCTTCAAGTGATTGTACGCGAGCTCCGCGGAGTTGCCGTAGCCTCGGTAAGACCATATGTTTTGTTGTTGAGTTGGAGTGATGTTCCTCAGTAGTATCGTGTACGCCATCATCGATTGATAGGTGTACTGCTGCTTCTCATACTGTGTGCCGTTTGTTGGGTATGGCAGGGACCCGTCGAAGAAGCCAAGGATTTGCGCTCCTTCCATCATCAGCTCGAATTCGAACGACCAGGTAAAGAAATCCTTCCCGTCGAAGGGTTTTGTCGTTTGCAGTTTTAGAACGTGCGCGAACTGCGACTGAACTTGTAGTGCGTCCAGCGTTCTCTCTTGTCCCGGTGCAGGTTGTGGTTGTGGCATGAAGCTGACGGAGCCGCGCTGGGGCTCGTACGGAGCGAAGGTAGGTTGCTGTTGTTGATTCCCGCGTGCGTAGGATGAGCCATCGAGACTCATGGGCGTCACGTTGTTGTTGTTGTTGTTGCTGTTGTTTGATTGCGCAGGTGCTCCTTGCTGATGCTGCTCGTAGAAGGACATGAAGGAGAAGAACTTCTCCATCATGCTTGGATCGAAGCCCGCGCCTTGGTTTGCGGGTGTTTCAGTAGACCCAGCTGCCGGTCTCGTTGTTGTGCCTTCCTCTGTCTGTAGGCCAGAGGCAGGAGGTGGAGTAGGAGTAGTACCAGGAGAGCCGTTGGAGGAGCTCCTCTCCTTTCTGGTAGACATGTCTCTTGGTGTATTAGGTGTTAAGGAGAAATAATTTTAACCCTAACCAGCTCTCATACCATGTTGGGCTGAGTGCCCCTTAGGATCTTTGGTAGGGTTAAACTCTGGGTAGAGTGATGTAGTAGCGGAAGCGTTTAAATGAAGTCCTTGAACCACCTTGCGCTGGTATGTGAGGGCAAAGTAAGTTGATTAAAACAAGCAAGTACAAAGGTTTATATAAGAGTACAAAGAATACGAAGAGATATAATTAAACTGTTTTACTGTTGCGGTTCGATACAGTGCGACTCGGGCAACTGCTCAATGTCGAGTCAGTTGTGTGTCCTTGCTGTCGCGCTGCATTTGTCAAGTCAAAGGTCGCTGACCTTTGACTTTCGCGTAACCTCCAGCGGTTACTTCAACCTCCGAGGGTTGACTCGCTGGTGCCTCGATATGCTCTGCTTCGCTTGTGCCTTGGTGTTTCGACACGACAGAGGCGCTTAAGATTGTTTGTTCCCAACAGACCCGATGCGCAAACACATCAACCCTTGCCATTGCTCGAACCGGGAACTAATCGGTACACAACGCTGAAGTCCTTAACGACGAAGGCTTTACTATGACGTTCACGTAGCGGACGTACAGTATCGGAGCATGGCATACCGTATTATTCCGGCTATAGGACCCGGGGGACTTTCTACAAATGCAGAAAAAATGCTAGGGTGGACATATAGTTGGCATACATTTTATTAAGACCCGGGTGTGCTTATTTGTCTAACAATGTAATGGGATTTACCATGTACTGTTCGTTTTTAAGGGGGGGGGGGTCTTATATTCGGTAACGAAAAACACCCCTCGTTTGGAAATCTCACGCGAGCAGCGCATCAGATTTGTGTCACAATTCGCGTCTGACACAAAAAAAATGTCAGAATCGAAATCTGACGCATACAGCGTGTCAGAATTCGAAATAATGCCTATAAAAGCTGACGCGCAATTGCATTTACGGCTACTGTATGTAAAAGGGGGGTCTTATATTGTTTAGGGGCAAAAGGGGGGGTCCTCACATTTTGGTACCAAAATAAGAGTCCCAGTACCCCATAGAGAGTCCCGGGGGACCCTTTTACCGGCGGGTTCTATAGCCGGAATAATACGGGTACCGTACGAATTACTGGCATGTCTGTGGCTGGCGCACACGCAACGACAGTGAAAAAGGAAACTCCAAATCTGGTAGACGGATGGTGCAACAGAATTCCGCAGCAAGGAGCTACAAGACTTTGTGGGCGAAAAAGGGGATCCTACATCACGTCATGTCTCTCTCCCTTACACACATCCGCAGCAAGGCGTCGCCTGTCAAACTATGTTTCTATGTTGTAGGCTGTAGTGGGGTAGCCTCTACTTAGTACAGCACTCTAGGGTTAGACCTTGCCCTACTTTTACTCAACCATCCTTTCTAGTCACTCATTCTTGCCCGTTATTTCTGACATGGTATTCAGAGCAGTCCCTCCGTAGGACCGCTCCGTTAGGGCCCACCGTTAATCTTTCGCACTGCCCGAACTGCCCTGCCCGGTTGTAACCTGCCCTACCCGAACAGCGTCCCTCACGCTGCCCTGCACGCTCTACCCCACGCGCTCTGCCCTGCCCTGAGCTCTGCCCGCTTGCTGCCCTGCCCTGCAGCCCGTGCGCCGCCCTGCCCTGCAGTCCGCGCGCCCTGCCCTGCAGCCCACGCGCCGCCCTGCCCTGCGGTCCGCGAGCCGCCCTGCCCTGCAGCCCGCGCGCCGTCCTGCAGCTCACGCGCCCTGCAGCCAGTGCGCCCTGCAGCTTAGGACGTGGCCGTTTTCTGCCCGTGGCGCGCCTCTACTGCTGCCCGTTTTCCTACCCGTGGCGCGTCCCTAGAGTGCGCCCCTCCAGTAGCCCGTCGAGCGCCCTTAGCCCGCTTTCTTCCTACTGGCACCACCACTCCTACTACTACTTCCACTGCCTGCCATGGCCACTACCACTGTCCTACGTCAGCGGCAGGCGAGTGTGCAGGAGTCTCTCTCGCCGCAGCAGCTTCGTGAGTGGGCTATCTGGTGGGGCAGCCCTGCTGGCAGAGCTAGCTGTGCTAGAACTAGAGGTGCTGGTGCTCGCGTTGCTCGTACTCGTCGGCATGAGACGCTCTCATCGCAGCAGCTTCACGAGTGGGCTGTCCGGTGGGGCAACCCCGGTGGCGGAGCCTGTGGTGCTACTACTGGAGGTACATGTGAGTTTACTCCTACTGGTAGTGCCGTTGGTGGACGCGGAGGTTCTAGGGGTGGACAGCAATGGCAGCAGCGTCTGCCGGAGACCCTCTCGCCGCAGCAGCTTCGTGAGTGGGTTGTCCGGTGGGGCAGCCCTGGTGGCGGAGCTTGGGGTACTAGTGCTGGGGGTGGAGAGGCACCTGGTGGTGTAGAGGCTACTAGTCTAGGTGCTTGTGACCCAGCTAGCACAGGTGCAGAGTCTGAGGAGGCCTTGCACACTTTCCTACTCGACTCAGGAGCGTCTCGCTGCTTCTTCCGCGACTGCACCACAGTCACACCGCTCACAGTCCCTGTCCCTGTCACTCTGGCCGACCCCTCTGGTGGCCCAGTTGTTGCACATAGCTCCACTGTTCTCCCGTGTCCGGCAGCCCCCTCCGGTTCCCTCACAGGTTTCCACCTCCCCTCGTTCGCTAGGAACTTGGTGGCTACAGCTGTCCTACAGAACCAGTTTGTCACTGTTACCCAGCCTGGGGGAGAGCTCGTGGCGATCTGTACGGACTCACGCATTGGCGAGCACCTTGCCACGTTCACTCGGAGGCCCGGGTCTGGTCTGTACACACTGACCACAGAGTCTGCACAAGTGGCTGAGTCAGGCCAGGTAGCTGCGTCGGTTGAGGTAGCTGCGTCTTGTTCGTGTCGTCTCCTCACGCACCAGACTCTCCTTTGGCACCACCATCTTGGTCACCCCTCCTTGCCACGCCTGCGTGGCATGCACTCCCGTCTCCTTGTGTCTGACCTCCCCAGGTCCCTGCCCCCGCTCCCGAGGTCGCTTGCGCCGCCGTGCCTTCCTTGCGTCGAGGGGCGGCAGCGCGCCGCTCCTCACTCCTCCTCGTTTCCTCCGACCACAACTCCTCTGCAGACCCTCCACATGGACGTGTGGGGTCCAGCCTGTTGGTGCAACCCTACGGTTTGCACTCGGCTTGTTGTCCGTGTGCGTGAATCTGTGTGTGTATGGAATGGTATGAGGGCATGGGATAATATATATTTCATGCTTATAATTGTGTGTGAATGTTGAGTCATGATGTCGAGTGTGTGTGTCGAGTCAATAGCGAGTTATCGCTAGACGCGTGTTACGCGGTCGTTTGTGTCTCGCGCGCGGTTTCTATTTTGTCGTGCGCGGTTTCTATTTTGTCCTGTGTCGAACGTTCGGCGTGTCGCAGGTGTGTGCAGCAGACCCATCAAGAACTCAAGGATGAGTTTGTGATGAAGAGCCCGAGCCTTGGTGTCAAGCCTCAAGTGATTTCGAAGCTCGCCAAAAAGGGTACACCTCAAGATATTGAAGATAGTTACATTACTTTGTGTAGTGTAACATTTCACTTGGTGTAGGCCCTAGTGAAGGGTAGTTTCGAGACCCTTCGTGGTTGGGGACAGTGTGGCACTGTTCCACATCACTGTACCTCGGCTCTTGGGGTTTGTAGGAGCTGGGAGTCATTCCCAACTCGTAACTCTTCCTATCTTGTGTTCTAAGACTATAGTGGCTGCTATAGTACCGTTCGTTCAAACCGACGCTGTGTCGTCAATTCTTTATCAAATCGTGCAATCTAAATTGCTAATTGTAGACGACGTGCAGAAGCTCCAGATCCAATTCGAATCAGGCCATTTGAAGCTGTGAGCAGAACGCTATCAACGTTTGAAGCCGCTGTGCAGAAATCCGTCTGTGCTCTCTATCTTTCGTTTTAGGCACATTCAAGCCTATTGTGACTATAACAAGTGGTATCAGAGCCCCTTGGAGCAGTTTCGACAATGTCTGGACCTGAGGAAAGGGGTGGCAGAGGTGCTGGTGGCAGTGGAGAAGCTCAAGCTCAAGGCCAACCCCGTGATTCAGCCATGGCGCCCATGCAACCAAGTCTTGGCCCACCTAGGGATGAGCCTAGGGTGTTTGGGCTTGACAAGTTCAACGGTGACAACTTTGCTGAATGGTCCTTCAAGATGGAGAACATCTTTGACCACTATGACCTGCTGGAGGTGATGGAAGGAACGGAGAAGCGCCCCGAGAACGACCCGGAGAAGAGCCCGTGGGTGCGGAAGAGCGCACAAGGCTATCTCTTACTTGGGCAAGCGTTGGGGAGCAGTCAGATCCGTCACATCAAGCCATTCCAGCGTGAACCAGAGAAAGGACCAAAGGCATGGGCTGCTCTAAAGGGTGTACATGCTCCTGCAACAGCGGCGGTAGCGGTGGTGTTGGAACGGCAAATGGCGGCACTACGAATTGAAGAAGACGAAGGGGTTGAAGAAGGGGTGCAGAAATTCTTCGACTTGTTGACGCGGCTTGAGGGAGCTGATTTGAACTACAGTGAGCTCCAAAAGAAGACCAAGTTGCTGGCCTTACTCCCAGAGTCATGGTCCTCGCTCATCATCAACCTTAATCGCGACTTGCCCCACCTCTCGCTTGAAGACGTGAAGCGAGCTATCCTTCAAGAGGATTTCCGCCGCCGTGAGTTGGCGAGTGCGGATGGCGCTGGGGCAGCGAGCATCGGCCGTGGATATGGTCGAGGAAGAGGCAGAGGACGAGGGGGAGGAAGGTTTGGTGGCAGCAACTTCGGCGGAGGCCGCAGGAGTGGCGGTTACGGCAGCGACGACAAGAGCTACGGACGCGGTCGCGGCCGATTCGACGACGAGTGTCACTATTGCCACAAGAGCGGACACATGTGGCGCGACTGCTACAAACTCCCTGATGGTTGGACCCCTGCTCAAGGCCAAGAGGGTAGAGGAGCAGGAGGAGGGAGAGGACGAGGCCGTGGAGGCCGTGGCGGTCGCGGTGGCGGAGCTGCAAACATGAAGAGCGGAGACAACGACAAGGACCCGAGCGACGATCGATACCCGGGTCTATTCTACTTCGTGTCGACGCAAGTACCGGCTGGTCCAGAGAAGGATGAAGGCTTTGAGGAGCCAGCAGCTGTGGGGAAGGTGACCCTACACCCCCTGGACTATTGGGTGATTGATAGTGGCGCTACCTATAGCATGACACCTCGCCCGGACTTGCTCACCGAACTCGAGCCGTCACCGGTGAAGCATGTCACATCGGCTTTGGGGCAGCGAGCAGAGGTGAAAGGCATGGGCAAGGCCATGTTCAAGGGTGCTGATGGGAAGATGGTGGGCCTCAAGAACGTGCTTTGGGTGCCCAGCCTTGCTGCAAACCTGATTTCCGTGCGGCGGTTGGCAAAGGCCGGCATGGACACGAACTCGAAGGGAGCCAAGACCTACACCGCAAGGCTTGGCGATCGAATTCTTTGGGACCTTCATGAGGACAGGGATGTCTACAACGAGATGTGGCAGATCCCAGTGGTCCCTATGCCTAAGGAGAGGCAAGTGGCAGCAAGCATCAGCACCAAGGATGGAGCGGTCGGTAGCGACGATGGCGCGAACGGTCGCGCTAAGGAGAATGAGCTCAAGAAGAGCAAACCTGGAGGGACCAGCAAGTTCAGTGAACCTAAGGAGAGTGGTGCAGCAACCAAGGAGCAGCAAAAGGGTGAGGAGAACCCAGAGGCAGCAGCGGAGGAGGACTATGGAGAGAGTATGTGGGGCGCTATTGCGAGCGCGGCATTCTCCAATCCAACTTCGGCTACGGGGGAGTGTGATTGGCTCACCTTGCATCGGCGCATGGGGCATGTGGCCCTGCCCATCTTGCAGCAGCTAGTGAAGAATGAGATGGTTGCTGGCATACGTGTGAAGGGGGAGCCCGATGAGGTGCTTGGCTGCCCGACGTGCATTCAAGCCAAGTTCACCCGGTTTCCGTTCCCTAGTTCGCAGGCAACGGCAAAGGCACCGCTTGATGAGGTGGTGATGGACGTGGTGGGCCCCCTGAAGCTTGGAGCTGCTGGAGCTGAGTATTTTCTCACCATTGTCGACGTCTACACCCGCATGACTTGGGTGTACGTGCTGGCCAAGAAGAGCGACGTGGCTGAAACGTTGAAGACGGATTGGTTCCCGATGGTGGAGCGGCAACAAGACCGTCTAGTCAAGTCAATCCGTACCGATCGAGGGGGAGAGTTCCTGAGCAAGGAGTTTGGGTTGTGGCTGAAGAAGAATGGTATTCGGCACTCCCTCACCATGCCATACTCCCCTGCAATGAACGGCATCGCCGAGCGAGCGAACCGCACAATCACGGAGGCGGCACGCGGGTTGCTCATTGAAGCCGGGCTACCCGACTATTTCTGGCCTGATGCGGTGCGGAGCGCGTGTGTGGCCAAGAACAGAGCCTTGACTCATGTGGGAGCAGACAAATGGGTGCCCTATGTGGAGTGGCTAGGAAGGAAGCCAAAGGTGGATATGCTTCGGGTGTTCGGGTGCATGTGCATGGCGCTCGTGCCTAAGCATCTTCGGCACAACAAGCTTGGTGCCAAGGCGGTGTGGGCCGTGCACTTGGGCATGGCTCAAAACAGCAAGGGATGCCTTCTTTGGGACCCATTCACCAAGAAGTTCTTGGTGAGCAGGGACTGCAAGTTCATGGAGAACTTCATGTACAAGGATTGGAAGGCGGAGAATGAGGCGAAGATAGGCGTGCGGTTTGGGGAGGAGTTTCATGGTGGTTTATGTGGATGACATCCTCATTTTCTCACCCTCTTCTGACCTTGTGAAGGAGGTGATGCTGAAGCTTCAAGACAAGTTCAAGTGCAAGGCCCTTGGTGACGTGAGCTTCTACCTTGGGCTCCACATCGAACGAGATGTGGAGAAGCGGTGCATGCGGGTGCATCAACGAAAGTACCTGGAGGCATTGGCTGCCAAATTTGGGCAGAGTGAAGGCCATGTGGCTACACCCTTTCCCTCTGGGTTCAAGTGTGTGAAGGGACCAGAGGAGGAGAGCGTTGGTGAAGAGGAGAGGCGCCGATTTCACTCGTTGGTGGGCAGCCTCATGTATGCGGCGGTAAACACCCGACCGGACGTCGCGTTTGCTACCGGGCAGCTGGCTAGGGTTGTGCAATGCCCTAATGAGGAGCAGGTAGCAGCTGGAATGAGGGTGGCCAAGTATCTTGGCCAAACACCGACCGTTGGGCTGCAATACTCGGCGGCGGCACAAAGGCGCCAAAAGGGCGCGGATGGTGTTGAACCCGGGCGTTTGTTCCTCACCGCCTACTCGGATGCTTCATATGCATCAGAACCAGAGGACATGACAAGTGTGGGAGGCTTCATATGCTGTGTTGGTGGAGGCCCAACTGCTTGGGAGAGCAAGAAGCAGGTTGACCAAGCTTTGAGCTCGGTGGAGTCCGAGTACATGGCACTCTTCCGTGCCGTACGGGAGATTGTGTGGCAGCGGCGTTTGTTGGCTGAATTGGGGGAGGAGCAGCAAGGACCTACCCCACTGTACTGTGACAGCCAGGGTGCCATTGCTCTTGCTAAGAACCCTGTGTTGCATGGACTCACGAAGCACATGAGGGTGAAGTGGCATTGGACGAGGAGCATGGTAACCGCGGGTGAAGTTGAGTTGCGCTACGTGAAGACCACGGGGCAGCCGGCTGACATGATGACCAAGAGGCTGGTGGAGCAGCAGCATTGGAAGTGTTGCAAGCTGGCTGGGATGGCTCTGAACTGAGAGAGCAACATATCCTAAGGCCAACAATCCGAGGGGGAGTTTGTTGGTGCAACCCTACGGTTTGCACTCGGCTTGTTGTCCGTGTGCGTGAATGTGTGTGTGTATGGAATGGTATGAGGGCATGGGATAATATATATTTCATGCTTATAATTGTGTGTGAATGTTGAGTCATGATGTCGAGTGTGTGTGTCGAGTCAATAGCGAGTTATCGCTAGACGCGTGTTACGCGGTCGTTTGTGTCTCGCGCGCGGTTTCTATTTTGTCGTGCGCGGTTTCTATTTTATCCTGTGTCGAACGTTCGGCGTGTCGCAGGTGTGTGCAGCAGACCCATCAAGAACTCAAGGATGATTTTGTGATGAAGAGCCCGAGCCTTGGTGTCAAGCCTCAAGTGATTTCGAAGCTCGCCAAAAAGGGTACACCTCAAGATATTGAAGATAGTTACATTACTTTGTGTAGTGTAACATTTCACTTGGTGTAGGCCCTAGTGAAGGGTAGTTTCGAGACCCTTCGTGGTTGGGGACAGTGTGGCACTGTTCCACATCACTGTACCTCGGCTCTTGGGGTTTGTAGGAGCTGGGAGTCATTCCCAACTCGTAACTCTTCCTATCTTGTGTTCTAAGACTATAGTGGCTGCTATAGTACCGTTCGTTCAAACCGACGCTGTGTCGTCAATTCTTTATCAAATCGTGCAATCTAAATTGCTAATTGTAGACGACGTAAAGACGCTCCAGATCCAATTCGAATCAAGTTATTTGCAGCTGTGAGCAGAACGCTATCAACGTTTGAAGCCGCTGTACAGAAATCCGTCTGTGCTCTCTATCTTTCGTTTTAGGCACATTCAAGCCTATTGTGACTATAACACAGCCCGCGGCACTGGATAGGGCGGAGAGCGCTACTTTTTGCTGGTTGTTGACGACTACATGCGCTACACCACGGTCTTCCCCTTGCAGAGCAACGCGGCTGTCCGCAGTGTGTTGATCCGCTGGATCCGTGATGTCCGTCGCCAGCTCAGCGCTCGGTTCCGGCAGGACCTCCCGGTCCTGCGGCTGCACTCTGATCGAGGTGGTGAGTTTTGCTCCCGCCTCTTCGAGGACTTTTGTGGTGCTGAGGGCATCCGCAAGTCGTTCACGCTTCTGGCCTCTTCGCAGCAGAATGTGATTGCAGAGCATCGCATTGGCTTGGTCATGGAGGTTGCTCGCATCTCCATCGACCATGCGGCTGCTCCCCATTTTCTGTGGCCGTTTGCGGTCCGATACGCCGCTGAGCAGCTCAACCTTTGGCCCCGTGTCTCCCACCCGGAGACCTCCCCTACTCTGCGGTGGACAGGAGAGGTTGGTGATGCGTCGGTGTTTCGGGTCTGGGGTTCCCTTGCTCTTGTTCGCGATCTTCTCGCGGGCAAGCTCTCTCCTCGCACTCTTTGTTGCGTCTTCCTTGGCTTCATTACTGACGCCCCGCCCTGGCAGTTTTACCACCCGGGTTCTTGTCGTGTCCTCTCCTCCCAGGACGTCACCTTTGATGAGTCTGTATGCTTCTATCGTCTCCACCCCCACCGCAGTTCCCCCGTGCTTCTCCCGCCTCTCTTCCTGGTACTTGACCCCCCCCGGTAGCCCCCCTCCCCCCACAGGGTCCTGCTCCCTCAGGTGTGTCTCAGGTAGACCCACCCCCCTTGGTTGAGCCTTTGGAGGTCTCCTCTGACACCTCTGGCCCAGCTGAGGGGGGTGACCCGACTGCTGCCGACACTATGGCCCCTCGCCGCTCAGCGCATTTGGCGGCCCCTCCTGGGTTTCCGCCTCGACCGTCTTCACCGCCTCTGCAGCCAGTCGCTGTGGACTCTGGTGCTGCTGGAGGTGGTGACACTTGGGGTGCGGACTCTAGGGGTGCTTGTTCTGGGGGTGCTGAGTGTCCTACGGGTACAGGAGGAGCTGGAGGTGTTGCAGTTGGAGGTGCTGGAGGTACTCGTGCTGGTGGTATTGGAGTTAGAGGTGTTGGAGGTCCTGGTGCTGGAGAAGCTAGTGCTGGTGGTACTGGTGCACGTCGGCAGGAGACTCTCTCGCTAGAGCGGCTTCGCGAGTGGGCTGTCCGATGGGGCAGCCCTGGTGGTGGAGCTAGCCGTGCTAGAGGTGGAGGTGCTAGAGCTGGAGGTGCTAGAGCTAGAGGTGCTGGAGGTACTGGAGCTGCTGGTGCTAGAGATATTGGGGCTGCTAGTGCTGGAGGTGCTAGAGCTGCTGGTGCTGGAGGTGCTAAAGCTGGAGGTGCTGGAGGTACTGGAGCTGCTGGTGCTGGAGGTGCTAGAGCTGGAGTTGCTAGAGGTACTAGAGCTGCTGGTGCTAGAGGTGTTGGAGCTGAAGGTACTAAAGGTTCTGGAGCTGGTGGTACTGGAGGTACTGGAGGTGCTAGAGTTGGAGGTGCTGGAGCTCGAGGTGCTGGAGCTGCTGGAGCTGCTGACGGTACGAGTACTGCGTCCCTGTGTCCTCTGCCTGACTAGTCACAGCCGCAGTTACTGCCTGGCTCTCCACTGCCTGCTCCTTCTCCCCACCCTGCACAGAGCGTCGTGAGCCTGAGTATTGTCCTGCCTCCCCTGTTCGCATTGTCAGTCGTGCTCGTTGTTCTCGTCCTCCACCTATCCCCGGCACGCACACTATGACACTTCGTCCTTCCTCTGTTCCACAGCGTGTTGCTCTGCCGTCTCCTCCGGCGTCCTCTCTTCATGACATTCCTAACCCTGAGTCCGACCTTGCTCGTGTTGCTAGTCCTACTATCACTCGTCTCCTCGCTACTGTTGTCACTGACCCTTCCTTTGAGTCTACTGCTGCGTTTGCCCTAGTCACTGAGCTAGTCAACTTCGCTACTACCTGTCGTCTCGACTACGTCGTCAGTCTTATTACTGAGTCTGAGTCTGTCTATCCTCCGTCCATAGGGGGTGAGCTTGCCCTTGGTTGTGACGTCCTTGAGGACAGACAATTTGAGCTCGAGTGTCTCGCGGACATTTTACCCCGTTTCGCGTCCATGCTGCTTTTCCCTGAGGGAGACCAGGATGTTGGACATCCCCACCCCGCGCTCTTACGCAGAGGCGATCACAGGTGAGTACTCCTGTCATTGGCAGACAGCCATGGATGCAGAGATGGCTTCCTGGAAATCCATAGGCACCTACGTCGACAAGGTTCCACCTCCTTGGGCGAAGATAGTCGATGGCATATGGATTTTCAAAGTGAAGCGGCCGCCGGGTTCTCCGCCTGCCTTCAAGGCGCGTTACGTAGCTCGAGGCTTCAGTCAGCGACAGGGGGTCGACTTCTTCCAGACCTTCTCCCTCACCCCGAAGATGACCACTCTTTGGGTGTTACTGCACGTTTCAGCATAGCGTGACTATGAGCTGCACTCCCTCGACTTCTCCACAGCTTTCTTGTAGGGCAGCCTTCACGAGGAGATCTGGCTGCACCGCCCACCTGGCTTCTCTTGGTCATTTCCTGAAGTACCCAGTGGAGTCTCCGGCGGCCAGTCTACGGTCTCCTCCATGTGCCCCGCGAGTGGCACGACACACTGAGGACTACACTTGCGGCTCTTGGGTTTGCTCCTTTGACTGCTGACCCGTCGTTGTTTCTGTGCACCGACCCTACTCTGCGCCGTTCTACATCCTCGTGTACGTCAACGACTTGGTCTGGGCTGACCCTTCTGAAGTCGAAGCTGCAGAAGAGACACACGTGCACAGACCTGGGTGAGCTGCGTAGCTATCTTGGCTTGCAGATCACCTGGGACAGAGCACTGCGCACCATCACTTTGACTCAGTCACACATGGTGCACCAGGTCCTTCAGCGCTTCGGCTGTCAGTTCGCCGTTATCGGAATGGTGCGAAATTAACAAGTAATGCTACACTAGAACAAGGCCAAGCTGTGTGCAGAACCATTGATAATCATGAAACTGGAGTGCCCTGGTGAAGATATCAGCATGTTGGCCTCTGATGCCAAGAAAACCGTGTCACTGCAACTTACGCAATATAAAGTACCGCAACTGGATATGATTCACTCTGCCCTCCGGTCTAGGCTCCTGAAATAGGAGGATCATGCCCTGTTGTCAACGAACACTGCCGTGGCAGAGCTAGGCAGCTCACCTAGGGGGAAGAACATCAGCCGGTAGAGTTCCTGAGCAACCATGGCACCTTCGTAGATCTCTGCCTCAGCACTAAACGAAGCAACCGACGATGAGCAAGTAGACCTACACGAGACAGGTCCTGCACCAAGGCTGAAGCAGTAGCCCCGAGAAGACCTGAGAGTCTCGGAGTCGTCTGACCACAAAACTTTTGTGCATCCAGCTAGCCTGATTGGCTATTTTACCCCAAGCACAAGCCCCATGCTTGATGTACTTGCCAGGTACCTTAGTACCCTCTTCGTGGCCATCCAGTGAGCGAGACGATATCTCCTAGTTGCAAGAAAGCGAGCCAGGATGCTAAGAGGATAGGCTAGGTCTGGGCAAGTGCAATTCATCACGTACATGAGGCAAGTAAACAAATCCCACTGCACTATAGTCAACAAAAGCATTAGAATAAACATCGGCTATGTCCATGGTAAAACACAGGCAAACCACGACTCAGTAGGGAGGGCCAGTGTGGGGGTGCTGCTTGCTGCCCAAACTGGTCACGATATATGCTATCAAGGTGGTAGAAGCACCACACATTGAAGTGGTCGAGGCGCTCGCAGATGGTGTCACCGCTCAGGCCACTCATAAGCCGGTACTGGCAGGGCCTCGTGGCGTGGCGACGTGGACCCCAATTGCCAGGGCCGCCACTCCGGGCGATGCTCCTCAGACCACCAGGTCCCCACTGCTGCTGTGGGGGCCACTGCTGGAACTGCTTGCTACTGCTGCTGTTGCTGTGCCCCTGCCACACCCCCAGGACCAGCGCCTCTCCGGCCGACTCTGCAACCCTAGAACCGCCTCCATTGTCAACTCCCCCACGCGCACCAGCACCCCCATCGCCTCCACCTCCTCCACCTCGTCCACCCATCTTACCTCCCTTGCCACGTCGCCCACCAGAGGCGACAACGACTGCAGTCTCCTTGGTGGCAGAAGACTCGGCACCTGCAAGAGAGGCAGTAAAGGTAGGGAGCTGGTGTTGAGCGCGCCCCTCAAAGAGGTGGGGGACTACTGAACCAGTAGTAGAGGTGATGGAGCAAAGGCGGGTCGCGATTTCATTGGGACTAGTCTCAATAAGCTCGAATGTGAGCTCAATGGGGTGCTTAGCGAGGAGAGCATCACGTGCAGAGGAGAGGCGGTCAGGGAGACACGTCACAACAAATTAGAGGGTGAGGAAAATAGGCGGAGGGTGACTCTCAAGCTGGGCAGCAGTGTAAGCAGCACAATAGCTAGTGTCGAGTGATCTTAAGTGAGTAACGCTTTGAGTAGTGGTGGAAAACGCAGGTTGGTCTGGGAAGAGGAAGGGCATGAGGAGGCGACCTAGGGTAGCAGAGGAAGGAGTGGAATATCGAGTAATGATAACATCAAAACACTCCTTCGCCGATGTGACATGGAGAAAGTGAACGCACTCGACTGTTAGGAGGAGGCGACTACGAGCGAGGCGAGCAGCAGCGTCGCGTGACTGCCACACCGCGTATGCAGTGCACTGCACAACGAAGGTTTTCTATTCCGTCTAATTGGCCTCAGGAATAAAAGGGTTGGGACGCGGGGGGGCAGGCGCTCACCCGAAGTGTGAGCGTACAGTGTGTCACCATCCTAACGCTTGCTCTGGAGATGAAATGTGGCGTGCAGCAGCCATGTGTTGAAGTTATTCGTGCACCCTTTGGCATCGAAATGCAGAGCTCCGTGGGACGCCATGACTGAGGCGAGTGGTGTCTAGGCGACAGCTGTGCGGAGTAACGAGCTAAGGGCAGGCAACTGGCTGTTAGAATACTAAGCACCTAGGAAACTAGGTGTAGACTAAGGAGGCATAGGAGCCATGCTAGAGTTGAGAGTCGAGAGAGTTTGGGTGAGGAGAATGATTTCACTATAGAAAGTGGAGTACAAATAGGGTAGGAAAGGTGAGTACACCACCAAGCAGGAAGTTAGGATAACTACACTAAGGCTGGAACTACATGCAGTTATAATATAATTCTGACATCCCCCCTTAACTGCATGCAGGAAGAGCCAAGTGCTAGACACAACCTGCAGGGGTACACCAAGCAGAACAAAGCAGCAGCACGCAAGAGCAGTAACAACCAGTGCAATAGTGGCAGATGCAGTTGCAGCAACCCAGCAGCCAAGGTAGAAGCAGCAGAAACAGGAGCGTGCGGCGGCAAGGGCGGCGGCACAGCAGCAGTAGGTGCATGTGGCGGCAGGCCGCCTGGAGAGCAGGAGCATGCGGCACAAGCGGTGGCGGCACAGCTGGGCTCAACGGCAGCACCTGCCGCACAACAGCAACAGAAAGTCAAGACAAGCAAAGTGGCGTCCGGGGCTGCAGCTGCAGGTACCACGGGAGCAGAGGGTGGCAGTTGCAGATGAGGGGGGGGGGGGGGGGCTGCTTCGTCCGCCACACTCTGTCGTCCCCCCTTAACCGCTCTCATCCCCCCTACACCTCGCTCCTCCCCCCCCCCCCCCCCCCCACACAGCAACATGTGCAGCAGGGGGATGGAGGAGAAGAGGGGGGGGGGGCGGGGGGGGGGGGGGGGGGGGGGGGGGCTGGTGCTGCAGATCCCCTCCTGAAGCTGGTTGGACAAACTGATCTGTTGGACCAACAAGCCAGTTGAACCAACTAATCAGTTGGACCAACAAGGCGGTTGGACCAAGTGATTAGTTGGATCAACAAGCAGGTTGGACCAAGTGGTCAGCTGGTCCACCAAACCAGTTGGACCAATTGACTTGTTGGACCAGCAAGTCAGTTGGACCAATTGGTCAATTGGACCAAAAAAGTCGGTTGGACCAACTGATCTTTTGGGCCAACAAGCCGGTTGGACCAACTGATTAGTTGGTTCAACAAGCTGGATGGACCACCTGGTCAGTTGTTCCAACAAGCAGGTTGGACCAACAAGCCAATTTCACCAACTTATGTAATGGATCTACAACCCGGTTGGACCAAGTGATCTGTTTGACCAACAAGCCGGTTGGACCAGCTGATCTTTTGGACCAACAAGCCGGTTCGACCAACTGATCAATTACACCAACAAGACGGTTCAACCAACTGATCAGTTGGACCAGCTAGTTAGTTGGACCAACAAGCTGGTTGGACCAACTGATCAGTTGGACCAACAAGCCGGATGGATCAGCTGATCAGTTGGACCAACAAGCCGGTTTGACCAAGTGAAGATTTTGACCAACGTTTTGGTTGGCCAACTGGTCAGTTTGACCAACAAGCCGGTTGGACCAACTGGTCAGTTGGACCAACAAGCCGGTTAGACCAACTGTTTAGTTGGACCAACAAGCCCGTTGGACCAAGTGATCAGTTGGAATAACAAGCCAGTTTTACAAGCTGGTCAGTTGGACCAACATGCCGGTTGGACCAACTGATCATTTGGACCTATAAGTCGATTCGACCAACTGGTCAGTTGGACCAACAAACCGATTGGACCAACTGGTCAGTTGAACCAACAAGCCAGTTGGACTAACTGGTCAGTTGGACCAACAAGCCGGTTGGACCAACTAGTCAGTTGGACCAACAGGTCGGTTGGACCAACTGATCAGCTGGACCTAATAGCCGAGTGGACCAACTGATCAGTTGGACCAACAGGTTGATTGGACCACCTGGTCTGTTGGAGCAACAGGCCTGGACCAACTGGTCAGTTGGACCAACAATCAGGTTGGACCAACTAGTTAAATGGACCAACAAGCATGTTGGAGCAAGTGATCAGTTTGACCAACGAGCTGGTTGGATGAAATGATCAGTTGGACCAACAAGCCGGTTCCACCAACTGGTCAGTTGGTCCAACAAGCTGCTTGGACCACATGGTCAGTTGGACCAACAAGCTGGTTGGACCAACTAATCTGTTGCACCAACAAGCCGGTTGGACAAACTAGTCAGTTGGACCGACAAGCCGGTTGGACCAACAAGCCGGTTGGACCATTTGCCGGTTAAACCTGTTATGTGATCCTATCATTTGCATTCATGTCTGTCAGCCTCCCATCTAATGTTAGTGCGTTGCATGCGTTATGTGAGCGATTCAACAAGCTGCTTGGACCACATGGTCAGTTGGACCAACAAGCTGGTTGGACCAACTAATCTGTTGCACCAACAAATTCATAACTCGAGTTATACTCCATCTTTGGATACGATTTAAATTGGGAAAGATAGCCACGGTCAAGGCCTACATCATACACGAGTTTGCAAACAATCTAACAGTGAACGCTTTGTCGACGACGTTTCTTATGCAGTCGAAAATTCTGTCCCAAATTTTAGTCCAACGATTTTGAGATATTTCGGCCCCTAAACGTTTTAGACTCCGTCCTTAGTCTCTAACAAAACCAACAAGCCGGTTGGACCAACAAGCCAGTTCGACCAACTGATCAGTTGGACCAACAAGCCAGTTGGACCAACAAGCCAGTTCGACCAATTGATCAGTTGGACGAACAAGCCGGTTGTGTCAGAATGTTATATTGCTTACTTTGTGTAGGCTATAGTGGGGTAGCCCATGAGGGGTACAACCCATAACGATCCTAGGCCCAACCCGCCCGTCGACCCTAGCCCGGCCCGCCCGTCGACCCTAGGCCCCGGCCCGCCTGTCGCCCCTAGGCCCCGGCCCGCCCGTCGACCCTGCTGCCCCGCGCGCCCGCCCGTCGACCCTAGCTCGGCCCGCCCATCGACCCTAGGCCCCAGCCTGCCCGTCGACCCTAGGCCCTGGCCCCCCTGTTGCCCCAAGGCCCCGGCCCGCCCGTCGAACCTGCTGCCCCACGCGCTCGCCTGTCGACCTTAGGCCCGCCCCGCCCGTCGACCCTAGGCCCCGGCCCGCCCATCGCCCCTAGGCCCTGGCCCGCCCGTCGCCCCTAGGCCCCGGCCCGCCTGTTGACCCTGCTGCCCCGCGCGCCCGCCCGTCGACCCTAGGCCCGGCCCACCCGTCGACCCTAGCCCAGCCCACCCGTTGACCCTAGGCCCCGGCCCGCCCTTCGCCTTTAGGCCCCGGCCCGCCCGTCGACCCTGCTGCCCTGCGCGCCCGCCCGTCGACCCTAAGCCCGGCCTGCCCGTCGACCCTAGCCCGGCCCCCTCGTTGACCCTAGGCCCCGGCCCGTCCGTTGCCCCTAGGCCCCGGCCCGCCCATCGCCTCTGCTGCCCCGCGCGCCGCCCCTTGCGGCCCGCCTGTCGATCCCTGCCCCCACGCGCCGCCCCTTGCGGCCGCCCCTCGCCCCTGCGGCCCACAAGCAGCCCATGCTGCCTTGCTAGCCGCCCCTTGCGGCCCTCTCGCAGCCCGTGCAGCCCCGCGCGCCGCCCCTTGCGACCCACCCGCCGCCCCTAGGCCCGCCGGCCCCCCTAGGCCCCGGAGCCGCCCCTCTTGCAGCCTGCGCACCGCCTCTTGCAGTCCACTTGCCGCCCCTTGCTGCTGCCTACCCTGTTCCCTGCGCTGCTAGGCCCCTGCCCGCCCTACGTTTTGCGCCGCTATGGCTTCTCTCCGCGTTCTCGCGTTCGATCATGAGGGCCGCCCGATCCAGTTTGACACGTGGCTCGACAACCTGCAGCTGTACCTACTGTGCGACTCTAGGGACAACGATTTGTTGTTCGACCACACGTCTGGCGCTGCTCCCGCCACTTCCGAGACAGCTGACAGTTCGACTCGCTCCCAGTGGCTTACTCGTGACGTTGCTGCTCGCTTAGCCATTCGCAACCACCTGCCGTTAGCCGAATGTGCTCACTTCGGACAGCACAGGACAGCACAGGCATTGAACGACGGTGTAGTCGCCCGTTACTCCTTGCCTGCCACTACTGCTCTAGGCCGTCATCTCCTGCCCTACCTGTTTCCCGAGATGTCTGCCTTTGCCAAAGTAGAGGAAATCGTTTCCCTCCTTCGCACTAGCGACGCTCGTTACCGCGCTGCCCTCCCAGAAGAGTTCCTTGACAGGAACCCGCCCCCGATGTACATCACTCTCTACTTTATAGTAACCCGCCTCCTTGACTCTCTTCGTGCTGTCAGGGACCACTTTCTCGCACTTGAACCCACAGCCCTCGCTGTTGACCTACTCGAGCAGCACCTCCTTGCAGCTGAGACTAGTGAAGTCGCTATAGGTGCCGCTCGTGGCACTCCTCGCACACCCTTCTTTGGGGGGTGTTCCCCCTCCCCCCTTGCCCCCTCCTACGCCTCTGCTGCTGCTGCTGACGTCCTTGGTGCTGAGGATGTCGGGGCTGCTTCTGCTTGTGGGAAGCGCCGCAGCAGCAAGGGAAAGGGTGCCAGGGGTGGTGGCGGTGGCAGCGGGGATGGTGGTGGGGGCAGCAGTGGAGGTGGTGGAGGCAGTGGAGGTGATGGAGGTGGTGGGAGTGGTGGTGGGAGTGGGGGCTTTGGTGGCGGCGGTGGTGGCAACGGTGGGGGTGGCGGTAGTGGCGGCAGTGGGAGTGGTGGCGGTAGGGCTGGAGCTACTCAGCGGGGAGGTTCTGGTGGTGGCCAGCGTCAGCAGCAGCAGCGTCGGAGCGAGACCCCGTTGCCCCAGCAGCTTCGTGAGTGGTTTTCTCAGCGTGGGGCGTCTGGGGGTAGTGGTAGCTGCCCGTATGTCATTCGCACGGGTGACCGTGCTGGTCAGACATGCGGGAAGCCTCACACTCAGCACCGCTGCTTCTCCCGCCTCGACGATGCTTGTCGTGCAGAGTTTGGTGACGAGGCCGAGCGCCCCGCCTGGGGAGAGCTGCTTAGGTCTGGAGTTGCTATCTTTGACCTAGACTATGATGCTATCCTTGCTGCTATGTATACCTTGTCTGTTAGTGCTAAGGGTGACTGTTACATGTGTGTGCTGCCTGACCCAGGTATAGAGGCTGCTGCTCTAGGTGCTAGTGAGTCTGCTCTCCCTGGTACTGCGCCTGCTAAGGCCTTGCACACCTTTACACTTGACTCAGGTGCTTCACGCTGTTTCTTTCGCGACAACACCACCCTCACTCCTCTCTCTGCACCTGTACCGGTCAGACGAGCTGACCCCTTAGGGGCCACAGTTCTTGTCCGTTCCTCCACTGTTCTCCCGGGTCCGGCGGTTCCGTCCGGCTCACTGTCAGGTCTTCACCTCCCCTTGTTCTCTACGAACTTGGTGAGTATCGCTGCCCTCCAGGATGCGATGGTCACTACCACCACTCCTGGGGGTCAGCATGTGTCGATCTGTACGTGTACACGGACGGGCCATCACCTGGCCACGTTCACTTGTCAGCCTAGGCTGAGTCTGAACGCACTGGCTACAAAGCCTCCTCAGGCAGCTGCGTCTGCCCAGGTGTCCGCGTCAGGTCCGGTAGCACCCCCTTGTTCGTGTCGCCTCCTTTCGCACCAGACTCTCCTGAGGCACCACCGCCTTGGGCACCCCTCTCTGCCACGACTTTGTGGCATGCACTCCCGCCTCCTTGTTTCTGGTCTTCCCAGGTCTCTGCCTCCTCTCCCGCCTTCGCCTGCCCCGCCCTGCCTTCCTTGCGTTGAGGGGCGGCAGCGCGCTGCTCCTCACTCATCCTCGTTTCCCCTGACGATTGCTCTGTTAGAATAGTAACTAGCTAAGCTTAGGTGCCATAGCTAGGTTACGAGAGGGGGGAGAGGCAAGGAAGGTCGAGAGGAATATGTCGAGAGAGATTTGTCAAAGAGAGTTTCAATAATGAACAAGGGTACAAGATATAGGCAAAAGAGGAAACAATTGTACACCACCTGCAAGATCTTACAACTACACTAGGTTCTACTGTAGGCAGTTATAAATGTATACGAATACATTTCAACACACCCCCTAAATGCATACAGCTAGAACCATGTGCAGTACTCCTCCTGCAGGGGTACACCAAGTGCAGAGAAAACAGCAACAGCAGGCAAGAGCAGTGACAACCGGTGCAGTGGTAGCAGATTGAATTACACCAACCCCTCTGCCAAGGTTTAAGGAGTAGAAGCAGGAGTGTGCGGCGGCAAGGGCGGCAGCACTGCAGAAAAAGGTGCATGTGGCGGCAGGCCGCCTAGAGAGCAGGAGCGTGCGGCGGCAAGGGCGGCAGCACAGCAAGGCTCAACGGCAGCACCTGCCAACCAACAGCACCAGACAGAAAACAAAAGAAACAGCAGGTGGATGCAGGGGCGGCGGTTGGAGGTGCCACGGTAGCAGCGGGCGGCAACTGCAGGTGCCTGGCTGACTTCCGCCACCGCCTCACCCTCCCCCCCATAGTGGCACATGCAGCTGTGAGAGAAAGAGGAGGAGGGGCGGCTGCTGGCTCAACAGAATCTCTCTCGCCACCCCCTCACACCCCCCCCTTTCCCCCACAACGATAGGCGCTGGAGGTAGAGAGAGTAGAGAGGAGGGCAGCGGGTGGATCCTTCGGGTACATTCCCGCCACCTCCACCCCCTCCCCCTTCCACAATTGCACGAGCAGCAGAAGTGACGAGAGCCGCGACGGCATCCATCCCTGTCACCCCCACTCACGGCCACCACCCCCAACTCAACCCCCTCCCCCCACACAGCAGGAGCAAACTCGGCAGCAACAGCGGGGCTAACGGGAGGGCGAGTGGGGTAACATGCTGGGGCGTGACGGGTGGGGCGAGGGGGGAAAGCTGTGGGCTGGCCCGGGGGTCCCGGGTGCTGCGCGTCAGGCAGACGGTGGCTCACTCGACGGGCAGGCGCAAGGGCGGCGTGACGACGGTGCAGGCGAGGCCGCGGGGCGACGAAACAGCACAGGGCGACGAGGGGGGGGGGCATCCAGCGAAAGCTGCAGCGGCGGGGCGACAAGACAGCGGGGTCCGCGTGACAAGGGCCACGGGCACTGTCCCGAAGCGTGCTCGAATCACGTGCACGACGCACGTACCCGACGCACTCGCGAAACGCCCGTGGACCGCGCACAGGAGCGAGCTCGACGCCATCAGCTCGCGGAGCTGCTGCAGCCGTAAAATGGGCTGCCATCGGAGATGGCGGGTTTGGTGGTGGGCCCATGAACATTAGGTCCTAGAAGCGACCTACTCTGATAGCAAGTTAGAATAGTAACTAGCTAAGCTTAGGAGCCATAGCTAGGTTACAAGAGGGGGGAGAGGCAAGGAAGGTCGAGAGGAACATGTCGAGAGAGATTTGTCAAAGAGAGTCTCAATAATGAACAAGGGTACAAGATATAGGCAAAAGAGGAAACAATTGTACACCACCTGCAAGATCTTAAAACTACACTAGGTTCTACTCTAGGCAATTATAAATGTATACGAATACATTTCAACATGCTCCCCTGCATACTCTCCACATGGACGTGTGGGGCCCAGCCCGCATCAGTGGACAGGGCCGTGAGCGCTACTTTCTGCTGGTTGTTAACGACTACACGCGTTACACCACGGTCTTCCCCTTGCACAGCAAGGGTGAGGTCTCTGATGTTTTGATCCTTTGGATCTGCGCAGTCCGTCTCCACCTCCGCGAGCGGTTCCGCCAGGACCTTCCTGTCCTACGTTTGCACTCTGACAGAGGTGGTGAGTTCTCCTCCGACCTCTTGCGGGAATTTTGTCGTGGTGAGGGCATTCTCCAGTCGTTCATGCTTCCGGCCTCCCCTCAGCAAAATGGGATTGCTGAGCGCCGCATTGGCTTAGTCATGGAGGTGGCTCGTACCTCCACGATCCATGCGGCTGCTCCCCATTTTCTGTGGCCGTTTGCGGTCCGGTACGCTGCACATCAACTCAACCTCTGGCCTCGTGTCTCCTTGCTGGAGACCTCGCCGACACTGCGTTGGACGGGGGAGGTTGGCGATGCGTCGGTGTTCCGGGTCTGGGGTTCTCGTGCCTGTGTTCGCGATACGTCCGCGGACAAGCTCTCCGCCCGCGGTATTCCCTGCGTCTTCCTTGGCTTTCCCCCTGACGCGCCTGTCTGGCAGTTTTACCACCCCACCTCGTGCCGTGTCATCCCCTCTCAGGACGTCATGTTTGACGAGTCGGTTCCCTTTTACCGTTTCTTCCCCTACCGCTCTGCCCCTCCCCCACCCCCGCCGCTTTTCCCTGCTCCAGGTCCCCCTCCGAAAGACCCCCTTCCCCCCCAGGGTCCTGCTCCCTGAGGTGTGTCTCAGATAGACCCTCTCCCTTGTACTGTGCCTGTTGAGGTAGCTGTCGACTTAGGTGCTGCTCGAGGTGCTGCGTCTGAGGGTGCTGCGTCTTAGGGTGCGGAGCCTGGGGGTGCTGAGTCTGATGGTGCCGGGTCTGGGGGTGCAGAAGTCGGAGCTGCAGAAGAGACACACCTGCACTGACGTGGGTGAACTGCGCAGCTATCTTGGCTTGCAGATCACCCGGGACACAGCACGGCGCACCATCACCTTGACTCAGTCACACATGGTGCACCAGGTCCTTCAGCGCTTCGGCTTCCTGTTCTCCTCGCCACAGCCCACTCCTCTGTCTACCAGCCACTCGCTCTCAGCTCCACCTTTGGACGAGTCCGTAGAGCCGAGTGGTCTATACCCAGAGCTTGTGGGTTGCCTAATGTACCTGATGACGAGCACACGACCTGACCTCACGTACCCTCTCAGCCTCCTGGCTTGCTACGTGGCTCCCGGTAGGCACTGAAAGGTGCACTGGGATGCTGCGAAGAGGGTACTGCGTTACTTGTGCAGTACGTTGGGCATGGGGCTCGTGCTTGGAGGACGGGGTCCAGTTGTCCTCACTAGTCACGCAGACGCTTCTTGGGTTGACGACTTGGCTACGCAGCGATCGTCACACGGTTACGCCTTCAGCCTCGGTTCCGGATCTGGTTCCTAGCGGTCTACCCGCTCGTCTTTGGTTCTCAGTTCCAGATGTGAGGCTGAGATCTACGCCGGGGCCATGGCTGCACAGGAGCTACGCTGGCTCACCTACCTGCAGACTGACTTGGGAGAGCAGCCTCGTTCGCCTCCAGTTCTGTACGTAGACAACAAGGCCATGATTGCCTTGTGTCAGGAGCATTGTTTGGAGCACAGAACGAAGCACATTGCTCGGCGATACTTCCTTGCTCGAGGGTTGCAGCAGCGTGGTCAGCTTCGTCTTGCGTACGTGGCCACTAGGGCCAACACTGCTGATATATTCACCAAGGCACTTCCGCCTGGTGATCATCAGCGCTTCTCTATTGTTTTAGGCCTTGTGCCTACTTTGCCTCACTTGCTCACTACGTGACTTTGCTTGTCCTGTGATCTATATATATACCTGCATGCTTACTCTTGCTAGGCTATGATCACTGGACTATTTGTGCTCTTGATGTGATGACTTTGTGATCCACCCTGAGCTTGCTTTGCTTTTCTTGACTGGTCTTGTGACCACTTGTTCTCCCCCACTTTGCCTATGGGGGTGTGTCAGAATGTTATATTGCTTAATTTTTGTAGGCTATAGAGGGCCCATAAGGGGTACAACCCAATTAGGGTTAGTACTTGTACCCAACAGTTTCATAGTTTATTCATTCTTGTTATGAGTTTGACAGGTTGGACCAACCAGTCAGATGGTTCAATAAACTGGTTCGACAAAGTGATTTTTGGACCAACAAGCCGGTTGGACCAACTGGTCAGTGGGACCAAGAAAGCCGTTTGGACCAACTTATTTATTGGACCAACAAGAAAGTTGGACCAACTGACCTATTCGACCAACAAGCCGGTTGGACCAACAAATCAGTTGGACGAACAATCCTGTTGGACCAATTGGTCAGTCGGTCCAACAAGCTGGTTGCTCCAACTGGTCACTTGGACGAAGAAGCTGGTCGGACAAACTGGTCTGTTGGACCAGCAAGCCTGTTGAACCAACTGATCTGTTAGACCAACAAGCATATTCGACCAACTGATCAGTTGGACCAACAAACCGGTTGGACGAGGTGATCTGCTGGATCAACAAGCCTGTTGGACCAAGTTGTAAGCTAGTCCACCACACCAGTTGGACCAATTGACTTGTTGGACCAGCAAGTCGGTTGGACCAATTGGTCAATTCGACCAAAAAGGCCAATTGGACCAACTGATCTTTTGGTCCAACAAGCCGGTTGGACCGGCTAATTTGTTGGTTAAATAAGCCGGATGGACCACCTAGTCAGTTGTTCCAACAAGCCGGTTGGACCACTGATGTGTTGGACCTACAAGCCAGTTGGACCATCTGATCTGTTGGACCAACAAGTCGGTTGGACCAACTGATTAGTTGGACCAACAAGCCGGTTCGACCAGCTGATCAATTACACCAACAAGCCAATTCGACCAACTGATCTGTTGGACCAACAAGCCAGTTGGACCAACTGGTCAGTTGGACCAACAAGCCGGTTGGAACAAATGATCAGTTGGACCAACAAGCCGGTTCGACTAGCTAATCAGTTGGACCAACAAGCCGGATAGACCAGCTGATGAGTTGGACCAACAAGCCGGTTCGCCCAACTAGTCAGTTGGACCAACAAGCCGGTTGGACCAACAAGCCGGTTGGAACAACTGATGAGTTGGACAAACAAGCCGGTTCGACCAACTGATTAGTTGGACCAACGTTTCGGTTGGCCAACTGATTAGTTGGACCAACAAGCCGATTGGACCAACTGGTCAGTTGGACCAACAAGCCGGTTGGACCAACAAGCCCGTTGGACCAACTAATCAGTTGGAATAACAAGCTGGTTGGACCAACATGTGTCAGAATAATGAACGAGAATGAATGAACTATGAAATAGTTGGGTACAAGTACTAACCCTTATTGGGTTGAACCCCTTATGGGCTACCCCACTCTGGCCTACACAAATGTAACCACTATGACATTCTGACACACCCCCATAGGCAAAGTGGGGAGAACAAGTGGTCACAAGACCAGTCAAGAAAAGCAAAGCAAGCTCAGGGTGGATCAGAAAGTCACCACACAGTCCGAGCACAAGGAAAGGGCCACTAGGCCAGTTCACATGCAGAGATATATATAACAGAACAAACAGTACAGTGAACATACCCTAGCAAGTGTAAGCATGCAGGTATATATATAGATCATAGTACAAGCACAGTTAAGCAGTCAGCAAGAGAGGCAAAGTGGGCACAAGGCCTAACACAGTAGAGAAGCGCTGATGATCACCAGGCGGAAGTGCCTTGGTGAATACATCAGCAGTGTTGGCCCTAGTGGCCACGTACGCAAGATGAAGCTGGCCACGCTGCTGCAACTCTCGAGCAAGGAAGTATCGCAGAGCAATGTGCTTCGTTCTGTGCTCCAGTCTGTGCTCCTGACACAAGGCAATCATGGCCTTGTCGTCTACATACAGAACTGGAGGCGAACGAGGCTGCTCTCCCAAGTCAGTCCGCAGGTAGGTGAGCCAGCGTAGCTCCTGTGCAGCCATGGCCCCGGCGTAGATCTCAGCCTCACAACTGGAGCTGAGAACCGAAGACGAGCGGGTAGACCGCCAGGAAACCGAGCCGGACCCAAGGCTGAAGGTGTAACCATGTGACGACCGCTGTGTAGCTGAGTCGTCAACCCAAGAAGCGTCTGCGTGACCAGTGAGGACAACTGGACCCCATCCTCCAAGCACGAGCCCCATGCCCGACGTACTGCACAAGTAACACAGTACCCTCTTCGCAGCATCCAAGTGCACCTTTCGGTGCCTACCAAGAGCCACGTAGCGAGCCAGGAGGCTGAGAGGGTACGCGAGGTCAGGTCGAGTGCACGTCATCAGGTACATGAGGCAACCCACAAGCTCTGGGTACGGACCACTCGGCTCTACGGACTCGTCCGAAGGTGGAGCTGAGAGCAAGTGGCCGGTAGATAAAGGAGTGGGCTGTTGCGAGGAGAACTGGAAGCCGAAACACTGAAGGACCTGGTGCACCATGTGTGACTGAGTCAGTGTGATGGTGCGCCGTGCTCTGTCTCGGGTGATCTGCAAGCCAAGATAGTTGTGCAGTTCACCCAGGTCAGTGCAGGTGTGTCTCTTCTGCAGCTCGGACTTCACAAGGGTCAGTGCCTTAGTGTCAGCAGTGGCAAGGTCGTTAACGTAGACAAGGACGTAGAACGGCTACAGCGTCGTGTCGGTGCGTAGAAATAGCAACGGGTCAGCAGTAGAAGGAGCAAACCCAAGAGCCGCAAGTGTAGTCCTCAGTGTGTCGTGCCACTCGCGAGGCGCCTAGTGAAGACCGTAGACTGGCCGCCTGAGGCTCCACTGGGTACCTACAGGAAACGACCCAGTGAAGCCAGGTGGGCGGCGCAGCAAGATCTCCTCGTGTAGGCTGCCCTGCAAGAAATCTGTGCTGAAGTCAAGAGAGTGCAACTCGTAGTCACGCTGAGCAGCGACGTGCAGCAACACTCGAAGAGTAGTCATCTTCGGGGTGGGAGAGAAGGTCTGAAAGTAGACACAATGTCGCTGACTGAAGCCTCGAGCTACGTAACGTGCCTTGAAGGCAGGCGGAGAACCCGGCGGCCGGTTCACCTTGAAAATCCACATGCCATCGACTATGTTCGCCCCAGGTGGGGGAACCTCGTCGACGTAGGTGCCTGTGGACTTCCAGGATGCCATCTTGGCATCCATGGCTGCTTGCCACTAAGAGGAGTATGGACCCGTAATCACCTCTGCGTAAGAGCGCGGGGTCGGGATGTCTAGTGCATCCGGGTCTCCCTCAGGGGCAAGCAGCATGGAAGCGAAACGAGGTACAGCACCTGCAAGACATTCAAAGTCCTCTTGCCTGTCCTCAAGGACGTCCGTGCCAAGAGCACACTCACCCTCGACGGACGGAGGACTCGCAGACTTAGACTCAGCAACAAGAGCAGCAGCAAAGTCAAGCAGCTCAGCAACGAGGGCAGACGCAGCAGCAAACTCAAAATAAGGGCCAGTTACAGAAGTGGCTTGGAGATGAAGGACAGTGGGACTCGCAGCACGAGCGTGGTTAGACTCAGGGTTTGGGACCTCAGGAAGAGAGGACGCAGGAGGAGCAGGCAGTGGAAACACGCAGCAGAACAGAGGAAGGACGAAGTGCCATAGCGTGCGTGTCGAGGACAGGAGGAGGACGTGAAGGAGGAACGCGACGAGCAGTGCGAATAGGCAAGACAGGACGAGACGCAGGCGCACGACTCACGGTAAGACCGCCGGACTGCTCAGTGTAAGGAGAAGGAGCAGGCAGTGGGGAGGTCGGCTGTAACTGCAGCTGCGACTGGTCAGGCAGTGGACACAGGAGGGGAGGAGTAAGGCTAGTAGAAGACGGGACACCAAGAACCTGCTTAAGCAGGGGTACGAAGTATGGTCGCACCCGCACAGTGCCTCCAGGGTCAATAGCTCCAGCTCCTCCAGCTCCAGCGCCTCCCTTGCCAGAGCCTCCAACTCCAGCTCCTCCAGCTCCAGCGCCTCCAGCGCCAGCGCCACCAGCTCCAACTCCTTCAGCTCCAGCGCCTCCAGCGCTTGTGCCACCAGCTCCAGCAGCCCCAGGCTCCGAAGGGTCTCTCGCTCCAGCTCCCCCAACACCACCTGCCCCGGCAGCTCCAGTACCCCTAGTACGAGCACCTCCAGGACCAGCAGTCGCAGTACCTCCAGTACCACCAGCTCCAGCAGTAACCCTAGCACCTCCAGCTCTAGCGTATCCAGTGCCTCCAGCTCCGGTAGCTCCACTCCGAAGGCGTGCGCGCCGAACAAACCACTCACGCAGCTGCTGCGGAGACAATCGCGGCAATGCACCAGCAGGACCTCCAGACGAAGCAGCACCCCGAGGCTCAGCACCCCCAGACTCCGCACCCTCCGACTCAGCACCCCTAGGCTCAACACCCTCTGGCGCAGCACCCCCAGGCTCCACACCCGCAGGCTCAGCACCCCAAGACTCCTCACCCCTAGGCTCAGCACCTCCAGACCCAGCACCATCTGACTCCGCACCCCCCGGTTCGCACCCCCAGATGCAGCACCCCCCAGACGCAGCACCTGAGCCGACAGCTACCTCAACTGGCGCAGTACCAAGGAGAGGGTCTACCTGAGACACACCTGAGGGAGCAGGAACCTGGGGGGAGAGGGGGTCGAACGGAGGGAGACCTGGAGAAAGGAAGAGTGGCGGGGGTGGGGGAGGGGCAGAGCGGTAGGGGAGGAGACGGTAAAAGGGAACCGACTTGTCAAACGTGACGTCCTGAGAGGGGAAGACATGGCGCGAGGTGGGGTGGTAAAACTGCCAGCCAGGCTCGTCAGGGGAAAAGCCAAGGAAGACGCAGGGAATAGCGCGGGCGGAGAGCTTGTCCGCGGACGTATCATGAACCTTCCCCGTCCAACCCAGTATGGGCGAGGTCTCCGGGAAGGAGACACGGGGCCAAAGGTTGAGCTGATGCGCAGCGTACCCGACCGCAAACGGCCACAGATAATGGGGAGCAGCGGCATGGATCATGGAGGTACGAGCGACCTCCATGACTAAACCAATGCGGTGCTCAGCAATCCCATTTTGTTGAGGTGAGTCCGGAAGCGTGAACGACTGGAGGATGCCCTCCCCACGACAAAAGTCCCGCAAGAGGTCGGAGGAGAACTCACCACCTCTGTCAGAGTGATGACGCAGGACAGAAAGGTCCGCACGGAACCGCTCGCGGAGTGGGAGACGGACTGCGCGGATCTAAGGGATCAAGACATCAACGACCTGACCGTTGCTGCGCAAGGGGAAGACCGTGGTGTACGGCGTGTAGTCGTCAACAACCAGCAGAAAGTAGCGCTCGCGGCCTTGTCCAGTGACGCGGGCTGGGCCCCACACGTCCATGTGGAGAGTCTGCAGGGGAGCAGTTGTCAGGGGAAACGAGGAGGAGTGAGGAGCGGCGCGCTGCTGCCCCTCGACGCAAGGAAGGCAGGGCGGGGCAGGCGAGGGCGGTAGGGGAGGAAGAGACCTGGGAAGACCAGAGACAAGGAGACGGGAGTGCATGCCATGAAGGCGTGGCAGGGAGGGGTGACCCAGGCGGTGGTGCCATAGAAGAGTCTCGTGCGACAGGAGGCGACACGAGCAAGGGGGTGCTACCTGACCTGACGCAGACACCTGAGCAGACGCAGCTACCTGAGGAGGCTCAGTAGCCAGTGTGTACAGTTGATGAGTGAACGTGGCCAGGTGACGGCCCGTCCGTGTACACGTGCAGATCGACACGCGCTGACCCCTAGGAGTGGTGGTAGTGACCATCGTGTCCTGGAGGGCAGCGGTACTCACCAAGTTCGTAGAGAACGAGGGGAGGTGGCAGCGATACTCACCAAGTTCGTAGAGAACGAGGGGAGGTGAAGAACTGACAGTGAGCCGGACGGAACCGCCGGACACGGGAGGACAGTGGAGGAACGGGCAACGACCGGGCCCCCAGAGGGGTCAGCTAGTCTGACCGGGATAGGTATAGGGAGAGCAGTGAGGGTGGTGCTGTCACGAAAGAAACAGTGTGAAGTCCAGCGTGAAGGTGTGCAAGGCCTCAGCAGGCGCAGTACTAGGGAGAGAAGACTCACTAGCACCTAGAGTAGCAGCCGCTATACCTGGGTCAGGCGGGACACACCAGTAACAATCACCCTCAGCACTAGCAGACAAAGCATACATAGCAGAAAGAATAGCCTCATATTCTAGGTCAAAGATCGCAACACCAGACCTAAGCAGCTCGTGTCAAACTGCAGGGGGCGTCCCTCATGATCGAACGCTAGCACGCGGAGAGAAGCCATATTGGCGCAGCACGCAGGGCGGGCAGAAGCCAGGCTGCGCGAGGAACAGGGTAGGCAGCAGGCTGTAGGAGGGGCGGCTCGAGGGTCTAGGGGCGACGGGCCGCGGAGCCAGGGGCTAAGGGCCGGGACAAGGGGGGAAGGCCTGCGGGGGCAGGAGCGACGGGCCTCGGGGGCCTGAGGGCGACGGGCTGCGGGGCCTAGGGACGACGGGCCGCAAGGCCGGGAGTGACGGGCCGGGGGCCTAGGGGCGACAGGCCGCGGGGCCTAGGGGCGACGGGCCACTCGGCCAGGAGAGACGGGCCGAGGGGCCGGGGGCCTAGGGGCAACGGGCCGCGGGGCCAGGAACGACGAGCCAAAGGGCCGGGGGCCTAGGGGCAACAGGCCCAGGGGCCTAGGGGCGACGGGCCACGGGGCCACGAGCAACGGGCCGAGGGGCCGGGGGCCTAGGGGCCACGGGCCGCAGGGCCAGGAACGACGGGCTGAGGGGCCGGTGGCCTAGGGGCGACGGGCCGCGGGGCCAGGAACAACGGGCCAAAGGGCTGGGGGCCTAGGGGCGACAAGCCGCGGGGCCTAGGGGTGACGGGCCATGGGGCCAGGAGCAATGGGCCGAGGGGCCGGGGGCCTAGGGGCGACGGGCCACGGGGCCAGGAACGAAGGGCCGAGGGGCCGGGGGCCTAGGGGCGACGGGCCGCGGGGCCAGGAACGAAGGGTCGAGGGGCCGGGGGCCTCGGGGCGACAGGCCACGGGGCCAGGAACGACGGGCCTTGGGGGGCCTTGTTATAGTCTAGAGTCCACTTAGGGGTCGCGGATGCCCTTGAAACCACCTAAGCAGAATCAGATGACATCGAACCGCCTCTGTTCAAAACGCCGTCACGATCAGCTCCGATAACATACGAGGCTGAAACTCGGAGAAACGTTAGCTTCAAGTGTCTGCTCTCCAATGGTATATTGCTTGCTTTCATCAGAGGTGTATGCGCTACGTAGCAAACAAAAACGTAAGCTCGGCTGAAAACGTGTAGTTCCATTGATGCAAGGAAGAGGTAAGTACAACATTGCCTAGGGGACTCTTAAGGGGTTGGGACCATCCTGGGAACTCAGAGAAGGTTGAGTCCTAGGGGAGAAAGGCTAGAGAATGATGGGAAACGTCCTAGCTAGGTCAGCAAAGCCAACCACACTTGGATGTTCAGAGCTGTACTCAAGGCTACCAATAGTGAGTCAAGCCAACCATGAGTCAGCTTGTCTTCCCACTTGCACCCTCTTGCAAGCTGCTTCCAGGAAGACCACACTTCTCAAAAGGAGGGTGGTAGAGTCCCACTTGACCACCTGTACTTCTTGTCTCATTCTCTGTCCCTGCACCATTGGCATGAGAACAATGAAAGGGTGGCAAGGGAAATGCTGCCAACAGTGCACCATGACTACGGAACAGTAACTTTCGACAGCTGTCACGTGCTGCTCCGATGCTGGGTTGTCCTGAAACTCGGTGACCATCTGCAAAACACGGCAAAAGACTGCCACACTGATTTTGAGACCAAGCAGAGCTCTGTAGATGAGTCAGCTGCCGAAATGGTGAACTCGGGTGTTACCAAAAAAGAGTAACACACACTTCCGGGATGCCATAAGTCCTGAAATTAAAAAATGTTGCCATGCCTTGTAAACTGCTTCAAAATTTCTGAAACTGTGAGGGTCTGAAGAGCACATGTTGAAGCACCTCCCCACAAAATTCCAGAAGCTGAGCAGGCTTGTAGGCTGAATGGTAGTGCGATGACCGTGCCACTATAGTGCTTTGGCACAACAAACTCCCCCTCATCGTGCTCTCATTCACCCCTTAGCTGCTCCCTGAAAATGCCTCCCTTAGTTGAAGGACATGCCACACAAGGTGGCACAGCTCCAATGCTGATGCTCTGCAAGCCGCTTAGTCAAGAAATCTGCAGGTTGCTTGGTAGTGTTGATGTAGTGCAAGGAGATGGTGCCCTTCTTCACCTCCTTCCTCACCCAATGCCACTTGATATGCATGTGCTTGTTCAGCCCATGGAGCACAGCATTACGCGCCATTGCAATTGCTCCTTGGCTGTCACAAAACACAGGTGTAGGACCCTCTTGCTCCAGCCCCAACTCCTCAAGCAACCTCCTCATCCAAACCACCTCCTTCACTCCATGAAACAACGCCATGTACTCGCTCTCCATTGATGAGTGAGCTATCTCTCCTTGCTTCTTAGACTTCCAGCTCACTGGACTCCCTCCAACACAGCATATATAGCCACCATGGGACGTAGCATCACTGTTGTCACTTTCCCAGGTAGCATCGGTGAAACACGAGAGGTACAAGTGCCCACGCCTTGCAGGTGCACCAGTCTTTGTGCTCACCTCCTCCACTCCCTTTTGCTTCAGCTGCCCATGCACTGAATATTGCAGCCCCACCCTTGAGGTTGCCATGCAGTATCTCACCAGCCTCTCTGCTGCAGGGGCCTCCCCTTGCTGCATTACTTCTTCCACATCTGCTGCCTCCCCTTCAGCACCTCCCAAGTCATGTGACACCTCTGTCATCTCTGAAGATGAGGAGAAGTCGATGGGAATGAGAAGTGGGTCATTCGTTCCCACCTCTATTCCAAGCGGAATGGTGACCTTGCTCCTCCCCCGCTCCGACCACTCCTTGAACATGAGCCCCTCCATGAACTTGGCATCTCTGGTGGTGAAGATGGGTTTGGATTTTGGGTCCCACATGAGCCAGCCCTTGCTCCCCCGTGCAAGACCCAAATGAACAGCCCACACCGCCGCCGCTTGAAGCTTGTCACGCCTCTCCTTAGGGAAATGCACGAGCCTCATGCACCCAAAGACACGAAGCATATCAACCAGGGGCTTCTTGCAACTCCACTTCTCCATAGGGATCCAATGCTGACCTCCCACATGAGTCAACACCCGGTTCTTTATGACGGTAGCATGACGAATAGCGAGGGGCCAGAACCGCAAGGGTAGACCCGAGTCCACCAATATCGTTCACCCGCCCTCTATGATGGTCCGGTTCGCTCTCTCTGCCACGCCGTTGGACTGAGGGGTGTAGGCCGTGGTGAGCTGCTGCTTGATGCCGTGCCGCTTCAACCAGCTCCGGAACTCTGCTCCCAAAGACTCCCCACCACGGTCGCTCCGAATCGCCTTCACCTGCTTGCCGCTCTCTCGCTCCACCATGGGCAGCCACTCTTCAATGATGACCCTTGCAGCATCACTCTTCTTTGCAAGTGGAAACGACCAGGTGAGCCTTGTGTAATCATCCACCATAGTCATGGAATACAGGGCCCCACCATCTCCCTTTACCTTCATGGGCCCCACAAGATCCACATGCACGAGCTCCACCGGGTCACTTGACTGCCCATCGCCGAATGGAAGGGAAACTGTGAGAACTTGCTGGTCAAGCAAGTCTCACATGAGCCCACCTCCTTGGGCTCCCCCTTTATCCTCAGCCCCTTGACTCTTTCCTCCTTAAACAGCTGCTGTAACTGAGGTAGCGCCACATGGCCAAAGCGACGGTGTATGGTGAGCCAATCCGTCTCACCCGTGCTAGGAGTTACACTTGGTAGCGCACCCCCCCCATGCACAAGCAGCCCACCATCACTGCCATCACCACCTCCTCCACTGGTTATGTGGCTTGCATGCCCTCCTCTTACAGCTTCAGCAGCCAAGCGCGCAGCCGCCTCCTTCCATGGCAGCACCGGTATCTCCCACATGGACCGGTGCATGTCCTTGCCGCTTCGGAGGTCCCACAACATGCGCCCTTCCAGAGTTGCCTTGAACACCTTTGTGCCCATCATCTACATCTTCATCCCTGCCTCACTCAATGCCTTGGTAGAGAGAAGGTTGGCACATAGTCCAGGGACAAGGAGAACACGCTTCAGCCCCACAAGCCTCCCATCCGCACCCATAAACATGGCTCTCCCCTCGCCACGCACGGGTACAACATGGCCGGTGGCTGAAACGACGGTGGCTGCCTTTGATGGCCTGACTTCATCCAGCAGATCCTCTTTGTTGGTCATGGTCATGAAGGCTCCCGTGTCGATGACCCAATGGGAGGAGCGGTGAAGAGCAACCTTGCTGGCCGGTACAACCATGTCCTCGGAGCATGCCTCTCCTACATGGTAGAACATGCCGCCATGTCCGCCAGCACCTCCATCGCCCTCCTCACTGCCCATGCCTTCTCCCATAGCTCCATGAACACCCTTATAGCCTTCAATTGATGGTTGACCAGGCCTCCAACCGTCAGGTAGCTTGCGACACTTAAACCATGGGTGAGCTTCCACATGGCAATACCAACACTTGCCGCCACACCGCTTGCCTCCCTTGTTGCTACGCTTCCCTCCATAATACTGCTCCCCTCCAGAGCCTTCCTTGGCCTTGCCTTTCTTGCTGCCACATCCCTTGAAGCCTTTCATGCAGTAGGCAGAGCCTCCACCTTCACCGGCAGCGGCAGTCAGCTCCTTCCTCCGAAACTCCTCTTGAAGGACTTGAGCACGAATCCACTCAAGGGACCATGAGTCCTTCATGCCATTGAGGTTGACCACCAAGGGGCCCCACGACTCCGGCAGCAGGGAGAGAGCCTTGTAGCACTTGATCTTCTCATGGTAGTCCACACCAGCAGCAGAGAGCTTCACATAGAGGTCCTGGAGTTGATCGAACGCTCCTTGCACGGCATCACCCTCGTTGATCTTCACCGCATGGAGTTGTCGCTCCTGCACCACCACCATCGCTTCGCTGCTGGGGGCATGGACATCCTTCAATATTTTCCATTCCTTGGGACCACACTGGATATCCTTGATGAGATGCTTGACATGGTGCAGCTGGTTGGATGAGAGGCATTGAGAGAGAAGGAAGAATCCATCCTTGGATCGACGATCCCATTCCTTGGTCGCTCCTTCGCTCGCAGGCCTCTTCAATTCACCATCCATCACTTCAAGCAGCCCATAATGGTTAAATAGGAGCTCCATCCTGAAGCTCCATGATGCCCAATCCTCCCCAGAGAACTTCTCTAGGTTGAATGCCTTCACATCATCCTTGGCTGGTGATGAAACAGATGCTATTGGTGCAGATCCGCCAACAACGCCTCTTCCTGCTTCCCCAGCGCCTCTCACGCCACCACTGCCACTAGGACCAGCTGGAGCAGAACCTTCAGCCTCCATATTGACCCAGTAAGAGAGAAGAACCGCCTCTGATACCACTTGTTATAGTCTAGAGTCCACTTAGGGGTCGCAGATGCCCTTGAAACCGCCTAAGCAGAATCTGATGACTTCGAAACGCCTCTGTTCAAAACGCTCACAATCAGCTCCGATATCATACGGGGCTGAAACTTGGAGGAAATTTAGCTTCAAGAGTCTGCTTTCCAACGGTGTATTTTTTGCTTTCATCGGAGGTGTATGCGCTATGCAGTGAACGAAAACGTAAGCTCGGCTGAAAAACGTGTAGTTTCATTGATGCAAGGAAGAGGTGAGTACAACATTGCCTAGGGGAGTGTTAAGGGGTTGGGACCATCCTAGGAACTCAGAGAAGGTTGAATCCTAGGGGAGGAAGGCTAGAGAAGGATGGAAAACGTCATAGCTAGGTCAGCAAAGCCAACCACACTTGGATGTTCAGAGCTGTACTCAAGGCTACCAATAGTGAGTCAAGCCAACCATGAGTCAGCTTGTCTTCCCACTTGCACCCTCTTGCAAGCTGCTTCCAGGAAGACCACACTTCTCAAACGGAGGGTGGTAGATTCCCACTTGACCACCTGTACTTCTTGTCTCATTCTCTGTCCCTGCACCATTGGCATGACAACAATGAAAGGGTGGCAAGGGAAATGCTGCCAACAGTGCACCATGACTACGGAACAGTAACTTTCGACAGCTGTCACGTGCTGCTCCGATGCTGGGTTGTCCTGAAACTCGGTGACCATCTGCACAACACGGCAAAAGACTGCCACACCGATTTTCAGACCAATCAGAGCTTTGTAGATGAGTCAGCTGCCGAAATGGTGAACTCGGGTGTTACCAAAAAAGAGTAACACACACTTCCGGGATGCCATAAGTCTTGAAATTAAAAAATGTTGCCATGCCTTGTAAACTGCTTCAAAAATTCTGAAACTTGGAGGGTCTGAAGAGCACATGTTGAAGCACCTCCGCACAAAATTCCAGAAGCTGAGCAGGCTTGTAGGCTGAATGGTAGTGCGATGACCGTGCCACTATAGTGCTTTGGCACAACAGGCCTAAGGGCGACGGGCCGCGGGGCCTAGGAGTGACGGGCCGCGGGGCCTAGGGGCGACGAGCCGCGGGGCGACGGGCTACGGGCCAGGCCTAGGGGGGGGCGACGAGCGACGGGCCGCGGGGCGACGGGCCTAGGGCGACGGGCCGCGGGGCCAGGAGCAAAGGGCCGAGGGGCCGGGGCCCTAGGGGCGACGGGCCGTGGGGCCAGGAACGACGGGCCTCGGGGGTCCTAAGGGCGACGGGCCACGGGGCGACGAGCTATGGGCCGGGCCTAGGGGGGGGCGACGGGCGACGAGCGACAGGCCGTGGGGCGACGGTCCTATGTGGCGACGGGCGACGGGCCGGGGGCGACCGGCCTAGGGCGACGGGCTGAGGCGACGGGTTAGTGGCGACGGGCCTAGGGGCCTAACCGTCGCGACAGGCAGTAGAAGAAGCTCGAGGGCTGCAGAGGGCGGCTATCGGGGTAGAGCTGTGGTGTGCCCAAGGAAAAACGGTCCTAGCGTAGGACCTGCTCTGAAACCATGTCAGAATAATGAACGAGAATGAATGAACTATGAAACAGTTGGGTATAAGTACTAACCCTAATTAGGTTGTACCACTTACGGGCTACCCCACTATAGCCTACACAAATGTAACCACTATAACATTCTGACAACAGGCCAGTTGGACCAACTGATCATTTGGACCTATAAGTCAATTGGACCAACATATCAGTTGGACCAACAAGCCGGTTGGACCAAATCTTCAGTTGGCCCAACAATAAGGTTGGACCCACAAGCCGGTTCGACCAACTGATTAGTTGGACCAACGTTTTGGCTGGCCAAGTGGTGAGTTGGACCAACAAGCCGGTTGGACTAACTGGTGAGTTGGACCAACAAGCCAGTTGGACCAACTGTTCAGTTGGAACAACAAGCCGGTTGGACCAACTGGTTAGTTGGACCAACAGGCCGATTGGACCAACTGATCATTTGGATCTACAAGTCGATTGGACCAACGGGTCAGTTGAACCAACATGCTGGTTGGACCATCTGATCAGTTGGACCAATAAGCCGGTTGGACCAACAGGTCAGTTGGTTCAATAAACGGGTTGGACCAAGTGATGAGTGGACCAACAAGACGATTGGACCAACAGGTCAGTGGGACTAACAAAGCCGTTTGGACCAACCGATTTGTTGGACCATCAAGCAAGTTGGACCAACTGACCTATTGGACCAACAAGCTGGTTGACCATTGGAACAACAAAATGGTTGGACCAACTGATGAGTTGGTCCAACAAGCCGGTTGGACCAACTGGTCAGTTGGACCAACAAGCCGATTGGAACAACTGATCTGTTGGACCAACAAGCCAGTTCGACCAACTGATTAGTTGGACCAATGTTTCGGTTGGCCAACTGGTTAGTTTGACCAATAAGTCGGTTGGACCAACTAGTCAATTGGACCAACAAGGCGGTTGGACCAACAAGCCCATTGGAGCAACTGATCAGTTGGACGAACAAGCCGGTTCAACCAGCTGATCAGTTGGACCAACAAGCCTGTTAGACCGACTGATGAGTTTGACCAACAAGCCGATTGGACCAACAAGCCGATTCGACCAACAGGTCAGTTGGACCAACATGCCGGTTAGTCCAACAAGCCAGTTGAAACAACTGATCGGTAGGACCAACAAGCCGGTTTGACCAACTGATCACTAAGACCAACAAGCTGGTTGGACCAACCGGTCAGTTGGACCAACAAGCAGGTTGGACCAACTGATCAGCTGGACCAACAAGCCGGTTCGACCAACTGATCAGTTGGACCAACAAGCCAGTTAGACCAACTTATGAGTTGGACCAACAAGCCAGTTGGACCAACAAGCCGGTTCGACCAACTGGTCAGTTGGACCAACAGGCCAGTTGGACCAACAAGCCAGTTGGAACAACTGATCAATTGGACCAACGTTTGGGTTGGCCAACTGGTCAGTAGGACCAAGAAGCCGGTTGGACCAACTGGTCAGTTGGACCAACAAGGCGGTTGGACCAACTGTTCAGTTGGACCAAAAAGCCCGTTGGACCAACTGATCAGTTGGAACAACAAGCTGATTGGACCAACTGGTTAGTTCGACCAACAGGCAGGTTGGACCAATTGATCATTTGGACCTACAAGTCGATTGGACCAATAGGTCAGTAGGACCAACAAGCCGGTTGGACCAAATGATCAGTTGGCCCAACAACGAGGTTAGACCAACAAGCCGGTTGGACCATCTAATCAGTTGGACCAACAAGCTGGTTTGACCAACAAGCCGGTTCACCAACTGGTCCGTTGGACCAACAGGCCGGTTGGACCAACAAGCCGGTTGGAAGAACTGATATGTTGGACCAACAAGCCGGTTCGACCAACTGATTAGTTGGACCAACGTTTTGGTTGGCCAACTGGCGAGTTGGACCAAAAAGTCTGTTGGACCAAATGGTCAATTGGACCAACAAGCCGGTTGGACCAATAAGTCAGATGGACCAACTGGTCACTTGGACCAACAAGCCAGTTGGACCAACTCGTGAGTTGGACCAACACGCCGGTTAGACCTACTGGTGAGTTGGACCAACAAGCTGGTTGGACCAACTGGTGAGACGGATTAAGCGGCTTTGACCAACTAGTCCGTTGGACCAACAAGCCGATTGGACCAATTGGTCAGTTGGACCAATAAGCCGGTTGGACCAAGTGGTGAGTTGGACCAACAAGCGGGTAGTACCAACACGTTACTTGGACCAACAAGGCGGTTGGACCAACTGTTCAGTTGGACCAAAAAGCCCGTTGGACCAATTGATCAGTTGGAACAACAAGCTGGTTGGACCAACTAGTTAGTTCGACCAACACGCCGGTTGGACCAACTGATGATTTGGACCCACAAGTCGATTGGACCAACTAGTCAGTAGGACCAACAAGCCGGTTGGACCAACTGGTCAGTTGGACCAACAAGCCGGTTGGACCAACTACTCTGTTCTACCAACAAGCCCATTGGACCAACTGATCAGTTGGACCAACAAGCCGATTGGTCCAACTGGTCAGTTGGACCAACAAGTCTCTTGGACCACCTACTCAGTTCTACCAACAAGCTCGTTGGACCAACTGATCAGTTGGACCAACAGGCCGGTTGGACCAACAAGTCAGTTGGACCAACAATCTGGTTGGAACAAATGATCAGTTGGACCAACAAGCCGGTTCAACCAACTGATTAGTTGGATCAACGTTTCGGTTGGCCAACTGGTCAGTAGGACCAACAAGCTGGTTGGACCAACTGGTTAGTTGGACCAACAGTTTAATTGGACAAAAAAGCCCGTTGGACCAACTGATCAGTTGGAACAACAAGCTGGTTGGACCAACTAGTTAGTTCGACCAACACGCCGGTTGGACCAACTGATCATTTGGAGCTACAAGTCGATTGGACCAACTGGTGAGTAGGACCAACAAGCCGGTTGGACCAAATGATCAGTTGGCTCAACATTGAGGTTGGACCAAGGAGCCGGTTCGACCATCTGATCAGTTGGACCAACACGCCGGTTGGACCAACAAGCCGGTTCGACCAACAGGTCAGTTGGACCAACAGGCCGGTTGGACCAACAAGCCAGTTGGAACATATGATCTGTTGGACCAACAAGCCGGTTCGACCAACTGATTAGTTGGACCACAGCTTCGGTTGGCCATTTTGTGAGTTAAGCCAACAAGCTCGTTAGACCAACTGGTCAGTTGGACCAACGAGCCGGTTGGACCAGCTGTTCGGTTGGACCAACAAGCCCGTTGGACCAACTGATCAGTTGGAACAACAAGCCGGTTGGACCAACTCCTGAGTTGGACCAACAAGCCGGTTGGACCAACTGCTGAGTCGGATTAAGCCGCTTGGACCAACTAGTTAGTTGGACCAACAAGCCGATTGGACCGACCGGTAAGTTGGACCAACGAGCCGGTTGGACCAACTCGTGAGTTGGACCAACAAGCCGGTTGGACCAAATGGTCAGTTGGTCCAACAAGCCGCTTGGACCAACTTCTCAGTTCTACCAACAAGCATGTTGGACCAACTGATCTGTTGGACCAACAAGCCAATTTGACCAACTGGTCAGTTGGACCAACAAGCTAGTTGGACCAACAAGCAGATTGGACGAAGTGGCCAGTTGGACCAACAAGCCGGTTGGACCAAATGGTCAGTTGGACTAACAATGATGTCGGACCAACAAGCCCGTCTGACCACCTGATCAGTTGGACCAACAAGCCAGTTGGACCAACTAGTCAGTTGGAGCATGTGTTCAGTTGGACCAACTGCTTAGTTGGACCAACAAGCCGGTTGGACCAACTGCTCACTTCTACCAACAAGCCCGTTGGACCAACTCATCAGTTGGACCAACAAGCCAGCTGGACCAACTGGTCAATTGGACCAACAAGTCGGTTGGACCAACTGCTCAGTTCTACCAACAAGCCCGTTGGACCAACTGATCAGTTGGACCAACACGCCGGTTGGACCAACTGGTCAGTTGGACCAAGAATACGGTTGGAACAACTGATCAGTTGGACCAACAAGCTGGTTCGACCAACTGATTAGTTGGACCAACGTTTCGGTTGGCCAACTGGTTAGTAGGACCAACAAGCCGGTTGGACCAACTGGTCAGTTGGACCAACAAGGCGGTTGGAACAACTGTTCAGTTGGACCCCAAAGCCTGTTGGACCAACTGATCAGTTGGAACAACAAGCTTGTTGGACCAACTAGTTAGTTCGACCAATAGGCCGGTTGGACCAATTAATCATTTGGACCTACAAGTCGATTGGACCAACTGGTCAGTAGGACCAACAAGCTGGTTTGACCAAATGATCAGTTGGCCCAAGAATGAGGTTGGAACAACAAGCCGGTTGGACCATATGATCAATTGGAGCAACAAGCCGGTTGGACCAACAATCCGGTTGGCCCAACTGGTGAGTTGGACCAACAAGCCGGTTGGATGAAGTGATCAGTTTTCCAACAAGTCAGTAGGACCAACTATTCATTTCGACCAAGAAGCTGGATTGGACCAAGCCTGTTGGACCAACTGATCAGTTGGACCAACAAACCGGTTGGACCAACTGGTCAGATGGACCAACTGGTCAGTTTGACCAACTGGCCGATTAGACCAACTCTTCAGTAGGACCAACAAGCCGGTTGGACCAACTGGTCAGTTGGACCAACTCTCCAGTTGGCCCAACTGGTCATTTGGACCAACAAGTCGGTTGGACCAATCCGGTTGGACGAACTGGTTAGGTTGGGCCAACAATCCGGTTGCCCCAACTCGTCAGTTGGTCCAACAAGCTGTTTTGACCAAAAGGTCAATTGGACCAACAAGCCGGTTGGACCAATTGGTGAGTCGGATTATGCCGCCTTGTCCAACTTGTCAGCTGGACCAACAAGCCGGCTGGACCAATTGGTGAGTCGGATTAAGCCGCCTTGACCAACTTGTCAGTTGGACCAACAAGCCAATTGGACCAACTGGTTAGTTGGACCAACAAGCTGGTTGGACCAACTGGTCAGTTAAACCAAGAAGCCGCTTGGACCAACAGGTCAGTTGGACCAATAAGCTAGTTGGACCAACTATTCAGTTGGACCTACAATGAGGCTGGACCAACTGGTCAGTTGTACCAACAAGCTAGTTGGACCAACAATCGGGTTGTACCAACTGGTCAGTTGGACCAACAAGCAGGTTGGACCAACTGACCTGTAGGACCAACAAGCCGGTTTGACCAACTGGTGAGTTGCACCAACAAGCTGGTTGGACCACCTGGTCAAATGGACCAATCTAGCTGGTTAGACCAACCGGTAAATAGGACCAACAAGCTGGAGGGACCAACTGGTAAGTTGGACCAACTGATCAGTTGGACCAACTGGTTAGTTGGACCAACAATGAGGTTGGACCAACTGGTCAGTTGGACCAACAAGCCAGTTGGACCAATTGGTCAGTGGGACCAACAAGCCGGTTGGACCAATTGGTCAGCTGGAACACCAATTGGGTTGGACCATCTGGTCATTTGGACCAACAAGCCGATTTGACCAACTGGTCGGCTGGACCAACTGGTCAGTTGGACCAACAAGACGGTTGGCCAACTGCTCAGTTCTACCAACAAGCCCTTTGGATCAACTGATCAGTTGGACCAACAGGCCGGTTGGACCAACTGGTCAGTCAGACCAACTGGCCGGTTGGACCAGCTGATCAGTTGGACCTACAAGCCGATTAAACCAACTGGTGAGTTGGTCCAACAAGCCGATTGGACCAACTGCTCAGTTGGATCAACAAGCCGGTTGGACCAACAGGTCAATTAAACCAACAAGCCGCTTGGACCAACAGGTCAGTTGGACCAATATGCCGGTTGGACCAACTAGTCACTTGGACCAACAATGAGGCTGGACCAACTGGTCAGTTGGACCAACAAGCCGGTTGGACCAACAGGTCAGTTGGACCAAGAAGTCGATTGGACCAACAATCGGGTTGTACCAACTGGTCAGTTGGACCAACAAGCCGATTTGACCAACTGGTGAGTTGTACAAACAAGCCAGTTGGACCAACAAGCAGGTTGGACCAACTGACATGTGGTACGAACAAGCCGGTTGGACCAAATGATCAGATGGAACAACAATGAGGTTGGACCCACAAGCCGATTGGACCACGTGGTCAGTTGGACCAACAATCTGTTGTGCCAAAGCATTATAGTGGCACGGTCAACGCACTCCCATTCCGCCTACAAGCGTGCTCAACATCTTGAATTTTGTGGGGAGCTGCTTCAACATTTGTTCTTCAGACCCTCAAAGTCTCAGAATTTTTGAAGCAGTTTACAAGGCATGGCAACATTTTTTGTTTCAAGACTTATGGCACTCCGGAAGTGTGTGTTACTCTCTTTTTTGGTAACACCCGAGTTCACCATTTCGGCTGCTGAGTTATCTACAAGGCTCTGTGTGGTCTGGAAATCGGTGTGGCACATGACAGCTGTCGAAAGTTACTATTCCGTAGTCATGGTGCACTGTTGGTAGCATTTCCCTTGCCACCCTTTTATTGTTGTCATGCCAATGGTGCAGGAACAGAGTATGAGACAAGAAGTACAGGTGGTCAAGTGGGACTCTACCACCCTCCTTTTGAGAAGTGTGGTCTTCCTGAAAGCAGCTTGCAAGAGGGTGCAAGTGGGAAGACAAGCTGACTCATGGTTGGTTTGAGTCACTATTGGAAGCCTTGAGTACACCTCTGAACATACAAGTGTGGTTGGATTTGCTGACCTAGCTAGGACGTTTCCCATCCTTCTCTAGCCTTTCTCCCCTAGGACTCAACCTTCTCTGAGTTCCCAGGATGGTCCCAACTCCTTAAGAGTCCCCTAGGCAATGTTGCACCCAACCTCTTCCTTGCATCAATGAAACTACACGTTTTCAGCCGAGCTTACGTTTTCATTCACTGCGTAGCGCATACACTTCTTATGAAAGCAAGCAATATACCGTTGGAAATTAGACAACTAAAGCTAACGTCTATCTAAGGTTCATTCTTGTACGTTATCGGAGCTGATCGTGACGTCATTTTGAAAGAGGCAGTTCGAGTCATCGGATTCTGCTTAGGCGGTTTCATGAGCATCCGCGACCCCTAAGTAGACTCTAGACTATAACACAATCGGGTTGGACCAACTGGTTGTTATAGTCACAATAGGCTTGAATGTGCCTAAAACGAAAGATAGAGTGCACAATCGGATTTCTGCACAGCGGCTTCAAACGTTGATAGCGTTCTGGTCATAGCTGCAAATGACTTGATTTAAATTGGATCAGGTGTTGGTGCAGCCCTACGGTTTGCATTCGGCTTGTTGTTCGTGTGCGTGCATGCGTGTGTGCATGGAATGGTATGAGGGCATGAAATAATATATATTTCATGCTTACAATAGTGTGTGAATGATGAGGCATGATTTTGAATGTGTGTGTCGAGTCAATAGCGAGTTATCGCTAGTCGCGTGTCACGTCGTCGTTTGCGTGTCGTCTGCGGTTTTCTATTTTGTTGTGTGTGGAACGTTCGGCGCGTCGCAGGTGTGCACGGCAGACTTCCAAGAACTCAAGGAAGAATTTATCTTGAAGAACCAGAGCCTTGGTTTCATGATTCAAGTGATTTCGAAGCTCTCTAAAATGGTAAACTTTAAGATAGTGAGAATAGTTGCATTACTTTTTGTAGTGTAACATTTATCTTGGTGTAGGCCCTTGTGGAGGGTAGTTTCGAGACCCTTCGTGGTTGGGAACAGTGTGGCACTGTTCCACATCATTGTACCTCGGCTCTTGGGGTTTGTAGGAGCTGGGAGTCATTTCCAACTCATAACTCTTCCTAATTTGTGTTCTACGTCTATAGTGGCTGCCATAGTGCCGTTCATTCAAACCGACGTTGCGTCGTCAATTCTTAATGAACTCGTGCAATCTAAATTGCTAAGTGTTGGCGACGTAGGGACGCTCTACATCCAATTTGATTCAAGTCATTTGCAGCTGTGACCAGAACGCTATCAACGTTTGAAGCCGCTGTGCAGAAATCCGACTGTGCACTCTATCTTTCGTTTTAGGCACATTCAAGCCTATTGTGATTATAACAAGTCGAATCAGAGTCCCTGAGCAGTTTTGACAATGGATGGACCTGAGGAAAGGGGTGGCAGAGGTGCTGGCGGCAGTGGAGAAGCCCAAGCTCAAGGCCAACCCCGTGATTCAGCCATGGCGCCCATGCAACCAAGTCTTGGCCCACCTAGGGATGAGCCTAGGGTGTTTGGGCTTGACAAGTTCAACGGTGACAACTTCGCTGAATGGTCCTTCAAGATGGAGAACATCTTTGACCACTTTGACCTGCTGGAGGTGATGGAAGGAACGGAGAAGCGCCCCGAGAACGACCCGGAGAAGAGCCCGTGGGTCCGGAAGAGCGCACAAGGCTATCTCCTACTTGGGCAAGCGTTGGGGAGCAGCCAGATCCGTCACATCAAGCCATTCCAAGGTGAACCAGAGAAGGGACCAAAGGCATGGGCTGCTCTCAAGGGTGTACACGCTCCTGCAACAGCGGCGGTAGCGGTGGTGTTGGAACGGCAAATGGCGGCACTACGAATTGAAGAAGACGAAGCGGTTGAAGAAGGGGTGCAGAAATTCTTCGACTTGTTGACGCGGCTTGAGGGAGCTGATTTGAACTATAGTGAGCTCCAAAAGAAGACCAAGTTGCTGGCCTTACTCCCAGAGTCATGGTCCTCGCTCATCATCAACCTCAATCGTGACCTGCCCCGCCTCTCGCTTGAAGACGTGAAGCGAGCGATCCTTCAAGAGGACTTCCGCCGTCGTGAGTTGGCGAGTGCGGATGGCGCCGGGGCAGCAAGCATCGGCCAAGGGTATGGCCGTGGAAGGGGCAGAGGACGAGGAGGAGGCAGATTTGGCAGCAACAACTTCAATGGAGGCCGCGGGAGTGGCGGATACGGCAGCCACAACAAGAGCTATGGACGCGGTCCCGGCCGATTTGACGGCGAGTGCCACTATTGTCACAAGAGCGGACATATGTGGCGCGATTGCTTCAAACTCCCTGATGGATGGACTCTTTCTCAAGAACAAGAGGGTAGAGGAGTAGGGGGGCGGAGAGGAAGAGCCCGTGGAGGCCGTGGCGGTCGCGGAGGTGGTGCTGCAAGTATGAAGAGTGCCAACAACGAGAGCGAGTCGAGGGACGATCGCTTTCCGGGTCAATTCTTCTTCGTGTCCACGCAAGCACCGGCTGGTCGAGAGAAGGATGAAGGCTTTGAGGAGCCAGCAGCTGTGGGGAAGGTGACCTTACACTCACTGGACTATTGGGTGATCGAAAGCGGTGCTACCTATAGCATGACACCTCGTGCGGACTTGCTCACCGAACTTGAGCCGTCACCGGTGAAGCATGTGACATCGGCTTTGGGGCAGCGAGCAGAGGTGAAAGGCATGGGCAAGGCCATGTTCAAGGGTGCTGATGGGAAGATGGTGGGCCTCAAGAACGTGCTTTGGGTGCCCAACCTTGCTGCGAACCTGATTTCCGTGCGGCGGTTGCAAAAGGCCGGCATGGACACGAGCTCGAAGGGAGCTAAGACCTACACCGCGAGGCTTGGCAAGCGGATTCTTTGGGACCTTCACAAGGATAGGGATGTCTACAACGAGATGTGGCAGATCCCTGTGGTCCCCATGCCTAAAGAGAGGCAAGTGGCAGCAAGCATCAGCACCAAGTGTGAAGTGGTTGGTAGCAGCGATGGCGCGAACGGTCGCGCTAAGGAGATTAAGGCCAAGAAGTGCAATCTTGGAGGGACCAGCAAGCTCGATGAACACAAGGAGAGTGGTGCAGCAGCCAATAAGCAGCACAATGATGAGGAGAACCCCAAGGCAGCAGCGGAGGAGGAGTACGGAGAGAACATGTGGGACACTATTGCGAGTGCGGCATTCTCCAATCCGACTTTGGCTACGGGGGAGTGTGATTGGCTCACCTTGCATCGGCGAATGGGGCATGTGGCCCTGCCCATCTTGCAGCAGCTAGTGAAGAATGAGATGGTTGCTGGCATAGGTGTGAAGGGGGAGCCCGATGAGGTACTTGGCTGCCCGACGTGCATGCAAGCCAAGTTCACCCGTTACCCGTTCTCTAGTTCGGAGGCAACGGCTAAGGCACCACTTGATGAGGTGGTGATGGACGTGGTGGGCCCCCTGAAGCTTGGAGCTGTTGGAGCTGAGTACTTTCTCACCATAGTGGACGTCTACACTCGCATGACTTGGGTGTACGTGCTGTCCAAGAAGAGCGACGTGTCTGAAACGGTGAAGACCGATTGGTTGCGGATGGTGGAGCGGCAACAAGACCGTCTAGTGAAGGCAATTCGCACCGATCGAGGGGGAGAGTTCCTGAGCAAGGAGTTCTCATTGTGGCTGAAGAAGAATGGCATAAGGCACTCCCTCACCATGCCATACTCCCCTGCAATGAACGGCATCGCCGAGCGAGCGAACCGCACAATAACGGAGACGGCACGCGGGTTGCTCATTGAAGCCAGGCTACCCGACTACTTCTGGCCTGATGCGGTGCGGAGTGCGTGTGTGGCCAAGAACAGAGCCTTGACTCATGTGGGAGCAGACAAATGCGTGCCCTATGTGGAGTGGATTGGAAGGAAGCCAAAGGTGGATATGCTTCGGGTGTTCGGGTGCATGTGCATGGCGCTCGTGCCTAAGCATCTTCGGCACAACAAGCTCGGTGCCAAGGCGATATGGGCTGTGCACTTGGGCATGGCTCAAAACAGCAAGGGGTGGCTTCTTTGGGACCCATTCACCAAGAAATTCTTGGTGAGCAGGGACTTCAAATTCATGGAGAATCTGATGTACAAGGATTAGAAGGCGGAGAATGAGGCGAAGATAGGCATGCGGAGCAGCAGCAGCACAAGGCAATCTTCCCTTGTGAATGTGGGAGAGGAGGCCAAGGATGCAGAGGAAGAAGAGGAGGAGGTACAGCAAGTGAGCGAGTGTGCACCGACACTTCCTTCTCGCACTACGAGCGCTCCACGGATCCGAGTCACCCCGCAGCAACGCTATGAGAGCCTTCATGTCCCTGCAGCTGAGGAGGAAAGAAGGGGCAAGAAGAGAATTCAAACCCCTAATAGGCTGACCTATGATGCATTGGGAAAGCCAGCCAAGTCAGCCTTGGCCGGAGCAGCACTTATGGTTGGAGATGACGAGGAGAGTGACTACGAGGAGTGTGCCTTCGCGTTCTTCTCTCCGGTGGAGATGCCGGGGGAACCAGCAACTCTCAAGGAGGCCTTGGAGAGTAGTGATGCTGAGGAGTGGAAGAAGGCAATGGAGAGTGAGCTGAAGAGCATTGAGGAGAACGGCACGTTGGAATTGGTGGAGCTACCATAGGGGCGTAAGGCGATTACGTCCAAGTGGCTCTTCAAGATCAAGTCTGACGCTGACGGCAAAATCAAGTGCTACAAGTCTAGGCTTGTAGCCAAGGGGTACCAATAGAAGTAGAAGGTGGACTATACGGAGTTGATTGCTCCTGTGGTGAAGCCCACGACGCTGCGAACCCTACTCGCGGGAGCTGCCATCAAAGGATGGGTGGTGAAACAAATGGATGTGACAACGGCATTCCTCAACGGCGTCCTTGAGGAAGAGATTTTCATGGCGCAGCCAGAGGGGTTTGATGATGGTAGTGGCAGAGTTTTGAAGCTGAAGAAGGCCCTTTATGGACTGAAGCAGGCCCCTAGGCAGTGGTACTTGAAGCTGCGAGGAGTTTTGGAGGAGATAGGCTTCACTCCCTCAACGGCCGATCACTCATTGTTCATGCTTGGCGAGGGGGAGCAGAGGAGCTTCATGGTTGTGTACGTGGATGACATCCTCATTTTCGCACACTCCTCTGATCTTGTGAAGGAGGTGATGCTGAAGCTTCAAGACTAGTTCAAGTGCAAGGCCCTTGGTGACGTGAGCTTCTACCTTGGGCTCCACATCGAACGAGATGTGGAGAAACGGTGCATGCGGGTGCATCAACGAAAGTACCTGGAGCCATTGGCTGCCAATTTTTGGCAGAGTGAAGGCCATGTGGCTACACCATTTCCCTCTGGGTTCAATTGTGTGAAGGGATCAGAGGAGGAGAGTGTTGGTGAAGAGGAGAGGCGCCGTTTTCACTCGTTGGTGGGCAGCCTCATGTATGCGGCGGTAAACACCCGACCGGAAGTCGCCTTTGCAACCGGACAGTTGGCTAGGGTTGTTCAATGCCCTAATGAAGAGCAGGTAACTGCTGGAATGAGTGTGCCCAAGTATCTTGGCCAAACACCGACCGTTGGGCTGCAATACTCGGCAGCGGCGCAAAGGCGCCAAAAGGGCGCGGATGGTGTTGAACCCGGGCGTTTGTTCCTCACCGTATTCTCGGATGCTTCTTATGCATCGGAACCAGAGGACGACAAGTGTGGGAGGGTTCATTTGCTGTGTTGGTGGAGGCCCAACTGCTTGGGAGAGCAAGAAGCAGGTGGATCAAGCATTGAGCTCGGTGGAGTCCGAGTACATGGCACTCTTCCGTGCTGTACGGGAGATTGTATGGCAGCGGCGTTTGTTGGCTGAATTGGGGGAGGAGCAGCAAGGACCTACCCCACTCTACTGTGACAGCCACGTGCCATTGCTCTTGCTAAGAACCCTGTGTTGCATGGCCTCACGAAGCACATGAGGGTGAAGTGGCATTGGACGAGGAGCATGGTGGCCGAGGGTGAAGTTGAGTTGCGCTATGTGAAGACGACGGGGAAACCAGCTGACATGATGACCAAGAGGCTGGTGGAGCAGCAGCATTGGAAGAGTTGTAAGCTGGCTGGGATGGCTCTGAACTGAGATAGCAAGATCCTAAGGCCAACAAACCGAGGGGGAGTTTGTTGGTGCAGCCCTACGGTTTGCATTCGGCTTGTTGTCCGTGTGCGTGCATGCGTGTGTGCATGGAATGGTATGAGGGCATGAAATAATATATATTTCATGCTTAAAATAGTGTGTGAATGATGAGGCATGATTTTGAATGTGTGTGTCGAGTCAATAGCGAGTTATCGCTAGTCGCGTGTCACGTCGTCGTTTGCGTGTCGTGTGCGGTTTTCTATTTTGTCACGTGTGGAACGTTCGGCGTGTCGCAGGTGTGCGCAGCAGACTTCCAAGAAATCAAGGAAGACTTTATCTTGAAGAACCAGAGCCTTGGTTTCAAGAATCAAGTGATTTCGAAGCTCTCCAAAAGGGTAAACTTTAAGATTGTGAGAATAGTTGCATTACTTTGTGTAGTGTAACATTTCTCTTGGTGTAGGCCCTTGTGGAGGGTATTTTCAAGGCCCTTCGTGGTTGGGAACAGTGTGGCACTATTCCACATCACTGTACCTCGGCTCTTTGGGTTTGTAGGAGCTGGGAGTCATTCCGAAATCGTAACTCTTCCTAATTTGTGTTCTAAGTCTATAAATGCTGCCATAGTGCCGTTCGTTCAAACCAAAGTTGCGTCGTCAATTCTTAATGAACTCGTGTAATCTAAATTGTTATGTGTAGGCGACGTACGGACGCTCCAGATCCAATTTGAATGAAGTCATTTGCAGTTGTGACCAGAACGCTATCAACGTTTGAAGCTGCTGTGCAGAAATCCGATAGTGCACTCTATCTTTCGTTTTAGGCACATTCAAGCCTATTTTGACTATAACATCTGGAGCGTCTTGACGTCGCCTACACTTGGCAATTTAGATTGCATGATTTCATTAAGGATTAATGACGCAATGTTGGTTTGAGCGAACGGCACTATGGCAGCCATTATAGACTTAGAACACAAATTAGGAAGAGTTACGAGTTGGGAATGACTCCCAGCTCCTACAAACCCCAAGAGCCGAGGTACAGTGATGTGGAACAGTGCCACACTGTGCCACAAGGGCCTACACGAAGAGAAATGTTACACTACAAAAAGGAATGCATCTATTCTCACTATCTTAAAGTTTACCCTTCTTTTGGAGAGCTTCGAAATCACTTGAATATTGAAACCAAGGCTCTGTTTCTTCAAGATAAATTATTCCTTGAGTTCTTGGAAGTCTGCTGCGCACACCTGCAACACGCCGAACGTTCCACACATGACAAAATAGAAAACCGCACACGACAGACAAACGACGACGTGACACGCGACAATCGATAACTCGCTATTTACTCGACACACACATTCAAAATCATGCCTCATCATTCACACACTATTTTAAGCATGAAATATATATTATTTCATGCCCTCATACCATTCCATGCACACACGCATGCACGCACACAGACAACAAGCCGAATGCAAACCGTAGGGCTGCACCAACACACTCCCCCTCGGTTTGTTGGCCTTAGGATCTTTCTATCTCAGTTCAGAGCCATCCCAGCCAGCTTACAACACTTCCAATGCTGCTGCTCCACCAGCCTCTTGGTCATCATCTCAGCTGGCTGCCCCGTCGTCTTCACGTATCCCAACTCAACTTCACCCGCGACCACCATGCTCCTCGTCCAATGCCATTTCACCTCCATGTGCTTCGTGAGGCCATGCAACACAGGGTTCTTAGCAAGAGAAATGCCACCCTGGCTGTCACAGTAGAGTGGTGTAGGTCCTTGCTGCTCCTCCCCCAATTCAGCCAACAAACGCCGTTGCCACACAATCTCCCGTACAGCACGGAAGAGTGCCATATACTCGGACTCCACCGAGCTCAATGCTTGATCCACCTGCTTCTTGCTCTCCCAAGCAGATGGGCCTCCACCAAAACAGCAAATGAACCCTCCAACAGTTGTCATGTCCTCTGGTTCCGATGCATAAGAAGCATCCGAGAATGCGGTGAGGAACAAACTCCCGGGTTCAACACCATCCGCGCCCTTTTGGCGCCTTTGCGCCGCCGCCGAGTATTGCAGCCCAACGGTCGGTGCTTGGCCAAGATACTTGGCCACCCTCATTCCAGCTACTACCTGCTCCTCATTAGGGCATTGAACAACCCTAGCCAACTGTCCGGTTGCAAAGGCGACGTCCGGTCGGGAATTTACCGCCGCGTATATGAGGCTGCCCACCAACCAGTGAAAGCGGCGCCTCTCCTCTTCACCAACGCTCTCCTCCTCTGGTCCCTTCAGACACTGGAACCCAGTGTTATGTGATGCTATCATTTGCATTCATGTCTGTCTGCCTCCCATCATATGTTCGTGTGTTGCATGCGTGGTGTGAGCGTTTGCAAGAATTTGTGTTTGGTGTTGTTTGAAATTTCTAAGTGTGTGTGAATGTTATTTTGCTTGAGCAGATATCTTAAGTGACTCCTCTGCTCAAGTGCTTCCCGACAAACTGAGAATCGCCGCGATCGGAGCAAGAACGAGAAAGATAGGATCGTTCGAAGTTTTGATTGAGATGCGGCGACTATGGGAATTTGCGGGTTGACTCAATATGGGGTACAGACTTTTGGGGGTTGGGAAATTCGACACCATCACTGTAGATGATGCCAAGTTGTTGGGAGAAGCCAAACCAGGTTGGCAAGTGTGGCCAAGTTGGGTGAGGTGGATGGCATGAGTTGGAAAAGTGACAAATGTCAAAATTGGGGTGCCTATAGAGAGGGGAATTGTCTGGTATGGGGTTTCCTTGGTTGGGGACTCCCTTGGGACCTTCCCTCTCGTCCTCCTCATCCCCTCCTACCTGGTTCTATTGCTAATCCAACTTTCTTGTGTGAACTTGTGAGATAATTGTGATTGAGTTACGTTTTCTATGGCAGCATACTCCCTAGTGCGCCGAAATTCATAACTCAATTTATACTCCATATTTTGATACTATTCAAATTGGGAAAGATAGCAACGGTCAAGGGCTACAACATAATCGAGTTTGAGAAAATGCTAACCGTGCGTTAATCATCGACAACGTTTCTTGTGATGACGACTTTTCTATCTAGAATTGTAGTTGACGATTTTGAGATATTTCAGCCCCTAATCTTCATAGACTCCGTCCTTAGTCTCTAACACCCAGAGGGAAAGGGTGGAGCCATATGGCCTTCAATCTGCCCAAAGTTGGCAGCGAATGCCTCCAGGTACTTCCGTTGATGCACCCGCATGCACCGCTTCTCCACATCGCGTTCAATGTGAAGCTCGAGGTAGAAGTTGACGTCACCAAGGGCCTTACACTTGAACATGTCCTGAAGCTTCAGCATCACCTCATTCACAAGGTCAGAGGAGGGTTAAAAGATGAGGATGTCATCCACGTACACCACCATGAAGCTCCTCTGCTCCCCCTCGCCAAGCATGAACAATGAGTGATCGGCCGTTGAGGGAGTGAAGCCAATCTCCTCCAAAACTGCTTGCAGCTTCAAGTACCACTGCATAGGGGCCTGCTTCAGTCCATAAAGGGCCTTCTTCAGCTTCAAAACTCTGCCACTACCATCATCAAACCCCTCTGGCTGCGCCAAGAAAATGTCTTCTTCGAGAATGCCATTGAGGAACGCGGTTGTCACGTCCATTTGTTTCACCACCCATCCTTTGATGGTAGCATCCGCGAGTAGGGTTCTCAGCGTCGTCGGCTTCACCACAGGAGCAAACAACTTCTTATAGTCCACCTTCTTCTTTTGCTGGTACACCTTCGCCACAAGCCTAGACTTGTAGCGCTCGATCTTGCCGTCGACGTCGGACTTGATCTTGAAGAGCCACTTGGACGTAATCGCCTTACGCCTCTCCGGTAGCTCCACCAATTCCCACGTGCCGTTCTCCTCAATGCTCTTCAGCTCACTCTCCATTGCCTTCTTCCACTCCTCAGCATCAATACTCTCCAAGGCCTCCTTGAGAGTTGCTGGTTCCCCCGGCATCTCCACCGGAAAGAAGAACGCAAATGCACACTCCTCGTAGTCACTCTCCTCGTCATCTCCAACTATCATTGCCGCTCCGGCCAAGGCTGACTTGGCTGGCTTTCCCAATGCATCATAGGTCAGCCTATTAGGGGCTTGAATTCTCTTCTTGCCCCTTCCTTCCTCCTCAACTGCAGGGACATGAAGGCCTTGGCGTTGCTGCGGGGTGACTCGGACCCGTGGATCACTCGTAGTGCGAGAAGGAAGTGTCGGTGCACGCTCGCTCACTTGCTGCAACTCCTCCTCTTCTTCCTCTGCATCCTTGGCCTCCTCTCCCCCATTCACAAGGGAATATTGCCTTGCGGTGGTGCTGCTGCTGCTCAGCTCCAAAGGAAGCTCCATATGCTCCAAACCGGAACTCTTCACCTCCCTAAACCGCATGCCTATCTTCGCCTCATTCTCCGCCTTCCAATCCTTGTACATCAGATTCTCCATGAATTTGCAGTCCCTTCTCACCAAGAATTTCTTGGTGAATGGGTCCCAAAGAAGCCACCCCTTGCTGTTTTGAGCCATGCCCAAGTGCTCAGCCCATATTGCCTTGGCACCAAGCTTGTTGTGCCGAAGATGCTTAGGCATGAGCGCCATGCACATGCACCCGAACACCCGAAGCGTATCCACCTTTGGCTTCCTTCCAATCCACTCCACATAGGGCACCCATTTGTCTGCTCCCACATGCGTCAAAGCTCTGTTTTGGCAAGACACGCACTCCGCACCGCATCAGGCCAGAAATAGTCGGGTAGCCCGGCTTGAATGAGCAACCCGCGCGCCGTCTCCGTGATTATCCGGTTCACTCGCTCGGCGATGCCGTTCATTACAGGGGAGAATGGCATGGTGAGGGAGTGCCTTATGCCATTCTTCTTCAGCCACAATGAGAACTCCTTGCTCAGAAACTCTCCCCCTCGATCGGTGCGAATTGCCTTCACTAACCGGTCTTGTTGCCGCTCCACCATCGGCAACCAATCGGTCTTCACCGTTTCTGCTACGTCGCTCTTCTTGGACAGCACATACACCCAAGTCATGCGAGTGTAGACGTCCACTATGGTGAGAAAGTACTCAGATCCAGCAGCTCCAAGCTTCAGGGGGCCCACCACGTCCATCACCACCTCATCAAGTGGTGCCTTAGCCGTTGCCTCTGAACTAGAGAACGGGTAACGGGTGAACTTGGCTTGCATGCACGTCGGGCAGCCAAGTACCTCATCGGGCTCCCCCTTCACACGTATGCCAGAAACCATCTCATTCTTCACTAGCTCCTGCAAGATGGGCAGGGTCACATGCCCCATTCGCCGATGCAAGGTGAGCCAATCACACTCCCCCGTAGCCGAAGTCGGATTGGAGAATGCCGCACTCCCAATAGTGCCCCACATGCTCTTTCCGTACTCCTCCTCCGCTGCTGCCTTGGGGTTCTCCTCACCCTTGCGCTGCTCCTTGGCTGCTGCACCACTCTTCTCGTGTTCACCAAGCTTGCTGGTCCCTCCAAGATTGCACTTCTTGGACTTAATCTCCTTAGCGCGACCGTTCGCGCCATCGCCGTTACCAACCGCTTCACCCTTGGTGCTGATGCTTGCTGCCACTTGCCTGTCTTTAGGCATGGGGACCACAGGGATCTGCCACATCTCGTTATAGACATCCATATCCTCATGAAGGTCCCAAAGAATCCGCTCTCCAAGCCTCGCGGTGTAGGTCTTAGCTCCCTTCGAGCTCGTGTCCATGCCGGCCTTTTACAACCGCCGCACGGAGATAAGGTTGGCAGCAAGGTTGGGCACCCAAAGCACGTTCTTGGATCCACCATCTTCCCATCAGCACCCTTGAACATGGCCTTGCCCATGCCTTTCACCTCTGCTCGCTGCCCCAAAGCCGATGTCACATGCTTCACCGGTGACGGCTCAAGTTCGGTGAGCAAGTCCGCACGAGGTGTCATGCTATAGGTAGCGCCGCTATCGATCACCCAATAGTCCAGGGAGTGTAGGGTGACCTTCCCCACAGCTGCTGGCTCCTCAAAGCCTTCATCCTTCTCTCGACCAGCCGGTGCTTGCGTGGACACGAAGAAGAATTGACCCGGAAAGCGATCGTCCCTCGACTCGCTCTCGTTGCCAGCACTCTTCATACTTGCAGCACCACCTCCGCCACCGCCACGGCCTCCACGGCCTCTTCCTCTCCCTCCCCCTGCTCCTCTACCCTCTTGGCCTTGAGCAGGACTCCATCCGTCAGGGAGTTTTAAGCAATCGCGCCAGATATGTCCGCTCTTGTGACAATAGTGGCACTCGCCGTCGAATCGGCCACGACCGCGTCCGTAGCTCTTGTTGTCGCTGCCGTATCCGCCACTCCCGCGGCCTCCATTGAAGTTGTTGCTGCCAAATCTGCCTCCCCCTTGTCCTCTGCCCCTTCCACGGCCATACCCTTGGCCGATGCTTGCTGCCCCGGCGCCATCCGCACTCGCCAACTCACGGCGGCGGAAGTCCTCTTGAAGGATCGCTAGCTTCACGTCTTCAAGCGAGAGGCTTGGCAAGTCACGATTGAGGTTGATGATGAGCGAGGACCATGACTCTGGGAGTAAGGCTAGCAACTTGGTCTTCTTTTGGAGCTCACTATAGTTCAAATCAGCTCCCTCAAGCCACGTCAATAAGTCGAAGAATTTCTGCACCCCTTCTTCAACCGCTTCGTCTTCTTCAATTCGTAGTGCCGCCATTTGCCGTTCCAACACCGCCTCTACCGCCGCTGTTGCAGGAGCGTGTACACCCTTGAGAGCAGCCCATGCCTTTGGTCCCTTCTCTGGTTCACACTGGAATGGCTTGATGTGACGGATCTGGCTGCTCCCCAACGCTTGCCCAAGTAGGAGATAGCCTTGTGCGCTCTTCCGCACCCACGGGCTCTTCTCCGGGTCGTTCTCGGGGCGCTTCTCCGTTCCTTCCATCACCTCCAGCAGGTCATAGTGGTCAAAGATGTTCTCCATCTTGAAGGACCATTCAGCAAAGTTGTCACCATTGAACTTGTCAAGCCCAAACACCCTAGGCTCATCCCTAGGTGGGCCAAGAATTGGCTGCATGGGTGCCATGGCTGAATCACGGGGTTGGCCTTGAGCTTGGGCTTCTCCACTGCCACCAGCACCTCTGCCACCCCCTTCCTCAGGTCCAGCCATTGTCCAAACTGCTCCAAGGGGCTCTGATACCACTTGTTATAGTCACAATAGGCTTGAATGTGCCTAAAACGAAAGATAGAGTGCACAGTCGGATTTCTGCACAGCGGCTTCAAACGTTGTTAGCGTTCTGGTCACATCTGCAAAGAACTTGATTCAAATTGGATCTGGAGCGTCTTGACGTCGCCTACACTTGGCAATTTAGATTGCACGATTTCATTAAGGATTAATGACGCAACGTTGGTTTGAACGAATGGCACTATGGCAGCCACTATAGACTTAGAACACAAATTAGGAAGAGTTACGAGTTGGGAATGACTCCCAGCTCCTACAAACCCCAAGAGCCGAGGTACAGTGATGTGGAACAGTGCCACACTGTCCCCAACCACGAAGGGTCTCGAAACTACCCTCCACAAGGGCCTACACCAAGAGAAATGTTACACTACACATTGTAATGTAACTATTCTCACTATCTTAAAGTTTACCCTTTTTTGCAGAGCTTCGAAATCACTTGAATCTTGAAACCAAGGCTCTGGTTCTTCAAGATAAATTCTTCCTTGAGTTCTTGGAAGTCTGCTGCACACACCTGCGACACGCCGAACGTTCCACACACGACAAAATAGAAAACCGCACACGACACGCAAACGACGACGTGACACGCGACTAGCGATAACTCGCTATTGACTCGACACACACATTCAAAATCATGTCTCATCATTCACACACTATTTTAAGCATGAAATATATATTATCTCATGCCGTCATACCATTCCATGCACACACGCATGCACGCACACGGACAACAAGCCGAATGCAAACCGTAGGATTGCACCAACACTGGTCAGTTGGACCAACAAGCTGGTTGGACCAATTGGTCATGTCATATCATATGCATTCAGTGCATATGCTATAAGAGTGGGATGCAGGTGTAGTTATTATGCTAACGTACGACCATAGGTGTAGGAAGACTTATATATTAGGAATAGCATTGGGGTGTAGAATGTAGCGATATGTCTGTTGTAGAGGGGTGTAGAAGGGGGGAACCGAATTGAAGCAGTTGGAATCACGGGGGAAAAGGACTGAAGGGCGAATTGTGAAACCAGGGAACACCAATCCCGAGCCGCACATTTGGGAAATGTGCAGCTTGGGGCTGGGTAAGGTCCCTCATGCCCACCCCTTCCTTGCCTTTGGCTTGTTATTCTCTCAAACTAGTGAAGGTTGTCATCTACGCTCTAGTACACCGTGGCACGTCACTAAGAGGGGAGCCTACGGGGTGAGGGACCAAACTCTTTCATAACAAGCCAAAGCTACTGAGCCTGCGCAGATATGGATAAGTACGAGTTGCGTTGGGGTAGGATGTTTAGCCGTCGCAAGGAGGAATGGCCGCGACGTGAGCCGTCACGCGAACGAGGGTGATCATTGGAGAGATCGCCGCGCCGGCCAGCCTTCCGCGCGGACCGAATTCCCCTCGCAAGGGACCGTCGGGAGAAAGGATCGATGGGCGAGGGAGCAGGCAATGCGGGCCGTGTTGGAGGCGTTAATAGAGATGCGTGGCTTCAAAAAAGAGCGCGCAGGATCGGCGGAGAAAGAAAAACCCGCCGCGACGAAGGAAAGCTCCGCTCTCCGGAGGGGCGAGGACAGCGCTGCGACGACCGCAGCCGTTGGCAAGGCCTCGAGGAAATTCCCCGGGGACGAGGAAGAGACATGCGCGGCGGTGATCACATGGAGGGCGCGCAGGAGAGCGCAGCACAGGAAGTGAATGGGGAGCAGGGCGCGGAAGCGGACGAGGAGGACACGAGGCTGCAGATCGAGGGTGCTGATGAGGGAGATGGTGGTGAGGACCAGGCAACGGGAATAGATGTGGCCGAAACCGCTCAGGTGGACGAGAACGCTGGCGCGAGCCAGGCGGAGGAATCCCACGGGCGAAACGCCAGCCGCGGGGACGAGCAGCGCGCCGAGGGCTCGCTTTGGCAGGAGCGAGTGGCCCAGGATGAGAGTGGGCGCGATGCACAGACGGAGAGACAGCGTGGCAAAGGAAAGGCGGAGCGGTCACGCACGCCAGAAAGGGGTCAGTATCGCGGATATTGGCGCAGGGGGGACTTCAGATCGGATGACAGGCGAGAAGAGCGGGGAGGATGGAGCGGCGGAGGCGTGCGTTCGCCGGAGCGGCAGCAGGCGCGCGGGGGCAGATGGAAGGATGAGCCACGCTCTCCTGAGCCGCACGGGCGTCAGGGAAGGAGGGACGGGACGGAGCTCTGGACGCAGGAGCGGCGCGGTCGGCAGCAATGGGAGCGCGGCAGCGTGGTGCACGCACCGGATCGGCCAAGGCAGGGAGAGAGGGGGAACCGCAGCGGGTCCCACTCGCCAGACGAACGCCGCCAGAGGGGGGAGAAAGAGGAAGGAGAAGGGCATTCGCCTGAGCACCGCCAACAGCGCAGCAGAAGGTGAGGCACCGCGAGACGAGCAAAGGGAAAGGGGGGAGGATGCACGACCCGCCAACGCAGCAGTGGGCTCGGGCAGAGGAGTGGGGAGGGCCGAGGGAAAGGCGCCGCGACGCGAAATGGATTTGGCAGGAGGGCGGGAGCTTGGTGTACGGCGCGAAACGGGCATGGGAGGCCAGTGAAGGCATGCAGAGAGCAAGGGAGAGAGGAGCGGAGAGCAGTCGGCCGGGAGGGGCTAGCGAATCGTGGGGAGAGGGGCGAGGGGGTGCTGCCAGGGCGCCTCGGGTAGAAGTGCCCGCCAGGTTCTCAGGAGATCAACGCGCAGGGCCGGCCCTCAAGAATTACCTGATGCTGGTGGGAAATGTGGGCTACCGCTGCGACAGACACAATGTGGACCCCGTGGACTTTTTCCTGAGTTTACCGAACACACTAGAGGGAGAGGCCAAGACGCTGTACCGTATGCGGATGGAGGAACTGCTATGGAGGGCAAGGAAGTATGGGGAAGACCCCACCGAGGCACTCCTGGAGCGGCTACAGCGGTAATTCCCAGGGCACACGGCGGAGCACATAAGGGAGTTCCAAGAATTCAGGAGGGGACGGGCGGAGTTGCTGCTGACCTACTACAATAGGCTGATTAATGTTGCGGAGGACGTGAAGTGTGCAGACAACAGCCTTCTCATTAGCAAGTTCTTGGGAGGCCTGGACGAGGCCCTGGGGGGGGGGGCTGAGGATGAGGGTGTACGAGTTAGGGGCTGAGGCGGCACTAGAGGAGGTATTCGAGCTGGCGGAGAAAGTTGAGCTCGCACAACGGAAATATGAAGCATACCTGCCGAGGCCGACAGAGAGGAGCCGCAGGCCAACCTGGGCGGCAGCCATGATACCTGAGGAGAGGGGGAGGGCAGACACGCGAGCGGAGATGAGAGCGGACACCCGCACGTGTCACCGCTGCGGGCAGGTGGGGCACCTCTGCAAGGACTGCAAAAAATGTGATGGCTGTGGGAAGCTGGGGCAGCGGAAGAGAGAATGTCCAGATGCAGCCAGGTGTGAGATCTGTGGGAAGAAGGGGCATGATGCCAAGGGGTGCTATCAGAGGGAAGGGGGAGTAAGGAGAAATCCCGAAGAGCTGCAACGGAAGATCAGCAGGTTACAGTCTCAGCTGCAAGCCATGGGGCCAAGGTGGGAGGCAGAGGCAGGAATGTATGCCAGAGATGACGAAGGGGAGGAGGTGGAGCCAGACGCTTAGTGTGCTCTGATGGCATGGAGGGGGAGAGAGGAGATGGGGCTACGGAGCGGGGGCAGGGATGGCAGGCAGGAACACGGCAGGAAGGAACGTGAACGAGGACACAAGCCAGACCCTGTGGCACAGGAGAAACCCCCAGCACGCCACCCGCAAGAGAGACTCGCATGTCAGACTTCGGTGCTACTAGTGGGGGCAGGAGCAATGGAGGTAGAAGGGAAGCAGGTGAAGACAGCCATAATTGACACAGGAGCACAGAGTGTGATGCTGGGCAAGGGGATGGCAGAGCGGTTAGGACTGATGGCCCCAGAGAGGCAAGTGGCGAAAGGCATGTTGGTGATGACAGCAGAGGGAGGGGAGCCGAAGTGGATGCCATGCACACGGACACCCATAGAGCTGACTCTGTTGCCAGGAGGGGAGCATGAGACCCGAATCAGGATCAAATGTGGGATTTCCGAGTTGAAGGACTTTGATGTGTTGGTAGGGACGGAGATGGTGTTTGCAGTGGGCATGAGTATTTGCACCTGGACCGAGAAGGTGGAGTTCTGTACGAGGTATTGGAAGGAGGGACCCTTGGGGCAGCTTCCGGTGCAATTTGTTAAAGTGGAGCCGAAGAGGGCATACCAGGCCAGCGCAAGAGAAGCATCGAAGAGGCAGCAGATAGGGGGACAGGTGGGGACAGAGGAGATCAGAGCGGGGCCTAGGATGAAGCTGATGGACGCCCCAGGGAAGCAAAGCAACTGACAGCAGCCCATTCGCTTGGTGGAGCTGTTCGGGGGAATTGGGGCAGGGCTGGCAGCAGTGGTGAAGAATGGGATAGCAGTGCAGCAGTGGATATATGTAGAACAAGTGCCGGAGGTGAGAAGATGGCGGAGCATCACGCATGGAGGTTGCAGGCCGAGTTCCCAGAGCTCCTGAGTGCAGAGGTGATTCGGGACGCCATGGGCAGCACCCTTCACGACGTGAGCCAGGTGACGGAGGCGCAGGTGGCCAGCTAGGGACAGGTAGATCTGCTGGTGGCGGGATGGGAATGTCAAGGGGTGTCTTGGGCTGGAAAAGGGAAGGGAGGGGAGGATCCGAGAATGAAGCTGATAGAGAGTTTGTTTCGCATATTGGAATGGCTGTAAGAAAGACTAGGAAGAGTGGCGTACCTGTTGGAGAATTTGGACCTAGAAGGGGATTGCCGTGAGCCGATTCGGCTGGTGAGAGAGAGGATCAGCAGACAGTTGGGGAAGGGGATCAGCTGTGACGCAGCCAGGGCGGGGTCTTATGCACACCGGCTGAGGATGTATTGGCAGAACGTCGTCCCGGTGTTGAAACTGCAAGAAGAGGTGGAGGGGGTGAAGAGAGCAACGGGGAGAAGGGTGCTGGACATCTTGGAACCAGGGCGGACTCCTGCACCAGTGTGCCAGAAGGGCTACAGCAAGCACTACACGTGCAACCAGGTGGGACGAGACAGGAGGGCCCTGCCCACCCTGGTGTCGTATGTGGGCGCAGTCGGCTACAAATGGGAAGGGGGGAGGCTGGGACCAGGACTGGTGTACGATCACAGGCAAGGGTGGTGGGAGGAACCAACAGCGTTGGAAAGGGAGCTACCCATGGGGTATGGGGAGAACGTGACAGCAGGCCTAGGGGTGAGTGAAGAGGAGAGGAGGAGGGCGCTGGGGAACGCCATGGACGGATACATGATGAGGTGGCTGGTTCAAAGGATGTGGAGGGAGACGGTCTTGAGCTGGGGGCATGAAGCAGAGGGAGGGGCGGCAGCGCCAGTCCCACAAGGAGCTTGGACCTGCAAGGAGGAGGAGAGAAAGCAGTGGACAGTAGGGGAGGCAATGAGTGAAGAAGGAAGGGAGGCCATGCGGGAGCTGCTAGACAAGCACAGGAAGTGCTTTGCCTTCACGCTGCAGGAGTTGGGACGGTGCAAGGTGAAGGAAATGGAGGTGAAATTGAAAAGCACGGAGCCGGTATTTCACCGCAAGAGGAAGATGCCGCACGGAGATGAGGAAGTCTGCAAAGAGAAGGTCAAGGAGCTGCTGGAAGCAGGACTGATTAGACGCTCAGAATCAGAATACGCTATACCAATGGTGGTGGCTGCGAGGAAGGACCTAATAGGGGAGATACTAAGCAGGAGGATGTGTGGCGACTACAGAGCGCTCAACAAGATCACCATAGCCGACATGTACCCGATGTCGATGGCGGAGGAGATATTTGACAAGCTAGCAGATGGGGTCTTCTTCACGACACTGGACCTGTGGTAGGGATTCAATCAAATCAAAATCAGAGAGGAATACATAAAGAAGACGGCGTTCCATGGGCCAGACGGGCTGTACGAATGGCTGTACATGCCATTTGGGTTGAGGAATGCGTCAGAGGTTATGGATGCGGTGCTGCGAGATGTGGAATGCGCGGCCTGCTACATAGATGACGTGGTGATCTTCAGCACCACTGAGCAACAGCACCTGCAGGATGTGGGTAAGACGCTGGCGGCACTGGAGGCAGCAGGACTCATGTGCCACCCCAAGAAGTGCAGGTGGGGGGAGCAAACGGTGCAGTACCTGGGGTATGAGATGAAGGGGGGGCAGATTGGGATCCAGCAGGCAAAGGTAGAGGTCTTGGACAGGCTGCGAAAGCCCAAGGACAAGTCAGGGCTGAGGGCAGTGCTAGGATTCCTGAGCTACTACCGGCGGTTCGTACCCAACTTCAGTAAGTGAGCAGCAGCATTGAATGGGCTGCTAAGGGAGGACAGGGTCTAGGAGTGGGGAGAGGCACAGAAAGGGGCACTGCAGGACTTGATGACAGCAGTGAAGACAGCAACCGTGCTGCAACTGATGGAAAGTGTGCGAATCTGGAGAGCGTCAAATGTTGGAAACATCTTAATCTCTACTTTCCAGAATAGTAACGCCCGCCTTAAACCAAGATCTAGGCCGATCGCTATTGCGATTTAAGTGCGACGGGGTGTCCTAGACGAATCACTTGGCAGCCATGGATTACATATAGGAATGGCTTAAGCTAGAGTTCAGATCTGAAAAATAACGAGTTTGACATACCATCCCAACCCTTGCCATACAACAATCCCCAACAACCCAAAATGCCAAACTAGCAACACCAAAGGTGTTGTAGTGCTTAGCAAAGGTTTGTTGGTGCTTGTTTGGTGCGAGATCAAATCCAGCCCGTAACAAGTCTAGCAATCATATTTTGCCCAAACCCTTAGCCCACAACCAGCTAGAGCAAAATACCACAACCACCTACACAATCAACACTCCCCCTTGCTCATGCTGGAGGTGGCTGAACACCACTGGGCAAAATCCTTCACTCCACTCCCCCTTGCCCAGGAAGGGGAGCCATCCACAGCATGATATCATCAAGGCAGAGAAGCACCAGCCCTCCCACATCCTGCTCAGGCACCATGCCAACATGGGGCTGCATCCCCATCAAGGACATGCACACACCGTGCCGCTCAAAAGGAAGGGGTTTGGTGAGTATGTCTGCTGCCTGCCGGTTGGTTGGGCACCACCGGAGGATCACCTCACCGCTTGCCACCATCTCCCTGATGAAATGCCACCGAACCTGCATGTGCTTGGTGCGGCCATGCAAGCATGCATTCTGTGCAAGGGCAATGGCAGACTGGTTGTCCACAAACATAGGCACACCACCAGCAAGCTCATGCCCAAACTCCCCAAACAAACGCTTCAGCCACACACCTTCCCGAATGCACTGACACAGACTGATGTATTCACTCTCAGTGGTGGACAATGCAACCACCGGCTGCCTCTTGCTCTGCCAAGAGATGGCTGCACCATTAAGGCAATAGACATAGCCGGTGTGACTCTTGCGGTCTGCTGAATCTCCAGCATAATCAGCATCACTAAAGCCCACCAACTCAACTTGAGGCTTGCTATGTGCGGGGTAGAAGATACCTGACTTGACACAACCTTTCAGGTACCTTAGCACTCTCTTAGCAGCCTGTAGGTGAAATGCCTTGGGACAAGACACCACCTTGGACAGCTGTGACACTGCATAAGCAATCTGGGGCTGTGTGGTCGTGCTTGCATACATGAGAGACCCCACAATGCTTTGATAGAGCTGGACCAGCTCATCTCTCAGCAAGGGCTCCTCAGCATGTGCATGCACGTCGAACCCTGTAGGGAGAGGGGTACGCACAGGGTTAGCCTCAGAAAGGCCAAAGGACTCATGCATGTTGAGAATGTACCTCTCCTGATGAATCAAGATGCCACTCTCATCACGCTCAATCTGCACCCCCAAATAGTACTTAGCCTCCCCCAAGTCCTTCATGCGGAAACGAGATGACAAGAGACCCTTCACCTCGTCCAGCAAGACCATGCTTGAAGACATTAGCAGAATGTCATCCACATAGAGGTAAAGGGACAACCTGCCCTCATCCCTCACCAAGTGGTACAAGGCAGGGTCACACTCAGACCTCTCAAAGCCAAAATCCATCAACGCCTCATCAAACTTGAGGTACCACTGCCTTGGAGCTTGCTGAAGCCCATAGATTGATTTTCTGAGTCGGCAAACCCTGCCGGACCCATCATCAAAACCAGGGGGCTGCCTCATGTAAAGCTCCTCCTTCAAGACCCCATGAAGATAGGCAGTGGTCACATCCATGTGATGGATGTGAAACCCCAAGGAGGCTGCCATCCCAAGGGAGCCTCTCAGGGTAGAAGGCTTACCCACCGGGGTAAACACCTGGTCATAGTGAACACCCCGTGTTTGAGTGTTCCCCATGGCCACCAACCTGGACTTAGGCCTCTCAATGCTACCATCAGCCTTGTGTTTGTACTTCCACACCCACTGACACCTCAATACCTCCATACCAGGTGCCACACAAGCTGGATCAACCAGCTCAAAGGACTCGTTCACCTTATGAGACTCAAGCTCCTCGCGCATGGACTCGACCCACTCAGGACGGGACAAGGCCTCCTTGACTGACTTAGGCTCATGTACCTGACCCATAAGACAAAAATCAAGTCCATGCGCACCCCCATCAGCATCCACAAGCATGCACTCCTCCAAATCATGCACCTCATGATCATGCATGCAAGCATACTGTGCACTTGGTGTGAACCTCTCAGGTGGCCGGGAGATGCGTGTGGTGCGGCGCAGAGGTGATGCCTCCCCCTGCTCCAAACTTTGCAGCTTCTCCCTCCAAGTCACTCTCCTCATGGGGGACCATGGTGACTTGGGCAGCTGCTGCTGCAATATTTGCTGCCACCTACCCATAGGAACAGGCGGTGTATGCTGCTGTGGTGGCTGCTGCGGCTTCTCTTGTTGTTGCTGCTGCTGCCCCTGTGGCTGCTCTGGGTCATGGGCTGGTGCGTTAGGGTCAGGGGTAGAACCAGCAGTTGGTGACTTCTCATGGTGAGGTGCAGCTGCCTTTTGTTCCTCTTGCTGCTCCTGTACCTCCTCTCCAAGGTCCTCCCATGCCCCCTCAAAGATGGAAGAGGTGTAGGGATCCTGGAGGGAGCTCCCAACTGTACTAGCACCATGCTCCTTCCACCCCTTGTAGCTCAGCCCCTCGTGAAAAACCACATCCCGGCTTTCCACCACCCGCTGATCCGCCACACTCCACAACATCCAAGCTTTGCTCCTCTCCGACACCCCAAGGAAAATGCCCCATTGTGCCTTAGGATCCAGCTTCCTCCGTTGCTGGTCGGGCACTTTGAACTGCGTCATGCACCCCCACACTCGTGCCATCGACACACTAGGCACCTTCCTAGTCCACATGAAGTATGGGCTCTTGCCCTCTAGCCCCTTGCTGCCCATCCGGTTCTTAACCCAGTTGGCATATTGCACTGCTGCCCCCCACCAAGTATGGTCCAGCTGCGCATGAGCAAGCATGGCTCGGGCAAGGTCAATGAGGGTCCGGTTTAGCCTATCTGCTGCCCCATTTTGCTGCGGCGTGTAGGCAACTGAAAGCTGGTGGGTGATGCCCTTGTCTTCAAGGAAAGACTCCAGATCCTTCCCCATGTACTCCCCACCCCGATCAGACCTAAGTATTTTCACCTTGGCCCCGGCTTCCCTCTCCGCATAGCGTATCCAACGCTTGAAGACTTTGGCCACCTCATCCTTGGTTTTCACCAAGGTAACCCAACTTAGGCAGCTGAAGTCATCCAAGAAGGTGATGAAGTATTTGCTGCCCTTCTCCCTTTCCGGTGTTTGCATGGGGCCACACACATCCGTGTGCACCAACTCAAGAGGTGCGGAGGCTCTAGTGGTGGAGGTAGGGAAGGAGGTCCTTGGCAGCTTCCCGGTCGTGCAATCAGGGCACTTGCTTGGCTGCCCACCACCCTCCTTGATCTCCACACCCTTCAGCTCCCCCTTCTTCACACACTCCACAAGTTGCTGCCTTCCCGCATGCCCCATGCGTAGGTGCAGCAAATCTGCCGTCACCTGCTCTACGTCCCACCAACGGGTGCTGCAAGCGGCATCCTTGGCTTCAACCCCATGTGCCTTCTCCACGTGAGGCACACACACTGGAACAAGGTATAAACCCTTCTCTAACTTGGCCTCCATCACCACAGCTCCACCCTTGCGAACCGTGCACCCTCCCATGGTGAAGGTGCATATGTATTCTTGCCTCGCAAGCTGAGAGCATGAGAGAAGGTTGGCTGCCAATCCAGGAACATGAAGCACACCCTTCAAATTCAGCACCTCCCCCTCCTTCCCCTTGACGGTGATGGTGCCGATGCCGCTTGCTTGCAGTGTATCTCCACTCCCCACAATCACATTTCTGGAGTTAGGTGGGAGGGAGTGATAGGTGGTGAAGAGGTCGCGCCGAGGTACCATTCCACAGGTTGCCCCAGAGTCTAGAATGAGCTGGTTGGGGTCAGCCAACACACGACCAGCAAGCGCCGTCTCCTTCTCCAAGGATAAGAAGGAAAAACCATCATCCGATGAGTCCTCCTTTCCCTTCTTATCCTCGTTTGCCGCTGCTGCTGCCGCTTTCTCTTTGCTGCCCTTCTTGTTCCATGCTCCATTCTTCATCCTCCTCTCCACCCACTCAGGCCTAGTGACAGGTGGAGCCTCTCCTGGGTACCCTTGAGGCTTCCACCCATCTGGTCGGCTCCAACACTCCTTCCAAGAGTGCTTCCGGTTGCATCCAGGGACGAGGCACTTGTCGAGCTCCTTCTTCTTCCCCCCACCTTGCCGCTGCCGGTACTTCTTGGAGGCAGCCCTATCACCTGCCCCCATTCCCCCTTCAATTCCTCTTCCAGCATCACGTTTGTGAGCATCATCAGAAACCAAAACCTCCCATATCCAGGCCTTGGTCCATTTCTGCTGCTCAAGGTGAAGGTACTGCAGTAGGGCCTCGATCGCCTCTTGGTCCAGCCCCTGGAGTGCGGTGTAGATGATCCCCTTCTCATCTACTTTGTAGTTCAACTCTTCCAAGGCCCTGACATACTCATCCACCCTCTGGAGATACTACACCACGGTCTCTCCATCACCATAGTTGCGTTCCATGGTGTAGAACCGCTTCCTCCAGGTGAGTATGTTTAGCAACCCTTTTTGCAAATGTCGATCTCGAACTCTCTTCCATGCTTGGGCAGCTGCTCCTTTCTTCCCCTTCAGGTCAATCAGCATCTTTAGGAGCTCTAGTTGGCCTTCCAAAGCCCAACACAGGTACTGGAACGCTTGCTTGTCCTTGCGGTCCCATGCTTCTTGTGCCTTAAGTAGCTCCTCTGCACTAAGCCGGTGCCTTCCGGTTCGCGGTGCTGCTGATCCACCTCCACTTCCCTCACTTATAGATGAGCTAGAGGCTCCCCCAGCCCCTGCTCCCTCTTGGATAGACACTCCAGCAGATGCCTCTGCTTCATCAGCTCCAGGTCTTCACTCCGATCCCTTCAAAACGCCTTCTGGGTCTTTGATACCTAGCCAAAGCGTAAACTGGAACCGCCATAGCAAAAAATCCGAGCCGGTGAACCTAGGAGGGCCATCTAATTTCTGGGCCATGACCAACCCTAGATCTGGAGGCCCTTCAACCAATTCGAAATTTGATGAAAAGAGGGAATGTCGCAGGCCTAACCAGCTCTGATACCACTGATGGAAAGCGTGCGAATCTGGAGAGCGTACAAGAGATTAATTCTGCCGACTTCGACAGAACATTGCATATAGCTCACGTAACCTTAAGCTATGAGCGGGTAAGCGTTGGAAACGTCTTAATATCTACTTTCCAGAATGGTAACGCCCGCCTTAAACCAAGATCTAGGCCGATCGCTATCACGATTTGAGTGCGACGGGGTGTCCTAGCCGAATTACTTGGCAGCCATGGATTACATATAGGAATGGCTTAAGCTAGAGTTCAGATCTGAAAATTAACGAGTTTGACAAACCCTACCATCCCAAACCTCGCCATACAACAATCCCCAACAACCCAAAATGCCAAACTAGCAACCCCAAAGGTGTTGTAGTGGGTAGCAAAGGTTTGTTGGTGCTTGTTTGGTGCGAGATCAAATCCAGCCCGTAACAAGTCTAGCAATCATATTTTGCCCAAACCCTTAGCCCACAACCAGCTAGAGCAAAATACCACAACCACCTACACAATCAACAGAAACTGCCAGCCGCTCACCAGCCGTTCACCCTCTACACCGACTGGGAAGACCCTACAGCACGTAGACGGGCTCTCCCAAAACCCCCCACCAGTGGAACCGACAGTGACATTGACTGTTATGTGATGCTATCATTTGCATTCACGTCTGTCTGCCACCCATCATATGCTCGTGTGCTACATGCATGGTGTGAGCGTGTGCAAGAATTTGTGTGTGGTGTTGTTTGGATTTTCTGAGTGTGTGTGAGTTTTATTTGCCTTGAGAAGATGTCCGAATTGACTCCTCTGCTTGAGAGCTTTCCAACGAACCGAGAATCGCCGCGATGGGAGCAAGAACGAGAAAGATATGATCGTTCGAAGTTTGATTGAGATGCGGTGACTATGGGAATTTGCGGGTTGACTCAATATGGGGTACAGACTTTTGGGGGTTGGGAAATTCATCACCATCATTGTAGATGATGCCAAGTGGTTGGAAGAAGCCAAACCAGGTTGGCAAGTATGGCCAAGTTGGGTGAGGTGGATGGCATGAGTTGGGAAAGTGACATATGTCAAAGTTGGGGTGCCTATAGAGAGGGGAATTGTGTGATATGGGGTTTCCTTGGTTGGGGACTCCCTTGGGACCTTCCCTCTCGTCCTCCTCATCCCCTCCTACCTGGTTAAATTGCTACTCCATCTTTCTTGTGTGAACTTGTGAGACAACTTTGTGATTGAGTTAAGTTTATATGGCAGCATACCCCCTAGTGCGCCGAAATTCATAATTCGAGCTAAAATCCATATTTTGATACTATTCAAATTGGGAAAGATAGCCACGGTCAAGGGCCACAACATACTCGAGTTTGAGAGAATTCTGACAGAGCGTTTCTGTCGACGACGTTTCTTGTGACGAGGACGTTTCTGTCCAGAATTATAGTTGACGGTTTTGAGATATTTCGGCCCTTAATCTTCATAGACTCCGTCCTTAGTCTCTAACAAGTGGTATCAGAGCTGATTAAGGATTTTGTGGAGAGTCTACTGAAGTGTGAAGACCCTCCTAGACCCACCATGGCCTGTGGGCGTGCCTAAGTTGAGTTCTGGTGGTTGCATGTGACTTCCGCTAAGGGGAAACTCTGCCGAAATTTCGTTGGCGCCGACACTTGTGAAAATTGAGTGGGACTTCGGTGTGGACAGCAAAGGGGGAGCTGGAACCCGTGTTTGGGAGCAGAGGAAATGAGTCAAGTGAGTGGAGATGCAGCTGAGAAGAGAAATGAGCCGCCACCATCCAAGATCGAGGCATTGGATGGCTCAAACTATGAGGAATGGAGCGGGCGGATGCGGAGTGCATTCAAGCGCTACAAGCTGCTAAAACTTGCGATGGGTGAAGAGAAGATGCCGGAGGAAGGAGATGCATGCGATCGGTGGATTGAGAAGAGTGCAGTGCTGTACGACCTAATCCTTCAATCTGTCAACAACGATATGTTCCAACACATCAAGGATTTGGTGGAGTTGGATGATTCCGGACCAAAGGCGTGGAAGCTACTGCGCGACGTGATTTAGCCCAACACGCTGCCGATGGTGATTGTGTTGGAGAAGGAGCTGGCTGCCCTCTCCATGCGACCGGGCGATGATGTGAAGCCGGTCCTTGACAAGATCAAGGACACCTATGCGAGGATGGCAGCGGCGGGCAGCAATGTGTTGCAGATGCAGCAGTGCACCAAAATCATCTCGGTGCTCGACAACTCGTGGGACAACCTCATCCCCACCCTCAACATTCAGCAGGACCAGTGGACACCTGAGTGGCTACGGCAGCAGATTCTACTGGAGGACTTCCGCAGGCGCCACACGGGTGGTGGTGCTGCCAACAAAACTGCTGAGGGGTATGGAGCTGCAGGAGGCAGCAGAGGAAGAGGGGGAGGGAGAGGCCGAGGCCGTGGGAGAGGCTTTGGCAGAGGGAGAGGCCGAGGTGACTATAACGAGGTTCATGGGAGCTCTGGTGGCAGGGGGAGTACCCGAATGGAGGGAGCATGATGGTACTGCAAGAAGGCTGGACACCCATGGTTCAAGTGTTTCAGCTGGCCTGAGGGATGGGCACCCCCAAGCATGAAGCCGCCAAGTGGTGAACGTGCACGAGGTGGCGATGTGCAAGGTTCAGGTGCACAAGGTGATGGTGCACACGGTAAAGCCGACCCTGGGATGTTCCTCATGGCTAAGGATGTGAAAGGGAGTGAGGGTGATGTGGGCTCAGTTGGTAAGGTTGTGATGCACCCCCTCACTCACTGGGTGATAGATTCAGGTTGCACAAGTCACATGACCCCACAGGTAGATTTGCTTGACGAGGTAAAGCCCCCCTGAAAGATTAAGTTTGTGGCTGCCGCTTCAGGTGCTTTGCTCCCTGTGATTGGTGTTGGGAATGCCAAGGTAATGGGAGCCAATGGGGGGCTTGTGGGGCTGGGGAATGTGCTGTTGGTTGAAGGCTTGTCCGCTAACCTTCTTTCTGTGCGCCGGCTGCAGAAGAGCAAGGCTATAGTTACCTTCGGTCCGACCAGCTACCGTGCAAAGCTTGGGAAATTGCTGCTGTGGGATTTGGAGGAGAAGAGCAGCTGCATCAAGGACCTATGGCAGCAGCCCATTATCCCTTGGAACGGGAAACTACCAGCAACGGCAACGGCAGCAGCAACGGCAAAGGCAACTGCAGGAGGAGAGGAGACTGCACAATCCGATGGGGCTCTGGATGCTGTCAAGAAGGTGCAGCAGCCACAGCAGCCACATGGTGAGGTGCTTGCTGGTGTGGATGTGACAGCTGCATGGGCAAAGGCTTCATCTGGGAGTGGTGAGGCTGATTGGGAGACGTGGCACGAGAGGCTGTGTCATGTGAATTTTCCTATGCTGCAGAAGTTGGTGAAGGATGGGAGCTTGAAGGGGTTGGAGGTGAAAGGGGCAGTGAAGGAGATTGGGAGCTGCCCTACATGCCTTGAGACCAAGTTCACAAAGTTTCCCTTCAGCAGCGGCACAAGACCAGCCAAGGCCCCGCTCGCGCTTGTGCACATGGATGTGGTGGGCCCTACGAGGGCCCCTTCTCTCTCGGGCAGCCGCTACTTCTTAACCATTGTGGATGACCACAGACGTGCGGTGTGGGTGTACCCTCTCAAGACTAAGGGGGAAGTGGCAGCGGCTGTTCTTAAGGAGTGGATGCCGAGAGCTCAAAGGGAGAGCGGACACAAGATGAAGGTGATTCTCACTGACAACGAGGGAGATTGGCGCTGATTTTGAGGCGGTGATGAAGAAGAAGGGGATCCAGCATCAGCTCATGGTGCCCTACAACCCTTAGCAGAACGGCGTGGCTGAGCGCTTCAACCGGACCCTGCAGGAAGGTGCTCGCACTCTCCTTGGGCGTGCAGGGCTGCCGGATCCGTTTTGGGTGACTGCACTGTGGCAGGTCGCCCTTGTGAAGAACAGGGTGTTGGCGACTGTGGGGGACAAGCAGTGGGTCCCCTACACCAAGTGGTATGGGAGTGCACCAGCAGTCAGCATGCCGAGAGCCTACGGCTGCATGGTGGTGTTTCATGTGCCTAAGGAGAAGAGGGGAAAGTTGGAGGCTTCTGGGAGATGGGGAGTACACTTGGGGCTTGCTAAGGATCATAAGGGCTGGTTGATATGGGACTTGACCAGCCAGCAGCTGACTGTGTCAAGGGATGTGAAGTTCCTTGAGTCCTTGTACTACAAGGGGTGGAAGCAGCAGCAGCAGAAGCTTCCTACTACACCGCTGATCATTGAGGCCGACGAGGTGCAGCGGCCTTCGAGGCAAGTGCAGGTCACTGTCTCAGATGAGGAGATCTCTGGGGTGACTGAGGATGGGGGAGAACCTGAGGTGGAGGAGCAGCAGCAGCAGCAGCAGCAGCAGCAGGAGCAGCAAGATACTCCACCATGTACCCAACGTCCGCCAGACCGTCCTAGGTGGGATGTGCGCCCTCCTAACAGGCTGACCTATCCTAGTTTTGGAAAGCCAAAGGTGGTACGGGCTGGGAGTGTGGCTGAGCAGTGTGATGAGGATGAGATAGCACACTGCTACCGGGCAGCCGTCTCTGAGCCCAAGACGCTAGCTGAGGCCTTGAGTGGGCTCGATGCTGAGAAGTGGAAGCAGAGTGTGAAGGAGGAGTATGACTCTTGGCTGGAGAATGAAACGTGGGAGTTGTGTGAGCTGCCTCCTGGGAAGAAGGCAATCTCTTCGAAGCTGATTTTCAGGCACAAGTATGGATCTGGTGGGGAGCTGACCCGCTACAAGGCAAGGCTTGTGGCTAAGGGGTTCCAGCAGACAAAGGCGATGGACTTTGACGAGATCTTTGCTCCTGTGGGGAAAGGGACTACACTAAGGGTGATGTTGGGAATGGCTGCAAATCGTGGATGGAGGATCAAGCAGATGGACATCACAACTGCTTTCTTCAATGGGATTATCCTGGAGGAGCTGTACATGGTGCAGCCTAAGGGGTTGGATGATGGGAGTGGCAGGGTGTGCAGGCTCAAGAAGGCCATCTATGGCCTGAAGCAGGCTCCTCGCGCATGGTACCACAAGCTGGAGGAGACACTCCTTGTATATGTGGATGACATTCTTCTCTCCTCTGAGTCGTTTGCAATGATTGAGCATGTGGAGGAGATGCTGGAGATGCAGTTCAAGTGCTCGAAGATGGGAGATGTCAAGTATTACCTTGGGATGCATGTGGAGAGAGACCTTGACAAGGGAGTGTTGAGGTTGCACCAGAGGAAGTACTGTGAGGGGCTGGCTGAGAAGTATGGGCTGCAAGATGGAGGAAAGCCAGCCACCCCACTACCTTCGGGTTTCACTGTGGAGCCCTGTGCTGATGAGGAGGTGGTGGGTGAAAGTGGCAGGAAGCTGTTTCATTCCATGGTTGGGGCACTCAAATATGCGGCTAACCACACGCGACCTGACATTGCCTTTGCTACATCCAGGCTTGCCAGTGTGGTCTCATGCCCCAGTCATGAGCAGCTAGAAGCGGCCAAGAGGTTGGTCCGCTCTGTGAGTGCTACAGCATCTGTGGGTTTGCAGTACAGTGCTGTGAGGCAAAGGCAGCTACTGGGTGCTACTGATTTGGGCAAGGGGGAGATGCTCTTGACTTGCTACACCGACGCTAGCTTCAACTTTGGGAAGGCGGATGGCACCAGCATTGGAGGCTATGTGTGCCTGTTTGGAGGTGGTGCAGTGAGCTGGCGCAGCAAGAAGGAAAACGAGATGGGGCTGTCCTCATGTGAGACCGAGTACATGGCCTTTCATCATGGGGTAAAGGAGGTGGTGTGGCTGAGGCGTTTGTTGGAGGGGATTGGTGTTTGTCAAAGGGAGCCGACTATGATGTTCTGTGACAATGAGTCAGCTGTGAAGCTGGCCAAGAATGCATGCCTTCATGGGCTGACAAAGCATATCAGGCCCAAGTGGCACTGGGTGAGGAGGCTCTTGGACAAGGAAGTGCGGTTGGAGATAGTGAAGACCCAGCAGCAGGCGGCAGACATTCTCACCAAGCGCCTGGCTGAAAATAAGCATTGGAAGGGGATGAAGCTTGCTGGAATGAGTGTGCATTGAGGGTGCATGCTTGAGCTATGGCATGTCGGATTATGGTAGGCAGCCAGAGGGGGAGTTTGTTATGTGATGCGATCATTTGCATTCACGTCTGTCTGCCTCCCATCATATGTTCGTGTGTTGCATGCGTGATGCGAGCGTGTGCAAGGATTTGTGTTTGGTGTTGTTTGGATTTTCTGAGTGTGTGTGAGTGGTATTTGCCTTGAGCAGATATCTGAAGTGACTCCTCTGCTCAAGAGCTTCCCGACGAACCGAGAATCACCGCGATCAGAGCAAGAACGAGAACGATATGATCGTTCGAAGTTTTGATTGAGATGCGGCGACTTTGGGAATTTGCGGGTTGACTCAATATGGGGTACAGACTTTTGGGGGTTGGGAAATTCGTCACCGTCACTGTAGATGATGCCAAGTGGTTGGAAGAAGCCAAACCAGGTTGGCAAGTGTGGCCAAGTTGGGTGAGGTGGATGGCATGAGTTGGGAAAGTGACATATGTCAAAGTTGGGGTGCCTTTAGAGAGGGGAATTGTGTGGTATGGAGTTTCCTTGGTTGGGGACTCCCTTGGGACCTTCCCTCTCGTCCTCCTCATCCCCTCCTACCTGGTTCAATTGCTACTCCAACTTTCTTGTGTGAACTTGTGAGACAACTTTGTGATTGAGTTAAGTTCTATGGCAGCATACCCCCTAGTGCGCCGAAATTCATAACTCAAGCTAAAATCCATATTTGGATACTATTCAAATTGGGAAAGATAGCCACGGTCAAGGTCTACAACATACTCGAGTTTGAGAGAATTCTAACAGAGCGTTTTTGTCGACGACGTTTCTTGTGACGAGGACGTTTCTGTCCAGAATTATAGTTGACGATTCTGAGATATTTCGTCCCTTAATCTTCAGAGACTCCGTCCTTAGTCTCTAACATTGACGCTGCTGGCCAGACAGGTAGAGATGAACGGGGTAAAGGGAAGCAGGGGTCCAGCAGACATCTGGGAAGATGAACAGGCCATGCGGTGGGTAAAGGGGGAGACAGGGGAGGATGAGGCAATGCCAGAGAGGGTGAGAGCAAGGGGGCACCACTACAGGTGGTACCAGCAGCAGCTACAGATACAGACGGAGGAAGGGTGGAAGTTGGTGCCAGCACCGAGCGAAAGGGAAGCAGTGATTAAGGAGGTACACACAAAGCTGGGACATTTCGGACATGAAGGGACTGTAGAGCTACTGAAGACGGGGTGGTGGTGGGAGGGGATGCGCAGGCAGGTGCAGAAGTGGGTGGACGGCTGTGAAGCGTGCCAACGAAGCAGGGCCAACCTCAGCCAAGCACGGGCTGAGCTGCAGTCCTTTCCCATCCGAGGCCTGGGCTTCAGATGGTCCCTAGATCTGGCCGAGGAGTTGCCGCTAAGCCGAGGGGGAAAGCAGTACATAGTGCTGATGGTGGAGCATGTGAGCAAGATGCTGGAGGTGAGGGCTATCCCCAGCAAAAGCTCGAGGCATGTGGCAGCAGCGTTCAAGGAGCAGGTGATATGCAGATTTGGAGCATGTGCAGAGGTGCTCACCGATCAGGGAACAGAGTTCCAGGGGGAGTTCAAGAAGCTGCTAGAAGAAGCTGGAATCACTCACAGGCGCACTTCCCGCTATCACCCACAGAGTGACAGGTTGACAGAGCGGCCGGTCCAGACTCTCAAGCGAGGACTGCGGGCATATGGGGAGAGGAGGAAGCGGGACTGGGATGATGAGCTGCATTGGGTGGCCGCGGGGTACAGATTTGGGAAGAAGGCGGCCTTGAAGGATCATTCACCTTACAGCCTCCTGTTCGGTTGTGAATCAGTGCTGCCAGTGGGTGCCCTGCGGGTCCTCACAGACACGGTGACAGCAGGCACCATCGACAACTGGGTGGCACTGTCAGAAGCCAGGGCCAAGTACCTGCGGGTGGTGATGCCAGCAGCAATGGAAAACCTCCACACCGCACAGCTGAGGAATGCTAGGCGTTATGAGCAGCGGCAGCAGCAAGGGTTGGGGGGCAGAGTGAAGAAGGGAGTGAGCCAGGGGCAAGAGGTGTACTTGAAACGGGCAAAACAAGATACCTTGGACGTCAGGGTGGGGACAGAAAGATGGAGGGTGAGGGAAGTGCGTCCCTCAGGGATACTGGTGTTGGAGAACGAAAGGGGAGCACGGTTGAAGGAGCACCAGAGAAACACGGCCCTGGTGAAGGGAAGTAAGCCTCAGCATGAAGGTCCTGTGACACGAGCCCAAGCAGCTCGAGCCCGAACACAGGAGGGGGCAGTGGGTGACTGAGGCGGGGCAAGGCAGAGAAGGGAAGGTGGGAGAGAGAAAGAGAGAGAGGGCAGGTGGGGAAGAAGGGCGGCGAGAAGAAGAACAGCAGCGGGGAGGAGAGGTGTTCTCCGACAGCTGTCACATCATATGCATTCAGTGCTTATGCTATAACAGTGGGATGCAGGTATAGTTATTATGCTAACGTACGACCATAGGTATAGGAAGGCTTATATATTAGGAATAGCATAAGGGTGTAGAATGTAGCGATATGTCTGTTGTAGGGGGGTGTAGAAGGGGGGAACCGAATTGAAGCGGTTGGCATCACCGGGGAAAAGGACTGAAGGGCGAATTGTGAAACCAGGGAACACCAATCCCGAGCCGCACATTTGGGAAATGTGCAGCTTGGGGCTGGGTAAGGTCCCTCACGCCCACCCCTTCCTTGCCTTTGGCTTATTATTCTCTCAAACTAGTGAAGGTTGTCATCTACGCTCTAGCACACCGTGGCACGTCACTAAGAGGGGTGAGGGACCAAACTCTTTCATGTGGGTGACTGAGGTGGGGAAAGGCAGAGAAGGGAAGGTGGGAGAGAGAGAGAGAGAGGGCAGGTGGGGAAGAAGGGCAGCGAGAAGAAGAACAACAGCGGGGAGGAGAGGTGTTCTCCGCCAGTCACTTGGACCAACAAGCCGGTTGGACCAAGTGGTCAGTTAGACCAACAATCGGGTTGGACCAACTGGTCAGTTGGACCAACAAGCCAATTTGACCAATTGGTCAATTGGACCAACAAGCAGGTTCGACCAACTGGTCAGTTGGACCAACAAGCAGGTTGGACAAAATGATCAGTTGGACCAACAAGCCGGTTGGACCAAATGATCAGTTGGACCAACAAGCACGTTGGACCAACTGACGGTTTGACCTACAAGCCGGTTGGACCAGCTGGTCAGTTGGACCAACAAGCAGGTTGGACCAACAGATCAGTTGGACCAACAGGCCGGTTGGATCAACTGATCAGTGGGACCTACAAGCCAATTGGACCAACAGGTCAGGTTGACCAAATAGCTGATTGGACCAACTGGGCAGTTTGACCAACAAGCCAGTTGGCCCACTGGTGAGTTGGACCAACAAGCCAGTTGGACGAAGTGATCAGTTGGACCAACAAGCCGGTTCGACCAAGCCGGCTAGACCAACAGGTCAGTTGGACCAACAAGCCGGTTGGACCAAGCCGGTTGGACCAAATAGTCAGTTGGACCAACAAGCTAGTTGGACCAACTGCTCTGTTCTACCAACAAGACCGTTGGACCTATTGAACATTTGGACCAGCAGGCCGGCTGGACCAACTAGTCAGTTGGACCAACAAGCCGGTTAGACCAACGGGTGAGTTGGACCAGCAAGCCGGTTGGACCAACTCGTCAGTTTAATTAACAATCCGATTGGCCCAACTAGTCAGTTAGACCAACAAGCTAGTTGGACGAAATGATCAGTTTGACCAACAAGCATGTTGGACACTCAGTTAAGTTGGACAAACAAGCTGGTTGGACCAACAGGTCAGTTGGACCAACAAGCCGGTTGGACAATCTGCTCAATTGGACAAACAAGCCCGTTGGACCAACTGATCAATTTGACCAACTAGCCGATTTGACCAACTGTTCAGTAGGACCAACAAGCCGGTTGGACCAACTGAAGATTTGGACCAACAGGCCGGTTGGACCAACTGATCAGTTGGACCAACTGATCAAGTGGACCAACTCGTTTGTTGGGCCAATAATCCGGTTGGCCCAACTGGTCAGTTGGACCAACAGGCCGGTTGGACCAACTGATCAGTTGGACCTACAAGCCGACTAAACCAACTGGTCAGTTTGACCAACTAGCCAATAAGACAAACTGATCAGTTGGACCAACAAGCTGGTTGGACCAACTGGTCATTTGGACCAACAAGTCGGTTGGACCAACTTGTGAGTTGGACCAACGAGCCAGTTGGATAAAATACTATGTTGGACCAACAAGCCGGTTGGACCAACAAGCCAGTTGGACAAGGCCGGTTGGACCAACTGGTCACTTGGACCAACAATTAAGTAGGACCAACGGGTCAGTTGGACCAACAAGCCGATTTGACCAATTGGTCATTTGGACCAACAAGTTGGTTCGACCAGCTGGTCAATTGGACCAACAAGCCCGTTGGACCAACAGGTCAATTGGACAAGCAAGCCAGTTGGACCAACTCGTCGGTTTAATTAACAATCCGATTGGACAAAATGATCAGTTTGAAGCATGTTGGACAATCTGTTAAGTTGGACGAACAAGCCGGTCGGACCAACTAGTTAGTTGGACCAACAAGCCAGTTGGACCAACTGCTCAGTTGGACAAACAAGCCCGTTGGACCAACTGATCAATTTGACCAACTAGCCGATTAGACCAATTGTTCAGTAGGACCAACAAGCCGGTTAGACCAACTGAAGAATTGGACCAATAGGCCGGTTGGACCAACTGATCAGTTGGACCAACTCGTTTGTTGGGCCAACAATCCGGTTGGCCCAACTGGTCAGTTGGACCAACAGGCCGGTTGGACCAACTGATCAGTTGGACCTACAAGCCGATTAAACCAACTGGTCAGTTTGACCAACTAGCCGATTAGACAAACTGTTCAGTAGGACCAACAAGCCGGTTGGACCAACTGGTCAGTTGGACCAACAATCCAGTTGGCCCAATTGGTGAGTTGGACCAACAAGCCAGTTGGATGAAGTGATCAGTTGGTCCAAAAAGTCGAACTGGTTAGTTGGGCCAGCAATCCGGTTGGCCCAACTGGTCTGTTGGACCAACAAGCCGGTTGGACCAAAAGGTCAGTTGGACCAACAAGCCGATTGGACCAACTGGTCAGTTGGAGCAACTAGCCGGTTGGACCAACTGGTCAGTTCGACCAACAAGCTGGTTGGACCAAGTCGTCAGTTGGACCAACAATCGGGCTGGACTAACTGGTCAGTTGGACCAACAAGCGGATTTGACCAACTAGTCAGTGAGACCAACAAGCTGGTTGAACCAACTGATTTGCTTCACCAATAAGCAGGTTGGACCAACTGGCTAGTTGGAGCAACAATGATGTCGGACCACCAAGCCCGTTGGACCAACTGATCAGTTGGACCAACTAGGCGGTTGGAAGAATTGGTCAGTTGGACCAACAGGCCGGTTGGTCCAACTCATCAGTTGGACCTACAAGCCAATTCGACCAACAGGTCAGGTTGACCAACTAGCCGATTGAACCAACTGGGCAGTCCGACCAACTAGCCGGTTTGACCAACTGGTCAGTTTGACCAACAATCTGGTTGCCCAACTGATTAGTTGGACCAACAAACTGGTTGGACGAAGTGATTACTTGGACCAACTTTTCATATGAACCAACAAGCCGGTTGGACCAAGCCGGTTGGACGAACTGGTCAGTTGGACCAACAATCCAGTTGTACCAACTTGTCAGTTGGACCAACAAGCCGGTAAGACCAACTGGTCATTTGGACCAACACGCCGGCTGGACCACCTGGTGAGTTGGACCAACAAGCCGCTTGGACCAACTGGTGGGTCGGATTAAGCTGCCCTGACCAACAAGTCATATGGACCAAAAGGCCAATTGGACCAACAAGCCGCTTAGACCAACTAGTCAGTTGGACCAACTATGAGGTTGCACCAACTGGTCAATTGGACCAACAATGAGGTTGGACCAACTGGTCAGTTGGACCAACAAGCCTATTTGACCAACAGGTGAGTTGCATGAACAAGCCAATTGGACCAACTGGTGAGTTGGACCAACAAGCAGGTTGGACCAACTGACCAGTAGGACCAACAAGCCGGTTGGACCGAATGATCAGTTGGAACAACAATGAGGTTGGACCAACAAGCCGGTTTGACCAACTGGTGAGTTGGACCAACAAGCCGGTTGGAACAACTAATCAGTTGGACAACCAAGCCGGTTGGACCAATTGGTCAGCTGAACCAACAATTGGGTTGGACCAACTGGTTAGTTCGACCAACAAGCCGATTTGACCAACTGGTCGGTTGGACCAACAAGCCAGTTGGAACAACAAGCTGGTTGGACCAACAATGAGGTTGGACCAACAAGCCGGTTGGACCAATTGGTGATATGGACCAACAAGCTGGTTGGACCAACTGGTGTGTTGGACCAACAAGCCGGTTAGACCAACTGGTTAGATGGACCAACAATTATGTTGGACCAATAGGTCAGTTGGACCTAAAAGCCGGTTGGACCAACAAGCCGGTTGGACCAAGTGGTCAGTTAGACCAACAATCGGGTTGGACCAACAGGTCAGTTGGACCAACAAGCCGATTTGACCAATTGGTCAGTTGGACCAACAAGCCGGTTCGACCAACTGGTCAGTTGGACCAACAAGCTGTTATAGTCACAATAGGCTTGAATGTGCCTAAAACGAAAGATAGAGTGCACAGTCCGATTTCTGCACAGCGGCTTCAAACGTTGATAGCGTTCTGGTCACAGCTGCAAATGACTTGATTTAAATTCGAACTGGAACGTCTTGACGTCGCATACACTTGGCAATTTAGATTGCACGATTTCATTAAGGATTAACGATGCAACGTTGGTTTGAACGAACGGCACTATGGCAGCCACTATAGACTTAGAACACAAATTAGGAAGAGTTACGAGTTGGGAATGACTCCCAGCACCTACAAACCCCAAGAGCCGAGGTACAGTGATTTGGAACAGTGCCACACTGTCCCCAACCATGAAGGGTCTCGAAACTACCCTCCACAAGGGCCTACACCAAGAGAAATGTTACACTACACATTGTAATGTAACTATTCTCACTATCTTGAAATTTACCCTTTTGGAGAGCTTCGAAATTACTTGAATCTTGAAACCATGGCTCTTGTTCTTCAAGACATTCTTCCTTGAGTTCTTGGAAGTCTGCTGCGCACACCTGCGACACGCCGAACGTTCCACACACGACAAAATAGAAAACCGCACACGACACGCAAATGACGACGTGACACACGACTAGCGATAACTCGCTATTGACTCAACACACACATTCAAAATCATGCATCATCATTCACACACTATTGTAAGCATTAAATATATGTTATCTCATGTCCTCATACCATTCCATGCACACACGCATGCACGCACGGACAACAAGCCGAATGCAAACCGTAGGGTTGCACGAACACAAGCAGGTTGGACCAACTGGCCAGTTGGACCAACAAGCCGGTTGGACCAAATGATCAGTTAAACCAACAAACACATTGGACCAACAGATCAGTTTGACCAACAAGCCGGTTGGACCAACTTGTTAATTGGACCAACAAAGGTCAGACCAACAAGCCCGTTGGACCAACTGATCAGTTGGACCATCAGGCCGGTTTGATCAACTTATCAGTTGGACCTACAAGCCAATTGGACCAACAGGTCAGGTTGACAAAATAGCCAATTGGACCAGCTGGGCAGTTTGACCAACAAGCCGGTCGGACCAACTGGTCAGTTTGACCAACAAGCCGGTTGGCCCAACTATTCTGTTGGACGAACAAGCCAGTTGGACGAAGTGATCAGTTGGACCATCAAGCCAGTTGGACCAACTATTCTGTTGGACCAACAAGCCGGTTGGACCAAGTCGGTTGGTCTAACTGGTCAGTTGGACCAACAAGCTTGTTTGACCAACTGTTCAGTTGGACCAACAAGCCGGTTGGACCAATTGCTCATTATTACCAACAAGACCGTTGGAGCAACTGATCATTTGGACCAACAGGCCACTTGGACCAACTTTTCAGTTGGACCAACAAGCCGGTTAGACCAACGGGTGAGTTGGACCAAGTGTTGAGCCGGATTATGTCGCTTGGACCAACTAGTAAGTTGGAACAACAAGCCGATTGGACCAACTAGTCAGTTGGACAAACAAGCCAGTTGGACCAACAATGAGGTTGGACCAAGTGGTCTGTTGTACAAACTATCAGGTTGGACCAACTGGTCAGTTGGACCAACAAGCCGATTTGACCAACTAGTCAGTTGGACCAACAAGCCAGTTGGACCAACTAGACAGTTGGACCAACAAGTAGGTTGGTCCAACAAGTCGGTTAGACCAACTTACGAGTTGGACCAACAAGCCGATTGGATCAACTATTCTGTTGGACCAACAAGCCGGTTGGACCAACTGTTCAGTTGGACCAACAATCCGGTTGGACCAACAGGTCAGTTGGACCAACAAGCCGGTTGGACCAAATGTTCAGTTGGACCAAGAAGCTGGTGGGACCAATTGGTCAGTTTAATTAACAATCCGATTGGCCCAACTAGTGAGTTGGACCAACAAGCCGGTTGGACGAAATGTTCGACTATCTGTTAAGTTGGACGAACAAGCTGGTTGGACCAACTCCTCAGTTGGACAAACAAGCCTATTACACCAACTAGTCAGTTTGACCAACAAGCCGATTGGACCCACTGCTCAGTTGGACAAACCAGCTCGTTGGACAAGCTGACCAGTTTGACCAACAAGCCAGTTGGACCAACTAGTCAGTTGGACCAAAAGGCCGGTTGGCCCAACTGGTGAGTTGAACCAACAAGCCGGTAGGACGAAGTGATTAGTTGGACCAACAAGCCGGTTGGACCAACTGTTCAGTTGGGCCAACAAGCCAGTTGGACCATGCCGGTTGGACCAGGCCGGTTGGACCAACAGGTCAGTTGGACCAACAAGCCGGTTGGACCAACTATTCAGTTGAACCAACAAGCTGGTTGGACCAACAAGACGTTCGGACCAACTAGTCAGTTGGACCAACAGGCCGGTTGGACCAACTGATCAGTTGGACCTACAAGCCGATTGGACCAACTGCTCAGTTGGACCTACAAGCCGATTGGACCAACTGGTCAGTTGGACCAATAGGCCGGTTGAACAAACTGGTTAGTTGGACCAACAAGCCGGTTGGACCAACTGGTCAGTTAAACCAACAAGCCACTTGGACCAACAGGTCAGTTGGACCAATAAGCCGGTTGGACCAGCTAGTCAATTGGACCAACAATGAGGTTGGACCAACTGGTCAGTTGGACCAATAAGCCGATTGGACCAACAATGAGGTTGGACCAACAAACTGGTTGGACCAATTGGTGATTTGGACAGCTAAGCTGGTTGGACCAACTGGTGTGTTGGACCAACAAGCCGGTTAGACCAACTGGTTAGATCGACCAACAATGAGGTTGGACCAACATGTCTGTTGGACCAAGAAGCCGGTTGGACCAACTGGTCAGTTAAACCAACAAGCCACTTGGACCAAGTGGTCAGTTAGACCAACAATCGAGTTGGACCAACTGGTCAGTTGGACCAACAAGCAGGTTGGACCAACAAGCAGGTCATCTACAGTGATAGTGACGAATTTCCCAACCCCCAAAAGTCTGTACCCCATATTGAGTCAACCCGCAAATTCCTATAGTCGCCGCATCTCAATCAAAACTTCGAACGATAATATCTTTCTCGTTATTGCTTCGATCGCAGCGATTCTCGGTTTGTCGGGAAGCTCTTGAGCAGAGGAGTCACTTCAGATATCTGCTCAAGCCAAATAAAATTCACACACACTCAGAAAATCCAAACAAAACGAAACACAAATTCTTGCACACGCTCACACCACGCATGCAGCACACGAACATATGATGGGAGGCAGACAGACGTGAATGCAAATGATAGCATTACATAACAAAATCCCCCTCTGGCTGCCTACCATCATCCCACATGCCATAGCTCAAGCATGCACCCTCAATGCACACTCATTCCAGCAAGTTTCATCCCTTTCCAATGCTCATTTTCAGCTAGGCGCTTGGTGACAATGTCTGCCGCCTGCTGATGGGTCTTCACAATCTCCAGCCGCACCTCCTTGTCCAGGAGCCTCCTCACCCAGTGCCACTTTGGCCTGATGTGCTTTGTCAGGCCATGAAGACAAGCATTCTTTGCAAGCTTCACAGCCGACTCATTGTCACAAAGAATCATAGTCAGCTCCTTCTGGCACACTCCGATCTCCTCCAACAAACGCCTCAGCCACACCACCTCCTTAGCCCCATGATGCAGGGCCATGTACTCTGTCTCACACGAGGACAGCCCCACCTCGTTCTGCTTCTTGCTGCGCCAGCTCACTGCACCACCTCCAAACAGGCACACATAGCCCCCAATGCTGGTGCCATCCGCCTTTACAGAGTTGAAGCTAGCGTCGGTGTAGCAAGTCAAGAGCATCTCCCCCTTGCTCAAATCAGCTGCACCCCTCTGCAGCCTCTGTCGCACAGCACTGTACTCCAAACCCACAGATGCTGTAGCATTCACATAGCGGACCAACCTCTTGGCCACTTCTAGTTGCTCATGACTGGGGCGTAAGACCACACTAGCAAGCCTGGATGTAGCAAAGGCAATGTCAGGCCGCGTGTGGTTTGCCGCATAATTGACTGCCCCCACCATGGAATGAAATAGCTTCCTGTCACTCTCACCCACCACCTCCTCATCAGCACAGGGCTCCACAGTGAAACCCGAAGGTAGTGGGGTGGCTGGCTTTCCTCCATCTTGCAGCCCATACTTTTCAGCCAGCTCCTCACAGTACTTCCTCTGGTGCAACCTCAACACTCCCTTGTCAAGGTCTTTCTCCACATGTATCCCAAGGTAATACTTGACATCTCCCATCTTCGAGCACTTGAACTGCATCTCCAGCATCTCCTCCACACGCTCAATCATTGCAGCCGACTCAGAGAAGAGAAGGATGTCATCCACATACACCAGGAGCATGAGGAACTGCTCCTTCTCTTGAAGCAGGAACAAGCTGTGATCACACTCGCTCTTCTTGAAACCCCCAGCCAGCAGTGTCTCCTCCAGCTTGTGGTACCATGCGCGAGGAGCCTGCTTCAGGCCATAGATGGCCTTCTTCAGCCTGCACACCCTGCCGCTCCCATCATCCAATCCCTCAGGCTGCAGCATGTACAGCTCCTCTAGAATGATCCCATTGAGGAAAGCAGTTGTGATGTCCATCTGCTTGATCCTCCATCCACGGTTTGCAGCCGTTCCCAACATCACCCTTAGTGTAGTCCCTTTCCCCACAGGAGCAAAGATCTCGTCAAAGTCCTTCCCCTTTGTCTGCTGGAACCCCTTAGCCACAAGCCTTGACTTGTAGCGGGTCAGCTCCCCATCAGGTCCGTACTTGTGCCTGAAGATCAGCTTGGAAGAAATGGCCTTCTTCCCGGGAGGCAGCTCACACAGCTCCCACGTTTCACTCCTTAGCAGAGAGTCATACTCCTCCTCCACAATCTGCTTCCAATTCTCAGCATCGGGCCCACTCAAGGCCTCAGCTAGCGTCTTGGGCTCAGGGACGGCTGCCCAGTAGCAGTGTGCTATCTCATCCTCATCACACTGCTCAGCCACACTCCCAGCCCGTACCACCTTTGGCTTTCCAAAACTAGGATAGGTCAGCCTATTAGGAGGGCGCACATCCCTCCTAGGACGGTCAATCGGACGTTGGGCACGTGGTGGAGCATCTTGCTGCTGCTGCTGCTGCTGCTTTTGCTCCTCCACCTCAGGTTCTCCCCCATCCTCAGTCACCCCAGAGATCTCCTCATCTGAGACAGTGACCCGCACTTGCCTCGAAGGCCGCTGCACCTCATCGGCCTCAATGATCAGCGGTGTTGTAGGAAGCTTCTGCTGCTGCTGCTTCCACTCCTTGTAGTACAAGGACTCGAGGAACTTCACATCCCTTGACACAGTCAGCTGCTGGCTGGTCAAGTCCCATATCAACCAGCCCTTATGATCCTTAGCAAGCCCCAAGTGTACTCCCCATCTCCCAGAAGCCTCCAACTTTCCCCTCTTCTCCTTAGGCATATGAAACACCACCATGCAGCCGTAGGCTCTCAGCATGTTGACTGCTGGTGCACTCCCATACCACTTGGTGTAGGGGACCCACTGCTTGTCCCCCACAGTCGCCAACACCGTGTTCTTCACAAGGGCGACCTGCCGCAGTGCAATCACCCAAAACGGATCCGGCAGCCCTGCACGCCCAAGGAGAGTGCGAGCACCGTCCTGCAGGGTCCAGTTGAAGCGCTCAGCCACACCGTTCTGCTGAGGGTTGTAGGGAACCGTGAGCTGATGCTGGATCCCCTTCTTCTTCAGCACCGCCTCAAAATCAGCGCCAATGAATTCTCCCCCGTTGTCAGTGCGGATCACCTTCACCTTGTGTCTGCTCTCCCTCTGAGCTCTCGGCATCCACTCCTTAAGAACAGCCGCTGCCACTTCCCCCTTAGTCCTGAGAGGGTACACCCACACCGCACGTGTGTGGTCATCCACAATAGTTAAGAAGTAGCGGCTGCCTGAGAGAGAAGGGGCCCTCGTAGGGCCCACCACATCCATGTGCACAAGCGCGAGCGGGGCCTTGGCTTGTCCTGTGCCGCTGCTGAAGGGAAACTTTGTGAACTTGGTCTCAAGGCATGTAGGGCAGCTCCCAATCTCCTTCACTGCCCCTTTCACCTCCAACCCCTTCAAGCTCCCATCCTTCACCAACTTCTGCAGCATAGGAAAATTCACATGACACAGCCTCTCGTGCCATGTTTCCCAATTGGCCTCACCACTCCTAGATGAAGCCTTTGCCCATGCAGCTGTCGCATCCACACCAGCAAGCACCTCACCATGTGGCTGCTGTGTCTGCTGAACCTTCTTGACTGCACCCAGGGCACCATCAGTTGGTGCAGTCTCCTCTCCTCCTGTAGTTGCTTTAGCCGTTGCTGCAGCCGCTGCCGTTGCTGGTGGTTTCCCATTCCAAGGGATGATGGGCAGCTGCCATAGGTCCTTGATGCAGCTGCTCTTCTCCTCCAAATCCCACAGCAGCAATTTCCCAAGCTTTGCACGGCAGCTGGTTGGACCGAAGGTAACTTTAGCCTTGCTCTTCTGCAGCCGGCGCACAGAAAGAAGGTTCGCGGACAAGCCTTCAACCAACAGCACATTCCCCAGCCCCACAAGCCCCCCATTGGCTCCCATTACCTTGGCATTCCCAACACCAATCACAGGGAGCAAAGCACCTGAAGCGGCAGCCACAAACTTAATCTTTCAGGGGGGCTTTACCTCGTCAAGCAAATCTGCCCGTGGGGTCATGTGACTTGTGCAACCTGAATCTATCACCCAGTGAGTGAGGGGGTGCATCACAACCTTACCAACTGAGCCCACATCACCCTCACTCCCTTTCACATCCTCAACCATGAGGAACATCCCAGGGTTGGCTTTACCTTGTGCACCTGAACCTTGCACAGCACCACCTCGTGCACGTTCACCACTTGGTGGCTTCATGCCTGGGGGTGCCCATCCCTCAGGCCGGCTGAAACACTTGAACCACGGGTGTCCAGCCTTCTTGCAGTACCAGCACGCTCCCTCCATTCGGGTACTCCCCCTGCCACCAGAGCTTCCATGCCCCTAGTTATAGTCATCTCGGCCTCTCCCTCTGCCAAAGCCTCTCTCACGGCCTTGGCCTCTCCCTCCCCCTCTTCCTCTGCTGCCTCCTGCAGCTCCATACCCCTCAGCAGTTTTGTTGGCAGCACCACCACCCGTGTGGCGCCTGCGGAAGTCCTCCTGCAGAATCTGCTGCCGTAGCCACTCTGGTGTCCATTGGTCCTGCTGAGTGTTGAGGGTGGGGATGAGGTTGTCCCACGAGTTGTCGAGCACCGAGATGAGCTTGGTACACTGCTGCATCTGCGACACATTGCTGCCCGCTGCTGCCATCCTCGCATAGGTGTCCTTGATCTTGTCAAGGACCGGCTTCACATCATCGCCGGGTCGCATGGAGAGGGCAGCCAGCTCCTTCTCCAACACAATCACCATCGGCAGCATGTTGGGCTAAATCACGTCGCGCAGTAGCTTCCACGTCTTTGGTCCGGAATCATCCAACTCCACCAAATCCTTGATGTGTTGGAACATATCGTTGTTGACCGATTGGAGGATTAGGTCGTACAGCACCGCACTCTTCTCAATCCACCGATCGCGGGCATCTCCTTCCTCCGGCATCTTCTCTTCACCCATCGCAAGTTTCAGCAGCTTGTAGCGCTTGAATGCACTCCGCATCCGCCCGCTCCATTCCTCATAGTTTGAGCCATCCAATGCCTCGATCTTGGATGGTGGCGGCTCATTTCTCTTCTCAGCTGCATCTCCACTCCCTTGACTCATTTCCTCTGCTCCCAAACACAGGTTCCAGCTCCCCCTTTGCTGTCCACACCGAAGTCCCACAGAATTTCCACAAGTGTCGGCGCCAACGAAATTTCGGCAGAGTTTTCCCTTAGCGGAAGTCACATGTAACCTGAAGAACTCCACTTAGGCACGCCCACAGGCCATGGTGGGTCTAGGAGGGTCTTCACACTTCAGTAGACTCTCCACAAAGTCCTTAATCAGCTCTGATACCACCTGTTAGAGACTAAGGACGGAGTCTATGAAGATTAGGGGCTGAAATATCTCAAAATCGTCAACTACAATTCTGGACAGAAAATTCGTCGTCACAGGAAACGTCGTGGACGATTAACGCACAGTTAGAATTCTCTCAAACTCGAGTATGTTGTAGCCCTTGACCGTGGCTATCTTTCTCAATTTGAATAGTATCAAACTATGGAGTGTAACTCGAGTTATGAACTTCGGCGCACTAGGGGGTATGCTGCCAAAGAAAAACGTAACTCAATCACAATTATCTCACAAGTTCACACAAGAAAGTTAGAGTAGCAATAGAACCAGGTAGGAGGGGATGAGAAGGACGAGAGAGAATGTCCCAAGGGAGTCCCCAACCAAGGAAACCCCATACCAGACAATTCCCCTCTCTATAGGCACCCCAACTTTGACATTTGTCAGTTTCCCAACTCATGCCATCCACCTCACCCAACTTGGCCACACTTGCCAACCTGGTTTGGCTTCTCCCAACCACTTGGCATCAACTACAGGGATGGTGACGAATTTACCAACCCCCAAAAGTCTGTACCCCATATTGAGTCAACCCGCAAATTCCTATAGTCGCCGCATCTCAATCAGAACTTCGAACGATCATATCTTTCTCGTTCTTGCTTCGATCGCAGCGATTCTCGGTTTGTCGGGAAGCTCTTGAGCAGAGGAGTCACTTCAGAAATCTGCTCAAGCCAAATAACATTCACACTCAGAAAATCTAAACAAAACAAAACACAAATTCTTGCACACGCTCACACCACGCATGCAACTCACGAACATATGATGGGAGGCAGACAGATGTGAATGCAAATGATAGCATCACATAACAGGACCAACAAGCTGGTTTGATGAAGTGATGAATTGGACCAACAAGCCAGTTGGACCAACTGTTTAGTTGGACCAACAAGCATGTCGGACCAATCCGGTTGGACAAATTGGTCAGTTGGACCAATAGTCCGGTTGGCCTAACTGCTCAGTTGGACCAACAAGCCAGTTGGACCAACAAGCCAAATGGACCAACAGATGAGTTGGACCAACAGGCCAGTTGGACCAAGAAGCCGGTTCGACCAGCTGATCACTTGGACCAACAAGTCTGTTGGACCAAGTGATTAGCGGACCAACAAGTCGGTTGGACCAACTGGTTAGTGGGACCAACAAAGCCATCTGGACCAACTAATTTGTTGGACCAACAAGCAAGTTGAACCAAGTGACCTATTGGACCAACAAGCTGATTCACCATTGGACCAACAAGCTGGTTGTACCAACTGTTCAGTTGGACGAACAAGCCAGTTGGACGAGGCCGGTAGGATCCACTGGTCCGTTGGACCAACAATCAGGTTGGACCAAGTGGTCAGTTGGACCAACAAGCCGGTTGGACCAACTGGTCACTTGGACCAACAAGTCAGTTGGACCAACTGTTCAGTAGTACCAACAAACCGGTTGGACCATATGTTCAGTTGGACCAACAAGCCGGTTGGACCAACTGTTCAGTTGGACCAACAAGCCGGTTGGACCAACTGTTCAGTTGGACCAACAAGCCGGTTGGACCAGCTGGTCAGATTAATTAACAATCTGATTGGCCCAACTAGTGAGTTGGACCAACAAGCCGATTGGACAAAATGATTAGTTTGACCAACAAGCATGTTGGACTATCTGTTAAGTTGGAAGAACAAGCCGGTTGGACCAACTGTTCAGTTGGACAAACAAGCCGGTTAGACCAACTTGTTAGTAAGACCAACAAGCCGGTTGGACCAACTTCTCAGTTGGATAAACAAGCCCGTTGGACCAACTGATCAGTTTGATCGACAAGTCAGTTGGACCAACTAGTCAGTTGGACCAACAGGCCGGTTGGACCAACTGATCAGTTGGACCAAATAGCCGATGGGACCAACTGGTCGGATGGACCAACAAGCAAATTGGACCAACTGGTCAGTTGAACCAACAAGCTGGTTGGACCAACTAGTCAGCTGGACCAACAACCCGGTTGGCCCAACTGGTGAGTTGGACCAATAAGCCGGTAGGACGAAGTGATCAGTTGGACCAACAAGCCGGTTGGACCAACTGTTCAGTTGGGCCAACAAGCCGGTTGGACCAACTGTTCAGTTGGGCCAACAAGCCGGTTGGACCATGCCGGTTGGACCAGGCGGGTTGGACCAACAGGTCAGTTGGACCAACAAGCCGGTTGGACCAACTAGTCAGTTGTACCAACAAGCCGGTTGGACCAACTATTCGGTTGAACCAACAAGCCGGTTGGACCAACAAGAGGTTCGGACCAACTAGTCAGTTGGACCAACAATGAGGTTGGACCAACTGGTCAGTTGGACCAACAAGCCGGTTGGACCAACAATTAGGTTGGACCAACAATCCAGTTGGACCAATTGGTGATTTGGAAAGACAAGCTGGTTGGACCAACTGGTGTGTTGGACCAACAAGCCGGTTAGACCAACTGGTTAGATCGACCAACAATGAGGTTGGACCAACATGTCTGTTGGACCAACAAGCCGGTTGGACCAACTGGTCAGTTAAACCAACAAGTCACTTGGACCAAGTGGTCAGTTAGACCAACAATCGAGTTGGACCAACTGGTCAGTTGGACCAACAAGCCGATTTGACCAATTGGTCAGTTGGACCAACAAGCAGGTTGGACCAAATGATCAGTTGGACCAACAAGCACGTTGGATCAACTAATCAGTTTGACCTACAAGCTAGCTAGACCAACAGGTCAGTTGGACCAACAGGCCGGTTGGACCAACTGATCAGTTTGACCTACAAGGCGATTGGACCAACTGGTCATTTGGACCAACAACCCGGTTGGCCCAACTAGTGAGTTGGACCAACAAGCTGGTTTGATGAAGTGATGAATTGGACCAACAAGCCAGTTGGACCAACTGTTTAGTTGGACCAACAAGCATGTTGGACCAATCCGGTTGGACAAATTGGTCAGTTGGACCAATAGTCCGGTTGGCCTAACTGCTCAGTTGGACCAACAAGCCAGTTGGACCAACAAGCCAAATGGACCAACAGATGAGTTGGACCAACAGGCCAGTTGGACCAAGAAGCCGGTTCGACCAGCTGATCACTTGGACCAACAAGTCTGTTGGACCAAGTGATTAGCGGACCAACAAGTCGGTTGGACCAACTGGTTAGTGGGACCAACAAAGCCATCTGGACCAACTAATTTGTTGGACCAACAAGCAAGTTGAACCAAGTGACCTATTGGACCAACAAGCTGATTCACCATTGGACCAACAAGCTGGTTGTACCAACTGTTCAGTTGGACGAACAAGCCAGTTGGACGAGGCCGGTAGGATCCACTGGTCCGTTGGACCAACAATCAGGTTGGACCAAGTGGTCAGTTGGACCAACAAGCCGGTTGGACCAACTGGTCACTTGGACCAACAAGTCAGTTGGACCAACTGTTCAGTAGTACCAACAAACCGGTTGGACCATATGTTCAGTTGGACCAACAAGCCGGTTGGACCAACTGTTCAGTTGGACCAACAAGCCGGTTGGACCAACTATTCAGTTGGACCAACAAGCCGGTTGGACCAGCTGGTCAGATTAATTAACAATCTGATTGGCCCAACTAGTGAGTTGGACCAACAAGCCGATTGGACAAAATGATTAGTTTGACCAACAAGCATGTTGGACTATCTGTTAAGTTGGACGAACAAGCCGGTTGGACCAACTGTTCAGTTGGACAAACAAGTCGGTTAGACCAACTTGTTAGTAAGACCAACAAGCCGGTTGGACCAACTGCTCAGTTGGATAAACAAGCCCGTTGGACCAACTGATCAGTTTGATCGACAAGTCGGTTGGACCAACTAGTCAGTTGGACCAACAGGCCGGTTGGACCAACTGATCAGTTGGACCAAATAGCCGATGGGACCAACTGGTCGGATGGACCAACAAGCCGATTGGACCAACTGGTCAGTTGAACCAACAAGCTGGTTGGACCAACTAGTCAGCAGGACCAACAATCCGGTTGGCCCAACTGGTGAGTTGGACCAATAAGCCGGTAGGACGAAGTGATCAGTTGGACCAACAAGCCCGTTGGACCAACTGTTCAGTTGGGCCAACAAGCCGGTTGGACCATGTTGGTTGGACCAGGCCGGTTGGACCAACAGGTCAGTTGGACCAACAAGCCGGTTGGACCAACTAGTCAGTTGTACCAACAAGCCGGTTGGACCAACTATTCGGTTGAACCAACAAGCCGGTTGGACCAACAAGACGTTCGGACCAACTAGTCAGTTGGACCAACAATGAGGTTGGACCAACTGGTCAGTTGGACCAACAAGCCGGTTGGACCAACAATTAGGTTGGACCAACAAGCCAGTTGGACCAATTGGTGATTTGGACAGACAAGCTGGTTGGACCAACTGGTGTGTGGGACCAACAAAGCCATCTGGACCAACTAATTTGTTGGACCAACAAGCAAGTTGAACCAAGTGACCTATTGGACCAACAAGCTGATTCACCATTGGACCAACAAGCTGGTTGTACCAACTGTTTAGTTGGACGAACAAGCCAGTTGGACGAGGCAAGTAGGATCCACTGGTCCGTTGGACCAACAATCAGGTTGGACCAAGTGGTCATTTGGACCAACAAGCCGGTTGGACCAACTGGTCACTTGGACCAACAAGTCAGTTGGACCAACTGTTCAGTAGTACCAACAAAGCGGTTGGACCATATGTTCAGTTGGACCAACAAGCCGGTTGGACCAACTGTTCAGTTGGACCAACAAGCCGGTTGGACCAACTGTTCAGTTGGACCAACAAGCCGGTTGGACCAGCTGGTCAGATTAATTAACAATCTGATTGGCCCAACTAGTGAGTTGGACCAACAAGCCGATTGGACAAAATGACTAGTTTGACCAACAAGCATGTTGGACTATCTGTTAAGTTGGACGAACAAGCCGGTTGGACCAACTGTTCAGTTGGACAAACAAGCCGGTTAGACCAACTTGTTAGTAAGACCAACAAGCTGGTTGGACCAACTGCTCAGTTGGATAAACAAGCCCGTTGGACCAACTGATCAGTTTGATCGACAAGTCGGTTGGACCAACTAGTCAGTTGGACCAACAGGCCGGTTGGACCAACTGATCAGTTGGACCAAATAGCCGATGGGACCAACTGGTCGGATGGACCAACAAGCCGATTGGACCAACTGGTCAGTTGAACCAACAAGCTGGTTGGACCAACTAGTCAGCTGGACCAACAATCCGGTTGGCCCAACTGGTGAGTTGGACCAATAAGCCGGTAGGACGAAGTGATCAGTTGGACCAACAAACCGGTTGGACCAACTGTTCAGTTGGGCCAACAAGCCGGTTGGACCATGCCGGTTGGACCAGGCCGGTTGGACCAACAGGTCAGTTGGACCAACAAGCCGGTTGGACCAACTAGTCAGTTGTACCAACAAGCCGGTTGGACCAACTATTCGGTTGAACCAACAAGCCGGTTGGACCAACAAGACGTTCGGACCAACTAGTCAGTTGGACCAACAATGAGGTTGGACCAACTGGTCAGTTGGACCAACAAGCCGGTTGGACCAAGACCAACAAGCCAGTTGGACCAATTGGTGATTGGACAGACAAGCTGGTTGGACCAACTGGTGTGTTGGACCAACAAGCCGGTTAGACCAACTGGTTAGATCGACAAACAATGAGGTTGGACCAACATGTCTGTTGGACCAACAACCCGGTTGGACCAACTGGTCAGTTGGACCAACAAGCTGATTGGACCAAGTGGTCAGTTAAACCAACAATCGAGTTGGACCAACAAGCCGATTTGACCAGCTGGTCAGTTGGACCAACTAGCAGGTTGGACCAAATGATCAGTTGGACCAACAAGCACGTTGGACCAACTAATCAGTTTGACCTACAAGTAGGTAGGACCAACAGGTCAGTTGGACCAACAGGCCGGTTGGACCAACTGATCAATTTGACCTACAAGGCGATTGGACCAACTGGTCATTTGGACCAACAACCCGGTTGGCCCAACCAGTGAGTTCGACCAACAAGCTGGTTCGATGAAGTGATAAATTGGACCAACAAGCCGGTTGGACCAACTGTTTATTTGGACCAACAAGCATGTTGGACCAATCCGGTTGGACAAATTGGTCAGTTGGACCAATAGTCCGGTTGGCCTAACTGCTCAGTTGGACCAACAAGCCAGTTGGACCAACAAGCCAGTTGGACCAACAAGCCGGTTCGACCAATAGATGAGTTGGTCCAACAGGCCAATTGGAACAACTGATCAGTTGGACCAAGAAGCCAGTTCGACCAGTAGATCACTTGGACCAACAAGTCGGTTGGACCAAGTGATTAGCGGACCAACAAGCCGGGTGGACCAACTAGTTAATGGGACCAACAAAGCCATCTGGACCAACTAATTTGTTGGACCGACAAGCAAGCTGAACCAAGTGACCTATTGGACCTACAAGCCGGTTCTCCATTGGACCAACAAGCTGGTTGTACCAACTGGTCAGTTGGACAAACAAGCCAGTTGGACCAAGTGGTCAGTTGGACCAACAAGCCGGTTGGACCAACTGGTCACTTGGACCAACAAGTCGGTTGGACCAACTGTTCAGTTGGACCAACAAGCCGGTTGGACCAACTGTTCAGTTGGACCAACAAGCCGGTTGGACCAATTGGTCAGATTAATTAACAATCTGATTGGCCCAACTAGTGAGTTGGACCAACAAGCCGATTGGACAAAATGATTAGTTTGACCAACAAGCATGTTGGACTATCTGTTAAGTTGGACGAACAAGCCGGTTGGACCAACTGTTCAGTTGGACAAACAAGCCGATTAGACCAACTTGTCAGTAAGACCAACAAGCCAGTTGGACCAACTGCTCAGTTGGATAAACAAGCCCGTTGGACCAACTGATCAGTTTGATCGACAAGTCGGTTGGACCAACTAGTCAGATGGACCAGCAGGCCGGTTGGACCAACGAATTAGTTGGACCAAATAGCCGATGGGACCAGCTGGTCGGATCGACTAACAAGCCAATTGGACCAACTGGCCAGTTGAACCAACAAACTGGTTGGACCAACTAGTCAGTTGGACCAACAATCCGGTTGGCCCAACTGGTGAGTTGGACCAAGAAGCCGGTAGGACGAAGTGATCAGTTGGACCAATAAGCCGGTTGGACCAACTGTTCAGTTGGGCCAACAAGCCGGTTGGACCATGCCGGTTGGACCAGGCCGGTTGAACCAATAGGTCAGTTGGACCAACAAACGGGTTGGACCAACTAGTCAGTTGGACCAACAAGCCGGCTGGACCAACTATTTAGTTGAACCAACAAGCCGGTTGGACCAACAAGACGTTCGGACCAACTAGTCAAGTGGACCAACAGGTTGGTTTGACCAACTGATCAGTTGGACCTACAAGCCGATTGGACCAACTGGTCAGTTGGACCAATAGGCCGGTTGGACCAACTGGTTAGTTGGACCAACAAGCCGGTTGGACCAACTAGTCAGTTAAACCAACAAGCCACTTGGACCAACAGGTTTGTTGGACCAATCAGCCGGTTGGACCAGCTAGTCAGTTGGACCAACAATGAGGTTGGACCAACTGGTCAGTTGGACCAACAAGCCGGTTGGACCAACAATGAGGTTGGACCAACAAGCCAGTTGGACCAATTGGTGATTTGGACAGACAAGCTGGTTGGACCAACTGGTGTGTTGGACCAACAAGCCGGTTAGACCAACTGGTTAGATGGACCAACAATGAGGTTGGATCAACATGTCTGTTGGACCAACAAGCTGGTTGGACCAACTGGTCAGTTGGACCAACAAGCCGGTTGGACCAAGTGGTCAGTTAGACCAACAATCGAGTTGGACCAACTGGTCAGTTGGACCAACAAGCCGATTTGACCAACTGGTCACTTGGACCAACAAGCAGGTTGGACCAAATGATCAGTTGGACCAACAACCACGTTGGACCAACTAATCAGTTTGACCTACAAGCAGGTAGGACCAACAGGTCAGTTGGACCAATAGGCCATTTGGACCAACTGATCAATTTGACCTACAAGGCGATTGGACCAACTGGTCATTTGGACCAACAACCCGGTAGGCCCAACTAGTCAGTTGGACCAACAAGCTGGTTCGATGAAGTGATGAATTGGACCAACAAGCCGATTGGACCAACAAGCATGTTGGACCAATCCGGTTGGACAAATTGGTCAGGTTGACCAATAGTCCGGTTGGCCTAACTGCTCAGTTGGACCAACAAGCTAGCTGGAACAACAAGCCAGTTGGACCAACAAGCCGGTTCGACCAACAGATGAGTTGGACCAACAGGCCAGTTGGACCAACTGATCAGTTGGACCAAGAAGCCGGTTCGACCAGCTGATCACTTGGACCAACAAGTCGGTTGGACCAAGTGATTAGCGGACCAACAAGCTGGTTGGACCAACTGTTCAGTTGGACCAACAAGCCGGTTGGACCAAATGGTCAGTTGTAAGAACAAGCCAGTTGGACGAGGTCGGTTGGACCAACTGGTCCGTTGGACCAACAATCCGGTTGGACCAAGTGGTCAGTTGGACCAACAAGCCGGTTGGACCAAATGGTCACTTGGACCAACAAGTCGGTTGGACCAACTGTTCAGTTGGACCAACAAGCCGGTTGGACCAACTGTTCAGTTGGACCAACAAGCCGGTTGGACCAACAGATCAGATAAATTAAAAATCTGATTGGCCCAACTAGTGAGTTGGACCAACAAGCCAATTGGACACAATGATTAGTTTGACAAACAAGCATGTTGGACTATATGTTAAGTTAGACGAACAAGCCGATTGGACCACCTGTTCAATTGGACAAACAAGCCGGTTAGACCAACTTGTCAGTAAGACCAACAAGCCGGTTGGACCAACTGCTCAGTTGGATAAACAAGCCCGTTGGACCAACTGATCAGTTGGACCAAATAGCCAATGGGACCAACTGGTCGGATGGACCAACAAGCCGATTGGACCAACTGGTCAGTTGAACCAACAAGCCCGTTGGACCAACTGATCAGTTGGACCAACACACCGGTTGGACCAACTGGTCAGTTGGACCAAGAATACGGTTGGAACAACTGATCAGTTGGACCAACAAGCTGGTTCGACCAACTGATTAGTTGGACCAAAGTTTCGGTTGGCCAACTGGTTAGTAGGACCAACAAGCCGGTTGGACCAACTGGTCAGTTGGACCAACAAGCCGGTTGGACCAACTAGTCAGTTGGACCAATAATCCGGTTGGCCCAACTTGTGAGTTGGACCAACAAGCCGGTAGGACGAAATGATCAGTTGGACCAACAAGCCGGTTGGACCAACTGTTTAGTTGGGCCAACAAGCCGGTTGGACCATGCTGGTTGGACCAGGCCAATTGGACCAACAAGTCAGTTGGACCAATAAGCCGGTTGGACCAACTAGTCAGTTGGACCAACAAGCCGGTTGGACCAACTATTCAGTTGAACCAACAAGCCGGTTGGACCAAGAAGACGTTCGGACCAACAGGCCGGTTGGACCAACTGATTAGTTGGACCTACAAGCCGATTGGACCAACTGCTCAGTTGGACCAACAAGCCGATTGGACCAACTGGTCAGTTGGACCAATAGGCCGGTTGGACCAACTGGTTAGTTGGACCAACAAGCCAGTTGGACCAACTGGTCAGTTAAACCAACAAGCCACTTGGACCAACAGGTCAGTTGGACAAACAAGCCGGTTGGACCAACAAGCCGGTTGGACCAAGTGGTCAGTTAGACCAACAAGCAGGTTGGACCAAATGATCAGTTGGACCAACAAGCACGTTGGACCAACTAATCAGTTTGACCTACAAGCCGGCTGGACCAACAGGTCAGTTGGACCAACAGGCCGGTCGGACCAACTGATCAATTTGACCTACAAGGCAATTGGACCAACTGGTCATTTGGACCAACAACCCGAATCGCCCAACTAGTGAGTTGGACCAACAAGCTGGTTCGATGAAGTGATGAATTGGACCAACAAGCCAGTTGGACCAACTGTTTAGTTGGACCAACAAGCATGTTGGACCAATCCGGTTGGATAAATTGGTCAGTTGGACCAATAGTCCGGTTGGCCTAACTGCTCAGTTGGACCAACAAGCCACTTGGACCAACAAGCCAATTGGACCAACAAGCCGGTTCGACCAACAGATGAGTTGGACCAACAGGCCGATTGGACCAACTGATCAGTTGGACCAAGAAGCCGGTTCGACTAGCTGATCACTTGGACCAACAAGTCGGTTGGACCAAGTGATTAGCGGACCAACAAGTCGGTTGGACCAACTAGTTAGTGGGACCAACAAAGCCATCTGGACCAACTAATTTGTTGGACCAACAAGCAAGTTGAACCAAGTGACCTATTGGACCAACAAGCCGGTTCACCATTGGACCAACAAGCTGGTTGTACCAACTGGTCAGTTGGAAGAACAAGCCAGTTGGACGAGGTCGGTTGGACCAACTGGTCCGTTGGACCAACAATCCGGTTGGACTAAGAGGTCAGTTGGACCAACAAGCCGGTTGGACCAAACTGGTCACTTGGACCAACAAGTCGGTTGGACCAACTGTTCAGTTGGACCAACAAGCCGGTTGGACCAACTGTTCAGTTGGACCAACAAGCCGGATGGACCAACTGGTCAGATTAATTAACAATCTGATTGGCCCAACTAGTGAGTTGGACCAACAAGCCGATTGGACAAAATGATTAGTTTGACCAACAAGCATGTTGGACTATCTGTTAAGTTGGACGAACAAGCCAGTTGGACCAACTAATCAGTTGGACAAACAAGCCGGTTAGACCAACTTGTCAGTAAGACCAACAAGCCGGTTGGACCAGCTGCTCAGTTGGATAAACAAGCCCGTTGGACCAACTGATCAGTTTGACCGACAAGTCGGTTGGACCAACTAGTCAGTTGGACCAACAGGCCGATTGGACCAACGGATCAGTTGGACCAAATAGCCGATGGGACCAGCTGGTCGGATGGACCAACTAGCCGATTGGACCAACTGGTCAGTTGAACCAACAAACTCGTTGGACCAACTAGTCAGTTGGACCAACAATTTGGTTGGCCCAACTGGTGAGTTGGACCAACAAGCCGGTAGGACGAAGTGATCAGTTGGACCAACAAGCCGGTTGGACCAACTGTTCAGTTGGGTCAACAAGCTGGTTGGACCAGGCCGGTTGGACCAACAGGTCAGTTGGACCAACAAGCCGGTTGGACCAACAAGCCAGTTGGACCAACTATTTAGTTGAACCAACAAGCCGTTTGGACCAACAAGACGTTCGGACCAACTAGTCAGTTGGACCAACAGGCCGGTTGGACCAACTGATTAGTTGGACCTACAAGCCTATTGGACCAACTGCTCAGTTGGACCAACAAGCCGATTGGACCAACTGGTTAGTTGGACCAACAAGCCGGTCGGACCAACTGGTCAGTTAAACCAACAAGCCACTTGGACCAACAGGTCAGTTGGACCAATAAGCCGGTTGGACCAGCTAGTCAGTTGGACCAACAATAAGGTTGGACCAACCGGTCAGTTGGACCAACAAGCCGGCGGGACCAACATGTCAGTTGGACCAAGAAGCCGGTTGGACCAACAAGCCGATTTGTCCAACTGGTGAGTTGCATGAACAAGCTTGTTGGACCAACTCGTCAGTTGGACCAACAAGCAGGTTGGACCAACTGCCTAGTAGGACCAACAAGCCGGTTGGACCAAAGGATCAATTGGAACAACAATGAGGTTGGACCAACAAGCCGGTTGGACGAACAGGTCAAATGGACCAATCTAGCCGGTTAGACCAACTGGTCAATAGGACCAACAAGCCGGTTGGACCAACTGGTAAGTTGGACCAACAAGCTGGTTGGACCAAGTGATCAGTTGGACCAACAAGCCGGTTTGACCAACAGATCAGATGGACCAACAATCAGGTTGGACCAACTGGTCGGTTGGACCAACAAGCCGGTTGGACCAACTGGTCAGTGGGACCAATAAGCCGGTTGGTTTAATTGGTCAGCTGAACCAACAATTGGGTTGGACCAACTGGTCAGTTGGACCAACAAGCCGATTTGACCAACTCGTCACTTGGACCAACAAGCCAGTTGGACCATTAAGCGGGTTGGAGCTACAATGAGGTTGGACCAACAAGCCGGTTGGACCAATTGCTGATTCGGACACACAAGCTGGTTGGACCAACTGGTGTGTTGGTCCAACAAATCGGTTAGACCATTTTGTTAGATGGACCAACAATTAGGTTACACCAACATGACTGTTGGACCAACAAGCCTGTCGGACCAACAGGTCAGTTGGACCAACAAGCCGGTTGGACCAAGTGGTCAGTTAGACCAACAATCGGGTTGGGCCAACTGGTTAGTTGGACCAACAAGCCGATTTGACCATTTGGTCAGTTGGACCAACAAGCTGTTTCGACCAACTGGTCAGTTGTACCAACAAGCAGGTTGGACCAACTGGCCAGTTGGACCAACAAGCCGGTTGGACCAAATGATCAGTTGGACCAACAAGCACGTTGGACCAACTGATCAGTTTGACCTACAAGCCGGTTGGACCAACTGGTCAGTTGGACCAATAGGCCGGATGGACCAATTGATCAATTTAACCTACAAGCCGATTGGACCAACAGGTCAGTTGGACCAACAAGCCGATTGGACCAACTGGTCAGTTGGACCGACAAGCCGGTTGGACCAACTGGTCAGTTGAACCAACAACCCGGTTGGCCCAATAAGCTGGTTTGATGAAGTGATGAATTGGATTAACAAGCCGGTTGGACCAACTGATAAGTTGGACCAACAAGCATGTTGGACCAATCCGGTTGGCCTAACTGGTCAGTTGAACCAACAAGCCAGTTGGACCAGCTAGTCAGTTGGACCAACAAGCCGGTTCGACCAGCTGATCAGTTGGACCAATAAGTCGGTTGGACCCAGTTATTAGCGGACCAACAAGCCGGTTGGACCAACTGGTTAGTGGGACCAATAGAGCCATCTGGACCAACTAATTTGTTGGACCAACAAGCAAGTTGGACCAAGTGACCAATTGGACCAACAAGCCAGTTCACCATTGGACCAACAAGCTGGTTGTACCAACTGGTCAGTTGGACGAACAAGCCAGTTGGACCAACTGATTGGTTGGACGAACAAGTCGGTTGGACCAACTGGTTAGGTGGTCCAACAAGCCGGTTGCTTCAACTGGTCACTTGGACCAAGAAGCTTGTTCGACAAACTGAACGGCTGGACCAACAACCCAATTGGACTAACTAATCCATTCGACCAACAAGCCTGTTGGTCCAACTGGTCAGTTGGACCAACGTGTCAAAGTTACAAGCAAGAATGAGTGAACTATGAATGTGTTGGGTACAAGTTCTAACCCTAATTGGATTGAACCCCTTATAGGCTACCCCACTACAGCCTACACAAATGTATAAGCTATAATGTTCTAATACACCCCCATAGGCAAAGTGGGGGAGAACAAGTGGTCACAAGACCAGTCAAGAAACGCAAACCAAGCTCAGGGTGGATCACAAAGTCACCACACAATCTGAGCACAAACAAAGGGCCACAGGGCCAGTTCACATGCAGAGATATGTAAAGTGAACAAACAATTCAATGATCATACCCTAGCAAGTGCAAGCATGCAGGTATATATATAGATCACAGTACAAGCAGAGTCAAGCAGTAAGCAAGTGAGGCACAGTAGGCAAAAGGCCTAACACAGTAGCAAAGCGCTGATGATCACCAGGCGGACGTGCCTTGGTGAAGACATCAGCAGTGTTGGCCCGAGTGGCCACGTACGCAAGACGAAGCTGGCCACGCTGCTGCAACTCTCAAGCAAGGAAGTATCGTAAAGCGATGTGCTTCGTTCTGTGCTCCAGTCTGTGCTCGAGACACAAGGCAACCATGGCCTTGTTGTCTACGTACAGAACTGGAGGCAAACGAGGCTGCTCTCACAAGTCGGTCAGTAAGTAGGTGAGCCAGCGTAGCTCCTGAGCAGCCATAGCTCCGGCGTAGATCTCAGCCTCACAACTGGAGCTGAGAACCGAAGACGAGCGGGTAGACCGCCATGACACAGAGCCGGAACCAAGGCTGAAGGTGTAACCCTGTGACAACTGCTGCGTAGCTGAGTCGTCAACCCAGGAAGCGTCTGCGTGACCAGTGAGAACAACTGGACCCCGTCCTCCAAGCACAAGCCCCATGCCCGACGTACTGCACAGGTAATGCAGTACCCTCTTTGTTGAGTGATGCTACCATTCGCATTCACGTCTGTCTGCCTCCCATCATATGTTCGTGCGTTGCATGCGTGTTGTGAGTGTGTGCAAGAATTTGTGTTTTGTGCGGTTTGGTTTTTCTGAGTGTGTGTGTGAGTGTTATTTGGCTTGAGCAGATATCTGAAGTGACTCCTCTGCTCAAGAGCTTTCCGAGGAACCAAGTATCGCTTCAATCGGAGCACGAACTAGAAAGTTACGAACGTTGGAGTTCGTATGCTTTTGATATTTGGTTGTGGTGACTATGGGAAGTTGTGGGGTTGACTCAATATGGGGTACAGACTTTTGGGGGTTGGGAAATTCGTCTTTTCTACTGTAGTTGCTGCCAAATGGTTGGGAGAAACCAAACCAGGTTGGCAAGTGTGGCCAAGTTGGGTTGAGGTGGATTGTGGAGGTTGGGATAGTGACAAAGGTCAACGTTGGGTTGCCTATGGGGAAGGGAATTGTATGGCATGGGGTTTCCTTGGTTGGGGACTCTCTTGGGACCTTCCCTCTCGTCCTCCTCATCCCCTCCTACCTGGTTCTATTGCTACTCTAACTTTCTTGTGTGAACTTGTGAGATCATTGTGATAGAGTTACGTTTTCTATGGCAGCACACCCCCTAGTGCGCCGAAGTTCATAACTCGAGTTCTACTCCATATTCTGATACTATTCAAATTGGGAAAGATAGCCACGGTCAAGGGCTACAACATACTCGAGTTTGAAAGAATTCTAACAGTGGACCTTTCGTCGACGACGTTTCTTGTGACGACGACTTTTCTGTCCAGAATTGTAGTTGACGATTTTGAGATATTTCAGCCCCTAATCTTCATAGACTCCGTCCTTAATCTCTAACACTCTTCGCAGCATCCCAGTGCACCTTTTGGTGCCTACCGGGAGCCACGTAGCGAGCCAGAAGGCTGAGAGGGTACGCGAGGTCAGGTCATGTGCACGTCATCAGGTACATGAGGCAACCCACAAGCTCTGGGTACGGACCACTGGGCTCTACAGACTCGTCTGAAGGTGGAGCTGAGAGCGAGTGGCTGGTAGACAGAGGAGTGGGCTGTGGCGAGGAGAACTGGAAGCCGAAGCACTGAAGGACCTGGTGCACCATGTGTGATTGAGTCAGTGTGATGGTGCGCCGTGCTCTGTCCCGGTTGATCTGCAAGCCAAGATAGCTGTGCAGTTCACCCACGTCAGTGCAGGTGTGTCTCTTCTGCAGCTCGGACTTCACAAGGGTCAGTGCCTCAGTGTCAGCAGTGGCAAAGACGAGGTCGTCGACGTACACGAGGACGTAGAACGGCGGTAGCAAGGTGTCGGTGCGTAGAAACAGCGACGGGTCCGCAGTCGAACGAGCAAACCCAAGAGCCGCAAGTGTAGTCCTTTGTGTGTCATGCCACTCGCGAGGCGCCTGGCGGAGACCGTAGACTGGCCGGCGGAGGCTCCACTGAGTACCTGCAGGAAACGTCCCAGTGAAACCAGGTGGTCGGCGCAGCCAGATCTCCTCGTGCAGGCTGCCCTGCAGGAAAGCTGTGCTGAAGTCCAGAGAGTGTAACTCGTAGTCACTCTGAGCAGCGACGTGCAGCAACACCAGAAGAGTAGTCATCTTCGGGGTGGGGGAGAAGGTCTGGAAGTAGTCAACTGCCTGTTGCTGACTGAAGCCTCGAGCAACGTAACGCGCCTTGAAGGCAGGCGGAGAACCCGGCGGCCGCTTCACCCTGAAGATCCACATGCCATCGACTATGTTCGCCCGAGACGGGGGAACTTCATCGACGTAGGTGCCTGTGGACATCCAGGATGCCATCTCGGCATCCATAGCTGCCTGCCACTGAGAGGAGTAAGGACCCGTAATCGCCTCTGTGTAAGAGTGCGGGGTCAGGATGTTAGGTGCATCCGGGTCTCCCTCAGGGGCAAGCAGCATGGAAGCGAAACGAGGTACAGCAGCTGCAAGACACTCAAAGTCCTCCTGCATGTCCTCAAGGACGTCCGTGCCAAGAGCACACTCACCCCCGACGGACAGAGGACTGGCAAACACAGACTCAGCAACTAGAGCAGTGGCGTAGTCGAGACGGCAGGCAGCACCAAATTCAAGTAGCTCAGGAACGAGAGCAGACGCAGAAGCAGACTCAAAGGAAGGGTCAGTGACAGCAGTGGCGAGGAGACGAGCGACAGTGGCACTGGCACTACGAGCGCTGTCAGACGCAGGGTCGGGGACTTCAGAAAGAGAGGACTCTGGAGGAGCAGGCAGAGGAACACGCAGTGGAACAGAGGAAGGATGGAGTGCCATAGCGTGTGTGCCTGGGACAGGAGGAGGACGCGAACGAGGAGCGCGACGAGCAGTGCGAACAGGGGAGGCAGGACGAGACGCAAGCTCACGACGCTCTGTAAGACTGCTTGATTGCTCAGTGTAAGGAGAGGGAGCAGGCAGTGGGGAGGCTGGCTGTAACGGCGGCTTCGACTGGTCAGGTGGTGGAAACAGGAAGGGAGAAGGAAGACAAGTAGAGGACAGGACACCAAGAACCTGCTGAAGCATGGGAACGAAGTACGATTGGGGCCGCACAGTGCCTCCAGCACCTCCAGCGCAAGGGTCAACAGCTCCAGCTCCCGCAGCTCCAGCGCCTCTGACGTCAGGGCCTCCAACTCCAGCTCCTCCAGCACCAGCGCCTCCAGCGCCAGCGGCTCCAGGCTCCGTAGGGTCTCCAGCTCCAACGCTCCCAACACCACCAGTCCCGGCAGCTCCAGCACCACTGGTACGAGCACCTCCAGGACCAGTAGTTGCAGTTCCTCTAATACCGCCAGCTCCAGCAGGAACAGCAGCACCTCCAGCTCCAGTGTCTCCAGCACCTCCAGCCGCGGGAGTTCCACTCCGATGGTGTGCGCGCCGAACAAGCCACTCACGCAGCTGCTGCGAAGATAGTCGCGGCGAAGCACTAGCTGGACTTCCAGACGAAGCAGCACCCCGAGGCGCAACACCCCCAAACTCCGCACCCTCCGACTCAGCACCCCTAGGCTCAACACTCTCAGGCTCAGCACCCCCAGACCCAGCACCCTCAGACCCCGCACCCCCCGGCTCCGCACCCCCATACGCAGCACCCCCAGACGCAGCACCCCCAGACGCAGCACCTGGAGCAGCACCTGAGCTGATCGCGACCTGAACAGGCGCAGTACCAAGGAGAGGGTCTTCTTGAGACACACCCAAGGGAGCAGGACCCTGGGGCGGGAGGGGGTCTACAGGAGGTGAACCCGGAGCAAGGAAGAGCGTCGGAGGAGAACTCACCACCTCTATCAGAGTGCAGACGTAGGACAGGAAGGTCCGTACTGAAGTGCTCGCGGAGCTGGAGACGGACTGTGCGGATCCAAGGGATCAAGACATCAGGGACCTCACCCTTGCTGCACAAGGGGAAGACCGGGGTGTACCGCGTGTTGTCGTCAACGATAAGCAAGAAGTAGCGCTCGCGGCCCTGTCCACTAACGCAGGCAGGGCCCCACACGTCCATGTGGAGAGTCTGCAGGGAAGCACTCGTCGGGGGAAACGAGGAGGAGTGAGGAGCGGCGCGCTGCCGCCCCTTGATGCAAGGAAGGCAGGGCAGGGCAGGAGAGGGCGGGAGGGGAGGCAGAGACCTGGGTAGACCAGAGACGAGAAACCGGGAGTGCATGCCACGAAGGCGTGGCAGGGAGGGGTGACCCAGGCGGTGGTGCCACAGAAGAGTCTGGTCCGACAGGAGGCGACACGAGCAAGAGGTAGCTACCTGACCTGATGCGGACACCTGAGCAGACACAGCGAACTGAGGAGGCCCGGTAGTCAGCGTGTACAAACTCGACCCTGGCCGACGAGTGAACGTAGCCAGGTGATGCCCCATCCGTGTGCATGTGCAGATCGACAGACGCTGACCTCCAGGAGTGGTGGTAGTGACCAAGGGCAGCGGTACTCACCAAGTTCGTAGAGGACGAGGGGAGGTGAAGACCTGACAGTGAGCCGGACTGAACCCCCGGACACGGGAGGACAGTGGAGGAACTGGCCACGACCGGCCCCCCAGAGGGGTCAGCCAGTGTGACCAGGATAGGTGCAGGGAGAGGAGTGAGAGTGGTGCTGTCACGAAAGAAACAGCGCGAGGCACCGGAGTCCAACGTGAAGGTGTGCAAGGCCTCAGCAGGAGCAGTACCAGGGGGAGTTCCAGACGCACTAGCCGAGATACCTGGGTCAGGTGGCACACACCAGTAACAGTCACCCTCAGCACTAAAAGACAAAGCATACATAGTAGAGATAATAGCATCATAGTCTAGGTCAAAGATAGCAATTCCCGACCTAAGCAAATCAGTCCAGCGAGGGCACTCGACGTCATCACCAAACTCAGCACGCCAGGCGTCGTCAAGGCGGGAGAATCAGCGGTGCTCAGTGTGAAACTTCCCGCATGTCTGGCCCGCACGGACACCCATGCGAATGACATACGGGCATGTCTCACTACCCCCACCCGTCCCACGCTGAACTAACCACTCACATGAGCTGCTGGGGCGACTGGGTCTCGCTCCGACGCAGTGCTGCTGTCGCTGACCACCACCATGGCCTCCACTCCGAGGTCCAGACCTGCCACCACCAGTCATACCACCTCCACTGCCACCACTCCCTCCGCTGCCTCCACCGCCGTCAGCAGAGCCCCCACTGCCGCCACTGGTCCCACCGCCACCACCACCTCCACTGCCTCCACCACCTCCACCGCTGCCCCCACCACCGCTCCCACTGCCACCTCCACCACCACCGCTGCCACCTCCACCACCCCGGCCACCCTTGCCCTTGCTGCTGCGGCGCTTCGCACTAGTCGAAGCAGCACCGACGTCCTCAAGAATAGAGACGTCTGCAGCAGCAGCAGAGGCAAAGGAGGGGGAAAGGGGAGAGGGGGAGCACCCCTCAAAGAAGGGCGGGCGCGGAGTGCCACGAGCAGCACCTACAGCAACTGCAATAGTCTCAGCTGCGAGGAGATGCTGCTCGAGGAGGTCAACAGTGAGGGAGGTGGGGTCAAGGGAGAGAAAGTGGTCCCTGACAGATCGAAGAGAGTCAGGGAGGCGAGAGACTATGAAGTAGAGGGTGATGAACATGGGGGGCTGGTTCGTGGCAAGGAACTCAGCAGGGGCAGTAGCGCGGTAGCGAGCGTCGCTAGTGCGCAGGTGGGTAACCAGGTCCGCTGCGGTGGCAAACGCCGACAGCTCAGGGAACTGGTAGGGCAGTAGCAGTCTGCATGGAGCAGCAGTGGCAGGGGAGGAGTAGCGAGCAGCTACAGCGTCATACAGGGCCTGTGCTGTCCTGTGCTGTCCAAAGTGGGTACATTCGGCCACCGGCAGGTGGTTGCGAATGGCTAAGCGGGCAGTAGCATCTCGAGAAAGCCACTGGGAACGAGTTGAACCGTCAGCTGTGGCAGGAGGGGCTGGAGCGACACCGGACATGTGGTCAAACAGCGAGACACTGTCCTTAATATCGCTCAGTAAGTACAGTGTCAAATGCAACCGGTCTGCCCTCGTGATCGAATGCTAGGACTCGAAGCGAAGCCATAGTGGCGCAATACTCAGGAGCAACAGTAGCAGCAGTTGCAGTAGCAGCAGTAGCAGTAGTAATCAATGGGCCAAGGGGCGGGGCCGAAGGGCCTAGGGGCCAAGGGGGCAAACACGAGGGTGGGGGCTGAGGGGCCAAGGGGCCGAGGTGCCGAGGCTAGGGGCCGAGGGGCCTAGGGGCCGAGGGGCCAAACACGAGGGCCTAGGTGCCAAGGGTCCGAGGGGCCAAAGGTCCTAGGGGCCGAGGGGCCGAGGGGACAAGGGGCCGAGGGGCCAAGGGGCGGGGCCGAGGGGCCAAACACGAGACCAAGGGGCCGAGGGGCCGAGCCTAGGGGCCGAGGCTAGGGGCCGAGGGGCCAAACACGAGGCCAAGGGGCCGCGGCTAGGGGCGACGGGGCCAGTGGGGCCTTGGGGCGCGGCTAGGGGCGACGAGGCCAACGGGGCCGAAGGGGCGCGGCTAGGGGCGACGGGGCCAGCGGGGCCGAAGGGGCGCGGCTAGGGGCGACGGGGCCAACGGGGCTGTGGGGCACGGTTAGGGGCGACGGGGCCAATGGGGCCGAAGGGGCGCAGATAGGGGCGACGGGGCCAATGGGGCCGATGGGGCGCGGCTAGGGGAGACGGGGCCAATCGGGGCCTTGGGGCGCAGCTAGGGTTGACGGGGCTTTGGGGCGCGGCTAGGGGCGATGGGGCCAACGGGGCCGAAGGGGCGCGGCTAGGGGCGACGGGGCCAGCGGGGCCGAAGGGGCGCCGCTAGGGGCGACGGGGCCAGCGGGGTCGTGAGGTGGCGACGGGGCCGAAGGGGCGCGGCTAGGGGCATCGGGGCCAACGGGGCCTTGGGGCGCGACTAGGGGCGACGGGGCCCACGGGGCCTTAGAGCGCGGCTAGGGGCGTCGGGGCCAGCGGGGCCGAAAGGGGGCGCGGCTAGGGGCGACGGGGCCAGCGGGGCCGAAGGGGCGCGGCTAGGGGCGACGGGGCCAGCGGGGCCGTGAGGTGGCGACGGGGCCGAAGTGGCGCGGCTAGGGGCGACGGTGCCAACGGGGCCTTGGGGCGCGACTAGGGGCAGCGAACGGGCCGGGGCCTAGGGGCCATGGGCTACAGGGCTGAGGGGCCGTGAGCGACGGGGCCTAGGGGCCGTGGGGTGGCGCGACGGGCCTAAGGGGCACGACGGGCCTAGGGGGGGGTACTAGCAGCATAGAAGGTGGTGGGCCCAAGAAACCTGCTCTGATACCATGTCAAAGTTACAAGCAATAATGGATGAACTATGAATGAGTTGGGTACAAGTACTAACTCTAATTGGGTTGTACCCCTTATGGGCTACCCCACTACAGCATACACAAATGTATAAGCTATAATGTTCTGACACAACGAGCTGGTTACCATCTGATCAGTTGGACGAATTGTTTAGTTGGACCAACAAGCCGGTTGCACCAACTGGTCAGTTGGTCCAACAAGCCGGTTGGAGCAACTTGTAAGTTGGACCAACAAGCTTATTGGACACACTAGTCAGCTGGACCAACAAGCCGGTTGGACCAACTGGTCTGTTGGACCAATAAGCCAGTCGACCAATTGATCCGTTGCGCAACGAGCTGGTTGGATCAACTGATTTGCTAGACCAAAATGCCTCTTGACCAACCGATGTGTTGGACCAGCAAGCCGGCTGGACCAACTGGTCTGTTGGACCAACATGCCGGTTGGACCAACTGATGAGTTAGACCAACAAGTCGGTTGGACCAACTGATGAGTTTGACCAATAAGCCGATTGGACCAACTCGTCAGATGGCCCAACAAACTGGTTCGATCAAGTGATTAGTTGGACCAAAAAGCCGGTTGGACTAACTAATCAGATGGACCAACAAGCCGGTTGGACCAAGTGGTCACTTTGACCAACAAGCCGATTGGATCAACTGATGTGATGGACCACCAAGCTAGTTGACCAACTAATCAGTTGGACGAACAAGCCGGTTGGACCAACTGATCTGTTGGACCAACAAGCCGATTTGACCAACTGGTGAGTTGCACCAATAAGCCAGTTAGACCAACTGGTCAGTTGGACCAACAAGCCGATTGGACCAACTAGTCAGTTGGACCAACAAGCCGGTTGGACCAACAAGCCGGTTGGACCAACCGGTCGGCGGGACCAACAATCCGGCTGGACCGACTGATTTGCTGGACCAACAAGCCGGTTGGTCCAAATTGTTGGTTGGACCAACAAGCCGGTTGGATCAAGGCCAGTTGCACCAACTGGTCTGTTTTACCAACAAGCCGGTTGGACAAACTGATCAGTCGGTCAAACAAGTCGGTTGGACCAACTGATCGGTTTGACCATCAAGTCGGTTGAACCAACTGGTCAGTTGGAGCAGCAAGCCGGTTGGACCAACAAGCCGGTTGGCCCAACTAGTCTGTTGGACCAACAAGCCGGGGAACAACTGACCAGTTTGACGAATAAGCCGGTTGGACCGACTGATCAGTTGGACCAACAAGCCGCTCGGACCAATTGGTCATTTGCACCAACAAGCCAATCGGACCAATTGGTCGGTCAGACCAAGACGAGTTGGCCTTACAGGTCAGTTGGACCAACAAGCGGGTTGGACCAACTAGTCCGTTGGACCAACAAGCCGGGGAACAAGTGAGCAGATTCACCAACAAGCTGGTTGGACCAATTGATCAGTTGGAGCAACAAGCTTGTTGGACCAAATTGTCATTTGCACCAACAAGCTGGTAGGACCAACTAGTCAGTTGGACCAACAAGCCGGTGTCACCGCATATGCACCTAATGCATATGCAATAACAGTAGTGTGATGGTATAGACATGGCTCTAGGAAGAGAAGATGGCTATAATAGTATAGAACAGAAATAGGCTGAATGTAGCAAGGTAACTGTTAGGAAGGGGTGTAGAAGGGGGGAAACGGGATAAGAGCGGTTGGGATAAAAAGGGGGAAAAGATATCGAAGGGCGAAATGTGAAACCAATCAATCCCAACCCCAAGCCGCACGTTTGGAAATGTGCAGCCTGGGGTTGGATAAGGTCACTCATGTCCAACCCCTCGATGCTTTCTTGTTGTTATTCTCTCTTAATCGTGAAAGTGGTCATCCTAGCTTCTAGCACACGGTGGCACACACCAGGAGGGAACCTTGGGGGTGAGGGAGCAATCGCGTTCATAACAACGAGAAACGGCATCGAGCACGAAGTCATGGATAAGTATGAGTTACGTTGGGGTAGGGTGTTCAGTTGCCGCGAGGAGGAATGGTCGTGACGAGAGGTGTCACGCGAATGTGGGCGATCGCTGGAGCGCTCGCCTCGAAGGCCGGCATTTCACGTAGATAGAGTCCCCACCGCAGGCAACCAATGGGCAGAGGGTAGGCCCAACGCAGGAGCGAGCGGAGGAGAATACGCTGCGAGCGCGCACGGAGGCGCGTGGCGGAGAGAGAGAGAGAGATCGCGGAGAGGGAGACGGGAGCGGAGACCGACGTGACGCGGGAATGTTCCGCTCGCCGGAGGAGCGCGGAAGGCGCCGTGATAAGAGAGGCCGTTGGCAGGGCGTCGAGAGGTTTGACGCCAACAGAGAAGGGGAGGCTGCCCCAAAGGAAGAGTCGGGGGAAACATCCAGTGAGGAGAAGTGTGTGTTACTCTTTTTCGGTAACACCCGAGTTCACCATTTCGGCTGCTGACTCATCTACCAAGCTCTGATTGGTCTCAAAATCGGTGTGGCAGTCTTTTTCCGTGTTGTGCAGGTGGTCACCTAGTTTCAGGACAACCCAGCATCGGAGCAGCATGTGACAGCTGTCGAAAGTTACTGTTCCGTAGTCATGGTGCACTGTTGGCAGCATTTCCCTTGCCACCCTTTCATTGTTGTCATGCCAATGGTGCAGGGACAGAGAATGAGACAAGAAGTACAGGTGGTCAAGTGGGACTCTACCACCCTCCTTTTGAGAATTGTGGTCTTCCTGGAAGCAGCTTGCAAGAGGGTGCAAGTGGGAAGACAAGCTGACTCATGGTTGGCTTGACTCATTATTGGTAGCCTTGAGTACAGCTCTGAACATCCAAGTGTGGTTGGCTTTGCTGACCTAGCTAGGACGTTTCCCATCCTTCTCTAGCCTTTCTCCCCTAGGATTCAACCTTCTCTGAGTTCCTAGGATGGTCCCAACCCCTTAACAGTCCCCTAGGCAATGTTGTACTCACCTCTTCCTTGCATCAATGAAACTACACGTTTTTCAGCCGAGCTTACGTTTTCGTTCACTGCATAGCGCATACACCTCAGATGAAAACAAGAAATACACCGTTGGAAAGCAGACAGCTGAAGCTAAATTTCCTCCAAGTTTCAGCCCCGTATGTTATCGGAGCTGATCGTGACGGCATTTTTAACAGAGGCGGTTCGAAGTCATCAGATTCTGCTTAGGCGGTTTCAAGGGCATCTGCGACCCCTAAGTGGACTCTAGACTATAACAAGTGGTATCAGAGGCGGTTCTTCTCTGTTCCTGGGTCAATATGGAGGCTGAAGGTTCTGCTCCAGCTGGTCCTAGTGGCAGTGGTGGCGTGAGAGGCGCTGGGGAAGCAGGAAGAGGCGTTGTTGGCGGATCTGCACCAATAGCATCCGTTTCATCACCAGCCAAGGATGATGTGAAGGCATTCAACCTAGAGAAGTTCTCTGGGGAGGATTGGGCATCATGGAGCTTCAGGATGGAGCTCCTATTTAACCATTATGGGCTGCTTGAAGTGATGGATGGAGAATTGAAGAGGCCTGCGAGCGAAGGAGCGACCAAGGAATGGGATCGCCGATCCAAGGATGGATTCTTCCTTCTCTCTCAATGCCTCTCATCCAACCAGCTGCACCATGTCAAGCATCTCATCAAGGATATCCAGTGTGGTCCCAAGGTATGGAAAATATTGAAGGATGTCCATGCCCCCAGCAGCGAAGCGATGGTGGTGGTGCTCGAACGACAACTCCATGCGGTGAAGAACAACGAGGGTGATGCCGTGCAAGGAGCGTTCGATCAACTCTGGGACCTCTATGTGAAGATCTCTGCTGCTGGTGTGGACTACCCTGAAAATATCAAGTGCTACAAGGCTCTCTCCCTGCTGCCGGAGTCGTGGGGCCCCTTGGTGGTCAACCTCAATGGCATCAAGGAGCTGACTGCCGCTGCCGGTGAAGGAGGAGGCTCTGCCTACGGCATGAAAGGGTTCAAGGGACGTGGCAGCAAGAAAGGCAAGGCCAAGGAAGGCTCTGGAGGGGAGCAGTATTCGGAAGGGAAGCGTGGCAGAGAGAGCGAACCGGACCATCATAGAGGGCGGGAGAACGATGTTGGTGGACTCGGGTCTACCCTTGCGGTTCTGCCCCCTCACTATTCGTCATGCTACCGTCATCAAGAACCGGGTGTTGACTCATGTGGGAGGTCAGCATTGGGTCCCTATGGAGAAGTGGAGTGGCAAGAAGCCCCTGGTTGATATGCTTCGTATCTTCGGGTGCATGGGGCTCGTGCATGTCCCTAAGGAGAGGCGTGACAAGCTTCAAGCGGCGGCGGTGTGGGCTGTTCATTTGGGTCTTGCACGGGGGAGCAAGGGCTGGCTCATGTGGGACCCAAAATCAAACACCATCTTCACCACCAGAGATGCCAAGTTCATGGAAGGGCTCATGTTCAAGGAGTGGTCGGAGCGGGGGAGGAGCAAGGTCACCATTCCGCTTGGAATAGAGGTGGGAACGAACGACCCACTTCTCATTCCCATCGAGTTCTCCTCATCTTCAGAGTTGACAGAGGTGTCACATGACTTGGGAGGTGCTGAAGGGGAGGCAGCAGATGTGGAAGAAGTACTGCAGCAAGGGGAGGCCCCTGTAGCTAAGAGAGGTGATACCGAGGAGGAGGTGCAGCAGCCTACACCATCCCCTAAGCTTCCACCAAGGCGCACAACCCAAGAGAAGCGTGATGCTGTCCGTGGTGGAGCCAAGGAAGGAGCAGCCAAGGAGAGGCCCAAGAGAGCTGCCCACCCAAGGGATTTCCTCAAGTATGAAAGGCTTGGGGTTCCCAAGGCATTGCTGGTCCAGGAGGAGGAAGATGAGGAGGAGAAGGGAGCCGAAGGGCAGATGGAGCAGATTTGTTGCTTTGGCGTCAACTTACCTCATGAGCCGGCGTGACGCGGGAATGTTCCGCTCGCCGGAGGAGCGCGGAAGGCGCCGTGATAAGAGAGGCCGTTGGCAGGGCGTCGAGAGGTTTGACGCCAACAGAGAAGGGGAGGCTGCCCCAAAGGAAGAGTCGGGGGAAACATCCAGTGAGGAGAAGTGTGTGTTACTCTTTTTTGGTAACACCCGAGTTCACCATTTCGGCTGCTGACTCATCTACCAAGGTCTGATTGGTCTGAAAATCGGTTTGGCAGTCCTTTGCCGTGTTGTGCAGGTGGTCACCAAGTTTCAGGACAACCCAGCATCGGAGCAGCACGTGAAATCTGTCGAAAGTTACTGTTCCGTAGTCATGGTGCACTGTTGGCAGCATTTCCCTTGCCACCCTTTCATTGTTGTCATGCCAATGGTGCAGGGACAGAGAATGAGACAAGAAGTACAGGTGGTAAAGTGGGACTCTACCACCCTCCTTTTGAGAAGTGTGGTCTTCCTGGAAGCAGCTTGCAAGAGGGTGCAAGTGGGAAGACAAGCTGACTCATGGTTGGCTTGACTCACTATTGGTAGCCTTGAGTACAGCTCTGAACATCCAAGTGTGGTTGGCTTTGCTGACCTAGCTAGGACGTTTCCCATCCTTCTCTAGCCTTTCTCCCCTAGGATTCAACATTCTCTGAGTTCCTAGGATGGTCCCAACCCCTTAACAGTCCCCTAGGCAATGTTGTACTCACCTCTTCCTTGCATCAATGAAACTACACGTTTTTCAGCCGAGCTTACGTTTTCGTTCACTGCATAGCACATACACCTCAGATGAAAGCAAGCAATACACCGTTGGAAAGCAGACACCTGAAGCTAAATTTCCTCCAAATTTCAGCCCCGTATATTATTGGAGCTGATCGTGACGGCATTTTGAACAGAGGCGGTTCGAAGTCATCAGATTCTGCTTAGGCGGTTTCAAGGGCATCTAGGTGGACTCTAGACTATAACACCGTCGACCCCGTCGCCCCTAGCCGCGCCTCTTGGCCCCGTTGGCCCCGTCGCCCCTAGCCGCGCCCCAAGGCCACGTTGGCCCTGTCGACCCCGTCGCCCCTAGCCGCGCCACTCGGCCTCGTTGGCCCCGTCGCCCCTAGCCGCGCCCCTCGGCCCCGTTGGCCCCGTCGACCCCGTCGCCCCTAGCCGCGCCTCTCGGCCTCGTTGGCCCCGTCGCCCCTAGCCGCGCCCCTTCGGCCCCGTTGGCCACGTCGCCCTTAGGCGCGCCTCTCGGCCCCGTTGGCCTGTCGACCCCGTCGCCCCTAGCCGCGCCCCTCGGCCCCACTGGCCCAGTCGCCCCTAGCCGCGCCCCCTCGGCCCCGAATGGCTCCGTCGCCCCTAGATGCGCCCCTCGGCCCCGTTGGCCCCGTCGACCCCGTCGCCCCTAGCCGCGCCCGTAGCCACAGCAAGGGTCTGGTCGTTGATGGCTTGATCCCTTGGATCCGCACAGTCCATCTCCAGCTCCGCGAGCGGTTCGGCCAGGACCTTCCTGTCCTGCGTCTGCACTCTGACAGAGATGGTGAGTTCTCCTCCAACCTCTTGCGGGACTTTTGTCGTGGGGAGAGCATTCTCCAGTCGTTCACGCTTCCGGACTCCCCTCAGAAAAATGGGATTGCTGAGCGCCGCATTGGCTTAGTCATGGAGGTCGCTCGTACCTCCATGATCCATGCGGCCGCTCCCCATATTCTGTGGCCGTTTGCGGTCCGGTACGCTGCGCATCAGCTCAACCTCTGGCCCCGTGTCTCCTTGCCGGAGACCTCGCCCACACTGCGTTGGACGGGAAAGGTTGGCGATGCGTCGGTGTTCCGGGTCTGGGGTTCTCGTGCCATTTTTCGCGATACGTCCGCGGACAAGCTCTCCGCCCGCACCATTCCGTGCGTCTTCCTTGGCTTTGTCCCTAACGCGCCTGGCTGGCAATTTTACCACCCCACCTCGCGCCGTGTCCTCCTATCTCAGGATGTCACGTTCGACGAGTCGGTTCCCTTCTACCGTCTCTTCCCCTACCGCTCTGCCCCTCCCCCGCCCCCGCCGCTCTTCTTTGCTCCCGGTCCACCTCCGGTAGACCCCCTAGCGCCCCAGGGCCCTGCTCCCTGGAGTGTGTCTCAGGTTGACCCTCTCCCTGGTACTGCGCCTGCTCAGGTAGCTGTCGGCTCAGGTGCTGCTCCAGGTGCTGCGTGTGGGGGTGCTGCGTTTTGGGGTGCTGCATCTGTCAAACATATTTTTACTATAGTCGGTCTAGGCTGTAGTGGGGTAGTCCTTAGAGGGTACAACACTTATGTGTTTCCTACTTGTACCCTTCTCATTTCCTAATTCAATCATTCTTTCGTCTATCATTCTCACATGGTATAGAGCTAGTTTCGAGATTTTTTTTTAAGGGCCCACCACTGAAATTTCTCCTCTGCCTACTTGCCGCGCGCTTCGCACCTTCCCTTCGAGGCCCGTCACGGCCCCTGCGCCCGCCCTTAGAGCCTGCGCCCGCCCCGTAAGGCCCCTTAAGGCCTCGTTAAGGCCCCTTTAGGCCCCGTTTAGGGCGCGGATTAAGGCCCCGTAAGGCCCCGTTATGCCCCGTAAGGCCCCGTAAGGCCCCGTCAGGCCCCGTTCGGCCCCGTTTAAGGCCCCGTTAGGCCCCGACAGGCCCCGTTAGAGGCCCCATACGGCCCCGTCAGGCCCCATTTGGCCCCGTTTAGGGCGCGGATTAAGGCCCCGTAAGGCCCCGTTAGCCCCGTAAGGCCCCGTAAGGCCCGTCAGGCCCCGTTATAGGCCCCGTACGGCCCCGTACGGCCCCGTTATAGGCCCCGTCAGGCCCCGTTATAGGCCCCGCACGGCCCCGTTATAGGCCCCGTACGGCCCCGTTATAGGCCCCGTCAGGCCCCATTATAGGCCCCGTTCGGCCCCGTTATAGGCCTCGTCAGGCCCCGTTATAGGCCCCGTTCGGCCCAGTCATGCCCAGTTAGAGGCCCCTTCAGGCACGGCCGGCCCTGCTGCGGCCCTGTCGCAGCTCTTCCCCGACGCTGCCCCGGCCCTGCTCCTGCACTGCCCCGGCCCTGCTTCTGCACTGCCCCGGCCCTGCTCCTGACCTGCCCCTGAACTGCCCCGGCCCTGGCCCGGCTCTGCCCAGGCCCTGCCCCGGCTCTGCCCCGGCCCTGCCCCTGAACTACCCCGGCCCTGCTTCTGCACTGCCCCGGCCCTGCTCCTGAACTGCCCCGGCTCTGCCCCGGCCCTGCCCCGGCCCTGCCCCTGAACTACCCCGGCCCTGGCCCGGCTCTGCCCTGGCCCTGCCCCGGCCCTGCTCCTGAACTGCCCTGGCCCTGCCCCGGCCCTGCTCCTGAACTGCCCCGGCCCTGCCCCGGCCCTGCTCCTGAACTGCCCCGGCCCTGCCCCGGCCCTGCTTCTGCACTGCCCCGGCCCTGCTCCTGAACTGCCCCGGCTCTGCCCCGGCCCTGCCCCGGCCCTGCCCCAGCCCTGCCCCTGAACTGCCCCGGCCCTGGCCCGGCTCTGCCCTGGCCCTGCCCCGGCCCTGCTCCTAAACTGCCCCGGCCCTGCCCCGGCCCTGCTCCTGAACTGCCCCGGCCCTGCCCCGGCCCTGCTCCTGGACTGCCCCGGCCCTACCCCGGCCCTGCCCCAACCTCTCCCCTGGTAAGAGCGCCGCGCTGCCGAGCCACACCGCCCTGCCGAGCTGCGCCGCCCTACCTAGCCTGCTTAGCCGAGTTCCACTGCTGCTACTGCTAGCCTGCTGCTTCTCCTGTCATGGCTAGTCTCAATGTTCTTACCTTTGATGCTGAGGGTCGGGCTGTTGACTTTGAGGTCTGGCTAGATGATCTGCAGCTTTTCCTACAGTGCGATAGCAAGGATGGTCTCTCACTGTTCGATCTCACTTCTGGCGCCTCTACTGCCCCTACTGCTGATGCTGACAGTACTGTTCGCTCGCAGTGGCTCACGCGCGATGCTGCTGCTCGTCTTGCTGTGCGCAACCACCTGCCGTCTACTGAGCGCGCGCACTTTAGTCAGTACAAGAGTGCTAGGGCTCTGTACGACGCTGTAGTTGCACGCTACTCCTCCCCTGCCACTGCTGCCCTCAGCCGCCTCATGCTACCGTACCTTTTCCCTGACCTTGCTGCCTTTGCCACTGTCGCTGACCTAGTTGCTCACCTTCGCACTAGTGACGCCCGCTACCGCGCTGCCCTTCCCACTGAGTTCTGTGCCAAGAACCCCCCCCCCATGTACATCACCCTTTACTACCTAGTCACCCGCCTCCCTGACTCTCTTTCTTCAGTCAGGGACCACTTTCTCTCCCTTTGCCCCACCGAGCTGACTGTCGACTTGCTAGAGGAGCGCCTTGCTGCAGCTGAGAAGAGTATCTTAGCTGTTGGTGCTTCTCGCGGTGACCGTCGCACCCCCTTCTTTGAGGGGTGTTCCCCTGTCCCCCTTCTCCCCTCTGTTGCCTCTTCTGCTGCTGTGGACCTCGTTGGCACTGAGGAGGTCGGCGCTGCGTCTGCCCCTAGTGGGCGACGCCACACTGGCAAGGGCAAGGGAAGCAGGGGTGGTGGTGGGGGCGGTGGAGGCAGCGGTGGAGGAGGTGGAGGTGGTGGTGGGGGTGGTTCCGGGAGTGGGGGCGTAGGTGGCGGCAGTGGCGGCCGTGGCGGCGGTGGTGGAGGAGGTGGCGGCGGCGGCGGCGGTGGTGGAGGTAGCGGAGGAGGTGGTGCTGGTCGCGGTGCGGCCACGCAGCGTGGAGGCCTTGGTGGCAGCCAGCGTCCGCAGCAGCTGCGCACCCGTGAGACCCCGTCTGTTCAGCAGCTTCGTGAGTGGTACGCTGGACATGGGAGGTCTGGGGGTGCAAATCGCTGCGCGTACGTTCTTCGCACCGGCACTCGTAGTGGGGAGGTGTGTGGTCTCCCACACACCACGCAGCGCTGCTTTGGCCGCTTGACTGACGCTTGGCGTACCCAGTTTCCTGACGCTGTTGATCTTCCTCGTTGGCATGATCTGCTTCTGCAGAATGTGCCTATCTTTGATCTAGATTTTGATGCTATCCTTGCTGCCATGTATGCTCTTGCTGATATTACTGAGGGTGACTGTTACCTGCGTGTCCCACCCGACCCGGGCACTGTGGCTGCTGCTCTAGGTGCTAGTGCGGCTGCTGCTCTAGGTCCTAATGCGTCTGCTGCTCCAGGTGCTGGTACGTCTCCTTCCTTTGGTACTGCACCTACTGAGTCCTTTCACACCTTCACACTTGACTCTGGTGCTTCGCGCTCTTTCTTTAGAGATAGCACCACGCTCACGCCGCTCCGTCGGCCTGTTGCGGTCTCCCTTGCTGACCCCTCTGGGGGACCAGTCCTTGCACACTCCTCCACGGTTCTACCGTGTCCTGCGGCCCCGTCGGGCTTGCTGTCGGGACTCCACCTCCCCTCGTTCGCTACGAACTTGGTGAGTGGAGCTGACCTCCAGGACACGTGGGTTGACCAGTTCACCCCTGGAGGTCAGCGTGTGACCCACTGCACTTGCTCTCGGACGGGCCGCCACCTGGCCACGTTCACCCGTCGGCCAGGGTCGAGTCTTTACACACTGACTACTGCGCCTCCTCCGGTCCCTGCGTCTGGTCAGGTAGCTGCGTCCAGTCAGGTGTTTGCTGCTGCGTCCAGGTCTAGTCCTGCGTTTGCCCCCTGCTCGTGTCGTCCTCTGGCGCACGAGACTCTCCTCTGGCACCACCGCCTTGGTCACCCCTCCCTGCCTCGTCTTCGAGGTATGGCCTCCCGTGCTCTTGTCTCTGGACTCCCCAGGTCCCTCCCTCCCCTTCCTCCGGGGCCTACCCCCACCTGTGTTCCTTGTGTCGAGGGCCGGCAGCGCGCCGCTCCTCACTCCTCCTCGTTTCCTCCGACTGAGGCCCCTCTGCAGACTCTTCACATGGACGTGTGGGGCCCAGCCCGCGTTCGTGGACAGGGTCACGAGCGTTACTTCCTGCTGGTCGTTGACGACTACTCGCGTTACACCACAGTCTTCCCCTTGCGCAGCAAGGGTGAGGTCACTGAGGTGTTGATCGACTGGATCCGCGGTGCTCGTCGCCAGCTTAGTGAGAGTTTCGGCTCCGACCTTCCTGTTTTGCGTCTGCACTCAGACAGAGGCGGGGAGTTTTCCTCCGACCTTCTGAGAGCCTTCTGTCGTTTGGAGGGCATCCGCCAGACGTTCACGCTTCCGGCCTCCCCGCAGCAAAATGGGATTGCTGAGCGCCGCATTGGCATGGTCATGGATGTCACTCGTACGTCCATGATCCATGCGGCTGCTCCCCACTTTCTGTGGCCATTCGCGGTTCAGTACGCTGCGCATCAGATCAACCTTCAGCCTCGTGTCTCCTTGCCGGAGACCACACCTACTCTGCGGTGGACGGGGAAGGTTGGCGATGCGTCCGCGATTCGTGTCTGGGGATCTCGAGCTTTTGTCCGCGATACTACAGCGGACAAGCTGTCCTCCCGTGCCGTTCCCTGTGTCTTCCTTGGCTTCCCTCCTGACACACCCGGGTGGCAGTTCTACCACCCCAGCTCGCGTCGTGTTCTGTCCTCTCAGGATGTCACGTTTGACGAGTCGGTGTCGTACTACCGTCTCTTTCCCTACCGCACTGCCTCTCCCCCTCCCCCGCCGCTCTTCCTTGCCCCAGGTACTCCTCCGGTATACCCCCTCCCCCCCCAGGGTCCTGCCCCCTCAGGTGTGTCCCAGGTAGACCCTACCGAGCCGGTCGAGGTAGCTGTCGACTCAGGTGCTGCTAGGGGTGCTGACCCTGCGGGTGCAGGGATTGGGGGTGCTGAGACTGGGGGTGCTGAGTCTGGGGGTGCTGAGACTGGGCGTGCTGAGCCTGGGGGTGTGGCGGCTGAGGGTGCTGTGTCTGGAGGTGCTGAGCCTGCGCGTGTTGAGTCTGGAGGTGCTCTGGGTGTCCCGTCGCGGCGGGAGCCCCTCTCTCCACAGCGGCTTCGTGAGTGGTACTCTCGGCGCTATCGGGTTGCTGCTGGAGGTGCTGCTGGAGGTGCTGGCGCTGGTGGAGGTGGTGCTGGTGCTAGAGCTGCTGGAGGTGCTGCTGGTGCTGGAGCTGCTGGAGGTGCTGCTGGTGCTGGAGGTGCTACTGGAGCTACTGGAGGTGCTGGCACTGCTGGAGGTGGTGCTGGTGCTGGAGCTGCTGGAGCTGCTGGAGGTGCTGGTGCTGCTGGAGGTGGTGCTGGTGCTGGAGCTACAGGAGGTGCTGCTGGTGCTGGAGCTGCTGGAGGTGCTGCTAGGACTGGAGACCCTGAGGCTGAGGGTACCGGTTCTGTCTCTGCTGTTTCTCGAGGCGCTGCGCGGCCGCGGCCGTACTACTTTCCGCTTCTTCAGCAGGTTCTTTGCTTCCCACCTTCTCCTGGTCCTCCTCCTCCTTCCCTGAGTCCACCGCCTGTCCCGTCTCAGTCGCAGTTACAGCCGGCCTCTCCGCTGCCTGGTCCTTCTCCTTACTCTGGTCCGACTAGAGGTCTTACTGAGCGTCGTGAGCCTGAGTCGCGTCCTGTGTCGCCTGCGTCTCGTTCTACGTCGCCTGTCCGTTCTGTTCGCGCTGGTCGTGTTTCGCGTCCGCGTCTTCCTCCTGTCCCTGGCACTCACTCTATGACTCTGCGTCCTTCCACTGCTCCAAAGCGTGTCCCTCTGCCCTCTCCTTTTGCGTCCTCTCTTCCTGACGGTCCGGACCCGGAGTCTGACTCCCTTCGTGCTGCTAGTCCTACTGTCACGCGCTTTCTGGCCACTGCTGTCACTGACCCCCTGTTTGAGTTCTCTGCTGCGTCTGCACTTGTTGCTGAGCTTATTGACTTTGCTGCAGCCTGTCGCCTAGACTACGCCGATAGTCTTGTTGCTGAGTCTGCGTCTGTGTCTGTCTGTCCTCCGTCCGTCGAGAGTGAGTGTGCTCTTGGCACGGACGTCCTTGAGGACAGGCAGGAGGACCTTGAGTGCTTTGCTGCTGCTTCACCTCATCTCGTGTCCATGCTGCTTGCCCCTGAGGGAGACCCGGATGCACTAGACATCCCGACCCCGCGCTCTTACGCAGAGGCGATAGAGGGTCCCTACTCCTCCCAGTGGCAGGCAGCCATGGACGCAGAGATGGCTTCCTGGAAGTCCACAGGCACCTACGTAGACGAGGTTCCCCCACCTGGGGCGAACATCGTCAGTGGCATGTGGATCTTCAGGGTGAAGCGGCCACCGGGTTCTCCGCCTGCCTTCAAGGCGCGTTACGTTGCACGTGGCTTCAGTCAGCGACAGGGAGTTGACTTCTTTCAGACCTTCTCCCCTACCCCGAAGATGACCACTCTTCGGGTACTGCTGCACGTTGCTGCTCAGCGTGACTACGAGCTCCACTCGCTTGACTTCAGCACAGCCTTCCTACAGGGCAGCCTGCACGAGGAGATCTGGCTGCGCCGCCCACCTGGCTTCACTGGGTCGTTTCCTCCTGGTACCCAGTGGAGCCTCCGGCGGCCAGTCTACGGTCTCCGCCAGGCGCCCCGTGAGTGGCACGACACGCTCAGGACGACTCTTGCTGCTCTTGGTTTTGCTCCTTCCACTGCTGACCCTTCTCTGTTTCTACGCACTGACGCTACTCTGCCGCCGTTCTACGTTCTTGTGTACGTAGATGACCTTGTCTTTGCTACTGCTGACACGGAGGCACTCGCCCACGTGAAGTCCGAGCTGCAGAAGAGACACACGTGCACAGACCTGGGTGAGCTCACAAGCTATCTTGGCTTGCGGATCACCCGGGACAGAGCACAGCGCACCATTACCTTGACTCAGTCACACATGGTGCAGCAGGTCCTTCAGCGCTTCGGCTTCACCTACTCCTCGCCACAGTCCACTCCTCTGCCTACCGGTCACTCGCTCTCAGCTCCACCTTCGGACGAGTTCGTAGAGCCGAGTGGCCCGTATCCAGAGCTTGTGGGCTGCCTCATGTACCTGATGACTTGCACACGACCTGACCTCGCATACCCTCTCAGCCTTCTGGCTCGCTACGTGGCCCCCGGCAGGCACCGAAAGGTGCACTGGGATGCTGCGAAGAGGGTGTTGCGATACTTGTGCAGTACATCGGGCATGGGGCTCGTGCTTGGAGGACGGGCTCGAGTTGTCCTCACTGGTCACGCTGACGCCTCCTGGGTTGACGACTTGGCTACGCAGCGGTCGTCACAGGGTTACACCTTCAGCCTTGGCTCCGGTTCCGTCTCCTGGCGGTCTACCCGCTCTTCTTCTGTTCTCAGCTCCAGTTGTGAGGCTGAGATCTACGCTGGGGCCATGGCTGCACAGGAGCTACGCCGGCTCACCTACCTGCTGACTGAATTGGGAGAGCAGCCTGGTTCGCCTCATGTTCTGTACGTAGACAACAAGGCCATGATTGCCTTGTGTCAGAAGCACAGACTGGAGCATAGAACGAAGCACATCGCTCTGCGATACTTTTTTGCTCGAGAGTTGCAGCAGCGTGGCCAGCTTCGTCTTGCGTATGTGGCCACTAGGGCCAACACTGCTGATATATTCACCAAGGCACTTCCGCCTGGTGATCATCAGCGTTTCTCTACTGTGTTAGGCCTTGTACCTACTGTGCCTCACTTGTTGACTTCTTGACTCTGCTTGTACTGTACTCTATATACTTATACCTGCATGCTTACACTTGCTAGGTTGTGTTCACTGTATTGTTTGCTTTCCTTTATATAACTCTTCATGTGAACTGGCCTTCTGGCCCTTTGCTTGTGCTCAGACTGTGTGGTGATTTTGTGATCCACCCTGAGTTTGCTTTGTCTTTCTTGACTGGTCTTGTGACCCCTTGTTCTCCCCCACTTTGCCTATGGGGGTGTGTCAAACATATATTTACTATAGTCAGTCTAGGCTGTAGTGGGGTAGTCCTTAGAGGGTACAACACTTATGTGTTTCCTACTTGTACCCTTCTCATTTCCTAATTCAATCATTCTTTCGTCTATCATTCTCACAGCATCTGGGGGATCTGCGTCTGGAGGTGCGGAGCTGGAGGGTGCGGGGTCTGAGGGTGCTGGGTCTGGGGATGCTGAGGCTGAGGGTGTTGAGCCTGGGGGTGCTGAGTCAGAGGGTGCGGAGTCTTGGGGTGCTGAGCCTCGGGGTGCTGCCTTGTCTGGAGGTCCTGCTGGTGCTTCGCCGCGACTGTCCTCGCAGCAGCTGCATGAGTGGTTTGTTCGGCGCGCACGTCGTCAGAGTGGAGCTCCCGGAGCTGGAGAGGCTAGAGACACTGGAGCTGGAGGTGCTGCTGTTATTACTCGAGCTGGCGGTATTGGAGGTACTGCGGCTACTGGTCATGGAGGTGCTCGTACCAGTGGTGCTGGAGCTGCCGGGACTGGTGGTGTTGGGTGCGCTGGAGCTGGAGTCCCTACGAAGCCTGGAGCAGCTGGCGCTCGAGGCGTTGGAGCTGGAGGAGCTTGAGTTGGAGGCCCTGGCGCTGGAGGCGCTGGAGCTGCAGGAGCTGGAATTGGAGGCACTGGCGCCGGAGGCGCTGGGGCTGCAGGAGCTGGAGCTATTGACCCTGGAGCTGGAGGTGCTGGAGACACTGTGCGGCCGTGACCGTACTTCTTTCCCCTGCTTCAGCAGGTTCTTGGTGTCACGTCTTCTACTGGTCTTCCTCCTCCCTTCCTGTGTCCACCGCCTGACCAGTCGCAGCTGCCGTTACAGCCAGCCTCCCCACTGCCTGCTCCCTCTCCTTACACTGAGCAGTCCGAAGGTCTTACAGAGCGTCGCGAGCCTGGGTCTTGTCCTGTCTCGCCTGTTCGCACTGGTCGTCGAGCTCCTCGTTCGCGTCCTCCTCCTGTCCCCGGCACGCACACTATGGCACTACGTCCTTCCTCTGTTCCACTGTGCGTTCCTCTACCTGCTCCTCCTGAGTCCTCTCTTCCTGAGGTCCCTGACCCTGCGTCTAACCGAGCGCGTGCTGCCAGTGCCACTGTCGCTCGTCTCCTTGCCACTGCTGTCACTGACCCTTCCTTTGAGTCTGCTACTGCGTCTGCTCTCGTTGCTGAGCTGCTTGACTTTGCTGTTGCCTGCCGTCTCGACTATGCCTCTGCTCTAGTTGCTGAGTCAGTGCCTGCCAGTCCTCCGTCCATCGGGGGTGAGTGTGCTCTTGGCACGGACGTCCTTGAGGAGAGGCAGGAGGACTTTGAGTGTCTTGCAGCCGCTGTACCTCGTTTCGCTTCCATGCTGCTTGCCCCGGAGGGAGACCCGGATGCTCCAGACATCCCGACACCGTGATCTTATGCAGAGGCGATTACGGGTCCTTACTCCTCTCAGTGGCAAGCAGCTATGGATGCCGAGATGGCATCTTGGAAGTCCACAGGCACCTACGTTGACGCAGTTCCCCCGTCTAGGGCAAACATAGTCGATGGCATGTGGATTTTCAGGGTGAAGCGGCCGCCGGGTTCTCCGCCTGCCTTCAAAGCGCGTTACATTGCTCGAGGCTTCAGTCAGCGATAGGGAGTTGACTACATCCAGACCTTCTCCCCCACCCCGAAGATGACTACTCTTCGGGTGTTGCTGCACGTCGCTGCTCAACGTGACTACGAGTTGCACTCTCTGGACTTCAGCACAGCGTTCCTGCAGGGCAGCCTGCACGAGGAGATCTGGCTGCGCCGACCACCTGGTTTCATTGGGATGTTTCCTGCAGGTACCCAGTGAGCCTCCGCCGGCCAGTCTATGGTCTCCGCCAGGCGCCTCAAGAGTAGCACGACACACTGAGGACTACACTTGCGGCTCTTGGGTTTGCTCCTTCTACTGCGGACCCGTCGCTGTTTCTATGCACCGACACCTCACTGCCGCCGTTCTACATCCTTGTGTACGTCGACGACCTCGTTTTTGCCACTGCTGACACTGAGGCACTGACTCTTGTGAAGTCCGAGCTGCAGAAGAGACACACCTGCACTGATCTGGGTGAACTGCGCAGCTATCTTGGCCTGCAGATCACCCGGGACAGAGCACAGCGTACCATCACACTGACTCAGTCACACGTGGTGCACCAGGTCCTTCATCGCTTCGACTTTCAGTTCTCCTCGCCACAGCCCACTCCTCTGTCTACCGGCCACTCGCTCTCAGCTCCACCTTCCAATGAGTCCGTAGAGCCAAGTGGTCCGTACCCAGAGCTTGTGGGCTGCCTCATGTACCTGATGACATGCACACGACCTGACCTCGCGTACCCTCTCAGCCTCCTGGGTCGCTATGTGGCTCCCGGTAGACACCGAAAGGTGCACTGGGATGCTGCAAAGAGGGTACTGCGTTACTTGTGCAGTACATCGGGCATGGGGCTAGTGCTTGGAGGACAGGGTTCAGTGGAACTCACAGGACACTCCGATGCTTCTTGGGCCGACGACCAGGCGACTCAGCGTTCGTCACAGGGTTACACCTTCAGTCTTGGCTCTGGTTCTGTCTCGTGGAGGTCCACTCGTTCTTTTTCAGTGCTTAGTTCCAGCTGTGAGGCCGAGATCTACGCTGGGGCCATGGTTGTACAGGAGCCACGTTGGTTGACCTACCTGCTGACCGACTTGGGGGAGCGGCCTCGTTCTCCTCCAGTTCTGTATTTCGACAACAAGGCAATGCTTGCCTTGTGTTACGAGCAGAGACTGGAGCACAGAACGAAGCTCATTGCTCTTCGCTACTTCCTTGCGCGTGAGCTGCAGCAGTGTCTGTCAAACATTATATATGTTGTGTTAGTTTAGGCTACAGTGGGTTAGCCTATAGGGGGTACACAATTCTAGGGTTAGGTACTTGTACTCTTTTCATTGCTAGTTCATTCATTCCTGTTCAGTGATTCCAACATGGTATAGAGCGGGTCCTTCCTAGGACCGAAATTTTCTAAGGGCCCACCACTACGTAACTACCTACCTACCTACCTACCCGTGCCCTAGGGCGCCTCGACGTGTCACGCCCCTAGAGGCCCCTCTTGACGGCCCCGCGCTAGCCCCTTTAAGGCCCCGTTCAGGCCCCGCGCTAGCCCCGTTTAGGCCCCGTCGGCCCCGTTTCAGGCCCCGTCGGCCCCACGCTAGCCCCTCTCAGGCCCCGTCGACCCGCGCTAGCCCCGTTTCAGGCCCCGTCGGCCCCTTTTCAGGCCCCGTCGGCCCCGCGCTAGCCCCTCTCAGGCCCCGTCGGCCCGCGCTAGCCCCGTTTCAGGCCCCGTCGGCCCCGTTTCAGGCCCCGTCGGCCCCGCGCTAGCCCCTCTCAGGCCCCGTCGGCCCGCGCTAGCCCCGTTTCAGGCCCCGTCGGCCCGCGCTAGCCCCGTCTCAGGCCCCGTAGGCCCCGCGCTAGCCCCTCTCAGGCCCCGTCGGCCCCGCGCTAGCCCCATTCAGGCCCCGATCGGGCCCGCGCTAGCCCCGTTTCAGGCCCCTTCGGCCCCGTTTCAGGCCCCGTCGGCCCCGCGCTAGCCCCGTTCAGGCCCCGTCGGCCCCTTGCTAGCCCCGTCAAGGCCCCGTTTGGCCCCGCGCTAGCCCCGCTCAGGCCCCGATCGGCCCCGCGCTCGCCCCTCTAGGGCCCCAACCGGCCCCGTGCCTACCTCGCCGACCCGTGCCCACCACCCAGAGGCCCCGGGCGGCCCGTTCCCGCCGCAGCACAAGAGGGAGAGCGGGCGGCTCGTCCCCGCCGTGACCTGAGCCGAGCCGCGCGCCCCGAGCCGAGCCGCGCCACCCAGCCGAGCCGCGACCCGACCTGAACCGAGCCGCGCCGCCCTGCCCTACCTGGTTCGTCCTACCTGCTTCTCCTACCGCTACTGCTGCTATTTCTACTGTTCCTATGGCTAGCCCACAGGTTCTCGTGTTCGATGCTGAGGGCCGCCCTGTGAAGTTTGACACCTGGCTCGATGACCTGCACCTCTACCTACAGCTCACAGCCAAGGATGACATCTCACTGTACGATCACGCCCTAGGCCTTGTCACTGCCCCTACTGCTACTGCTGACAGCACTGCTCGCTCACAGTGGCAGACTCGTGATGCCCACGCTCGCTTCGCCATTCGCAACTCCCTGCCGATAGACGAACGCGAGCACTTTGGTCAGCACAAGACTGCACCGGCACTGTACACAGCTGTAGTTGCTCGCTACTCCTCACCTGCCTCTGCCGCACTAGGCCGTCTCTCCCTCCCCTACCTGTTTCCTGACCTGGCCTCCTTTCACACAGTCGCTGACCTCATCACGCACCTCCGTACTAGTGAGGCCCGCTTCCGTGCCGCCATGCCTGCTGAGTTCCTTGCCACGCACCCCCCTCCACTCTGGCTCACTCTCTATCACCTAGTCACCCGCCTCCCTGACACACTGCGTGCTGTCAGGGACCACTTCCTAGCTCGTTGCCCCACTGAGCTCACCATTGCCCTCCTCGAGAAGGAGCTACTTGCAGCTGAGGCTAGCATAGTCGCTGTAGGTGCCTCTCGTGGCGACCCCCGTACCCCGTTCTTTGAGGGGTGTTCTCCTTCCCCCCTTCTTCCCTCTGTCGCCTCTGCTGCTGCTGTCGACCTTCTTGGTACTGAGAAGGTCGGCGCTGCGTCTGCCTCGAGCGGACGCCGCAGCGGCAAGGGCAAAGGGGGCAAGGGTAGTGGCGGTGACGGCGGGGGAGGCGGCGGTGGGGGCGGTGGAGGCAGTGGGGGTGGTGGCTCGGCTGGAGGGGCGAGTGGTCGCGGTGGGGGTGGTGGCGGCAGCGGCGGGGGAGGTGGCAGGAGTGGAGGCGGCGGTTGGGGTGGCGGTGGACGAGGCGGCGGCAGGGGTTGGGGTGGTCGAGGAGGTGGCAGCGGTGGTGGTGGCCGTGGAGGCGCTGGCGGTGGCCAGGGCCAGCAGCACACTCTCTCGCCCCAGGAGGTCCGTGAGTGGTACTCTCAGCACGGGGGTGGGGGTGGTCTTAGCTGCACGTACGTCATTCGCACTGGTGACCGCACTGGTCAGCAGTGTGGACGACCGCACGCCACACAGCGCTGCTTCTCTCGTCTCGACGACGCTTGGCGTGTTCAGTTCCCTCAGGCCACTGAGCTGCCCCGCTGGCTTGATCTCCTGAAGAAGGGGATTGATATCTATGCTCTAGACTTTGATGCTATTCTATCTGCCATGTATGTGATGTCTACTAGTGGAGAGGGTGCTGAGTACTTGTGTGTGCCGCCCGACCCGGGCATTAGGGCCAGTGCGTCTGCCGCTCCAGGTACTCACGTGTCGGCTACCCCAGGTGCTGGTGAGGCTGCTGCTCTAGGTGCTCGTGTGTCTCCCCCCCTTGGTACTGCGTCGACTGCCGCACTGCACACCTTCACACTGGACTCAGGTGCTTCTCGCTGCTTCTTTCGTGACCGCACTGCCCTTGAGCCGCTTGCTCGACCAGTTGCTGTCTCCCTTGCTGACCCCTCTGGGGGTCCGGTCATTGCGACCTCTTCCACTGTCCTTCCCTGCCCTGCGGTCCCGTCGGGCACACTGTCAGGTCTCCACCTCCCCTCGTTCTCTACGAACTTGGTGGCAGGCTGTGCACTCCAGGACGGGGGTGTTCACCAGTTCACCCCTGCCTACGAGCGCGTGACACACTGCACGTGTGCTCGTACGGGCCGTCACTTGGCTACCTTCACTCGGCAGCCGGGGTCGGACCTGTACACACTGACTACTGAGTCCCCTCAGGTTGCTGCGACTGCGTCCGCGTCCGCGTCAGGTCAGCTGTCCGCCCCCTGCTCGTGTCGCTCTTTGGCACACGAGACTGTCCTCTGGCACCACCGCCTTGGCCACCCGTCTGTGCAGCGGCTTCGTGCCATGCACTCCAGGTACCTTGTCTCTGGCCTGCCCAGGGTCCTTCCTCCCCTCCCACCCTCGCCTGCTCCTACCTGTCTCCCCTGTGTCGAGGGACGGCAGCGCGCCGCTCCTCACTCCTCCTCGTTCCCCCCGACGACTGCTCCCTTGCAGACACTCCACATGGACGTGTGGGGCCCAGCCCGCGTCCGTGGTCAGGGTCAGGAGAGGTACTTCCTGATAGTTGTTGACGACTACTCGCGCTACACCTCGGTCTTCCCCTTGCGCACCAAGGGTGAGGTCCCTGATGTCTTGATCCCTTGGATCCGCAGAGCCCGTCTCCAGCTCAGCGAGCGTTTTCACTCGGACTTTCCTGTCCTGCGCTTGCACTCTGACAGAGGTGGTGAGTTCTCCTCCGACCTCTTGGCAGCCTACTGTGCTGAGCACGGCATTGAGCAGTCGTTCACGCTTCCGGCTTCTCCACAGCAGAATGGGGTTGCGGAGCGCCGCATTGGCCTGGTCATGGAGGTCGCCCGTACCTCCTTGATCCATGCGGCTGCCCCCCACTTTCTGTGGCCGTTTGCGGTCCGGTACGCTGCGCATCAGCTCAACCTCTGGCCCCGTGTCTCCTTGCCGGAGACCTCGCCCACGCTACTGTGGACGGGGGAGGTTGGCGATGCGTCGCGTTTCCGGGTCTGGGGGTCTCGAGCTTTTGTCCGCGATTCGTCTGCGGACAAGCTCTCCTCCCGTGCTGTTCCCTGCGTCTTCCTCGGCTTTGTCCCGGACGCGTCTGGTTGGCAGTTTTACCACGCCACCTCGCGCCGAGTCTTGCCCTCCCAGGACGTCACTTTTGACGAGTCCGTCCCCTACTACCGCCTCTTCCCCTACCGCACTGCCCCGCTCCCCCCCCCGCCTCTCTTCCTCTCGCCAGGTGCTGCTGTTGCAGACCCCCTCCCCCCTCAGGGTGCCGCTCCCTCAGGTGTGTCTCAGGTAGACCCGGTTGAGCCTGTTGAGGTAGCTGTCGACTCTCGTCCTGCTGGGGGTGCTGAGCCTGGGGGTGCTGAGCCTGGGGGTGTGGAGCCTGGGGGTGTGGAGCCTGGGGGTGTGGAGCCTGGGGGTGTGGAGCCTGGGGGTGTGGAGCTTGAGGGTGCTGAGCTTGGGGGTGTGGAGCCTCGTGGTACTGAGCTGCGGAGTCCGGAGTCTGGGGGTTCTGCGTCTGGAGGTACGAGGTATGGGAGTCCTGCACCTGGAGGAGCCCTCTCCTCGGAGCAGCTACGTGCGTGGTACTTAGAGTACTGCAGCCTCCGGAGAGGTACCGCTCGAGCCGGACGTACTACTGGGACTGGTGCTAGTACTTCTTCTCCCGTTCGGCAGCTCCCCTCCCGCGAGCGGATCCGTGAGTGGTACGAGCGGCGCTGCACTCTTCGGAGTGGCGTGCCTCGTGTTACGAACCCCGCTGCTGTTGGAGCTGCTGCTGGTGCTGAGGACCCGGGCGTTGGAGCTGCTGCTGGTGCTGAGGACCCGGGCGTTGGAGCTGCTGCTGGTGCTGAGGACCCGGGCGTTGGAGCCGCTGCTGGTGCTGAGGACCCGGGCGTTGGAGCTGCTGCTGGTGCTGAGGACCCGGGCGTTGGAGCCGCTGCTGGTGCTGAGGACCCGGGCGTTGGAGCTGCTGCTGGTGCTGAGGACCCAGGCGTTGGAGCTACTGCTGGTGCTGAGGACCCGGGCGTTGGAGCTACCGCTGGTGCTGAGGACGTGGGCGCTGGAGCTGCTGCTGGTGCTGCGGACCCTGGTGCGGGTGTCCCTGCTGGCTCTGGTGTCGCTGCTCGGTCTCAGCCGTACTTTGTTCCGCTCCTTCAGCAGGTTCTTGGTCAGCTTCCTCCTCCTTTTCCTCCTCCCTCCTTAGAGTGTCCTCAGCCGGTCCAGCTGCAGTCGGCGTTACCGTCTGCCTCCTCTCTCCTTGGTCCTGCTCCTTACACTGGTCCGACTGGAGGTCTTACTGAGCGGCGTGAGCCTGCGTCTCGTCCTGCGTCGCCTGAGTCTCGTCCTGGGTCGCCTGTCCGCACTGCTCTCTCTAGTCGTCGAGTCCAGCGTCAGCGTCTTCCTGCTGTCCCAGGCACTCACCGGATGGCGCTTCGTCCGTCCACTGCTCCACAGCGTGTCCCACTGCCGTCTCCTCCTGCTTCCTCTCTTCCTGTTCTTCCTGACCCTGGGTCAGACTCTCTTCGTGCTACCAGTCCTGCTGTCACGCGTCTCCTGGCCACTGTTGTCACTGACCCTTCCTTTGAGTCTGCTGCTGCGTCTGCCTTAGTTGCTGAGCTTGTCGACTTTGCTGCTCGCTGTCGTCTAGACTACGCTGCTAGCCTAGTTGCTGAGTCTGAGTCTGTCTGTCCTCCGTCCGTCGGGGGTGAGTGTGCTCTTGGCACTGACGTCCTTGAGGACAGGCAGGAGGAGTTCCAGTGCTTTGCTGCCGCTTTGCCCCATCTCGTGTCCATGCTTGTTGCCCCTGAGGGAGACCCGGATGCACCAGACATCCCGACCCCACGCTCTTACGCAGAGGCGATGGCCGGTCCCTACTCCTCTCAGTGGCAGTCAGCCATGGATACAGAGATGGCTTCCTGGAAGTCCACAGGCACCTACGTCGACGAGGTTCCCCCGCCTGGGGCGAACATCGTCAGTGGCATGTGGATTTTCAGGGTGAAGCGGCCGCCGGGTTCTCCGCCTGTCTTCAAGGCGCGTTACGTTGCACGAGGCTTCAGTCAGCGCGAGGGAGTTGACTTCTTCCAGACCTTCTCCCCGACCCCGAAGATGACCACTCTTCGGGTTCTGCTGCACGTCGCCGCTCAGCGTGACTACGAGCTCCACTCGCTTGACTTCAGCACTGCTTTCCTGCAGGGCAGCCTGCACGAGGAGATCTGGCTGCGCCGTCCACCTGGCTTCACTGGGTCGTTCCCTCCTGGTACCCAGTGGAGCCTCCGACGGCCAGTCTACGGTCTCCGCCAGGCGCCTCGTGAGTGGCACGACACACTGAGGACTACGCTTGCGGCTCTTGGGTTCGCGCCTTCTACTGCTGACCCGTCGCTGTTTCTACGCACCGACACCTCACTGCCGCCGTTCTACGTCCTTGTGTACGTCGACGACTTGGTCTTTGCTACTGCTGACACTGTGGCACTCGCCCACGTGAAGTCGGAACTGCAGAAGAGACACACGTGCACAGACCTGGGTGAACTGACAAGCTATCTTGGCTTGCGGATCACCCGGGACAGAGCACGCCGCACCATCACCTTGACTCAGTCACACATGGTGCAGCAGGTCCTTCAGCGCTTCCGCTTCACGTACTCCTCGCCTCAGCCCACTCCTCTGCCTACCGGTCACTCGCTCTCAGCTCTGCCTTCGGATGAGTCCGTAGAGCCGAGTGGCCCGTATCCAGAGCTTGTGGGTTGCCTCATGTACCTGATGACCTGCACTCGACCAGACCTTGCATACCCTCTCAGCATTCTTGCACGCTATGTCGCTCCCGGCCGTCACCGGAAGGAGCACATGGATGCAGCTAAGAGGGTGTTGCGCTACTTGTGCAGTACGTCGGGCATGGGGCTAGTGCTTGGAGGGCGAGTCCCAGTTGTTCTCACTGGGCACTCAGACGCTTCTTGGGCAGACGACCAGGCTACTCAGCGGTCGTCTCAGGGTTACTCCTTCAGTCTTGGCTCTGGTTCTGTTTCTTGGCGTTCTACTCGCTCTTCTTCTGTTCTCAGCTCCAGTTGTGAGGCTGAGATCTACGCCACAGCCATGGCGGCCCAGGAGCTACGCTGGCTCACCTACTTGCTGACCGACCTTGGAGAGCAGCCTCGTTCTCCTCCAGTGCTGTACGTCGACAACAAGGCAGCCATTGCCTTGTGTGAGGAGCACAGACTGGAGCACAGAACGAAGCACATTGCTCTGCGTTACTTCCTCGCTCGAGAGCTGCAGCAGCGTGGTCAGCTTCGCCTGCGTTACGTGGCCTCTGAGGCCAACACTGCTGATGTGTTCACCAAGGCGCTTCAGCCTTGTGACCATCAGCGCTTTTGCACTCTTCTAGGCCTTGTGCCTACTGGACCTCACTTGCTTACTTCTTGAGTCTGTTGTACTGTGATCTCTATATATAAACCTGCATGTGAACTGGTCTTGTGACCACTTGCTTGTGCTCGGAATTTGTGTGGTATCCTTGAGATCCACCCTGAGCTTGTTTTGCCTTGCTTTGCCTTGACTGGTCTTGTGACCCCTAGTTCTCTCCCACTTTGCCTATGGGGGTGTGTCAAACATTATATATGTTGTGTTAGTTTAGGCTACAGTGGGTTAGCCTATAGGGGGTACACAATTCTAGGGTTAGGTACTTGTACTCTTTTCATTGCTAGTTCATTCGTTCCTGTTCAGTGATTCCAACAGTGTCGTCAGCTCCGCCTTTCCTACGTGGCCTCGCGGGCCAACACTGCTGATGTGTTCACCAAGGCCCTTGGGTCTGGTGATCATTAGCGTTTCTGCACTGCTCTTGGGCTTGTGCCCACTGTGCCTCACTTGCTGGTTGCTTGACTTGCTCTTGTTGTACACTGATATATATCTTTATACCTGCTTTGCTAGGTTGTGATCAGTGTACTGCCTTGCTATTATAACTCTGCATGTGACTGGCCTTGTGGCCGCTTGCTTGTGCTCGGATTGTGTGGTGTCCTTGAGATCCACCCTGAGGTTTGCTTTGCTTTGCTCTATTGTCTTGCTTGACTGGTGGTGTGACCGTCTTGTTGTCCCCCACTTGGCCTATGGAGGTGTTGTCCTTCAGCGCTTTGGCTTCCAGTTCTCCTCGCCACAGCCCACTCCTCTGTCTACCAGCCACTCGCTCTCAGCTCCACCTTCGGACGAGTCTGTAGAGCCGAGTGGTCTGTACCCAGAGCTTGTGGGTTGCCTCATGTACCTGATGACTTGCATACGACCTGACCTCGCGTACCCTCTCAGCCTTCTGGCTCGCTACGTGGCTCCCGGTAGGCACCGAAAGGTGCACTGGGATGCTGCGAAGAGGGTACTGCGTTACCTGTGTAGTACGTCGAGCATGGGGCTTGTGCTTGGAGGACGGGGTCCAGTTGTTCTCAATGGTCACGCAGACGCCTCCTGGGTTGACGACTCACCTACGCAGCGGTCGTCACAGGGTTACACCTTCAGTCTTGGTTCCGGCTCTGTTTTTTTTGGCGGTCTACCCGCTCGTCTTCGGTTCTCAGCTCCATTTGTGAGGCTGAGATCTACGCCGGGGCCATGGCTGCTCAGGAGCTCCGCTGGCTCACCTACCTGCTGACCGACTTGGGAGAGCAGCTTCGTTCGCCTCCAGTTCTGTACGTAGACAACAAGGCCATGATTGCCTTGTGTCAGGAGCACAGAATGGAGCACATAACGAAGCACATCGCTCTGCGATACTTCCTTGCTCGAGAGTTGCAGCAGCGTGGCCAGCTTCGTCTTGCGTACGTGGCCACTCGGGCCAACACTGCTGATGTCTTTACCAAGGCACTTCCGCCTGGTGATCATGAGCGCTTTGCTATTGTACTAGGCCTTGTGCCTACTTTGCCTCACCTGCTTACTGCTTGACTCTGCTTGTACTGTGATTTCTATATATACCTGCATGCTTCCACTTGCTAGGGTATGATCACTGTATTGTTTGTTCTCTTTATATAACTCTGCATGTGAACTGGCCTTGTGGCCCTTTGCTTGTGCTCGGACTGTGTGGTGACTTTGTGATCCACCCTGAGCTTGCTTTGCTTTTCTTGACTGGTCTTGTGACCACTTGTTCTCCCCCACTTTGCCTATGGGGGTGTGTCAAACTTATATGCTGCACATTGTGTAGTCTGTAGTGGGGTAGCCTATATGGGGTACAACACAACTCAGGGTTAGTACTTGTACTCATCTTGCTGCTAGTTCATCCCATTCTCATTCGTTACTTTGACAGGAAGGGCCCTTGGGAGAGCTGCCTGTGCGATTTGTAACGGTAGAGCCCAAGAGGGCATACCAGGCTGTGGGGGAGCTGCTGACTGGAGAGCAGCAAGCAGAGGAGCAGGGAGGAACAGCAGGGTTGAAGGGGGGACCCATAATGAGGTGGATGGATGAGCCAAAGCGGCAGAGTGATTGGCAGCAGCCCATCCACTTGGTGGAGTTGTTTGGAGGGATAGGGGAAGGCCTGTCCGCGGTGAAAAGGAGCCAGTGGTGAGGAATATGGTGGAACACCATGCATGGAAGCTGCAAGCAGATTTCCCAGACTTACTGAGTGGGAGGGTGGTTCAAGAAGCCATGGGAGGAGCCGTCCATGATGTGCAGGAGATAGGCGAGGCAGAGGTGGCGAGCTGGGGGCAGGTGGATTTGCTGGTGGTGGGGTGGGAATGCCAAGGGGTGTCGTGGGCAGGCAAAGGGAGGGGAGGGGAAGATCACAGGACCAAGTTGATGGGAGACTTGTTCCGCATCCTGGAATGGCTACAGGAAAGGCAGGGCAGGGTGGCGTACCTGCTGGAAAACTTGGACCTGGAAGGAGACAGCAGAGAGCCGATCCGATTAGTGAGAGAGAGAATCAAGGGGCAGCTGGGGGAAGGGGTGAGCTGTGATGCGGTCAAAACAGGGTCTTACGCACACTGGCTCATAATATACTGGCAGAATGTGGTCCCTGCCGTGAAGTTGCAAGCAGAGGTGAATGGGGTGAAGCGAGCAGCAGAGAGGAAGGTACGGGACATCCTAGCACCAGGGCGGACTCCAGCGCCAGTGTGTCGCAAGAGCTACAACCGGCATTATCCGTGCAACCAAGTAGGGCAAGAGAGGCGAGACCTGCCCACTCTGTTGTCGTATGCAGGAGCGGCTGGGTACAAGTGGGAAGCAGGGATGCCCGGGCCGGGAATGGTGTATGATCACAGGAGACAGAGATGGGAAGAGCCCACGGCACTAGAACGAGAGCTGGCCATGGGGTATGGGGAAGATGTGACAGCAGCACCAGGGGCGAGCGAGGCGGATAGAAGGAGGGCTCTGGGGAATGCGATGGATGGCCACGTACTGAGGTGGCTGATCCAGCGGATGTGGCGAGAGACGGTCGCGAGCTGGGTGTATGAGGAAGAAAAGGGAGAAATGGAGGCAGTGCCTCGGGGGGCATGGAGCTGCCAGAAGAGGGAGGAGGAGAGATGGGAGGTGAGGGAAGCGATGAGCAAGGAGGGGAAGGAGGTCATGCAGGAGCTGCTGGCCAGGCACAAGAAGTGCTTCGCCTTCACCATGCAGGAACTGGGGAGGTGCAAGGTGAAGGAGGTGGAGCTGAAGCTGAGCAGCACTGAACCAGTGTTTCACCGCATGAGGAAGATGCCGCACGGGGACGAGGAAATCTGTAAGGAGAAGATCAAAGAGCAAGCAGGATTGATTAGGAGGTCAGAATCGGAATACGCCAGACCAACGGTGGTGGCAGCCCGGCGGGACCTGACAGGGGAGGTGCTGAGCAGGAGGATGTGCGGGGACTACAGGGCACTCAACAAGATCACAATAGCGGACAGGTACCCGATGCCAATGGCGTGAGAAATCTTTAAGCTAGCAGAAGGGTTGTTCTTCACGACTCTGGACCTGCGGCAAGGGTTCAACCAGATCAAGATCAGAGACGAGTACATGAAGAAGACAGCCTTTCATGGGCCAAGCGGGCTGTATGAATGATTATACATGCCATTTGGGTTGAGGAACGCCTCAGCCGTGTTCCAGAGGGCCATGGACAGCGTGCTGCGAGGAGTGGAGTGTGCGGCCTGCTACATTGACGATGTGGTGATATTCAGCACGACCGAGCAGCAGCACCTGCAGGATGTGGAGAGGACCTTGACAGCGATAGAAGCGGCATGACTCACCTGCCACCCGAAGAAATGAAGATGGGTGGAACAGACAGTGCAATGTTGGGGGTATGAGGTGAAAGGGGGGCAGATAGGGATACAACAGGCCAAGGTGGAGGTCCTGGATAGGCTGAGGGAGCCTAAGGACAAGTCTGGACTGAGAGCAGTGCTGGGCTTCTTGAGCTAATATAGGTGGTTTGTGCCTAATTTCAGCAAGAGAGCAACGGTACTGAACGGGCTATTGCGGGAAGACAAGGCGTGGGAGTGGGGAGAAGCACAAAAGGGGGCACTGCAGGACTTAATGACAGCAGTGAAGACCGCAACGGTGCTCAAGCTGCCCACTGCCGATCAACCGTTCACGCTCTACACCGACTGGAGAAGTCAAGGGATGGGGGGGATACTCTACCAGAAGGTGGAAGGAGAAGAGAAGGTGGTGGCATATGCGAGCAGGAGCTGCAACTCGGCGGAAGCACAGTACAGCTCTTACATAGGGGAAGGGTTGGCAACCGTGTGGGCTGTGGGGCATTTCAGGGTGTACCTGCAAGGGAGGGAGTTCACCTTGGTGACGGATCACCAGCCACTGACTTGGCTAAGCCGGGGGGGTAAGCAGTATATTGTGCTCATGGTGGAGCACGTGAGCAAGTGGCTGGAGGTGAGGGCGGTCCCGAGCAAGAGCTCAAGGCATGTGGCAGCAGCGTTCAAAGAGCAGGTGATATGCAGATTCGGGGCATGTGCAGAGGTCCTCACGGACCAGGGAATCGAGTTCCAAGGGGAGTTCAAGAAGCTGTTGGAGGAGACAGGGATCACCCACAGGCGCACTTCCCGGTACCACCCACAGAGTGAAGGGCTGACAGAGCGCCTGGTGCAGACCCTGAAGCGGGGACTACGAGTATATGGGGAGAAGAGGAAGCGGGATTGGGATGAGGAGCTGCACTGGATTGCAGCAGGGTACAGGTTTGGGAAACAGGCGGCCCTGAGAGATCACTCTCCATATAGTCTCCTGTATGGATGTAAACCGCTGCTGCCGGTGGGAGCAACCCGGGTCCTCACAGACACAGTGACGGCAGGCACCATAGAGAACTGGGTAGCTTTGTCAAAAGCCAGGGCAAGGTACCTGCAGGTCATGAAGCCAGCTGCATTGGAAAACCTCCACACAGCACACCTGAGAGATGCTCGGCGCTATGAGCAGCGGCAGCAGTAAGGGGCGGGGGGAAGAGCAAAGAAGGGAGTGAGTCAAGGACAAGAGGTGTACCTGAAACAGGCAAAGCAAGATACCCTGGATGTTGGGGTGGGCTCTGAGAAGTGGAGAGTGAGGGAGGTACGTCCCTCAGGGGTACTAGTGCTGGAAAATGAGAAGGGAGCAGTTCTGAAGGAGCACCAGAGTAACACGGCCATGGTGAAGGGGGGCAAGCCTCAACAGGATGGTCCTGTGACACGAGCTCAAGCAGCTCGAGAACGAGCACAGGAGGGGGCAGTAGATGAGTGAGGCTAGACAAGAGTGAAAGTAGGAGAAGAGCAGGTGCAGGAAGAAGAGACGGCAGGAGAAGAGCAGGTGCAAGAAGAAGACCAAGGTACAAGAAGAAGGTTCTCCGCCACCGGTTCTACCAACAAGCCGGTTACCAAATGATCAGTTGAACCAACAAGCCGGTTGGACCAATTGGTCAGCTCGACCAAGAAGGCAGTTGGACCAACTTGTCAGTTGGACCAACATGCCGGATGGACCAGCTGATCCGTTGGACCAATAAGCCAGTTGGACCAACTAATCTGTAGGACCTACATGCCAGTAGGACCAACAGATCGGTTTGACCAACAAGCCGGTTGGACAAACTGATGAGTTAGACCAACAAGACACTAAGACCAGCTGATGAGTTAGACCAACAAGCTAGTTCGACCAACTTATCAGTTGGACCAACAAGCCGGTTGGACAAACTGGTCGGATGAACCAACAAACCGGTTGGAACAAGTGATCAGTAGGACCAACAAGCCGGTTAGACCAAGTGGTCAGTTAGACCAACAAGCCGGTGGGACCAACTGATGTGCAGGACCAACAAGCAGAATGACCAACTGATCTGTTGAACCAACAAGCGGGTTTGACCAACTGATCATTTGGACCAACAAGCCGGTTGGACCAACTGATCAGTTGGACAAACAAGCCTGTTGGACCAACTGTTCGATTGGACCAACAAGCCGGTAGGACCAATTGGTCAGTTGGCCCAACAAGCCGGTAAGACCCACTTGTTTGTTGGATCAACAAGCTGGTTGGACCAACTGATCAGTTGGACCAATAAGCCGGTTGGACCTGCTGATCATTTGGACCAACAAGCCGGTTGGACCAACTGATCTGTTGGACCAACAAGCCGCTTGGACAAACTGATCAGTTGGACCAATAAGCCGCCTCGACCAAGTGGTCAGTTGGACAAACAAGCCGGTCGGACCAGCAAGCCCGTTAGACCAAGTGGTTAGTTGGTCCAAGAAGCTTGTTGGTCCAACAAGCTTGTTGGTCCAAGGGGTCAGTTGGTCCAACAAGCCAGTTGGTAAAAGTTCTCGGTTTGACAAACAAGACAGTTAGATCAACTGATGTGTTGGTTGACCAACAGACTTGTTGGACCAACAAGCGTTTGGACCAACTGATCTGTTGGACCAGCAAGCCGGTTGGACCAACTGGTCGGTTGGACCAACTAGTCAGTTGGACCAACAATCCGGTCGGACCAACTGATCTGTTGGACCAACAATCCGGTTGGACCAACTCGTTGGTTGGACCAACAAACCGGTAGGTCAAACTAGTTGGTTGGACCAACAAGCTGGTTGGACCAAGAAGTCGGCTCGACCAAGGCCGGGCCGGTTGGACCAACTAGTCAGTTGGACCAACAAGACGGTTGGACCCACTGATCAATTGGTCCAACAAGCCGGTTGGACCAACTGATCTTTTGGACCAACAAGCCGGTTGGACCAATTGGTCGGTTGGACCAACAAGACGGTTGGTCCTACTGGTCGGTTGGACCAACAAGCTGATTGGACCAATCGGTCGGTTGGACCAAGGCCGGTTGGACCAACTTGTCAGTTGGACCAACAAGCGGGTTGGACGAACTGATCTACTGGACCAAAAAGCCGATATGACAAACAAGTGAGTTGCACCAACAAGCCCAATGGACGAACAGGTCAGTTTGACCAACAAGCCGGTTGGACCAACTGATCTGTTGGACCAAGAAGCCTGTTGGATGAACTGATCAGTTGGACCAACAAGCCAGTTCCAAGAAGCCTGTTGGATGAACTGATCAGTTGGACCAACAAGCCAGTTGGACCAACAATCTGGTTGGACCAGTTGATAGGTTGGACTAACAAGCCGGTTGGACCAACTGGTCGGTTGGAGCAACAAGCCGGTTGAACCAAGTGGTCAGTTTGACAAACAAGTCGGTTGGACCAACAAGCCGGTTGGACCTGTCAGGATACTGAACGAGAATGAATGAACTATGAAAGATTTGGGTACAAGTACTACAGCCTACACAATGTAAGCACTATAACATTTTGACACACCCTGATAGGCAAAGTGGGGAAGAACAAGTGGTCATAAGACCAGTCAAGAAAAGCAAAGCAAGCTCAGGGTGGATCACGAAGTCACCACACATTCCGAGCACAAGCAAATGGCCACAAGGCCAGTTCACATGCAGAGTTATACAAAAGAGAACAAATAGTACAGTGATCATACCCTAGCAGGTATAAGCATGCAGGTATATATATATATCACAGTACAAGCAAAGTCACGCATTGAGCAAGTGAGGCAAAGTAGGCACAAGGCCTAAAACAGTACAGAAGCGCTGATGATCACGATACTGAAGTGCCTTAGTGAATATATCAGCAGTGTTGGCCCTAGTGGCCATGTACGCAAGACGAAGGTGGCCACGCTGCTGCAACTCTCGAGCAAGGAAGTATCGCAAAGCGATGTGCTTCGTTCTGTGCTCCAGTCTGTGCTCCTTACACAAGGCAATCATGGCCTTGTTGTCTACGTACAGAACTGGAGAAGAACGAGGCCGCTCTCCCAAGTCAGCCAGCAGTTAGGTGAGCCAGCGTAACTCCTGTGCAGCCATGGCCCCTACGTAGATCTCAGCCTCACAACTGGAACTAAGAACAGAAGACGAGCGGGTAGACCGCCAAGAAATTGAGCCGGAGCCAAGGCTGAAAGTGTAACGCAGTGATGACCGCTGCGTAGCCAAGTCGTCAACCCAAGAAGCATCTGAGTGTCCAGTGAGGACAACTGGACCCCGTCCTCCAAGCACGAGCCCCATGCCCGATGTACTGCACAAGTAGCGCAACACCCTCTTAGCGGCCTCCTTGTGCTCTGGTCGGTGTCTCCTGGGCGCAACGTAGCTTGCCAGGATGCTAAGAGGGTCGGCAAGGTCAGGTCGAGTGCAGGTCATCAGGTACATGAGGCAGCCCACAAGCTCTCGATACGGGCCACTCGGCTCTACGGACTCGTCCGACGGTGGAGCTGAGAGCGCGTGACCGGTAAGCAGAGGAGTGGACTGTGGCGAGGAGTACCGGAAGCCGAAGCGCTAAAGAACCTGGTGCACCATGTGTGACTGAGTCAGGGTGATGGTGCGCTCTGCTCTGTCTCGGGTGATCTGCAAGCTAAGATAGCTATGCGGCTCACCTAGATCAGTGCAGGTGTGTCTCTTCTACAGCTCCGACTTCACAAGGGCCAGTGCCTCAGTGTCTGCAGTGGCAAAAACCAAGACGTTGATGTTCACGAGGATGTAGAACGGCGGCAGTGAAGTGTCGGTGCGTAGAAACAGCGACGGGTCAGCATTCGAAGGAGCAAAACCACGAGCCACACGTCGTCCTCAGTGTATCGTGCCACTCGCGAGGCACCTGGCGGAGACCGTAGACTGGCCGCCGGAGGCTCCACTGGGTACCTGCAGGAAACAACCCAGTGAAGCCAGGAGGTCGGCGCAGCCAGATCTCCTCGTGTAGGCTGCCCTGCAAGTCAAGAAAGTGCAGCTCGTAGTCACGCTGAGTAGCGACGTGCAGCAGAACCCGAAGAGTGGTCATCTTCGGGGTAGGGGAGAAGGTCTGAAAAAAGTCAACTCCCTGTCGCTGACTAAAGACTCGTGCAGTGTAACAGGCCTTGAAGACAGGCGGAGAACCCGGCGGCCGCTTCACCATGAAAATCCACATGCCATCGATTATGTCGCCCCGGAAGGGGGAACTGTGTCGACGTAGGTGCCTGTGGACTTCCAAGATGCCATCTCTGCGTCCATGGCTGTCTGCCACTGAGAGGAGTAGGGACCCGTAATCGCCTCTGCGTAAGAGCGCGGGGTCGGGATGTCTGGTGCATCTGGGTCTCCCTCAGGTGCAAGCAGCATGGCCACGAGATGAGGTACAGCAGCTGCAAGACACTCAAAGTCCTCTTGCTTATCCTCAAGGACGTCCGTGGCAAGAGCACACTCACCCCCAACAGACAGAGGACGATCAGACTCAGACTCTGCAACAAGACTAGTGGCTTAGTCGAGACGACAAGTGGCAGCAAAGTCAACAAACTCAGCAACTAGGGCAGACGCAGTAGCAGATTCAATCGAAGAGTCAGTGAAAACAGTGGCAAGAAGACGAGGGACAGTAGGACTGGCAACATGAGCTAAGTCAGACTCATGGTCCGGAACGTCAAGAAGAGAGGACGCAGGAGGAGACAGCAAGGGAACTCGCAGTGGAACAAAGGAAGGACGAAGTGCCATAACGTGAGTGCCAGGGACAGGAGGAGGAAGCGGACGAGGAACACAACGACCAGTGCGAACAGCGCGAACAGGTGAGGCAGGATGAGACTCAGGCTCACGATGCTCTGTAAGAGAGTCTGTGTGCTCAGCGTAAGTAGAAGGAGCAGGCAGTGGGGAGTCTTACTGTAACAGTGGCTGCGACTGGTGAGGCGGTGGACACAGCAAGCTAGGAGTAAGGCCATTAGAAGACGGGAGACTAAGAACCTAGCAAAGGACCGAGTCATAATGCGGCAGAGACGACGATGGCGGCGGAATGAAAAGCGGGCGCCGCTACACACTGCCTCCAGCACCAGGATTGCTAGCTCCAGCACCCCCAGCGCCAGCACCTCCAGCTCCAGGGTCTTCAGCTCCAGTGCCTCCACCTCCAGCGCCTCCAGCGCCAGTGCCTCCAGCTCCAGTGCCTCCAGCGCCAGGGTCTCCAGCTCCAGCTCCTCCAGCTCCAGCGCCTCCAGCGCTAGTTTCTCTAGCTCAAGAGTCTCCAGCTCCAGCTCCTCCTGCTCCAGCAGTAACTCCGGCACCTCCAACACTAGTAGCTCTAGGACCTCCAGCTCCAGTGCCTCCAGCGGCAGAGCCTCCAGCTCCTGCAGCGCTACTCCTAAGGCATGTGCGCTGAGCAAATTACTCGGCAGCTACTGCGGTCAGAGAGGCTCCTGCCGAGGAGACAGTTGTGGCGAGGCACCCGTAGGACCTCCGGCAGACACAGTACCCCTAGGCTCAGCACCCCCACACTCTGCACCCTCAGACTCAGTACCCCCAAGCTCCGCACCCTCAGGCTCAGTACCCTTAGGCTCCGCACCCCCATGCTCAGCACCCTCTTACTCAGCACCCCCAGGCACCGCACCCTCAGGCTCCGCACTCGCAGGCTCAGCACCCCTAGACACAGTACCCCCAGACGCAGCACCCCCAGACGCAGCACCTCTAGCAGCACCTGAGTCTACATCGACCTCGACAGGTACAATCCCGGGGAGTGGGTCTACTTGAGACACACCTTAGGGAGCAGGACCCTGGGGGAAGAGGGGGTCTACCAAAGGGGGACCTGGAGCAAGGAAGAGCGGCGGGGGGGGGAGAGGGGGAGTGCGGTAAGGGAAGAGACGGTAAAAGGGAACCGACTCGTCAAACGTGACGTCCTGAGAGGGGACGACACGGCGCGCGGTGGGGTGGTAAAACTGCCTGCTAGGCGCATCAAGGGGAAAGCCAAGGAAGACGCAAGGAATAGCACGGGAGGAGAGCTTGTCCACGGAAGTATCGCGGACAAAGGCACGAGAGCCCCAGCCCGGAACACCGACGCATCGCCAACCTTCCCCGTCCAAATGCAGTGTAGGCGAGGTCTCTGGCAAGGAGACACGGGCCCAGAGGTTGAGCTTATGTGCAGCGTACCGGACCGCAACAGCCACAGAAAATGGGGAGCAGTCGCATGGATCATGGAGGTACGAGCCACCTCCATGACAAAGCCAATTCGGCGCTTAGCAACCCCATTTTTCTGCGGGGAGGTCGGAAGGGTAACCAATTGGAGAATGCCCTCCCCACGACAAAAGTCCCGTAAGAGGTCGGAGGAGAACTCACCACCTCTGTCTGAGTGCAGACGCAGGACAGGAAGGTCCTCACGGAACTGCTCACGGAGCTGGAGACGGACTGCGCGGATCCAAGCGATTAAGACATCAAGGACCTCACCCTTGCTGCGCAAGGGGAAGACCGTGGTGTAACGCGTGTAGTCGTCAACAACCAGCAAGAAGTAGCGCTCGCGGTCATGTCCACTGACGTGGGCTGGGCCCCACACATCCATGTGGAGAGTCTGCAGGGGAGCAGTCGTGGGGGAAAAGAGGAGTGAGGAGTGGCGCGCTGCCGCCCCTCGACGCAAGGAATTCAAGGCGGGGTAGGCGAGGGCGGGACGGGAGGCAGAGACCTGGGAAGACCAGAAACAAGGAGGCGGGAATGCATGCCACGAAGGCGTGGCAGGGAGGGGTGACCAAGGCGGCGGTGCCACAGGAGAGTCCGGTGCGACAGGAGGCGACACGAGATGGGGGCTGCTACCAGACGTGACGCGGACATCTAAGCAGACGTAGCTACCTGAGGAGGCTCAGCAGTCAGTGTGTACAGACTCGACCCAGGCCGACGAGTGAACGTTGCCAGGTGACGGCCCGTCCGTTTGCAGATCGACACACGCTGACCCCCAGGAGTGGTGGTAGTGACCATCGCATCCTGGAGGGCAGCAGTACTCACCAAGTTCGTAGAGAACGAGGGGAGGTGAAACCTGAGAGTGAGCCGGACGGAACCGCCGGACACGAGAGAACAGTGGAGGAACGTGCAGGAACTGGGCCCCCTGAGGGGTCAGCAAGTCTGATTGGAAGAGGTGCAGGGAGTGGAGTGAGGGTGCTACTGTCGCGAAAGAAACAGCGGAAAGCACATGAGTCAAGTGTCAAGGTGTGCAAGGCCTCAGCACGTGTGGTACCAGGGAGAGCAGACTCACTAGCACCTAGAGCAGCAGCTACTATTCCTGGGTCAGGCGGCACACACAGGTAAAAGTCACCCTCAGTACTAACAGACAAGGCATACATGGCAGCAAGGATAGCAACATAGTCCAGAGCAAAGATATCAACTCCAGACCTAAGCAGGTCTAGCCATCGGGTGCGCTCAGCCTCATCGCCAAACTCTGCGCGCCAAGCGTCGTCAAGGCGGGAGAAGCAGCAGTGCTGAGTGTGAAGCTTCCTGCATGTTTGACCAGCGCAGTCACTTGTGCGAATGACATATGGGCAGCGAACACTACCCCCTGACGCCCCATGCTGAGCAAACCACTCACGAAGTTGCTGAGGCGTAGGGGTCTCGCTCCGACGCTGCTGCTGCTGCCTCTGGCCACTGCCAGAACCTCCCCTCTGAACAGCTCCACCCTGACCGACACTTCTCCCACTACCGCCACAACCGCCACCCCCACCCCCACCGCTGCCACCACCGCCGCCATCGAAGCCCCCACTCCCGCCACCACTCCCACCGCTGCCACCACCTCCGCCACCTCGGAACTCGGAACTCGGCTGGGAGGGCTGAGCGGTAGCGAGCGTCGCTAGTGCGAAGGTGGGTTACCAGGTCAGGAAACAGGTAGGGCAGTATAAGGCGGCCGAGAGCAACAGGGGAGGAGTAACGAGCGACTACAGCATCGTACAGGGCCTTAGCAGTCTTGTGCTGGCCAAAGTGAGCGCGTTCGGCTAATGGCAGATGGTTGCGAACGGCTAGGCGAGCAGCAGCGTCATGGGTAGGCCACTGTTCGCGAGTCGCATTGTCAGCTATGGCAGGAGGGGCGGGAGAGGCTCCAGACGTGTGGTCAAACAACGAAACGCTGTCTCTAGAGTCGCTCAGTAGGTACAGCTTTAAGTCGTCGAGCCACGTATCGAATTGGATCGGACGGCCCTCATGATCGAATGTGAGTACACTGAGAGAAGCCATAGCGGGCAGAGCAAGGCGCCGCGCGACCAGCAGGGCAGCACGCAGGCACAGCGGCGCGCAAGCACTAGGGAGACGTGCACGGCAGGGAGAGGCAGCGCACGGCTAGGGAAGAGTGGCGCGCAGCCAGGGCAGGGCATGGCGGCGGCCAGAAGGGCGGCGCAAAGCAGAGCGGGCAGCAGCAGGGCGGCGCGGGCAGGGCGGTGCGGGCAGCGGTGCGGCTGCCAGCAGGGCGGCGCGCGGGCAGCAGGGCACCGGCCAGCAGGGCTGCGAGCAGCAGGGCGGGCAACAGGAGGGCGGCACGAGCAGCAGGGTGGCGCACAGCAGGGCTGTGCGGGCAGCAGGGCGCCGGCCAGCAGGGCGCCGGCCAGCAAGGCGGCGCACAGCAGGGCGTCGCGGGCAGGGCGGTGCGAGCAGCGGTGCGGCTGCCAGCAGGGCGGCTGCCAGCAGGGCGGCACGCGGGCAGCAGGGTGCCGGCCAGCAGGGCTGCGCGCAGCAGGGCGGGCAGCAGCAGGGCGGTGCGGGCAGCAGGGCGGCTCAGCGCGGGCAGGGCAGGGCGACGCGCAGGCAGCAATGTGGCGCGCGAGCACCAGGGCGACGCGACGGCCAGCACGGCGACGCGACTGACAGGGCAGGGCGAAGCGACAGCAGGCAGGGCGACGCAACGGGCAGGGCAGGGCGATGCGACAGCCAGCAAGGCGACGCGACAAGCAGGGCAGGGCGATGCAACTAGTGGGGCAACGCTCTGTGGTGGGCCCTAAAAAAATCGTTCCTAGAACAGAACCTGCTCTAAAACCATGTCAGAATACTGAACGAGAATGAATGAACTATGAATTTGTTGGGTACAAGTACTAACCCTAATTGAGTTGTACCCCTTATGGGCTACCCCACTACAGCCTACACAGTGTAAGCACTAAAACATTTTGACAGGACTAGCTGATCTGTTGGACCAACAAGTTGGTTTGACCAACTGGTGAGTTGCACCAACAAGCCGGTTGGACCAACTGGTCGGATGGACCAACAAACCGGTTGGATCAAGTGATTAGTTTGACCTACAAGGCGGTTGGACCAACTGATCAGTTGGATCAACAAGCCGGTTGGACCAAGTGGTCAGCTTGACCAACAAGCCTGTTGGACCAACTGATGTGCTGGACCTACAAACCGGTTGACCAACTGATCAGTTGGACCAACAATCCGGTTTGACCAATTGGTGAGTTGCACCAACAAGCTGGTTGGACCAACTGGTCAGTTGGACCAACAAGCCGATTGGACCAAAAGGTCAGTTGGACCAACAAGCCGTTTGGACCAACTAATCTGTTGGACCAACAAGCCATTCAACCAATTGATCAGTTGGCCCAAAAATCTGGTTTACCAACTGATCTGTTGGACCAACAAGCCTGTTCTGTTTGACCAATAAGCCGGTTGGACCAACTGGTCAGTTGGAGAAACAAGCCGGTTGGACCATCTGGTGAGCTGGACCAATAATCCGGTTGGACCAACAAATCAGTTGCACCAACAAGTCAGTTGTACCAATTGGTCGGTTGGACCAACAAACCGCTTGGTCCAACTTGTCGGTTGGACCAACAAGCCGGTTGGACCAATTGGTCGGTTGGACCAACTCATCAGTTGGTCCAACAAGTAGGTTGGACCAATAGATAAGTTGGACCAAAAAGCTGGTTGGACCAACTGGTCAGTTGGACAAATAAGCTGGTTGGACCAAGTGATATATTGGACAAACATGTCAGTTGACCAAGTGATCAGTTGGGCCAACAAGCCGATTGGACCAATTGGTCAGTTGGACCAACAAACCTGTAAGACCAACTGGTCAGTTGGACCAACAAGGCGGTAGGACCAACTGGTCAGTTGGACCGACAAGCTCGTTGGACCGACTGGTTAGTTGGACCAACAAACCAGTTGGACCAATTGATCAGTTGGACCAACAAAACGATTGGACAAAGTGGTCAGTTGGACCAACAAGCCGGTTGGACCAAGTGATCGGTTTGACCAACAAGCTGGTTGGACCAAGTGGTCAGTTGGTCCAACAAGCCAATTGGACAAAATGACTAGTTGGTCAAACAAGTCGGTTGGACCAAGTGGTCAGTTGGTCTAACAAGCCGGTTGGACCAAGTGGTCAGTTGGTCCAACAAGCCGGTTGGACCAACTGATAAGTTGGACCTACAAGCCGGTTTAACAAAGTGATCAGTTGGACCAACAAGCCGGTTGGACGAAATGATCCGTTGGACCAACAAGCCGGTTGGACCTATTGGTCAGTTGGCCCAACAAGCCGGTTGGATCAAGTGGTCATTTGGTCCTACAAGCCGATTGGACCAAGTGGTAAGTTGGTCCAAAAAGCCGGTTGGACCAAGTGGTCAGTTTGACCAACAAGCCCGTTGGACCAACTATTCTATTGGACCATAAAGCCTGGTGACCAACTGATCAGTTGGGCCAACAAGTCGGTTGGACCAAGTGATCTGTTCGACCAACGAGCCGTTTGGACCAAATGCTTAGTTGTTCCAACAAGCTGGTTGGACCAACTGATTTGTTGGACCAAGAAGCCGCTTGGACCAACTGATGAGTTGGACCAATAAGCCAGTTGGACCAACTGATTTTTTGGACCAACATGCCGGTTTGACCCACTGATCAGTTGGACCAACAAGCTGTTTGGACCAAGTGGTTAGTTGGTCCAACAAGCTGGTTGGACCAACTCATGTGTTGGACCAACAAGCCGGTTGGACGAGCTGGTTTGTTGGACCAACAAGCTGGTTGGACTAACTAGTCAGTTGGACCAACAAACCGGTAGAACCAAGTGATCAGTTGGACCAACAAGCTTGTTGGACCAACTGATACGTTGGACCAACAAGCCGGTTGGACCAACTGGACAGTTGGATTAACAAGCTGGTTGGACCATCTGATTTGTTGGACCAGCAAGTTGGACCAACAAGCCGGTTGGACCAACCGATCTGTTGGACCAAGAAGCCAGTTGGACCAACAAGCCGGTTGGACCAATTGGTTAGTTGGTCCAACAAGCCGGTTGGACCAATTGATCTGTTGGACCAATTAGCTAGTTCAACCAAGTGGTCAGTTGGTCCAACAAACCGCTTGGATCAACTCATGAGTTCGACCAGCTGATATGTTGGACCAACATGCCGGTTGAACCAACAGATCAGTTGGACCAATACGACGGTTCGACCAAGTGGTCAGTTGGACAAAGAAGCCAATTTGAGCAAGTGGTCAGTTGGTCCAACAAGCCTGTTGGTCCAAATGGTTGGTTTGTCCAACAAGCCAGTTGGACCAAGATGTCAGTTTTGTTGGGCTGAGAAAAGCTTTTAGTATCGTTTTCAAGACTAAGACTCAAAGTAATGATGTATTAGCGGAATCGTATTAGTGAACTAGTTGAACCATCTTGCACTGGTATGTGAGAACAATATAAATTGATAATAGCAAATTTATATGATTACAAAGGAATCTGAAAGGTTTAACTAACTGTAACTGCTGTTGCGGTTCGATACAGCGACGACTCGGGTAATTGCTCAATAGTGAATCAGTTATGTGTCCTTGCTGTCGCGCTGCTTTTCGGCGAGTCAAAGGTCGCTGACCTTTGACCTTCACTTAACCTCTTGCTGTTGTCTTTCTGTCAACCGCTTTGGTTGACTCGTTGTTGCTTCGTTTGTAGTTTTCTTCGCTTATGTTGTAGTGTTCGACACATCAGAAGCGCGAACTATATGTTTCCAACACTCCCCTTCGCTTTTGGAGTGTCATCGCCTTCGTTGTTGGTAACGTGGCCCTGTCCAGACAGCAGAATGCAGTACTCAAACTTCTGCTTTCCGAGTTTCTTGGTCAAGTAATCTGCTGCCATCTCGGACGTGGGGCAGTAAGATAGCTCGAGTCTCCCTTTCTCGATCTCGTCCTTCACAAAGAAATAGCGCAGGGTAATGTGCTTCGTTCGGTTCGCAAACCCGCTCTTGTTTGCTATGCGAATTGCAGATTGGTTGTTGCAGAAGAGGGAGAAGCTGGGTAACTGGGCCAGCTTTGCTTCTTCCAGTAGTTCGCGAAGGTACAGTCCTTCCTTGGTGGCTGAGCAGAGTGCTATGTACTCGGATTCAGCAGAGGAGAGAGCAATTAGTTCTTGCTTGCTCAACTCCCACGAGATAGGACCGCGGGCTTGAGTCGATAGATGTAGCCAGTGCGCGATCGCCTGTTATCAGAATCGTTTGCGTGGTCAGCATCCACGTAGCCGATTAGCTTTGGAGTAGTGGTTCCGGTCTTGTGGTAGGTTAGGCCGATCGTAGGTGTGCTGACAAGGTAGTGTAACGCGCGGTCGAGGTCTGCCATGTGCCTTGCTTCAGGCCGCTTGAGGTAGGTGGCAAGTTGGCTCGCCGAGTATGACAGATCCGGTCGGCAGGTGATGGCTGCAAAGAGCAGACAGCCCAGTTTCGTTGGTAGTCGCGTAGGCCGGCAGGTCCAAGCGGATTGGATTTTTCCTGGTGATTTCCCGTGGTGTAGCGATAGGGCATGGGGATAGCGGCTGGCGTCAGTTCGAAGCGTTTTGCGATGGTGTCAGCGTATTTTGCGGCAATGAGATAGATCGCGTTTTCTCCGTCGAGGATGTTGAGTCCAAGATACTAAGTTACGGTAGAAGAAACCGTGAATGAGAGATCCTGTTGCAGCTCCCCTTCAAACCAGGTGGTGATGTCGTCGGTAGAGCCTATATAGAGCAGGTCGTCTAAGTACACGATGAGCAGAATGTACTCGGCTTCCTTTGTGAGCCTGTACATGCCCTGGTCGTGTGGTAGTTGCTAAAAGCCAATGTGGATTAATCGGGCGTGTAGGTACTGCTGCCACAGCCGCGGAGCTTGCTTGATGCCGTACAGGGACTTTAGCAGCTGACACACATGATTAGGGTCTGTGTTAGATCCGTGTGGTTGCTCGACGAAGATTTCGGCGTCGACGGGAGCGTAGAGAAACGCGTTAGCCACATCGATTTGGCAAAGCTTCTTCCGCTTCATGGCGGCTATCGCAAGGAGGATTCGCATAGAGGTATGTCGGCTGACTGGCGCAAAGGTTTCGGTGAAGTCTCGTCTGTGTTCTTGGTCGAAGCCACGCACGACCCATCGTGCCTTGAATTTATCAATTGTTCCGTCGGCTTTCGTCTTCACGCGGAAGACCCATTTTCCTGTGAGAATGGTTTTGTTGCATGCCACTTCGATGGGTACTATCTTCCAGGTGTTTCTGTCTTCCAACGCTTTTAACTCCTTGTCCATGGTTTCGCGCCATTTTTCCCTGTGCTCCCCCCCCAGAGCCCGCTGAATCGTAGCAGGCTCTCGCGGCATTGGTGCGCCATGGACAGCGGTGTCGAACCCAAGCATCTGCAGCCCACTCTGTGTGTAGCGAGGGAGATTTGGGTCCTTGGGATAAACTGCTTCGTCTCCCGCTTCTGAATTAGGTAAGAAGTTAGGGCCTATGCATTCTGAAACGTTTGTGTTGACTGGCTGGGGTGTAATGTAACCATTGTCGGCGAAGTCGTAGTAGACTTCGGCGTTGATGCTTTCACGAGGATTTTCGTCCTCCATCGGAACAGGTACCGAGCAGTAGGGAAGAGGTCCGTCTTCCTCGGATGCTCCATCCACGTTTTGCTCATCCCAATCAGCCTCATCTGCTGGTGTGGCGAAGGCTCGGTTGCCACGGAAGCCGCCCGTGAGGTCTCGTTCTGCTGCCAAGTTGTCCAGGTATGTTTGGAGAATGAGTTGCTCATAGAAGTTCATGTCACGTGCTGCTACTGTTTCCTTTGAATGGACGTCGAAGATTTTCCACGCGTTGTAGTATTTTTCGATGCCTAGGTGTAGTCCCCACTGTGCGCGTTGTGAGAATCGTCCAGCTCGTGCAGTGTGTGGTCGGTACTGTACCATGCAGCCAAAAACTCGTAACATTTTTGTGTTGCCCAATTCTCCTGTCCACAGCAGATGTGGTGATGCGTTGTTCGGAAGTGAGGATGACGAAAGCAAGTTGTGCAATAGCACAGCGTGGTCCATCGCCTTAGGCCACGGATGGTTGGGTAGCCGCATGCCACGTAGCAGCTTGCGCATGATGTTCTGAAGGGTTCTGTTCATCCTTTCTGCCACGCCTTGCTGCTGATGAGTGTAGGGAAGAGAGATGAGTCGCTTGATGCCTCTCTCCGCCAAGCATTGCTTGAACCGCTGTGATTGATATTCTCCTCCTCCATCTGACTGAAAGCTTTTCAGTTTCACTCCTGATTCGCTTTCTGCTACTTGGAGCCAAGCAACGAAGGCTTCAAAGGCCATGTCACGACTCGGAAGATTGAGGTGCCATACCTATCTAGTGGCAACGTCGATGAACATGATTACGTAGTTGTATGCTCCTTGTCCGCTTTCGCGGGTGTACAGTATGTCTCTATAGACCTTCTCCAGTGGTGTGTATGCTGGCATGCTTGGGTGGTGGTGAGAGACAAACGGCTGATGGGGTAAGTCGGCTTCAAGGCAGGTAAAGCAGGTTCCGCGGACTCGTTGAAGTTCTTTGCCGTCGGGTAAAAGTAGTGAGTCTTTATCGAGCACTCCTGCTCTTATCCTGTTGTTCAATGTCGTGTTGCTTGGATGTCCTAACCTTTGATTCCATAGTGATTTGTTGGCGCGATGTCCAGGTGAACGTCTGTACAGTTTGGAGTTGGAGTAGAAACCTGCAGTGATGTTGGCGCTTCTGTGGACGTCGCGTAGAGTGGGAGTTAGCTGTTGGGTGGGAGTCGGTGTTGATGAAGAGCTGGCGATTGGTGCTGGTGCTGTTGTTGTCTCTGCTGCTACCGATGTTGATGCTGCTGCTGTTGTCTCTGCTGCTGCCGATGTTGATGCTGCTGCCGTTGTCTCTGCTGCTGCCGATGTTGATGCTGCTGCTGTTATTCCTGCTTCTGCTGTCTATTGGATCGCTGCTAACGCCCTTGTTTGCTTCAGGTATGGTGTGCGAGTACCAGAAACCTCTGGGGCTGAATTCTGGGTCGAGATCTGGTGGGTGCGACCAAGTAGTGAAGTTGACGATCGCGTCGCTATCAGCTGTTCCTTGATCTGGAACGAAATCAAGAACAAGGACGTTGTTCTTCGAGATGTATTCCTTTTGCCATGATTTGACTGACGCTGAGGAAGTTGTAGCCCAGTCCTTCTGCAATCAAAACCTTCGACATCTGTAAAACGACGTTAGTCTCGCGGGACTGAAGTTGAACTACTCCTTGTCGTCATGTGCGCAGGTTCTGGTTGTTGGCGACGGTGATCACGACTTCCCGGTTGAGGCATTGTTCCCGTTGAACGAAGCGATTTGACGAGCACATGTGTTGTCCGCAGCAACTGTCCAAGAACCAAGTATCTTGACTGGACGGTTCGCTCTGTGCGATGGCTGCATACGTCGGATTTGGTTCTAGCGATTCGCGACGAGGCGTGCTTTCGTCGAGCATTTCTTCTGGTGAGTAGGTCTGTGGTGAACCGGTGATGGAGGAGTCCGTTCTTGTCATGCAACTTATGATATTTCTTGTTCCTCGTGCAGGTCGTGTTGTCGTTGAAGGCGGAGCTTGGTTGGAAGGATACTGCTGTGTGGAAGCCACTTGGCTACTTGAAGGTCGAAGCTGACGTGGTGGTGGTGTCGATTGCTGCTGATTTTGGCAGTGAATACTGTCAGAGGTCCACTGGTGATCCCCGATTGATCCTACGGAAGGGTTACAGGCTCGTTGTCCTGGGGGGTTATGGGCGCACTGACCCGCTACTTAACAAGCCCTTTTATCCCAATGGTCTAGTGGTTGGGATTCTGACATGGTATCAGAGCGAAGGTCTCGGGTTCGAATCCCAGTGTGTGCACTTCGGGCATCCCAGTGCGGGGGGGTGTCACAGGTCCACTGGTGATCCCCGATTGATCCTACGCAAGGGTTACAGGCTCGTTGTCCTGGGGGGTTATGGGCGCACTGACCCGCTACTTAACAAGCCCTTTTATCCCAATGGTCTAGTGGTTGGGATTCCGACAAATACGGGAGTGGCCAGACGTTTGACAAAGGTGGCAGAATGGTGGTACGTGTCTTCATCCGTGATGCTCGTTCTGTCGGTTGTTGTTGTTGTAGCGCCGTTGAGTGTGAAAGGCGAACTCTGGTGCCGATGCCCTTTTCTTGTGACGTTCTTCGTGCAGGTCCATGTCTTGTTGCTCAACGTTCTTTGGAGATTCTTCCGTAGGCTCGGAGAATGGCTCGAGTGGAGCGCCACTGAGGACCGAGACCTGTGATAATGTCAGTGACGAATGCTTCTTCGGATATTGATCCGCCGCATCGAAGGAGTCTATCGCGCAGACCGCGACATTGACTGATACATGCCATTCCCTTTTTGCCGGGTTGCATTTGGACCGTTGTCAATTGCGCCATGAGACAACTTTGATTAACGCTGTCAGTTGCTTGATACAGGTTCTTCAGATGGTTGTACGCGAGGTCGGCGGAGTTGCTGTATCCGCGATAAGACCAGATGTTCTGCTGCTCGTTTGGCGTTATGTTTCGCAGGAGTATGGTGTACGCCATTAGTGACTGATATGTGTACTGCTGTTTAACGTACTACTTCCCGTGCGTTGGATATGGCAGGGAACCGTTAAAGAAGCCAAGGACTTGAGAGCCTTCCATCATCGGCTCGAACTCAAAGGACCAGGTGTAGAAATTGTTGCCGTCGAATGGTGTTGTCGTTTGGAGTTTCAGAACGTGTGCAAACTGTGACTGCAATTGAAGTGCGTCCAGCATCTTTGTTTCTTGTCCAGGTGGGAGCCGATTTGGCATGAAGCTGACGGATCCGCGTTGAGGCTCGTACGGTGCGAAGGTAAGCTGCTGATTTCCACGAGCAAAGGATGAACCATCAAGGCTCATGGGAGTGACTCCGTTGTTGTTTTCGCAGTTGTTTGACTGCACAGGTGCCACTTGTTGATGTTGCTTGTAGAACGACATGAAGGAGAAGAACTTCTCCATCATGCCTAGGTCGAAGCCGGTTGCTTGATTAGCGGGAGTTTCAGTGGACTCAGCAGCTGGTCCTTGGGTTGTGCCTCTGTCTGTCTGCAGTCCAGAGGCTGGAGGTGGAGTAGGAGTGTTGCAAGGAGATTTAGTAGACGAGATTCTTTCTTTCTACGTAGCCATGCCTTCTGTTGTTGTAGCAATTTGAACAGAGTTGTCTTTTGTCTTGACAGCTCGCATACCATGTTGGGCTGAGAAAAGACCTTTGGATCGTTTTCAAGACTAACACTCAGAGTAATGATGATCACCAGACTAAAGTGTATTGGTGAATATATCAGCAGTGTTGGCCCTGGTGGCCACGTAAGCAAGACGAAGCTGACCACGATGCTGCAACTCTCGAGCAAGGAAGTAACGCAGAGCGATGTGCTTCATTACGTGCTCCAGTCTGTGCTCCTAACACAAGGCATACATGGCCTTGTTGTCTACGTACAGAACTAGAGAAGAACGAGGCCGCTCTCCCAAGTTGGTCAGCAGGTTGGTGAGCCAGCGTAACTCCTGTGCAGCCATGGCCCCTGCGTAGATCTCAGCCTCACAACTGGAACTGAGAACAGAAAATGAGCGGGTAGACCACCAAGAAACAGAGCCAGAGCCAAGGCTGAAAGTGTAACCCTGTGACGACCGCTGCGTAGGCAAGTCGTCAATCCAAGAAGCGTCTACGTGTCCAGTGAGGACAACGGGACCCCGTCCTCCAAGCACGAGCCCCATGCCCGATGTACTGCACAAGTAGCGCAACACCCTCTTAGCGGCCTCCCTGTGCTCTGGGCGGTGTCTCCCGGGCACAACGTAGCATGCCAGGATGCTAAGAGGGTAGGCAAGGTCAGGTCGAGTGCAGGTCATCAGGTACATGAGGCAGCCCACTAGCTCTGGATACGGGCCACTCGGCTCTACGGACTCGTCCAAAGGTGGAGCTGAGAGCCAATGACCGGTATGAAGAGGAGTGGACTGTGGCGAGGAGTACCAGAAGCCGAAGCGCTGAAGGACCTGGTGCACTATGTGTGACTGAGTCAGTGTGATGGTGCGCCGAGCTCTGTCCCAGGTGATCTGCAAGCCAAGATAGCTGCGCAACTCACCCAAGTCAGTGCAGGTGTGTCTCTTCTGCAGCTCCGACTTCACAAGGGCCAGTGCCTCAGTGTCAATAGTGGCAAAGACGAGGTCGTCGACGTACACGAGGACGTAGAACGGCGGCAGCGAAGTGTCGGTGCGTAGAAATAGCGACGGGTTAGCAGTCAACTCCCTGTCGCTAACTGAAGCCTCATGCAATGTAACGAGCCTTGAAGACAGGCGGAGAACCCGGCGGCCGCTTCACCCTGAAAATCCTCATGCCATCGACTATGTTCACCCCAGAAGGGGGAACTGCGTCGACGTAGGTGCCTGTGGACTTCCAGGATGCCATCTCTGCGTCCATGGCTGTCTGCCACAGAGAGGAGTAGGGACCCGTAATCGCCTCTGCGTAAGAGCGCGGGGTCGGGATCTCTGGTGCATCCGGGTCTCCCTCAGGTGCAAGCAGCATGGCCACGAGATGAGGTACAGCAGCTGCAAGACACTCAAATTCCTCCTACCTGTCCTCAAGGATGACCGTGCCAAGAGCCCACTCACCCCCGACGGACGGAGGACAGGCAGACTCAGACTCAGCAACAAGACTAGTGGCGTAGTCGAGACGACAGGCGGCAGCAAATTCAACAAGCTCAGCAACTAGGGCAGACGCAGTAGTGGACTCAAACGAAGGGTCAGTGACAACAGTGGTTAGAAGACGAGGGACAGCAGCACTGGCAGTACGAGCTAAGTCAGACTCAGGGTCAGGAACGCCAGAAAGAGAGGACGCAGGAGGAGGCGGTAGGGGAACTCGAAGTGGAACAGCGGAAGGACGAAGTGCCATAATGTGAGTGCCGGGGACAGGAGGAGGACGCGGACAAGGAACACGACGACCAGTGCAAACAGCGCGAATAGGCGAGGCAGGACGAGACTCAAGCTCACGACGCTCTGTAAGAGAGTCTGTGTGCTCAGCGTAAGGAGAAGGAGCAGGCAGTGGTCAGTTTGGCTGTAACTGTGGCTGCGACTGGTGAGGCGGTGGACTTAGTAAGCTAGGAGGAAGACCAGTAGAAGACGGGAGACTAAGAACCTGGCGAAGGACCAAGTCAGGTGGCGGCAGAGACGACGGTGGCAGCGGAACGAAAAACGGTCGCCGCTGCACAGTGCCTCCAGCACCAGTACCGCCAGCTTTAGCACCCCTAGCGCCAGCAACTCCAGCTCCAGGGTCTCCAGCTCCAGCTCCTCCAGCTCCAGCGCCTCTTGCGCCAGTTTCTCCAGCTCCAGAGTCTCCATCTCCGGTGCCTCCAGCTCCAGCGCCTCCAGCATCAGTGCCTCCAGCTCCACCGCCTCCAGCGCCAGGGTCTCCAGCTCCAGCTCCTCTAGCTCTAGCGCCTCCAGCGTCAGTGCCTCCATTACGAGCACCTCCAGGACCAGCAGCTACAGCACCTCCGATACCTCCAGCTCCAGCAGTAACTCCAGCACCTCCAAGTCTAACCGCTCCAGCACCTCCAGCTCCAGTGCCTCCAGCGGCAGAGCCTCCAGCTCCTGCAGCTCCACTCCGAAGGTGTGTGCGCTGAGCAAACCACTCGCGCAGCTGCTGCGGTGAGAGAGGCTCCTGCTGGGGAGACAGTCGTGGCGAGGCACCCGCAGGACCTCCAGCAGACGCAGTACCCCTAGGCTCAGTACCCCCAGACTCCGCACCCTCAGACTCAGCACCCCCAAGCTCCACACCCTCAGGCTCAGTACTCCCAGGCTCCGCACCCCCAGGCTCAGCACTCTCAGACTCCGCACCTTCAGACTCAGCACCCCCAGGCTCCGCACCCTCATGCTCAGCACCCCCAGGCTCCGCACTCACAAGCTCAGCACCCCCAGACAAAGCACCCCCAGACGCAGCACCTTAGTCTACAGCGACCTCGACAAGCACACTCCCGGGGAGTGGGTCTACCTGAGACACACCTTAGGGAGTAGGACCCTGAGAGGGGAGGGGGTCTACCGGAGGGAGACCTGGAGCAAGGAAGAGCGGCGAGGGGGGGAGAGGGGCAGTGCGGTAGGGGAAGAGACGGTAAAAGGGAACCGACTCAACAAACATGACGTCCTCAGCGAGGAGGACACGGCACAAGGTGGGGTGGTAAAACTACCAGCCAGGCGCGTCAGGGGGAAAGCCAAGGAAGACGCAGGGAATAGCGCGCAAGTATCGCGGACAAAGGCACGAGAGCCCCAGACCTGGAACACTGACGCATCGCCAATCTTCCCCGTCCAACGCAGCATAGGCGAGGTCTCCGGCAAGGAGACACGGGCCCAGAGGTTGAGTTGATGCGCAGCGTACCGGACCGCAAACGGCCACAGAAAATGGGGAGCAGCCGCATGGATCATGGAGGTACGAGCGACCTCCATGACTAAGCCAATGCGGCGCTTAGCAACCCCATTTTGCTGCAGGGAGGCCGGAAGCGTGAACGAATGGAGAATGCCCTCCCCACGACAAAAGTCCTGTCAGAGGTCGGAGGACAACTCACCACCTCTATCAGAGTGCAGACGCAGGACAGGAAGGTCCTCACGGAACCGCTCACGGAGCAGGAGACAAACTGCGCGGATCCAAGGGATCAAGACATCAGGGACCTGACCCTTGCTGCGCAAGGGGAAGACCGTGGTGTAACGCGTGTAGTCGTCAACAACTAGCAGGAAGTAGCGCTCGCGTTCCTGTCCACTGACGCGGGCTAGGCCCCACACGTCCATGTGGAGAGTCTGCAGGGGAGCAATCGTCGGGGGAAACGAGGAGGAGTGAGGAGCGGCGTGCTGCCGCCCCTCGACGCAAGGAAGGCAGGGCGGGGCAGGCGAGCGCGGGAGGGGAGGCAGAGACCTAGGAAGACCAGAAATAAGGAGGCGGGAGTGCATGCCACGAAGGCGTACCAAGGAGGGGTGACCAAGTCGGTGGTGCCACAGGAGAGTCTGGTGCGACAGGAGGCGACACGAGCAGGGGGGTGCTACTGGACCTGACGCGAACACCTGAGCAGACGCAGCTATCTGAGGAGGCTCGATAGTCAGTGTGTACAGACTCGACCCAGGTCGACGGGTGAACGTGGCCAGGTGACGGCCCGCCCGTTTACACGTGCAGATTGACACACGCTGACCCCCAAGATTGGTGGTAGTGACCATCGCATCCTGGAGGGCAGCGGTACTCACTAATTTCGTAGAGAACGAGGGGAGGTGAAGACCTGACAGTGAGCCGGACGGAACCGCCGGACACGGGAGAACAGTGGAGGAACGGGCATGAACTGGGCCCCCTAAGGGGTCAGCCAGTCGGACCGGAACAGGTGCAGGGAGAGGAGTGAGGGTGGTACTTTCGCGAAAGAAACAGCGAGAAGCACCTGAGTCAAGCGTAAAGGTGTGCAAGGCCTCAGCAGGCGCAGTACCAGGGAGAGCAGACTCACTAGCACCTAGAGCAGCAGCCTCTATACCTGGGTCGGGCGGCACACACAGGTAACAGTCACCCTCAGCACTAACAGACAAGGCATACATGGCAGCAATAATAGCATCATAGTCAAGAGCAAAGGTATCATTTCCAGACCTAAGCAGCTCTGACCAGCGGGGGCGCTCAGCCTCGTCACCAAACTCTGCGCGCCAAACGTCTTCAAGGCGGGAGAAGCAGCGGTGCTGAGAATGAAACTTCCCGCATGTGTGACCAGGGCAGGGCAGGGCAGAGCAGCGTGACTAGTGGGGCAGCGCTCTGTGGTGGGCCCTAAAAAAATCGGTCCTAGAACAGGACCTGCTCAGATACCATGTCAGAATACTGAACGAGAATGAAATGCATTTAGCAGAAAGTTGGTACAAGTACTAACCCTAATTGGGTTGTACCCCTTATGGGCTACTCCACTACAGCCTAAACAATGTAAGCATTATAACATTTTGACAGGGGGAGGTGGGGGAAGGAAGGAGGGGGTTCCCTTCTTGTGGATTCTTTCCCTATGAAAATTCTCCCCCGCGGATTTTCTTCCCTGTGTATTTTTCCCGCCTTCGCACGATGCCTTCACACATCCGAACGTCCGCAACGGACCAACCAAACCATTCAGGTTCCTCGCTGGTCTGGTTTGGGAGCAGGTAGGGCAAGGCAACACTATCGTCCTGAGCGAGGCATTCACTGGTAGGTGCGCATCTCTTTGATGTTGAGCCTCCAACTCTCTGTTCCAGGCCTTGCTAAAAGTGCTACCCTGAACATCCGTTTATCTGCCCTGACCGGTCAGGATTAATTTCTCTGAAGCCCTGAAACAACTGGATGCCTTTGAAAAATTGCCCTGACAAATCAGGGCATTTTTTAAGATTTTGACAAGTTGCCCTGAGGCCTCGGGATGCCCCAAATCCTAGCACAGGCCCTGTTTCCAACAAGTTTGACCAACAAGCCGGTTGGACCAACTGATCTGAGGCCCTGCTATTACCACCTATGCCTCCCCCAAAGTCTAGCTCCCACCGGTGTAGAGTGACTCCGCAAGTTCTACACTAACTAGTCTTGCATGCAGCTACATACAGAAATACCATTTCTTACATTTTGTTTTTTTTTTCAGATGGGCCAATATCCTAGCATGACCCTGGTCATGAGGTATGACATCCTGGCGGCTCGTGGTGAAACAGGTCACATGACTCATGTGGTGGGCTTTGTGCGTGCTGGTCCTTGCACATGCCCATTCCACGGCAAGAACGTGGTGCCAGGGGCAGGCCCTCACACAGTGCCAGGGGCAGGCCCTCACACAGTGGGGGGGCGTGAGGCGCGGAGGGCAGCGGACCACTGCGAGGTCATGAAGGCATGAGCGTGGGCTGCCAGGTGGTCTGAGTCATCCCAGCTGGGGGGAGCAGAGTGTAAGTGAGGCGTGCGCCAGGGAGAGGCACATGGAGAGAGAGGAGCGGACGGGAGAGGGGCGGGGAAAGAAGATTTTCAGGGCTGCAGAGATGGTATTGATTACAGCGGGCCTGGTGCAGGGAGAGGGGAAAGCAAAACACGTGGTGGGCACAAGTGATAGGCAGAGTGCAGACGATGAGCTTGGATGCTGGGCAATGCTGGGAGGCGATGTTGCATGGGTGGTGCGACATGGGTGGTGTGGCATGGGTGGTGTGGTATGGGTAGTGTGATAGGAGCACGTCACAGGTTGCGTTTTGCCCCATGAGACGGAGACTCACAGGTTGCGCCAGACAGCGAGGGTGTTGGAGAGGGTGGGGCTGACCACCTCGGACGAGAAGGACTCAAAGGTGATGGGACCCGTGTACTGCGCACGTGCCAAGGCTCGGAACAGCTGCGGGAAGTCCACCGTACCTGGGGGGCAGGTATGGATGGTGAAGGAGAACTAGTTCGTACCGAAGTCGACAAAGACTGCTACGTGAGGGCTGCTGAAGCATAACGTGATATTGATGGCATGGCATGGCAGCGCAGCACCAGGCGGGCATCTGACCTGAGCCCAGGTAGCCGCGGTGTGACTCGCCAATGTGCACGTAGCCCAGCCTGCTGCCACACAGCGCGACGGCGTCAGCAAGGCTGCTCTCCTCGATGTTCATGTGGTACGAGTCCAGATGCACCACCACGTTGCTCTGCCCCACCTCCTCCACCAGCTGCACCGCCTGCATGCCCGTGCAGCAAGGGGTGTGCATGCAGGGATGGGGAGCGGAGGATAAAGGGGGGAATGGAGTGGATCACATGGTGGAGAGGTGCATCGGCACTGGGGTGGATTCCTGTGGCGGCTAGCCACATTGCATTCTAAAAATGTTGCTCTCACCTGCGCCGCTGTGTTCAACACGTTGCTCTCGTATCGGTTCACCACCTCCAGCCCCAGCGTCACGCCGTTATCCGCCGCCCGCGCCGCCACGCGCCTGAGCGCGCCGACCATGTTGTCGCGTGCTGTGCCGCCCGGGAAGGGCGTGGGGTACTTGGCGATGGCGCTGAACGTCACGCCCGTCAGGTGCGACGCGCCTATGCCCGCCGCCACTGCCAGCGCTGACATCAGCAGCTGAGGAGAGAGGACAGAGGAGGGGGGAAAGGAGCAGGGGTTGGGGTGTGGGGGTTGGGGGGTGGGTGGAGAGATGGTGGATGGTTAGGAGGAGAGGGGGGATTAACGTGAAAAAACCGAGAATGATTATGGAAAAAGCATGAAAGATTTATATATTGCTGAAAAGACTGGCGACTGTGACGTCAGCTTTCCCCCCCGCCCACCCCTCTCTTCCTCTCCATCCGTCCCCACTCATCCCACTGACCTCCTCCCCCCGGGCGGCAACATCCGGGTGGGCGCTGGAGATGTCTTTGTCGAGCGAGAGGCCCAGCGACGTGGAGGCGGCGAGCCCGTGGTGGCGCAGCACGGCGCGCGTGTGAGAGACGTCCACCGTGGCGGGGTCCAGCACCGGCACTGATGGGGGGAGGAGGGAGGGGGGGAGGCCGTTGGGGTGGAGCAGCGCAGGCAGAGAGAGAGGGAGGTGGAGAGAGGGGAAGGGAGAGGGGTGAGGGTGAGGAGACAGTGGAGATTGAGGGTGAGGGAGACGTGGGGAGCGGGACGGCACGGGGGAGAGGGAGGGTGGGGAAGACGTGGGGAACCAGCATCCACGGCACGGGCCGCCATGCGCGCTGCACTGGCGAAAGATCAGCAGCACACGGAGGGCGGCGCATGTGGGACGACGCGGGGGGAGGTGCAACGCGGGTGCGAGCGCGCGGCCGCGGCTGAAATGCGCCGTCGCAACTGCAGCGGCGCTCTGAGGCTAGCGGCGCCGCACCACTGACCTTCAATGAGGTCATATCCGATAGCAGCGGATCGGCTTATGGCGCGTTCGCACTCCTCCTTGCTCCACCCGCCCACCCACACCATCGCATGCAGCCCAATTGGATTTGCCCACTCCCTCCCGGCCGTCCCGCCATCCCCACCCTCTCCGCCCGCTGTGATCACCGCGCGGGCTCGACCCGCCTTGTTCGCCGCCCGCGACTGCCGCAGCGGCGTGCGCGCGGCCGCAGGTGATGGCAGAGAGGTCGGCGATTTCCAAAAAAGCGAAGCACGGGAGGACAGGGACGGCGGAAGGTGCAGAGCGGGGGTGAAAGAGATGGCGGCCATGTTGTGAGGGGGTGTGTAAGTGGTCGGGGGGTGGGGGAGAAAGTTAAACTTCCCGCCAGAGGAGTCACTTGTGATCCTCTAGAAAATCCGCACTGTCGCGTACAAAAACGTGTAGGTGACATTATACAATTTTGCAATAAACAGAAGATGACTTGCATTTGTGGAGGTATTACGGTACAGTGATTGAACTGAGAGATAAGATTAACAAAATATTAAATTTGCTAATGCATATTATGACTATATATTATGATATACTACTAATACCTATATAATTCGGAATCACGGCCCAAAATATCATAGTAAAATACCATTTTTCCCCTGATGAGCGGCCGATTTTTCCTAATTACCCTTGCAAAATCAGTGTAAATAAAAAAAAATACCATATAGCAAAAAGGCTAACTTTTGTTTTACCCTGATACCGAATTCTGTTACCCTTCAAGTACTAGGGTTCGCTAAGCATTACACTGATACCATAACTTTTTTTATCAAGGATCCGTCCACACATAGCGTCCAGACAAACTTTGCCACGGTCCCACCCACCGCCACGCTTGTCGCTATCGACCTCAGGTGCAAAACTAGAATATCTTGTCGGCGGCCCGCCTCTTTGTCCTATTGGTTGTTTAAGCCACACATGCGCCAACGCACTGTCAAGAAAGGAATGATTGACTAAGGAGAAAGTGAGATACAAGTACCAACCCTAACAAGGGTTGTACCCCATATGGAGTGACCCACTACCGCCTAACAAAACTAGCATGATATAAACATGTTTGACACACCTCCATAGGCGAAATGGGGGACAACAAGGGGTCACAAGACCAGTTCAAGAGAAGAAGCAAAACAAAGCAAAACTCAGGGTGGATCTCAAGATCACCACGCATTCTGAGCACAAGCAAGCGGCCACAAGGCCAGTTCACATGCAGATTTTATAATATCAAGAGCAGTACACTGATCACAACCTAGCATGTGTAAGCATGCACGTATACTCATATACATCAGTGTACAACAAGAGAAAGGTAAGATCAAGAGACAAGAAGGTGAGGCAGAGTGGGCACAAGCCCAAGAGCAGTGCAGAAACGCTGATGATCACCAGACCCAAAGGGCTGGGTGAAGACATCAACAGTGTTGGCCTGCGTGGCCACGTAAGCAAGACGAAGCTGGCCATGCCACTGCAGCTCTCGCGTGAGGAAGTAACGAAGAGCAATGTGCTTCGTTCTGTGCTCCACTCTCTAGTCCTGACACAAGGCAATCATGGCCTTGTTGTCGACGTACAGAACTGGAGGAGAACGAGGCCGCTGGACAAGGCAGGACACGGCGCGAGGTGGGGTGGTAAAACTGCCAGCCAGGCGCGTCAGGGGGAAAGCCAAGGAAGACGCAGGGAATGGCGCGGGAGGAGAGCTTGTCCGTGGAAGTATCGCGAACAAAGGCACGAGATCCCCAGACCCGGAACACCGACGCATCGCCAACCTCCCCCGTCCAACGTAGTGTAGGCGAGGTCTCCGGCAAGGAGACACGAGGCCAGAGGTTGAGCAGATGCGCGGCGTACCGGACCGCAAACGGCCACAGAAAATGGGGGGCAGCCGCATGGATCATGGAGGTATGAGCGACCTCCATGACTAAGCCAATGCGGCGCTCAGCAACCCCATTCTGCTGCGGAGAGGCCGTGGTGTAACGCGAGTATTCGTCAACAACCAGCAGAATGTATCGCTCGCGGCCCTGTCCACGGACGTGGGCTGGGCCCCACACGTCCATGTGGAGAGTCTGCAGGGGAGCAGTCGTCGGGGGAAACGAGGAGGAGTGAGGAGTGGCGCGCTGCCGCCCCTCGACACAAGGAAGGCAGGGAGGGGCAGGCGAGGGTGGGAGGGGAGGCAGAGACCTGCGAAGACCAGAGACAAGGAGACGGGAGTGCATGCCACAGAGGCGCTGCACTGAGGGGTGACCAAGGCGGTGGTGCCTAAGGAGCGTCTGGTGCGATAGGGCGCGACAAGAGCAGGGGGCCGCTATCTGACCTGACGCAGACGCAGATGCAGCTACCTGGGGAGGCTCAGTAGTCAGTGTGTACAGACTCGACCCAGGCCGACGGTTGAACGTGGCCAGGTGACGGCCAGTCCGTGAGCACGTACAGACCGCCACATGCTGTCCGCCAGGGGTGAAGGTATCAACCCATTCATCCTGAAGGATGGCGTTGCTCACCAAGGTCGTAGAGAACGAGGGGATGTGAAGACCTGACAGTGAGCCAGACGGAACCGCCGGACACGAGAGAACAGTGGAGGAACGTGCAAGAACTGGGCCCCCAGAGGGGTCAGCCAGAGAGACTGCAACAGGTGCAGGGAGTGGTGTGACTGTGGTACTGTCGCGAAAGAAACAGCGGGAAGCACCTGAGTCAAGCGTGAAGGTGTGCAAGGCCGTAGCAGGCGCAGTACCAGAGAGAGCAGCAACAGCCTCTATACCTGGGTCGGGCGGCACACACTGGTAACAGTCACCCTCAGCACTAACAGTCAATGTATACATGGCAGTAAAGATAGCGTCATAGTCAAGAGCAAAGATGTCCACACCCTGCCTAAGCAGCTCCAGCCAGCGGGGGAGCTCAGCCGCGTCGTCAAACTCTGCACGCAAGGCGTCGCTCAGACAGGAGAAGCAGCGGGACTGTGTGTGACCAACTGTCCCGCAAGTCTGACCAGCCAGATCACCTGTACGAATGACGTACGGGCAGCGAGCAGTACTCTGAGACGCCCCACGCTGAGCGTACCACTCACGAAGGTGCTGGGGCGTAAGGGTCTCGCGCGGACGCCGCTGCAGCTGCATCTGGCCACCGCCAGAAACTCCCCACTAAACAGCTCCACGGCGACTGCCACTACGGCCGCCGCCACAACCCCAACTAGCGTACCACTTGCGAAGCTGCTGGGGCGTGAGGGACTCACGCGGACGCCGCTGGAGCTGCATCTGGCCACCGCCAGAAACTCCCCACCGAACAGCTCCACCAAGACTGCCGCTACGGCCGCCGCCACCACTCCCACTGCTGCCACCACCGCCGCCACCACTCCCACCGCTACCACGAAGAGACGTCATAGCGGGCAAAGCAAGGAGGTGTGCGACCAGCACGGCGGCACGCCGGGAAGGCAGGGCAGCGAGCAGGCACTAGGGTAGGTCGGGGCGGCGCACGGTCAGGGAAGGGCGGCGCGCGGCCAGAGCAGGGCGGCGCAACTCGCAGGGCAGGGCGGCGGCCAGCAGGGTGGCGTGTAGGCAGGGCAGGGCCGGGCGGCGGCCAGCAGGGCAGCGTGTAGGCAGGGCAGGGCCGGGCGGCGGCCAGCAGGGCGGCTCCCGAGCAGGGCAGGGCGGCGCGGCGGCGAGCAGCGCGCGGGCAGGAAAGGGGGGGCGCGGCGGCGAGCGGCGCGCAGGCAAGGCAGGGCGGCGCGGCGGCGAGCGGTGCGCGGGCAGGGCAAGGCGGCGCGGCGGCGAGCGGCGCGCGGGCAAGGCAGGGCGGCGCGGCGGCTAGCGGCGCGCGGGCACAACAGGGCGGCGCGGCAGCGAGCGGCCACGGGCAGGGCAGTGCGGCGCGGCGGTGAGCGGCGCGCGGGCAGGGCAGGGGGGCGCGGCGGCGAGCTGCGCGCGGGCAAGGCAGGGTGGGGCGGCGCGGCGACGAGCGGCGCGCGGGCAGGGCAGGGCGGCACGGCGCGGCAACGAGCGGCGTGCGGGCAGGGCAGGGCGGCGCGGTGCGGCGACGAGCGGCGCGTGGGCAGGGCAGGGCGGCGCGGCGCGGCGACGAGCGGCGCGCGGGCAGGGCGGGGCGTGCGCAAGCGGCGCGACGCGGGGCAGGGCAGGGCAGGGCAGGGCAGGGCGGGGCAGGGCAGCGCGGCACTAGCAGGGCGGCGCGACGGGTGGGGTAGCGCGACACGGGCAGCGAGGTATACGGTGGGCCCTAAAAAAACGGTCCTAGGAGAGGACCTGCTCTGATACCATGTCAGAAGAATGAACGAGAATGATGAAACAAACAGCCGGGTGCATGATTAGCCGGGTGCATGATTAGCCGGGTGCATGATTAGACGCGTTTTAGCCGGGTGCATGACTAGCCGGGTGCATGATTAGCCGGGTGCATGATTAGACGGGTGCAAGATTAGCCGGGTGCATGATTAGCCGGGTGCATGATTAGCCGGGTGCATGATTAGCCGGGTGCATGATTAGCCGGGTGCATGATTAGCCGGGTGCATGATTAGCCGGGTGCATGAGGAGTACAAGTAGCAAACCCTAATTGGGTTGTACCCCATATGGGCCATACACAACATGATAGTTTGACATTAGTACCGGTACAAGATAAGTTGGGGAACCAACTACGGGGCGTTGAAAAGGATCGAGCGTTTTGAGGAGTTAATATTCTCTCCCAGCAGCATGCTGTTAACACAGGTGAAGCCTACACAGCTGCAAAGACTTAAGGAAAGGTTCTAGGCCCAGGAGAAGCTGTATCGGCCTCGGAAAAAACCTCCTACCCCCTAGGTGAAGTTGGAAGTAGAAAGTGCAGCTTCGGGAGTAGGTATTAGGAATGGTTACTTTGATGTACCATATGACCCTATTAATGAGACCATGTTTGGCTACTCGGAGCGACAGCAGCCACTACTCGTCGAGGTGCTCTGCAAAGGGCGACGCCTCCAGGCAATGGTGGATAGTGGAGCGTCCCACTCGGTGTGCGACCACGGGACATAGGAGAAAACTAGGGAGTCCTCGGAGGAGACTCAATTTACAGCAACGATGGTGGACGGCAGCAAAATTCACATCCAAGGCGAGTCAACAATACAACTATACATAGGTGCACTAAGGTGGAAGACGACACTACCGGTCACAAACATCAAGGGTTTAGATTTCATCTTGTGGCGGGATTTCCAGAAGCACTTCAACCCCGTGCCGGACAGGGTTAACCGGAAGGCCAGTATCTACAACAACGGGAAACGTGTGGAGTTGCGAAGCTGGATGGAAACAGGGGATATTTTGGAGGTGACACTGCCACAGTTCAAGCGTACGGTAAACAAGAGTAACACGGGTTACCTGGTGCTAGTAATGGCAGCAGAGGAGGAGAAGCCGAACTCGGAGCTACCCGCAGCCGTACGGAAGGTGTTAGAGGAGTACAAGGACATCATGCCGGACGATCTTCCTGCAGGAGTGCCTCCAGCATGAACCCACGAGCACAAGATCGTGGAAGAGCAAGGTGTGAAACCAGTCCCACGTCTACCATACCGCCTCAGCCCAACCGAGCTAGCAGACATGAAAAAACAGATAGAGTACCTGCTAAACCGGAAAACGATCCGACCATCCACATCACCCTACGGCACACCGGTTCTCGTCACTCCAAAGCCGACGGTTTATGGATGTACATCGACTATTGGGCACTAAACAAACAGACAGACAATAACAAATACCCCATACCGCAGATAGATTATCTTCTAGACCAACTGTGTGCTGCAATAGTATTTTCGAAGCTGGACCTACGGTCGGGTTACTCGCACATTAAGATGGCAGATAATTTGATCCAGAAGACGGTGTTCCGTACTAGATACAGCACGTACGAATATTTAGTGATGCCGTTCGGACTCTGCAACGCACCAGCAACCTTTCAGGTGGAGATGAATCATATTCTATGACCCATGCTGGACGAGTGCGTAGTAGTGTACCTGGACGATATCCTGATCTACAAAAAACATGAAGGAGCATGTGGAGGATATGCGGAAAGTTTTCAAGATCCTGTGGGAGAACCGGTTCTACATGAAGCTGTCAAAAAGCGACTTCGCCCTAAAGAAGGTGCAGTTTCTCGAGCACATGGTGAGTACCGAGGGCATACACGTGGATCCGCGGAAGATCGAAGCCAAAAAAAGGTGGAAGGTTCCTAAGAACGTCAAGGAGTTGCAGCAGTTCCTAGGCTTCGCCAACTACTACAACAGGTTTGTGCCATAGTATGCTAAGATAGCAGCGCCACTGTCGAACTTCCTGAAGCTAGTGACCAGGCAGCACTGACTACTGCCACAAAACTAATCTTACCGGATCCAGAGAAAGACTGCGTGGTGGAAGCAGACGCTAGTGACCAGGCACTCGGGGCAGTACTGATGCCGGATCACGGACGCAGTTTGCAACCCACCTACCTTATAAGAAGCTACACTGAGCATAACTGAATTACCTAATCCATGATAAGGAAGCCTTAGCCATAGTCACACTCATTAAGGCGTGGAGATGCTATCTAGAGGGATCCAAGACCACAGTCTACACTGACCACTACAGTCTCAAATACCTCAAGTCGCAGCCTACGCTCTCACGACGACAAGTGCGGTGGATGGACTTCCTTGAAACACACTTCCACTACGACATCGTCGACAAACCAGGGCTACCCAACAAAGCTGACGCATTGAGCCGCCCCGGGCATATTGCAGGCATCCAGCTCGACGAGATGAGCCCTCTGCTCGAGGGTCTCTTCCAACAAGATGCGGAAATCAGTGCAGCAAAGAAGCCGAAAGTACTACGGTGCGAGAAGGACATGGCAGTAAGGAAAGGTTCAGGAAATGTTTGGGTACCGAACTATGCCCTGCTCCGACAAATCCTACTGGAGGAGTTCCACTATGTGGCATACGCAGGATATTTCGGGAGCAACAAGACGTTAGCGGGAATAGAAAGGTATTACTACTGGCCCGGGATGGAAGCAGATGCCACCTCATGCGACACGTGCCACCGGATGAATTGTAGCAAGCAGAAAAAAACAGGGTTACTTCAGCCTCTACCCGTACCGGAGCAGCCATGGCAAGTTGTTAGTCTAGATTTCATTACTGTCCTACCATCGACCACATGAGGGCACGATGCTATACTCCTCGTGATCGACAAGTTCTCTAAAACGGGACACTTCATCCCGACCAACGCCACGGATACAGCTGAAGCAACTGCTCGCCTCTTCTTTGACCGCATCGTCACCATCCACAGCATCCCCGCTACACCCATCTCGGACAGAGACCCAAAGTTCACAAGTAAGTTCTGGAGGGAACTCATGGGTTTTTTGGGGACGAAGCTTGTGATGTCTTCAGCGTTGTCATGCTTTTAATTGCAAGGTAGAATAGAGACAATATAAATGCATGACAAAGGAATAATAGGAGGTTAGACAGTAGGGAGGATGGCGGGAAACCAAACTGATCGAGCGGGAAGAAGCGAAGGGCACAGAGTAGCGAAAGCAACGGTGTCAGCAACGGTAACCAGCAGGAAATACTTAGGCAAGGAGCAGGAGTGGAACAGCTTGCTTGCTCGTTTGTTCTCACCATTAAGCATAATTTTGGCCTAGCGAACTTCTAGAGCTAAGCAACCAGTGATGCCAACCCCGCAAGCCACCGCTGAAAGTAGCTGTGCTAGAGAGCCAGCCGAGCTTCCGTTCCCTAGAGCAGGAGATAGCTAAGGCCCATCTGGGAACTTTTCAACAAACGAGCAAGGATTACGACCAGAAATGAACGATAGGTATAGATTCAGATCCGGTCACCGATATTGGAGAGAAGAGATCCAAGCGGCCCCGAGCTGGAGAGCGCAACCAAGCGTGGCAGGGACGAACGGGCGGCGGGAAGATAACGCGCGACTAGCGACACCAGAGACAGGAGCGTATCGAACGCCGCACCAGAGAGCACGGGGAACGGAAGGATCGATGGAGGGCGGAAGGCAGGCGGCTTCAGATCCCGGAGAAACTCCGCATGAGCTGCGATGGGCGCAGGAGACCCGAGCGCGGTGGGAACGACAGAACGTGAACAGCTCGCCCAGGCCGATGCCCGGAATGGGACCGACAGCGCAGCAGGAAGAGGAACAATGGCTGCACTGGCGCACAGGGGGAGACCCGCCGACACCCATCCGGCGCGAAATGGTGGCGATCAGGTTGACAACTGCGCCCGAGGAACTGCCGACGCCTGACACGCATGCGCAGCCGAAGTTGGAAATGGCGGAACGCTTCACTGGAACTCCAGGGGTAGGACCGACACTAAAGAACTATCTAATGCAGCTGGAGACAGTGAGATACTGCTGGGAGCGAGATGGGCAAGATCCCGCGGAATTCTTCCGCAGGATGGTGGTGACTCTAGCAGGAGAAGCAGAGACATTCTATCGCCTGGTCCGCGAAGAAGTGTTGGAGGAGCTGGAGAATGGGGAGATCAAGAACCCCACGACGCGGTTCCTGGAACTACTGAAGAAGGAATTTCTCGGGCAAACCAAAGCGCGAGTGGAAGAGTTCCGCGAGTTCCGCAGGAAGAAGGACGAGTCGCTCCTGGCGTACTACTCCAGATTGAAGGAGCTGGCAGAGGATCTAGAAAGCAGAGAGGAGCGGCTGTTGGTGCGCAAATTCGTTCGCGGCCTGGACGAGGATCTACGCGGCGTAGTCCGGAACACGGTGTATGGCGTGGGTGCTGACATCACGCTGAAAGAGGTGTATGGGCTAGCCAAGCGCACCGAGCATGCACAGAGAGGATGCTGGATCTGGAAGATGGAGAAACGCGAGGGAAAGTCAAGACATCCTGGGCAGCGGCAGCGATAACCGAGGCCGAGCAGACGACGTTCACGCGGGTGGACAGCCGCCGTTGCCACGAATGCGGAGAAGGGGGGCACCTGAAGCGAGAATGCCCCAAAGCGCCTACGTGCGACAACTGCGGAAGGCGGGGACATAAAAAGGAGGAATGCTACGGCAGGAGGAGAACCGAGGAGGCGGGTAGCAGAGAGGAGATACAAGCCGAAATCCAGAAGCTGCAACTGAACCTAGCAAAGACGCTCAAGCCGGACATCAAGGGGAGAGCCATGCTAGCATATGAGGAGATCGAGGGCGAAGAAGAGGAGGAAAAAGAGTATATCCGGGAATACTCCTGCATGGCCTTCCCTAGGGAGAGGGATGATCTGAACCTGAGGCCGAGGGCTAGTCAGCAGCAAGCGGCGGAAGCGGGAAGCTCGCGATCTCCAAGGACAAGCCCACGGGAAGGTCAACGGAGCCAGGAAATGAGGAGGCATCCGAATGAGCGGCTGGTGTGCCAAGCCTCAGTACTTATAGCGGAAAAGGGGAGCTTGACTGTAGGCGGCCTACCAGTGGGGCAAGCCATAATTGACACAGGAGCCCACCACGTCCTGATAGGGAAGGGCTTGGCGAGGCAGCTGAAGCTGGACTTACCGGGCAGACTCATAGAGAGAGGAATTCTGCTCATGACTGCAGAAGGGGGGGAGCCAAAGTGGATGCCGAGGACGCAGAGACCCATAGAGATAGTCTTGCGTCCAGGGATGGAGAAAGAGTGTTGTATCAGAGTGGTATGTGAAGTGTCCCAGTCGGAAGATTACGACTTGCTCGTCGGGATGGACCTACTGTACCGAGTGGGAGCCACCATATGCACGTGGCAGGAGAAGGTCCTCTACCGAGCACAATACTGGGATCCAGAGAGCGCCGTCGGCACTCTACCCGTGAAGTTCGTCAGACAGGAGCCGAGGGAGGCTTACCGGGCTGAGGCCATTGACTTGAAGGGAGAGCTAGACGACTGGTCCTGGGAACAATATGCGGTGGAGTACGAGCGCAGGACCGAGAGGAGAAGGAAGGGGGAAGACCCACCTACTCTGAAGGAGCGGATCACGAGGGTATGGGCCTTGGAGAGGTCTCTATGCATAGTGGAGCTGTATGGAGGCATCGGCACAGGCCTGGCGGCTGCGCTGAAAGCAGGGTGCAGAGTACGAAAGTGGATCCACGTGGAGAAAGACCCTGCGGTAAGAAGGATGGCCCGACACCATGCAAGAAGGCTGCTGGAGGAATACCCGCAGCTACTGCATGATACCGCCATACCTGCAGAGGACGAGGCCACGGTGGACGATATGAGGGACATTACGAAAGAGCAGCTGGAAAAGTGGGGGCAGGTGGATTTAGTAGTCGCGGGCTGGGAATGCCAAGGATACTCGAGAGCGGGAGATGGACTGGGCATGGATGACAGCAGAGGAGCCTCCTTTAGGGACCTGAAGAGGGTGCTGGAAATGCTGCAAAAGAAGCAGGGGAGGTGCTCTATATCCTGGAAAACGTGGACCTAGCAGAGGATCGCTGGGAACCTGTCAGGAGAGCCTTCGAGGAGATAGAGGAGGCAGTAGGCAGGGGAGTCGCCGCAGACACGGCCCAGCTGGGATCGAGATCACACCGACCCAGGAGATACTGGCAGAACGGGGTATCAGAGACAAGCCTGAGGCACTCCCTGGCTCAGATGCAGAGGCCAGAGCCTAGGTTGGTGAGTGACATACTGGGACCAGGACGCCTGGCTGCACCAGTGACCTGCCCTGATCACCCGTCGCAGTATCAGTGCAACAATCCAGGAAAGTCACGACAAGCTCTGCCCACACTAGTCTCATATGCAGGGGCGCGCGGGTTTGTGATGGAGGAAGATGAGCCTGGACCCGGCATGGTATACAATGTGAGGAGTAAGAAATGGGAGGAGCCGACGGCAGGAGAAAGAGAATTGGCAATGGGCCACATGTGGGGAGCGACAGCACATCCGCAAGTGACAGAGAAGCAACGCAGGGTGGCGATGGGCCGAGCCATGGACCTGAACGCGATGTGCTGGTTGATAGAAACCATATGTATGCATCTGAAGAGGAAGGACATAGAGCGGGCGATCGAGATAGGAGAAATATACCAGGAGGAGGAGGAGGTGCAGATACGAAGGCGCCAGCTGGAGCAAATAGAAGAGCAGCAAGAGGAGAGGATACGAGAAGGATGGGCCTACATGGCGCTCTCACGCGCAGGCCCAGCCGCAGGCACGGAGGGAGCGAAGAAAGAAGGAAGGAAGGAGAAGCAGGGAGAAGCAAAGCACAAGGAGAGAGCGAGGAGGAGGACGGGCCGACAGGCGAAGGAATGGGGGCAGCCGCAGCGGAAGCTCGCGCAAGACCACCCACAGGAACAGAGGGAGCGGAAGAAGAAGGGAGGAAGGAGATGCAGAGAGAAGCAAAGCAAAGGGAGAGAACCGAGGAGGAGGACTGGCCGATAGGCAAAGAAATGGGGGCAGCCGCGGCGGAAGAGCTGCAAGCAGTGCTAAGACAGCACAGAGGGACATTCACTTACTCGCTGCTAGAGCTGGGGAAATGCAAGACTCATCAGATGCAGATCAAGCTCAACAGCGAAATGCCGATCTACCAGAGAAAAGGAGAATGAGCCCGGGGGACCTGGATATTTGCTTAGAAAAGTGTGCAGAACTGCTGGAGGCGGGTCTGATTCAGAGATCAGAGAGTGACTATGCAGCGGCGACAGTGGTGGCAGCAAGAAAGGACCTGACAGGGGAGGTATCGGCCAGAAGGATGTGTGGAGACTACCGTGGTTTGAACAATGTTACCCTAGCCGACCGATACCCAATGCAACCCACGGAGGAAATATTCGACAAGCTGCAGGGCGCCACCGTGTTCACCACCCTCGACCTCAGGCAGGGATTCAACCAAATCCCCATCTGCCCCGAAGACTGCAAGAAGACTGCGTTCCATGGGCCTGATGGACTGTACGAGTGGAGATTTATGCCATTCGGCATGAAAAACGCGTCGGCCTTATTTCAGAGAGTCATGGATTCCACGCTGAGAGACGTGCCTGCAGCTGCTTGCTACATATATGATGTGGCTGTCTTCAGCGCAAATGACCAGCAGCATGTGAAGGATGTGAAGGACACGCTGGAGGTGATCAGCAAGGCGGGGCTAACTTGCCACCCAAAGAAGTGCAGCTTTGGAAGCAGCTCAGTCAAGTACCTGGGCTTCGAGGTGCAGGGAGGAAAGATGATTATTCAGCAGGCGAAGGTGGAAGTGCTAGACAGAGTGCCCTCACCCAAGGACAGGAGTACACTGAGAGCAGTGCTTGGATTTCTGAACTACTACCGCAAATTCGTACCCAACTTCAGCCGGACAGCAGCGGTGCTCAACCGCCTGCTCAAAGAAGAGCAGGCATGGCAATGGGGAGAGGCGGAGCAAGGGGCAATGGATGCTCTGCTGAAGGCAGTGAAGACCGCCACCGTGTTAAGCCTGCCCAGCAAGGAGGACCCCTTTGTACTCTACACCGACTGGAGCAGCTCGGGGATGGGGGCAATCCTGTGCCAAGAAAGAGAGGGACAAGAGATGGTAGTAGCATTTGCCAGCAGAAGCTGCAATCCAGCAGAGGCTAACTACAGTTCATACGAGGGAGAAGGACTAGCTGCGGTATGGGCAATAAGTCATTTCAGAGTGTACCTGCAGGGGAGACCGTTCGTGCTAGTGACAGACCAACAGCCTCTCACGTGGTTAATGACGAACCAGGCGCTGACAGGGAGGAACGCTAGATGGGCAATGCGCCTCCAAGAGTACGACTTTAGCATCAGGCATCGGCCAGGCAAGACGCTGCAGCACGTAGATGGGCTGTCCAGGAACCCACCCCCCGGCAGGCCGACATCATGCCTAGTGGCGCTAGCGAGAGAGATAGACGGAGAAGGGGCAAGAAGGAGGCAGGAGAAGGGAGCGGACGACGTATGGGAGGACGAAGAGGTGCTGGGGTGGGTGCAAGGAAAAACCACTGAAGGAGAGCCGGCGAGCGAGAGAGCCAGGGCAAGAGGAGCCCACTATCGCTGGTACCAAGAGCAGCTGCAGAAGAACACCAAGGACGGATAGAAGCTAGTGCCCAGGAAAGAAGAAAGGGAAGGGATTATAGCCAAAGTGCACAGGCAGATGGGCCACTACGGCAGCCTCCGAACAACGCAGCTGGTAGAGACAGGATGGTGGTGGGCAGGAATGAGACAAGATATCAAACAATGGGTGGCAAGCTGTGAGCTGTGCAGCAGGAACAAGGTTGAGTTAGAAAGGGGGAGAGAGGAGCTGCAGTCGCTGCCAATCAAGGGTATAGGATTCAGATGGCCTCTGGACTTGGCAGGAGAGATGCCACTGAGCAGGAGGGGCAAGCGCTATATCCTGATCATGATCGAACACGGAAGCAAGTGGGTGGAGGTAAAGGCCCTGCCGAGCAAGAATTCGGCCAGGATAGCAGAGGCGTTTGAGGAGCAAGTACTGACAAGGTTCGGGGCATGTGGGGAGGTTCTGACGGACCAAGGCACGGAGTTCATGGGAGAATTCGAGAAGCTGCTGAAACAGAGCGGAATCACCCATAGGAGAACCTCCCGCTATCATCCACAGAGTGATGGGCTCACGGAGAGATTTGTGCAGACAATGAAGAGGGGCCTGAGGGCCTACGTAGAGAAGTACAAGAGGGACTGGGATACAAGGCTGCCATGGGTAGCCGCGGGGTACCACTTCAGCAAACAGGCAGTGCTGAAGGACTACTCTCCCTACTTTCTGCTGCTGGGCCGAGTGCCTGTGCTGCCAGTGGACGCGCCCAAGCTGCTGACAGGAGTGGTGACAACCGGGACAGAGGAGCAGTGGGTAGGGCTAGTAGAAGCCAGGGCACGGTACACGGTACCTCCGAGAGCTGGTGCCTGCAGCACTAGAGAACTTACACATGGCGCAGCTGAGAGATGCACAGAGGTACAGGAAGAGGAGAGAAGGTGACACGGGGAAGAAGGAGAGGGAGCTGAAGGCCGGGGAAGAGGTATACCTGAAGCAGGTGAAACATGATATGATGGACATAGGGCTGGGGACAGAGCGCTAGAAGGTCAAAGAAGTAAAGGAGTCCGAAGTGGTGGTGCTGGTGGGCGAGAAAGGGCAGGAAAAGAAAGATCACAGGACCAACGTGGCCAGAGCCAACCTAAGGAGGAGGGAGAGTGAAGCAGGAAGAGAGGGAGAATTGGGAAGCAGGAGGCAGGCTAGGGAGGAAGAGATCCATCAGCAGAGCAGCAAGCGTGAGCAGCCGAGGAGGGGGCAAGTGGACCAGCCTGAAGAGAAGACCAGAGGAGTGCACAGAGAGATAAGAGCGCTGAAGAGATGAGGAGGCAGGTACCAAGCTAAAAGGGACCACACTGGAAGGCGTGAAAGGGAGAGCTGCAGCAAGAGAACCCAATTTACGACAGCTGTCATGCTTTTAATTGCAAGGTAGAATAGAGACAATATAAATGCACGACAAAGGAATAATAGGAGGTTAGACAGTAGGGAGGATGGCGGGAAACCAAACTGATCGAGCGGGAAGAAGCGAAGGGCAAAGAGTAGCGAAAGCAACGGCGTCAGCAACGGTAACCAACAGGAAATACTTAGGCAAGTAGCAGGAGTGGAACAGCTTGCTTGCTCGTTTGTTCTCACCATTAAGCATAATTTTGGCCTAGCGAACTTCTAGAGCTAAGCAACCAGTGATGCGAACCCCGCAAGCCACCGCTGCAAGTAGCTGTGCTAGACAGCCAGCCGAGCTTCCGTTCCCTAGAGCAGGAGATAGCTAAGGCCCATCTGGGAACTTTTCAAGTGGACCAGCCTGAAGAGAAGACCAGAGGAGTGCACAGAGAGCTAAGAGCGCTGAAGAGATGAGGAGGCAGGTACCAAGCTAAAAGGGACCACACTGGAAGGCGTGAAAGGGAGGGTTGCAGCAAGAGAACCTGATTTACGACAGCGTACCACCCTCAGAATGAATGGAAGACAGAGCGACTCAATCAGGTGGTTGAACAGTTACTGCGTACCGCATGCAAGGACAATATCAGCCACAGGGATCTACAAATGACGACGCTTGAGTTCACTTATAACAACACATCTCATGCGGCCATAGGGAAATCTCCTTTCTTCCTGTGTTACGGGCGTGTACCAATCATACCGTAGCACCCAACCACACCGGCACACGTCCAAGCCATAACTTCGTCACCACCATGCAGCAGCTATGGGAGAAGACTCAGCAACGTCTCACCACGACGCAGAACTCCCAGAAGCAGTATGCAGATCGAAAGCGACGAGATCACTTGGTAGCAGTCGGAGATCAGGTGCTTCTCGACACACGCAACTTGGACCTGTCACCTACCGTCCAAGCTCCGGCCTCGCTTCTGTGGTCCCTTTCGCGTTGAGACCATGGTGACACCAGTTACATTCCGCTTGCATTTACCGACTACATGGAAGCTTCACAACACTTTCCATGTTCAGCTACTGAAGCCCTACAAGGACCCCAACCAACAGTTCCAGGGACGACAGCTCCCGACACCGCCACATGTTCTTGTACAGGATGAACCAGGGTACGAGGTGGAACGTGTCCTCGCTCATTGACGCAGACGCGACAACACGCTCGAGTTCCTGATACGCTGGAAGGGATCTGACCAATCGGAGGACAGTTGGGTTACATAATCTGATATAGGCAACGCACGCTGTGTTCTCAAGGATTATCTTGTCAACAGGGTATTTCTCACGCCACGCGGCTTTGAGGGGGGGACGTGTGAGAGTACAGCGGCAATGATTACCCATATTTACCTTGCATTACCTTGCTTATCTACATTTTCTTGTGCTTGTTTTCCTAGTTTTGCTGTTTTACTATTGTTATTATAGTTATAGGCATCGAATAGGTTCACCTTATTCTATTTCATTTCGGTTATCACCGAGTAACTTTGCGTAACTCCACCAATATGATTCTACCGAATTCAGGAAGGACCCGTTCGGGACGCTTCGCAACCCTTGGAACCTTCTCGTACCACTTGGTTACCTGCCTTGTATCGTGCCTATATATAGCCTCGTGTTTTACCCAGGTGATCATTATTAAGAACTGAACTCGATCCTTTGATCCTCACAGTTGAAGACTTAGGCGATTGCTAGTGAGGTACTGAGACCCAGTTACCTCTGCTTCGTACAGTGCAGCTACGTGTCATCTAGTCGATTCTCGGGTTATATCGTTACAACCAATCATGTCCCAGTATGTTGGTCCCATCCATTGTTGTCGCGAGCATCTCCTTTGTAGTACCGAAATTACCCCCGCTGTGAATCTTCACCATGTCCGCGTTTTCCCGTAATGCCAGTGGAATCCTCACTGCGCCAGCAGACGTACAGCAGCAATATATAATTGACCGCGTCGCTATTACATAGTGGTTAGCACACGACGCCACTGCCGCACTTGCAGTTTGCAACCACCTCCTGCCCGATCAGAGGACCCACTTTCGCCAGCTGAAAACGGCCAAAGCGCTCTACGACGAGGTAGTGAAAGCGTTACTCCTCCCCCTCATCTGTTACTCTAGGCCGCCTGCTACTGCCGTTGCTCTTTCTTGAGCTGTCCGACTTCCTCATTGTCGCTGATCTCATGACTCACCTGCGGCTCCAGTGACACTCGCTACCGTGTTGCTCTCACGCCAGAGTTTTTTGCTGTGACCCCCCCCCCCCCCCCCCCCCCCGCCCGATGTACATCACCCTCTACTTCCTAGTGACCCGTCTTCATGACTCCATTCGCCCCATCCAAAACCACTACCTCTCTCTCGACCCCACCGAGCTCACCCTTGTCTCGTTTGAGTCCCGTCTCTTCGAGGCTGAGACCAGTGCCCACGCTGTAGCTGCCTCCCGTGGTACTCCCCGCTCCTCCTTTGTTTAGGGGTGTTCCCTTCCTTCCTTGCGCCTTCTGTCGCCTCTGCTGCTGCTGTTGACTTCCTCGGTACTGAGGAGGCCGGTGCGGCGTCCGCTCCTAGCGGGAGGCGCAACATGGGTGGACGTGAAAAGGGTAAGGGTGGTGGGGGTGGCGGAGGAGGTGGTGGCGGCGAGGGTGGTGGCGGTGGCGGTACTGGGGGCGGTGGAGGTGGTGGTGGCAGGGGAGGTTGTGGTGGCGAGGGTGGTGGGGGTGGCGGGGGTGGTGGCGGCACTGGGGGTGGCGGAGGCAGCTCGGGTGGTGGTCGTGGTGGAGCTAGCGGGGGTGGAGATCAGGGAGCTGCATCTGCGGGTGCAGCTGGTGGAGGCGGAGGTTCTGGGGGTGGACAGCATCAGCAGTCGCGTCAGCAGGAGACTCTCTCACCGCAGCAGCTACGTGAGTGGGTGGCCCAGCGAGGCGGCCCCGGAGGAGGAGGTCGCTGCACCTACGTTAGGCACACGGGTCCCCGCACAGGAGACGTCTGCGGCAGGCAGGGCCACGCTGAGGCTCGCTGCTTCTACCGCCTCGAGGACACTTTCCGCACGGAGTTTTGTGAGAAGGCGAAGATGCCTGGCTGGTTAGGATTGCTCAAGAAGAACATTGATGTGTTTGCTCTTGATTGAGACCAGATCCTTGCTGGCATGTATGATATGTATGCTTCTGCTCTTAGTGTTGAGGGTGAATATTACTTGGGTGTGCCTAGATCTGGTGAGGTAGTGGCTGCTGGTATAGGTGCATGCGAGTCCGCTACCATAGGTGCAGTCCCGCCAGAGGCTCTGCACACCTTCACGCTAGACTCCGGCGCATCTCGCTACTTCTTTCGCTACTGCACCACAGTCACACCGCTCATAGCACCTGTCCCCGTCACTTTGGCGACCCCTCGTTGGGTCCGGTAGTGGCTCGTGGCACCAGTGTTCTGCCGTGTCCGGCGGCCCCCTCTGGCTCCTTCACAGGTTTCCACCTCCCCTCGTTCGCTACGAACTTGGTGAGTAACGCTGTCCTCCAGGACCAGCTGGTCACTACAGCGACTCCTGGAGGCGAGCTTGTGGCGATCTGTAAGGTCTCAGTGACTGGCGATCACCTCGCCACGTTCACTCGAAGGCCTGGGTCTGGTTTGTACACACTGACCACTGAGTCTGCACATGTGGCTGCGTCAGGTCAGGTCGATGCATCTTGCTCGTGTCGGCTACTCACGCACCGTCTCTCCTCTGGCACCACCGTCTTGGTCACCCCTCCCTGAAGAGTCTGCGTCGCATGTACTCACGTCTTCTTGTCTCTGGCCTTCCGAGGTCCCTGCCCCTGCTCCCGACGTCGCTTGCGCCGCCGTGCACTCCCTGCGTTGAGGGGCGGCAGTGTCCCGCTCCTCACTCCTCCTTCCCTCCTCTGCAGACCCTGCACATGGACATGTGGGGCCCCGGCCCCGTCCTTGGGCCGGGTCGGGAGCGCTACTTTCTGCTGGTCGTCGACAACTTCACGCGCTACATCACGGTGTTTCCCTTGCAGTGCAAGGGTGACGTCCGTCTTGTTCTTATCCCTTGGATTCGCGCTGTTCGTCGCCAGCTAAGCGCACGGTTCCATCAGGACCTCCCGATGCTCCGTCTGCACTCTGACCGTGGAGGTGAGTTTTCCTCCGGTCTCCTTGAGGACTTTTGTCGTGACGAGAGCATCACCCAGTCGTTCACGCTTTTGGCTTCTCCACATCAGAATGGGATCGCTGAGCGCCGTATTGGCTTGGTCATGGAGGTTGCTCGCACCTCCATGATCCATGCCGCTTCTCCCCATTTTCTGTGGTCGTTTGCGGTCCGATACGCCGCGCATCAGCTCAACATCTGGCCCCGTGTCTCCGAGCCAGAGACCTCGCCTACACTGCGTTGGACGAGGGAGGTTGGCGATGCGTCGGCGTTTCGGGTCTGGGGTTCGCTTGCCCTTGTCCACGATGCTACCGCGGGCAAGCTCTCTTCTCGCATCGTTTGCTGCGTCTTCCTTGGCTTTCCCACCGACGTGTCTGACTGGCAGTTTTACCACCCAGCCACGCGTCGTGTCCTGTCCTCCCAGGACATCACCTTTGACGAGTCAGTTTGCTACTACCCTCTCCTCCCCCACGTGTCTTCTCCTTTCCCCCCGCCGCCCTTCTTCCTGGTTCCAGGTTACCCCCCGGTAGACCCCACCCTCCCTCGCGTCCTGCTCCCTCAGGTGTGTCTCAGGTCACACCACCCCTCTTGGTTGAGCCTTTGAAGGTCTCCTTTGGCCCGGCTCAGGGGAGTGACCCTGCTGCTGACAACACTGTGGCCTCTCGCCGCTCCCCGCGCTTGGAGACCCCTCCTGGCTCTCCTCCTCGGCCGTCTTCGCCGCCTCTGCAGCATGTCGCTGTGGACTCCAGTGCTACTGGAGGTGGTGGCGCTGGAGGTCTGGGCTCTGAAGGTGCTAGCGCTGAAAGGGGCTGGTTCTCAGGGTGCTGAGCCTGGGGGTGCTGAGCCTGGGGGTGCTGAGCCTGGGGTAGGCAGCAGCTGCCGTCGCGTCCGTAGGAGACTCTCTCGCCGCAGCAGCTACGTGAGTGGGTTGTCGGACGCGGTGCTGGTTCTTGGGGTGCTGAGCCTGGTAGTGCTGACTCTGGGGGTGCTGAGTTTGGGGGTGCTGACACAGGAGGTACTGGAGTTTGAGGTGCTGGGGGTTTTGGTGCTGGAGGAACTGGAGCTGGAGATACTGGAGGTCTTAGAGCTGGAGGTACTGGAGCTGGAGGTACTGGAGGTCCTGGAGCTGGAGGTACTGGAGGTATTGGAGCTGGAGGTACTGGAGCTGGAGGTACTAGAGGTACTGGAGCTGGAGGTACTAGAGCTGGAGGTACTGGAGGTACTGGAGCTGGGGGTGCTACGCCGCCACTGCAGCAGCGACCGATTTTCTCGCCACCGCCGCGATCGTTACTACCACCACCTGGCTCGGCGCTACGCCAGGTGCTCAGTCTTCCTTCCTCTATTGGCACTACTCCTCCTCTACTGTGTCCACCGCATGACTTGTCTCAGCCACGGTAACTGCCTGGCTCCCCTCTGCCTGCTCCTTCTCCTTACACTGAGTAAACAGACTCCCTGACAGAGAGTCGTGAGCCTGTGTCTCGTCCTGCCTCGACTGTCCGCACTGTTCGCCAGGCTCGTCGTGTTCGTCCTCTGCCTGTCCCTGGCACACACACTATGGCACTTCGTCCTTCCTCTGTTCCACAGCATGTTGCCCTGCCGTATCCTCCAGCGTCCTCTCTTCCTGACGTTCTCGACCCTGATTCTTACCTTGCTCGTGCTGCTAGTCCTATTGTTACTCGTTGTTTGGCCACACGTGTCACTGACCCTACTTTTGAGTCTGCTGCTGCGTCTGCCTTAGTCACAGAGCTCGTTGACTTTGATGCTGCCTGCCGCCTTGACTACTTCGCGGGTCTTGTTTGTGAGCCTGACGGTCCTCCGTCCGTCGGGGGTGAGCTTGCCCTTGGCTGTGACGTCCTTGAGGACAGGCAGTTTGAGCTCGAGTGCGTTGTGGCTGCTGTACCTCATCTCGCTGCCATGCTGCCTGCCCCTGGAGGAGACCCAGATGCACTAAATATCCCGACCCCGCGCTCTTACACAAAGGCGATTTCGGGTCAGTAATCCTCTCAGTGGCAGACAGCCATGGACGCAGAGATGGCATCCTAGAAGTCCACAGGCACCTATGTTGACGCAGTTCCCCCTTTTGGGGCGAACATAGTCGATGTCATGTGGATTTTAAGGGTGAAGCAGCCGCCGGGTTCTCTGCCTGTCTTCAAGGCGCGTTACGTTGCACGAGGCTTCAGTCAGCGACAGGGAGCTGACTTCTTCCAGACCTTCTGCCCCACCCTGAAGATGACCACTCTTTGGGTGTTACTGCATGTTGTAGCACAGCGTGACTACGAGCTCCACTCTCTTGACTTCTCCACAGCCTTCTTACAGGGCACCCTTCACGAGGAGATCTGGTTGCGCCGCCCACCTGGCTTCACTGGGTCGTTTCCTGAGGGTACCCAGTGGAGCCTCCAGCGGCCAGGCTACGGTCTCCGCCAGGCGACACTTGCGGCTCTTGGGTTTTCTTCTTCGACTGCTGACCCATCGTTGTTTCTGCGCTCTGACCCTTCTCTGCCGCCGTTCTACGTCCTCGTGTACGTCGAGGGCTTGGTCTTTGCTACTGCTGACACTGAGGCACTAGCCCTTGTGAAGGCGGAGCTGCAGAAGAGACACACTTGCACTGACCTAGGTGAGCTGCGCATATATCTTGGCTTGCAAATCACCCGGGACAGAGCAGCACGCACCATCACTCTGACTCAGTCACACATATTGCAGCAGGTCCTTCAGCGCTTGTGTCTTCCGTTCCCTTCACCACAGCCTACTCCTCTGCCTACAAGCCACCCGCTCTCAGCTCCACCTTCGAACGAGTCCGTAGATCCAAATGGTCCGTATCCAGAGCTTGTGGGTTGTCTCATGTACCTGATGACTTGTACTCGGCCTGACCTGGCGTACCCTCTCAGCATTCTGGACCGCTTCGTTGCTTCTGATAGACACCAGAAGGAGCACTGGACAGCTGCTAAGAGGGTGTTGCGCTACGTGGCCAGTACATCAGGCATGGGGCGTGTGCTTGGAGGACGGGGTCGAGTTGTTCTCACAGGTCACTCAGACGTTTCTTGGGCCAAAGACTAGGAGACATAGCGGTCGTCACAAGGTTACACTTTCAGCCTCGGCTCTGGTTCTGCACCTGGAGGTCCACCCGCTCGTCTTCTATTCTCGGCTCCAGTTGTGAGGCTGAGATCTAGCGGGGGCCATGGCCGCACAGGAGTTACGCTCGCTGACCAACTTGCTATCGGACTTGGGTGAGCGGCCTTGTTCTCCTCCGGTTCTGTACGTCGACAAGGCCATGATTGGCTTGTGTCGGGAGCAGGGACTGGAGAACAGAACGAAGCACATTGCGCTTCATTGCTTCCTCGCACGAGAGTTAGAGCAGCGTGGTCAGCTTAGTCTTGCTTACGTGGCCTCACAGGCCAACAGTGCTGATATCTTCACCAAGGCCCTCGGGTCTGGTGATCATCAGCGTTTCTGCACTGCTCTTGGGCTTGTGCCCACTCTGCCTCACCTGCTTGTCTCTTGATATTGCCTTGCACTTGTTGTACACTGCTATATATACTTATACCTGCATATTTGCACTTGCTAGGTTGTGCTCAGTGTACCGCTTTTGTTATTATAACTCTGCATGTGAACTGGCCTTGTGGCCACTTGCTTGTGCTCAGACTGTGTGGTGATCTTGAGATCCACCCTGAGCTTTGCTTTACTTCTTTTCTTGACTGGTCTTGTGACCGCTTGTTGTTCTAGCTGTTCCCCACTTCGCCTATGGGGGTGTGTCAAACTATTCATATTTGTTACTGTAGGCTGTAGTGGGGCATAACTAGAGGGGACAACCCATGAGGGTTTCATTCTTGTATCTCTCATCCCACTCAATGCCATCCTTCTTGCTGCCTAGTTTTTGACATTAAAGACCCGGATACATTATATAGGGGGGGGGTCTTGTATCCGGGGGATTATGAGTAAGTGCTTGTGGATCTGCAAGACGCCATCTCTGAGTCCATGGCCGCTATCCACTGAGAGGCCCACTACTTTGACACTGCCTCACGGTGCAAGGAGTGGGTATGTCAAGGACGTCGGTTTCTTCCTCAAGATGGCACAAAGGTGGGGAAAAACAATTGCCAAGAACTCCAGCTCAAACTGCCTTTTCTCTTTAACGTCACAGCCAAGGGCCAGGGCACAAAATTAGTTTTGGGCCACCCTGTCAAATCAGGGTGACGTAGAGGCTTACCCTGACTGCCTTTCCTCTTGCATTGTTGCATTATGCATGTACTGTCACCCATATTCTGTCAGTGGGGCACGTCATCAGTTGGGGAGTGTGGCGGCTGGTGGGGGGGGATGGGGGGTAGGGGTCGGGGGGGGGGGGGGGAATGAGGGAGAGTGGGGAGAGGGGGTGGCAGCAAAGCTCTCGTGCCTGTAGGACATGGGGCCGAAGGGGGCGGGGGCCTCAGATTCGTTTTGGCGTAGGCTGAAAAATCAGAGTTGGTACAAAACGTTTTGCTGAAAATTAGACAAATCAGCCATTTTATGCCATTTTACACTACAAATCTAATAAAATATCATGTTTCTTTTCAACAAATTGCTGAAAAATCAGCCTCAGTTCTAAAAATTGTCTCAAATCTCAGCCTTTTTTACCTAAATCAGCCTTTTTTCGCTGAATTCTAAGGCTCTGGGGATGGGGAGAGCGGGGGATGAGGGGGATGCTTTTCTGGCCAGTGGGAGAGTGGATGGGCAGGATTCGCATCTGCAATTTTCTGTATCAGGGTATTTTCTGCAACACCCTGACCAGCCAGGGGGAAGAAACTCGTGACCCTGATTTTCTAAGGGTAAATAAAGAAGAACACTTTCTGAGAAAGGGTAGTACAGTAAACACATCTACAAAATTAGGGTAATCTCCAAAAACGGCCCATAGCAAGGGCAATCAGGGCATTCTACCCTTCAATTTTGGGGCCTGCCAAGGGCAGACTCACCCCCCGCGGACAGAGAACGGTGTCAAAAGATATATGTTTATATTGTTCTAGGCTGTAGTGGGTTTAGCCTTAGGGGGTACAACATTTCTCTCGACCTTCTACTTGTACTCCCCTCTTGACCTAATGCAACCATCCTTAGCTTCTAACAAACGGGTAGGGATACCATATTCTCCCGGACAAAACACCCCCCGAAATTGTACACCCCCCGGGTAGCTTGTGCATGGTGGGTGTTATAAGCGACCTCGTTTGTACTATACCCCCCTTTTTGGGTGAGTTTTTATAACACCCCCCTTTTCTTACAGATTCCTTATTATAGCTGTTAACGAGTAGGTGCAAGTACGGGAGGATATCCCAAGAATCTCACCCTCGATGAAATTTCGCGGTACTTTTGTCAAATGTTGATATTTGTGATAGGCTGTAGTGAGTTGCTCCTTAGAGAGTATCACACAGTTAGGGTTGCTTATTTGTACTGCCTTGTTTCCTAAACCATCATTCCGTTGCACTCCGTTCTTAAGATGGTATCATGAGTAGGTTAGATCCTCGCCTAGCCTAACCCCGATCGCGCCCTAGCGCCCTCCGCGCCCTAGCGCCCTCCGTGCCGTCCGCACCCTCCGTGCCCTCAGCGCCTCCGCACCCTCCGCGCGTAGCCCGCGCCCTCCCCTCACGTGCGCACCCTCCTTAGCCAGTTGCGCGCCCCTCGGCCTGCCCATCGCACGCACCTAGGCCAGCCCGTAGCGCGCGCCCTAGGCCAGCCCGTCGCGTGCGCCTAGGCCAGCCCGTCGCGCGCGCCTAGGCCAGCCCGTCGCGCGCGCCCTAGTCCAGCCCGTCGCGCGCCCCAGGCCAGTCAGTCGCGCGCGCCCTAGGCCAGCCCGTCGCGCGCCCCTAGGCCAGCCCAACACGCACGACCCCTCCCTCCACGCCTAGCCCTCCGTGCCTCCGCGCCCTCCGCGCCATCCGCGCCCTCCGCGCCAGACACGCCCTCCGCGCCCTCCGCGCCTCCGCCTGTGCACGCGCCCTTGTTGGTGCAACCCTACGGTTTGCACTCGGCTTGTTGTCCGTGTGCGTGAATGTGTGTGTGTATGGAATGGTATGAGGGCATGGGATAATATATATTTCATGCTTATAATTGTGTGTGAATGTTGAGTCATGATGTCGAGTGTGTGTGTCGAGTCAATAGCGAGTTATCGCTAGACGCGTGTTACGCGGTCGTTTGTGTCTCGCGCGCGGTTTCTATTTTGTCGTGCGCGGTTTCTATTTTGTCCTGTGTCGAACGTTCGGCGTGTCGCAGGTGTGTGCAGCAGACCCATCAAGAACTCAAGGATGAGTTTGTGATGAAGAGCCCGAGCCTTGGTGTCAAGGCTCAAGTGATTTCGAAGCTCGCCAAAAGGGTACACCTCAAGATATTGAAGATAGTTACATTACTTTGTGTAGTGTAACATTTCACTTGGTGTAGGCCCTAGTGAAGGGTAGTTTCGAGACCCTTCGTGGTTGGGGACAGTGTGGCACTGTTCCACATCACTGTACCTCGGCTCTTGGGGTTTGTAGGAGCTGGGAGTCATTCCCAACTCGTAACTCTTCCTATCTTGTGTTCTAAGACTATAGTGGCTGCCATAGTACCGTTCGTTCAAACCGACGCTGTGTCGTCAATTCTTTATCAAATCGTGCAATCTAAATTGCTAATTGTAGACGACGTGAAGACGCTCCAGATCCAATTTGAATCAAGTCATTTGCAGCTGTGAGCAGAACGCTATCAACGTTTGAAGCCGCTGTGCAGAAATCCGTCTGTGCTCTCTATCTTTCGTTTTAGGCACATTCAAGCCTATTGTGACTATAACAAGTGGTATCAGAGGCCCTTGGAGCAGTTTCGACAATGTCTGGACCTGAGAAAATGGGTGGCAGAGGTGCTGGTGGCAGTGGAGAAGCTCAAGCTCAAGGCCAACCCCGTGATTCAGCCATGGCGCCCATGCAACCAAGTCTTGGCCCACCTAGGGATGAGCCTAGGGTGTTTGGGCTTGACAAGTTCAACGGTGACAACTTTGCTGAATGGTCCTTCAAGATGGAGAACATCTTTGACCACTATGACCTGCTGGAGGTGATGGAAGGAACGGAGAAGCGCCCCGAGAACGACCCGGAGAAGAGCCCGTGGGTGCGGAAGAGCGCACAAGGCTATCTCTTACTTGGGCAAGCGTTGGGGAGCAGTCAGATCCGTCACATCAAGCCATTCCAGCGTGAACCAGAGAAAGGACCAAAGGCATGGGCTGCTCTCAAGGGTGTACATGCTCCTGCAACAGCGGCGGTAGCGGTGGTGTTGGAACGGCAAATGGCGGCACTACGAATTGAAGAAGACGAAGCGGTTGAAGAAGGGGTGCAGAAATTCTTCGACTTGTTGACGCGGCTTGAGGGAGCTGATTTGAACTACAGTGAGCTCCAAAAGAAGACCAAGTTGCTGGCCTTACTCCCAGAGTCATGGTCCTCGCTCATCATCAACCTTAATCGCGACTTGCCCCGCCTCTCGCTTGAAGACGTGAAGCGAGCTATCCTTCAAGAGGATTTCCGCCGCCGTGAGTTGGCGAGTGCGGATGGCGCTGGGGCAGCGAGCATCGGCCGTGGATATGGTCGAGGAAGAGGCAGAGGACGAGGGGGAGGAAGGTTTGGTGGCAGCAACTTCGGCGGAGGCCGCAGGAGTGGCGGTTACGGCAGCGACGACAAGAGCTACGGACGCGGTCGCGGCCGATTCGACGGCGAGTGTCACTATTGCCACAAGAGCGGACACATGTGGCGCGACTGCTACAAACTCCCTGATGGTTGGACCCCTGCTCAAGGCCAAGAGGATAGAGGAGCAGGAGGAGGGAGAGGAAGTGGAGCTGAAGTGCACGCGCCCTTGTTGGTGCAACCCTACGGTTTGCACTCGGCTTGTTGTCCGTGTGCGTGAATGTGTGTGTGTATGGAATGGTATGAGGGCATGGGATAATATATATTTCATGCTTATAATTGTGTGTGAATGTTGAGTCATGATGTCGAGTGTGTGTGTCGAGTCAATAGCGAGTTATCGCTAGACGCGTGTTACGCGGTCGTTTGTGTCTCGCGCGCGGTTTCTATTTTGTCGTGCGCGGTTTCTATTTTGTCCTGTGTCGAACGTTCGGCGTGTCGCAGGTGTGTGCAGCAGACCCATCAAGAACTCAAGGATGAGTTTGTGATGAAGAGCCCGAGCCTTGGTGTCAAGCCTCAAGTGATTTCGAAGCTCGCCAAAAGGGTACACCTCAAGATATTGAAGATAGTTACATTACTTTGTGTAGTGTAACATTTCACTTGGTGTAGGCCCTAGTGAAGGGTAGTTTCGAGACCCTTCGTGGTTGGGGACAGTGTGGCACTGTTCCACATCACTGTACCTCGGCTCTTGGGGTTTGTAGGAGCTGGGAGTCATTCCCAACTCGTAACTCTTCCTATCTTGTGTTCTAAGACTATAGTGGCTGCCATAGTACCGTTCGTTCAAACCAACGCTGTGTCGTCAATTCTTTATCAAATCTTGCAATCTAAATTTCTAATTGTAGACGACGTGAAGACGCTCCAGATCCAATTTGAATCAAGTCATTTGCAGCTGTGAGCAGAACGCTATCAACGTTTGAAGCCGCTGTGCAGAAATCCGTCTGTGCTCTCTATCTTTCGTTTTAGGCACATTCAAGCCTATTGTGACTATAACAGCCCTCCCCTTAGCCTGCGCCCTGCCCTTAGCCTGTGCCTCCCCTTCGACCCGTGCGCACCCACCTGCACTTGGCACTCGACCCTGAGACCAACAACGCCCTGTTCGCTGGGCCCTAACCATTCCTACTGCCATTGGTCTCTAGTTCAGTGGCTGGCAGCCGCTTCTCTCGCCGGCTGCCTAGGTTAGAGCCGTGTAGCCACTAGCTCCTCGCCTCTAGCACTCATATCTGGAGTTCCACACCGTTCCACGCCTAGACTAGGTCGCCCCGTACTCCTAGCCTCTAGCTCCGCCGGTCTCTTACCTCGCCACACCTGGCGCTCCTAGATTTCCCTCCTCGTCTTAGCTCCGCCTCTTCCGTGCTCCAGCCGCCTCTAGCATGGCCTCCATTATGGAATCCCGCCGCCTTCGCTTCGATGCTGAGGGGCGCCCGATCGAGTTCAGTACCTGGCAGCGCCAGACCACGCGCTACCTCACCAGTCAGCGTCAGGACGGCGCCACTCTGTGGGCCCATGCGTCTGGTGCACTCAAGGCGCCCCAGTCCCCCGCCCCCCTGCCGGCCGGCCCAGCGCCGACTCCTGCATGTTATGTGGTGCAATCGTTTGCATTCACGTCTGTCTGCCTCCCATCATATGTTCGTGCGTTGCATGCGTGGCGTGAGCGTGTGCAAGAATTTGTGTTTGGTATGGTTTGGATTTTCTGAGTGTGTGTGAATGTTATTTGGCTTGAGCAGATATCTGAATTGGCTCCTCTGCTCAAGAGCTTTCCGACGAACCAAGAATCGCCGCGATCGGAGCAAGAACGAGAAAGTTATGATCGTTCGAAGTTTTGATTGTGATGCGGCGACTATGGGAATTTGCGGGTTGACTCCATAAGCGGTATATACCATTTGGGGGTTGGGAAATTCGTCATTTCTACTGTAGATGCTGCCAAGTGGCTGGGAGAAACCGAATTGGGTTGGCAAGTGTGGCCAACTTGGGTGAGGTGGATTTGGGAGGTTGGGAAAATGACAAGGGTGAAAGTTGGGTTCCTATAGGGAGGGAATCTTTGTGCTTTTGGGGTTTCCTTGGTTGGGGACTCTCTTGGGACCTTCTCTCTCGTCCTCCTCTTCCCTCCTACCTGGTTTATTCTTACTCTAACTTTCTTGTGTGTAACTTGTGAGAAATTTGTGATTGAGTTAAGTTTCTATGGCAGCATACCCCCTAGTGCGCCGAAATTCACAACTCGAGTTATACTCCATCTTTTGATATGATTCAAATTGGGAAAGATAGCCACGGTTAAGGGCTACAACATACTCGAGTTTGAGATAATTCTAACGGTGCGTTTTTCGTCGACGGCGTTTCGTGTAAAGTCGACAATTCTGTCCAGAAATTAAGTCCAACGATTTTGAGATATTTCAGCACCTAATCTTCATAGACTCCGTCCTTAATCTCTAACACTGCGGACCAGGCGGACTACGACCGTCCGGTCCTGGCGAGGAACATGTGGAACTCCCGCGACGTTGCCGCCGCTCTTGCGCTGACGGAGCTCCTCCCCCCGACTGAGGCCGCCCACTTCGACAAGGTGGAGACAGCCCAGGGGGTTTGGGATGCTGTTGTTGCACGCTACTCCACCCCTTCCTCTGCCACCCTCAGTCGCCTCCTCATGCAGTTCGTGTTTCCCGACCTAGGCTCGTTCGCGACTGTGTCCGACCTAGTGACTCACCTTCGCTCACTTGACGCCGGTTTCCGTGAGGCCTGTACCGACGCCCAGCTTCTTGCTGCTCCCCCCCCCCCCCCCCATGTGGCTCACTGTATACTGGTTAGTCACGCGCCTCCCTGGCCGCCTTGCCACTGCTCGCGACGCGCTTCTCCAGAAGCACCCCACTGAGCTCACTATCGATCTCCTTGAGACCGCTCTCAGGACGATCGAGAGTAGCCTCCTCAGCGGTGGCCCCCCGTCTCTTTGCGGGGTGTGCCGCCCCTCAGGTTCCCACTTTCACAGCTACCCGCGCTTCTGCTGCTGTGTCGGTTTCTGACGACACTGCTGCCATTTCTGCCGCAGACTGGCAGAAACGGGGCAAGAGTGGCAAGAAGGGCGGGAAGGGGGGAGGTGGAGGCAGTGGAGGCGGCGGTGGAGGTGGCGGTGGAGGTGGGAGCGGCGGTGGTGGAGGCGGCGGCGGCGGCGGCGGTGGTGCACCAGGAGGAGGGGGCCTTGGAGGAGGTGCAGGACAGACAGGCCCGCCCACTGGCGGTGGCCCGACCGGTGGGGGTGTTGGACCCCAGCAGCAGCAGCCGCAGTAGCACCAGCCACAGCAGGGACAGCAGCAGCAGCAGGGACCGCAGCAGCAGCAGGCACCGCAGCAGTTCCAGCAGTGGGGGGCCCCGCTGCAGTAGGGTCCGCAGCAGCACTGGGGTCCCCCGCCGCAGTGGGGTCCGGGAGGACCCGGGAGCACCGGCCGCAGCAGCAGCACTTCCGGCTGGGCCCCTCGCCCCCCTCCCCGTGACACTGGCCCCTGCACCCACTGGTGCCTCACCGGACCGGGCAGCCCCTGTCTCTGCGGTCGCGACGACCACTCAGCCGCGCTGTGCTTCCGCCGCCTCGACGACCTCTGCCGTGCTCGTTGGGGCCCTGCGGCGACCACGCCTCGCTGGGCTCGCATGTTAGCCCGTAAGATTGATGTGTTTGATCTGTCTATGGACGATGCTCGTCAGCATGCTTTGTATGCTGATGTTGACTATAGTGCTGATGGATCTGTGTGCTCGCGTGTTCGCAGATTAGATTTCTTGCCTCCTGCTAGTGTAGACTTGTGCCTTTCTAGTCTAGGTGCTTGTGTTGCTGCTCTAGGTGCTTGTGTAGCTACTAGGACCGGTGACCCTCTGGCTGAGGCGTCCCTGTCCTTCACGCTAGACTCTGGCGCGTCCCAGTGCTTCTTCCGCGACCACATAACCCTCAAGCCACTCCTCACTCCTGTTTCGGTAGCTCTGGCTAGTATTCCACCTCAGGACCAGCCGTTGCGCGTAGCTCCACTACCCTCCCGTGTCCTGTGGTCCCCTCTGGTGTCCTGCGCGGCCTCCACATCCCCTCGTTCACTCGGAACTTGGTGGGTGTTGGATACCTCCAGGACAGGGGGATCACGGTTACCTTTGTGGGGGGTGGGAGGACTGCGGTCTGTACAGACTGCCACAGGTGCTGTTCTGGCCACGTTCACCAGGGAGCCCCGCTCCGGTCTCTACGTTCTCCAAACCGAGCGCTCCCCGGTTGCGTCCTCCGCTCAGGTCGTCGCGTCCCCACCAGTCCAGGTGTCCAGTCCGGTTGCTGTGTCTAGCCAGGTGGTCGTGTTTGGTCCAGTTGCAGTGTCTAGTCAGGTCGCGTTGTCCAGTCCAGTTGCTGCGTCCTGCTCCTATCGGTGTGTAGACAACTGACACGACGACCACGAGTTTCGCTCCGGCATTCTTGGCGGATTCTGCGGCAAACAGGGCATCGTACAGTCCTGGACGCTTCCGGAGTCCCCGCAGCCGAATGGGGTTGCTGAGCGCCGCATTGGCTTGGTCATGGACATTGCTCGCACGTCCATGATCCATGCCCGTGCGCCCCATTTTCTGTGGCCCTATGCGGTTTGCTACGCCGCACACTAGCTGAACCTCCAGCCGCGTGTCTCGCGACCCGAGGCTTCACCGACCAGTCTTTGGACCGGTTCCCCTGGTGTTGGGTCGGCCTTTCGTGTCTGGGGCTGCCTTGCGCTTGTTCGCGACACCTCCGCGGACAAGCTCTCGGCACGGGCCGTCCCCTGTGTCTTCCTTGGTTTCCCAGTGGACTCTGCCGACTGGTCCTTTTACCACCCGCCCCTCCACCAGTTCCTAGACTCCCGTGACGTCCGGTTTGACGAGTCCGTGTCCTACTACACCCGGTACCCCTGTCGAGGTCTCCTCGTACCCCCTCCCCCCTTTTCCTCGCACCCTCTCCTCCTCCTGCTCCCACTCCTCCGGTACCCCCGCTCCCCCCTGGTCCTGCCCCGTCTGGTGTGTCCCACGCTACCCCTCCACCCTCGGTCGCGCGTCACGTAGCGTCTCCCTCCCCGCAGTCCTCCTCACCGTCCCCTCAGCAGCCTTCGGCACTTCCGCGACAGGTTACTGTGGACTCGGTTGGTGTTGGAGCTGGAGGTGCTGGCGCAGGTGGCGCTAGCTCTGGGGGTGCTGGAGCTGGAGGTGCTGGCACTGGAGGTGCTAGTTCTGGGGGTGCTGGAGTTGGAGGTCCTGACACTGGAGGTGCTAGTTCTGGGGGTGCTGGAGCTGGAGGTGCTGGCACAGGAGGTGCTGGTTCTGGGGGTGCTGGTGCTGGAGGCACTGGCACTGGAGGTGCTGGTTCTGGGGGTGCTGGTGCTGGAGGCGCTGGCACTGGAGGTGCTGGTTCTGAGGAGACTGGAGCTGGAGACACTGGTTCTGCGGAGTCCACTCCGCCTCCCCACCGCCACGACACGCGTCTCCAGGCGGCCCGTCGGCGTGCGCGTGAGGAGCAGGTGCTGTTGGAGAGGGAGCGGCAGGAGTTGCGGCGGTTGGACCTGCTGGAGCAGCAGCAGCAGCAGCAGCCGCCGCAGCAGCAGACACCACCGCCGCAGCCGCGACCACCGCAGCTCCCTCTGGAGCGGCATTTGTTCCCACCCATGAGTGGCCTTCGGGCCCTTGGTCTTCCCTCCTCTCCTCCTGTTCACACTCCGTCCCCTCCAGCGTTTGGTCCCACGTTTCCTCCTCCTGACAACAGTCCGGCGGTCTGGTCTTCTCCTCCACCGCAGTCCCCTCCACCAGTTGTCCCACACTCTCGTTTCCGTCCCTGTCCTCCGCGTGCTCGTCATTCGTCTCCCGTTACCGACCTCCACACTGCCCTCCTTTGTTTGTCTCTTCGTCGTCCTCCTCCTGAGTCCGTTCTCCCGTCTCCTCCTCCGTCCTCTCTCCCTGTCCCCCCTACTCCTATCACTGACTACTACCGTGCTGTTCGTCCTGTTGTCTCCAGTGTCCTCGCCACTCTTGTCACCGACTCTCGTTTCCCTCCGTCGTCTGTCTCGGCTCTCACTGCCGCTGTCGCTGAGTTTGCTGCCGCCAGTCGCCTTGACTACGCCATCCGTGTGGTGCCAGCTCCTCCCTCCCGTCCTTTGTCCGTCGGGGGTGAGTTTGCCCTTGGCTGTGACGTCCTAGAGGACAGAGAGTCTGAGTTGGAGTACTGGGCAGCCGCTTCTCCCTCTGTATGTGCCATGCTGCTATCCCCTGAGGGAGACCCCGACGCCCTTGACATACCGACACCTCGCACTTACCGCGAGGCAGTGTCAGGGGCGTGGGCCTCTCAGTGGAAAGCGGCTATGGCCTCGGAGTTAGCGTCTTGGAGATCCACAGGCACCTACGTCGACACAGTTCCCCCTCCCAGGGCGAACGTAGTCGATGGCATGTGGCTCTTCAAGGTGAAGCGGCCGCCTGGTTCACCGCCTGTGTTCAAGGCGCGCTACGTGGCTAGGGTTTTCAGTCAGCGTGAGGAAGTTGACTTCTTCCAGACCTTCGCCCCGACCCCGAAGATGACTACTCTTCGGGTGTTACTGCATGTAGCAGCACAGCGAGACTACGAGCTGCACTCCCTTGACTTCTCCACTGCGTTTCTCCAGGGCCGACTACACGAGGAGATCTGGCTGCGCCACCCTCCTGGCCTCACTGACACCTTCCCACCTGGGACCCAGTGGAGCCTGAGGCGATCATTCTACGGTCTCCGCCAGTCACCCCGTGAGTGGCACGACACTCTTCGCTCCACGCTTCGTGACCTTGGGTTTCGCCCTTCCTCTACCGACCCGTCGCTGTTTGTTCGCACTGGTTCCACTCCTTTCTTTATACTAGTGTACGTCGACGACTTGGTCTTTGCTACAGCACATAGGGCAGCGCTGAGTGAGGTGAAATCCGAACTGCAGAAGAGACACAAGTGCACTGACTTCGGTAAACTGCAGCGCTACCTTGGCCTGCAGATCACCAGGGACAGAGCCGCTCGCACCATCACATTGACTCAGTCACACATGGTGCAGAAGGTCCTTCGGCAGTTCGGGTTTCAGTTCTCCACCACACAGGCCACTCCTCTGCTGTTGACCACAGACTCACCGGCCCCTTTCCTGACGAGCCCTTTGAGCCCAGCGGTCCCTACGCAGAGCTGGTGGGCTGCCTCATGTACCTGATGACTTGTACTCGGTCGGACCTCGCCTTTCCCCTTAGCGTCCTCTCTCGCTTTTTTTCGACTGGGAGACACCGTCCCGTCCACTGGACAGCTGCTGTGCGGGTGGCGAAGTACCTGGCGACTACATCAGGCATGGGGCTTGTGCTTGGAGGGACTCAGCCAGTGGTGTTGAATGGTCACTGCGACTCTTCCTACGCTGACGACGTGGAGACTCAGCGCTCGACTCAGGGTTACTGTTTTAGCCTGGGTGCTGGTGCTCTATTGTGGAGGTCTACGCGGTCGTCGTCTGTGGCTTCTTCCAGTGCAGAGGCAGAGATCTACGCTGGTGCCATGGCGGCACAAGAGCTTCGCTGGTTGACCTTCTTTCTCGCCGATCTTGGTGAGCGGCCTCGCTCTGCGCCGACCTTGTACGCTGACAACAAGGCCATGATCCTCCTGTGTCGAGAGCCTCGACTGGAGAGCAGAGTGAAGCATATTGACGTGAGGTACTTCATCCTGCGAGAGTTGCAGCGACGCGGCCAGGCACGCTTGGACTTTGTGGCCTCAGAGGCCAACACTACAGACGTCTTCACCAAGGCCTTGGCGCCTGGTGACCACCACAGGTTCTGTGTGCAGTTGGGGCTTGTTGAGGTAGGCCCTCGGTTGCTGTAGACTTGATGTTTGCCCTGCTTGTTGTGTTCCCCAATTTATATCCTAGTGAACTCTTGAACTGGCCTTGTGGTCGCTTGCTTGTGCTTGGAACTTGTGTGGTGTCCTTGAGATCCACCCTGAGCTTGCTTTGCTACTTGTCTTGACTGGTCTTGTGACCGTTTGTTCACCCTGCTCGTTCTGATGCCCCTCACTTAGCCTATGGGGGTGTGTCAAATGTTGATATTTGTGATAGGCTGTAGTGAGTTGCTCCTTAGAGAGTATCACACAGTTAGGGTTGCTTATTAGTACTGCCTTGTTTCCTAAAACCATCATTCCGTTGCACTCCGTTCTTAAGAACTTTCACTTTAAATCTGCCGAGATTTCCCCCCTCCCATTATTTCGCTGTCGTCATGCGCTAGTGAATCTTCCACTGCAAGTGGCCAGAGAGGTGCCACATGGCATTTTCGAGGGGGTGATGAAGTTCGCGCCAAAACTCACATTCGCGCCTCAACCTGTTATGTTAAAACGACCATGGAAACACCCAAGTTGTCCAATAAAAAAAACGATTACACTAAAATATGCCATATATATCCACCTGGGTATTATGTAGCTTTTTACTATGAGAAGACCCACCCCCCCCCCCCCCCCATTTTTTCCCTGTATTTTCAGCTATACCCTAGGGCAGGGCTGACTATTCAAAAAAATCCAGTCTGGTTTTTAGGGGGGATTTTTTTTTTTGTCTGAGGCAAAATTTCCAAAAACATACAAGTCTGATTTTTCAGGTTTCACAAAAGAACAAGTCTGAGTGCTCAGGTTTCACTCAGCAAAATCAGATTTTGCTAGAGTTCACGGCAATGCACCCATCACTGTTATAGAGCACTGCCACTCCTGTACCGTGCACTCCTGTAGCGCGAAGGGACTTGACTGCTCCAGCACAGAGTTTTACGCCTGTTGACGCCGCGTGGCTGCGGCAATTTTGGCACGTTATTGGTACAGCGCGACAATTTGGCTGCATTTCGTGGGAAAACGGGCAGCAAAACAGTGCATAATTTGCATGTGACAGAGTGGTGGTTGTTTATGTGTTAAAATAGTAGCATACGTTGGGACTAGGGTTTTGGTAGAGCCTAGGCTTAGTAACCTAGGCCAAGTAGTAAGAAGAGAGATTTGTGCCAAGTAGGGATGATTGCACTATGAAATGGGGAGCACAAATAGGCAACCAACAAGAACTACTAGGGGTGCACCACCAAACAGAATACATGATAACTACACTACAGATAAACCACAAGCAATTTCATAAAATATAATTAATATATTTTGACACGCCCCCATAATTGCTTGCGGGGTGTACTTATCACCCCCTGAAAGGGGTACACCAACACGGATAGGAACACGGGCAGGAAGAGAAGCACGGGAACGATACGGGAAGCACGGGGGACATGGGAGTGGGGTGAGAGGAGGAGGAGGCGGCTGATGCTGCAGCTGGACTCACACCACCCCCTCAACCTCCCCCCCACAGCAGCAGCAGCGGCAGTGAGGAGAGAGAGGAGGAGGTGTGGCGATAGTTGCTGCAGTTGTGTCACCCACCACCCACATCCCCTGAGCCTCCCCACAACTTCACACTCCCCCCCACAGCAGCAGGTGCGGCTGTGAGACAGAGGAGGCAGGCTGGCGCTGTAGGTGCAACCTCCCCCTCACACTCTCCCCCCCCCCCCCCCCCCCCAACTGCTGCACGTGCAGCAAGGAGAGGGAGGAGAAGGGGGGGGGGGGGGGGGGGGGTAGGGGCTGTGCATGGGGCTGCAGATGCGCGTGCAGAGGGCAGCAGGGCGCACGGGGCGCGCAGGGCAGCAGGGCGCGCGGGGCGCGCAGGACAGCAGGGCGCGCGTGGCGTGCAGGGCTGCAGAGCGCACGGGGCGCGCAGGGCAGCAGGACGGGCAGGAATCCGTCGCGCGCCAGGGGCGCGCGGCGGGCAGGAATCCGTCGCGCGCCAGGGGCGTGCGACGGGCAGGGATCCGTCGCGCGCCAGGGGCGCGCGGCGGGCAGGAAACCGTCGAGCGCCAGGGGCACGTGGCGGGCAGGAATCCATCGCGCGCCAGAGGCGCGCGGCGGGCAGGAAACCGTCTTGCGCTAGGGGCGCGCGACGGGCAGGAAACCGTCGCTCGCTAGGGGCGCGCGACGGGCAACACGAAACAAGAGATGCGCGGTGGGCCCATGAAAAGCCGGTCCGAGGAGGAATTGCTCTGATACCATGTTGAAATAGTTGCATACGTTGGGACTAGGGTTTCGGTAGAGCCTAGGCTTAGTAGCCTAGGCCAAGTAGTAAGAAGAGATATTTGTGCCAAGTAGGGATGATTGTACTATGGAATGGGGAGTACAAATAGGTGACCAACAAGAACTACGAGGGGTGCACCACCAAACAAAATATATGATAACTACACTACAGATAAACCACAAGCAATTATATAAAATATAATTAATATATTTTAACATTATGTACTTGTCAAAATATGTTATTCATATTTTCTAAGATTGTTTGTAGTGCTAGTGTTGTTGTCTCATGTTTGGTGGTGGTGCACCTCCTTGCCTTGCTTGTTCTTGTTTCCTTTATGTTCCTCTCTTTCTATAATGAAACCATCATTCTCTCTACTCTGCCTTGGCACAACCTCCTCGATATCACCTTGGCCTAGGCTACTAAGCCTAGGCCCTAACTTCAACCTAGCTCTTAACTAAGCTATGATTATGACATGGTTTCAGAGCAGAAACGCTCCTACACATAAATCATAATGGGCCCACCGTTAGATTCTACCCGTGCCCGTCCCTACGCCCGCCCGTCGCGCTCTGCCCGTGGCGAGCTCGCCAGCGCCGAGCGACAGCGCGGACGCGAGCGCCGAGCGCCAGTGCGGACGCCAGCGCCCTGCGTCAGCACGGACGCCCGCGCCAGCGCCAGCGCGGACGCCAGTGCCGACCGCCAGCGCGGACGCCCGCGCCCTGCGCCAGTGCGGACGACAGCGCCCTGCGCCAGCACGGACGCCAGCGCCCAACGCCAGATCAGGGCCGGCCGCCAGCATCCCCGCCCACTCCAGCCCGCTCCCCATCCGCATTTCTGCCGCGCCCCGCCAAGGGCGGCCGCTGTGTGGGGGAGGTGGCGGACAGTGGTGGGGGCGGCGGCGGGAATGGAGGTAGCGGGGAGGGGGGTAGGTGGCGTGGAGGGGTTGGCCACCGTGAGCCTCTGCAGCACCACCCTCCGCCTCCTCCACCTCTCGCTCACTCCCGCGTCTGCTGCTGTGGGGGGGAGGTTGAGGGGTTGGGTGAGTCCAGCTGCAGCATCAGCCGCCTCCTCCTCCTCTCATCCCCTGCCTTGTGCCTCCCGTACCTTGCTGTCCGCCTCTGCTCGGCGCCTCGTGCGCCTCCTGCCCGGCGCCTCATGCGCCTCCTGCCCGGCGCCTCGTGCGCCTCCTGCCCGGTGCCTCGTGCGCCTCCTGCCCGGCGCCTCGTGCGCCTCCTGCCCGGCGCCTCGTGCGCCTCCTGCCCGGCGCCTCGTGCGCCTCCTGCCCGGCACTCCGTGCGCCTCTGCCACGCTGCCCTGCGCGTTGCTGCCCCGCGCGCCTCTGCCCTGCGCGCTGCTGCCCCACGTGCGCAGTCGCGCACAGCTGCACACGCACGTGCAGATCCTACCCCGTCCCCCTTCTTCTCCCTCTCCTTGCTGCGCGTGCAGCAATTGGGGGGGGGAGGGGGGGGGAGGGTGTGAGGGGGACGGGGGAGTGGCGATAGGGTTGCCTGCGCCTGCACCACCAGCCGCCGCCCTCCTCTCTCTCCCTGCCGCGCCTGCTGGTGTGGGGGGGGGGGGGAGGGTGAGGGGGTGGTTGCACCTACAGCGCCAGCCTGCCTCCGCTCTCTCACGGCTGCGCCTGTTGCTGTGGGGGGGGGAGGGTGAGGGGGTGGCGGATGTGTTTCAGCAGCACCCGCCTCTCCCCCCACCCCAGCCTCTCTCCTACTGCCACATCTGCTGCTGTGGGGGAAGAGAGTGAGGGGGTGAAGTCCAACTGCCGCCGCCGCACCTGCTACAGCTGAATCTGCCACCACTGCACCGGTTGCCACTGCTCCTGCCAACATGACGCACACGAAACTTTGTAGAAACCATAGATTTGCATTTCAGGGTCCGTACACTAAATAGTCTGACGACCCATTATCCGCTTAGTCGGTACCCTGGTTTTCTCAGTATTCAGAAAAGTATAAGTCTGAAGTGATCATGTTTGAAAATCACCCAAGTCTGAAAAATCAGGAACACTATGAAAAATACTATGAGCTTTCAGACAATCAGACTATTTTAGTATGAAAAAGTTAGCCCTGCTAGGGTGTTATGTCCGGGAGAATACGGTAGCAGCCGCCACACGGGTGGCGTAGGACTCGTGCTAGTGTGACGCGAGCATGTGTGACGAGTGGTTGAGACTGTGACGAGTGGTTTGGAGGTCGACGAGGGGACGCGTGGCGACATGGTGATGCACTCGTGACCTAGGAATGTGTAGATGCCGAAACGAAGCGAGGGCGTAGCGGGAAATGCGGATCTGTCGAGGGTATACGTTGGACATACCATGCTATGCTGGCTAACCGGGTGGTGCCATGGGCAAGGGAGGCAATCTAAGAATTGCCGACGTTTGTGCGTCGTGCGGAAGAACGGACGGTCCATGTGAGTAATGCGAAAATGGTGCGATGATAGAGTGTTTGGCATGAGGCTTGAGCTGGCTAGCTATTAGCGAGACAGCATGAGTGACTAGCAGGCCCCCAGAAGTCAGAGAAATTTCTCTGATTTGCCTTAAAAACTTTGATATTTCAGCCTTTTTTTTCTAGTGAACTCTGAAAGTTCGGCTTTTTTTTTTTTGTGAACTCTGAATTTTCAGCTTTTTTTTTTAGGCCTCGTCTGATATTTCAGCTTTTTTTCCAGAGTGTACTCTGATCCATCAGAGTCTTTGCGCGGACCTACAATGATTTTGCCTACGCGAGATTTGCGCTGACAGCCGTGATTACTGCTGGAATTACAGTTTGTCCCCCTTGGCACCAGTGAAGTCTAAATTCAGTTGCAGATTGGTCATTGAGGCAGCTTTTGATCTCATCCTACCGGTAGGTCTCAACCAGTCTCAACCAGTACCCACGTTGCAGCCTTTTGCAGCTACACGGCACAGCAAGGAGCAGAGCGACGGTAGCTGCTAGTCGTCGTTGCCGTGCATGCTAGGCAACCCACCCACCGATCAGTAGGACCTTCACGATCGTCGAAGTCCATCTTGTTCTGATGTTTCCTTCACCACGTAGCTTCAGCTCCCTGTCACCAGTGCTTCTTCTATCTCTCTGCCCGGCACGCTCTCTCATATTGCGGCATGGCTGTTTAGGCCGATGCCCTCGATGCCGTGACGATGACGACGATTCAGAGGGTGGCGTAAGGCGGCTGATACTAGAACCAGCCTAGATAGTTTCCGTAGCTCGCTAGCACGCGAGAAAACGCCCTGTTCCACGCATGTTACCAATTCTAACCCCTGAGAAGCCTCCGCCCCCAGTCGCGAACGTCCCTGTTAGAATCAGCAGGCAGGAATGATGGACTAGGTAGCATGCATGAGTACAAGTACCTAACCCTAAAGTGTTGTACCCCTTGTAGGCTAACCCACTATGGCCTAGAGAGAACAGAAACATACAGTTTGACACACCCCCATAGGCTAAGTGGGAGATAGCAAACACAACAGACGGTCACAAGACCAGTCAAGCAGGAGAACAAGCAAAGCAAAGCAAAGCTCAGGGTGGATCTCAAGGACACCACACAATCTGAGCACAAGCAAGCGGCCACAAGGCCAGTTCACATGCAGAGTTATATTAGCAAGGCAGTACACTGATCACAACCTAGCAAGAGCAAACAAGCAGGTATAAAGATATATATCAGTGTACAACAAGAGCAAGTCAAGCAACCAGCAGGTGAGGCAGAGTGTGCACAATTTCAAGAGCAGTGCAGAAACGCTGATGATCACCAGACCCAAGGGCCTTGGTGAAGACATCAGCAGTGTTGGCCCGAGAGGCCACGTAAGCAAGGCGCAGCTGACCACGCTGCTGCAGCTCACGCGCAAGGAAGTAGCGAAGAGCAATGTGCTTCGTTCTGTGCTCCAGTCTCTGCTCGCGACACAAGGCAAGCATTGCCTTATTATCGACGTACAGAACTGGAGGAGAATGAGGCCGCTCCCCCAAGTCGGTCAGCAGGTAGGTCAGCCAGCGTAGCTCCTGTGCAGCCATGGCCCCAGCGTAGATCTCGGCCTCGCAGCTGGAGCCAAGCACAGAAGAAGAACGAGTGGACCTCCACAAGACAGAAACAGCGCTAAGACTGAAGGTGTAACCCTGTGACGAACGCTGAGTCGCCTGGTCGTCGGCCCAAGAAGCGTCAGAGTGTCCTGTGAGTACCACGGAACTCCGTCCTCCAAGCACGAGCCCCATGCCCGATGTACTGCACAAGTAACACAGTACCCTCTTCGCAGCATCAAAGTGCACCTTTCGGTGTCTACCGGGTGCCACGTAGCGAGCCAGGAGGCTGAGAGGGTACGCGAGGTCAGGTCGAGTGCACGTCATCAGGTACATGAGGCAACCCACAAGCTCTGGGTACGGACCACTCGGCTCTTCGGACTCGTCCGAAGGTGGAGCTGAGAGTGAGTGGCCGGTAGACAGAGGAGTGGGCTGTGGCGAGGACCACGTGAAGCCGAAGCGCTGAAGGACCTGGTGCACCATGTGTGACTGAGTCAGGGTGATGGTGCGCCGTGCTCTGTCCCGGGTGATCTGCAAGCCAAGATAGCTCCGCAGCTCACCCAGGTCAGTGCAGGTGTGTCTCTCCTGCAGCTCCGCCTTCACTAGGGCCATTGCCTCAGTGTCAGCAGTAGCAAAAACCAAGTCATCGACGTACACGAGGATGTAGAACGGCGGCAGAGTAGTGTCGGTGCGTAGAAACAGCAATGGGTCAGCAGTCGAAGGAGCAAACCCAAGAGCCGCAAGTGTCGTCCTCAGTCTGTTGTGCCACTCGTGGGACGCTTGACGCAGGCCGTACACTGGTCGCCGTAGTCTCCACTGGGTACCCTCAGGAAACGACCCAGTGAAGCCCTCTGGACGGCGCAACCAGATGGCCTCGTGAAGGCTACCGTGCAAGAAATCTATCGAGAAGTCGAGGGAGTGCAGCTCGTAGTCACGCTGAGCTGCAACGTGTTGCAACACCCAAAGAGTGGTCATCTTCGGGGTGGGGGAGAAAGTCTGAAAGAAGTCGACCCCCGCACACTATCTGAAGCCTCGTGCAACGTAACTTGCCTTGAAGGCAGGCGGAGAACCCGGCGGCCGCTTCACCCTGAAAATCCACATGCCACTGACGATGTTCGCCCCAGGTGGGGGAACCTCGTCAACGTAGGTGCCTGTGGACTTCCAGGAAGCCATCTTTGCATCCATGGCTGGCTGCCACTGAGAGGAGTACGCACCCGAGATCGCCTCTCTGTAAGAGCGCGGGGTGGGGATGTCAAGTGCATCCGGGTCTTCCTCAGGGGCAAGCAGCATGGTCGCGAGATGGGGTGCAGCGGCCGCAAGGCACTCCAGCTCCTCCTGTCTGTCCTCAAGGACGTCACAGCCAAGGGCAGTACAGCCAAGGGCAGTCTCACCCCCGACGGACGGAGGACAGGCAGGGACAGGGTCAGAAACAAGACTCGCAAGGTAGTCTAGGCGGTACACAGCAGCAAAGTCAACGAGCTTAGCGACTAAGGCAGACGCAGCAGGAGACGATAACGAAGGGTCAGTCACCACCGTAGCAAGAAAGCGAGTAGCAGTCGGACTGAATGCACGAGCAAGGTCAGACGGAGGGTCAGCAACGTCAGGAAGAGAGGATGCAGGAGGTAACGGCAGGACAACACGCTGTGGAACAGAGGAAGGACGGAGTGTCATATCGTGAGTGCCTGGGACAGCCGGAGCACGCGTACGACGAACACGAGGAACACGAGCACGGACAGCAGCTCTAGGCTCAGGCTCAAGGTCAAAGCTACCCTCAGGCTCTCGACGCTCAGGGGTGGAAGCACGAGTCTCAGGCTCTCAACGCTCAGACAGGGACTGTGTCACCGCAGTGTAAGGAGTAGGAGCAGGCAGTGGGGAGTGCGGTAGCAATGGCGGCTGAGACTGGTCGGCCGGTGGAAACAGTAACGGAGGAGTAGTATCTGCCACTGGGAAGTCAGTAGCACCTGGCGGAAGACTGAGAAGGTGGTGAAGAACACCAGCAGCTCCCGTACCTCTAGCACGAGCAGCTCCACTTGCACTCCCAGCAGCACCTCCAGCACCAGTAGCACCAGCACCTCCAGCACCTCCAGCACCACTAGCTCCGGCAGCTCCAGCACCTCTAGCACCAGCAGTACCTCCAGCACCTCCAGTGCGAGCAGCTCCAGTAGCACCTCCAGCACCTCCAGCACCAGTAGTACCACCTGCTCCGGCAGCTCCAGCACCTCTGGTACGAGTACCTCCAGGACCCGCAGCTCCAGCACTTCCAGTACCTCCAGCTCCAGCTCCAGCGCCTCCAGCACCAGTAGTACCTCCAGCACCTCTAGCACCAGCAGTACCACCTGCTCCGGCAGCTCCAGCACCTTTAGTACGAGCACCTCCAGGACCAGCAGCTCCAGCACTTCCAGTACCTCCAGCTCCAGCGCCTCCAGCACCAGCAGCACCAGCACCTCCAGTGCCAGCAGCTCCAGTAGCACCTCCAGTACGAGCAGCACCACCAGCTCCGGCAGCTCCAGTACCTCTAGTACGAGCACCTCCAGGACCAGCAGCTCCCGCAGCTCCAGCACCAGTAGCACCAGCACCTCCAGTGCCAGCAGCTCCAGTATCCGCAGTACCTCCAGCACCAGTAGCTCCAGTACCTCCAGCTCCAGTACCTCCAGCACCAGCAGCACCTCCAGGACTAGCAGCTCCAGTACCTCCAGCAGCAGCAGCAGCTCCAGTACCTCCAGCAGTACCTCCTGGACTAGCAGCTCCAGTACCTCCAGCACCAGCAGCACCTCTATTACCTCCAGCAGTACCTCCAGCACCTCCAGCACCTCCAGCACCTCCAGCACCTCCCGCAGTACCTCCAGCACCTCCAGCACCTTTAGCACCTCTAGGACTAGTAGCTCCAGCACCAACAGGAATGTACCCTCCACCACCAGGACTGCCTCGCCGAACGACCCACGCACGAATCGCCTGCGGCGAGAGTGTCTCAAGTAGAGCAGGCTGCGGTGGCTGTCCAGCTCCAGCACCTCCAGTAGTGGTATCTCTAGCACCTCCAGCACCAGAAGCACCTCTAGTACCTCCAGCTCCAGGACCTCCAACAGGGTCACCCACAACTCCACCGCCACTAGGACTCGCAGCACCCCCAGAGTCAGCACCCCTAGTCGCAGCACCCCCAGAACCAGCACCCCCAGGCACAGCACCTCCAGAACCCTCACCCTCTGTCTCAGCACGTGTAGTCTCAGCTCCAGAGTCCACAACAGCAGGCTGCAGAAGGGGCGAAGACGGTCGAGGCGGAAAACCCGGGGGGGTCTCCAAGCGAGGAGAGCGGCGAGTGGCCGCCGTGTCGTCCGCAACTGGGTCACCCCCCTCAACTAGGCCAGAGGAGTCTGAAGAGATCTCCACTAGCTCATCCAAGGGGGGTGGGTCGACCTGAGACACACCTGCGGGAGCAGGACCCTGTGGGGGGAGGGGGTCTACCGGGGGGGGGACTGGTACCAGGAAGAGGGGTGCTAGGGGAACCGGGTGGGACGCGTGCGGGTGTAACTGGTAGTAACAGACAGACTCGTCAAACGTGACGTCCTGAGAGGAGAAGACTCGACGCGAGCGCGGGTGGTAGAACTGCCACGGCGGGGCGTCAGTGGGGAAGCCAAGGAAGACGCAGCGGAAAGTGCGAGAGGAGAGCTTGCTCGCTTTGGCATCGCGAACAAGGGAGAGCGCGCCCCAGACCCGAAACACTGACGCATCACCAGGCTTCCCCGTCCACCTGAGGGTGGGCGAGGTCTCTGGCACAGAGACACGGGGCCAGAGGTTGAGCTGATGCGCAGCGTATTGGACCGCAAACAGCCACAGAAAATGGGGAGCAGCCGCATGGATCATGGAGGTGCGAGCAACCTCCATGATCAAGCCAATGCGACGCGCAGCAATCCCATTCTGCTGAGGAGAGGCCGGAAGCGTGAAAGTCTGGCGGATGCCCTCGTCTCGACAGAACCCCGCAAGGAGGTCAGAGGAGAACTCACCGCCCCTGTCGGAGTGCAGACGCAGGACTGGGAAGTCCTGCTCAAACCGCTCGTGCAGCTGGAGACGAGTAGCACAGATCCATGGGGATCAGGACACCGCTGACATCCGCCTTGCGACGCAAGGGGAAGACAGTGGTGTAGCATGTGTAGTCGTCAACAACCAGCAGGAAGTAGTGTTCGTGGTCCGTTCCACCGATGGGCCGGGCCCCACACATCCATGTGGAGAGTCTGCAGAGGAGCAGTGGTCGGAGGAAACTCGGAGGAGTGAGGAGCTGCGCGCTGCCGCCCCTCGACGCAAGGAAGGCACGGCGGGGCAAGCGAGCGCGGCAGGGGGGCCAGGGTCCTGGGGAGGCCAGAGACAAGGAGACGGGAGTGCATGCCGCGTAGACGCGGCAGGGAGGGGTGACCAAGACGGTAGTGCCGGCGCTGAGTCTGGTGCGTGAGTACTCAGCACGAGCAAGACGCAGCTAACTGTCCCGACGCAGACGCCCGACTCGACGCGGCCACCTGACCTGACTCAGCCACCTGTGCAGACGAAGTGGTCAGTGTGTACAGACTAGACCCAGGCTGTCGAGTGAACGTAGCCAGGTGACGGCCAGTCCGGGAGCACGTACAGATCGCCACACGCTGCCCTCCAGGAATAAAGGTATCAACCCAGACATCCTGAATGGCAGCGTTGCTCACCAAGTTTGTCGAGAACGTGGGGAGGTGGAGACCTGACAGAGAGCCGGAGGGGACTGCTGGACAAGGGAGGACTGTGGAGGCTCTCGCAACTACTGGGTGATGGTGCGCCATGCTGTGTCCCGGGTGATCTGCAAGCCAAGATAGCTGCGCAGTTCACCCAGGTCAGTGCAGGTGTGTCTCTCCTGCAGCTCCGCCTTCACTAGGGCCAGTGCCTCAGTGACAGCAGTAGCAAAAACCAAGTCATCGACGTACACAAGAACGTAGAACGGAGGCAGAGAAGTGGCTGTGCGCAGATACAGCGAAGGGTCAGTAATCGAGGGAGCGAAACCAAGAGCCGCAACTGTAATCCTCAGTGTGTCGTGCCATTCATGGGGCGCCTGACGCAGACTGTAGACTAGTCACCGGAGGCTCCACTGGGTACCCTCAGGAAACGACCCAGTGAAGCCAGGTGGGCGGCACAACCAGATAGCCTCATGAAGGCTGCCCTGAAGGAAGGCTGTCGAGAAGTCGAAGGAGTGCAGCTCGTAGTCGTGCTATGCTGCAACGTGCAGTAGCACTCAGAGAGTGGTCATCTTCGGGGTGGGTGAGAAAGTATGGAAGAAGTTGACCCCCTCACAGTGACTGAAGCCTCGTGCAACGTAACGTGCCTTGAAGACAGGCGGAGAACCCGGCGGCCGCTTCACCCTGAAAATCCATATGCCATCAACTATGTTCGGCCCTGGTGGGGGAACTGCGTTGACGTAGGTGCCTGTGGACTTCCAGGAAGCCATCTCTGCGTCCATGGCTATCTGCCACTGAGAGGAGTACGGACCTGTGATCGTGTCTGCGTAAGAACGCGGGGTCGGGATGTCCAGTGCATCCGGGTTTCCCTCAGGGCAAAGTAGCGTGGACGCGAGTTGAGGTACAGTGGCCGCTAGGCACTCCAGCTCAAACTGCCTGTCCTCAATGATGTCAAAGCCAAGGGCAAGCTCATCTCCGACGGACGGAGGACAGGAAGAGTCAAAAAGAAGACCTTGCACTGGCAGGGGAATTGCAACCTTGCGTTCATTCTCAATCCCATACTTCTCCCCCAGCTCCTTGATGAACTTCTCCTGGTGCAGCTTCAACCACCTGTGATCCAGATCCCTCTCCACGTGCATCCCGAGGTAGTACTTTACCTCCCCAAGGGTCTTGCACTTGAAGTTCTTCATCAGCTGCTGCTGCACGTTCTGGATCTCCTTCATGCTGCTGCTGAAGAGAAGAATGTCGTCCACGTAGACCAGAAACAGCACCAGCTTCTCCCCCTCCCCCTTGAGAAAGAGGCTGTCATCACAGCTGCTGGTCCTGAATCCCATCTCCTCTAAAACAGCTGCCAACTTCTGGTACCAGCAGCGTGGCGCCTACTTCAAGCCGTAGATGGACTTTTTCAGCTTGCACACCCTGCCCGTACCATCCTCATACCCAGGCGGCTGCGTCATGTACACATCCTCCTCTAAAATCCCATTGAGGAATGCCGTTGATATATCCATCTGAATGATGAATTTCCCACTAACGGCTGCATCTGCCAACAAGACACGGAAGGTTGGGGGTTTGGCAGTGGGAGCAAAGATCTCATTGAAGTCCTGCTTCTCCTTCTGCATAAACCCCTTAGCCACCAGCCTACTCTTGTAGATGGTGACCTGTCCCTTGTCATCGGTCTTGATCCTTAGCACCCACTTGCACTGTACGGCTTTCTTCCCCTCAGGCAGCACTACCAGATCCCATGTCCCATTCTCTAACAGGCTTTGGTACTCAGCATCCCTAGAAACCAGCCACTTCTCCCTATCTGGTCCAGCTAATGCCTCCTCCATGCTTGCTGGTTCCTCTGGTGCAGGGGCAAGAAAACAGTAGGCAGGTTCATCCTCCTCATCCGGGTCATAGCCATGCGGTAGAATCAGCAATGCCTCCTCATTCCCAAGCTGCTGCTCTGCTACATCAGCTCCTGCAGTCAGCTTCAAAGTGGCCATACGGGTACGTCCTGGCCTGGAGACGGGTGTCTCCCATCCCCTCATAACGACACCCTTCGGCTTCCTCCTTGATGGTAGCGCAGGAACCTTAGTGTTTCCCAGCTGCTGTTCTCCTCCCTCAGATCCAGCAGCTTCCTTGGTGCTACCACTAGTCTCCACATCATCTCCTCCACCAGCAGGTGCCTCCTGCACCTTCTCTCCATCGCCACCCTCTGCAGCTGCCTCCTCTCCCTCCTCCCACACACTAGGAGTCAGGTCCAGCTGCATGGTGATCTGCTCCATCTGCTGGGACACCTTAGTCTCCGGCTGTTTCTTCCAGCCTCCATACATCATGCCCTCAACAAACTTCACATCCCTGCTGTCAAACAACACACCCTTGGATGGTTCCCACAGCAGCCATCCTTTGCTCTCAGCAGCCAGCCCCAAATGCACACACCAGATTGCACTCGCCCCCAACTTACTTCGACACTTCTTGGGGACGTGGGCAACTGCCATGCAACCGAACACCCTCAGCATGTCCACCGGCGGCTTCCTCCCAAGCCACCTCTCCAGCGGCACCCACGAGTCGTCACCAACCTTACTGGGCACCCTGTTCCTAGCCACGGTAGCGTGCCGGACAGCATGGGGCCACATGGAATTGCCCACCCCTGATTCTATGAGCAGCGCCCTAGCTGTCTCTAGAATGGTCCGGTTCGCCCGTTCTGCTACACCTTTGGACTGCGGAGAGTAAGCTGTGGTCAGCTCCCTCTGAATGCCCTGCTTCTTGAGCCAGGCCGTCGTTTCAGCTCCAAGGAACTCACCGCCCCGGTCTGTCCTAATCCGCTTCACTACACACTTCGCTTGCTTCTTCACGAATGGCAGCCAATCTTCCTTTATCGTAGGAGCGGCGTGGTCCTTTTGCTTCAGCGGATACGCCCACATGAGTCTGCTCCAATCATCCACAATGGTTAGGAAATACCGCTCCCCAATGTGCCCTTGCACCGGCAGCGGCCCCACCAGGTCCATATGAACCAGCTCCAAAGGCTTCTTGCTCCTGCCAGTCACGCTATGAAAAGGGAAACGAGTGAATTTTGAGAGCAAACAGATTTCACAGTTGTCATCGGGTGGCTGTCCGTTCAGCTTCAAACCCTTGACTGCTCCATCCTTCTCTAGCTGCTTCAATAAGGGCATTGCCACATGCCCCAAGCGTCGGTGTGCCGTTGCCCAATCTGTCTCCCCAGATCTGGCCGACACCTTCACACCAACCCCTCCAACGGCGTTGCACTCCCCCTGGGATGCAGACCCCTCTCCAGCCTGCCCCCCATCGTGCCACGCCAACGCCGGCAGCTGCCACATGGATCTGTACACATCCTTGCTCTCGTGCAGATCCCAAAGCACCCGATTTCCCAGCTGCCCCTTGTACGTGCGTGCCCCATCCGTGCTAGTGCTCACCCCAGCCTTGGCAAGCTTACGGAGGGAGATGAGGTTGGCCTTGAGATCAGGAACAAGGAGAACGTCGTGCAGCACCACCGGTTTGCCATCCGCTCCCTTGAATGCAGCTCGTCCCGCACCAGCCACCTTCAGCGCGTGTCCAGAGGCAGAGCACACTTCATTGATCGGTGCAGCTCGTACGTCATCAAGCAGCTCCTTGCGCGGCGTCATCGTCCAAGCAGCGCCCGTGTCCAACACCCAATATTCCAGGGGATGCAGCTCTGCTCCAACCTTTGCAGAGGCGTCTCCTTGCTCCCCCTGCTCTCCAATATGGAAGAACTGGCCTGCAGTGCGCTCCTTCTTCTTCTCTGCACCGCCGTTGCTCTTCGGGTTGTTGTCGGACGAATCGGCGACCATGTTCGCGCCGTTTTTCTGGTTCCTCCGCGCGCCGCCATCCTGGTGACGATTCTGGGGGGTCCATCCATCGGGTTTCTTATAGCACAAAAACCAGGGGTGCCCCTCCTTCTCACAATACCAGCAACTCCCTCTCATTTTGCCACCAGCACCCGACTTGCCCCCACGTCCAGATTTCGCACCGCGACCCCAACCGGTACCTCCTTGTTGGTCGTTGGAGTCGTCGTCCTTCTTTGCACCGCGTCCAGCACCACCGAAGCCACGTCCTCTGCCACGTCGGCTCCCTTGCATCCCGTAGCCGCTGCTGCCGTCGTCTCCACCCCTCAGTTGGCGGCGACGGAAGTCCTCCTCCAGAATCTTCGTCCGCACCCACTCGAGCGTCCACAAGCTCTGGTTCTGAGGCAGGCTCAATCCGCTCGTGAATTGAAGCCACGATTCCGGCAGCAGCGATAGCATCTTCAAGCACTTGGTCTGCTCCGGGTAGGTGATTCCCGCGGTCGCCAACTTCGCGTAATCCTTCTGATTGAAGCGAAATCCTTCCTTGCTGGAATTTCATTTCTACGCGGTGCGACGGTGGAATGCTACCGAGTAAACGCTAGTACGCTAGCACTACGACGCTAGGCTAACGCTGTCGATCTCATAACTCTGCAATGGCAGAACTTTTCGCGAGGCAACTTGGCTCTTTTGAAAGCTCTTAGAGTGAGCTTCGATACAACGACTTCTCAGCTTAATCCGATCGACGGTCTGCACGGCACGCTGCGCAATGTTCAAGGTACTCTTGCTGTTTTGACTAAGTCCCTCTTGATCCCTCTCTCTACAAACTCGGACCCGAGGATAGGGGCTGGTCTTCTACCAAGCACCCAGGGACCCTTGGAGGTGACCCCGAGGAGAGGTTTTAAGTTGGATAACGTCTTAATAGCCTGAGTTTATTAGGCCCTTACACTAACAGGACCAGATAGGGAGAAGTGGCTGGCTTCTAGGGATGCTGAGTACCAGAGCTTGCTAGAGAATGGGACTTGGGATCTGGTGGTGCTGCCTGAGGGGAAGAAATCGGTACAATGCAAGTGGGTGCTGAGGATCAAGACCGATGACAAGGGGCACGTCACCATCTACAGGAGTAGGCTCGTGGCTAAGGGGTTTATGCAGAAATAGAAGCAGGACTTCAATGAGATCCCACTGAACGTGTGGTGAAGTACCTGAACTCTCACCCAAGCATTGGAGTTCAATACTCCGCATCCGCACACGTGAAGCAGAAGGGGGTTAAGGTGCTCAAGCAGAAAGGGGAGCGGCTTGGAGAAGGCAAGCTCTTTCTCACTTGCTACTTGGGCTTCTAAGAAGGAGGATTCTTCATCTGTGGGAGGATATATCTGCGTAGTTGGGGGAGGACCTGTTAGTTGGAGGTCCAAGAAGCAGACGGAGATGGCACTCTCCTCTGTGGAATCGGAGTATATGGCGATGTTCCATAGGGTAAACTCTGTGCTTCATGGGCTAAACAAACACGTGCGTATCAAGTGGCACTAGTTGTGTAAGGAGGTGAAGTGTGGGACGGTGAATCCGATCTACACCAAGACTCACTTGCAGCAAGTAGACTTCTTCGCCAAGAGGCTTGCAGATGAGCCTCATTGGCATTGTGTGCGCATGAGTGGAATGAGCATGAACTAGCATGGAATGATGGGGATGAAGCCGACAGGATGAGGGGGAGTGTGTTGGTTGCAAATTCACATTACGCGACATCCTGCCGTCGCTCTGTACAAGTATGCGCATGCAATTGCATTTGTGTGTGAATGGAATGTTCTTGTGTTTGTTTGCTTTCGCAATTTTCGCTTGAAGCATTTGCAAGTACTCACGCAATATACGTTTCGGCACAACATTGTACGTGCTATGAACAGTGGAAGCAGAAAGGAGGAGCTCACAAAGGAACCAAAGATGGAAGCTTTGAAGTTCGGATCATTTCAATGCGCAGATTCAGTTTTATCCAACTCGAAATTGTGCTGTCTTGTTTGGTTGACTACAGTGTAGCAGGACAGGCACTATAGGGGTACAATTTAGGTGAAGGTACTCTTTTTATTTTGGCTAACTCATTCTTGGTCCCTCTCTCTACAAACTCGGACCCGAGGATAGGGGCTGGTCTTGTACCAGGCACCCAAGAACTCTTGGAGGTGACCCCGAAGAGAGGTATAAAGTTTGATTAGGTGTTAATAACTTGAGTTTATTAGGCCCGTACAACAACAGGTCCAACTGAGCATCTGGTCCAACTTGCATGTTGGTCCCACTAAATAGTTGATCGATTTGGATTGTGGTTCTAATAGATCAGTTTGTCCATCCGGCTTGTTGGACGAATTGAACAGTTGGTCCAACCGGCTTGTTGGTCCAACAAATCAGATGGTCCAACCGGATTGTTGGTCTAACTGAACAGTTGATCCAACCAGCTTTTTGGTCCAACTGACCAGTTGGTCAAACGCCTTGTTGGTGAAGCTGATCAGTTGATCCAACCGGCTTGTTGGTCCAACTAACCAGTTGATCGAACCTGCTTGTTTGTCCAACTGATCAGTTGGTCCAACCTGCTTGTTGGTCCAACTAAATAGTTGGTCCAACTTGTCAAACTATATTTTTTATAGTTTGGATTGTTTAGTCTAGGTGGTGCACCACTCTGTTAGTGGTATGGTTAGGTTTTGCTATATATCCCCTTTTACTCACTCATTCTAGTTATTCATTCTTCCAGTTCTCATCCCGACATGGTATACAGCTTAGTTCGTTCGCATGGGCCCACTTTCGCACGCCCCGTTCGTTGCTTGCTGGTTTTAAGGCTTCCATACGATCGTCGCTCGATAGCCGCTCATTGCGCGCTTGCCGCTCGTTTGCTCGCTCGGTTTATGGTTTTACCCATTAGCCGCCCGTTAGCCGCCCGTTCGTCGTCAGTTAGCCATCCGTTCGCCACCCGTTCGCTGCCCGTTGCCCGTATCGCCCTCGGCAGGACCCGTCACCCCGTGGCCCTTCGTCCGTCCCGTAGCGCTGCCCCCCCACGGGCCTTTGTTCGTCCCGTAGCGCGCCCCCTCGTGGCCCTTTGTCCATCCCGTAGCGCGCCCCCCCCATGGGCCTTAGTTTGTCCCGTAGCTTCCCCCCCGCCGGGCCTTAGTTTGTCCCGTAACGCGGACCCCGCGGGCCCTTCGTCCGCCTTAAAGCATTGCCACCTTGCGGGCCTTAGGTAGTCAGTAGCGCGGCCCCCGCGGGCCGTTTGGCGTGTTGATCCAACTAATCAGTTGGGCCAACCGTCGTGTTGGTCCGACTAACTAATTGATCCAACCAGCTTGTTGGTCCAACTGATCACTTGGTCCAACCGGCTTGTGTCAGAATATTATGCTCTAGCCTGTAGTGGGGTGCTCTATAGCGAATACAACCCTTCTAGGGTTTGCTATTTGTATCCTCATTCTTGCTAGTGCAACCCTCCTTCTTCTTTTTAAACTTTCACATGCTATCAGAGCAGGTCGATCCCCTTGGATCGATCCTGTGGGTGGGCTCACCACCTCGTTGCTTCCGCTGCAACTTCCACTACTACCTTCTGTGCCGCACGCCCCGTGGCGTGCGGCAGTTTTTCTTCCCGCCGTGCGCCCCGAGGCGCGCGGCGGTTTTCTGCCCGCCGTGCGCCCCGTGGCGCGCGGCGGTTCTCTGCCCGCTGTGCGCCCCGAGGCGCGCGGCGGGCTTCTACCCCGTCACTCGCCGCGTCGCCCTCGGGAGGCGCTGCGACGGGCGACGGGGACCCGCGCGTCGCCCCCCGTCGCCCGTCGTGGCCTGCGCGCGGCCCGTACAGCCGGCGCGCGGCCCGTATGGGCTGCGCCAGGCCTGCGCGCGGCCCGTACGGGCTGCGCCAGACCCGCGCACGGCCCGTACGGGCTGCGCCAGACCCGCGCGCGGCCCGTACGGGCTGCGCCAGGCCCGCGCGCGGCCCGTACGGGCTGCGCCAGGCCCGCGCGCGGCTCGGGCCGCCTGCGCGCGGTTCGGGAGGCTGTGCCAGGCCCGTGGGCGGCCCTTTCCTCGCTGCCCCTGCCCTCCCCGCTGTCCCCCGTGCTTCTGCTGGCGCCCCACCCCTCCTACAGCTCGTTCTCCTGAATTAGGGTTTGGGGGTGAGGGGTATGGGGGTGAAACTACTGTGTGCCGTTCCCTGCTCCTCCTCCTCCTCCGTCTCCCTGTGCTGCAGCTGCCGATGAGGGGGGGTGGACTTGTTGGAGCCGTTGGAGTGGTGCTAAGGGGGGGTGAAGGGGGAGTGGAGCTAGCGGTGTAGCAGCGGGTGTGTGTCAGGAGGGGTGGTACTGTTTGGGGGAGGTCGAGTGGAGGCAGCAGTCTTGTCGTCAGCAGCAGCAGCAGTCCGGAGGCTACAATCTCCGGTAGTCGCCAGTCGCCCGTGGGTCCGTTGCTCGTCTGCCGCTACTTTTAGCCGCGGGGTCAGTTACCCCAGTAGTCCGGAGCGTTGTTCCGGTAGCCACTGAGCCAGCAGCTCGTCTGTGTGTCTGCAGCGTCAGCAGTCGCCTCCCATCTTCTCTCCCCCACAGTCTCTCCTCCTCCTCACTTGCCCTCTGCGATAGCCTCTAGCTTTGCTCATAATTGTGAACTTTAAACTATTGCGTCTTGAACTTGTGCTCAGAATGTGTGGTGACATTGTGATCCACCCTGAGCTTGTACTGCTGTGCTTGCTCTGCTGATTACACCCCACTTTGGCTATGGGGGTGTGTCAGAATATTATGCTCTAGCCTGTAGTGGGGTGCTCTATAGCGAGTACAACCCTTCTAGGGTTTGCTATTTGTATCCTCATTCTTGCTAGTGCAACCCTCCTTCTTCTTTTTAAACTTTCACAGCTTGTTGGTCCAACTAATCACTTGGTCCAACTGGCTTGTTGGTCCAAAAGATCAGTTTGTCCAATCGGCTTGTTGGACCAACTGAATAGTTCGTCCAACCGGCTTGTTGGTCTAACTGATCACCTGGTCCAAGCGGCTTCTTGGTCAAACTGACCAGTTGGTCCAACCAGCTTTTGGTCCAATTGATCACTTCGTCTAACCAGTTAGTTTATCCAACAGATGAGTTGGTCCAATCGGATTGTTAGTCTAACTCAACAATTGGTCCAACCGACTTGTTGGTCCAACTGACCAGCTGGTCCAGCCGCCTTGTTGGTCCAACTGATCAGCTGGTCCAACCGGCTTGTTGGTCCAACCAACAAGTTGATCCAACCTGCTTGTTGGTCCAATTGATCAGTTGGTCCAACCAACTTGTTTTCCAACCGGCTTGTTGGTCCAACTAATCACTTGGTCCCACCAGCATTTTCGTCCAACAGATTACTTTGTCCAACCGGCTTGTTGGTCCTACTAATCACTTGGTCCAACTTATCACTTGGTCCAACCGACATGTTGGTCAAAGTGATGAGTTGGTCCAACCGGCTTGTTGGTCCAATAGATCAGTTGGTCGAACCGGCTTGTTGGTCCAACTGATCACTTGGTCCAACCGGATTCTTGGTCAAGCTGACCAGTTGGTCCAACCGGCTTGTTGTTCAACTGATCACTTGGTCCAACTGGCTTGTTGGTCCAACTGATCATTTGGTTCAACCGGCATGTTAGTCCAACTGAACAATTGGTCCTACCGGCTTGTTGGTCCAACTGATCACTTCGTCCAACCGGCTTTTTGGTGAAACTGACCAAGTAGTCCAACCTGTTTGTTTGTCCAACTAATCACTTAGTCCAATTGGCTTGTTGGTTAAACATATTAGTTTGCCCAACCAGGTTGTTGGACCAACTAAACAATTGGTCCAGCCATCTTATTGGTCCATTTTATCACTGCAAAGATAACTAGTACACCGGGAGCTAGACTACGGGGAAGGCACGAGCAGGTCGACCTCCAGTGCAGCATGGTCGACCGCGTTTCAGTGCTGCAAAGTCCACACCTTTCCAGCTCTGCAGAAGCGCGGCTTGCCAACGTTGCAGGTCGACGGTGTGCCAACGCTGCTGCAAGGCGGCTGCACAGCGTTGCACCCGCATGATAGCAACGCATTTGCTTTGCAATTGCTCTCATTTGGTTGGCGACTCCGCTCCACCACTGAACTCCAGGGCGGTGTCACGGATGTCAGCAAAGTAGGAGAGGCAGAGCGGTCAACCTCGCGCGAGTGCTGGTCGCTCCTCACCGTAAGGCCGCTCCCCAGCTTGCTGTAGGCGAACGCAAGGTCCGGCCTCGTCGTTGTCGCCGCGAACTATACCGAGCCAACCTTCTGCTGGTACTCCTCCTCCTCGCACTCCTGAGCCTCCTCGTCGTTGAACGTCAGCTCGGCGTAGGTGTCGGCGGAGACCGGCGTCTTCGGGGTCAGCTCCTCGTCGATGAACCGCCTGCGCAGCTTGTCGGCGTAGTTCTGCTGGTGCAGCCACAACTTCCTCGCCGGCCTATCGCACATGATCTCCAACCTGAGGTACTTATCCACCGGCGAGATCTCGCGCAAATCGAAGGCGACCTCCAGCAGCTCCTTCAGCATCGCGGTGCTGCTTGTGACGGCGAGCAGGTCGTTGACGTAGACCAGCAGCCAGCAGGCCACTCCGTCGTCGCCGACCTTGAAGTAAAGGGCATCGACAACCTGGCTGTGCCAACCAGCACGTCGTTGAGCACCTTGTACCACAGTAGCAGTAAGTGCTTCATCCTGCACAAGCTCTTCAACAGCTTATACACCCGGCCGGTCCCGTTGTTGTAGTTGTCCGGCTGGTACATGTACAACATCTAGTCGAGCTTGTGTCAAGCTGAGGAAGACCGGGTGTTGTACATGTACATGTCAAGCTGCATCAGGTTAAGGTCGAGGACGGCGACGATGCTGAGGAAGATCCTTAGCGTGAAGTAGTTGCTGACCGGCGCGTAGGTCTCATCGTAGTCGGCGCCATACACCTGCGTGAAGCCCTTCATGACCTACCTCACCTTCTCCTGGGCAACCGTGTCGTCGATGTGGTACTTGTTCATTAGGAACCACCGGTTCTTCATAATGTTCACCCTGCGTGGGCGTTCGACCAGCTCCGAGGTGCCCATGCCAATGAGGCCGCGGATCTCCTCGTCCATGGCGGCCTTCACCGCCTTGCCCTTCCAGCTCGCCAGCGCCTCCTTCATCGTCATCGTTTTGATGTCCAAGCAGAGCTCGGGGTCGGTGTGCATGTCGGGGTTGAGCTCGGGCAGGTCGACATTGGTGTCTTCGTCGTTGAGCAACGTGGTGAAGGCGGCCAGCGGGAGGCAGACGTGGTAGGTCAGTCGCTCAGGTGGCCCCCGAAGTCAGCCTGAACGCCGTGGTCCAGGCTGGATGAGCTGGGCAGAATCGACCGCACTGACTCCAGCATCGTCAGCACTGGACAATTGCAAGAATATTGGCAGCAATGACTACATTATGAGCTAGCATACAAGCAGCTTGACCTCCAGCGCAGCATGGTCGACCGCGTTCCAGCGCTGCAAAGTCCGGACCGCTCCAGCTCTGCAGAAGCGCGGCTTGCCAAATTTGCAGGTCGACAGTGTGCCAACGCTGCAGCAAGGCGGCTGCACAGCGTTGCATCCGCATGACAGCAACGCATCTGCTTTGCAAGTGCTTGCAGTTGGTTGGCGACTCTGCTCCACCGCTGAACTCCAGGGCGGTGTCATGGGTGTCAGCGAAGTAGGCGAGGTAGCGGTCGACCTCGTGCCAGTGCTGGTCGCTCCTCACCGTAAGGCCGCTCCCCAGCTTGCTGCAGGCGAACGCGATGTCTGGCCTCGTCGTTGTCGCCGCGAACTGCACCGAGCCAACCTTCTGCTGGTAATCCTCTTCGTCGTGCTCCTGAGCTTTTTTGTCGTCGAACGTCAGCTCGGCGTAGGCATCGATGGAGACCGGCTTCTTTGGGGTGCGCTCGGTCTGCTCCTCGTCGATGAACTGCCTACGCAGCTTGTCGGCGTAGTTCCACTGGTGCAGCCACAAATTCCTCGCCGGCCTATCGCGCATGATCTCCAGCCCAAGGTACTTATTCACCGGAGAGATCTCGCGCAGCTCAAAGGCGGCCTCCAACAGCTCCTTCAGCTCCTTCAGCATCGCGGTGCTGCTTGTGGCGGCGAGCAGGTCGTTGGCGTAGACCAGCACCCAGTAGGCAGAAGGGGCAAGGGAAGGGGAAGGAGGGAGGACGCCCTCGGTGTCCTCATCAGCAAGCGCACCGACCTCGGCGAGCAATGGGAGGGTCGCCGTCGAGGTGCTCGTCGGCGGATTGACCTGCGTCCGCCTCAACGCCAGCCCAAGCTCCGACTTCCACACCTCTAGCGACATTGTCTCGTAGAACACCACGTCCGACGTGGTGAACACCCTGTTGTTGGTGAGGTCTAGGAGCTCCCTGCCCTTGCTCTTCTCCGACACACCGAGGTGAAGGCCCCATCTGCCCAGCTTTCCGCCGCGCTGCTGCTCGGGGACCAGGAACTGCATCATGCAGCCCCACATACGGGCAAGCGTTAGCAGCTGGTACGGTATCGTCCCCGGCGGCAGCATTGACCATGCCAGGCAGTTGCGCACCCAGACGGCCTACCGCAGGGCAAGGTGCCACCAATGATGCTGCACGCCCATGTGCAGCAGCATCGTCCGCACTGACTCCGCCACCGTCTGCATCTCCCACTCCGCCATGCCGTTCTGCTGCAGTGTGTAAGAGCATGTATAGTCGTGGACGATGCCCTTGCCGTCCATGAAGTCAATGAAATTCTTCCCGGGGAACTCCCTTCCACAATTAGAGCGCAGCATCAGCACCGACTTCTTCGTCTGCCGCTTAGCCACCAGCAACCATTTCTCGAACTCCCGCAGTACGTCGGAATTCTTAGCGTCCGGCCTCACCTTACACGTAGCGGGTCTTGCGGTCGTTTAGCAGTATGACATATAGATTGCCGTCCTTGGCAGCCACCCAGAACGGCCCGCACAGGTCGATGTGCATGATGACCAGGGCGTCGTCGGCGTCCGAGCCCTTGTTGGGGAAGATGTGCCGCGCCAGCTTCCCGCCGACGCACGAGACACACGAAGTGTCGGCGCCGACTGAAGGCTTGATGTCCAGGCCGGTTGCGACCTCGTGCTTTTCTGAGCTCGTGATGATGTCGACGCCGACGTGAGCAAGCCTCATGTGCCACCTGGCCGGCGTCGACTTCGTCGCCGTGGCGATGGTCCTCGTCCCTGAGGAACTACGAGGTCAGTGAGTCCTCGTTGAGCAATTACAGCATGCCTGGCACCACCAGCAGTCAGCGCATGACGTTGAAGCTGCTCGGGAGCCCGTAGACGACGTGCGTGATGTATGACACCGTGGAATACTGGACGCTGGCCATACGAATGTTGGCAAGAAGCAGCCGAGCTTGGTTGCGGTAGTCGGTCGCCCGCTCCTGCTCACCCATCCTTAGATGCGTCATCTGGTCCTCCAGCTTGCCGATGTATAGGTCGTCCTTGACCTGGTACGTCAACGTGATGAACTGCCACGCCTGGTGGCCAGCGTCCTAGAAACTCTGGCTCGACTTCAAGGCGATCTATACCACTGGCAAGCAACACCGCGAAATGACTATAAAGGTCAGCAGGTGCATGGCGAGGAACTCTGCACGCAGCTTGGCGTTGGACTCTGGCGGCGTCTCCTCGCTACCGTCAGCAAAGAACATCAGTCCGGCCATCTCGAGCTGTGGCTTGATGGCCTCCTTCCAGGTGAGGAGGTCATGTCGTTCTACCAGCGGCACAGGGACGGCGATCTTGTCCAGCGTGAATTTGAAGTAGCCCGTCGGCACAATCCTGTTGGTGTAAGGGCCAAATAAACTCAAGCTACTAGGACGCAATTCAAACTTAAACCTCTCCTCGAGGTCACCTCCAAGGGTCCTTGGATAGTTGGTACAAGACCAGCCCCTATTCTCGGGCCTGAGTTTGTAGAGAGAGGAATAAGAAGAACGCAATCAAATAGCAAGAGTACCTTGAACGTCGTGCAGCATACCGTGCAGACTGTCGATCGGATTAAGCTGAGAATTCCCTATATCGGAGCCCGCTCTCAGTGCTTTAAAATAAGCCAAGTTGCATCGCAAAAAGTTCTGCCATTGCAGAGTTATGGCTTGGAGAGCGTTTGCATAGTGTCATAGTGCTAGCGTACTAGCGTTGACTCGGTAGCATTCCGCCGTCGCACCGCGTAGAAACGAAATTCCAGCAAGGAAGGAATTCGCTTGATTTAATTTGACTATATATCCTGGTACAAACACAGAAGGAATACATAGTTCTAGCTAGCAAGGACCTTGGGAATCAACCTGGGAGTAACTAGGGATGATCCCAAACAATTCCCAGCAACATAACCAACCTGGCTGGACAAACTAGCTGGGTGGTAGGTTGGTAAACAACCTCTGGTTCTGTTTTTCCAACCTGGGAAAAAGAACAATCAGGTTCAGGTCCTAAAAACATAACCTGCTTTGTCCTTGCCCAACCAGCCAAATTCTGGGTTTGCTAGTTTTCCCTGGCCCTGTAGCATGCAGATACAGATAAATAGCATCCAACATTCACCTAATTAGACCCCTATAGTGCCTGCCCTAGCACAATAGCATCCAACATTCACCTAATTAGACCCCTATAGTGCCTGCCCTAGCACACCATAGATGACCAAATAAAACAGTACAATTCTGAGTTGGATAAAACTGAATCTACGCATGAAAATAAACCGAACTGCAAAGCTTCCATCTTGGGTTCCTTTGCGAGGTCGTCCTTTCTGCTTGCACTGTTCATAGCACGTACAATGTTGTGCCGAAGCGCACATTGCGCGAGTACTTGCAAATGCTTCAGGCAAAAATTGCGAAAGCAAACAAACACACGAACATTCCATTCACACCCAAATGCAGTCGCACATGCATACTCGTACAAACAGACGGCAGGATGTCGTGCAATGTGAATTTGCACCCAACACACTCCCCCTCAGCCTGCCGGCTGCTTCCACATCATTCCCTGCTAGTTCATACTCCTTCCACGCATGCGCACACAACGCCAATGAGGCTCATCCGCAAGCCTCTTGGTGAGGAAGTCTGCTGGCTGCTGGTGAGTCTTGATAAAGCTTGGATTCAGCGTCCCCCTCTTCACCTCCTTACGCAGCCAGTGCCACTTGATACGCATGTGCTTGTTCAGCCCATGAATCACAGCGTTCCTAGCCATCCCAAGAGCCCCCTTGCTGTCACAAAACAGCGGCGTAGCAACCTTCTACTCCTGGCCAATCTCCTCTCACAGCCTGCTCTACAAAATCACCTCCTTCACCCCCTGAAACATTGCCATGTAGTCTGATTGTACGAAAGAGAGTGCTGTCACCGTCTGCTTCTTAGACCTCCAACTAACAGGTCCTCCCCCAACTACGCAGATGTATCCTCCCACGGAAGAGGAGTCCTTCTTCTCATAAGCCCAAGTAGCATCGGTAAAACATGTGAGAAAAATCTTGCCGTCTCGAAGCCTCTCCCCCTTCTCCTTCAGCATCTCAACCCCTTTCTTCTTCACCTGTGCAGATGCGGAGTATTGAACTCCAATGCCGGGATGCGAGTTCAGGTACTTCAGCACATGTTCCGCTGCATCCACCTGCTCCCAAGATGGACTCTGCACGACCCTGGCAAGCTGCCCAACCGAGAATGAAACGTCGGGCCTCTTGTGAACAGCTGTGCACAAGAGGCTACCCACGAAGGACTGAAAATGCTGGTGCTCCGCAGCTTCAACCCCTTCATCCTCAATAGCTTTCACAAGCTTGAACTCAGCTGGCAGGGGAGCTGCAACCTTGCGCTCATTCTCAATTCCGTACTTCTCCTCCAGCTGCATGATGAACTTCTCCTGGTGCAGCTTCAACCACTTGTGATCAAGATCCCTCTCCACGTGCATCCCGAGGTAGTACTTCACCTCCCCAAGGGTCTTGCACTTGAAGTTCTCCATGAGCTGCTGCTGCACGTTCTGGATCTCCTTCATGCTGCTGCTAAAGAGAAGAATGTCGTCCACGTAGACCACAAACAGCACCAGCCTCTCCCCCTCCCCCTTGAGAAAGTGGCTCTCATCACAGCTGCTGTTCCTGAATCCCATCTCCTCTAAAACAGCTCCCAACTTCTGGTACCAGCAATGTTGTGTCTACTTCAAGCCATAGATGGACTTGTTGAGCTTGCACACCCCGCCCGTACCATCCTCATACCCAGGTGGCTGCGTCATGTACACCTCCTCCTCTAAAATCCCATTGAAGAATGCCGTTGATAGGTCCATCTGAATGATGTATTCCCACTAACGGCTGCATCTGCCAATAAGACACGGAGAGTAGGGGGTTTGGCAGTGGGAGCAAAGATCTCATTTAAGTACTGCTTCACCTTCTGCTGAAACCCCTTAGCCACCAACCTACTCTTGTAGATTGTGACCTGCCCGCTGTGATCAGTCTGGATCCTCAGCACCCACTTGCACTGTACCGCTTTCTTTCCCTCAAGCAGCACCACTAGAGCCCTAGTCCCATTCTCTAGCTGGCTCTGGTATTCAGCATCCCTAGAAACCAGCCACTTCTCCCTATCTGGTCCAGCTAATGCCTCCTCCATGCTAGCTGGTCCTCTGGTGCAGTACGCAAGCTTGTCCTCCTCATTCGGGTCATAGCCTTGAGGCAGAATCAGCAACGCCTCCTTGTTCTCAAGCAGCTGCGCTGCTACATCAGCTCCTGCAGTCAGCTTCCCAATGGCCGTATGGGTACTTCCTGGCCTGGTGACGGGAATTTCCCATCCCTTCACAATTGCACCTTTCAGTTTCCTCCTTGACGGTAGTCTAGGCTCCTTAGCATTGCCCTGCTGCTGCTCGCCTTCCTCAGATCCAGCAGCATCACTAGTGCTAGGCTCTACACCATCTTCTCCACCAGCAGGTGCCTCCTATACCTTCTCTCCATCACCACCCTCTACAGCTGCCTACTCTCCCTTCTCCCACATTCTAGGAGTCAGGTCCAGATGCATGGTGATCTGCTCCATATGCTGGGACACCTTAGCCTCCGGATGTTTCTCCCAACTCCCATACATCATGCCCTCGATGAATTTCATATCCTTGCTATCAAACATGACACCCTCGGATGGTTCCCACAGCAGCCATCCCTTGCTCTCAGCAGCCAGCCCCAAATGCAGACACCAGATTGCACTCGCCCCCAACTTACTTCGGTGGACTTTGGGGACGTGGGCGATTGCCATGAAACCAAACACCCACAGCATGTCCACTTGCGACTTGCTCCGAAGACACCTCTCCAAGGCACCCTTGAGTCATCCCCAACCTTGGTGAGCACCCTGTTCCTAGCCACGGTAGCGTGCCGGAGAGCATGGGGCCATATAGAGTTGCCCAATCCAGATTCTACGAGCAGCGCCCTAGCTGCCTCTAGAATAGTCCGGTTCGCTCGTTCTGCTACACCGTTGGACTGTGGGGTGTAAGATGTGGCCAGCTTTCTCTGGATGCCCTGCTTCTTAAGTCAAGCGGGCATTTCAGCACCAATAAACTCACCACCCCGCTGTGTCCTAATCCGCTTCACCACACACTTTGCTTGCTTCTCCACGAACGGCAGCCAATCGTGCCATATCGTGGAGGCGACGTGGTCCTTCTGCTTCAGTGGATACGCCCACATCAGCCTGCTTCAATGATCCACTATAGTAAGGAAATACCGCTCCCCCTTGTGCACTTGCACCGGCAGCGGCCCCACCAAGTCCATGTGGACTAGCTCCAACGGCTTCTTGCTCCTGCCAGCCACACCATGGAAGGGGAAACAGGTGACCTTTGAGAGCAAACTGATTTCACACTTCTTATCTGGTGGCTGTCCGTTCAGCTTCGAGCCCTTAACAGCTCCATCGTTCTCTAGCTGCGCCAGCAACGGCATTGCCAAATGCCCCAAGCGTTGGTGAGCCATTGCCCAATCCGTCTCCCCAGATCTGGCCGACACTTTCACACCAACGGCTCCCATGGCATTGCACCCCCCCTGGGACACAGACCCGTATCTAGCCTGCCCCCCACCGTGCCACGCCAACGCCGGCAGCTGCCACATGGATCTGTATACGTCCTTGCTCTTGTGCAAATCCCAAAGCACCCGATTGCCCAGCTGCCCTTTGTAAGTGCGTGCCCCATCCGAGCTAGTGCTCACCCCAGCCTTGGCTAACTTACGGAGGGAGATGAGGTTGGCCTTGAGGTCGGGAACTAGCAAAACGTCGTGCAGTACCACCGGCTTGCCATCCGCTCCCTTGAATGCAGCTCGTCCCGCACCAGCCACCTTCAACACGTGTCCTGAGATTAGTGCAGCGCGTAGGTCATCTAGCAGGTCCTTGCGTGGCGTCATCGTCCACGCACCGCCCGTGTCCAACACCCAAAAGTCCCAGGGGTGCAGCTCTGTTCCAACCTTTGCAGAAACGCCTCATTGCTCCCCCTTGTCCGCAACATGGAAAAATCGGCCCGCGGTGCGCTCCTTTTTCTTCTCAGCACCACCTTTGCCTTTCTGGTTGTCGTCGGAAGAATCTGCGATCATGTTCGTGCCGCATTTCTCGTTTCTCCAAGCGCCGCCATCCTGATGGCGATTCTGGGGGGTCCATCCTTGGGGTTTTTTATAACACAATAACCAGAGATGCCCCTCCTTCTCACAATACCAGCAGATCCCTTTCATTTTGCCACCAGCACCCGATCTGGCCCCACATCCAGATTTCCCACCGCGACCCCAACCGGTACCTCCTTGTTGGTCGCTGGAGTCGTCATCCTTCTTTGCACCATGACCAGCACCACATTAGCCACGTCCTCTCCCCACGTTTGCCTCCTTGCATGCCGTAGCGGCTGCTGCCGTCGTCTCCACCCCTCAGTTGGCGGCGACGGAAGTCCTCCTCTAGAATCTTCGTCCGCACCCACTTGAGCGTCCACAAGATCTGGTTCTGCACCAGGCTCAATCTGCTCATCTATTGCAGCCACGAATCCGGCAGCAGCGAGAGTGGTCTGCTCTGGTTTGGTGATTCCTGCGGTTGCCAACTTAGCGTAGAGGTCACGCATCTTGTCCAGGACAAGTTGCACCAGCTCTCGCTAGCTCAGGCACAACGCGGATAGCTCCCTCTCCATCATGAGCGTCGTGGCAACGGAGGTCGGGGCGTGCAGCTCCTTCAGCACGGTCCACGCCTTCGGACCGCACTCAACCTCCGCCCGCAGGTGCATGATTTGGTCATGCTGGTTCAGCTCCAAACCCTGCGACATCAAGTAGTAGCCAGCCGATGCGCGCTCGTCCCAATCTTCCTACAGCACGGGGTCACTCGGTCTAGGCTCCTTCCCAATCATTAGTTTGAGCAATCTAGTTTGACAGAAATAGAGTTGCATTTTCCAGGCCCAATCATCATAGCACTCACCATTGAAATTCTCGACGGTGATGTTTTTCAGCACCTCCTTGATCAACGAGCCCTGGTTTGTTCGTGCTACCCTTGGTGCAGAAACACCAGAATCCTGGTTGCCAATACGATCTTGGGCTGATGCTTCATTATCTCCCGCCGAATCGTTTCCCGTCATAGCTACCTATAACGAGGATCGATATAAGGCAGCTCTGATACCAGCTCGTTGATGTAAGGTCCTAATAAATTCAAGCTGCTAATACGCAATTCAAACTTAAACCTCTCCTCGGGGTCACCTCCAAGGGTCCTCAGGTTCCTGGTACAAGACGAGCCCCTATCCTCGGGTCCGAGTTTGTAGAGAGAGGAATGAGAAGAACGCAATCAAATAGCAAGTGTACCTTGAACGTTGCGCAACATATCGTGCAGACCGACGATCGGACTAAGCTCATAATCCCCTATATCGAAGCTCGCTCTAAGAGCTTTAAAATAAGCCAATTTGCCTCGCGAAATGTTTTGCCATCGCAGAGTTATGGCTCGGACAGCGTTTGCCTAGCGTCATAGTGCTAGCATACTAGTGTTGACTCAGTAGCATTCCGCTGTCAAACGGCGTAGTAACAAAGAAGGAGTATATAGTTCTAGCTAGCAAGGACCTTGGGAGTCAACTTGGGAACAACCAGATATGATCTCAAATAATTCCAAGCAACATAACCATTCTGGCTTGACAAAACAGCAGGTGGTAGGTTGGTGAACAACCTCTGGTTCTGTTTTTCCAACCTAGGAAAACAACAACCAGGTTCAGGTCGTTCAAACAGAACCGGGTTTGTCCTTGCCCAACCAGCCAAATTCTGGTTTTGCTAGTTTCCCCTGGCCCTATAGCATGCAGATACAGACAAACAACATCCAACCTTCACCTAAATTGTACCCCTATAGTGCCTGCCCTGCTACACTCTAGTTAACCAAACAAAACTGTACAATTTCGAGTTGGATAGAACTGAATCTGCGCAATCAGTTCAACCGAACTGCAAAGCTTCAATCTTGGGTTCCTTTGTGAGCCCGTTCTTTCTGCTTGCACCGTTCATAGCGCGTACAATGTTGTGCCGAAGCGCACATTGCGCGAGTACCTGGAAATGCATCAAGCGAAAATTGCGAAAACAAACAAACACACGAACACACTATTCACACGCAGATGCATTCACAGATGCATACTCGTAGAAACAGACGGCAGGATGTGGAAAGTCAACTTGCACCCAACATATCCCGGCCGCCGTCACGTAGGTCGCCGATGCCGGAGTCACTCTATTTCGACCTCCTCTGACGTCGCCTTGCGAGGTGCCCACAGTCGTCGACATCTGCAGCCTTCGCGCCTGAACACCGCTGACTTCACCGGTGTGAATCACTCCTCTCTGCCTCGACGTGCCTCCCGCACTGCTGCCGACTTGGTCGTCGCCGTCAGCGCCCCCGCGAAATCCGCCTTCGTTGTTCACCGGTCCAGGAGAAACAGGTCGGGAAGGGTGTTCCGTCGCCCACTTTGCTCGGATGCTGAGCTCGACGACCTCCAAGCGGAGGCTCAGCCCGAACTCGCCAGCCTCGTGTTGTTTTATTGCATCCTCCGGCCGTGTCTCCAAGGTATCCATTACGCCCGATTCAACTACGGGGTCGACCATGGCGACTAAGACGGCTGCCGGCCTACGAACGAAGTAGGTAGTGCGCACCTAGATTGGCTAGACCAAAGGTAAGTTGCGGTGCCGTTCACGCTCACCGCAACATGTCAGATTTATATGCCTTAGCTACTGTAGGCTATAGTGGGGTAGCACATATGGGGTACAGCTTTCTAGGGTTTGTACTTGTACCCAACTTTCCCTTAGTCTATTCATTCCTCGTTCATTCTCACATGGTATAGACCAGGTTCCCCTGTGGGAACTGTTCCTAGGGCCCACCAACTTTTTTTTCCTGCCCGCAGCGCGCTCAGCCTCTGCCCGAGTCGCGCTCCCCTCTCACGGCCCCGTCGCGCAGCCCTTACGACCCCGTCGCGCCGCCTCAGCGGCCCCGTCGCGTCGCGCCTCCCTAGCGGCCCCGTCGCGTCGCCCTTGCGACCCCGTCGCGCCGCCCTCGCGGTCCCGTCGCGTCGCGCCGCCCTCGCGGCCCTTTCGCGCCGCCCTCGCGGCCCTTTCGCGCCGCCCTCGCGGCCTCCTCAAGCCGCCCTCGCGACCCCTCCACGCCGCCCTCGCGGCCCCGTCGCCTACCCTTGCGGCCCTGGCGCCACCCTTCCCGGCCCCGGCGCCGCCCTTCCCGGCCCCGGCGCCGCCCTTCCCGGCCCCGGCGCCGCCTCTGCTGGCCCCGTCGCCCCACCCTTGCGACCCCGCAGCCCCACCCTTAAGGCGCCGGTCGCCACCCTTCGTTGCCCCGCCGCCGCCCTCAGCGGCCTCGTCGCCGCCCCACCCGGCCCCGCCGCCGTCCCCACGCGGCCCCGCCGTCACCACCGAGCCGCCGGCGCCGCTGAGCCGCCGATCTACCGAGCCGCCGCTGCTGCCGAGCCGCCCGAGCCACCCGAGCCGCCCGAGCCGCCGAGCCACCTGAGCCGCCCGAGCCGCCGAGTCGCCGAGCCGCCGAGCTCCAGTTGCTGCCGAGCCGCCGTGCCGCCGAGCCGCCCGAGCCGCCCGAGCCGCCGAGTCGCCGAGCCGCCGAGCTGCAGTTGCTGCCGAGCCGCCGAGATGCCGAGCCGCCCGAGCCGCCCTGTCCGGTAAGAGCGGCACCTCTACCACTGCACTGCCCTTACCCTACTGCTCCAGCTGCTAGTCTACTGCTGTCATGGCTACCCCCAGTGTCCTCGCTTTTGACGCTGAGGGTCGGGCCATTGACTTTGACGTCTGGGTAGATGACCTGCAGCTTTTCCTACAGTGCGACAGGGCAGACGGTCTCTCTCTCTTTGACCTCACTTCTGGTGCCTCTTCTGCCCCTGCTGCTGATGCTGACGCCACTGTTCGCTCACAGTGGGCCACACGCGACGCTGCTGCCCGTCTTGCTGTGCGCCGCCACTTGCCTACCGCTGAGCGTGCACACTTTAGTCAGTACAAGAGTGCTAAGACCTTGTACGACGCTGTAGTTGCACGCTACTCTTCCCCTGCCACTGCTGCACTTAGCCGCCTCATCCTGCCGTACCTCTTCCCTGACCTCGCCGCTTTTCCCACAGTCGCTGACCTCATTACGCACCTGCGCACTAGTGACACTCGCTACCGCGCTGCCCTTCCTCCTGAGTTCTGCGCCAAGACCCCCCCCCCTATGTACATCACCCTCTACTACGTAGTCACCCGGCTCCCTGACACCCTTCGCCCGGTCAGGGACCACTTTCTCTCTGTTTGCCCCACCATCCTCACCGTTGACCTCCTCGAGGAGCGCCTCCTAGCAGCAGAGAAGAGCATAGTTGCTGTAGGAGCCTCTCGTGGTGACCCTCGTGCCCCTGTCTTTGAGGGGTGCTCCCCCTCTCCTCTCTTGCCCTCTGTTGCCTCTGCTGCTGCGGCCGACCTCGTTGGTCTTGAGTCGGTCGGTGCGGCGTCTGCCCCTAGCGGGAGACGCCGCACTGGCAAGGGCAAGGGGGGCAGGGGCGCTGGAGGAGCTAGCGGGGGCGGTGGAGGCGGCGGTGGAGGCGGCGGAGGGGGTGGGGGTGGCGGTGGGGGTGGTGGCGGGGGTGGGGGCGTCGGTGGTGGCAGTGGAGGCGGAGGCGGCGGCGGCGGTGGCGGTGGGAGCGGAGGTGGCGGAGGTGGCGGCGGTGGAGGAGGCGGCGGCGGAGGAGGTGGAGCTGGTCGGGGTGGCGCTGCGCAGAGGGTCGGCTCCGGTGGTGGTCAGCGCCAGCAGCAGCAGCAGCAGCAGCGCACTCGTGAGATCCCCCCCCCTCAGCAGCTTCGTGAGTGGTACGCTGCACGCCAGCGGGGTGGGGGTACTGGTCCGTGCACCTACGTCCTACGCACCGGCGACCGCGCGGGTGAGCCGTGCGGGGGTGCGCACTCCACCCAGCGCTGCTTTGGCCGCCTGACGGACGCTTGGCGTCACCAGTTCCCTGAGGCCACTGAGATCCCTCGCTGGGGCGAGCTGTCTAGGGCGGGAGTAGCTATCTTTGACCTTGACTTTGATGCTATTCTTGCTGCCATGTATGCTATGACTATTAGTGATGAGGGTGACTGTTACTGGTGTTTTCCGCCCGACCCGGGCATTGGGACTGCTGCTCTAGGTACTGGTGAGGCTGCTGCTCTAGGTGCTAGCGAGGCTGCTGCTCTAAGGTGCCAGTGCGTCTGCTTCCTCAGGTGCTGGTGAGTCTGCTCTCTCAGGTACTGCGTCGGCTCCGGCCTCCCACACCTTCACTCTTGACTCGGGGGCTTCTCGCTCCTTCTTTCGAGACCGCACCACACTCACGCCGCTTGGTCGGCCAGTTGCAGTCTCTCTGGCAGACCCCTCTGGGGGTCCTGTCCTTGCTCACTTCTCCACTGTCCTCCCGTGTCCGGCGGCCCCCTCTGGCACCCTGTCTGGTCTTTACCTCCCCTCGTTCTCGACGAACTTGGTGAGTGGTGCTGACCTACAGGATGCGGGGGTTCACCAGTTCACTCCTGCGAGCCAGCGTGTGACCCACTGCACGGACGCTCGGACGGGCCGACACTTGGCCACGTTTACACGTCGGCCGGGGTCGAGCCTGTACACACTGACCACTGAGTCTCCTCCAGTCACTGCGTCTGGTCGGGCAGCTGCGTCGGGTCAGTTGTTTGCTGCAGCGTCCAGGTCTGGTCCTGAGTCTGCCCCCTGCTCGTGTCGCCTCCTGTCTCACGAGACTCTCCTCTGGCACCACCGCCTTGGTCACCCCTCCCTGCCTCGTCTCCGAGGCATGGCCTCCCGTGTCCTTGTCTCTGGTCTTCCCCGGTCCCTCCCTCCCCTTCCTCCGGGGCCTGCCCCTACCTGCGTCCCCTGTGTCGAGGGGCGGCAGCGTGCTGTCCCTCACTCCTCCCAGTTTCCTCCGACAGAGGCCCCGCTGCAGACGCTTCACATGGACGTGTGGGGCCCGGCCCGCGTCCGTGGACAGGGTCACGAGCGCTACTTCCTGCTGGTGGTTGACGACTACTCGCGTTACACCACAGTCTTCCCCTTGCGCAGCAAGGGTGATGTCACTGAGGTGTTGATCGACTGGATCCGCGCAGCTCGTCTCCAGCTCAGAGAGAGTTTCGGCTCGGACTTTCCTGTTCTGCGTCTGCACTCTGACAGAGGCGGAGAGTTCTCCTCTGTCCTTCTGCGAGCCTACTGTCGTGCACGAGGCATCCGCCAGACCTTCACGCTTCCGGACTCTCCACAGCAAAATGGGATTGCTGAGCGCCGCATTGGCATGGTCATGGACGTCGCCCGTACGTCCATGATGCATGCTGCTGCCCCCCATTTTCTGTGGCCGTTTGCGGTTCGGTACGCGGCGCATCAGATCAACCTTCAGCCCAGGGTCTCCATGCCGGAGACCTCCCCAGCTTTGCTGTGGACGGGGAAGGTTGGCGATGCGTCTGCGTTCCGTGTCTGGGGATCTCGGGCGTTTGTCCGCGACTTGTCTGCGGACAAGCTGTCCCCTCGTGCTGCTCCCTTGCGGCCCTCTCACAGCACTTGCAGCCCCTCGCGACTCGCTCACAGTGGCTTACTCGTGACGCTGCTGCTTGCTTAGCCATTCGCAACCACCTGCCATTAGCCGAATGTGCTCACTTTGGACAGCACAGGACAGCACAGGCACTGTAAGACACTGTAGTTGGCCGTTACTCCTTGCCTGCCACTGATGCTCTAGGCCGTCTTCTACTGCCTTACCTGTTTCCCGAGCTGTCCGCCTTTGCCACAGTAGAGGACCTGGTTTCCCACCTTCGCACTAGCGACGCTCGCTACTGCGCTGCCCTCCCAGAAGAGTTCCTTGAAAAGAACCCACCCCCGATGTACAACACTCTTTACTTTATAGTCAACCGCCTCCCTGACTCTCTTCGTGCTATCAGGGACCACTTTCTCGCACTTGACCCCACAGCCCTCACTGTTGACCTACTCGAGAAGCACCTCCTTGGAGCTGAGACTAGTGTAGTCGCTGTAGGTGCCGCTCGTGGCACTCCTCGCAAGCCCTTCTTTGAGGGGTGTTCCCCCTCCCCCCTTGCCCCCTCCTACGACTCTGCTGCTGGTTTTGACGTCCTTGGTGCTGAGGACGTCGGGGCTGCTTCTGCTAGTGCGAAGCGCCACACCAGCAAGGGCAAGGGTGGCAGGGGGAGTGGCGGTGGCAGCGGGGGTGGTGGGGGGGGCAGCAGTGGAGGTGGTGGAGGCAGTGAAGGTGGTGGCGGTAGTGAGAGTGGTGGCGGGAGTGGGGGCATTGGTGGCGGCGGTGGTGGCAGCGGTGGGGGAGGCGGTAGTGGCGGCAGTGGGAGTGGTTGGCGGTCAAGCTGGAGCTGCTCAGCGTTGAGGTTCTGGCGGTGGCCAGAGGCAGCAGCAGCAGTGTCGGAGCGAGACCCCGTCGCCCCAGCAGCTTCGTGACTGGGTTTCTCAGCGTGGTTTTCATTCGCATGGGTGACCGTGCTGGTCAGACATGCGGGAAGCCTCATACTTAGCGCTGCTTCTCCTGTCTCGACGACGCTTGACGCGCAGAGTTTGGTAACGAGGCCGAGCGCCCCCGCTGGGCAGAGCTGCTTAGATCTGGAGTTGCTATCTTTGACCTAGACTATGATGCTATCCTTGCTGCTATGTATATTTTGTCTGTTAGTGCTAAGGGTGACTGTTACCTGTGTGTGCTGCCTGACCCAGGTATAGAGGCTACTGCTCTAGGTGCTAGTGAGTCTGCTCTCCCTGGTACTGCGCCTGCTGAGGCCTTGCACACCTTTACACTTGACTCAGGTGCTTCACGCTGTTTCTTTCGCGACAACACCACCCTCACTCCTCTCTCTGCACCTGTTCCGGTCAGACGGGCTGACCCCTTAGGGGCCCCAGTTCTTATCCGTTCCTCCACTGTTCTCCCGGGTTTGGCGGTTCGGTCCGGCTCAATGTCAGGTCTTCACCTCCCCTTGTTCTCTACGAACTTGGTGAGTATCGCTGCCCTCCAGGATGCGATGGTCACTACCACCACTCCTGGGGGTCAGCGGTTGTCTATCTGCATGTATACACAGACGGGCCGTCACCTGGCAACGCTGACTCATCGGCCAAGGTCGAGTCTGTACACACAGGCTACCGAGCCTTCTCAGGTAGCTACGTCCGCCCAGGTGTCTGCGTTAGGTCTGGTAGCACCCCCTTGCTCGTGTCGCCTCCTGTCGCACCAGACTCTCCTGTGGCACCACCGCCTTGGTCACCCCTCCCTGCCACGCCTTTGGGGCATGCACTCCCACCTCCTTGTCTCTGGTCTTCCTAGGTCTCTGCCCCACCCTGCCTTCCTTGCGTCGAGGGGCGGCAGCGCGCCGCTCCTCACTCCTCCTCGTTTCCCCCGACGACTGCTCCCCTGCATACTCTCCATATGGACGTGTGGGGCCCAGCCCACGTCAGTGGACAGGGCCGCGAGTGCTACTTTCTACTGGTTGTTGATGACTACACGCGCTACACCACGGTCTTCCCCTTGCGCAGCAAGGGTGAGGTCACTGATGTTTTGATCCCTTGGATCCACGCAGTTCGTCTCCAGCTCCGCGAGCGGTTCCGCCAGGACCTTCCTATCCTGCGTATGCACTCTGACAGAGGTGGTGAGTCTTCCTCCGACCTCTTGCATGACTTTTGTCATGGGTAGGGCATTCTCTAGTCGTTCATGCTTCCGGCCTCCCCTCAGCAAAATGGGATTGCTGAGCGCCGCATTGGCTTAGTCATGGAGGTCGCTCGTACCTCCATGATCCATGCGGCACCTCCCAATTTTCTGTGGCCGTTTGCGGTATGGTACGCTGCGCGCCAGCTCAACCTCTAGCCTCGAGTCTCCTTGCTGGAGACCTCAACGACACTGCGTTGGACGAGGGAGGTTGGCGTTGCGTCGATGTTCCAGGTCGGGGGCTCTCGTTCCTTTGTTCGCAATACGTCCTCGGACAAGCTCTCCGCCCGCGCTATTCCCTGCGTCTTCCTTGGCTTTCCCCATGACGCGCCTGGTTGGCAGTTTTACCACCCCACCTTGCGCCGTGTCTTCCCCTCTTAGGACATCACGTTTGACGAATCGGTTCCCTTTTACCGTCTCTTCCCCTACCGCTCTGCCCCTCCCCCGCCCCCGCCGCTCTTCCTTGCTCCCGGTCCCCCTCCGGTAGACCCCCTCCCCCCCTAGGGTCCTGCTCCCTCAGGTGTGTCTCACGTAGACCCTCTCCCTGGTACTGTGCCTGTTGAGGTAGCTGTTGGCTCAGGTGCTGCTCGAGGTGCTGCGTCTGGGGGTGCTGTGTTTGGGGGTGCTGAGTCTGAGGGTGGCGGGTCTGGGGGTGCTGAGCCTGGCGGTTCTGAGCTTGGGGGTGCGGAGCATGGGGGTGCTGAGCATGCGGGTGCGGAGCCTGGGGGTGCTGAGCCTGAGGGTGTGGAGCCTGGGGGTGCTGAGTCTGAGGGTGCGGAGTCTGGGGGTGCTGAGTCTCGGGGTACTGCTTCTTCTGGAGGTCCTGCGGGTGCTTCGCCACGACTATCTCCCCCGCCGGAGCCTCTCTCATCGCAGTAGCTGCGCGAGTGGTTTGCTCAGCGCACCCACCTTTGGAGTGGAGCTACCGGAGCTGGAGTCTCTGCCGCTGGTGACACTGGAGCTGGAAGTGTTGGAGTTACTGCTGGAGCTGGTGGTACCGGAGGTGCTGCAGCTGCTGAGGGACTGGTAGTGTTGGGGGCGCTGGAGCTGGAGGAGCTGGAGCTGGAGGAGCTGGAGCTGGAGACCCTGCGGAGCCTGGAGGCGCTGGAGCTGGAGGCACTGGCGCTGGTGGCGCTGGAGCTGGAGGAGCTGGAGCTGGTGACACTGGAGCTGTTGGTGCTGGAGCTGGAGGCACTGGCGCTGGTGGCACTGGAGCAAGAGGGGCTGGAGCTAGAGACACTGGAGCTGTTGACCCTGGAGCTGGAGGTGGTGGAGCTGGGGGTGCTGTGTTTGGCGGTACTGGTGCTGGAGGCACTGTGCGGCCCTGACCGTACTTCATTCCCCTACTTCAGCAGGTTCTTGGTCTCCCGTCTTCTACTGGCCTTACTCCTCCCTTCCTGTGTCCACCGCCTAACCAGTCACAGCCGCCGTTACTACCAGCCTCCCCACTGCCTGCTCCTCCTTACATTAAGCAGACTGGAGGTCTTACAGAGCTTCGTGAGCCTGAGTCTCGTCGTGCCTTGCCCGATCGCGCTGTTTGCATTGGTCGTAGGGTTCCTCGTCCGCGTCCTCCTCCTGACCCCAGCACCCACACTATGGCACTTCGTCCTTCCTCTGTTCCATTGTGTGTTCCTCTGCCCCCTCCGACCGAGTCCTCTCTTCTTGCTGTCCCTGAACCTGAGTCTGACCTTGCTCGTGCTGCTAGTCCCACTGTCTCTCGTCTCCTCGCCATTGTTGTCACTGACCCTTCTTTTGAGTCCACTCCTGTGTCTGCCCTGGTTGCTGAGCTAGTTGACTTTGCTGCTGCCTGTGGTCTAGACTACGCCACTGCTCTTGTTGCTAAGTCTGAGTCTGCCAATCCTCCATCCGTCGGGGGTGAGTGTGCTCTTGGCACGGACGTCCTTGAGGATAGGCAGGAGGACCTTGAGTGTCTTGCAGCATCTGTACCTCGTTTCTCTTCCATGCTGCTCGCCCCTGAGGGAGACCCGAATGCACCAGACATCCCGACCCCGCGCTCTTACGCAGAGGCGATTACGGGTCCTTACTCCTCTTAGTGGCAGTCAGCCATGGATGCAGAGATGGCATCCTGGAAGTCCACAGGCACCTACGTCAACGCAGTTCCCCCGTCTAGGGCGAACGTAGTCAATGGCATGTGGATTTTCAGGGTGACGCGGCCGCCGGGCTTTCCGCCTACCTTTAAGGCGCGTTACGTTCCTCGAGGCTTCAGTCAGCGATAGGGGGTCGACTACTTCCAGATCTTCTCCCCCACCCAGAAGATGACTACTCTTCAGGTGTTGCTGCACGTTGCTGCTCAGCGTGACTACGAGTTGCACTCTCTCCACTTCAGTACAGCTTTCTTGCAGGGCAGCCTGCACGAGGAGATCTGACTGCGCCGCCCACCTGGCTTCGCTGGGTCGTTTCCTGCAGGTACCCAGTGGAGCCTCTGGCGGCCAGTCTACGGTCTCCGCCAGGCGCCTTGCGAGTGGTGTTGGGTGCAAATTCACATTGCACGACATCCTGCCGTCTGTTTGTACGAGTATGCGTGTGCGAATGCATTTGGGTGTGAATGGAATGTTCGTGTGTTTGTTTGTTTTTCGCGATTTTTGCTTGATGCATTTGCAGGTACTCGCGCAATGTGCGCTTCGGCACAACATTGTACGCGCTATGAACAGTGCAAGCAGAAAGGACGAGCTCGCAAAGGAACCCAAGATGGAAGCTTTGCAGTTCGGTTTAATTTAGTGCGCAGATTCAGTTCTATCCAACTCGAACTTGTACTGTTTTGTTTGATTGACTATAGTGTAGCAGGGCAGGCACTATAGGGGTACAATTCAGGTGAAGGTTGGATGTTGTTTGTCTGTATCTGCATGCTACAGGGCCAGGGGAAACCAGCGGAACCAGCATTTGGCTGGTTGGGCAAAGACAAAACAGGTTCTGCTTTTAGGACCTGAACCTGGTTGTTGTTTTCCCAGGTTGGAAAAACAGAACCAGAGGTTGTTTACCAACCTACCACCTGCTGTTTTGTCCAGCCAGGTTGGTTCTGTTGCTTGGAATTATTTGGGATCATCCCTGGTTGTTCCCAGGTTGATTCCCAAGGTCCTTGCTAGCTAGAACTATATATTCCTTCTCTGTTTGTACCTGAATATATTCAAATTGATTCAAGCGAATTCCTTCCTTGCTGGAATTTCGTATCCACGCGATTCGACGGCAGAATGCTACCGAGTCAACGCTAGTACGTTAGCACTCCAACGCTAGGCAAACGCTGTCCGAGCCGTAACTCTGCAATGGCAGAACTTTTCGTGAGGCAACTTGGCTCTTTTGAAAGCGCTTAGAGTGAGCTTCGATTTAACGACTTCTCAGCTTAATCCGATCGACGGTCTGCACGGCACGCTGCGCAATGTTCAAGGTACTCTTGCTGTTTTGACTAAGTCCCTCTTGATCCCTCTCTCTACAAACTCGGACCCGAGGATAGAGGCTGGTCTTGTACCAAGCACCCAGGGACCCTTGGAGGTGACCCCGAGGAGAGGTTTTAAGTTGGATAACGTCTTAATAGCCTGAGTTGATTAGGCCCTTACACCAACAAGCTGGTATCAGAGCTGCGTTATAGTGATCCTCGTTATAGGTAGCTATGGCGGGAAATACCTCGGCGGGAGCTGGTGAATCTTCAGCCCATTTTCGTAGCGGCAGCCAGGAATCTGGTGTTTCGGCACCAAGGGGAGCACGAACAAACCAGGGCTCGCTGATCAAGGAGGTGCTGAAGAACTTCACCGTCGAGAAGTTCAATTGTGAGGGCTATGATGATTGGGCCTGGAAAATGCAACTTTATTTCGGTCAGATCGGTTTGTTGAAACTAATGATTGGGGAGGAGCCTAGACCGAGTGACCCCGCGCTGCAGGAAGATTGGGACGAGCGCGCCTCGGCTGGCTACTACTTGATGTCGCAGAGTTTGGAGCTGAACCAGCGTCACCACGTCATGCACCTGCTGCCGGAGGTTGATTGTGGTCCGAAGGCGTGGACCGTGTTGAAGGAGCTGTACGCCCCGACCTCCGTTGTCGCAACGTTGATGCTGGAGAGGGAGCTGTCCGCGTTGCGCTTGAGCGAGGGAGAGCTGGTGCAACCTGTTTTGGACAAAATGCGCGACCTCTACGCGAAGTTGGCGACCGCGGGAATCACCTACCCGGAGCAGACCAAGTGCTTGAAGATGCTATCGCTGCTGCCGGAATCGTGGCTTCAATTCACGAGCGGATTGAGCCTGCCGCAGAAACAGAGCTTGTGGACGCTCGAGTGGGTGCTTACGAAGATTCTAGAGGAGGACTTCCGTCGCCGCCAACTGAGGGGTGGAGACGACGGCAGCAGCGGCTACGGGATGCAAGGGAGCCGACGTGGCAGAGGACGTGGCTTCGGTGGTGCTGGACGCGGTGCAAAGAAGGACGACGACTCCAACGACCAACAAGGAGGTACCGGTTGGGGTCGCGGTGCGAAATCTGGACGTGGGGGCAAGTCGGGTGCTGGTGGCAAAATGAAAGGGAGTTGCTGGTATTGTGAGAAGGAGGGGCACCCCTGGTTTTTGTGCTATAAGAAACCCGATGGATGGACCCCCCAGAATCGTCACCAGGATGGCGGCGCGCGGAGGAACCAGAAAAACGGCGCGAACATGGTCGCCGATTCGTCCGACAACAACCCGAAGAGCAACGGCGGTGCAGAGAAGAAGAAGGAGCGCACCGCAGGCCAGTTCTTCCATATTGGAGAGCAGGGGGAGCAAGGAGACGCCTCTGCAAAGGTTGGAGCAGAGCTGCATCCCCTGGACTATTGGGTGTTGGACACGGGCGCTGCTTGGACGATGACGCCGCGCAAGGAGCTGCTTGATGACGTACGAGCTGCACCGATCAATGAGGTGTGCTCTGCCTCTGGACACGCGCTGAAGGTGGCTGGTGCGGGACGAGCTGCATTCAAGGGAGCGGATGGCAAACCGGTGGTGCTGCATGACGTTCTCCTCGTTCCTGATCTCAAGGCCAACCTCATCTCCCTCCGTAAGCTTGCCAAGGCTGGGATGAGCACTAGCACGGATGGGGCACGCACGTACAAGGGGCAGCTGGGAAATCGGGTGCTTTGGGATCTGCACGAGAGCAAGGATGTGTACAGATCCATGTGGCAGCTGCCGGCGTTGGCGTGGCACGGTGGGGGGCAGGCTGGAGAGGGGTCTGCATCCCAGGGGGGGTGCAACGCCGTTGGAGGGGTTGGTGTGAAAGTGTCGGCCAGATCTGGGGAGACAGATTGGGCAACGGCACACCGACGCTTGGGGCATGTGGCAATGCCCTTGTTGAAGCAACTAGAGAAACATGGAGGCGTCAAGGGTTTGAAGTTGAACGGACAGCCACCTGATGACAACTGTGAAATCTGTTTGCTCTCAAAATTCACTCGTTTCCCTTTTCATAGCGTGACTGGCAGGAGCAAGAAGCATTTGGAGCTGGTTCACATGGACTTGGTGGGGCTGCTGCCGGTGCAAGGGCACAAGGGGGAGCGGTATTTCCTAGCCATTGTGGATGATTGGAGCAGACTCATGTGGGCGTATCCACTGATGCAAAAGGACCACGCCGCCCCTACGATAAAGGAAGATTGGCTGCCATTCGTGGAGAAGCAAGCGGAGTGTGTAGTGAAGCGGATTAGGACAGACCGGGGTGGTGAGTTCCTTGGAGCTGAAACGACGGCCTGGCTCAAGAAGCAGGGCATTCAGAGGCAGCTGACCATGGCTTACTCTCCGCAGTCCAACGGTGTAGCAGAACGGGCGAACCGGACCATTCTGGAGACAGCTAGGGCGCTGCTCATAGAATCAGGGGTGGGCAATTCCATGTGGCCCCATGCTGTCCGGCACGCTACCGTGGCTAGGAACAGGGTGCTCACTAAGGTTGGTAATGAATCGTGGGTGCCGCTGGAGAGGTGGCTTGGGAGGAAGCCGCCGGTGGACATGCTGAGGGTGTTCGGTTGCATGGCAGTCGCCCACGTCCCCAAGAAGTATCGAAGTAAGTTGGGGGCGAGTGCAATCTGGTGTGTGCATTTGGGGCTGGCTGCTGAGAGCAAAGGATGGCTGCTGTGGGGACAGCAGGGATGTGAAGTTTGTTGAGGGCATGATGTATGGGGGCTGGAAGAAACAGCCGGAGACTAAGGTGTCCCAGCAGATGGAGCAGATCACCATGCAGCTGGACCTGACTCCTAGTGTGTGGGAGGAGGGAGAGGAGGCAGCTGCAGAGGGTGGCGATGGAGAGAAGGTGCAGGAGGCACCTGCTGGTGGAGGAGATGATGTGGAGACTAGTGGTAGCACCAAGGAAGCTGTTGGATCTGAGGGAGGAGAACAGCAGCTGGGAAACACTAAGGTTCCTGCGCTACCATCAAGGAGGAAGCCGAAGGGTGTCGTTATGAGGGGATGGGAGACACCCGTCTCCAGGCCAAGACGTACCCGTATGGCCACTATGAAGCTGACTGCAGGAGCTGATGTTGCAGAGCAGCAGCTTGGGAATGAGGAGGCATTGCTGATTCTACCGCATGGCTATGACCCGGATGAGGAGGATGAACCTGCCTACTGTTTTCTTGCCCCTGCACCAGATGAACCAGCAAGCATGGAGGAGGCATTAGCTGGACCAGATAGGGAGAAGTGGCTGGTTTCTAGGGATGCTGAGTACCAAAGCTTGCTAGAGAATGGGACATGGGATCTGGTGGTGCTGCCTGAGGGGAAGAAAGCCGTACAGTGCAACTGGGTGCTAAGGATCAAGACCGATGACAAGGGACAGGTCACCATCTACAAGAGTAGGCTGGTGGCTAAGGGGTTTATGCAGAAGGAGAAGCAGGACTTCAATGAGATCTTTGCTCCCACTGCCAAACCCCCTACCCTCCGTGTCTTGTTGGCAGATGCAGCCGTTAGTGGGAAATCCATCATTCAGATGGATATATCAACGGCATTCCTAAATGGGATTTTAGAGGAGGATGTGTACATGACGCAGCCGCCTGGGTATGAGGATGGTACGGGCAGGGTGTGCAAGCTGAAAAAGTCCATCTACGGCTTGAAGCAGGCGCCACGCTGCTGGTACCAAAAGTTGGCAGCTGTTTTAGAGGAGATGGGATTCAGGACCAGCAGCTGTGATGAGAGCCTCTTTCTCAAGGGGGAGGGGGAGAAGCTGGTGTTGTTTCTGGTCTACGTGGATGACATTCTTCTCTTGAGCAGCAGCATGAAGGAGATCCAGAAAGTGCAGCAGCAGCTGATGACGAACTTCAAGTGCAAGACCCTTGGGGAGGTAAAGTACTACCTCGGGATGCACGTGGAGAGGGATCTGGATCACAGGTGGTTGAAGCTGCACCAGGAGAAGTTCATCAAGGAGCTGGGGGAGAAGTATGGGATTGAGAATGAGCTCAAGGTTGCAACTCCCCTGCCATCAGAATTCAAGCCTGTGAAGGCAGCAGAGGATGAAGGGGTTGAAGCCGAGGAGCAGCAGCAATTTCAGTCCTTGGTGGGCAGCCTCTTGTATGCCGCGGTTCATACAAGGCCCGACATCTCTTTCTCGGTTGGGCAGCTGGCTAGGGTGGTGCAGAATCCATCAGAGGAGCAGGTGGATGCAGCTGAGCGTGTGGTGAAGTACCTGAATTCTCACCCAAGCATTGGAGTTCAATACTCCGCATCTGCACAGGAGAAGCAGAAAAGGGTTGAGGTGCTGGAAGAGAAGGGGGAGCGGCTTGGAGAAGGCAAGCTGTTTCTCACTTGCTTTACCGATGCTACGTGGGCTTCTGAGAAGGACGATTCCTCATCTGTGGGAGGATACATCTGCGTAGTTGGGGGAGGACCTGTTAGTTGGAGGTCCAAGAAGCAGATGGAGACGGCACTCTCCTCTGTTGAATCAGAGTACATGGCAATGTTCCATGGGGTGAAGGAGGTGATTTGGCTGAGGAGGCTGTTAGAGGAGATTGGCCAGGAGCAGAAGGTTGCTACGCCGCTGTTTTCTGATAGCAAGGGGGCTCTTGGGATGGCCAGGAACGCAGTGCTTCATGGGTTGAACAAGCACATGCGTATCAAGTGTCACTGGCTGCGTAAGAAGGTGAAGAGGGGGACCGTGAATCCAATCTATATCAAGACTCGCCAGCAGCCAGCAGACTTCCTCACCAAGAGGCTTGCGGATGAGCCTCATTGGCGTTGTGTGCGCATGAGTGGAATGAGCATGAACTAGCATGGAATGATGTGGAATGCAGCCGGCAGGCTGAGGGGGAGTGTGTTGGGTGCAAATTCACATTGCACGACATCCTGCCGTCTGTTTGTACGAGTATGCGTGTGCGAATGCATTTGGGTGTGAATGGAATGTTCGTGTGTTTGTTTGTTTTTCGCAAAGTTCGCTTGATGCATTTGCAGGTACTCGCGCAATGTGCGCTTCGGCACAACATTGTACGCGCTATGAACAGTGCAAGCAGAAAGGACGAGCTCGCAAAGGAACCCAAGATGGAAGCTTTGCAGTTCGGTTTAATTGAGTGCGCAGATTCAGTTCTATCCAACTCGAACTTGTACTGTTTTGTTTGATTGACTACAGTGTAGCAGGGCAGGCACTATAGGGGTACAATTTAGGTGAAGGTTGGATGTTGTTTGTCTGTATCTGCATGCTACAGGGCCAGGGGAAACCAGCGGAACCAGCATTTGGCTGGTTGGGCAAAGACAAACCCGGTTCTGTTTGAACGACCTGAACCTGGTTGTTGTTTTCCCAGGTTGAAAAAACAGAACCAGAGGTTGTTTACCAACCTACCACCTGCTGTTTTGTCCAGCCAGGTTGGTTCTGTTGCTTGAAATTATTTGGGATCATCCCTGGTTGTTCCTAGGTTGATTCCCAAGGTCCTTGCTAGCTAGAACTATATATTCCTTCTCTGTTTGTACCTGAATATATTCAAATTGATTCAAGCGAATTCCTTCCTTGCTGGAATTTCGTATCCACGCGATTCGACGGCAGAATGCTACCGAGTCAACGCTAGTACGCTAGCACTCCAACGCTAGGCAAACGCTGTCCGAGCCGTAACTCTGCAATGGCAGAACTTTTCGTGAGGCAACTTGGCTCTTTTGAAAGCTCTTAGAGTGAGCTTCGATATAACGACTTCTCAGCTTAATCCGATCGACGGTCTGCACGGCACGCTGCACAGTGTTCAAGGTACTTTTGCTGTTTTGACTAAGTCCCTCTTGATCCCTCTCTCTACAAACTCAGACCCAAGGATAGGGGCTGGTCTTGTACCAAGCACCCAGGGACCCTTGGAGGTGACCCCGAGGAGAGGTTTTAAGTTGGATAACGTCTTAATAGCCTGAGTTTATTAGGCCCTTACACCAACAAGTGGCATGACACATTGAGGACTACAATTGCGGCTCTGGGGTTTACTCCTTCGACTGCTGACCCGTCGCTGTTTCTACGCACCGACACGTCGCTGCCGCCGTTTTACGTCCTCGTGTACGTCGACGACCTGGTCTTTGCCACTGGTGACACTGAGGCACTGACCCTTGTGAATTCGTAGCTGCAGAAGAGACACACCTGCACTGACCTGGGTGAACTGTGCAACTATCTTGGCTTGCAGACCACTTGGGACAGAGCACGGCGCACCATCACCCTGACTCAGTCACACATGGTGCACCAGGTCCTTCAGCGCTTCGGCTTCCAGTTTTCCTCGCCACAGCCCACTCCTCTGTCTACAAGCCACTCGCTCTCAGCTCCACCTTCGGACAAGTCCGTAGAGCCGCGTGGTCCATACCCAGAGCTTGTGGGTTGCCTCATGTACCTAATGACATGCACACGACCTGACCTCTCAGCCTCCTGGCTCGCTCTGTGGCTCCCGGCACGCACCGAAAGGTGCACTGGGATGCTGCGAAGAGGGTACTGCATTACTTGTGTAGTACGTCAAGCATGGGGCCTGTGCTTGGAGGTGTGAGAATAATGAGTGGAATGAATGAACTAGAAATGAGATGGGTACAAATAGGAAACGCAAAAATGTTGTACCCTCTAAGGACTAACCCACTACAGCCTAAATAGACAATAGCATATATAAGTTTGACACACCCCCACAGGCAAAGTGGGGGAGAACAAGGGGTCACAAGACCAGTCAAGAAAGCAAAGCAAGCTCAGGGTGGATCACAAAGTCACCACGCAGTCTGAGCACAAGTAAAAGGGGCCACAAGGCCAGTTCACATGCAGAGTTATATAAAGGAAAGCAAACAATACAGTGAACACAACCTAGCAAGTGTAAGCATGCAGGTATAAGTATATAGAGTACAGTACAAGCAGAGTCAAGAAGTCAGCATGTGAGGCACAGTAGGTACAAGGCCTAACACAGTACAGAAACGCTGATGATCACAAGGCTGAAGTGCCTTGGTGAAAACATCTGCAGTGTTGGCCTGAGAGGCCACGTAAGCAAGACGAAGCTGGCCACGCTGCTGCAACTCTCGAGCAAGGAAGTAGCGCAGAGCAATGTGCTTCGTTCTGTGCTCCAATCTGTGCTCCTGACACAAGGCCAGCATGGCCTTGTTGTCGACGTACAGAACTGGAGGAGAACGAGGCGCCTCTCCCAAGTCAGTCAGCAGGTAGGTGAGCCAGCGTAGCTCCTGTGCAGCCATGGCCCCAGCGTAGATCTCAGCCTCACAACTGGAGCTGAGAACAGAAGAAGAGCGGGTAGACCGCCAAGAGACAGAACCGGAGCCAAGACTGAAGGTGTAACCCTGTGACGACCGCTGCGTAGCCAAGTCGTCAACCCAGGAGGCGTCAGCGTGACCAGTGAGGAAAACTAGAGCCCATCCTCCAAGCACGAGCCCCATGCCCGATGTACTGTACAAGTATCACAACACCCTCTTCGCAGCATCCCAGTGCACCTTTCGGTGCCTACCGGGAGCCACGTAGCGAGCCACAAGGCTGAGAGGGTATGCGAGATCAGGTCGTGTGCAAGTCATCAGGTACATGAGGCAGCCCACAAGCTCTGGATACGGGCCACTCGGCTCTACGGACTCGTCCGAAGGTGGAGCTGAGAGCGAGTGACCGGTAGGCAGAGGAGTGGACTGTGGCGAGGAGTACATGAAGCCGAAGGGCTGAAGGACCTGCTGCACCATGTGTGACTGAGTCAAGGTAATGGTGCGCTGTGCTCTATCCCGGGTGATCCGCAAGCCAAGATAGCTTGTCAGCTCACCCAGGTCTGTGCACGTGTGTCTCTTCTGCAGCTCGGACTTCACGTGGGCGAGTGCCTCAGTGTCAGCAGTAGCAAAGACAAGGTCGTCTACGTACACGAGAACGTAGAACGGCTGCAGAGTAGTGTCAGTGCGTAGAAACAGAGAAGGGTCAGCAGTGGAAGGAGCAAAACTAAGAGAAGCAAGAGTCGTCCTGAGTGTGTCGTGCCACTCACGGGGTGCCTGGCGGAGACCGTAGACTGGCTGCCGGAGGCTCCACTGGGTACCAGCAGGAAACGACCCAGTGAAGCCAGGTGGGCGGCGCAGCCAGATCTCCTTGTGCAGGGTGCCCTGCAGGAAGGCTGTGCTGAAGTCAAGCGAGTGGAGCTCGTAGTCACGCTGAGCAGCAACGTGCAGCAGTACCCGAAGAGTGGTCATCTTCGGGGTAGGGGAGAAGGTCTGAAAGAAGTCAACTCCCTGTCGCTGACTGAAGCCATGAGCAACGTAACGCGCCTTGAAGACAGGCGGAGAACCCGGCGGCCGCTTCACCCTGAAGATCCACATGCCACTGATGATGTTCGCCCCAGGCGGGGGAACCTCGTCGACGTAAGTGCCTGTGGACTTCCAGGAAGCCATCTCGGCGTCCATGGCTGCCTGCCACTGAGAGGAGAAGGGACCCTCTATCGCCTCTGCGTAAGAGCGCGGGGTCGGGATGTCTGGTGCATCCGGGTCACCCTCAGGGGCAAGCAGCATGGTCACGACATGATGTACAGAAGCAGCAAAGCACTCAAACTCCTCCTGTCTGTCCTCAAGAACGTCCGTGCCAAGAGCACACTCACCCCCGACGGACGGAGGACAGACAGACACAGACGCAGACTCAGCAACAAGGCTAGTGGCGAAGTCTAGGCGATAGGTAGCAGCAAAGTCAACAAGCTCAGCAACGAGAGCAGACGCAGTAGTGGACTCAAACAAAGGGTCAGTGATAGCGGTGGCCAAAAAGCGCGTGACAGCTGGACAAGCAGCACGGAGGGAGTCAGACGCAGGGTCCGGACCGGAAGGAAGAGAGGACGCAGGAGGAGAGGGCAGAGGGACACGCTGTGGAGCAGTGGAAGGACGCTGAGTCATAGAGTGAGTGCCAGGGACAGGAGGAGGACGCGGACGCGAAACACGACCAGCGGGAACAGAACGGACAGGCGACGTAGAACGAGACACAGACGACACACGACGCTCCGTAAGACCTCTAGTCGGTCCAGAGTAAGGAGAAGGACCAGGCAGCGGAGAGGCCGGCTGTAGCTGCGACTGAGACGGAACAGGCAGTGGACTTAGGGAAGGAGGAGGAGGAGGACCAGGAGAAGGCGGGGAGCCAAGAACCTGCTGAAGAAGCGGAACGTAGTACGGCCGCGGCCGCACAGCGCCTCCAGAAACAGCAGAGACAGAACCGGTACCCTCAGCCCTAGGGTCTCCAGTCCCAGCAGCACCTCCTGCAGCTCCAGCACTAGCAGCACCTCCAGCACCAGCAGCACCTCCAGCACTAGCAGCACCTCCAGCAGCACCAGCACCAGCAGCACCTCCAGCAGCACCAGCACCAGCAGCACCTCCAGAAGCTCCAGCAGCACCTCCAGCACCAGCAGCACCTCCATCAGCACCTCCAGCACCAGCAGCACCTCCAGCAGCTCCAGCAGCACCTCCGGCACCAGCAGCACCTCCAGAAGCACCTCCAGCACCAGCAGAACCTCCAGCAGCACCCCCAGCACCAGCAGCACCTCCAGCAGCTCCAGCAGCACCTCCAGAAGCTCCAGCAGCACCTCCAGAAGCCCCAGCAGGACCTCCAGGAGCTCCAGCAGCACCCCGACAGCGCCGAGAGTACCACTCACGAAGCTGCTGTGGAGAGAGAGGCTCCCGCCGCAGCGGGACACCGAGAGCACCTCCGGACGCAGCACGCGCAGGCTCAGCACCTCCAGACACAGCACCCGCAGGCTCCACACGCCCAGGCTCAGCACCCCCAGGCTCAGCACGCCCAGACTCAGCACCCCTAGACTCAGCACCCCCAGTCTCAGCACCCGCAGGCTCAGCACCCCTAGCAGCACCTGAGTCGACAGCTACCTCGACCGGCTCGGCAGGGTCTACCTGGGACACACCTGAGGGGGCAGGACCCTGGGGGGGGAGGGGGTCTACCAGGGGAGTACCTAGTGCGAGGAAGAGCGGCGGGGGGGGGGGAGAGGCAGTGCAGTAGGGAAAAAGACGGTAGTACGACACCGACTCGTCAAACGTGACGTCCTGAGAGGATAGTACATGACGCGAGGTGGGGTGGTAGAACTGCCACCCAGGTGCGTCACGAGGGAAGCCAAGGAAGACACAGGGAACGGCACGGGAGGACAGCTTGTCCGCTGTAGTATCGCGGACAAAAGCTCGAGATCCCCAGACACGGAACGCGGACGCATCACCAACCTTCCCCGTCCACCGCAGAGTAGGTGTGGTCTCCGGCAAGGAGACACGAGGCTGAAGGTTGATCCGATGCGCAGCGTACTGAACCGCGAACGGCCACAGAAAATGGGGAGCAGCCGCATGGATCATGGACGTACGAGCGACATCCATGACCATGCCAATGCGGCGCTCAGCAATCCCATTTTGCTGTGGGGAGGCCGGAAGCGTGAACGTCTGGCGGATGCCCTAAGAACGACAGAAGGCTCTCAGGAGGTCGGAGGAAAACCCCCCACCTCTGTCTGAATGCAGACACAGAACAGGAAGGTCTGAGCCGAAACTCTCACTGAGCTGGCGACGAGCACCGCGGATCCAGTCGATCAACACCTCAGTGACCTCACCCTTGCTGCGCAAGGGGAAGACAGTGGTGTAACGCGAGTAGTCGTCAACGACCAGCAGGAAGTAGCGCTCGTGACCCTGTCCACGGACGCAGGCAGGGCCCCACACGTCCACGTGAAGAGTCTGCAGAGGGGCCTCAGTCGGAGGAAACGAGGAGGAGTGGGGAGCGGCGCGCTGCCGGCCCTCGACACAAGGAACACAGGTGGGGGCAGGCCCCGGAGGAAGGGAAGGGAGGGTCCTGGGGAGTCCAGAGACAAGAGCACGGGAGGCCATACCTCGAATTCGAGGCAGGGAGGGGTGACCAAGGAGAGTCTCGTGTGCCAGAGGACGACACGAACAGGGGGCAGACGCAGGACTAGACCTGGACGCGGTAGCTATCACCTGACTAGATGCAGCTACCTGACCAGACGCAGGGACCGGAGGAGGTGCAGTATTCAGTGTGTACAGACTCGACCCTGGCCGACGGGTGAACGTGGCCAGGTGGTGGCCCGTCCGAGTGCAAGTGCAGTGGGTCACACGCTGACCTCCAGGGGTGAACTGGTCAACCCACGCGTCCTGGAGGTCAGCTCCACTCACCAAGTTCGTAGAGAACGAGGGGAGGTGGAGTCCCGACCGCAAGTCCGACAGGGCCGCAGGACACGGTAAAACTGTAGAGGTGTGTGCAAGGACTGGGCCCCCTGAGGGGTCAGCCAGGGAGACCGCAACAGGCCGACTGAGAGGCGTGAGCGTGGTGCTGTCTCTAAAGAAAGAGCACGAATCACCAGAGTCAAGTGTGAAAGTGTGTAAGGACTCAGTAGGTGCTGTACCAGAGAGAGCAAACGCACCAGCACCTGGAGCAGCAGACACACCAGCACCTGGAGCAGCAGACACACCAGCACCTTGAGCAGCAGACGCACTAGCACCTAGAGCAGCAGCCGCAATGCCCAGGTCGGGCGGGACACTCAGGTAACAGTCACCCTCAGCACTATCAGCAAGAGCATACATGGCAGCAAGGATAGCATCAAAGTCTAGATAAAAGATAGGCACATTCTGCAGAAGCAGATCATGCCATCGAGGAAGCTCAACGGCGTCAGGAAACTGGGTACGCCAAGCGTCAGTCAAGCGACCGAAGCAGCGCTGCGTGGTGTGTGGAAGCCCACACACCTCCCCACTACGAGTGCCGGTGCGAAGAACGTAAGTGCAGGGACCTGCACCCCTAGACCTCCGACGCCCAGCGTACCACTCACGAAGCTGCTGAACCAACGGGGTCTCACGGGTGCGCTGCTGCTGCTGGCGCTGGCTGCCACCAAAGCCTCCACGCTGCGCGGCTGCACCTCGACCAGCACCACCTCCGCCGCTGCCGCTGCCTCCACCTCCTCTGCCACCGCCGCCACGACCTCCACTGCCGCCACTGACGCCTCCACTCCTGGCACCACCCCCACCTCCACCGCCACCTCCGCCGCCGCCTCCACCCCCTCCACCGCTGCCCCCGCCGCCCCCACCACCACCCTTGCTCCCCTTGCCCTTGCTGGTGCGGCGTCTCCCACTAGGGGCAGACGCAGCGCCGACCTCCTCAGTGCCAACGAGGTCGATAGCAGCAGCAGAAGCAACAGAGGGGAGAAGGGGGACAGGGGAACACCCCTCAAAGAAGGGGGTGCGACGGTCGCCGCGAGAAGCACCTACAGCTAAGATACTCTTTGCAGCTGCAGCAAGGCGCTCCTCTAGCAGGTCGACAGTCAGCTCGGTGGGGCAAAGGGAGAGAAAGTGGTCCCTGACTGAAGAGAGAGAGTCAGGGAGGCGAGTGACTAGGTAGTAAAGGGTGATGTACATGGGGGGGGGATTCTTGGCACAGAACTCAGTGGGAAGGGCAGCGCGGTAGCGGGCGTCACTAGCGCGAAGGTGAGCAACTAGGTCGGCGACAGTGGCAAAGGCAGCAAGGTCAGGGAAAAAGTACGGCAGCATGAGGCGGCTGAGGGCAGCAGTGGCGGGGGAGGAGTAGCGTGCAACTACAGCAGACGGCAGGTGACTGCGAACAGCATGACGAGCAACAGCGTCACGAGTGGTCCACTGGGAGCGAACAGTACTGTCAGCAGTGGCAGCAGGAGCAGTGGAAACACCTGACGTGTGATCGAAAAGGGATACCCCATCCCTAGAATCACACTGAGGAAAGAGCTGTAGGTCGTCAACCCATACGTCAAAATCAACCGCACGTCCCTCAGCATCAAAGGTGAGAACAGTCGGACTAGCCATAGTAGCAGTAGCAGCAGTAGTAGCAGTAGCAGCAGTAGCAGCAGTAGCAGCAGTAGCAGCAGTAGCAGCAGTAGCAGCAGTAGTAGCAGTAGCAGCAGTAGCGCAAGTCAGTGCTGGGCGGCGCGGCTCGGCCGGGCGGCGCGGCTCGGCTGGGCGGCGCGGCTCGGCTGGGCGGCGCGGCTCGGCTGGGCGGCGCGGTTCGGCTGGGCAGCGCGGCTTGGCTGGGTGGCGCTGCTCGGCTTACCAGAAACGGGTGCAGGGGCGGGCCGGGACTGTAGGGGGCGCGCCAGGAGGGGCCGGTAGAGGAGCGCCAGCTGGGGCCGCGCCAGTAGGGGCCGGTAGGGGCTCGCGTGCAGGGGCCGGCAGGGGTGCGCCAGCAGGGGCCGTTCCAGCAGGGGCCGTTTGCAGGGGCCGGCAGAGGCGCACCAGCAGGGGCCGCGCCAGCAGCTCGTGTGCAGAGGCCGGCAGGGGCTCGACTACAGGGGCGCGTCAGCGGGGGGGGCGCGCCAGCAGAGGGCCGGAAGGGGCCTCGAAGTGCCGCAGAGGGCCACGAAGGGCCACGACGGGGCCTCAAAGGGCCGCGCAAGGGGCCGCGAAGGGCCACGAAGGGGCCTCGAAGGGCCGCGCAAGGGGCCGCGAAGGGCCGTGAAGGGGCCGTGAAGGGCCGCGAGGGGCCACGAAGGGCCGTGAGGGGGCCGCGAAGGGCCGCTAGGGTCCGTGAAGGGCCGTGAGGGGCCGCAGCGGGCCGCGAACGGGGGCCGCGAAGGGCCGCGAAGGGCCGTGATGGGGCCGCAAAGGGCCGCTAAGGGGCCGCGAAGGCCGCAAGGGGCCTCGAAGGGCCGCGAAGGGCAGGCGCACGGGGCGCTGCTAGGACAGAAGCGAAACGCGCCTCGGGCAGGTAAGGAAAAAAAAAAACTTTTGGTAGTGGTGGGCCCTAAAATAAAAGTTCCACTAGGGAACCTTCTCTATACCATGTGAGAATAATGAGTGGAATGAATGAACTAGAAATGAGATGGGTACAAGTAGGAAACACAAAAGTGTTGTACCCTCTAAGGACTACCCCACTACAGCCTAAATAGACTATAGCATATATAAGTTTGACAGGAGGACGGGGTCCAGATGTTCTCACTGGTCACGCAGACGCGTCTTGGGTTGACGACTTGGCTACGCAGCGGTCGTCACAGGGTTACACCTTCAGCCTCGATTTCGGCTCTGATTCTTGGCGGTCTACCCGCTCGTCTTCGGTTCTCAGTTCCAGTTGTGAGGCTGAGATCTACGCCGGGGACGTGGCTGCATAGGAGCTACGCTGGCTCACCTACCTGCTGACTGACTTGGGAGAGCAGCCTCGTTCGCCTCCAGTTCTATACGTAGACAACAAGGCCATCATTGCCTTGTGTCAGGAGGACAGTTTGGAGCACATAACGAAGCACATCGCTCTGCGATACTTCCTTTCTCGAGAGTTGCAGCAGCGTGGTCAGCTTTATCTTGCGTACGTGGCCACTAGGGCCAACACTTCTAATATATTCACCAAGGCACCTCCGCTTGGTGATCATCAGTGTTTCTCTACTGTTTTAGGGCTTGTGCCTACTTTGCCTCACTTGCTCACTGCGTGACTTTGATTTTACTGTGATCTAAATATATACCTGCATGCTTACTCTTGCCAGGCTATGATCATTGTAGTGTTTGTGCTCTTTATATAACACTGAACGTGAACTGGCCTTTTGGCCCTTTGCTTGTGCTCGGACTGTGTGGTGACTTTGTGATCCACCCAGAGCTTGCTTTGCTTTTCTTGACTGGTCTTATGACCACTTGTTCTCCCCCACTTTGCCTATGGGGGTTTGTCAAAGTGTTATATTGCTTACTTTGTGTAGGCTATAGTGGGGTAGCCCATAAGGGGTACAACCCAATTAGGGTTATTACTTGTACCCAACTTTTGCTCAATGCACTCATTCTCGTTCATGATTATGACAAAATGTACTGTTTTGTTTGGTTATCTACAGTGTGCTAGTGCAGGCACTCTAGGGGTACAATTAGGTGAAGGTTGGATGTTGTTTGTCTGTATTTGCATTCTATAGGGGCAGGGGAAACCAGCGGAACCAGCTTTTGTCTGGTTGGACTAGGATGAAATAGGTTCTGTTTTCAGAACCTGAACCTGGTTGTTGCTATTCCAGGTTGGAAAAACAAAACGTGAGGTTTTTTTCCAGCCTCCCACCTGCTGTTTTGTCAAGCCAAGGTGGTTCTGTTGCTTGGAATGATTTGGGATCATCCTTGGTTGTTCCCACGTTGATTCCCAAGGTCCTTGCTGGCTCTAGCTTTATAATCCTTCCCTGTTTGTAATGTGGACGTACTAAAATTGATTCAAGCGACTTCCTTCCTTGCTAGAATTTTGTTTCCACGCGGTTCGACGACGAAATGCTACCGAGTCAATGCTAGTATGCTAGCACTACGACGCTAGGCAAACGCTACCCGAGCCATAACTCCGTAGTGGCAGAACTTTTAGCGAGGCAACTTGGCTTAGTTTAAAGCTCTTAGAGTGAGCTTCGATACAGAAACTTCAAAGCCTAATCCGATCGACGGTCTGCACGGTATGCTGCGCGACGTTCAAGGTAAAATGTGAGAGAATTGAGAAGGAATGAATGCACTAGAAAGCAATTGAGTACATATAGGAAACCTAACAGGGTTATACTCACTATGGAGTACCCCACTGCAGACTAGAGAAACATGATATTCTGACATAAACTTGCTATTTGATTGTGTTCTTCGTATCCCTCTCTCTACACACTCGGACCCGACGATAGGGGCTGGTCTTATACCAGGCACCCAAGGACCCTTGGAGGTGACCATGAGGAGACGTTTAAGTCTGAATTGCATCTTAGTAGCTCGAGTATATTAGGCCCTTAAACCAACAAGCTGGTATCAGAGCTGCATTATAGCGATCCTCGTTATAGGTAGCTATGGCGGGAGAGGATTCGGCGGGAGGTAGTGAAGCTTCAGCCCAAGATCATAGCGGCAGCCAAGATTCTGGGGTATCGGTGCCAAGGGAAGCGCGAACAAACCAGGGCTCGCTGATCAAGGAGGTGCTGAAGTACTTCATCGTCGAGAAGTTCAATGGTGAGGGCTATGATGATTGGGCCTTGAAAATGCAATTCTATTTCCGTCAGATCGGTTTGCTGTAACTAATGATTGGAGAGGAGCCTAGATCGAGTGACCCCGCGCTGCACGAAGATTGGGACGAGCGCGTCTCGACTGGCTACGACTTGATGTCGCAGAGTTTGGAGCCGAACCAGCATCACCACATCATGCACCTGCTGTCGGAGGTTGAGTGCGGTCCGAAGGCGTGGACAGTGTTGAAGGAGCTGCACGCCTCGACCTCCTTTGTCGCAACGTTGATGCTGGAGAGGGAGCTGTCCGCGTTGCGCCTGAGCGAGGGAGAGCGGGTGCAACCTGTCCCCGACAAGATGCGCGAACTCTACGTAAAGTTGGCGACCGCGGGAATCACCTACCCAGAGCAGACCAAGTGCTTGAAGATGCTTTCGTTGCTGCCGGAATCGTGGCTTCAATTCACGAGCGGATTGAGCCTGGCGCAGAACCAGAGCTTGTGGACGCTCGAGTGGGTGTGGACGAAGATTCTGGAGGAGGACTTCCGTTGCTGCCAACTAAGGGGTGGAGACGAGAGCAGCAATGGCTACGGCATGCAAGGAGGCAAACGTGGCAGAGGACGTGGCTTCGGTGGTGCTGGACGCGGTGCAAAGAAGGACGACGACTCCAACGACCAACAAGGAGGTACCAGAAGGGGTCGCGGTGCGAAATCTGGATGTGGGGGCAATTCGGGTGCTTGTGGCAAAATGAAAGGGAGTTGTGGTATTATGAGGAGGGGCACCTATGAGAACATTATAGTTCTTACATTTGTGTAGGCTATAGTGGGGTAGCCCATAAGGGGTACAACCCAATTAGGGTTAGTACTTGTACCCAACTCTTTTATAGTTTATTCATTCTCGTTTATTATCTTGACATGGTTTCAGAGCAGGTCCTCCGCTAGGACCGGTTTTTTTTTTCCTTGGGCCCACCACTGCACTGCCCTTAGCGACCCTCGTGTCGCCCCTTGGCCCGTCGCCCCTAGGCCCATTGCCCCTAGCTCGGCCCGTAGGCCCTAGACAGCGCGCCCCTAGCCCGGCCCGTCGCCTCTAGCCCAGCCTGTCGCCCCTAGCCTACGCGCGCTCGGCCCATCGCCCCTAGCCATCGCGCGCCCGGCCCCTCGCCCCTAGCCTACGCGCGCCCGGCCCGTCACCCCTAGCTCGAGCGCCCGGCCCGTCGCCCCTAGCCTATGCGCCCAGCCCGTCGCCCCTAGCCTACGCGTGCCCGGCCCTTCGCCCCTATCCTACGCGCGCCAGGCCCGTCTCTCCTGGCCCCGCGGCCCGGCCCGTCACCCCTAGCCTACGCGCGCCCGGCCCGTCACCCCTAGCTACGAGTGCCCGGCCCGTCGCCTCTAGCCTACGCGCCCGGCCCGTCGCCCCTAGAATACGCGTGCCCAGCCCGTCGCCCCTAGCCTAGGTGCGCCTGGCCCGTCTCTCCTGGCCCTGCGGCCCGGCCCGTCGCTCCTAGCCTACTCGCCCGGCCCGTCGCCCCTAGCCATCGCGCTCCCCGGCCCGACTCCCCTCGCCCGCGCGCTCCGCCCCCTCTCTCTCAGCCCCACGGCCAGTTGCCCTTGCCCCCCCCCCCCCCCCCCCCCCCCCGCCCTTAGGCCACCGGGCCGGTCGCGCCTAGGCCTCCGGCCTGTCGCCCCTAGGCCCCGCGGCCCATTGCCCCTAGGCCCCCCCGCCCCCCCCCCTCCCTTGGCCCGTTTCTCCTAGGCCCGTCGCCCCTGGCCCCACGGCCCCCTCTCGCTCTCGGCCCCATGGCCCGTTGCCCCTAGGCCTCCAGCCCGTCGCCCCTTGGCCCCGCGGCCTGTTGCTCCTGGCCCCCATGCCCGTCGCCCCTACTCCCGGCGCGTAGCCCCTGGCCCCGCCGCGTAGCCCCTGGCCCCGACACGTCGCCTCGCAAACGCCCCTAGGCCCTCGAGCCGCCCCTCTTGCAGCCTGCTGCTTGACCTATTCCCCGCATTGCTAGGCCTCTGCCCGCCCTATGTGCTTCGCCGCTATGGCTTCTCTCCGCGTTCTCGCGTACGATCATGAGGGATGCCCCCTGCAGTTTGACACATGGCTCGACGACCTGCAGCTGTACCTACTGAGCGACTCTAGGGACAGTGTTTCGTTGTTTGACCACACGTCTGACGCCGCTACCGCCCCTCCCGCCACAGCTGACAGTGCGACCCGCTCACAGTGGCTGACTTGCGACGCTGCTGCCCGCTTAGCCATTCGCAACCACCTCCCGTTGGCCGAATGCGCTCACTTCCAATAGCACATGACAGCGCAGACACTGTATGACGCTGTAGTCGCTCGCTACTCCTCGCCTGCCACTGCCGCTCTAGGCCGCCTCCTATTGCCCTACCTGTTCCCCGAGCTGTCCGCCTTTGCCATAGTCGAGGACCTGGTTTCCCACCTTCGCGCTAGCAAAGCTCGCTACTGCGCTGCCCTCCCAGAAGAGTTCCTTGACAGGAACCCGCCCCCGATGTACATCACTCTCTACTTTATAGTCACTCGCCTCCCTGACTCTCTGCGCTCTGTCAGGGACCACTTCCTCTCCCTTGACCCCACCTCCCTCATTGTTGACCTCCTCGAGCAGCACCTCCTTGCAGCTGAGACTAGTGCAGTAGCCATAGGTGCTGCTCGTGGCACTCCGCGCACGCCCTTCTTTGAGGGGTGCTCCCCCCCCCCCTTGCCCCCTCCTACGCCTCTGCTGGTGCTGTAGACGTCCTTAGTACTGAGGATGTCGGGGCTGCTTCTACTAGTGGGAAGCGCCGCAGCAGCAAGGGCAAGGGTGGAAGGGGTGGTGGAGGGGGCAGCGGGAGTGGTGGTGGTGGCAGCAGTGGAGGCAGTGGAGGTGGTGGCAGCGGTGGGAGTGGTGGAGGGAGTGGGGGCGTTGGTGGCGGCGGTGGAGGCAGCAGTGGGAGTGGCGGCAGTGGCAGCGGTGGCAGTGGTGGCGGTAGGACTGGAGCTCAGCGTGGAGGTTTTGGAGGAGGCCAGCAGTAGCGGCAGCAGCATCAGAGCGAGACCCCTTCGCCCCAGAAGCTTCGTGAGTGGTTGTTTCAGCATATGGCGTTTGGGGGTAGTGTGAGCTGCCCGTATGTCATTCGCACGGGTGACCGCGCTGGTCAGACATGCGGGAAGGCGCACACGCAGCACCGCTGCTTCTCCCGTTTCAACGACCCGTGGCGCGCTGAGTTTGGTGACGAGGCCGAGCGCCCACACTAGGCGGAGTTGCTTAGGTCTGGTGTTGCGATCTTTGACCTAGACTATGATGCTATTCTTTCTGCTATTTATGCTTTGTCTGCTACTATTGAGGGTGACTGTTACTGGTGTGTGCGGCCTGACCCAGGTATACATACTACTGCTCTAGGTGCTAGTGAATCTATTCTCCCTGATACTGCGCTTGCTGAGGCCTTGCACACCTTCACGCTGGACTTAGGTGCCTCACGCTGTTTCTTTCATGATAGCACCACTCCCACTCCTCTCCATGCACCTGTCCCGGTCCGACTGGCTGACCCCTCAGGGGACCCGGTTGTTGCCCGTTCCTCCACTGTCCTCCCATGTCCGGCGGTTCCGTCCGGCTCACTGTCAGGTCTTCACCTCCCCTTGTTCTCTACGAACTTGGTGAGTACCGCTGCCCTCCAGGATGCGATGGTCACTACCACCACCCCTAGGGGTCAGCGTGTGTTGATCTGCACGTGTACACGGACTGGTCGTCACTTGGCCACGTTCACTCGTCGGCCACGGTCGAGTCTATACACACTGGCTATCGAGCCTCCTCAGATAGTTGCGTCTCCACAGGTGTCCGCGTCAGGTCAGGTAGCACCCCCTTGCTCGTGTTGCCTCCTATCGCACCAGACTCTTCTGTGGCACCACCGCATGGGTCACCCCTCCCTGCCACGCCTTCGTGGCATGCACTCCCGTCTCCTTGTCTCTGGTCTTCCCGGGTCTCTGCCTCCCCTCCCACCCTCGCCTGCCCCGCCTTGCCTTCCTTGAGTCGAGGGGCGGCAGCGCGCCGCTCCCCACTCCTCGTTTCCCCCGACGACTGCTCCCCAGCAGACTCTCCACATGGGCGTGTGGGGCCCAGCCCGCGTCAGTGGACAGGGCCGCGAGGGCTACATTCTGCTGGTTGTTGACGACTACACGTGTTACACCACGGTCTTCCCCTTGCGCAGCAAGGGTGAGGTCGTTGATGTCTTGATCCCTTGGATCCGCGCAGTCCGTCTCCAGCTCCGCGAGCGGTTCCATGCGGACCTTTGTGTCCTGCGTCATCACTCTGACAGAGGTGGTGAGTTCTCCTCCGACCTCTTGCGGGACTTTTGTAGTGGGGAGGGCATCCTCCAGTCGTTCACGCTTCCGGACTCACCTCAGCAAAATGGGATTGGTGAGCGCCGCATTAGCTTAGTCATGGAGGTCGCTCGTACCTCCATGATCCATGCGGCTGCTCCCCATTTTTCTGTGGCCGTTTGCGGTCCGGTACGCTGCGCATCAGCTCAACCTCTGGCCCCGTGTCTCCTTCCCGGAGACCTCGCCTACACTGCGTTGGACGGGGAAGGTTGGCGATGCGTCGGTGTTCCGGGTCTGGGGTTATCTTGCCTTTGTTTGCGATACGTCCGCGGACAAGCTCTCCGCCCGCGCTATTCCCTGCGTCTTCCTTGGCTTTTACCAACCCACCTCGTGCGGTGTCTTCCCCTCTCAGGACGTCACATTTGACGAGCCGGTTCCCTTTTACCGTCTCTTCCCCTACCGCTCTGCCCCTCCCCCGCCCCCGCCACTCTTCCTTGCTCCAGGTTCCCCTCCGGTAGACCCCCTCCCCCCCCAGGGTCCTGCTCCCTCAAGTGTGTCTCAGGTAGACCCTCTCCCTAGTACTGCGCCTGTTTAGGTAGCTGTCGGCTCAGGTGCTGCTCGGGGTGCTGCGTCTGGGGGTGCGGAGCCGGGAGTTGCGGAGTCTGAGGGTGCTGGGTCTGGGGGTGCTGAGCCTGGGGGTGAGGAGCCTGGGGGTGCTGAGCGTGCGGGTGTGGAGCCTGGGGGTGCTGGGTCTGAGGGTGTTGAGCCTGGGGGTGCTGAGTCAGAGGGTGCGGAGTCTGGGGGTGCTGAGCCTCAGGGTGCTGCTTCGTCTGGAGGTCCTGCTGGTGCTTCGCCGAGACTGTCTCCGCAAGAGCTGCGTGAGTGGTTTATTTGGCGCGCTCACCTTCGGAGTGGAGCTACTGCTGGAGTTGGTGGTACTGGAGGTACTGTGGCTACTGGTCCCGGAGGTGCTCGTACCAGGGGTACTAGAGCTGCCGAGACCGGTGGTGTTGGGGGCGCTAGAGATGGAGACCATACGAAGCCTAGAGCTGCTGGAGCTGGAGGCTTTGGCCCTGGAGGAGCTGGAGTTGGTGGCGCAAACGTTGGAGGCGCTGGAGTTGGAGGCACTTGCGCCGGAGGCGCTAAAGCTGGAGGAGCTTGAGCTGTTGAACCTGGAGGTACTGTGCGGCCGCGGCCGTACTTCGTTCCCCTCCTTCAGCGGGTTCTTGGTGTCCCGTCTTCTACCAGCCTTACTCCTCCCCTCCTGTGTCCACCGCCTGACCAATTGCAGCTGCAGTTACAGCCAGCCTCCCCACTGCCTGCTCCCTCTGCTTACACTCAGCAGTCCGGCAGTCTTACAGAGCGTCGTGAGCCTGTGTCTCGTCCTATCTCGCCTGTTCGCCCTGCTCGTCGCGTTCCTCGTTCGCGTCCTCCTCTTGTCCCCAGCACGCACGCTATGGAACTTCGTCCTTCCTCTGTTCCACTACGTGTTTCTCTGCCTGCTCCTCCTGAGTCCTCTCTTCCTGAGGTCCCTGACCCTGAGAATGACCGCGCTCGTGGTACCAGTCCCACTGTCTCTCGTCTCCTCGCCACTGTTGTCACTGACCCTTCCTTTGAGTCTGCTGCTGCGTCTGCCCTCGTTGCTGAGCTGCTTGACTTTGCTGCTTCCTCTCGTCTAGACTACGCCACTGCTCTTGTTGCTGAGTCTGCGGCTGCCAGTCCTCCGTCCGTCGGGGGTGAGTGTGCTCTTTGCACGGACGTCTTTGAGGATAGGCAGGAGGACTTTGAGTGTCTTGCAGCTGCTGTACCTCGTTTCGCTTCCATGCTGCTTGCCCCTGAGGGAGACCCGGATGCACCAGACATCGTGACCCCGCGATCTTACGCAGAGGCGATTACGGGTCCTTACTCCTCTCAGTGGCAGGCAGCCATGGATGCCGAGATGGTATCCTGGAAGTCCACAGGCACCTACATTGACGAGGTTCCCCCACCTGGGGCGAACATAGTCGATGGCATGTGGATTTTCAGGGTGAAGCGGCTGCCGGGCTCTCCTCTTGCCTTCAAGGCGCATTACGTTGCTCGAGGCTTCAGTCAGCGACAGGGGGTTGACTACTTCCAGACCTTCTCCCCCATCCCGAAGATGACTACTCTTTGGGTGTTGCTGCACGTCGCTGCTCAGCGTGACTACGAGTTGCACTCTCTGGACTTCAGCACAGATTTCTTGCACGGCAGCCTGCACGAGGAGATCTGGCTGCGCCGCCCACCTGGCTTCACTGGGTCGTTTCCTGCAGGTACCCAGTGGAGCCTCCGGCGGCTAGTCTACGGTCTCCGCCAGGCGCCTTGCGAGTGCCACGACACACTGAGGACTACACTTGCGGCTCTTGGGTTTGCTCTTTCTACTGCTGACCCGTCGCTGTTTCTACGCACCGACACCTCGCTTCCGCCGTTCTACGTCCTCGTGTAAGCCGACGACCTCGTCTTTGCCATTGCTGAGACCTAGGCACTGACCCTTGTGATGTCGGAGCTGCAGAAGAGACACACCTGCACTGACCTGGGTGAACTGCGCAGCTATCTTGGCTTGCAAACCACCCGGGATAGAGTATGGCGCACCATCACCTTGACTCAGTCACACATGGTGCACCAGGTCCTTCAGCACTTTGGCTTCCAGTTCTCCTCGCCACAGCCCACTCCTCTGTCTACTGGCCACTCGCTCTCAGCTACGCAGCAGTCGTCACAGGGTTACACCTTCAGCCTTGGTTCTGGCTCTGCTTCCTGGCGGTCTATTTGCTCGTCTTTGGTTCTCAGCTCTAGTTGTGAGGCTGAGATCTACGCAGGGGCCATGGCTGCATAGGAGCTACGCTAGCTCACCTACCTGCTGACCGACTTGGGAGAGCAGCCTCGTTCGCCTCCAGTTCTGTACGTAGACAACAAGGCCATGATTGCCTTGTCTCAGGAGCACAGAATGGAGCACCGATCAAAGCACATCGCTCTGCGATACTTCCTTGCTTGAGAGTTGCAGCAGCGTGGCCAGCTTCGTCTTGCGTACGTGGCCACTAGGGCCAACACTGCTGATATATTCACCAAGGCACTTCCGCCTGGTGATCATCAGCGCTTCTCTACCGTGTTTGGCCTTGTGCCTACTTTGCCTCACTTGCTCATTGCTTGACTCTGCTTGTACTGTGATCTATATATATACCTCCATGCTTACACTTGCTAGGGTATGATCACTAAATTTTTTGTTCTCTTTATATCACACTGCATGTGAACTGGCCTTGTGGCCCTTTGCTTGTGCTCGGACTTTGTGGTGACAATGTGATCCACCCTGAGCTTACTTTGCTTTTCTTGACTGGTCTTTTTAACCCCTTGTTCTCCCCTACTTTGCCTATGGGGGTGTGTCAGAACATTATAGTGCTTACATTTGTGTAGGCTATAGTGGGGTAGCCCATAAGGGGTACAACCCAATTAGGGTTAGTACTTGTACCCAACTCTTTCATAGTTTATTCATTCTCGTTCATTCTCTTGACAGCACCCCTGGTTTTTGTGCTATAAGAAACCAGATGGATGGACCCCCAAGAATCGTCACCAAGATGGCGGCGAACGTAGGAACTGGAAAAATGGCGCGAACATGGTCCCTGATTTGTCCGACAACAACCCGAAGATCAACGGCGGTGTGGAGAAGAATAAGGAGCGCACCATGGGCCAGTTCTTCCATATTGGAGAGCAGGGGTAGCAAGGAGACGCCTTTGCCAAGGTTGGAGCAGGGCTGCACCCCCTGGACTATTGGGTGTTGGACACGGGCGCTACTTGGACGATGACGCCGCGCAAGGACCTGCTTGACAATGTACGAGCTGCACCTATCAATGAGGTGTGCTCTGCCTCTGGACACGCGTTGAATGTGGCTGTTGCGGGAGGAGCTGCGTTTAAGGAAGCGGATAGCAAGCCAGTAGTACTGCACGACATTCTCCTCGTCCCTGACCTCAAGGCCAACCTGATTTCCCTCCGTAAGCTTGCCAAGGCTGGGTTGAGCACTAGCACGGATGGGGCACGCACTTACAAGGGGCAGCTGGGCAATCTGATGCTTTGGATCAGCACAAGAGCAAGGATGTGTACAGATGCATGTGGCAGCTGCTGGCATTGGCGTGGCATGATGGGGGACAGGCTAGAGAGGGGCCTACATCCCAGGGGGAGTGCAACGCTGTTGAAGGGGTTGGTATGAGAGTGTCGGCCAGGTCTGGGGAGACAGATTGGGCAACGGCACACCAACGCTTGGGGCATGCGGCAATGACCTTGTTGAAGCAGCTAGAGAAGGATGGAGCTGTCAAGTGTTTGAAGTTGAACAAACAGCCACCCGATGGCAACTGTGAAATCTGTTTGCTCTCAAAATTCACTCGTTTCCCCTTTCATAGTGTGGCTGGCAAGAGCAAGAAGTCGTTGGAGCTGATCCACATGGATTTGGTGGGGCCGCTGCTGGCTCAGGGGCATAAGGGGGAGTGGTGTTTCCTCACGATTGTGGATGACTGGAGGAGGCTGATATGACATATCCGCTAAACCAGAAGGACCACGCCGGCTCCATGTCATCTGACGATACATGACATGGAGCAGATCACCATACAGCTGGACCTTACCCCTAGTGTGGGGTGTAAGCCGTGGTCAACTCCCTCTGAATGCCCTGCTTCTTATGCCAGGCCATCATGTCAGTTCCAAGAAACTCACCACCCCGGTATGTCCTAATCCGCTTCACCACACACTCCGCTTGCTTCACCAAAAACGGCAGCCAATCTTCACGTATCGTAGAGGCGGCGTGGTCCTTCTGCTTCAGCGGATATGCCCTTATAAGCCTTGTCCAATCATCCACTATAGTCAGGAATTACCGCACCCCCTTGTGCCCCTGAACCGGCAGCGGCCCCACCAAGTCCATGTGGACTAGCTCTAAAGGCTTCTTGCTCCTGCCATTCACACTATGGAAGGGGAAACGGGTGAATTTGGATAGCAAGCAGATTTCACTGTTCTCATCAGGTGCTTGGCCGTTCAGCTTCAGACCCTTAACGGCTCCATCCTTCTCCAACTGTTTCAACAAAGGCATTGCCACATGCCCCAAGCATTGGTGTGCCATTGCCCAATCCATCTCCCCATATCTGGCTGACACTTTCACACCAACCCCTCCAACGGCGTTGCACTCCCCCTGGGATGCAGACCCCTCTCCAGCCTGCCCCCCACCATGCCACGCCAATGCTGGCAGCTGCCACATGGATCTGTACACGTCCTTGCTCTCGTGCAAATCCCAAAGCATCTGAGTGCCCAGCTGCCCCTTGTACGTGCGAGCCCTATCCGTGCTAGTGCTCACCCCAGCCTTGGCAAGCTTACGGAGGGAGATGAGGTTGGCCTTGAGATCAGGAATGAAGAGAACATCGTGCAGCACCACCGGCTTTCCATCCGCTCCCTTAAACGCACCTCCTCCTGCACCAGCCACCTTCAGCGTGTGTCCAGAGGCGGAGCACACCTCGTTGATTGGTGCATTGCGTACGTCGTCCAGCAGGTCCTTGCGCGACGTCATCGTCCAAGCAGCGCCTGTGTCCAACACCCAATAGTCCAGGAGGTGCAACTCTGCTCCAACCTTGGCAGAGGCGTCTCCTTGCTCCCCGTGCTCTCCAACATGGAAGAACTGGCCAGAGGTGCGATCCTTCTTCTTCTCTGCACCGCTGTTGCTCTTCGGGTTTGGACAAATCAGCGACCATGTTCACGCCGTTTTTCTGGTTCCTCCGCGCGCCGCCATCCTGGTGTCGATTCTGGGGGGTCCATCCAACGGGTTTCTTATAGCACAAAAGCCAAGGGTGCCCCTCCTTCTCACAATACCAGCAACTCCCTTTCATTTTGCCACCAGCACTCGACTTGCCTCCACGTCCAGATTTCGCACCGCGACCCCAAGCGGTACCCCCTTGTTGGTCATTGGAGTCTTTGTCCTCCTTTGCACCGTGTCCAGCACCACCAAAGCCACGTCCTCTGCCACGTTGGCTCCCTTGCATCCGGTGGCCACTGCTGCCGTCATCTCCACCCCTCAATTGGCCGCGACGGAAGTCCTCCTCCAGAATCTTCGTCCACACCCACTCGAGCGTCCACAAGCTCTGGTTCTGCGCCATGCTCAATCCGCTCGTGAATTGAAGCCACGATTCCGGCAGCAGCAACAGCATCTTCAAGCACGTGGAGGTGCATGACGTGGTGACGCTGGTTCAGCTCCAAACTCTGTGACATCAAGTAGTGGCCAGCCGAGCCGCGCTCGTCCCAATACTCCTGCAGCATGGGGTCACTCGGTCTAGGTGTTATGTGATGCGATCAAGTGCAGGTCACTGTCTCAGATGAGGAGATCTCTGGGGTGACTGAGGATGGGGGAGAACCTGAGGTGGAGGAGGAGCAGCAGCAACAGCAGCAAGATGCTCCACCACGTACCCAACGTCCGCCAGACCGTCCTAAGAGGGATGTGCGCCCTCGTAACAGGCTGACCTATCCTAGTTTTGGAAAGCCAAAGGTGGTACGGGCTGGGAGTGTGGCTGAGCAGTGTGATGAGGATGAGATAGCACACTGCTACCGGGCAGCCGTCCCTGAGGCCTTGAGTGGGCCCGATGCTGAGAAGTGGAAGCAGAGTGTGAAGGAGGAGTATGACTCTCTGCTGGAGAATGAAACGTGGGTGTTGTGTGAGCTGCCTCCTGGGAAGAAGGCAATCTCTTCGAAGCTGATCTTCAGGCACAAGTATGGACCTGATGGGGAGCTGACCCGCTACAAGTCAAGGCTTGTGGCTAAGGGGTTCCAGTAGACAAAGGGGAAGGACTTTGACGAGATCTTTGCTCCTGTGGGGAAAGGGACTACACTAAGGGTGATGTTGGGAACAGCTGCAAACCATGGATGGAGGATCAAGCAGATGGACATCACAACTGCTTTCCTCAATGGGATCATCCTAGAGGAACTGTACATGCTGCAGCCTGAGGGGTTGGATGATGGGAGTGGCAGGGTGTGCAGGCTCAAGAAGGCCATCTATGGCCTAAAGCAGGCTCGTCGCGCATGTTACCACAAGCTGGAGGGGACACTGATGGCTGGGGTTTTCAAGAAGAGTGAGTGTGATCACAGCTTGTTCCTGCTGCAAGAGAAGGAGCAGTTCCTCATGCTCCTCGTGTATGTGGATGACATCCTTCTCTTCTCTGAGTCGACGGCAATGATTGAGCGTGTGGAGGAGATGCCGGAGATGCAGGTCAAGTGCTCGAAGATGGGAGATGTCAAGTATTACCTTGGGATGCATGTGGAGAGAGACCTTGACAAGGGAGTGTTGAGGTTGCACCAGAGGAAGTACTGTGAGGGGCTGGCTGAGAAGTATGGGCTGCAAGATGGAGGAAAGCCAGCCACCCCACTACCTTCGGGTTTCATTGTGGATCCTTGTGCTGCTGAGGAGGTGGTGGGTGAAAGTGACAGGAAGCTGTTTCATTCCATGGTTGGGGCACTCAACTATGTGACTAACCACACGCGGCCTGACATTGCCTTTGCTACATCCAGACTTGACAGTGTGGTCTCACGCCCAAGTCATGAGCAGCTAGAAGCGGCCAAGAGGTTGGTTTGTTATGTGAGTGCTATAGCATCTGTGGGTTTGGAGTACAGTGCTGTGAGGCAAAGGCAGCAACGAGGTGCTGCTGATTTGGGCAAGAGGGAGATGCTCTTGACTTGCTACACCGACGCTAGCTTCAACTCTGTAAAGGCGGATGGCACCAGCATTGGAGGCTATGTGTGCCTGTTTGGAGGTGGTGCAGTGAGCTGGCGCAGCAAGAAGCAGAACGAGGTGGGGCTATCCTCGTGTGAGACTGAGTACATGGCCCTTCATCATGGGGTGAAGGAGGTGGTGTGGCTAAGGCGTTTGTTGGAGGAGATCGGAGAGTGCCAGAGGGAGCCGACAGTAATGTTTTGTGACAATGAGTCGGCTGTGAAGCTTGCAAAGAATGCATGTCTTCATGGCCTGACAAAGCACATCAGGCCAAAGTGGCACTGGGTGAGGAGGCTCCTGGACAAGGAAGTGCGGTTGGAGATTGTGAAGACCCAGCAGCAGGCAGCAGACATTCTCACCAAGCGCCTGGCTGAAAATGAGAATTGGAAGGGGATGAAGCTTGCTGGAATGAGTGTGCATTGAGGGTGCATGCTTGAGCTATGGCATGTGGGATGATGGTAGGCAGCCAGAGGGGGAGTTTGTTATGTGATGCGATCATTTGCATTCACGTCTGTCTGCCTCCCATCATATGTTCGTATATGGCATGCGTGGTGTGAGCGTGTGCAAGAATTTGTGTTTGGTGTTGTTTGGATTCTATGAGTGTGTGTGAATTTTATTTGGCATCTAAAGTTACTCCTCTGCTCAAGAGCTTCCCGACGAACCGAGAATCGCCGTGATCGGAGCAAGAACGATAAAGTTATGATCGTTCGAAGTTTTGATTGAGATGCGGCGACTATGGGAATGAGCACAAGGTTGCAACTCCCCTGCCAGCAGAATTCAAGCTTGTGAAGGCTGCAGAGGATGAAGGGGTTGAAGCCAAGGGGCAGCAGCAATTTCAGTCCTTGGTGGGCAGCCTCTTGTACGCAGTGGTTCACACGAGGCCCGACATCTCTTTCTCGGTTGGGCAGCTGGCTAGGGTGGTGCAGAATCCATCAGAGGAGCAGGTGGATGCAGCTGAGCGTGTGGTGAAGTATCTGAACTCTCACCCGAGGATTGGAGTTCAATACTCCGCATCTGGACAGGTGAAGCAGAAAGGGGTTGAGGGACTGAAAGAGAAAGGGGAGCGGCTTGGAGAAGGCAAGCTGTTTCTCACTTGCTTTACCGATGCGACGTGGGCTTCTGAGAAGGAGGATTCCTCATCTGTGGGAGGATACATCTGCGTGGTTGGGGGGGGACCTGTTAGTTGGAGGTCCTAGAAACAGACGGAGACAGCACTCTCTTCTGTGGAATCAGAGTACATGCCAATGTTTCATGGGGTGAAGTGTTGGTGCAACCCTACGGTTTGCATTCGACTTGTTGTCCATGTGCGTGCATGCGTGTGTGCATGGAATGGTATGAGGGCATGAAATAATATATATTTTGTGCTTACAATAGTGTGTGAATGATGAGGCATGACTTTGAATTTGTGTGTCGAGTCAATAGCGAGTTATCGCTAGTCGCATGTCACGTCGTCGTTTGTGTGTCGTGTGCGGTTTTCTATGTTGTCGTGTGTGGAATGTTTGGCGTGTCGCAGGTGTGCGCAGCAGAATTCCAAGAACTCAAGGAAGAATTTATCTTGAAGAACCAGAGCCTTGGTTTCAAGATTCAAGTGATTTCGAAGCTCTCGAAAATGGGTAAACTTTAAGATAGTGAGAATAGTTGCATTACTTTTTGTAGTGTAACATTTCTCTTGGTGCAGGCCCTTGTGGAGGGTAGTTTCGAGACCCTTCGTGGTTGGGGACAGTGTGGCACTGTTCCACATCACTGTACCTCGGCTCCTGGGGTTTGTAGGAGCTGGGAGTCATTCCTTATTTGTGTTCTAAGACCATAGTGGCTGCCATAGTGCCATTCGTTCAAACCGACGTTGCGTTGTCAATTCTTAATGAAATCGTGTGATCTAGATTTCCAAGTTTAGACGTAGTCACGATGCTCCAGATCCAATTTGAATCAAGTCATTTGCAGCTATGACCAGAAAGCTATCAACGTTTGAAGCCGCTGTGCAGAAATCCGGCTGCACTCTATCTTTCGTTTTAGGCACATTCAAGCCTATTGTGACTATAACATGAAGGGTTGATTTGGTTGAGCAGGCTGTTAGAGGAGATTATCCAGGAGCAAAAGGTAGCTACGCCGCTATTTTGTGGCTAGGAACGCTGTGCTTCATGGGCTGAACAAGCAAATCCGTATCAAGTGGCATCGGCTGCGTAAGGAGGTGAAGAGGGGGACGGTGAATCCAATCTATATTAAGACTCACCTGCAGCCAGCAGACATCCTCACCAAGAGGCTTGCGGATGAGCCTCACAGGCGTTGTGTGCGCATGCGTGGAATGAGTATGAACTAGCAGGGAATTATGTGGATGCAGCCGGCAGGCTGAGGGGGAGTGTCTTAGGTGCACATTCACATTGCACGACATCCTGTTGTCTATTTGTACGATTATGCGTGTGCGAATGCATTTGGGTGTGAATGGAATGTTCGTGTGTTTGTTTGCTTTCGCAATTTTCGCTTGAAGGATTTGCAAGTACTCGGGCAGTGTGCGCTTCGGCACAACATTGTACGCACTATGCACAGTGCAAGCAGAAAGGACGAGCTCGCAAAGGAACCCAAGATGGAAGCTTTGCATTTCGGTTGTATTGAGTGCGCAGATTCAGTTATATCCAACTCGAAATTGTACTGTTTTGTTTGTTTAACTATTGTGTACCCGGGCAGGCACTATAGGGGTGCAATTTTGGTGAAGGATTGAAGTTGTTTGTCTGTATCTGCATGCTACAGGGCCAGGGGAAACCAGCGGAACCAGCATTTGGCTGATTGGGCAAAGACAAAACAGGTTCTGTTTTTAGGACCTGAGCCTGGTTGTTGTTTTACCAAGTTGGAAAAACAGAACCAGAGGTTGTTTACCAACCTACCACCTGCTGTTTTGTCAAGCCAGGTTGGTTCTGTTGCTTAGAATTATTTGGGATCATCCCTGGTTGTTCCCAGGTTCATTCCCAAGGTCCTAGCTAGCTAGAACTATTTATTCGTTCTCTGTTTGTACCTGGATATAGTCAAATTGATTCAAGCGAATTCCTTTCTTTCTAGAATTTCGTTTCTATGCTGTGCCACGGCAAAATGCTGCCGAGTCAACGCTAGCACGCTAGCATTACAACGCAAGGCAAACGCTGTCCGAGCCATAACTCTGGAATGGCAGAACTTTTTGCAAGGCAACTTGGCTCTTTTGAAAGCTCTTAGAGTGAGCTTCAATATAGCGAGTTCTCAGCTTAATCCGATCCACGGTCTGCACGGCACGCTGCGCAACGTTCAAGGTCCTCTTGCTATTTTGACTAAGACCCTCTTGATCCCTCTCTCTACAAACTCGGACCCGAGGATAGGGGCTGGTCTTGTGCCGGGCACCCAGGGACCCTTGGAGGTGACCCCGAGGAGAGGCTTTCAGTTAGATGAAGTCATAATAGCCTGAGGTTATGAGGCCCTTACACCAACAAAAAATAAGTGCGTTACTTAGCCATATGAGGAGTTCTAAGAGTAGGTGTGTTATTTAGCCAAATGAGTGGTGCTAAGAGTAGGTGCGTTATTTAGCCATTTTAGTGGTACTACGAGTAAGCGCGTTACTATGCCATATGAGCAACACTAGGAGTACGCGCGTTCTCTTAGTCATTTTAGTGGTACTAAGAGTATGTGCGTTACTTAGTTATATGGGTGGTACTAAGATTATATGGGTTACTTTGCCATTTTAATAGTCTTAAGCGTAAGTGCATTACTTAGCCATTTTAGTGGTACTATGAGTATGTGCGTTACTTAGCTATATGCGTTGTACTAAGAGTAGGTGCGTAACTTAGCCATATGGGTGGTGCTAAGAGTAGGTACATTACTTAGCCATATGAATGGAACTAAGAGTAAGTGTGTTGCTTATCAATTTGAGTGGTACTAAGTGTCAAAGTAACGAACGAGAATGAATGCACTGAACAGAAGTTGGGTACAAGTACTAACCCTAATTGGGTTGTACCCCTTATGGGATACCCCACTACAGCCTACACAATGTAACCTATATATAAGTTTGACACACCCCCATAGGCAAGTGGGGGGGAACAAGTGGTCACAAGACCAGTCAAGAAAAGCAAAGCAAGCTCAGGGTGGATCACAAAGTCACCACACAGTCCGAGCACAAGCAAAGGGCCACAAGGCCAGTTCACATGAAGAGTTATATATAAAAGAGAACAAACAATACAGTGATCATACCCTAGCAAGTGCAAGCATGCACGTATATATATATATCACAGTACAAGCAAAGTCACGCAGTAAGCAAGTGAGGCAAAGTAGGCACAAGGCCTAACACAGTAGAGAAACGCTGAAGATCACTATGCGGAAGTGCCTTGGTGAATATATCAGCAGTGTTGGCCCTAGTGGCCACGTACGCAAGACGAAGCTGGCCACGCTGCTGCAACTCTCGAGCAAGGAAGTATCGCAGAGCGATGTGCTTCGTTCTGTGCTCCAGTCTGTGATCCTGACATAAAGCAATCATGGCCTTGTTGTCTACGTACAGAACTGGAGGCGAACGAGGCTGCTCTCCCAAGTCAGTCAGCAGGTAGGTGAGCCAGCGTAGCTCCTGTGCAGCCATGGCCCCAGCGTAGATCTCAGCCTCACAACTGGAGCTGAGAACCGAAGACGAATGGGTAGACCGCTAGGAGACAGAGCCAGAGCCAAGGCTGAAGTTGTAACCCTGTGACGACCACTGCGTAGCTGAGTCGTCAACCCAAGAAGCGTCTGCGTGACCGGTGAAGACAACTGGACCCCGTCCTCTAAGCACAAGCCCCATGCCCGACGTACTGCACAGGTAACGCAGTACCCTCTTCGCAGCATCCGAGTGCACCTTTCGGTGCCTACTGGGAGCCACGTAGGAGAACTGGAAGCCGAAGCGCTGAAGGACCTGCTGCACCATGTGTGAGTGAGTCAGGGTAATGGTGCGCCGAGCTTTGTCCCGGGTGATCTGCCAGCCAAGATAGCTGCGCAGTTCACCCAGGTCAGTGAAGGTGTGTCTCTTCTGCAGCTCTGACTTCATAAGAGTCAGTGCCTCTGTGTCAGCAGTGGCAAAGACGAGGTCGTCGACGTAGACAATGACGTAGAACGGCGGCAGCGAGGTTTCAGTGGGTAGAAACAGCGACGGGTCAGCAGTAGACGGAGCAAACCCAAGAGCCGCAAGTGTAGTCCTCAGTGTGTTGTGCCACTCACGAGGCGCCTGACGGAGACCGTAGAATGGCCGCCGAAGACTTCGCAGGAAAAGACTCAGTGAAACCAGGTGGGCGGCGCAACCAGATCTCCTCGTGCAGGCTGCCCTGCAGGAAAGCTGTGCTGAATTCCAGAGAGTGCAACTCGTAGTCACGCTGAGCAGCGACGTGCAGCAACACCCGAAGAGTAGTCATCTTCGGGGTGGGGGAGATGGTCTGGAAGTAGTCAACTCCCTGTCGCTGACTGAAGCCTCGAGCAACGTAACGCGCCTTGAAGGCAGACGGAGAACCCGGCTTCACCCTGAAGATCCACATGCCATCGACTATGTTCGCCCCAGGTGGGGGAACCTTATCGACGTAGGTGCCTGTGAACGTCCAGGATGCCATCTCGACATCCATGGCTGCCTGCCACTGAGAAGAGTAAGGACCCATAATCGCCTCTGCGTAAGAGCGCAGGGTCACGATGTCTGGTGCATCCAGGTCTCCCTCCGGGGCAAGTAGCATGGAAGCGAAACGAGGTACAGCACCTGCAAGACACTCAAAGTCCTCCTGTCTGTCCTAAAAAACGTCTGTGCCAAGAGCACACTCACCCCCTACGGACGGAGGACACTCAGACGCAGACTCAGCAACAAGAGCAGTGGCGTAGTCTAGACGACAGGCAGCAGCAAAATCACGCAGCTTAGCGACGAGAGCAGACGCAGCAGCAGACTCAAAAGAAGGGTCTGTGACAGTAGTGGCGAGGAGACGAGAGACAGTTGGACTGGCAGCACGAGCGCGGTCAGACTCAGAGTCAGGGACCTCAGGAAGAGAGGACTCAGGAGGAGCTGGCAGAGGAACACGCAGAGGAACAGAGGAAGGACGAAGGGTCATAGCGTGCGTGCCAGGGACAGGAGTAGGACGCGAACGAGGAACGCGACGAGCAATGCGAATAGGCGAGACAGGACGAGACGCAGGCTCACGACGCTCTGTAAGACCGTCGGACTGCTCAGTGTAAGGAGAAGGAGCAAGCGGTGGAGAGGCCGGCTGCAACGGCGGCTGCGATTGGTCAGGCGGGGGACACAGGAGGGGAGGAGTAAGGGCAGCAGAAGGCGGGGTACGAAGAACCTGCTGGAGCAGGGGAACGAAGTACGGTCGCGGCCGCACAGTGCCACCAGGGTCAACAGCTCCAGCTCATCCAGCTCCAGCACCTCCAATACCAGGGCCTCCAACTCCAGCGCCTCCTGCGCCAAGGTCACCAACTCCAGCTCCTCCAGCTCCAGCGCCACCAGCGCCAGTAGTACCAGACTCCGTAAGGTCTCCAGCTCTAGTACCCTCAACACCACCACTCTCGGCAGCTCTAGAACCCCATATACGAGCACCTCCATGACCAGTGGTCGCAGTACGTCCAATAACACCAGCTCCAGCAGCAACTCCCGTACCTCTAGCTCCAGCACCGCCAGCACCTCCAGCTCCAGAAGCTCCACTCTGAAGGTGCGTACGCCGAACAAACCACTCACGCAACTGCTGCGGAGACAGTCGCGGCGAAGCACCAGCAGAACCTCCAGACGAAGCAGCACCCTGAGGCTCCGCACCTCCAGACTCCGCACCCTCCGATGCAGCACCCCCAGGCTCAACACCATCAGGCTCAGCAACCCGAGGCTCACCACCCCCAGTCGCAGCACCCCAGGCTCACCACCCCTTGTCGCAACACCCCCAAGCTCAGCACCCCCAGTCTCAACACCCTCAGACTCCGCACCCCCAGGCTCAGCAACCCCAGACGCAGTACCTCGAGCAACACCTGAGTCGACAGCTACCTGAACAGGCGCAGGACCAAGGAGAGGGTCTACCTGAGACACACCTGAGGGAGCAGGACCCTGGGGTGGGAGGGGGTCTACCGGAGGGGGACCGGGAGCAAGGAAGAGCGGCGGGGGCGGGGGAGGGGCAGAGCGGTAGGGGAAGAGGCGGTAAAAGGGAACCGACTCGTCAAACGTGACGATCTGAGAAGGGAAGACACGGTGCGAGGTGGGGTGGTAAAACTGCCAGCTACGCACATTGGGGACAAAGCCAAGGAAGACGCAGGGGATAGCACGGGGGGACAGCTTGTCCGCTCACGTATTGCGAACAAAGGCACTAGATTCCCAGACCCGGAACACCGACGCATCGCCAACCTCCCCCGTCCAACGCAGTGTGGGCGAGGCCTCCGGCAAGGAGACACGGGGCCAGAGGTTGAGCTGATGCGCAGCGTACTGGACCGCAAACGGCCACAGAAAATGGGGAGCAGCCGTATGGATCATAGAGGTACGAGCGACCTCCATGACTAAGCCAATGCGGCGCTCAGCAATCCCATTTTGCTGAGGGGAGTCCAGAAGTGTGAACGACTGGAGAATGCCCTCCCCACGACAAAAGTCCCGCAAGAGGTTGGAGGAGAACTCACCACCTCTGTCAGAGTGCAGACGCAGGACAGGAAGGTCCTGGCCGAACCGCTCGCGGAGCTGGAGATGGACTGTGCGGATCCAAGGGTTCAAGACATCAACGACCTGACCCTTGCTGCGCAAGGAAAAGATCGTGGTGTACAGCGTGTAGTCGTCAACTACCAGAAGTAAGTAGCGCTCGAAGCCCTGTCCACTGACGCGGGCTGGGCCCCACACGTCCATGTGGAGAGTCTGCAGGGGAGCAGACGTCGGGAGAAACGAGGAGGAGTGAGGAGCGGCGCGCTGCCGCCCCTCGACGCAAGGGAGGCAGGGAGGGGCAGGCGAAGGCCGCAGGGGAGGCAGAGACCTGGGGAGACCAGAGACAATAAGACGAGAGTGCATGCCACGAAGGCGAGGCAGGGAGGGGTGACCCAGGCGGTGGTGCCACAGAAGAGTCTGGTGCGATAGGAGGCGACACGAGTAAGAGGCGGCTACATAAAAAAAAACCTTGGTTTTTGAAGGGGGTTCGAAGGGGGGTACAGTTCAGGTGTTTTGGTTGGCGAAGTTCCGAAGCCAAATCGCGACCAATCACGGAATGAAATCGGACCGCGTTTGTTTGTCGAAGTCTAGATCGAATCCGCGACTCCGGTACATTGCCGTTTATGTGAAGCGTGCCAAATTTGTTGTGATTTTGTAATTGGTTTTTTAAGCTTTGACTTCCCTAAAATGTGTCTGCTTGAAAATATGCTGGCCATTTTATTACAAGATAAATGCATCACATTTGATACTTATTAAGGAGATAGGTACTGTCCAGGTGGAATGCCTTCACCACATGGACGTGGCGGAGCAGCGCTTCAATCGGAATCACGGAGTACGCGTACATTCCTGTCGTCCACTTGAGGCGAAGACATCCTGTTGCTGTATCCTCTCCGCTTGCATTCCAATATCTAACGTAAGCCAGCTCCTCCCTCTCTCCACGTATTTTTGTATGGAACAACAGAAGCAACCTTGCATACCACTCCTCTCTCCGACCATACCTTACACCCTCCACTGCAACATCCGAGTACCATGGCCTCTCAAAATAGTCAGGGGTTGCTCGAACGAAGTGAGAAACTCTTGAGAAGCTGGCGTCGTCTGCTGCAGGGATTGCCAGCGATGCATGGGCCTGCATAACAGTTGATGTTAGTCATGATGATACGAGCCAGCCAAATGATGGTTGATTGCATAAACTTGCAACTACTTACTCGAATCTTGGTGACGCATCCTGCATAACGCATAAGCGCATCCTTGAGGGCAGCTTGGGCACGAGGGTGTTGCTTGGCCCACTTCCTTGCAAACCAGTTGGTGGAGGTGGGTTCTTGTGGTAACTCCATAGGGAGGAAGTATGACTCCTTGATGAGCGTCCGTGTGTCGGTCTCAATCGCCTGCCAACATATGCTATTGATATTATTACATTCTGCATTCATATCCATGCAATTCAAGCACTAAACAGATTTACCTGCCGCATGGCGGTGTCCCGGCCAGCAGGATCATCCACCGGCACCACATCCGGAATGCGCCTAGCATGGAACTTCATGATCTGCCCATCTACATTGCGCTTGTTGGACCGACGGTAGATCCTCTTTACCAACGGTCCGTGCAAGTGCTCGAACATGTTGGTGCTGAATTCAGTCACATGACCCGCGCGACGTATGGAGTCAACGTAGTGCGACATGAGATGTGTTTTCACAAGGCACCAAGAGGATGGCTGCTTTGGAAACGCAGCCTGCAACTGCTCAACGAGCCTGATGGGAGTGGGAGATGACAACACATGCAATCACAGAGTCTACTTATTCATTTGGTTTTCCTATTCCTGATCCTTTCCCATCAAAGTTTAGCACCAAACATCCTCACAAGATTGCCTACTACAAGAGCACATTTACAGTAGCCAAGCATTCATCCCATGCACGGGGGTTTACATGCGTGGTATTATTACCGAGAGGTCATCTTCTTCAGCTCCCGGAGGGACCGCTCAGTGTGCCCCTGAGGCTGGGAGCACAGGATGTACCAGCCAAGATAGGCACGAACGGCATCCATCTGGGGCTGGCGAAGCAGGCCTGCAAAAACAAACACCATGACCTGCAAAGAATGTGGATAGCAGCAAAGGGGAGGGTGAGCACAGATGGTGTGAGGAGTTGGGACAAACAATGGCAGCATGAGCAGACTGCTTGAGGGTTTAGGCCAGGACAAGCAACAGGGAATGGAGGGTTCATACCTGCATGACGGCCCTGTGCTCATAGGCCGCCACACATGCTCCGGTCTCGAAGTAGGCGCTCTCCGGCAGGCGCATGTGATTCAGGCGCGTGCGGTCGCGAATGAGAGACAGGCGCCTGCCCATACACATCAGTTCAGCGGTGGCAAAAGGGCAGAAACATGTCAGTAATAGGACAGAACTTATGGTTTGAGTAAATGTGACAAAGAGCAACGAATCCAATCCCCAAAACACTGACCTGTCCATCTGCTTCACACGCCGCTTCTTCATCTTGCGCACGACAGCCACAATGTGGCTCATGATGCCCAGGTCCGCCTGGTGCATGATGTCAGGCATCACCACGAGGTAGGGATTGCCCCACGCGGTCCCTGGGACATCCCACTTCCAGAGCACGCACTGGAAATGGGGATGTGGTGGGGAATGGAGGAGAGATGTACGTGAGAGTGGATAGCTAACCTAAACCACAAGTGGGGTGAGTTCAATGGGGCAGAGCACATCTGGCAATTCATGACGGGGCGGGCGAGAGCATAGACTACTCATGGGCCGGGGAAACAGGTCACTCACCTCAACAGGGTAGGTAGAGTAGGCCTTGCACGGGTCAGCCTGGCTAGTTGTCGTCCCAGCCGCCTCGTTAACGATCCATTGCTGCTGTTCAGGCGTGCGCGGCGTGTTCCGTGCCTTGACAGCACTCAGATGCTCCTGTTGTAGCACGGGGGTGAGGGATGGGATAGAAAAAGTAAGGGTGGTAGCTATGTGGGTTCTATCAGGCGACCCACAAACGAGAATGTATTTGAATGCGTGCAGATGGCATGTGACCTCACCTTTGCAGCATAGCAGATGCTGCACGGCATCCGCGATCCATGCGAGAGTGTGCAACTGATCTTGCCGCTCTCGGGGTAGTCGCACACCCAGGCGTACAGCAGGGGCCGCACGGTTTGCCAATCACCGAAAGAGTCCCTGAGACGGAACCCGCTGCAAGGAACAGGTAGAGGGGCAACAGGAATTCGGGTTACGGCTTTTAGGGAGGAACGACGAGGGGCAAAGGGCCATGCTACATACAGAGAGGGTTTGCATACCATGCAGGTGGTGAGATGATGTCTTAGCAAGATGCAAACCGAGAACGGACCTGGCAATGCCATCAAGAAGCGGCTGCAGCACGGTGATGACGCAACGCTGGAAGAGCATCACCTTCTCCACGGCAGACATTGCAGACGGGGGGATAGGAAGGAGGGCAAGTAGTGTGTGCCCGGCTTTCCCCCATCGCTTGGCCTGGGAGATGTTGGCCAGCGTCATCATGAGCGGCCACGCCTTCTTCCGGCCGTTGATGCTCATGTGCGTCACATCCGAATATAAGATGATCCCCCCCACAACTTCGGACCAACCGAAGTGTTCCTGCAGTGCACGACAAAGCGGCAACGGACACACGGTTTAGGGCTCAAGATGCTCTTGACAGATCAGTGCAGCGATGGAGGCATGAGGAAGGATTGGGTTTGGGGTGGCAACGTGGTCTTTCCTTACCTGAGCATCGTTCCACCACGTTCCTGTTTCAGGCGTGGTATAGCGACGGCTGCCTGCGTCAGGGTCCTCATCAACACGCGCCTTGAGCTTGAAGCCGGGCGCGTTGTTGGGATGTCCAAACATTTCAGCGAATGCCTGGTGTACGGTGGCGAAGGCAGGTGAGAGGAGAGGCATGGTTAGTGGCGGTGAAGGTGGGTGTACGGTTAATACAAGGATAACTACGTACATGCAAACCCTGTGTGCCTCATCATCATTTCACGGCCTTGAATGCAAAGTCGGCTTACCTGGGCTGAATTCTGAAAGAGCAAGCGCTGTGGTGGATGACCGTCAATCTCGAAGGTCGCCACCGACCATCCGCGATTGAGCCCTGCCAAACGCTCCATCTCGAACCGCTCCAGATCCTTACAGTTCCGGAGCTCCGAGATCACAAGAGGCGCAAGGCCGGGCTCTACGACTAGCTGAAGCAGGCCGTTCATGTCAACCTCGGCCATTCCCATTCCGCCATTCACGTGCCGAACGAAATGCAGCAGCTTCAACGCGAGCGGATTGAGGGGCGTGGCATTGCTCTGTCCGGAGATGATTGTTGGCGGCGCGGCATGACTCCCTTCGGGCCGGCTCTCAGGATGGTCACTCGTGTCAGCCGCAGGAGCTCCTGGTTGTGGTTGATGTTCATCTTCAGGAGGCCCCTCGTTCACGTCGTTGGGAGTTTCGTCAACGTGAGCTTCAGGCACGCGTGGAGGACCGCTCACACTGACGGCGTTGGATGCGTTAGACGCTGTAGGTGAACCGGGAGCGGCTGGAGCGTCCGACAGAATGTCGTGGACGAATAGCAGAGCGTGAAGACCGGCGGTCGGTGCAGATCGCGTCGGCCTTGCCACGGCGGATAGTCCTTGGCAAGGGGTCCGCCGTGACTTATGACCGCCATAAACTTGGGCGTTGGGGAACCATCTGTTGCAGAACTCGCAGACGACGCCTGGTAAAGAGCCCATGTGTTACGGATCCGTTGTAGAGTCGAGAAATCGCCTATGAAGCTACTAGCCGTGATGAAGCTTGTGAACGCATTAAGTACTCCGTTCAAGAAGCCTGTGACAGCTACACGATCATCGCCAATGCGCGCACTGTGGTGGGCGGCTTGTATCACTGCACGACTGGCACTTGACATTGGCGCTAATGTTTATGCTGGCTAATGATGTCGAGCCGCGTGGTCGTTACCAGGCACGATACAGACCGCCCACCTCACGGGCCGTCTTCACTACAAGGCGTGTCGCCCCCGTTTAGAGTGACCACGACGTGAGCAGAGGAGAATGCGGAGGATCTTAAGTCTCACGGTCGTGTGTGTGCGTCGCGAGCACGGTGAGAAGGACGTGCCTATTGAATCAAGAACTTGTGTTTAGGAACCGTGCGTGAGAGTCGAGGGGGATGAGGAAGAGCGGGAAGAGATCCGTTTGGATCTGTGATTGTGTCGCGAATCGATATAGGGGGGAAATTAGAATCACGTAGGTGAGCTCAAGAGGCTTCAAACAAACATGGAAATGCAAATGTACAATTACAACTTAACAAGACACTCAAGTCATTCATAACTAGTAAACATTCATATCCTTAGGACTGATGTTGAACAACCCTTACTTGATAACGATACGGGAAGTACCCAATAACTCCATGCCCTAACGTATGATTGTTGCGTGGAGCGAATACCTATAGCGTGTCTTCTCTCGAGGTGTAGTGTACCTCTACGCACCGTGCTGAATGAATATGCAAGAATGGATGACAATGTCGTACAATAACACAACGGTTTCAATGTCCATGCAATGTTGGATGACAATGCAACACCATACCACAACGGATTCACCATGTCGCGCAACCCGCAGGCCTGAAAGCTGCATCGTCGCACAGTCTAACCATGGCTGTCGATAACGCATCTACGCTTGTGCGTTGGGCCTGTGCTTCATACCACTCCTTCTAAGCACCTTGTTTAATGTCTGTGCAAGAATGGATGCCAATGCAACACCATACCACAACGGATTCACCTTGTCGCGCAACCCGCAGGCCTGAACGCTGCATCGTCGCACAGTCTAACCATGGCTGTCGATAACGCATCTACGCTTGTGCGTTGGGCCTGTGCTTCATACCACTCCTTCTAAGCACCTTGTTTAATGTCTGTGCAAGAATGGATGCCAATGCAACACCATACCACAACGGATTCACCATGTCGCGCAACCCGCAGGCCTGAACGCTGCATCGTCGCACAGTCTAACCATGGCTGTCGATAACGCATCTACGCTTGTGCGTTGGGCCTGTGCTTCATACCACTCCTTCTAAGCACCTTGTTTAATGTCTGTGCAAGAATTGATGACAATCCAACACCATACCACAACGGATTTACGTTTGTTACTATTGATAATCGTGTTAGAATGTCGTCCGCTAGCCCTAAACCATTGTGGCAAAGCCTAAAAGTGCACAGTACATCTGTCACAAGTAATAATTTTGGACGGTCGTTGTGTGTGTGACGTAAGAATCACCGATTAACTTACCCCAACCCCGTGGTAAACCATTTGCAACTTAGAGTTTGATGAAATGCATTGTTGTATGTTTGAATAAAATTTAGTGATTTATGCGTTGGCAACCGTGATTGGCCGACGCATCTCAAACGATTCCCCCCGCAACACAGTCATCAGCCAAGAGGTACTTCAGCCATTGAGCGGCTGAGATCGAGCGGTAGGTGGGTTTATGCTAGGGTGGCTACACGTACACCGTCCAATATAGCCTGATAGGGTTACATTACTCTCTCTAGTCTCGCAACCCACACCAACCACCCTCGTGTCCCACCCACCTGCTTCCGTCACTCCCTGGACCAACACTTTGACGCTGCTCGTTGCCTTGACACACGCCTCTCCAGATCGGCCTTAGCGCGAAGCATAGTGGCTACTATGACAGATTTAGTTGAAGCGGCGGTTTTCGGAAACACATAACAGTGATAGACCGTCGATAATCCCATCGTGGGATTCAGTTGCAGAACCCTTTCGAAACCGGCTCAACCCTTCCGCGCGATTTGCAACTTTGCTCCTCCTACAATTACCATGACACGTGCAACACGTAATCAAGCAATGGAGGAGGAACAGGCCGGCCGCCGCGCGACAAGGAGGACGTCTAAACAGATCGATAGGGAGTGTGGTGGCGGCGCTAAAAAAACTAATGCGTCCGTCGCTCGTGGCATTGGGCAGAAAAAAGCGGCGGCAAAAAAGGTCGCGCGCGGTCAACAGGAGGCCGGCAAGAAAGCGGAAGACAAGGGGCCTAAACCAACGCCACGCAAGCGTGTTTCTACAGTGAACAAAGATGCGGATGTTGCCTCTGCTGGAACCGAGCCCGGTCCGAGTAAAGACGGCACCACTGGCGGCAACGAAGATCCGGGGCGAGGGAGCGTGAGTCTTGCACTCCCGTCGGCGGAGATGGAGGGATCGGCGACGGAGGGAAATCACGGAGGCGATCCCCGCGCCGAGCATGCCGCAACCAAGGAGTCCGAGGCGGCGGCAACGCAACACCATCTGACGCTGCTCCAGCCGACCGTGGTCGAAGTTTCTGCAGCCGTGCTGGATAAGGACAAGGTGGGGGAGCACGAGTCGGTGGGGCTGGTCGGTGGCTCTCCACCTTCTGGTGGACGGGGGAGGCGTAGGCAGAGGAAGAGCGATGGGGAGGACGATTATGACACCGCCGTGCCCGGGGACCTCATTACGCGGGCGAAGAGGCGGCAGACGACAGGTAGTGCTGACGACGCCGGAGGCGCGGCAGTTGGGACACCGCGACGCGCCAAGGAAGCTAGTGGCAAGGCGGGCGGTCAAGCATTGCGCCAGAAGGGCCGACCCGCAGCAAGAAAAGCATCCGGCGGAAGGAGAGGCAAGAAAGCAGCGACGGGAACAAAGCCGAAACGGGGCGATGAAGACCCCGATGATGCGGAGGAGGAGGAGGATGAGGAGGAGGATGCGGAGGGAGAGGAGGATGAAGAGGAAGCGGAGGAGGATGACGCGGATGTTGGGGAGGATGAAAAAGATGAGAATGATGGCGGGGAGGACGAAGAGGAGGAGGAGGAGGAGGAGGAGGAGGAGGAGGAGGAGGAGGATGAGGAGGAGGAGGAGGAGGAGGAGGAGGAGGAGGAAAAGGAGGAGGAGGAGGAGGCAGAGGAGGAGGAGGAGGAGGAGGAGGAGGAGGAGGAGGAGGAGGAGGAGGAGGAGGCAAAGGAGGAGGAGGAGGAGGATGAGGAGGAGGAGGAGGAGGAGGAGGAGGAGGAGGAGGAAAAGGAGGAGGAGGAGGAGGAGGCAGAGGAGGAGGAGGAGGAGGAGGAGGAGGAGGAGGAGGAGGAGGAGGAGGAGGAGGAGGCAAAGGAGGAGGAGGAGGAGGAGGAGGAGGAGGAGGAGGAGGAGGAGGAGGAGCAGGGTGACGACGAGGAGGAGGATGTGGAGGAGGAGGAGGAGGAGGAGGCAGCGGAGGAGGAGGAGGAGGAGGAGGAGGAGGAGGAGGAGGAGGAGGAGGAGGAGGAGGAGGAGGATGTGGCGCCAGTGAAGGGACGGGGCGGGCGTGGCAGACGGGTGAGTGGTACAGGGAAGGAGGGGGGCCGGACTCGCCCTTCCCGAAAACGCGGGGCAGTTGACGCTGCGCGCGGCGAAGCATCGGGCAAACCGAAGGCGCGTAAGGTGAAGGTCGCAAGTGAAGGGGTTGGTAAAAAGCAAGGGAGCCAGGGAGCAAAAGGGGATGGAGGAGGAAAGGGTGGCCGCGCCAAAGGGGTTCCAGTGGGTACCAGCAAGAAAGAACCTGCCGGTAAACGTCGCAGCGTCCGCCAAAGCACCCCGCGGAAAGGTGGCAACGAGAAGGCGCAGGCTGCCCCAAAACCGAAGGGACAGCAGAAAGGTGAGCATTGTGTCCAATAAAACTGGCGTGACGTGTTGAACCATCTGCTAAACCGTGCCAAAAAACACCCTTTTTTCACATTGTTTCTCCCATGCAGGGAAGGAGAAGGTCGACGAATCTGCCAAGCAAGGTAAACCCTCTTGTCTCAAACCAGTACAACCCTGAACCCGATCTAGATTCAAACCTTTCTGAATATGCATGCATGTCTGGCCCCGCCTTGAAACCGATCGACTCTAAATTTTTTTTCCGGCTCCCTCTACATCTCAGCCCCTCGCGTTACAGGCATTGGGCCGCCCGTAAGCGTGCAACGAATGCATCTAACGAAGGCTGCCGGAAGAGCGAGTGTTACACCGCTCTCCTCCGGAGCACCAAGGTACTACACGCCATGGGCCGGCCCGAGCAAAGTCGCTGCGACGGCACCAGGCGCGCCAAGAGGAGAGGAATCCGAATCCCCTCCACCCGCCCCCGTCACGCAGTCCCCACTCGCCTCACCCTCGTACCAATTTCGGCAACTCCACGCTTCTCCTGTCCGGGGCAGGGCGATCTCCCCCCTCGCCGATCCTTCGCGCGGGCATCAGGTAGGCAGTTATGCCAATCCCTTCCCTGAGCTCCCCTTTTCCCGCCAGCGTGATAGTGTGAGGGCACACGGGACTGCTGTAGAAGACGTTGATCCCCTTGGCCAGAGGGGGGATTCTTCAAACCCTTTTCCTCCGCTCATGGGTGCCCTAGGTGAAAGTGCGGAGCACGAGCAGTTTGTTACACGGGAGGAGTTCCAGGCGCTGCGGTCTGAGATGTACGCCATGTTTGCACAGCTCGGCTTGCGTCGTGGAGTACCTGCCAGCTATGCCGGCGGGTCGGCAGCCCTGCCTATGGCTGGTACCCCGCCGCCGATGAGCGCCGTGGACAAGGCACGAGTGCTAGTGTTGCAGGAGACAAACCCATTCCCGGTATGTGGCGGGCCACATGGGGAGGGTTGGGGTTGACGTGGCAACAAGGGCGGGGTTGGGGCTGACGTGGCGGTTTCGAAGGGAACACGGGAGCGGCGCGTGACGAGGCGACGCGTATCAGGTGGGTGGGGGGTGACGTGGCATGGGGTGGGAGGGTGTGACGTGGCACGTGGGGCTGGTTGTTGGTGGACGTGGCGGATGCAGGAGGGTGTGACGTGGCACGTGGGGCTGGTTGGTGGACGTGGCGGACAAGGAGGGTGTGACGTGGCACGTGGGGCTGGTTGGTGGACGTGGCGGATGCAGGAGGGTGTGACGTGGCGGAAGGTGAGGGTGGGGGATGACGTGACAGATGCAGGTGGGTGTGACGTGGCGGAAGGTGAGGGTTGGGGATGACGTGGCACCCTAAAAGGGTACACGTGAGCGGCGCATGACGAAGCGAGGCGTCTCAGGTGGGTGGGGGGTGACGTGGCTCTTGGTGGGGGGTGTGACGTGGCAAGTAGGGTGGGTTGTTGGCGGATGCAAAAGGGTGTGACGTGGCAGAATGTGAGGGTTGGGGCTGACGTGGCGGTTTGGAATGGTACACGGGAGCGGCGCGTGACGAGGCGACGCGTGTCAGGTGGGTGGGGGGTGACGTGGCATGGGGTGGGAGGGTGTGACGTGGCACGTGGGCCTGGTTGTTGGTGGACGTGGCGGATGCAGGAGGGTGTGACGTGGCACGTGGGGCTGGTTGGTGGACGTGGCGGACAAGGAGGGTGTGACGTGGCGGAAGGTGAGGGTTGGGGATGACGTGGCGGATGCAGGTGCGTGTGACGTGGCGGAAGGTGAGGGTTGGGGATGACGTGGCGGTTAGAAATGGTACACGTGACCACTGCGCATGACGAAGCGAGGCGTGTCAGGTGGGTGGGGGGTGACGTGGCTTGTGGTAGGGGGGTGTGACGTGGCAAGTGGGCCGGGTTGTTGGTGGACGTGTCGGATGGCGCAGGGTGTGACGTGGCAAGTTCAAACAGTGTTGCTAGTCACCATCCCATGGTCACGCGGCCACCCTCATAACTGCTGGTTTCTCTCTTCCATGTCGTGTTGTATACCTTACACCCCTGCGCAGAACAAAGCCTACTTAGTGTGCTCTCAGCTCATGTTTCTGAACCCGCCGGAGAAAATACAGTACTACCCTGCACCGGAGGAAGTGTTCGAAGCGTTCTCTGTCCACTTGTCTGCAGAAGGGCTCGAGGCAATGAAGCTGCTGTGGTTGCACAATGACAAGTCAACCATGGGAGTCTTCAACCACCAGCTGTCCTCAACAAGGTCAACTATCAACTCCACCCTCAGGCCAGCAGCATACACCGGCATGGGCCTTGCCGATTACAGCCATCTCGTGGATAGCCTGCCCAATGAGCTACACCCAACGACCTGGTTCGACGACGATCAACTCCTAGCCGAGTACAGAGATGGTATGTGCAGTGCAACTCGAAAACACAATATGCCCTACCATATGCCCCTTGGCAGCTACATATCACCGTGCGATGTGGCTCACCCTGACTCTCATCCCCCCATTTGATTTCTCTACAAAACCCTTTCCAACCCATACCCTCCCTGCCAATAAGCAGAACAGTGGGCCCTCAACTGGCACTTTGACAAGGCCACCGGGACACCCTTCAGCAACCCCTTGTTCGCTTATGCGTTCAAGCTCTCCTTCAAGAGGGGCGGGGCGGTGTTCACCAAGTTCAAGAGCCGCATGGTGGCATGGGGCCTGTTTTCGGTAAGGATGTAGATATGTGTTTGTACCCCCATGCCTCATCCCCTTAACCCCTTGCCTGTACTTCAGCTAAAACCCTGGTCGATTAGGCCTTTGCAGTTACGTAGATAGTGACGACTGCATCACCGCTTTCAGTTGCCTCATTTACCCGTAACCTACCCTCCTCATAAACCATCCACCCAACCCTACACCACATTGCAGATCGAATGGCCCCTTCTGCAGGATAAGCGTCGCAAGCGAATCAGTAGCCAGCCGGAGCAGAACAGGCCAGACTACCAGGAGTGGTGCGAAAAGGTCAAACAGATGATCCATTTTGCTGTCGTGGAGCGGAGGATCCCCCACGATCCGGCTATGGGTGCGTTCGTCTTTCCGAACAAGTTCCTCATCGACGACGGCGACCTTGGAGATGTCGTCCTTGCCCACCGGGCGCTTTCAAGGCCCGCCAGTGCGTAGGCTATTTTACCTGGTGCTAAGACTGCTTGTTGCTAGAATGCTGAATAATGGTTCTTGTAAACCGCAATAATAAATGCAATTTTGAAATCCTCAATATCCAAAATGAACAAAAACAGAATTTAGTTTTGAATAATTTGGTCACGAATTTGCAACAAAACGGATTGCGCCCGAATGTCATCCGGAAAAGCTCGCGTGCCAAATTGGAACTTGAACCGAGCCAAACCTTGTCGCGAGATGTGTCTCGGAGCTCCTATCAAATGACTCCAACCGTCGGTCCAAATTGGCTCCGGATTTTTTTACGCGAAGACAATCGAAATCAAAATTCGTCCAAACTTGGCATAGGGTTTTTGTGATGTACCTGACTTTACGCGGACACCTGAGCAAATGCAGCTACCTGAGAAGGCTCGGTAGCCAGTGTGTACTGACTCAACCCTGGCCGATGAGTGAACGTGGCGAGGTGACGCCCCGTCTGTGTGCACGTGCAGATCGACACACGCTGACCCCCAGGAGTGGTGGTAGTGACCATCGCATCCTGGAGGGCAGCGGTACTCACCAAGTTTGTAGAGAACGAGGGGAGGTGAAGACCTGACAGTGAGGCGGACGGAACCGCCGGACACGGGAGGACAGTGGAGGAACGGGCCACGATTGGTCCCCCGGAGGGGTCAGCCAGTCTGACCAGGACAGGTGCAGGAAGAGGAGTGAGGGTGGTGCTGTCACGAAAGAAATAGCGCGAGGCGCCGGAGTCCAACGTGAAAGTGTGCAAGGCCTCAGCAGGCGCAGTACCAGGGAGAGTACCAGACTCACTAGCACCTAGAGCAGCAGCGGCTATACTTGGGTCAGGCGGCACACACCGATAACAGTCACCCTCAGCACTAACAGACAAAGCGTACATAGCAGAAAGAATAGCATCAACGTCTAGTTCAAAGATAGCAATCCTAGACTTAAGCAGATCTGCCCAGCGAGGGAGCTCGACGTCGTCACCAAACTCAGCACGCCAAGTGTCGTCGAGGCGGGAGCAGCAGCGGTGCTGAGTGTGGAGCCGCCCGCAAGTCTGACCAGCACGGTCACCCGTGCGAATGACATACGGGCAACTACCCCCAGACGCCCTACGCAGAAACCACTCACGAAGCTGCTCGGGAGACGAGGTCTCGCTCTGACGCTGCTGCTACTGACGCTGGCCACTTCCTGAACCGACACGCCGAGCGCCAGTCCCACCGCCTCCACTGCCGCCACTCCCACCGCTGCCTCCAACACCGCCACCAGAGCCCCCACTCCCGCCAACAGTCCCACCGCCGCCACCACCTCCACTGCTGCCCCCACCACCACTCCCGCTGCCACCTCCACCACCCCAGCCACCCTTGCCCTTGTTGCTCCGGCGCTTCACACGTCCTCAGCAACAGAGACGTCTGCAGCAGCAGCAGAGGCGTAGGAAGCGGCAAGGGGGGAGGGGGAACACCCCTCAAAGAAGGGCGGGCGCGGAGTGCCACGAGCAGCACCTACATCAACTGCACTAGTCTCAGCTGCGAGGAGATGCTGCTCGAGGAGGTGAACAGTGAGGGAGGTGGGGTCAAGAGAGAGGAAGTGGTCCCTGACAGAGCGAAGAGAGTCATGGAGGCGGGTGACTATAAAGTAGAGAGTGATGTACATCGGGGGTGGGTTCTTGTCAAGGAACTCAGCAGGAACGGCAGCGCGGTAGCCAGCGTCACTAGCGCGAAGGTGGGAAACCAGGTCCTCGACTGTTGTAAAGGCGGACAGCTCGGGGAACAGGTAGGGGAGAAGAAGGCGGGCTAGAGCAGCAGTAGCAGGGGAGGAGTAGCGAGCGACTACAGCGTTGTACAGCGCCTGCGCTGTCCTGTGCAGGCCGAAGTGAGCGCATTCAGCTAATGGCAGGTGGTTGCGAATGGCTAAGCGGGCAGCAGTGTCGCGAGTAAGCCACTGTGAGCGAGTCGAACTGTCAGCTGTGGCGGGAGGGGCAGTAGCAGTGCCTGACGCTATGTTAAACAGCAAGACACTGTCCTTGGAATCGCTCAGTAGGTACAGCTGCAGGTCGTCTAGCCATGTGTCAAACTGAACCGGTCTGCCCTCATGATCAAACGCGAGAACCCGAAGCGAAGCCATAGCTGTGCAGCACGCAGGAGAGCAGTAGCAACTGTAGCAGTAGCAGTAGCAGCTGTAGCAGTAGCAGAAGTGACAGTGGGGCTAAGAGGCCGAGGGGGTAGGGGTCGAGTGGGCCGGGTGCTCAGGCTAGAGACAAGGCCGGGCGTGGGGCTAGGGGCCGACGGGGCCGGGTGCGGGGCTAAGGGTCAACAGGGGGCCGGGCATGGGCTAGGGACGGGGCCGGGCGCGGGGCTAGGGGCCGACAGGGGGCCGGGCGCGGGCTAGGGACGGGGCCGGGCGTGGGCTAGGAGTCATCGTGGGGGCCGGGCGCGGGCTAGGGACGGGGCCGGGCGCGGGGTAGGGACAGGGCCGGGCGCGGGCTAGGGACGGGGCCGGGCGCGGACTAGGGGTCGTCGTGGGGGGCCGGGCGCGGGCTAGGGACGGGGCCAGGCACGAGCTAGGGAGCGACGGGGCCGGGCACAGGCTAGGGACGGGGCCGGGCGCTGGGCTAGGGACGAGGCCGAGCGCGGGGCTAAGTGTCAAACTTATATGCTATAGTCTGTTTAGGCTGTAGTGGGGTAGTTCATATAGGGTACAACACTTTTACGTTTCCTACTTGTACCCACCTGCTTTCTAGTTCAGTCATTCAGTCGTTCACATTCTAACATGGTATTCTAAGCAGGTTCCCTCGTGGGAACGTTTTTTTAGGGCCCACCACGTACTTTTTCCTGCCCTGCCCGAAGCGCGCCTCGCGCCTGCCCTAGCTACACAGTCGCCCGCCCTTCCCTAGCCGGCCCTCTCTCAGCCGGCCCGTCACGGCCTGTTCCTAGCCCGTCGCGGCCCCTTTGCCGCTCGTCGCGGCCCCCTTTCCCGCCCGTCGCGGCCCCTGTCCTGCCCGTCGCGGCCCCTTTCCCACCCGTCACGGCCTGTTAGCCGCCCGTCGCGGTCCCTTTCCCGCCCGTCGCGGCCCCTTAGCCGCCCATCGCGGCCTGTTAGCCGCCCGTCGCGGCCCCTCTGCCGCCCGACGAGGCCCCTCTGCCGCCCGTCGCGGCTCCTTTGCCGCCCGTCGCGGCCCCTTAGCCGCCCGTCGCGGCCCCTCTGCCGCCCGTCGCGGCCCCTTTGCCGCCCGTCGCGGCCTGTTTGCCGCCCGTCGCGGCCTCTGCCCAGCAGCCGCGCTGTCGCGGCCACTGCCCTGCAGCCGCCCCCAGTCGCGGCCCTGCCCTGCTGCAGCCCCAGTCGCGGCCCTACCTTCGCCGCTGTCGCGGCCTCTACCCTGCAGCCGCCCCTGTCACGGCCCTGCTCTGCTGCCGCCCCTGTCGCGGCCCTGACCTGCGGCCGCCCACTGTCGCGGCCCTGCCTTCGCCGCCTGTCGCGGCCCCTACTCTGCAGCCGCCCTCTGTCCCGGCCCTGCCCTGCAGCTGTCCCGGTTGCGGCCCTGCCCTGCACCCGCCCCCGGTAAGCACCTGCACTGACCTGCCACGCAACGCCGCGCTGCCAGGAACCGAGCCGCGCCGCCCTGCCGAGCCACGCCGCCCAGCAGAGCCGCGCCGCCTTTGCCGAGCCGCGCCGCACTGCCGAGCCGCGCTCCCCTTTTGCTTGCACTGCTTCTGCTGCTACTGCTGCTACTGCTGCTATGGCTAGCCCTACTGTTGAGGGGTGTTCCCCTGTCCCCCTTCTCCCCTCTGTTGCTTCTGCTTCTACTGTCGACCTCGTTGGCACTGAGGAGGTCGGAGCTGCGTCTGCCCCTAGTGGGAGACGCCGCACGAGCAAGGGCAAGGGGAGCAAGGGTGGTGGAGGGGACGGCGGGGGCGGTGGCGGAGGCGTTGGTGGAGGCGGAGGGGATGGCGGTGGAGGTGGGGGTGGTGCTGGGAGTGGGGGCTTCAGTGGCGGCGGTGGAGGTGGTGGAGGCAGCGGCAGCAGTGGCGGAGGTGGCGGTGGCGGCGGTGCTGGTCGAGGTGCAGCAGCGTAGCGTGGAGGCTTTGGTGGTAGCCAGCGCCAGCAGCAGCCGGGTTCCCGTGAGACCCCGTCGGCCCAGCAGCTTCGTGAGTGGTACTCTGGGCGTGGGAGGTCTGGGGGTGCTGGTCCCTGCACCTACGTTCTTCGCACCGGCAGTCGTCGTGGGGAGACGTGCGGATTACCACACACTGAGCAGCGCTACTTTGGTGGCCTGACTGACGCCTGGCGCGCCCAGATCCCTGACGCTGTTGAGCTCCCTCGCTGGCATGATCTGCTTAGGCAGAATGTGGCTATCTTTGATCTTGATTTCGATGCTATCCTTGCTGCCATGTATGCTTTTGTTGATAGTGCTGAGGGTGACTGTTACCTGAGTGTCTTGCCCGACCCGGGCATTGCGGCTGCTGCTCTAGGTGCTAGTGCGTCTGCTGCTCCAGGTGCAGGTGAGTCTGCTACTCCAGGTGCTGGTGAGTCTGCTCTCTCTGGTACTACACCTACTGAGGCCTTGCACACTTTCACACTTGACTCTGGTGCCTTGCGCTCTTTCTTTCGAGACAGCAGCACGCTCACGCCGCTTAGTCGGCCTGTAACAGTCTCCCTGGCTGACCCCTCTGGGGGCCCAGTCCTTGCGCACTCTTCCACGGTTCTACCGTGTCCTGCGGCCCCGGCGGGCTTGCTGTCGGGACTCCACCTCCCCTCGTTCTCTACAAACTTGGTGAGTGGAGCTGACCTCCAGGACGCGTGGGTTGACCAGTTCACCCCTGGAGGTCAGCGTGTGACCCACTGCACTTGCTCTCGGATGGGCCGCCACCTGGCCACGCTCACCCGTCGGCCTGGGTCGAGTCTCTACACACTGACTACTGCGCCCCCTCCGGTCTCTGCGTCTGGTCAGGTAGCCGCTTCTAGTCAGGTGTTTGCTGCCGCGTCCAGGTCTAGTCCTGCGTCTGCCCCCTGCTCGTGTCGTCCTCTGACGCACGAGACTCCCCTTTGGCACCACCGCCTTGGTCACCCCTCCCTGCTCACCGTCTTCGAGGAATGGTCTCCCCCGGTGCCTTCCTCCCCTTCCTCCAGGGCCTGCCCCCACCTGTGTTCCTTGTGTCGAGGGCCGGAAGCACGCCGCTCCTCACTCCTCCTCGTTCCCTCCGACCGAGGTGCCCCTGCAGACTCTTCACATGGACGTGTGGGGCCCAGCCCGCGTCCGTGGACAGGGTCACGAGCGTTACTTCCTGCTGGTCGTTGACAACTACTCGCGTTACACCTCAGTCTTCCCCTTGCGCAGCAAGGGTGACGTCACTGAGGTGTTGATCGACTGGATCCGCGGTGCCCGTCGCCAGCTCAGCGAGAGTTTCGGCTCGGACCTTCTTGTTCTGCGTCTGCACTCAGACAGAGGTGGGGAGTTTTCCTCCGACCTCCTGAGGGCCTTCTGTCGTGCGGATGGCATCCGCCAGACGTTCACGCTTCCGGCCTCCCCACAGCAAAATGGGATTGCTGAGCACCGCATTGGCATGGTCATGGACGTCGCTCGTACGTCCATGATCCATGCGGCTGCTCCCCATTTTCTGTGGCCGTTTGCGGTTCAGTACGCTGCGCATCAGATCAACCTTCAGCCTCGTGTCTCCTTGCCGGAGACCACACCTACTCTGCGGTGGACGGGGAAGGTTGGCGATGCGTCCGCGTTCCGTGTCTGGGATGCCGAGCTTTTGTCCGCGATACTTCAGCGGACAAGCTGTCCTCCCGTGCCGTTCCCTGCGTCTTCCTTGGCTTCCCCCCTGACGCACCCGGGTGGCAGTTCTACTTCCCCACCTCGCGTCGTGTTCTGTCCTCTCAGGACGTCACGTTTGACGAGTCGGTGTCTTACTACCGTCTCTTTCCCTACCGCACTGCCTCTCCCCCCCCCCACCACTCTTCCTAGCACCAGGTACTCCTCCGGTAGACACCCTCCCCCCTCAGGGTCCTGCCCCCTCCGGTGTGTCTCAGGTAGACCCTGTCGAGCGGGTCGAGGTAGCTGTCGACTCAGGTGCTGCTAGGGGTGCTGAGCCTGCGGGTGCGGGGACTGGGGGTGCGGAGCCTGCGGGTGCTGCGCCTGAGCGTGTGGGGTCTGGGGGTGCTGAGTCTGCGGGTGCAGGGACTGGGAGTGTGGAGTCTGGGGGTGCTGAGCCTGAGAGTGTGGAGCCTGGGGGTGCTGCGTCTTGGAGTGCTGAGCCTGCGCGTGCTGCGTCTGGAGGTTCTCCGGGTGTCCTGTTGCGACGGGAGCCCCTCTCTCCGCAGCGGCTTCGTGAGTGGTACACTCGGCGCTGTCGCCATGCTACTGGAGCTGCTGGAGGTGCTGCTGGTGCTGGAGCTACTGGAGGTGCTGCTGGTGCTGGAGCTGCTGGAGGTGCTGCTGGTGCTGGAGCTGCTGGAGGTGCTGCTGGTGCTAGAGCTGCTGGAGGCGCTGCTGGTGCTGGAGCTACTGGAGGTGCTGCTGGTGCTGGAGCCGCTGGTCCTCGAGGTGCTCGTACTGGAGGTACTGGAGCTGCTGGGGCTGGTGGTGCTGCAGGCGTTGGCACTGGAGGTACTGGAGCTGGTGGTGCTGAGGGAGTTGTAGCTGCAGACCCTGGAGTTGAGGGTACTGGTGCTGTCTCTGCTGTTTCTGGAGGCGCTACGCGGTCGCGGCCGTACTACGTTCCACTCTTTCAGCAGGTTCTTGGTCTACAGCCTTCTCCTGGTCCTCCTCCTCCTTTCCTGAGTCCATCGCCTGTCCAGTCACAGTCGCAGTTACAGCCGGCCTCTCCCCTGCCTGGTCGTTCTCCTTACTCTGGACCGACTAGAGGTCTTACGGAGCGTCATGAGCCTGAGTCGCGTCCTGTGTCGCCTGAGTCTCGTTCTGCGTTGCCTGTCCGCATTGTTCACGCTGGTCGTCGTGTTTCGCGTCCGCGTCCTCCTCCTGTCCCTGGCACTCACTCTATGACGCTGGGGCCGGGGCAGGGCCGGGACAGGGTCGGAGCCGGGGCAGGGCCGGGACAGGGTCGGGGCCGGGGCAGGTCCAGGACGGGGCCGCAACGGGGCCGGGGCAGGACAGGGTCGGGGCCGTTACGGGGCCGCGACGGGGTCGGGGCCGGGACAGGGTCGGGGCCGAATAGGGGGGGGGGTCACGTAAGGGGCCGCGACGGGGCCGCGCAAGGGGCCGCGTAAGGGGCCGATGCGGGGCCGCGTAAGGCCTAGAAGGGGCCGCGACGGGCCTAGAAGGGGCCGCGACGGGCCTAGAAGGGGCCGCGACGGGCCTAGAAGGGGCCGCTGTGGGCCTAGAAGGGGCCACGAAGGGCCTAGAAGGACGTCCGTGCTAAGAGCACACTCACCCCCGACGGACGGAGGACAGACAGACGCAGACGCTGACTCAGCAACAAGACTAGCGGCGTAGTCTAGACGACAGTGAGCAGCGAAGTCGACAAGCTCGGTAACTAAGGCAGACGCAGCAGTGGACTCAAAGGAAGGGTCAGTCACAACAGTGGCTAGGAAACGCGTGACAGTAGGACTGGCAGCACGTAGGGAGTCAGACGCCGGGTCAGCAAGAGCAAGAAGAGAGGACTCTGGAGGAGACGGCAAAGGGACACGCTGTGGCGCAGTGGAAGGACGCAGTGTCATCTGATGCGTATCCGGGACTGCAGGAGGACACGGACGTGGAACACGACGACTAGTGCGAGCAGTGCGAACAGGCGACGCAGGACACGACTCAGGCTCACGACGCTCAGCAAGACCTCCAGTAGGACCAGAGTAGGGAGAAGGAGCAGGCAGAGGGGAGACCAGCTGTAACTGTGACTCGGACTGGACAGGCGGAGGACAGTCTAAGGAAGGAGCAGGACTAGGAGAAGGCGGAAGACCAAGAACCTGCTCAAGGAGCGGAACGAAGTACGGCCGCGGCCGCGCAGCACCTCCAGAACCAGCAGGGACAACACCAGTACCCCCAGCGTCAGCTCCAACTCCAGCAGCACCACCAGCTCCAGTACCTCCAGCAGCTCCAGCTCCAGCAGGACCACCAGCAGACACAGCCGCTCCGGCTCCAGTACCTCCAGTAGCACCCACTCCAGCAGCACCACCAGCTCAAGCTCCACCAGTAGCTCCAGCACCAGGAGCACCACCAGGCCCATCAGCTCCAGTACCTCCAGTACGAGCACCTCCGGGATCTGTGGCTCCAGCATTCCCAGCAGAAGCAGAAACTCCAGTACCGGCTCCAGCAGCACCTCCAGCTCCAGAACCTCCAGCAGCAGCAGAACCCTCAGCTCCAGCAGCACGGCTCCAGCGGCGAGCAAACCACTCGCGCAGCTCCTGTGGAGAGGGAAGCTCCCGCCGGGACAAAGCACCCGAAGAACCGCCAGGTCCAGCACCGACAGGCTCCACACCCCCACTCCCAGCAGCCCCAGGCTCAGTACCCCCAGAAGCAGCACCTCCAGGCCCTGCACGCCCCTCGACGCAGGGAACGCAGGTAGGGGCAGGCCCCGGGGGAAGGGGAGGGAGGGACCGGGGGAGACCAGAGACAAGGACACGGGAGGCCATGCCTCGGAGACGAGGCAAGGAGGGGTGACCAAGGCGGTGGTGCCAGAGGAGGGTCTGGTGGGACAGGAGGCGACACGAGCAGGGGGCAGACTCAGGACCTGACCGGGACGCTGCAGCAAACACCTGACTCGACGCAGCTACCTGACCAGACGCAGCACCCGGGGCCGACTCTGTGGTCAGTGTGTACAGGCTCGACCCCGGTCGACGGGTAAACATGGCCAAGTGGCGGCCCGTCTGAGCACACGTGCAGTGGGTCACTCGCTGACTCGCAGGAGTGAACTGGTCAACCCCGGCATCCTGAAGGTCAGCACCACTCACCAAGTTCGTGGAGAACGAGGGAAGGTAGAGACCAGAGAGGGAGCCGGACGGGGCAGCCGGACACGGGAGGACAGTGGAGTAGCGAGCAAGAACAGGACCCCCAGAGGGGTCTGCAAGGGAGACCGCAACCGGCCGACTGAGCGGCGTAAGGGTGGTGCGGTCTCGAAAGAAGGAGCGGGAAGCACCCGAGTCGAGGGTGAAGGTGTGCAAGACCTGCGCCGACGCGGTACTTGAGAGAGCAGACTCACCAGCACCTAGAGCAGCAGACTCACTAGCACCTGGAGCAGCAGACTCACGAGCACCTAGAGCAGCAGCCTCAATACCAGGGTCAGGCGGAACACACACGTAACAGTCACCCTCAGCACTAATAGACACAGCATACATGGCAGCAAGAATAGCATCAAAGTCAAGATCAAATATAGCTACCCCCGACCTGAGCAGATCTCCCCAACGAGGGATCTCAGTGGCGTCCGGGAACTGGGCACGCCAGGCGTCCGTCAGGCACCCGAGAAAGCGCTGGGTGGCGTGCAGGCCGCCACACTGCTCTCCAGGGCGGTCACCGTGCGCAGGACGTAAGTACAGGGACCAGCACCCCCAGACCCCTGGCGCCCCGCGTACCACTCACGAAGCTGCTGGGGCGAAGGGGTCTCACGAGAGCGCTGCTGCTGCTGGGGTCCCCGCTGCACAGCTCCGCCTCTGCCAGCGCCACCGCCGCCGCCTCCGCCTCCTCCACCCCTCCCGCCACCGCCATCGCCGCCTCCACCTCCACCGCCGCCACCGAAGCCCCCACCTCTGCCACCACCCCCACCCCCACCCCCTCCTCCGCCTCCACCGCCACTACCGCCGCCCCCACCACCTCCTCCAGCTCCCTTGCCCCGCTTGCCCTTGCTGAAGCGGCGCCTCTCACTAGGAGCAGACGCAGCGCTGACCGACTCGGTGCCAACAAGGTCGACAGCAGCAGCAGAGGCAACAGAGGGCAAAAGAGGAACGGGGGAGCACCCCTCAAAGAAAGGGGTACGGGGGTCACCACGAGAGGCGCCTACAGCGGTGATACTAGTCTCTGCTGCAAGGAGGCGCTCCTCGAGGAGGTCGACAGTGAGGGTGGTAGGGCAAAGAGAGAGGAAGTGGTCCCTGACCGAGCGGAGAGTGTCAGGGAGTCGAGTGACTAGGTAGTAGAGGGTGATGTACATGGGGGGAGGGTTCCGGGCGCAGAACTCAGCAGGAAGCGCAGCGCGGTAGCGAGTGTCACTAGTCCGGAGGTGCGTAATGAGGTCAGTGACTGTGGCAAAAGCAGCGAGGTCAGGGAACAGGTACGGTAGCATGAGGCGACTAAGCGCAGCAGTGGCAGGGGAGGAGTAGCGTGCAACTACTGCATCGTACAGAGTCTTAGCACTCTTGTACTGACTAAAGTGCGCGCGCTCAGTAGACGGTAGGTGACTACGCACAGCAAGGCGGGCAGCAGCATCACGCGTGAGCCACTGCGAGCGAACGGTACTGTCAGCATCAGCAGCAAGGGCAGTAGAGGCATCGACGTAAGATGAAACAGGGAGAGACCATCCTTGCTATCGCACTGAAGGAAAAGCTGCAGATCATCTAGCCAGACATCAAAGTCAACCGCTCGACCCTCAGCATCAAAGGTGAGAAGACTAGGACTAGCCATGCTAGGAGCAGCAGCAGACTAGCAGCAGCAGCAGTGCAACTGAGCGAGGCAGGACAGTGCGACTCGGCAGGGCAATTAGCAAGGCAGTGCGGCTCGGCCGCGAGGCTCGGCCCGGCTAGGCTCTTACCAGGGGCGGAACGACAGGTCCGGGACTGGGTCGGGGCCGTGACAGGGCCGGGACAGGGTCGGGGCCGAGCAGGGTCCTGGATGGGGCAGAAACGGGGCCGGGACAGGGTCGGGGCCGGGGCAGGTCCGGGACAGGGTCGGGGCCGAGCAGGGTCCGGGACAGGGCAGCAACGGGGCCGGGACAGGGTCGGGGCCGGGGCAGGTCCAGGACGGGGTCGGGGCCGGGGCAGGTCCGGGACGGGGCCGAGGTAGGGCTGGGACAGGGTCGGGGCCGGGGCCAAGGCAGGTCCGGGACGGAGGCTCTTTAGGGGCGGCGTAGGGGCCGCGTAGGGGTGGCGGAGGGGCTACGTAGGGGCCGCGTCAGGGACGGGGTCGGGCCGGGCCGCGTAGGGGCGGCGTAGGGGCCGCGTCAGGGGCGGCGTAGGGGCCGCGTCAGGGGCCGCGTCAGGGGCCGCGTAGGGGCCGCGTCAGGGGCCGCGTAGGGGCCGCGTCAGGGGCCGCGTCAGGGGCCGCGTAGGGGCCGCGTCAGGGGCCGCGGAGAGGCCGCGTCAGGGACGGGGCTGGGTCGGGCCGCGGCAGGGGTGGCGTAGGGGCCGCGTAGGGGCCGCGTTAGGGGCCGCGTAAGGGCCGCGTCAGGGGCCGCGTAAGGGCCGCGTCAGGGGCCGCGTAGGGGCCGCGTCAGGGGCCGCGTAGGGGCCGCGTCAGGGGCCGCGTAAGGGCCGCGTCAGGGGCCGCGTAGGGGCCGCGTAGGGTCCGCGGCAGGGGCCGCGTAGGGGCCGCGTCAGGGGCCGTGTAGGGGCCGCGTCAGGGGCCGCGTAGGGGCCGCGTCAGGGGCCGCGTAGGGGCCGCGTCAGGGACGGGTAGGGGGGCGCGCGCTAGGGGCCACGTAAGGGCCGCGTAGTGGCCGGGTAGGGGCGCGCTAGGGGCCGTGTAGGGGCCGCGTAGGGGCGCGCTAGGCGACAGAGGGGCCATGTAGGGGCCGCGAAAAAAAAATTTAGGGCAGGGCGTCGGGCAGCTAAAAAATTATGGTGGGCCCTTAGGAAGGAACGGTCCCATGTGGGAACCCGCTCTATACCATGTGAGAATGAACAGCAGGAATGGATTGAACTAGGAAAGTGTGAGATACAAATATGAAAGCTGTACCCCTTAGTGTCTACCCCACTACAGCCTACATAGGCTAAGGAATATATATCTGACAGCCGCGACGGGCCTAGAAGGGGCCGCGAAGGGCCTAGAAGGGGCCACGACGGGCCGTGAAAGGGGCCGCGACGGGCATGGAAGGGGCCGCGACAGGCCTAGAAGGGGCCGCGACGGGCCTAGAAGGGGCCGCGACGGGCCGTGTAAGGGGCCGCGAAGGGCCTAGAAGGGGCCGCGACGGGCCGTGAAAGGGTCGCCACGGGCCGCAAGGGGGGCCGCTACGGGCCACGAAGGGGCCACTACGGGCGCAAAGGGGCCTCTACGGGCCGTGAGGGGGGGGCCGCTACGGGCCGCGAAGGGGCCGCGAAGGGCAGGCGCGACGCGCGCGTCGGGCAGGTAAGGAAAAAAAACTTCGTTTTAGTGGTGGGCCCTTAGGAAAAAACTAGCTCTATACCATGTGAGAATAATAGGAATGAATAATTTAACTAGAAAGCAGAAGGGTACAAGTAGAAAACACAAAAGTGTTGTACCCACTAAGGACTACCCCACTGCAGCCTAAACAGACTATAGTAGATATAAGTTTGACATGAAGTAGACACACTGTCTGTTTATTCACCAACGCCTTGGTAAGGACATTTGACTTTCTTTGAAAGGTTTGTCATGAGACGTTATTATCCATCAACCATCACATGTCAGTTGGTTTAGCAGAGTATTTTCGATCGCCAACATGACACATCCTTTCCTCCACCCATTGGTGGTTTTGAAACGTTTGACAAAACCTCGTACACTTTGAGTTGGTATACCTGATATGTTTTGTGTGGTGTATGCTTGGTTGTGGCCTTTTAGTAGTACTTCAAACAATATCCAGTCACACAACACGATCGATTTAATGATGCGAAATTATCCACAAGATCGTGCCTGGAGTCTTGGCGAGACATGGAGGCGAAGATTCTTTGTGCCGGAAACAACGTCGGCACCACGATGGATTACCGACGTCGGGTGTCGACTTTGGCAGATTTATCGTGGAACATCGCCATGATGGAATATCCCCTTTATCCACCAGCTTCAAAACTCTTTGGTCTTTGGTGTGAAGGAAAAAGACAGTGGAGTACCGACTGTGGTCGTCGACGAGGACGAGCATGTACCGATGCCTCTGACGGGAGCAGGTGGGATAGGGACCCCAGAGATCCATGTGAACAAGGTCAATGGGGGCGGTAGCGAAGGTGGGATAACTGTGATGGGGGGACTGTTTGAGCTTGCCATGAATGCATGATGGGCATGGGGGAGCTGTCAGAATATTATAGCTCATGCATATTGTGTAGGCTATAGTGGGGTAACCCATAAGGGGTACAACCCAATTAGGGTTAGTACTTGTACCCAATTCATTCATAGTTCATTCATTCCTTGTTTCTTATCATGGTATCGAGCAGGTTCCCTCGTGGGAACTGTTCCTAGGGCCCACCGTTTTTTTTTTTCCTGCCCGGAGCGCACTCAGCCCCTGCCCGAGTCGCGCTCCCCTCTCTCGCGCCGCCCTAGCGGCCCCTTCGCGCCGCCCTCGCGGCCCCTTCGAGCCGCCCTCGCGGCTCTGTCGCCCTACCCTAGCGACCCCGCGGCCCCACCCTCGCGGCGCCGGCCGCCTCCCTTCGCGGCCCCGATCCGCCGCCCTCGCGGCCCCCCCCCCCCCCTACTCCGCCGCCCTTCGCGGCCCCTACTCCGTCGCCCTCGCGGCCCCGATCCGCCGCCCTCGCGGCCCCGATCCGCCGCCCTCGCGGCCCCGCTCCGCCGCCCTCGCGGCCCCGATCCGCCGCCCTTCGCGGCCTCGATCCGCCGCCCTCGCGGCCCCTACTCCGCCGCCCTCGCGGCCCCGATCCGCCGCCCTCGCGGCCCCGATCCGCCGCCCTCGCGGCCCCTACTCAGCCGGCCTCGCGGCCCCTACTCCGCCGCCCTCGCGGCCCCGATCCGCCGCCCTCGCGGCCCCGATCCGCCGCCCTAGCGGCCCCGACCCCTGCTCCTACGGCCCCGGCGCCTGCTCCTTCGGCCCCCACGCCTACTCCTACGAGCAGCCCAGCCGCCGAGCCGCCCAGCAGCCGAGCCGCCCAGCAGCCGAGCCGCCCAGCCGCCGATACGCCCAGCAGCCGAGCCGCCCAGCAGCCGAGCCGCCCAGCCGCCGAGCCGCCCAGCAGCCGAGCCGCCCAGCAGCCGAGCAGCCGAGCCGCCCAGCAGCCGAGCCGCCCAGCCGTCGAGTCGCCGAGCCGCCCTGCAACCGAGCCGCCCGAGCCGCCCTGTCCGGTAAGAGCAGCGCCTCTCTCACAGCACTGCCCTCACCCTACTGTTTGCACTGCTAGTCTACTGCTGTCATGGCTACCTCTAGTGTCCTCGCTTTTGACGCTGAGGGTCGGGCCATTGACTTTGAAGTCTGGATAGATGACCTGCAGCTTTTCTTACAGTGCGATAGGGCAGACGGCCTCTCCCTCTTTGACCTCACTTCTGGTGCCTCTCCTGCCCCCGCTGCTGATGCTGACGCCACTGTTCGCTCACAGTGGGCCACGCGCGATGCTGCTGCACGTCTTGCTGTGCGTCGCCACCTACCTACCTCTGAGCGTGCGCACTTTAGCCAGTACAAGAGTGCTCAGACCTTGTACGACGCTGTAGTTGCACGCTACTCCTCCCCTGCCACTGCTGCACTGAGCCGCCTCATGCTACCGTACCTCTTCCCTGACCTTGCTGCCTTTCCCACAGTCGCTGACCTCATTACGCACCTCCGCACTAGTGACACTCGCTACCGCGCTGCGCTTCCTGCTGAGTTCTGCGCCAAGAACCCCCCCCCCATGTACATCACCCTCTACTACATAGTCACCTGTCTCCCTGACTCCCTTCGCGTAGTCAGGGACCACTTCCTCTCGGTTTGCCCCACCACTCTCACCGTTGACCTCCTCGAGAAGGCCCTCCTAGCAGCAGAAAAGAGCATAGTCGCTGTAGGAGCCTCTCGTGGTGACCCTCGCACCCCCATCTTTGAGGGGTGTTCCCCCTCCCCTCTTTTGCCCTCTGTTGCCTCTGTTGCTGCGGCCGACCTCGCTGGTTTGGAGTCGGTTGGGGCAGCGTCTACCCCTAGCGGGAAGTCCGAGCTGCAGAAGAGACACACGTGCACTGACCTGGGTGAACTGCGCAGCTACCTTGGCTTGCAGATCACTCGGGACAGAGCACGCCGCACCATTACCCTGACTCAGTCACACATGGTGCAGCAGGTCCTTCAGCGCTTCGGCTTCACGTACTCCTCGCCTCAGGCCACTCCTCTGCCTACTCGCCACTCGCTCTCAGCTCTGCCTTCGGATGAGTCCGTAGAGTCGAGTGGCCCGTACCCAGAGCTTGTTGGCTGCCTCATGTACCTGATGACCTGCACACGACCTGACCTTGCATACCCTCTTAGCATTCTTGCACGCTATGTTGCTCCTGGGAGACACAGACCGGAGCACATGGCTGCAGCGAAGAGGGTGTTGCGCTACTTGTGCAGTACGTCGGGCATGGGGCTTGTGCTTGGAGGGCAGAGTCCAGTGGTCCTTACTGGGCACGCAGACGCTTCTTGGGCTGACGACCAGGCTACGCAGCGGTCGTCACAGGGTTACACCTTCAGCCTTGGTTCCGGCTCTGTTTCGTGGCGGGCTACCCGCTCGTCTTCTGTTCTCGGCTCCAGTTGTGAGGCTGAGATCTACGCAGGAGCCATGGCTGCACAGGAGCTTCGCTGGCTCACCTACCTGCTGACTGACCTAGGAGAGCTGCCTCGTTCTCCTCCAGTGCTGTACGTAGACAACAAGGCCATGCTGGCCTTGTGTCGGGAGCAGCGACTGGAGCACAGAACGAAGCACATTGCTCTCCGCTACTTTCTTGCTCGTGAGCTGCAGCAGCGTGGTCAGCTGCGTCTTGCGTACGTGGCCTCTGAGGCCAACACTGCTGATATCTTCACCAAGGCGCTTGCGCCTTGTGACCATCAGCGCTTCTGTACTCAGCTGGGCCTTGTGCCTACCTTGCCTCACTTGCTCACCTCTTGACCTTGCTTGTGCTGTTACATATATTTATACCTGCTCTTGCTTGTCTAGCCTTTATATATATATGTACTCGTGCATGTGAACTGGCCTTGTGGCCTTGAACTTGTGCTCGGAATGTGTGGTGACTTTGTGATCCACCCTGAGCTTGCTTTGCTTTACTTTGCTTGACTGATCTTGTGACCCCTTGTTCTCCCCCACTTTGCCTATGGGGGTGTGTCAGAATATTATAGCTCATGCATATTGTGTAGGCTATAGTGGGGTAACCCATAAGGGGTACAACCCAATTAGGGTTAGTACTTGTACCCAATTCATTCATAGTTCATTCATTCCTTGTTTCTTATCAGGAGCAGGGGAGGAGAGGAAGGGAGGTAATGCGGGAGGAAGGTTGTTAAGGAGGCGAGAGGTGACGGTGGTGCGAAGTGCGGCGAAGTCGAGATGGCCGAGTCTGTGATGCAAAAGCACTGTAGGGTGGGAGAGAGTAGTAGAGGAGGAGGGGGATGGGGTGGGGGAAGAGGTGGGGGGGGAAGAGGAGGGGGATGGAGTAGGGGAGGAGGATACATGAGGGGGAGGGGGAGGGAGAGGGGGCGGGGGACCGGTGGAAGTACCAGCACAAGTGTTGACGTGACAGAAAGAGGGACGGGGTGTGCGGAGCGTGTAAAGGCGAGTGCGAGGGCAAAGTGGAATGCGCAGGAGGAAGCGACCAGAGGCAGTATAGTGAAGATCACAGTAGGAAGCAAAGCTAGGGTAAATAGCAGTAATACCAACGCCTTGGAGCTCACGGTGGGAGAGGAGGTTGTTGAGAAGGGTAGGGATGTGGAGACCTGTGACTTTACCAGATGGGAAGGCGATGCAAGGAAGGGTGGAGAGGTGAGTGTAGGGGATGGAAAAACTGGAGTCGGCACCTTGAACCTGGGTGGAAAGAGGAAGGGGGGTGAGGGTGCCAGCGTCTTTCATGGCCCACCATCAAGACCAAAGTCCAGGGTGGGGGAGGAAGGAGGGGGAGGGGACACGGAGTACTGGAAGGACGTCTCATTGATATTAAAGGGATACATGGAAGCGACAGATGGTGCAACAGCAACATGACCAAGGAAACTGCCTTGAGAGTCAGGGACACTTGGGGGGGGCAGAGGGGAGGGAACCCCAGGAGGGGGGAGCAAGGGAGGCATGAGCGGCCATGGCCGCTGTGCCGAAGGTCATCGGCTACTGCTGCCACTGCGGCTGAAGGTATTGCGGCGGCTGCTGCTGCTGCGGTGGCTGCTGCGGCTGGAGAAACCGAGGCTGCTGCGGCTGGAGAATCTGTCAGAAGACTTGCACTGTGAGATCCCGGATTGATCCTTGGAAGGGTTATAGACTCGTTGTCCTGGGGGGTTATGGGCGCACTGACCCGCTACTGAACAAGCCCTTTTATCCCAGTGGTCTAGTGGTTGGGATTCTGACATGGTATCAGAGCGGTCTCGGGTTTGAATCCCAGTGTATGCACGTGCAGGCCGTTGCCGCTGTGCCAAGTTCTGGACCTCTCAGTGTGGGGGGGTGTTAGAAGACTTGCACTGTGAGATCCCCGATTGATCCTTGGAAGGGTTACAGGCTCGTTGTCCTGGGGTGTTATGGGCGCACTGACGCGCTACTGAACAAGTCATTTTATCCCAGTGGTCTAGGGGTTGGGATTCTGATAGAAAATGTGGCTACTGATGCTGCGGGGAGTACTGCTGCTGCTCCTGGTGCTGCTGAAACTGTTGCAGCTGGGAAGGGGGGGAGGGGGTGAGCAGGCAGAGGTGAGCAGGGAGGAAGGAGGTGAGGGTATGAATGTCGATGAGGGAGGGGCGAGGGGTAACACTGTTTCAGCGAGGAGGGGTACCAGTGTTGACGTGATCAAACCAGGCGTCATTGAGCGCCTTGAAGCACGTGGCAGGGGGGTGGTTGGTCTGACCACAGCGCGTGCCGGCGTGGGGACCATGACGGCGGACATACGTGCAGAGCGGGAGGGCGCGACGGCGTGCAGGCCGTGGTGACAAGCGGCGCAAGCGGCGGCGGAGATGGCCGCAGCGGCGAATTGGGGGTCGCGGGGGCGGACGGGCCGCGGCGACGGGAAGCGCAGGCGACGGCGGAAAGGGGCCGCGGAGGCGGATTAGGGTTTGCGGTGGCGGACGGGCCGCGGCGACGAGCGACGCAGGCGGCGGCGAGGAACAGGAGGGCGCGATGGCGTGCAGGCCGGGGCGACAAGCTACGCAAGCGGCGGCAGAGATGGCCGCGGCGACGAATTGGGGATCGCGGGGGCGGACGGGCCGCGGCGACGAGAAGCGCAGACGACGGCGGAAAGGGGCCGCGGAGGCAAATTAGGGTTCGCGGCGGCGGACGGGCCGCGTCGACGAGCGGTGCAGGCGGTGGCAGAAAGGGCCGCGGCGAGGAACGGGAGGGCGCGACGACGTGCAGGCCGGGGCGACGAGCTGCGCAAGCGGCGGCGGAGATGGCCGCGGTGACGAATTGGGGGTTGCGGGGGCGGACGGGCCGCGGCGACAAGAAGCGCAGGCGACGGCAGAAAGGGGCAGCGGAGGCGAATTAGGGTTCGCGGCGGCGGACGGGCCGCGTCGACGGGCCGCGTCGACGAGCGGCGCAGGTGGCGGCGGAAAGGGCCGCGGCGAGGAACGGGAGGGCGCGACGGCGTGCAGGCCGGGGCGACGAGCTGCGCAAGCCGCGGCGGAGATGGCCGCGGCGATGAATTGGGGGTCGCGGGGGCGGACGGGCCGCGTCGACGAGCGGTGGAGGTGGTGGTGGAAAGGGGCCGCGGTGACGAGCGGCGCAGGCGGCGGCGGGAAGGGGCCGCGGAGATGATTTGGACGGCGTGGCTGCATGCAGGCCGCGGGGAAGGACAGCGCAGGCGGTGGCGAAAGGGCTGCCAGCAACGAATTGAAGGGCGCGGCAGCGTGCGGGCCGCGGCGATGAAAGGTGCAGGCGATGGCGGAAAGGGCCGTGGCGGCAGGTTTGCGGGCGGCAGCGGCAAGATAAGCCACGACGGCGAAGCGGAGGAAGGGTGGGCCCTATAGAGAAAATGGGAGTACCAATTGTATGGGGGGGAGAGAGTTTAGGTTAAGGAGGTAGGCTCTATACCATGTGAGAATAAGAAGGTAAGATGAACCATTAGTTTCATTAGAGAGTGAAGCAAGCATACATAGTTTGCAAGAAAAGGCTGGAAGGGAAAGGGAGGGAGGTGGAATTGGGGGAGTGGGCCAACCTATGGCCCAAGGGGTTGAAATAGGAACGTTACTTGCTCGAGGTATGGACTCGGATCCAACGTTGGCGGCAAACCTAGCGGAAGCTAAAGTTAGAATTTGTTGAGACAATTGTTCGCAACCTATGGTCCATTGGGTTAGGTTGACCACACTTGGGGAAGTGGGGCAACCTATGGCCCAATAGGTTGGGTTGGCCTCACTTTGGGAAGTGAGGTAACCTATGGCCCATTGGGTTGCATTTGGGGGCTCCACCACAATTGGGTTGGATTGGCACACCAAAGTGCAAGACTACACCCAAAGATGGGTGTAGTCCCAACCCAATGTCAAACTTATATGCTATAGTCTGTTTAGGCTGTAGTGGGGTAGACAATATAGGGTACAACACTTTTAGGCTTCATACTTGTACCCACCTGCTGCCTAGTTCATTCATTCCTTCGTTCACTATTCTAACATGGTATCAGAGCGGTCTCGGGTTCGAATCCCAGTGCGTGCACTTCGGGCATCCCAGTGAGGGAGGGTGTCAGAGGTCCACTGGTGATCCCCGATTGATCCTAGGGAAGGGTTACAGGCTCGTTGTCCTGGGGGGTTATGGGCGCACTGACCCGCTACTTAACAAGCCCTTCTATCCCAATGGTCTAGTGACTGGGATTCTGACATGGTATTCTGAGCAGGTTCCCTAGTGGGAACGTTTTTTTTTAGGGCCCACCACGATTTTTTTTCCTGCCCTGCCCGAAGCGCGCCTCGCGCCTGTTTCACCTGCGCCGTCGCGCGCCCTGTCTTAGAGGCCCGTCGCGGCCCTGCCTTAGAGGCCCGTCGCGGCCCTGCCTTAGAGGCCCGCCGCGGCCCTGCCTTAGAGGCCCGTCGCGGCCCTACCTTACAGGCCCGTCGCAGCCCTACCCTAGTGCCGCCCGTCGCGGCCCTGCCTTAGAGGCCGGTCGAGGCCCTACCTTTGAGGCCCGTCGCGGCCCTTCGCCGCCCGTCGCGGCCCTTAGCCGCCCGTCGCTGGCCCTTAGCCGCCCGTCGCGGACCTGTTTTCGCCGCCTGCTACGGCCCTGCCCTGCGGCCGCCCTGTCGCGGCCCTACCTTCGCCGCCGCCACTGGCCCGTCTCGGCCCGTCCCGACCCGTCGCCGGCCCGTCCCGGCTCGTTGCCACCCGTCGCCGGCCCGTCGTCGCCCGTCGCCGCCAGTCGCTGGCCCGTCGCTGGCTCGTTGCGGCCCTGCCTGTCGCCGCCCGTCGCTGGCCCGTCCCTGGCCTGTCGCAGCCCTGCCTTCGGAGCTCTCCGCGGCCCTGCCCTGCAGCCGCCCTGTCGCGGCCCTGCCTTCGCCGCCCGTTGCGGCCCTGCCCTGCAGCCGCCAGTTGCGGCCCTTCCCTGCTGCCGCCCCAGTCGCGGCCCTGCCTGCACCCGCCCCTGGTAAGCACCCGCGCCGCCCTGCTGCGCTGCGCCGCCAGGAGCTGAGCCGCGCCGCCCAGCCGAGCCGCGCAGTGCAGCCGAGCCGCGCCGCCCTACCGAGCCGCGCCGCCCAGCCGAGCCGCGTCGCCCTACCGAGCCGAGCCGCCCTGCTGCGCCGCACCGCCCTACTGAGCCGCACTGCCCTGCCTGCACTTCTCCTATTGCTACTGCTGCTTTTGCTGCCACTGCTGCTACTCTTGCTATGGCTAGCCCTACTGTCCTTACCTTTGATGATGAGGGGCGTGCGGTTAACTTTGATGTGTGGGTTGATGACCTGCAGCTCTTTCTTCAGTGTGACTCTAGGGACGGGGTATCCCTTTTCGATCACACGTCTGGTGTCTCTACTGCACCTACTGCCACTGCTGACAGTACGGTTCGCTCGCAGTGGACCACTCGTGACGCTGTGGCTCGCCTTGCTGTTCGTAGTCACCTGCCGTCTGCTGAGCACGCGCACTTTGGCCAGTACAAGACTGCTAAGTCTTTGTACGACGCTGTAGTAGCGCGCTACTCCTCCCCTTCCACTGCTGCCCTCAGCCGCCTCATGCTACCGTACCTGTTCCCTGACCTTGCCGCTTTTGCCACAGTCACTGACCTCATTACTCACCTCCGCACTAGTGACGCCCGCTACCGAGCTGCGCTTCCCACTGAGTTCTGTGCCAAGAACCCCCCCCCCCATGTACATCACCCTTTACTACCTAGTCACCCGCCTCCCTGACTCCCTTGCTTCAGTCAGGGACCACTTTCTCTCCGTCTGCCCCACCGAGCTTACTGTCGACCTGCTAGAGGAGCGCCTCACTGCGGCTGAGAAGAGTATCTTAGCTGTAGGTGCTTCTCGCGGCGACCGTCGCACCCCTTTCTTTGAAGGGTGTTCCCCTGTCCCCCTTCTCCCCTCTATTGCTTCTGCTGTTGCTGTCGACCTCGTTGGCACTGAGGAGGTCGGGGCTGCGTCTGCTCCCAGTGGGAGGAGCCGCAACAGCAAGGGCAAGGGGAGCAAGGGTGGTGGAGGGGACGGCGGGGGCGGCGTCAAAGGCGGTGGAGGAGGCGGAGGGGGTGGCGGTGCAGGTGGGGGTGGTTCTGGGAGTGGGGGCTTCAGTGGTGGCGGTGGAGGTGGTGGAGGCAGCAGCAGAGGTGGTGGAGGCAACGGCAGCGGTGGTGGGGGCTGGAAGAAACAGCCGGAGACTAAGGTGTCCCAGCAGATGGAGCAGATCACCATGCAGCTGGACCTGACTCCTAGTGTGTGGGAGGAGGGAGAGGAGGCAGCTGCAGAGGGTGGCGATGGAGAGAAGGTGCAGGAGGCACCTGCTGGTGGAGGAGATGATGTGGAGACTAGTGGTAGCACCAAGGAAGCTGCTGGATCTGAGGGAGGAGAACAGCAGCTGGGAAAAGCTAAGGTTCCTGCGCTACCATCAAGGAGGAAGCCGAAGGGTGTCGTTATGAGGGGATGGGAGACACCCGTCTCCAGGCCAGGACGTACCCGTATGGCGACTTTGAAGCTGACTGCAGGAGCTGATGTAGCAGAGCAGCAGCTTGGGAATGAGGAGGCATTGCTGATTCTACCGCATGGCTATGACCCGGATGAGGAGGATGAACCTGCCTACTGTTTTCTTGCCCCTGCACCAGAGGAACCAGCAAGCATGGAGGAGGCATTAGCTGGACCAGATAGGGAGAAGTGGCTGGTTTCTAGGGATGCTGAGTACCAAAGCCTGTTAGAGAATGGGACATGGGATCTGGTAGTGCTGCCTGAGGGGAAGAAAGCCGTACAGTGCAAGTGGGTGCTAAGGATCAAGACCGATGACAAGGGACAGGTCACCATCTACAAGAGTAGGCTGGTGGCTAAGGGGTTTATGCAGAAGGAGAAGCAGGACTTCAATGAGATCTTTGCTCCCACTGCCAAACCCCCTACCCTCCGTGTCTTGTTGGCAGATGCAGCCGTTAGTGGGAAATTCACCATTCAGATGGATATATCAACGGCATTCCTCAATGGGATTTTAGAGGAGGATGTGTACATGACGCAGCTGCCTGGGTATGAGGATGGTACGGGCAGGGTGTGCAAGCTGAAAAAGTCCATCTACGACTTGAAGCAGGCGCCACGCTGCTGGTACCAGAAGTTGGCAGCTGTTTTAGAGGAGATGGGATTCAGGACCAGCAGCTGTGATGAGAGCCTCTTTCTCAATGGGGAGGGGGAGAAGCTGGTGCTGTTTCTGGTCTACGTGGACGACATTCTTCTCTTCAGCAGCAGCATGAAGGAGATCCAGAAAGTGCAGCAGCAGCTGATGAAGAACTTCAAGTGCAAGACCCTTGGGGAGGTATAGTACTACCTCGGGATGCACGTGGAGAGGGATCTAGATCACAGGTGGTTGAAGCTGCACCAGGAGAAGTTCATCAAGGAGCTGGGGGAGAAGTATGGGATTGAGAATGAGCGCAAGGTTGCAACTCCCCTGCCAGCAGAATTCAAGCTTGTGAAGGCAGCAGAGGATGAAGAGGTTGAAGCCAAGGAGCAGCAGCAATTTCAGTCCTTCGTGGGCAGCCTCTTGTATGCAGCAGTCCACACGAGGCCCGACATCTCTTTCTCGGTTGGGCAGCTGGCTAGGGTGGTGCAGAATCCATCAGAGGAGCAGGTGGATGCAGCTGAGCGTGTGGTGAAGTACCTGAACTCTCACCCAAGCATTGGAGTTCAATACTCCGCATCTGCACAGGTGAAGCAGAAAGGGGTTGAGGTGCTGAAAGAGAAGGGGGAGCGGCTTGGAGAAGGCAAGCTGTTTCTCACTTGCTTTACCGATGCTACGTGAGCTTCTGAGAAGGACGATTCCTCATCCGTGGGAGGATACATCTGCGTAGTTGGGGGAGGACCTGTTAGTTGGAGGTCCAAGAAGCAGACGGAGACGGCACTCTCCTTTGTTGAATCAGAGTACATGGCAATGTTCCATGGGGTGAAGGAGGTGATTTGGCTGAAGAGGCTGTTAGAGGAGATTGGCCAGGAGCAGAAGGTTGCTACGCCATTCTTTTGTGATAGCAAGGGGGCTCTTGGGATGGCCAGGAACGCAGTGCTTCATGGTTTGAACAAGCACATGCGTATCAAGTGGCACTGGCTGCGTAAGGAGGTGAAGAGGGGGACCGTGAATCCAATCTATATCAAGACTCACCAGCAGCCAGCAGACTTCCTTACCAAGAGGCTTGCGGATGAGCCTCATTGGCGTTGTGTGCGCATGAGTGGAATGAGCATGAACTAGCATGGAATGATGTGGAATGCAGCCGGCAGGCTGAGGGGGAGTGTGTTGGGTGCAAATTCACATTGCACGACATCCTGCCGTCTGTTTGTACGAGTATGCGTGTGCGAATGCATTTGGGTGTGAATGGAATGTTCGTGTGTTTGTTTGTTTTCGCAATTTTCGCTTGATGCATTTGCAGGTACTCGCGCAATGTGCGCTTCGGCACAACATTGTACGCGCTATGAACAGTGCAAGCAGAAAGGACGAGCTCGCAAAGGAACCCAAGATGGAAGCTTTGCAGTTCGGTTGAATTGATTGCGCAGATTCAGTTCTATCCAACTCGAACTTGTACTGTTTGGTTGACTATAGTGTAGCAGGGCAGGCACTATAGGGGTACAATTTAGGTGAAGGTTGGATGTTGTTTGTCTGTATCTGCATGCTACAGGGCCAGGGGAAACCAGCGGAACCATCATTTGGCTGGTTGGGCAAAGACAAAACAGGTTCTGTTTTTAGGACCTGAACCTGGTTGTTGTTTTCCCAGGTTGGTAAAACAGAACCAGAGGTTGTTTACCAACCTACCACCTGCTGTTTTGTCCAGCCAGGTTGGTTCTGTTGCTTGGAATTATTTGGGATCATCCCTGGTTGTTCCCAGGTTGATTCCCAAGGTCCTTGCTAGCTAGAACTATATATTCCTTCTCTGTTTGTACCTGAATATATTCAAATTGATTCAAGCGAATTCCTTCCTTGCTGGAATTTCGTATCCACGCGGTTCGACGGCAGAATGCTACCGAGTCAACGCTAGTACGCTAGCACTCCAACGCTAGGCAAACGCTGTCCGAGCCGTAACTCTGCAATGGCAGAACTTTTCGCGAGGCAACTTGGCTCTTTTCAAAGCTCTTAGGATGAGCTTCGATATAGCGAGTTCTCAGCTTAATCCGATCGACGGTCTGCATGGCACGCTGCGCGACATTGAAGGTACTCTTGCTGTTTTAACTAAGTCCCTCTTGATCCCTCTCTCTACAAACTCGGACCCGAGGATAGGGGCTGGTCTTGTACCAAGCACCCAGGGACCCTTGGAGGTGACCCCGAGGAGAGTTTTTAAGTTGGATAACGTCTTAATAGCCTGAGTTTATTAGGCCCTTACACCAACAGAAAGCCGTACAGTGCAAGTGGGTGCTAAGGATCAAGACCGATGACAAGGGACAGGTCACCATCTACAAGAGTAGGCTGGTGGCTAAGGGGTTTATGCAGAAGGAGAAGCAGGACTTCAATGAGATCTTTGCTCCCACTGCCAAACCCCTTACCCTCCGTGTCTTGTTGGCAGATGCAGCCGTTAGTGGGAAATTCATCATTCAGATGGATATATCAACGGCATTCCTCAATGGGATTTTAGAGGAGGATGTGTACATGACGCAGCCGCCTGGGTATGAGGATGGTACGGGCAGGGTGTGCAAGCTGAAAAAGTCCATCTACGGCTTGAAGCAGGCGCCACGCTGTTGGTACCAGAAGTTGGCAGCTGTTTTAGAGGAGATGAGATTCAGGACCAGCAGCTGTGATGAGAGCTTCTTTCTCAAGGGGGAGGGGGAGAAGCTGGTGCTGTTTCTGGTCTACGTGGATGACATTCTTCTCTTGAGCAGCAGCATGAAGGAGATCTAGAAAGTGCAGCAGCTGCTGATGAAGAACTTCAAGAGCAAGACCCTTGGGGAGAAAGAGTACTACCTCGGGATGCACGTGGAGAAGGATCTGGATCACAGATGGTTGAAGCTGCACCAGGAGAAGTTCATCAAGGAGCTGGGGGAGAAGTATGGATTGAGAATGAGCGCAAGGTTGCAACTCCCCTGCCAGCAGAATTCAAGCTTGTGAAGGCAGCAGAGGATGAAGGGGTTGAAGCCGAGGAGCAGCAGCAATTTCAGTCCTTGGTGGGCAGCCTCCTGTATGCCGCGGTTCATACGAGGCCCGACATCTCTTTCTCGGTTGGGCAGCTGGCTAGGGTGGTGCAGAATCCATCAGAGGAGCAGGTGGATGCAGCTGAGCGTGTGGTGAAGTACCTGAACTCTCACCCAAGCATTGGAGTTCAATACTCCGCATCTGCACAGGTGAAGCAGAAAGGGGTTGAGGTGCTGAAAGAGAAGGGGGAGCGGCTTGGAGAAGGCAAGCTGTTTCTCACTTGCTTTACCGATGCTACGTTGGCTTCTGAGAAGGACGATTCCTCATCTGTGGGAAGATGCATCTGCGTAGTTGGGGGAGGACCTATTAGTTGGAGGTCCAAGAAGCAGACGGAGACGGCACTCTCCTCTGTTGAATCAGAGTACATGGCAATGTTTCATGGGGTGAAGGAGTTGATTTGGCTGAGAAGGCTGTTAGAGGAGATTGGCCAGGAGCAGAAGGTTGCTACGCCGCTGTTTTGTGATAGCAAGGGGGCTCTTGGGATGGCCAGGAACGCTGTGCTTCATGGGCTGAACAAGCACATGCGTATCAAGTGGCACTAGCTCCGTAAGGAGGTGAAGAGGGGGACGGTGAATCCGATCTACATCAAGACTCGCCAGCAGCCTGCGTCCTTCCTCACCAAGAGGCTTGCGGATGAGCCTCATTGGCGTTGTGTGCGCATGAGTGGAATGAGCATGAACTAGCATGGAATGTTGGGGATGCAGCCGGCAGGCTGAGGGGGAGTGTGTTGGGTGCAAATTCACATTGCACGACATCCTGCCGTCTGTTTGTACGAGTATTCGTGTGCGAATGCATTTGAGTGTGAATGGAATGTTCGTATATTTGTTTGTTTTTGCAATTTTTGCTTGATGCATTTGCAGGTACTCGCGCAATGTGCGCTTCGGCACAACATTGTACGCGCTATGAACAGTGCAAGCAGAAAGGACGAGCTCGCAAAGGAACCCAAGATGGAAGCTTTGAAGTTCGGTTTAATTGAGTGCGCAGATTCAGTTCTTTGAACTTGTAATTTTTTGTTTGGTTGACTATAGTGTAGCAGGGCAGGCACTATAGGGGTACAATTTAGGTGAAGGTTGGATGTTGTTTGTCTGTATCTGCATGCTACAGGGCCAGGGGAAACCAGCGGAACCAGCATTTGGCTGGTATGGCAAAGACAAAACAGGTTCTGTTTTTAGGACCTGAACCTGGTTGTTGTTTTTCCAGATTGGAAAAACAGAACCAGAGGTTGTTTACTATCCTACCAGCTACTGTTTTGTCCAGCCAGGTTGGTTCTGTTGCTTGGAATTATTTGGGATCATCCCTGGTTGTTCCCAGGTTGATTCCCAAGGTCCTTGCTAGCTAGAACTGTATATTCCTTCTCTGTTTGTACCTGAATATATTCAAATTGATTCAAGCGAATTCCTTCCTTGCTGGAATTTCATTTCTATATTAGATAGCAGGGGGAGTAAGGAGACGCCTCTGCAAAGGTTGGAGCAGAGCTGCATCCCCTGGATTATTGGGTGTTGGACACGGGCGCTGCTTGGACGATGACGCCGCGCAAGGAGCTGCTTGATAACGTACGAGCTGCACTGATCAATTAGGTATGCTCTGCCTCTGGACACGCGCTGAAGGTGGCTGGTGCGGGACGAGCTGCATTCAAGGGAGCGGATGGCAAGCCGGTAGTGCTGCACGACGTTCTCCTCGTTCCTCATCTCAAGGCCAACCTCATCTCCCTCCGTAAGCTTGCCAAGGCTGGGGTGAGCACTAGCACGGATGGGGCACGCACGTACAAGGGGCAGCTGGGAAATCAGGTGCTTTGAGATCTGCACGAGAGCAAGGATGTGTACAGATCTATGTGGCAGCTGCCGGCGTTGGCGTGGCACCGTGGGGGGCAGGATGGAGAGGGGTCTGCATCCCAGGGGGAGTGGAACGCCGTTGGAGGGGTTGGTGTGAAAGTGTCGGCCAGATCTGGGGAGACAGATTGGGCAATGGCACACCGACGCTTGAGGCATGTGGCAATGCCCTTGTTGAAGCAGCTAGAGAAGGATGGAGGCGTCAAGGGTTTGAAGCTGAAAAGACAGCCACCCGAAGACAACTGTGAAATCTGTTTGCTCTCAAAATTCACTCATTTCCCCTTTCATAGCGTGACTGGCAGGAGCAAGAAGCCTTTGGAGCTGGTTCACATGGACTTGGTAGGGCCGCTGCCGGTGCAAGGGCACAAGGGGGAGCGGTATTTCCTAACCATTGTGGATGATTGGAGCAGACTCATGCGGGCGTATCCGCTGAAGCAAAAGGACCACGCCGCCTCTACGATACAGTAAGATTGGCTGCCATTCTTGGAGAAGCAAGCAGAGTGTCTAGTGAAGCGGATTAGGACAGACCGGGGTGGTGAGTTCCTTGGAGCTGAGATGACGGCCTGGCTCAAGAAGCAGGGCATTCAGAGGGAGCTGACCACGGCCCACACCCCGCAGTCCAACGGTGTAGCAGAACGGGCGAACCGGACCATTCTGGAGACAGCTAGGGCGCTGCTCATAGAATCAGGGGTGGGCAATTCCATGTGGCCCCATGCTGTCCGGCACGCTACCGTGGCTAGGAACAGGGTGCTCAGTAAGGTTGGTGACGACTCGTGGGTGCCGCTGGAGAGGTGGCTTGGGAGGAAGCCGCCGGTGGACATCCTGAGGGTGTTCGGTTGCATGGCAGTCGCCCACGTCCCCAAGAAGTATCGAAGTAAGTTGGGGGCGAGTGCAATCTGGTGTGTGCATTTGGGGCTGGCTGCTGAGAGCAAGGGATGGCTGCTGTGGGAACCATCCAAGGGTGTGTTGTTTGACAGCAGGGATGTGAAGTTTGTTAAGGGCATGACGTATGGGGGCTGGAAGAAACAGTTGGAGACTAAGGTGTCCCAGCAGATGGAGCAGATCACCATGCAGCTGGACCTGACTCCTAGTGTGTGGGAGGAGGGAGAGGAGGCAGCTGCAGAGGGTGGTGATGGAGAGAAGGTGCAGGATGCACCTGCTGGTGGAGGAGATGATGTGGAGACTAGTGGTAGCACCAAGGAGGCTGCTGGATCTGACGGAGGAGAACAGCAGCAGGGAAAAACTAAGGTTCCTGCGCTACCATCAAGGAGGAAGCCGAAGGGTGTTGTTATGAGTGGATGGGAGACACCCGTCTCCAGGCCAGGACGTACCCGTATGGTCACTATGAAGCTGACTGCAGGAGCTGATGTAGCAGAGCAGCAGCTTGGGAATGAGGAGGCATTGCTGATTCTACCGCATGGCTATGACCCGGATGAGGAGGATGAACCTGCCTACTGTTTTCATGCCCCTGCACCAGAGGAACCAGCAAGCATGGAGGAGGCATTAGCTGGACCAGATAAGGAGAAGTGGTTGGTTTCTAGGGATGCTGAGTACCAAAGCTTGCTAGAGAATGGGACATGAGATCTGGTGGTGCTGCCTGAGGGGAAGAAAGCCGTACAGTGCAAGTGGGTGCTAAGGATCAAGACCGATGACAAGGGACAGGTCACCATCTACAAGAGTAGGCTGGTGGCTAAGGGGTTTATGCAGAAGGAGAAGCAGGACTTCAATGAGATCTTTGCTCCCACTGCCAAACCCCCTACCCTCCGTGTCTTGTTGGCAGATGCAGCCGTTAGTGGGAAATTCATCATTCAGATGGATATATGAACGGCATTCCTCAATGGGATTTTAGAGGAGGATGTGTACATGACGCAGCCGCCTGGGTATGAGGATGGTACGGGCAGGGTGTGCAAGCTGAAAAAGTCCATCTACGGCTTGAAGCAGGCGCCACGCTGCTGGTACCAGAAGATGGCAACTGTTTTAGAGGAGATGGGATTCGAGACCAGCAGCTGTGATGAGAGCCTCTTTCTCAATGGGGAGGGGGAGAAGCTGGTGCTGTTTCTGGTCTACGTGGACGACATTCTTCTCTTCAGCAGCAGCATGAAGGAGATCCAGAAAGTGCAGCAGCAGCTGATGAAGAACTTCAAGTGCAAGACCCTTGGGGAGGTAAAGTACTACCTCGGGATGCATGTGGAGAGGGATCTGGATCACAAGTGGTTGAAGCTGAACCAGGAGAAGTTCATCAAGGAGCTGGGGGAGAAGTATGGGATTGAGAATGAGCGCAAGGTTGCAACTCCCCTACCAGCAGAATTCAAGCTTGTGAAGGCAGCAGAGGATGAAGGGGTTGAAGCCGAGGAGCAGCAGCAATTTCAGTCCTTGGTGGGCAGCCTCTTGTATGCAGCGGTTCATACAAGGCCCGACATCTCTTTCTAGGTTGGGCAGCTGGCTAGGGTGGTGCAGAATCCATCAGAGGAGCAGATGGATGCAGCTGAACGTGTGGTGAAGTACCTGAACTCTCACCCAAGCATTGGAGTTCAATACTCCGCATCTGCACAGGTGAAGCAGAAAGGGGTTGAGGTGCTGAAAGATAAGGGGGAGCGGCTTGGAGAAGGCAAGCTGTTTCTCACTTGCTTTGTCGATGCTACGTGAGCTTCTGAGAAGGACGATTCCTCATCTGTGGGAGGATACATCTGCGTAGTTAGGGGAGGACCTGTTAGTTAGAGGTCCAAGAAGCAGACGGAGACGGCACTCTCCTCTGTTGAATCAGAGTACATGGCAATTTTCCAATGGGTGAAGGAGGTGATTTGGCTGAGGAGGCTGTTAGAGGAGATTGGCCAGGAGCAGAAGGTTGCTACGCCGCTGTTTTGTGATAGCAAGGGGGCTCTTGGGATGGCCAGGAACGTAGTGTTTCATGCGTTGAACAAGCACATATGTATCAAATGGCACTGGCTGTGTAAGGAGGTGAAGAGGGGGACGGTGAATCCGATCTACATCAAGACTCACCAGCAGCCAGCAGACTTCCTCACCAAGAGGCTTGCGGATGAGCCTCATTGGCGTTGTGTGCGCATTAGTGGAATGAGCATGAACTAGCATGGAATGATGTGGAATGCAGCCGGCAGGCTGAGGGGGAGTGTGTTGGGTGCAAATTCACACTGCACGACATCCTGCCGTCTGTTTGTACGAGTATGCGTGTGCGAATGCATTTGGGTATGAATGGAATGTTCGTGTGTTTGTTTGGTTTCGCAATTTTTGCTTGATGCATTTGCAGGTACTCGCGCAATGTGCGCTTCGGCACAACATTGTACGCGCTATGAACAGTGCAAGCAGAAAGGACGAGCTCGCAAAGGAACTCAAGATGGAAGCTTTGCAGTTCGTTTTAATTGAGTGCGCAGATTCAGTTCTATCCAACTCGAAATTGTACTGTTTTGTTTGGTGGACTATAGTGTAGCAGGGCAGGCACTATAGGGGTACAATTTAGGTGAAGGTTGGATGTTGTTTGTCTGTATCTGCGTGCTACAGGGCCAGGGGAAACCAGCGGAACCTGCATTTGGCTGGTTGGGGAAAGACAAAACAGGTTCTGCTTTTAGGACCTGAACCTGGTTGTTGTTTTCCCAGGGTGGAAAGACAGAACCAGAGGTTGTTTACCAACCTACCACCTGCTGTTTTGTCCAGCCAGGTTGGTTCTGTTGCTTGGAATTATTTGGGATCATCCCTGGTTGTTCCCAGGTTGATTACCAAGGTCCTTGCTAGCTAGAACTATATATTCCTTCTCTGTTTGTACCTGAATATAGTCAAATTGAATCAAGCGAATTTCTTCATTGCTGGAATTTCGTATCTACGCGGTGCGACGGCGGAACGCTACCCAGTCAACGCTAGTACGCTAGTACTACGACGCTAGACTAACGCTGTCCGAGATATAACTCTGCAATGGCAGAACTTTTCGCGAGGCAACTTGGCTCTTTTGAAAGTTCTTAGAGTAGACTTTGATATAGCAAGATTTCAGCTTAAAACAAGCCAAGTTGCTTTGCGAAAAACTCTGCCATTGCAGAGTTATGAATTGGACAGCGTTGGCCTAGCGTCGTAGTGCTAGCGTACTAGCGTTGACTCGGTACCATTCTGCCGTCGCACCGCGTAGAAATGAAATTCCAGCGAAGAAGGAATTCACTTGAATCAATTTGAAATATCCAGGTACAAACAGAAAACTAATATATAGTTCTAGCTAGCAAGGACCTTGGGAATCAAGCTGGGAATAACCAGGGATGATCCCAAATAATTCCAAGCAAGAGAACCAACCTGGCTGGACAAAACAGCAGGTAGTAGGTTGGTAAACTGTTGGGTGCAAATTCACATTGCACGACATCCTGCCGTCTGTTTGTACGAGTATGCGTGTGCGACTGCATTTGGGTGTGAATGGAATGTTCGTGTTTTTGTTTGCTTTCGCAACTTTCGCTTGATGCATTTGCAGGTACTCGCGCAATGTACGCTTGGGCACAACATTGTACGCGCTCTGAATAGTGCAACCAGAAATGACGAGCTCGCAAAGGAACCCAAGATGGAAGCTTTGTAGTTCGGTTGAATTGATTGCGCAGATTCAGTTCTTTCCAACTCGAAATTGTACTGTTTTGTTTGGTTGACTATAGTGTAGCAGGGCAGGCACTATAGGGGTACAATTTAGGTGAAGGTTGGATGTTGTTTGTCTGTATCTGCATGCTACAGGGCCAGGGGAAACCAGTGGAACCAGCATTTGGCTGCTTGGGCAAAGACAAAACAGGTTCTGTTTTTAGGACCTGAACCTGGTTGTTTTTTCCCAGTTGGAAAAACAGAACCAGAGGTTGTTTACCAACCTACTACCATGTTTTGTCCAGCCAGGTTGGTTCTGTTGCTTGGAATTATTTGGGATCATCCCTGGTTGTTCCCAGGTTGATTCCCAAGGTCCTTGCTAGCTAGAACTACATATTCCTTCTCTGTTTGTACCTGAATATATTCAAATTGACTCGAGCGAATTCCTTCCTTGCTGGAATTTCGTTTCTACGCGGTGCAACGGCGGAATGCTACTGAGACAATGCTACTACGCTAGCACTACGACGCTAGGCAAACGCTATCTATTTTGTAACTCTGCAATGGCAGAACTTTTCGCGAGGCAACTTGGCTCTTTTGAAAGCTCTTAGAGTGAGCTTCGATATAGCGAGTTCTCAGCTTAATCTGATCGACGGTCTGCACGGCACGCTGCGCGACGTTCAACGTACTCTTGCTGTTTTGACTAAGTCCCTCTTGATCCCTCTCTCTACAAACTCGGACCCGAGGATAGGGGCTGGTCTTGTACCAAGCACCCAGGGACCCTTGGAGGTGACCCCGAGGAGAGGTTTTAAGTTGGATAACGTCTTAATAGCCTGAGTTTATTAGGCCCTTACACAAATAAGCTGGTAGCTATGGCGGGAAATACCTCGGCGGGAGCTGGTGAATCTTCAGCCCAAGATCGTAGCGGCAGCCAGGATTCTGGTGTTTCGGCGCCAAGGGGAGCGCGAACAAACCAGGGCTCGCTGATCAAGGAGGTGCAGAAAAACTTCACCGTCGAGAAGTTCAATGGTGAGGGCTATGATGATTGGGCATGGAAAATGCAACTTTACTTCCGTTAGATTGGTTCGTTGAAACTAATGATTGGGGAGGAGCCTAGACCGAGTGACCCCGCGCTGCAGGAAGATTGGGACGAGCGTGCCTCGGCTGGCTACTACTTGATGTCGCAGAGTTTGGAGCTGAACCAGCGTCACCACGTCATGCACCTGCTGCCGGAGGTTGATTGCGGTCCGAAGGCGTGGACCGTGTTGAAGGAGCTGCACGCCCCGACCTCCGTTGTCGCAACGTTGATGCTGGAGAGGGAGCTGTCCGCGTTGCGCTTGAGCGAGGGAGAGCCGGTGCAACCTGTTTTGGACAAAATGCGCGACCTCTACGCGAAGTAGGCGACCGCGGGTATCACCTACCCGGAGCAGACCAAGTGCTTGAAGATGCTATCGCTGCTGCCGGAATCGTGGCTTCAATTCACGAGCGGATTGAGCCTGCCGCAGAACCAGAGCTTGTGGACACTCGAGTGGGTGCGGACGAAGATTCTGGAGGAGGACTTCTTTCGCCGCCAACTGAGGGGTGGAGACGACGGCAGCAGCGGCTACGGGATGCAAGGGAGCCGACGTGGCAGAGGACGTGGCTTCGGTGGTGCTGGACGCGGTGCAAAGAAGGACGACGACTCCAACGACCAACAAGGAGGTACCGGTTGGGGTCGCGGTGCGAAATCTGGACGTGGGGGCAAGTCGGGTGCTGGTGGCAAAATGAAAGGGAGTTGCTGGTATTGTGAGAAGAAGGGGCACCCCTGGTTTTTGTGCTATAAGAAACCCGATGGATGGAACCCCCAGAATCGTCACCAGGATGGCGGCACGCGGAGGAACCAGAAAAACGGCGCGAACATGGTCGCCGATTCGTCCGACAACAACCCGAAGAGCAACGGCGGTGCAGAGAAGAAGAAGGAGCGCACCGCAGGCTAGTTCTTCCATATTGGAGAGCAGGGGGAGCAAGGAGACGCCTCTGCCAAGGTTGGAGCAGAGCTGCATCCCCTGGACTATTGGGTGTTGGACACGGGCGCTGCTTGGACGATGACGCCGCGCAAGGAGCTGCTTGATGACGTACGAGCTGCACCGATCAATGAGGTGTGCTCTGCCTCTGGACACGCGCTGAAGGTGGCTGGTGTGGGACGAGCTGCATTCAAAGCAGCGGATGGCAAACCGGTGGTGCTGATCGACGTTCTCCTCGTTCCTGATCTCAAGGCCAACCTCATTTCCCTCCGTAAGCTTGCCAAGGCTGGGGTGAGCACTAGCACGGATCGGGCACGCACGTACAAGGGGCAGCTGGGAAATTGGCTGCTTTGGGATCTGCACGAGAGCAAGGATGTGTACAGATCCATGTGGCAGCTGCCGGCGTTGGCGTGGCACGGTGGGGGGCAGGCTGGAGAGGGGTCTGCATCCCAGGGGGAGTGCAACGCCGTTGGAGGGGTTGGTCTGAAGGTGTCGGCCAGATCTGGGGAGACAGATTGGGCAACGGCACACCGACGCTTGGGGCATGTGGCAATGCCCTTATTGAAGCAGCTAGAGAAGGATGGAGCAGTCAAGGGTTTGAAGCTGAACGGACAGCCACCCGATGACAACTGTGAAATCTGTTTGCTCTCAAAATTCACTCGTTTCCCTTTTCATAGCGTGACTGGCAGGAGCAAGAAGCCTTTGGAGCTGGTTCACATGGACCTGGTGGGGCCGCTGCCGGTGCAAGGGCACAATGGGGAGCACTATTTCTTAACCATTGTGGATGATTGGAGCAGACTCATGTGGGCGTATCCGCTGAAGCAAAAGGACCACGCCGCCCCTACGATAAAGGAAGATTGGCTGCCATTCGTGGAGAAGCAAGCGGAGTGTGTAGTGAAGCGGATTAGGACAGACCGGGGTGGTTACTTCCTTGGAGCTGAAACGACGGCCTGGCTCAAGAAGCAGGGCATTCAGAGGGAGCTGACCACGGCTTACTCTCCGCAGTCCAACGGTGTAGCAGAACGGGCGAACCGGACCATTCTGGAGACAGCTAGGGCGCTGCTCATAGAATCAGGGGTGGGCAATTCCATGTGGCCCCATGCTGTCCGGCACGCTACCGTGGCTAGGAACAGGGTGCTCACTAACGTTGGTAATGAATCGTGGGTGCCGCTGGAGAGGTGGCTTGGGAGGAAGCCGCCGGTGGACATGCTGAGGGTGTTTGGTTGCATGGCAGTCGCCCATGTCCCCAAGAAGTATCGAAGTAAGTTGGGGGCGAGTGCAATCTGGTGTGTGCATTTGGGGCTGGCTGCTGAGAGCAAGGGATGGCTGTTGTGGGAACCATCCAAGGGTGTGTTGTTTGACAGCAGGGATGTGAAGTTTGTTGAGGGCATGATGTATGGGGGATGGAAGAAACAGCCGGAGACCAAGGTATCCGAGCAGATGGAGCTGATCACCATGCAGCTGGACCTGACTCCTAGTGTGTGGGAGCAGGGGGAGGAGGCAGCTGCAGAAGGTGGTGATGGAGAGAAGGTGCAGGAGGCACCTGGTGGTGGAGGAGATGATGTGGAGACTAGTGATAGCACCAAGGAAGCTGCTGGATCTGAGGGAGGAGAACAGCAGTTGGGAAAAGCTAAGGTTCCTGCGCTACCATCAAGGAGGAAGCCGAAGGGTGTCGTTATGAGGGGATGGGAGACACCCGTCTCCAGGCCAGGACGTACCCGTATGGCCACTATGAAGCTGACTGCAGGAACTGATGTAGTAGAGCAGCAGCTTGGGAATGAGGAGGCATTGCTGATTCTACCGCATGGCTATGACCCGGATGAGGAGGATGAACCTGCCTACTGTTTTCTTGCCCCTGCACCAGAGGAACCAGCAAGCATGGAGGAGGCATTAGCAGGACCAGATAGGGAGAAGTGGCTGGTTTCTAGGGATGCTGAGTACCAAAGCTTGCTAGAGAATGGGACATGGGATCTGGTAGTGCTGCCTGAGGGGAAGAAAGCCGTACAGTGCAAGTGGGTGCTAAGGATCAAGACTGATGACAAGGGACAGGTCACCATCTACAAGAGTAGGCTGGTGGCTAAGGGGTTTATGCAGAAGGAGAAGCAGGACTTCAATGAGATCTTTGCTCCCACTGCCAAACCCCCTACCCTCCGTGTCTTGTTGGCAGATGCAGCCGTTAGTGGGAAATCCATCATTCAGATGGATATATCAACGGCATTCCTCAATGGGATTTTAGAGGAGGATGTGTACATGACACAGCCACCTGGGTATGAGGATGGTACGGGCAGGGTGTGCAAGCTGAAAAAGTCCATCTACGGCTTGAAGCAGGCGCCACGCTGCTGGTACCAGAAGTTGGCAGCTGTTTTAGAGGAGATGGGATTCAGGACCAGCAGCTGTGATGAGAGCCTCTTTCTCAAGGGGGAGGGGGAGAAGCTGGTGCTATTTCTGGTCTACGTGGATGACATTTTTCTCTTCAGCAGCAGCATGAAGGAGATCCAGAAAGTGCAGCAGCAGCTGATGAAGAACTTCAAGTGCAAGACCCTTAGGGAGGTAAGTACTACCTCGGGATGCACGTGGAGAGGGATCTGGATCACAGGTGGTTGAAGCTGCACCAGGAGAAGTTCATCAAGGAGCTGGGGGAGAAGTATGGGATTGAGAATGAGCGCAAGGTTGCAACTCCCCTGCCAGCAGAATTCAAGCTTGTAAAGGCAGCAGAGGATGAAGGGGTTGATGCCGAGGAGCAGCAGCAATTTCAGTCCTTGATGGGCAGCCTCTTGTATGCCGCGGTTCATACAAGGCCCGACATCTCTTTCTCGGTTGGGCAGCTGGTGTTGGGTGCAAATTCATATTGCACGACATCCTGCCATCTGTTTGTACGAGTTTGCGTGTGCGAATGCATTTGGGTGTGAATGGAATGTTCGTGTGTTTGTTTGCTTTCGCAATTTCCGCTTGATGCATTTGCAGGTACTCGCGCAATGTGCACTTCGGCACAACATTGTACGCGCTATGAACAGTGCAAGCAAAAAGGACGAGCTCGCAAAGGAACCCAAGATGGAAGCTTTGCAGTTCGGTTGAATTGATTGCGCAGATTCAGCTATATCCAACTCGAAATTGTACTGTTTTGTTTGGTTGACTATAGTGTAGCAGGGCAGGCACTATAGGGGTACAATTTAGGTGAAGGTTGGATGTTGTTTGTCTGTATCTGCATGCTACAGGGCCAGGGAAAACCAGCGGAACCAGCATTTGGCTGGTTGGGCAAAGACAAAACAGGTTCTGTTTTTAGGACCTGAACCTGGTTGTTGTTTTCCCAGGTTGGAAAAACAGAACCAGAGGTTGTTTACCAACCTACCACCTGCTGTTTTGTCCAGCCAGGTTGGTTCAGTTGCTTGGAATTATTTGGGATCATCCCTGGTTGTTCCCAGGTTGATTCCCAAGGTCCTTGGTAGCTAGAACTATATATTCTTTCTCTGTTTGTACCTGAATATATTTTCAAATTGATTCAAGCGAATTCCTTCCTTGCTGGAATTTCGTATCCACGCGGTTCGACGGCAGAATGCTACCGAGTCAACGCTAGTACGCTAGCACTACGACGCTAGACAAACGCTGTCCGAGTCGTAACTCTGCAATGGCAGAACTTTTCGCGAGGCAACTTGGCTCTTTTGAAAGCTCTTAGAGTGAGCTTCGATATAGCGAGTTCTCAGCTTAATCTGATCGACGGTCTGCTCGGCACGCTGCGCGACGTTCAAGGTACTCTTGCTGTTTTGACTAAGTCCCTCTTGATCCCTCTCTCTACAAACTCGGACCCGAGGATAGGGGCTGATCTTGTACCAAGCACCAAGGGACCCTTGGAGGTGACCCCGAGGAGAGGTTTTAAGTTGGATAACGTCTTAATAGCCTGAGTTTATCAGGCCCTTACACAAACAAGCTGGTATCAGAGCTGCGTTATAGTGATCCTCGTTATAGGTAGCTATGGCGGGAAATACCTCGGCGGGAGCTGGTGAATCTTCAGCCCAAGATCGTAGCGGCAGCCAGGATTCTGGTGTTTCGGCGCCAAGGGAGCGCGAACAAACTAGGGCTCGCTGATCAAGGAGGTGCTGAAGAACTTCACCGTCGAGAAGTTCAATGGTGAGGGCTATGATGATTGGGCCTGGAAAATGCAACTTTACTTCCGTCAGATCGGTTTGTTGAAACTAATGATTGGGGAGGAGCCTAGACCGAGTGACCCCGCGCTGCAGGAAGATTGGGATGAGCGCGCCTCGGCTGGCTACTACTTGATGTCGCAGAGTTTGGAGCTGAACCAGCGTCACCACGTCATGCACCTGCTGCCGGAGTTTGATTGCGGTCCAAAGGCGTGGACCGTGTTGAAGGAGCTGCACGCCCCAACCTCCGTTAACGCAACGTTGATGCTGGAGAGGGAGCTGTCCGCGTTGCGCTTGAGCGAGGGAGAGCCGGTGCAACCTGTTTTGGACAAAATGCGCGACCTCTACGCGAAGTTGGCGACCGCGGGAATCACCTACCCGGAGCAGACCAAGAGCTTGAAGATGCTTCCGCTGCTGCCGGAATCGTGGCTTCAATTCAAGAGCGGATTGAGCCTGCCGCAGAACCAGAGCTTGTGGACACTCGAGTGGGTGCGGACGAAGATTCTGGAGGAGGACTTCCGTCGCCGCGAACTGAGGGGTGGAGACGACGGCAGCAGCGGCTACGGGATGCAAGGGAGCCGACGTGGCAGAGGACGTGGCTTCGGTGGTGCTGGACGCGGTGCAAAGAAGGACGACGACTCCAACGACCAACAAGGAGGTACCGGTTGGGGTCGCGGTGCGAAATCTGGACATGGGGGCAAGTCGGATGCTGGTGGCAAAATGAAAGGGAGTTGCTGGTATTGTGAGAAGGAGGGGCACCCCTGGTTTTTTGTGCTATAAGAAACCCGATGGATGGACCCCCCAGAATCGTCACCAGGATGGCGGTGCGCGGAGGAACCAGAAAAACAGCGCGAACATGGTCGCCGATTCGTCCGACAACAACCCGAAGAGCAACGGCGGTGCAGAGAAGAAGAAGGAGCGCACCGCAGGCCAGTTCTTCCATATTGGAGAGCAGGGGGAGCAAGGAGACGCCTCTGCAAAGGTTGGAGCAGAGCTGTATCCCCTGGACTATTGGGTGTTGGACACGGGCGCTGCTTGGACAATGACGTACGAGCTGCACCGATCAATGAGGTGTGCTCTGCCTCTGGACACGCGCTGAAGGTGGCTGGTGCGGAACGAGCTTGGGTGAGAGTTCGCCCAATCTGTCTCCCCAGATCTGGCCGACACTTTCACACCAACCCCTCCAACGGCGTTGCACTCCCCCTGGGATGCAGACCCCTCTCCAGCCTGCCCCCAACCATGCCACGCCAAGGCCAGCAGCTGCCACATGGATCTGTACACATCCTTGCTCTCGTGCAAATCCCAAAGCATCCGATTTCCCAGCTGCCCTTTGTACGTGCGTGCCCCATCCGTGCTAGTGCTCACCCTAGCCTTGGCAAGCTTACGGAGGGAGATGAGGTTGGCCTAGAGATCAGGAATGAGGAACGTCGTGCAGCACCACCGGCTTGCCATCCGCTCCCTTGAATGCAGCTCGTCTCGCACCAGCCACCTTCAGCGCGTGTCCAAAGGCAGAGCACACCTCATTGATCGGTGCAGCTCGTACGCCATCAAGCAGCTCCTTGCGCGGCGTCATCGTCCAAGCAGCGCCCGTGTCCAACACCCAATAGTCCAGGGGATGCAGCTCTGGTCCAACCTTTGCAGAGGCGTCTCCTTGCTCCCCCTGCTCTCCAATATGGAAGAACTGGCCTGCGGTGCGCTCCTTCTTCTTCTCTGCACCGCCGTTGCTCTTCGGGTTGTTGTCGGACGAATCGGCGACCATGTTCGCGCTGTTTTTCTGGTTCCTCCGCGCGCCGCCATCGTGGTGACGATTCTGGGGGGTCCATCCATCGGGTTTCTTATAGCACAAAAACCAGGGGTGCCCCTCCTTCTCACAATACCAGCAACTCCCTTTCATTTTGCCACCAGCACCCGACTTGCCCCCACGTCCAGATTTCGCACCGCGACCCCAACCGGTACCTCCTTGTTGGTCGTTGGAGTCGTCGTCCTTCTTTGCACCGCGTCCAGCACCACCGAAGCCACGTCCTCTGCCACGTCGGCTCCCTTGCATCCCGTAGCCGCTGCTGCCGTCGTCTCCACCCCTCAGTTGGCGGCGACGGAAGTCCTCCTCCAGAATCTTCGTCCGCACCCACTCGAGCGTCCACTAGCTCTGGTTCTGCGGCAGGCTAAATCCGCTCGTGAATTGAAGCCACGATTCCGGCAGCAGCGATAGCATCTTCAAGCACTTGGTCTGCTCCGGGTAGGTGATTCCCGCGATCGCCAACTTTGCGTAGAGGTCGCGCATTTTGTCCAAAACAGGTTGCACCGGCTCTCCCTCGCTCAAGCGCAATGCGGACAGCTCCCTCTCCAGCATCAACGTTGCGACAACGGAGGTCGGGGCGTGCAGCTCCTTCAACACGGTCCACGCCTTCGGACCGCAATCAACCTCCGGCAGCAGGTGCATGACGTGGTGACGCTGGTTCAGCTCCAAACTCTGCGACATCAAGTAGTAGCCAGCCGAGGCGCGCTCGTCCCAATCTTCCTGCAGCGCGGGGTCACTCGCTCTAGGCTCCTCCCCAATCATTAGTTTCAACAAACCAATCTGACCGAAATAAAGTTGCATTTTCCAGGCCCAATCATCATAACCCTCACCATTGAACTTCTCGACGGTGAAGTTCTTCAGCACCTCCTTGATCAGCGAGCCCTGGTTTGTTCGCGCTCCCCTTGGCGCCGAAACACCAGAATCCTGGCTGCCGCTACGATCTTGGGCTGAAGATTCACCAGCTCCCGCCGAGGTGTTTCCCGCCATAGCTACCTATAACGAGGATCACTATAACGTAGCTCTGATACCAGCTTGTTAGTGTAAGGGCCTAATAAACTCAGGCTATTAAGACGTTATCCAACTTAAAACCTCTCCTCGGGGTCACCTCCAAGGGTCCCTGGGTGCTTGGTACAAGACCAGCCCCTATCCTCGGGTCCGAGTTTGTAGAGAGAGGGATCAAGAGGGCATTAGTCAAAACAGCAAGAGTACCTTGAACATTGCGCAGCGTGCCGTGCAGACCGTCGATCGGATTAAGCTGAGAAGTCGTTATATCGAAGCTCACTCTAAGAGCTTTCAAAAGAGCCAAGTTGCCTCGCGAAAAGTTCTGCCATTGCAGAGTTACGGCTTGGACAGCGTTTGCCTAGCATTGGAGTGCTAGCGTACTAGCGTTGACTCGGTAGCATTCTGCCGTCGAATCGCGTGGATACAAAATTTCAGCAAGGAAGGAATTCGCTTGAATCAATTTGAATATATTCAGGTACAAACAGAGAAGGAATATATAGTTCTATCTAGCAAGGACCTTGGGAATCAACCTGGGAACAACCCGGGATGATCCCAAATAATTCCAAGCAACAGAACCAACCTGGCTGGACAAAACAGCAGGTGGTAGGTTGGTAAATAACCTCTGGTTCTGTTTTTCCAACCTGGGAAAACAACAACCAGGTTCAGGTCCTAAAAACAGAACCTGTTTTGACTTTGCCCAACCAGCCAAATGATGGTTCCGCTGGTTTCCCCTGGCCCTGTAGCATGCAGATACAGACAAACAACATCCAACCTTCACCTAAATTGTACCCCTATAGTGCCTGCCCTGCTACACTATAGTCAACCAAACAAAACAGTACAAGTTCGAGTTGGATAGAACTGAATCTGCGCAATCAATTAAACCGAACTGCAAAGCTTCCATCTTGGGTTCCTTTGCGAGCTCGTCCTTTCTGCTTGCACTGTTCATAGCGCGTACAATGTTGTGCCGAAGCGCACATTGCGCGAGTACCTGCAAATGCATCAAGCGAAATTTGCGAAAACAAACATATACACGAACATTCCATTCACACCCAAATGCATTCGCACACGCATACTCGTACAAATAGACGGCAGGATGTCATGCAATATGAATTTGCACCCAACACACTCCCCCTCAGCCTGCCGGCTGCATCCCCAACATTCCATGCTAGTTCATGCTCATTCCACTCATGCGCACACAACGCCAATGAGGCTCATCCGCAAGCCTCTTGGTGAGGAAGTCTGCTGGCTGCTGGTGAGTCTTGATATAGATTGGATCCACGGTCCCCCTCTTCACCTCCTTACGCAGCCAGTGCCACTTGATACGCATGTGCTTGTTCAACCCATGAAGCACTGCGTTCCTGGCCATCCCAAGAGCCCCCTTGCTATCACAAAACAGCGGCGTAGCAACCTTCTGCTCCTGGCCAATCTCCTCTAACAGCCTCCTCAGCCAAATCACCTCCTTCACCCCATGGAACATTGCCATGTACTCTGATTCAACAGAGGAGAGTGCCGTCTCCGTCTGCTTCTTGGACCTCCAACTAACAGGTCCTCCCCCAACTACGCAGATGTATCCTCCCACGGATGAGGAATCGTCCTTCTCAGAAGCCCAAGTAGCATCGGTAAAGCAAGTGAGAAACAGCTTGCCTTCTCCAAGCCGCTCCCCCTTCTCTTTCAGCACCTCAACCCCTTTCTGCTTCACCTGTGCAGATGCAGAGTGTTGAACTCCAATGCTTGGGTGAGAGTTCAGGTACTTCACCACACGCTCAGCTGCATCCACCTGCTCCTCTGATGGATTCTGCACCACCCTAGCCAGCTGCCCAACCGAGAAAAAGATGTCGGGCCTTGTATGAACCGCGGCATACAAGAGGCTGCCCACCAAGGACTGAAATTGCTGCTGCTCCTCAGCTTCAACCCCTTCATCCTCTGCTGCCTTCACAAGCTTGAATTCTGCTGGCAGGGGAGTTGCAACCTTGCGCTCATTCTCAATCCCATACTTCTCCCCCAGCTCCTTGATGAACTTCTCCTGGTGCAGCTTCAACCACCTGTGATCCAGATCCCTCTCCACGTGCATCCAGAGGTAGTACTTTACCTCCCCAAGGGTCTTGCACTTGAAGTTCTTCATCAGCTGCTGCTGCACTTTCTGGATCTCCTTCATGCTGCTGCTGAAGAGAAGAATGTCGTCCACGTAGACCAGAAACAGCACCAGCTTCTCCCCCTCCCCCTTGAGAAAGAGGCTCTCATCACAGCTGCTGGTCCTGAATCCCATCTCCTCTAAAACAGCTGCCAACTTCTGGTACCAGCAGCGTGGCGCCTGCTTCAAGCCGTAGATGGACTTTTTCAGCTTGCACACCCTGCCCGTACCATCCTCATACCCAGGCGGCTGCGTCATGTACACATCCTCCTCTAAAATCCCATTGAGGAATGCCGTTGATATATCCATCTGAATGATGAATTTCCCACTAACGGCTGCATCTGCCAACAAGACACGGAGGGTAGGGGGTTTGGCAGTGGGAGCAAAGATCTCATTGAAGTCCTGCTTCTCCTTCTGCATAAACCCCTTAGCCACCAGCCTACTCTTGTAGATGGTGGTGACCTGTCCCTTGTCATCGGTCTTGATCCTTAGCACCCACTTGCACTGTACGGCTTTCTTCCCCTCAGGCAGTACCACCAGATCCCATGTCCCATTCTCTAGCAAGCTTTGGTACTCAGCATCCCTAGAAACCAGCCACTTCTCCCTATCTGGTCCAGCTAATGCCTCCTCCATGCTTGCTGGTTCATCTGGTGCAGGGGCAAGAAAACAGTAGGCAGGTTCATCCTCCTCATCCGGGTCATAGCCATGCGGTAGAATCAGCAATGCCTCCTCATTCCCAAGCTGCTGCTCTGCTACATCAGCTCCTGCAGTCAGCTTCATAGTGGCCATACGGGTACGTCCTGGCCTGGAGATGGGTGTCTCCCATCCCCTCATAACGACACCCTTCGGCTTCCTCCTTGATGGTAGCGCAGGAACCTTAGCTTTTCCCTGCTGCTGTTCTCCTCCCTCAGATCCAGCAGCTTCCTTGGTACTACCACCAGTCTCCACATAATCTCTTTCACCAGCAGGTGCCTCCTGCACCTTCTCTCCATCACCACCCTCTGCAGCTGCCTCCTCTCCCTCCTCCCACACACTAGGAGTCAGGTCCAGCTGCATGGTGATCTGCTCCATCTGCTGGGACACCTTATTCTCCGGCTGTTTCTTCCATCCCCCATACATCATGCCCTCAACAAACTTCACATCCCTGCTGTCAAACAACACACAGCAGCCATCCCTTGCTGTCAGCAGCCAGCCCCAAATGCACACACCAGATTGCACTCGCCCCCAACTTACTTCGATACTTCTTGGGGACGTGGGCGACTGCCATGCAACCAAACACCCTCAGCATGTCCACCGGCGGCTTCCTCCCGAGCCACCTCTCCAGCAGCACCCACGATTCATTACCAACCTTAGTGAGCACCCTGTTCCTAGCCACGGTAGCGTGCCGGACAGCATGGGGCCACATGGAATTGCCCACCCCTGATTCTATGAGCAGCGCCCTAGCTGTCTCCAGAATGGTCCGGTTCGCCCGTTCTGCTACACCGTTGGACTGCGGAGAGTAAGCCGTGGTCAGCTCCCTCTGAATGCCCTGCTTCTTGAACCAGGCCGTCGTTTCAGCTCCAAGGAACTCACCACCCCGGTCTGTCCTAATCCGCTTCACTACACACTCCGCTTGCTTCTCCACGAATGGCAGCCAATCTTCCTTTATCGTAGAGGCGGCGTGGTCCTTTTGCTTCAGCGGATACGCCCACATGAGTCTGCTCCAATCATCCACAATGGTTAGGAAATACCGCTCCCCCTTGTGCCCTTGCACCGGCAGCGGCCCCATCAGGTCCATGTGAACCAGCTCCAAATGCTTGTTGCTCCTGCCAGTCACGCTATGAAAAGGGAAACGAGTGAATTTTGAGAGCAAACAGATTTCACAGTTGTCATCGGGTGGCTGTCCGTTCAGCTTCAAACCCTTGACTGCTCCATCCTTCTCTAGCTGCTTCAATAAGGGCATTGCCACATGCCCCAAGCGTCGGTGTGCCGTTGCCCAATCTGTCTCCCCAGATCTGGCCGACACCTTCACACCAACCCCTCCAATGGCGTTGCACTCCCCCTGGGATGCAGACCCCTCTCCAGCCTGCCCCCCACCGTGCCATGCCAACGCCGGCAGTTGCCACATGGATCTGTACACATCCTTGCTCTCGTGCAGATCCCAAAGCACCCGATTTCCCAGCTGCCCCTTGTACGTGCGTGCCCCATCCGTGCTAGTGCTCACCCCAGCCTTGGCAAGCTTACGGAGGGAGATGAGGTTGGCCTTGAGATCAGGAACAAGGAGAACGTCGTGCAGCACCACCGGCTTGCCATCCGCTCCCTTGAATGCAGCTCGTCCCGCACCAGCCACCTTCAGCGCGTGTCCAGAGGCAGAGCACACCTCATTGATCGGTGCAGCTCGTACGTCATCAAGCAGCTCCTTGCGCGGCGTCATCGTCCAAGCAGCGCCCGTGTCCAACACCCAATAGTCCAGGGGATGCAGCTCTGGTCCAACCTTTGCAGAGGCGTCTCCTTGCTCCCCCTGCTCTCCAATATGGAAGAACTGGCCTGCGGTGCGCTTCTTCTTCTTCTCTGCACCGCCGTTGCTCTTCGGGTTGTTGTCGGACGAATCGGCGACCATGTTCGCGCCGTTTTTCTGGTTCCTCCGCGCGCCGCCATCCTGGTGACGATTCTGGGGGGTCCATCCATCGGGTTTCTTATAGCACAAAAACCAGGGGTGCCCCTCTTTCTCACAATACCAGCAACTCCCTTTCATTTTGCCACCAGCACCCGACTTGCCCCCACGTCCAGATTTCGCACCGCGACCCCAACCGGTATCTCCTTGTTGGTCGTTGGAGTCGTCGTCCTTCTTTGCACCGCGTCCAGCACCACCGAACCCACGTCCTCTGCCACGTCGGCTCCCTTGCATCCCGTAGCCGCTGCTGCCGTCGTCTCCACCCCTCAGTTCGCGGGGACGGAAGTCCTCCTCCAGAATCTTCGTCCGCACCCACTCGAGCGTCCACAAGCTCTGGTTCTGCGGCAGGCTCAATCCGCTCATAAATTGAAGCCACGATTCTGGCAGCAGCGATAGCATCTTCAAGCTCTTGGTCTGCTCCGGGTAGGTGATTCCCGCGATCGCCAACTTCGCGTAGAGGTCGCGCATTTTATCCAAAACAGGTTGCACCGGCTCTCCTTCGCTCAAGCGCAACGCGGACAGCTCCCTCTCCAGCATCAATGTTGCGATAACGGAGATCGGGGCGTGCAGCTCCTTCAACACGGTCCACGCCTTCGGACCGCAATCAACTTCCGGCAGCAGGTGCATGACGTGGTGACGCTGGTTCAGCTCCAAACTCTGCGACATCAAGTAGTAGCCAGCCGAGGCGCGCTCGTCCCAATCTTCCTGCAGCGCGGGGTCACTCGCTCTAGGCTCCTCCCCAATCATTAGTTTCAACAAACCGATCTGACCGAAATAAAGTTGCATTTTCCAGGCCCAATCATCATAACCCTCACCATTGAACTTCGCGACGGTGAAGTTCTTCAGCACCTCCTTGATCAGCGAGCCCTGGTTTGTTCGCGCTCCCCTTGGCGCCGAAACACCAGAATCCTGGCTGCCGCTACGATCTTGGGCTGAAGATTCACCAGCTCCCGCCGAGGTGTTTCCCGCCATAGCTACCTATAACGAGGATCACTATAACGCAGCTCTGATACCAGCTTGTTAGTGTAAGGGCCTAATAAACTCAGGCTATTAAGACGTTATCCAACTTAAAAACTCTCCTCGGGGTCACCTCCAAGGGTCCCTGGGTGCTTGGTACAAGACCAGCCCCTATCCTCGGGTCCGAGTTTGTAGAGAGAGGGATCAAGAGGGCATTAGTCAAAACAGCAAGAGTACCTTGAACATTGCACAGCGTGCCGTGCAGACCGTCGATCGGATTAAGCTGAGAAATCGTTATATCAAAGCTCACTCTAAGAGCTTTCAAAAGAGCCAAGTTGCCTCGCGAAAAGTTCTGCCATTGCAGAGTTACGGCTTGGACAGCGTTTGCCTAGCGTTGGAGTGCTAGCGTACTAGCGTTGACTCGGTAGCATTCTGCCGTCGAATCGCGTGGATACAAAATTTCAGCAAGGAAGGAATTCGCTTGAATCAATTTGAATATATTCAGGTACAAACAGAGAGGTAATATATAGTTCTAGCTAGCAAAGACCTTGGGAATCAACCTGGGAACAACCATGGATGATCCCAAATAATTCCAAGCAACAGAACCAACCTGGCTGGACAAAAGAGCAGGTGGTAGGTTGGTAAACAACCTCTGGTTCTGTTTTTCCAACCTGGGAAAACAACAACCAGGTTCAGGTCCTAAAAACAGAACCTGTTTTGTCTTTGCCCAACCAGCCAAATGCTGGTTCCGCTGGTTTCCCCTGGCCCTGTAGCATGCAGATACAGACAAACAACATCCAACCTTCACCTAAATTGTACCCCTATAGTGCCTGCCCTGCTACACTATATTCAACCAAACAAAACAGTATAATTTCGAGTTGGATAGAACTGAATCTGCGCACTCAATTAAACCGAACTGCAAAGCTTCCATCTTGGGTTCCTTTGCGAGCTCGTCCTTTCTGCTTGCACTGTTCATAGCGCGTACAATGTTGTGCCGAAGCGCACATTGCACGAGTACCTGCAAATGCATCAAGCGAAAATTGCGAAAACAAACAGACAAACGAACATTCCATTCACACCCAAATGCATTCGCACACGCATACTCGTACAAACAGACGGCATGATGTCATGCAATGTGAATTTGCACCCAACATGTTCGTGTGTTTGTTTGTTTTCGCAATTTTCGCTTGATGTGTTAGAATCCTAGCGTGAGTTTGGCTTAGGAGCCATAGTTTAGGAGCCTTGGTAGTTGAGTTCGAGTTTAGGAAAAGTATCGAGAGGTTTGGAAGGAGAGGAATGGGGTTTCACTAGCAAGAGTTGGGATGCAAGTACAACACCCTAAATTGGGTTGTACTCATTACAGAGTACCCCACTGCAGGCTAGACAGCAAATACATTCTGACACACCCCCATAGCCAAAGTGGGGTGTAATCAGGACAATGAGCAAGCATAGAGCAAGAGTTCACAATAGGTAAGTAAGGCTAGAGCTAATCACAGAGGGCAAGTGAGGAGGAGGAGAGACTGTGGGGGAGAGAAGATGGGAGGCGACTGCTGACGCTGCAGACACATAGACGAGCTGCTGGCTCAGTGGCTACCGGAACAGCGCTCCGGACTACTGGGGTAACTGGCCCCGCGGCTAAAAGTAGCGGCAGACGAGCAACGGACCCACGGGCGACTGGCGACTACCGGAGATTGTAGCCTCCGGACTGCTGCTGCTGCTGACGACAAGACTGCTGCCTCCACTCGACCTCCCCAGCTGCCTAACGCCCTTCTCACACACCCCCTGCTCAAACCCTAGCCCTACACCCACAGCACCCCCTTAAACCCTAAACCCCAGACTCCCACACATCCACCCCCCTCAGCGAGAGCTGCAGCAGTGGGAGACGAAGGAGGAGGAGAAGGAGGGAACGGCACGCACAACCGACACCCCCACAACCATCACCCCCACACCCACCCCCCCACGGCTGCACCGGGTCCAGGAGCGGCTGCTGCAGGGGCCAGGGGCGGCTGCTGCTGGGGCGGCTGCTCCAGGGGCTGCTGCTGCTGGGGCGGCTGCTCCAGGGGCTGCTGCTGCTGAGGCGGCTGCTCCAGGGGCTGCTGCTGCTGGGGCGGCTGCTCCAGGGGCTGCTGCTGCTGGGGCGGCTGCTCCAGGGGCTGCTGCTGCTGGGGCGGCTGCTCCAGGGGCTGCTGCTGCTGGGGCGGCTGCTGCTGGGGCGGCTGCTCCAGGGGCTGCTGCTGCTGGGGCGGCTGCTCCAGGTGCTGCTGCTGCTGGGGCGGCTGCTCTAGGGGCTGCTGCTGCTGGGGCGGCCGCTGCAGTGGTGGCGGCTCCAGGGGTTGCTGCTGCTGGGGCGGCTGCTCCAGGGGCTGCTGCTGCTAGGGCGGCTGCTCCTGGGGCGGCTGCTGTTGCAAGGCAGGCCGCTCCAGGGGCGGCTGCTTCAGGGGCGGCGGCTCCAGGGGCGGCTGCTGCAGCGGAAAGTAGGAGGGAGGGGAGGGGAAGGGCGCGGCCCCCATTGTGCCCTGACGGGCGATGTGCTAGGGAGCCGCGCAGGTCCCCAAAAGTGCCTCGACTGGCAACAAGAGGGGACCGCGCGCAGGCCCCTAAGGCGCCGCGACGAGGCAACGAGAGGGGCCGGCTCGCGGGCCCCGAAAGTGCCGCGACGAGGCAACGGGAGGGACCTGCGTGCAGGCCCCCAAAACGCCTCGACGAGGCGACGGTCGGGGCCAGTGCGCGGGCCCCTAAGACGCCGCGACGAGGTAGGAACCCGCCGCGCGCCTCGGGGCGCACGGCGGGCAGAAAACCGCCACGCGTTCCGAGCGCGTGGCGGGAAGAAAAATGGGATGTCGCGCGCCACGGGGCGCGCGACACACAGTAGGGCAGCGGAATCGAGTGGGCCCACAGGCGAGGAACGTTAAGCTCTGATAACATGTTAGAATCCTAGCGTGAGTTTGGCTTAGGAGCCATAGTTTAGGAGCCTTGGTAGTTGAGTTCGAGTTTAGGAAAAGTATCGAGAGGTTTGGAAGGAGAGGAATGGGGTTTCACTAGCAAGAGTTGGGATGCAAGTACAACACCCTAAATTGGGCTGTACTCATTACAGAGTACCCCACTGCAGGCTAGACAGCAAATACATTCTGACATGATGCATTTGCAGGTACTCGCGCAATGTGCGCTTTGGCACAATCTTGTACGCGCTATGAACAGTGCAAGCAGAAAGGACGAGCTCGCAAAGGAACCCAAGATGGAAGCTTTGCAGTTCGGTTTAATTGAGTGCGCAGATTCAGTTCTATCCAACTCGAACTTGTACTGTTTTGTTTGGTCGACTATAGTGTAGCAGGGCAGGCACTATAGGGGTACAATTTAGGTGAAGGTTGGATGTTGTTTGTCTGTATCTGCATGCTACAGGGCCAGGGGAAACCAGCGGAACCATCATTTGGCTGGTTGGGCAAAGACAAAACAGGTTCTGTTTTTAGGACCTGAACCTGGTTGTTGTTTTCCCAGGTTGGAAAAACAGAACCAGAGGTTGTTTACCAACCTACCACCTGCTGTTTTGTCCAGCCAGGTTGGTTCTGTTGCTTGGAATTATTTGGGATTATCCCTGGTTGTTCCCAGGTTGATTCCCAAGGTCCTTGCTAGCTAGAACTATATATTCCTTCTCTGTTTGTACCTGAACATATTCAAATTGATTCAAGCGAATTCCTTTCTTGCTGGAATTTCGTATCCACGCGATTCGACGGCAGAATGCTACCGACTCAACGCTATTACGCTAGCACTCCAACGCTAGGCAAACGCTCTCCGAGCCGTAACTCTGCAATGGCAGAACTTTTCGCGAGGCAACTTGGCTCTTTTGAAAGCTCTTAGAGTGAGCTTCGATATAACGACTTCTCAGCTTAATCCGATCGACGGTCTGCACGGCACGCTGCGCATTGTTCAAGGTACTCTTGCTGTTTTGACTAAGTCCCTCTTGATCCCTCTCTCTACAAACTCGGACCCGAGGATAGGGGCTGGTCTTGTACCAAGCACCCAGGGACCCTTGGAGGTGACCCCGAGGAGAGGTTTTAAGTTGGATAACGTCTTAATAGCCTGAGTTTATTAGGCCCTTACAGCAACAGCCAGCGATGCATGGTTTGGTGAAACAGTGCGCGCAAAGTTGGCGAAGCCCCGTTAGCAGTAACGGGCGAACAACGGCTGCTGCTGTTTGAGAAAATTACTTACATTAGAACCCCATTTGAGTTTGTATATGTTGGGCTGAGAAAAGCCCTTAGGATCGTTTTCAAGACTAAAGTCTCAGAGTAGTGATGTATTAGCGGAAGCGTAATAGTTAACTGATTGAACCACCTTGCACTGGTATGTGAGAACAAGATGAGTTGATAATAGCAAAGAAATACAAAGCTTTATATGATTACAAAGGAATATGAAAGGTTTCACTAACTGTAACTGCTGTTGCGGTTCGATACAGCGACGACTCGGGTTACTGCTCAATAGTGAGTCAGTTATGTGTCCTTGCTGTCGCGCTGCTTTTCGGCGAGTCAAAGGTTGCTGACCTTTGACCTTCGCTCAACCTCTTGCTGTTGTCTTTCTGTCAACCACTTTGGTTGACCCGCTGTTGCTTTGCTTCAGTTCGCTTCGCTTTTGTTGTAGTGCTCGACACATCAGAAGCGCGAACTATATATTTCCAACACTTCCCTTCGCTTCTGGAGTGTCGTTGCCTTCGTTGCTGATGATGTGGCTTTGTCCAGTCAGCAGCATGCAGTACTCGAACTTCTGCTTTCCGAGTTTCTTGGTCAAGTAATCTGCTGCCATCTCGGACGTGGGGCAGTAGGATAGCTCAACTCTCCCTTTCTCGATCTTGTCCTTCACGAAGAAATAGCGGAGGGCAATGTGCTTCGTTGGGTTCGCGAACCCGCTCTTGTTCGCTATGCGAATTGTAGATTGGTTGTCGCAGAAGAGGGAAAAGCTGGGTAACTCGGCCAGCTTTGCTCCTTCCAGTAGTTCGCGAAGATACAGTCCTTCCTTGGTGGCTGAGAACAGTGCTATGTATTCAGCTTCAGCAGAGGAGAGAGCAATTAGTTCTTGCTTGCTCGACTGCCACAAGATAGAACCGACGGGCTCGAGTCGATAGATGTAGCCAGTGCGCGATCGCCTGTTATCAGAATCGCCTGCGTGGTTAGCATCCACGTAGCCGATTAGCTTTGGAGCAGTGGTTCTGGTCTTATGGTAGGTTAGGCCGCTTGTTGGCGTGCTGACAAGGTAGTGTAAGGCGCGGTCGAGTTCGGCCATGTGCACTGCTTCGGGCCGCTTGAGGTGGGTAGCAAGCTGACTCGCTGAGTATGATAGATCCGGTCGGCAGGTGACGGCTGTGATGACCAGATAGCCCAGTTTTCGTTGGTAGTCGCGTAGGCCGGCAGGTCCAAGCAGGTTGGATTTTTCCTGGTGATTTCCCGCGGTGTAGCGGTAGGGCGTGGAAATGGAGGCTGGCGTCAGTCCGAAGCGTTTTGCGATGGTGTCGGCGTATTTTTTGGCGCTGAGGTAGATCGCGTTCTCTCCGTCTAGAATGTTGAGTCCAAGGTACTGGGTCATGGTAGAGGAAATCGTGACTGAGAGATCCTGTTGCAGCTCCCCTTCAAACCAGTTGGTGATGCCGTTGGTAGAGCCTATGTAGAGTAGGTCGTCTACATACACGATGAGCAGAATGTACTCGACTTCCTTTGTAAGTCTGTACATGCCCTGGTCGTGTGGTAGTTGCTGAAAGCTGATGCGGATTAATCGGGCGTATGGGTACTGCTGCCACAGCCGCGGAGCTTGCTTGATGCCGTACAAGGATTTCACCAGCTGACAGACTTGATCAGGGTCAGTGTCGGATCCGTGTGGTTGCTCGACGAAGATTTTGGCGTCGACGGGAGCGTAGAGAAATGCGTTAGCCACATCGATTTGGCGAAGCTTCTTCCGTTTCATGGCGGCTATCGCGAAGAGAATTCATAAAGACGTATGCCGGCTGACCGGCGCAAAGGTTTTGGTGAAGTCTCGTCCGTGTTCTTGGTCGAAGTCACACACGACCCATCGTGCCTTGAATTTATCAATTCACGCGGAAGACCCATTTTCCCGTGAGAATGGTTTTGTTGCATGCCACTCTGATGGGTACTATCTTCCAGGTGTTTCTGTCTTCCAGAGCCTTTAATTCCCTGTCCATGGCTTCAGGCCATTTTTCCATCTGTTCCTCCCCCAGAGCCTGCTGGACCGTGGCAGGCTCTTGCGGCACTAGTGCGCAATGGACTGCGGTGACGAGCCCAAGAATCTGCAGCCCACTCTGAGTGTAACGAGGGAGATTTGAGTCCTTGGGATAAACTGCTTCGTCTCCCGCTTCTGGATCAGGTAAGAAGTTGGGGCCTAAGAGTTCTGGAATGTTTGTGTTGACCGGCTGTCGTGTAACGTAACCGTTGTCGGCGAAGTCGTAGTAGACCTCGGCGTTGATGCTTTCTCGAGGACTCTCGTCGTCCATCGGAACAGGTACCGAGAAGTACGGAAGAGGTCCATCTTCCTCGGATGCTCCTTTCACGTATTGCTAGTGTTGGTATAAGGGCCTAATAACCCAGGCTATTAAGACGTTATCCAACTTAAAACCTCTCCTCGGGGTCACCTCCAAGGGTCCCTGGGTACTTGGTACAAGACCAGCCCCTATCCTCGGGTCCGAGTTTGTAGAGAGAGGGATCACGAGGGACTTAGTCAAAACAGCAAGAGTACTTTGAACGTCGCGCAGCGTGCCGTGCAGACCGTCGATCAGATTAAGCTGAGAACTTGCTATATCGAAGCTCACTCTAAGAGCTTTCAAAAGAGCCCAGTTGCCTCACGAAAAGTTCTGCCATTGAAGAGTTACGGCTTGGACAGCGTTTGCCTTGCGTTGGAGTGCTAGCGTACTAGCGTTGACTCGGTAGCATTCTGCCGTCGAATCGCGTGGATACAAAATTTCAGCAAGGAAGGAATTCGCTTGAATCAATTTGAATATATTCAGGTACAAACAGAGAAGGAATATATAGTTCTAGCTAGCAAAGACCTTGGGAATCAACCTGGGAACAACCCGGGATGATCCCAAATAATTCCAAGCAACAGAACCAACCTGGCTGGACAAAATAGCAGGTGGTAGGTTGGTAAATAACCTCTGGTTCTGTTTTTCCAACCTGGGAAAACAACAACCAGGTTCAGGTCCTAAAAACAGAACCTGTTTTGTCTTTGCCCAACCAGCCAAATGATGGTTCCGCTGGTTTCCCCTGGCCCTGTAGCATGCAGATACAGACAAACAACATCCAACCTTCACCTAAATTGTACCCCTATAGTGCCTGCCCTGCTACAGTATAGTCAACCAAACAAAACAGTACAATTTCGAGCTGGATATAACTGAATCTGCGCAATCAATTCAACCGAACTGCAAAGCTTCCATCTTTGGTTCCTTTGCGAGCTCGTCCTTTCTGCTTGCACTGTTCCTAGCGCGTACAATGTTGTGCCGAAGCGCACATTGCGCGAGTATCTGCAAATGCATCAAGCAAAAATTGCGAAAGCAAACAAACACACGAACATTCCATTCACACCCAAAAGCATTCGCACACGCATACTCGTACAAACAGACGGCAGGATGTCGTGCAATGTTACCGAGTCAACGCTAGTACGCTAGCACTACGATGCTAGGCCAATGCTGTCCAATTCGTAACTCTGCAATGGCGGAACTTTTCGCGAGGAAACTTGGCTCTTTTGAAAGCTCTTAGAGTGAGCTTCGACATAGCGAGTTCTCAGCTTAATCTGATCGAAAGTCTGCACGGCATGCTGCACGACGTTCAAGGTACTCTTGCTGTTTTGACTAAGTCCCTCTTGATCCCTCTCTCTACAAACTCGGACCCGAGGATAGGGGCTGGTCTTGTACCAAGCACCCAGGGACCCTTGGAGGTGACCCCGAGGAGAGGTTTTAAGTTGGATAACGTCTTAATAGCCTGAGTTTATTAGGCCCTTACACTAACATTCTGCTGGCAGGGGAATTGCAACCTTGCGCTCATTCTCAATCCCATACTTCTCCCCCAGCTCCTTGATGAACTTCTCCTGGTGCAGCTTCAACCACCTGTGATCCAGATCCCTCTCCACGTGCATCCCGAGGTAGTACTTTACCTCCCCAAGGGTCTTGCACTTGAAGTTCTTCATCAGCTGCTGCTGCACTTTCTGGATCTCCTTCATGCTGTTGCTGAAGAGAAGAATGTTGTCCACGTAGACCAGAAACAGCACCAACTTCTCCCCCTCCCCCTTGAGAAAGAGGCTCTCATCACAGCTGCTGGTCCTGAATCCCATCTCCTCTAAAACAGCTGCCAACTTCTGGTACCGGCAGCGTGGCGCCTGCATCAAGCCGTAGATGGACTTTTTCAGCTTGCACACCCTGCCCGTACCATCCTCATACCCAGGCGGCTGCGTCATGTACACATCCTCCTCTAAAATCCCATTGAGGAATGCCGTTGATATATCCATCTGAATGATGGATTTCCCACTAACGGCTGCATCTGCCGACAAGACACGGAGAGTAGGGGGTTTGGCAGTGGGATCAAAGATCCCATTGAAGTCCTACTTCTCCTTCTGCATAAACCCCTTAGCCACCAGCCTACTCTTGTGGATGGTGACCTGTCCCTTGTCATCGGTCTTGATCCTTAGCACCCACTTGCACTGTACGGCTTTCTTCCCCTCAGGCAGCACCACCAGATCCCATGTCCCATTCTCTAGCAAGCTTTGGTACTCAGCATCCCTAGAAACCAGCCACTTCTCCCTATCTGGTCCAGCTAATGCCTCCTCCATGCTTGCTGGTTCCTCTGGTGCAGGGGAGGGAAAACAGTAGGCAGGTTCATCCTCCTCATCCGGGTCATAGCCATGCGGTAGAATCAGCAACGCCTCCTCATTCCCAAGCTGCTGCTCTGCTACATCAGCTCCTGCAGTCAGCTTCATAGTGGCCATACGGGTACGTCCTGGCCTGGAGACGGGTGTCTCCCATCCCCTCATAACGACACCCTTCGGCTTCCTCCTTGATGGTAGCGCAGGAACCTTAGCTTTTCCCAGCTGCTGTTCTCCTCCCTCAGATCCAGCAGCTTCCTTGGTGCTACCACTAGTCTCCAATGATCTCCTTCATCAGCAGGTGCCTCCTGCACCTTCTCTCCATCACCACCCTCTGCAGCTGCCTCCTCTCCCTCCTCCGACACACTAGGAGTCAGGTCCAGCTGCATGGTGATCTGCTCCATCTGCTGGGACACCTTAGTCTCCGGCTGTTTCTTTCAGCCCCCATACATCATGCCCTCAACAAACTTCACATCCCTGCTATCAAACAACACACCCGTGGATGGTTCCCACAGCAGCCATCCCTTGCTTTCAGCAGCCAGCCCCAAATGCACACACCAGATTGCACTCGCCCCCAACTTACTTCGATACTTCTTGGGGACGTGGGCGACTGCCATGCAACCAAACACCCTCAGCATGTCCACCGGCGGCTTCCTCCCAAGCCACATCTCCAGCAGCACTCACGTTTCATTACCAACCTTAGTGAGCACCCTGTTCCTAGCCACGGTAGCGTGCCGGACAGCATGGGGCCACATGGAATTGCCCACCCCTGATTCTATGAGCAGCGCCCTAGCTGTCTCCAGAATGGTCCGGTTCGCCCGTTCTGGTACACCGTTGGACTGCAGGGTGTAAACCGTGGTCAGCTCCCTCTGAATGCCCTGCTTCTTGAGCCAGGCCGTCATCTCAGCTCCAAGGAACTCACCACCCCGGTCTGTCCTAATCCGCTTCACTACACACTCCGCTTGCTTCTTCACGAATGGCAGCCAATCTTCCTGTATCGTAGAGGCAGCCTGGTCCTTTTGCTTCAGCGGATATGCCCACATGAGTCTGGTCCAATCATCCACAATGGTTAGGAAATACCGCTCCCCCTTGTGCCCTTGCACCGGCAGCGGCCCCACCAGGTCCATGTGAACCAGCTCCAAAGGCTTCTTGCTCCTGCCAGTCACGCTATGAAAGGGGAAACGAGTGAATTTTGAGAGCAAACAGATTTCACAGTTGTCATCGGGTCGCTGTTGTTTCAGCTTCAAACCCTTGACGCCTCCATCCTTCTCTAGCTGCTTCAACAAGGGCATTGCCACATGCCTCAAGCGTCGGTGTGCCGTTGCCCAATCTGTCTCCCCAGATCTGGCCGACACTTTTGTTGGGTGCAAATTTACATTGCCGTCTGTTTGTACGAGTATGCGTGTGCGAATGCATTTGGGTGTGAATGGAATGTTCGTGTGTTTGTCTGTTTTTCGCAATTTTCGCTTGATCCATTTCCAGGTACTCGCGCAATGTTTGCTTCGGCACAACATTGTACGCACTATGAACAGTGCAAGCAGAAAGGACGAGCTCGCAAAGGAACCCAAGATGGAAGCTTTGCAGTTCGGTTTAATTGAGTGCGCAGATTCAGTTCTATCCAACTCGAACTTGTACTGTTTTGTTTGATTGACTATAGTGTAGCAGGGCAGGCACTATAGGGGTACAATTTAGGTGAAGGTTGGATGTTGTTTGTCTGTATCTGCATGCTACAGGGCCAGGGGAAACCAGCGGAACCAGCATTTGGCTGGTTGGGCAAAGACAAAACAGGTTCTGTTTTTAGGACCTGAACCTGGTTGTTGTTTTCCCAGGTTGGAAAAACAGAACCAGAGGTTGTTTACCAACCTACCACGTTCTGTTTTGTCCAGCCAGGTCTGTTCTGTTGCTTGGAATTATTTGGGATTATCCCTGGTTGTTTCCAGGTTGATTCCCAAGGTCCTTGCTAGCTAGAACTATATATTCCTTCTCTGTTTGTACCTGAATATATTCAAATTGATTCAAGCGAATTCCTTCCTTGCTGGAATTTCGTATTCACGCGATTCGACGGCAGAATGCTACCGAGTCAACGCTAGTACGCTAGCACTCCAAAGCTAGGCAAACGCTGTCCGAGCCGTAACTCTGCAATGGCAGAACTTTTCGTGAGGCAACTTGGCTCTTTTGAAAGCTCTTAGAGTGAGCTTTGATTTAACGACTTCTCATCTTAATCCGATCGACGGTCTGCACGGCACGCTGCGTAATGTTCAAGGTACTCTTGCTGTTTTGACTAAGTCCCTCTTGATCCCTCTCTCTACAAACTCGGACCCGAGGATAGAGGCTGGTATTGTACCAAGCACCCAGGGACCCTTCGAGGTGACCCCGAGGAGAGGTTTTAAGTTGGATAACGTCTTAATAGCCTGAGTTTATTAGGCCCTTACACCAACAAGCTGGTATCAGAGCTGCGTTATAGTGATCCTCGTTATAGGTAGCTATGGCGGGAAATACCTCGGCGGGAGCTGGTGAATCTTCAGCCCAAGATCGTAGCGGCAGCCAGGATTCTAGTGTTTCGGTGCCAAGGGGAGCGCGAACAAACCAGGGCTCGCTGATCAAGGAGGTGCTGAAGAACTTCACCGTCGAGAAGTTCAATGGTGAGGGCTATGATGATTGGGCCTGGAAAATGCAACTTTATTTCCGTCAAATCGGTTTGTTGAAACTAATGATTGGGGAGGAGCCTAGACCAAGTGACCCCACACTGCAGGAAGATTGGGACGAACGCGCCTCGGCTGGCTACTACTTGATGTCGCAGAGTTTCGAGCTGAACCAGCGTCACCACGTCATGCACCTGCTGCCGGAGGTTGATTGCGGTCCGAAGGCGTGGACCGTGTTGAAGGAGCTGCACGCCCCGACCTCCGTTGTCGCAACGTTGATGCTGGAGAGGGAGCTGTCCGCGTTGCGCTTGAGCGAGGGAGAGCCGGTGCAACCTGTTTTGGACAAAATGCGCGACCTCTACGCGAAGTTGGCGACCGCGGGAATCACCTACCCGGAGCAGACCAAGTGCTTGAAGATGCTATCGCTGCTGCCGGAATCGTGGCTTCAATTCACGAGCGGATTGAGCCTGCCGCAGAACCAGAGCTTGTGGACGCTCGAGTGGGTGCGGACGAAGATTCTGGAGGAGGACTTCCGTCGCCGCCAACTGAGGGGTGGAGACGACGGCAGCAGCGGCTACGGGATGCAAGGGAGCCGACATGGCAGAGGACGTGGCTTCGGTGGTGCTGGACGCGGTGCAAAGAAGGACGACGACTCCAACGACCAACAAGGATGTACCGGTTGGGGTCGCGGTGCGAAATCTGGATGTGGGGGCAAGTCGGGTGCTGGTGGCAAAATGAAAGTGAGTTGCTGGTATTGTGAGAAGGAGGGGCACCCCTGGTTTTTGTGCTATAAGAAACCCGATGGATGGACCCCCCAGAATCGTCACCGGGATGACGGCGCGCGGAGGAACCAGAAAAACGGCGCGAACATGGTCGCCGATTCGTCCGACAACAACCCGAAGAGCAACGGCGGTGCAGAGAAGAAGAAGGAGCGCACCGCAGGCCAGTTCTTCCATATTGGAGAGCAGGGGGAGCAAGGAGACGCCTCTGCAAAGGTTGGAGCAGAGCTGCATCCCCTGGACTATTGGGTGTTGGACACGGGCGCTGCTTGGACGATGACGCCGCGCAAGGAGCTGCTTGATGACGTACGAGCTGCACCGATCAATGAGGTGTGCTCTGCCTCTGGACACGCGCTGAAGGTGGCTGGTGCGGGACGAGCTGCATTCAAGGGAGCGGATGGCAAACCGGTGGTGCTGCACGACGTTCTCCTCGTTCCTGATCTCAAGGCCAACCTCATCTCCCTCCGTAACCTTGCCAAGGCTGGGGTGAGCACTAGCACGGATGGGGCACGCACGTACAAGGGGCAGCTGGGAAATCGGGTGCTTTGGGATCTGCACGAGAGCAAGGATCTGTACAGATCCATGTGGCAGCTGCCGGCGTTGGCGTGGCACGGTGGGGGGCAGGCTGGAGAGGGGTCTGCATCCCAGGGGGAGTGCAACGCCGTTGGAGGGGTTGGTGTGAAAGTGTCGGCCAGATCTGGGGAGACAGATTGGGCAACGGCACACCGACGCTTGGGGCATGTGGCAATGCCCTTGTTGAAGCAGCTAGAGAAAGATGGAGGCGTCAAGGGTTTGAAGTTGAACGGACAGCCACCTGATGACACCTGGTGGTGGAGGAGATGATGTTGAGACTAGTGATAGCACCAAGGAAGCTGCTGGATCTGAGGGAGGAGAACAGCAGCTGGGAAAATCTAAGGTTCCTGCGCTACCATCAAGGAGGAAGCCGAAGGGTGTCGTTATGAGGGGATGGGAGACACCCGTCTCCAGGCCAGGACGTACCCGTATGGCCACTATGAAGCTGACTGCAGGAGCTGATGTAGCAGAGCAGCAGCTTGGGAATGAGGAGGCATTGCCGATTCTACCGCATGGCTATGACCCGGATGAGGAGGATGAACCTGCCAACTGTTTTCTTGCCCGTGCACCAGATGAACCAGCAAGCATGGAGGAGGCATTAGCTGGACCAGATAGGGAGAAGTGGCTGGTTTCTAGGGATGCTGAGTACCAAAGCTTGCTAGAGAATGGGACATGGGATCTGGTGGTGCTGCCTGAGGGGAAGAAAGCCGTACAGTGCAAGTGGGTGCTAAGGATCAAGACCGGTGCCATACGATGAGTGCCTGGCACAGCTGGAGCACGAGGACGGGCAACACGACGAGCACGAACAGGTGTAGAAGCATGAGTCTCAGGCTCACGACGCTCAGTCAGGGACTCAATCACCTCAATGTGAGGAGCAGGAGCAGGTAGCGGGGAGCCAGGCAGTAGCTGTGGCTGAGACAGGTCAGTCGGTGGGAACAGTAACGGAGGAGTAGTACCAGCAACCAGGAACTCAGTATCAGCAGGTGGGAGACTGAGAACGTGACTAAGCGCAGACAGCTGCGGCTAAGTAGTCTCACCCCCAGAACCTCGAGCTCCATTAGGAACAGCACCCCCAGATCCAGTACCTCCTGCTCCACCACCAGGACTGCCCCAATGGACAGCCCACTCACGAAGCTGCTGCGGCAAGAGCGACTCCTGCCGACTAGCACCACCAGCTCCAGTACCTCCAGTAGCACCTCCAGCGTCAGCACCGCTAGTACCTCCAACTCCAGGAACAACAGCACTAGCACCTACAGGGCCAGCACCTCCAGTACATCCAGCTCCATCACGTCCAGCTCCGCCACCGGGGCTGCCCCACCGGACAGCCCACTCGCGAAGCCGCTCCAGCGAGAGAGGCTCCTGTCGACGTGAAACAGTACCACCCGTAACAGCACTCACAGAACCAGTACCTCCATTACCTCCAGTAGCACCAGTGCCTCCAGCACCAGTACCTCCAGCACGGCCAACTACAGGAACACCAGCACTAGCACCTCCAGGTCCAGTACCTTCAGGATCTCCAGCTCCAGTACGTCCAGCACTGCCACCAGGGCTGCCCCAACGGACAGCCCACTCGCGAAGTCGCTCCGGCGAGAGAGTCTCCTGCCGACGTGCACCAGCGCCACCAGCACCAGCACCACCAGCACCTCCACCCGTAGTACCTCCAGCAGCAGCACCTCCAGCACCCGTAGGATTCGCAGCACCACCAGAGCCAGCACCCCCAGTGTCACCACCTCCAGCAGCACCAGAGTCCACAGCGACGGGCCGCAGAGGCGGTGAAGACGGTCGAGGCGGAAAACTAGGAGGGACCGCCAAGCACGCGGAATGTCGAGGGACCACAATATCGACAGTGTTAAAGTTAGGTTTGTGGCAGCCATGGCTAGTGAGTGAAGTAGCGAGAGGAAAAAGTTACACTAGAGAAAGTGTCGAGAGACATTTGAAAGATAGGGTTGGGAAACCCCAACTGAACCTAAGGCGTGTTAAATGCAGAGACAAACTGCAAAGTGAACCTAAGATGAACCAGAAATGAAACCAAGTCTAAAAGTGGCCGAAAAACAATAAAAGGCCAAAATGAAATGCAGAGCGAACACTAGCCTACTCCAACACACCCCCAGGCTAGGTGAAGCTCTTGAACAGAAAACCTAGCGAACCGGAACACCCCCAGAAGTGGCGAGACGAGTGAGACCAAGCGCACGGACGTAGAAACGGTGCGGCGCACGAAGGAGGGCCTTGGTGGAAATGTCAGCAAGGTTGGCGTCGGCGGCCACCTTGCAAAGGCATAGGAAACTAGACTGCACCAGCTCGCGCACAAAGAAGTAGCGGACCTCTATGTGTTTGCTACGGGCGTGATAGACAGGATCTTCTGTGAGATGAATCATGCTCGCACTGTCACAGGAAAGTGTCACAGACTGTTGAGAGTGACCAAGCTCAGCAAGGAGAAATGAGAGCCAGCGCATCTCCTGAGCTGCCAATGCGCATGCGTACAACTCAGCCTCACAGGTGGAAAGACAGACAGAGGATGAGCGAGTGGAGCGCCAACTGATGAGACCACTACCAAGAGCAAAACCATAACCCTGAGAGGAGCGGCGATCAGTGCGAGAATCAGCGTAGGAGGAATCACTGTAACCGGAAAGAACGGGGGGAAAAGAGCCACCATCCCTTAACGAGGATTGACTATTACGGACCCAATCAGCACGGGGGACCCAGAGGCACGGAAAGGTAGGGGATGGGCGACACGTGAGCAAGCCGACAAAAAGATCAAGCATTATGCCAACCGACCAGAGACGGTGGGCTTCTTTCCACTAGCCGTAGAGACCTACGGCTGCCCATGTGCGGAGGTCCCAGTCTTCCTGAAGCTTCTTGCAGATACGGCGGCTCGGCGCCACTTCAACGCTGACTCCAAATCCTTCCATGCCGCCAAGTTTCTGCACCAGTTCGGGTAGAGATGGTCGGTGGCCCTTCAGAGGGCCCAATCCGTTGGTCTCCTACTCAAGTTGGGCAAGGCGGCAGTAGCAGAGAACCCGCCCTTAGGAGGTATAGGGCAGGAACTGAACCTCGGGGATTGCTTTGCGGTGATTGAGCCCACCTAGAGCTCTAGAGGATATAGTAGGTAGTTTTGTTGCTTTGCATACTTGTCTTGTGTTGTTCTATCCTGCATGTGTGTATCTTGCTGGCCTATCAATATACAGAACATTAGAAAGAGTGAGAGATAGAGAGAGAGAGAGAGAGAGAGAGAGACAAAGCGAGAGAGAGAGAGAGAGAGAGAGAGAGAGAGAGAGAGAGAGAGAGAGATGGTGTGCGCAGCATGATCGCGATGAATCTCCATACCGAGGTAGTGGCGAAGCTCGCCAAGATCCTTGCACAGGAGACGTGCCTGGAGGGCCTGCTTGACAGCAGCCAAATTGGCAGAATCCTCAGCAAGCAGCACCAAGTCGTCCACATAGGCAAGAATGTAAAGCCTGTGAGGGGAAGTGCGAATGAATAGACTGGGGTCGGAGGTAGAGGTGGAGAAACCAAGAGAGTGAAGAGTAGAGGAGAGCTTGGCATGCCACTCGCGGGGAGCCTGCTTGAGGCCATACACAGGGCGCTTCAGCTCCCAAACAGTGCCTAGAGGGAAGGGGCGAGGAAAACCGGCGGGGCACTCAAGGAAAATGCGCTCATGAAGCTCTCCCTGATGGAAAGCATTGGAAACATCCATAGAATGGATCTCCCAATCCCAGCGAGCACCTAGGTCAAGAAGGAGGCGAAGGGTGGGGAGACGAGCAGTGGGAGAGTAAGTGGCAAAGTAGTCAATGCCTTCACGCTGGGTAAAGCCTTTGGCGCAATAGCGGGCTTTGAAGAGAGGAGTGAGTGAGGCGAGAGGAAGATAGACGAGTGAAATGAGCGGAGTGTTGAAAATTGGACATTACGCGGGTCATGGAGCGAGTGAGGCGCGGAGAGGGTGGGGGAATAGGAACAGAAGGAAGGGAAGCATCATGAGATGGCGATGGGGAGGGCATGGGAGCTGAAGAGGAAGAGGCAGGGGGAGAGTTGCCAGAGGTGACGGCGGAAGGAGGGGCGGAAGGTGCAGGCGGGAGAAGAGGAGCAGGGGCGGGGGGAAGGGGAGGAGGGGAAGGAGTAGCAGAGGGAGCAGTGGAGAAACGCGGATCAAAGTCAGACCAATGGAGAGAAGGAGTAGGAGGGGTGGGCGGGGGAGTGAGGAATGGAGAGCGAGTCTTGTCAAAGATGACATCCTGGCTGCGAATGAGCTACTGAGAGGGGGGAGGATAGAAAAGGTAGCCGGGGCAATCGGAGTTGATGCCAATGAATGCACAGAGCTGCGTCTTAGGAGCGAGTTTCCCACCTTGACGTGCCCAATCAGCTGGATTGACGAGGACATGAGCGACACAACCCGACGCCCGAAGAGGGCGAGCAGAGGGCTGGCGGCCCGTCCAGAGCTGAAAGGGGGTAATGGTGGGGCGAAGGGGATGAAGGCAAAGATTGGAGAGAGAGTTGCGTGAACAAGAGCATAGCTCCAAAGAGAGTGGGGAGCAGAAGCATGGGTGAGGAGACATTGAGTGCGATTGCGACGCTCGGCAACACCATTCTGTTCAGGAGAGTGTGGGAGGGTCGAGGTTTGGCGAATGCCATGAGAGGAGCAGTAAGAGGAAAGAGAATGATTAATGAACTCGCCACCACCATCGGAGTGAAAACGCGCGACAAGACGCCCGAAGCGAAAGCGAGTCTGTTCAGCCTTGTTAACGGAAGTGAAGTGTTGGCCCCGCCCTCGCTTGGGCAACGCCGACGACTTGGTCGGATGTACGGGAGTAGCAGCCGACCATCCGCAGTGGGAGAGCTGCTCGACAGATTTTGTCGAGCTGCAGGGACCGCTGTGGTATTGTTGTCGACCAGGGAACTCGACAGCTACAACTGACTGGTCTGGGCGACGGATGGGCCGTTGAACAAGAGGGGCTGTTCGACCGGGAGGTCGACGGAGCAGTCCGTCGACCTGAGAAGTGAGCAGCGGTCGACGAGGAGAGCTCATCGACAACAGTTGACAGTTCTGGCCGACGGAAGGGGTCCGTCGACCAAAGGGGTAGCTCGATGGGAGGTGTGGTCGACCAGAGGCACTTGGGGTTGTCCAGGTCGACCGGGTAACCTGCTCGGCGAGTTCTGCGGAAGCACGCAAACGTCGTCGAGGTCGTGATGGCGAAGGCGACTTCGGGTTGGTATCCCGAAGTCGATGTGGCTCGTCAGGCGCAGACAACAGCCGATGGATGCACAACGGTGCAAGTCGGGCCAATTGTCTGCGCGCATCTACGAGCGTGCGCACTGCTGTCTTCTACGGGGCAACGCTGGACAGCCACTCTGCTGCAGTGTTGGCACACCGTCGACCTGCTGTGTTGGCAGGTCGCCTTTCTGCAGTGCTGGCGCGGCTCCTCTACGCAACGCTGGCAGGCGGTCGACCATGCTGTGCTGTCTGTCGACCAGACTAGCTGCAGAGTTGCTAGGTGCCTGATGTAGTCATTCTTGTGATTACTTGTGGAATTCTAACTTTGCTAGTGAAAAAAAAAACTCTTGCCAATTTCTCCCGTGATTGTACAAGCACTAAGGAACTAGGCAAAGCTACCATCACTCCTAGAAGTTCGTGCCAACCTCGTAGTCTAGCTCACCACCGTTGTAGAGTAATTCTCCTCAAGCCCAACGAATGATGAGGGAAGGGCGTCAGATTTGGCACGAAGGGGATAGACAGTGGCAAAGCGATAATGGTCACCAACGAGAAGGAGAAACTAATGATGACCTTGTCGGGAGGCAATTGGGGAGGGACCCCAAAGGTCCATATGCACGAGATCAAGAGGCTGGGGGGAGGCAGATGGGGAGGAAGGATGAGGAGACTGAGAGAGTTTGGCTTGAACACAAGGAGTGCATAGAGGGGCGGGAGAGGGAGGAAGGGGCGGGAGAGAGGAGGGAAGATCATGAAGCAGCTTCGAATTGACCATGCTGCGAAGGAGAGGGAATTTTGGGTGGCCGAGACGATGATGGAGAAGAAGGGTAGGTTGGGTGAGAGAGCGACAGTCGGAAGAGGAAATGGGTGGAACGGAAGTGGGGGAAGTGTGATGCGCAGACGAGGGGAGAGAAACACGGAGGGTATAGAGACGAGAGGTAGGGGAAAGGGTGAAACGAGCGAGGTGCTGGTTTTGGTAATGAAGATTACAGTAGAGTTCACCTGCGGGGAAACTCGCTCGCACACCAAGGCATTGGAGGGCGGAGAGGGAGATAAGGTTATGACGACAAGAGGGAACATAGAAGCCAGTGTCTGTGCCAGAGGGGGAGGCGGGACAGGGAAGAGAGGAGGTGCCGGTGCATGTCAGGGTCATGGTCTCCCCAGCTCCATGAATAAAGAGAGGGCGGGGAAAGGAACGAAGAACGCCGGCATCACGAAAAACAGAGTCATTAGCACCACTGTCGAGGACAAAGGCCAAGGTGCAAGGGAGAGAGAGAGAGCAGCAACCGTAGTGTAGGGATATGGAGAGACAACACTAGGAGCAGAAGGAAGAAATGGCACGGCAAAGCGAGGGTACATGAGAGGAGAAGCACCAAGAATGCTAGCATAAGAAGGCATGGTCACACTGAGAGCAGAGGGAAAAGCATCAGCACCAGGAATCGCGACGGAAAGCGATGGCGGGGCAGGGGGCTGGAGACGCAGGTGAGACTGTAGAAACGAGACAGAAGAGAGGTCCAGCGGCAAAAGGGAGAGATGGTCCAAGTGGGAGAGAGGGGAGCGGATGACGCATAGGGTAGGAGAAGGAGGGGTAAGGGATGAGGGACAGCAGTAGGAGGGAGAGGGCAGTAGCGGCGAGGAAGAGAGGGAGTCGTAAGAATGGGCGCCATAGGAGGGGAAGGAAACAGAAGCAGAGCAGCTGAGGGGAGAAATAAGAGGCGGAGGAATATGAGCGGAGTAGTCTTCTGCTGCGCCACTGAGGGGAGAAATAAGAGGCGGAGGAAAAGGGACGGAGTAGTCTGCTGCTAAGCAGCTGAGGGGAGAAATAAGAAGCGGAGGAATATGGGCGGAGTAGTCTGCTGCTGCGCCGCTGAGGGGAGAAATAAGAGGCAGAGGAATAGGGACGGAGTAGTCTGCTGCTGAGCAGCTGAGGGGAGAAATGAGAGGCAGAGGAATATGGGTGGAGTAGTCTGCTGCTGCGCCGCTGAGGGGAGAAATAAGAGGCGGAGGAATAGGGACGGAGTAGTCTGCTGCTGCGCCACTGAGGGGAGAAATAAGAGGCGGAGGAATAAGGATGGGGTATTCTGCTGTTGCGCCGGTGAGGGGAGAAATAAGAGGCGGAGGGAAAGTGGGAGAACGAGCACGACGACGAAACAAGGTCAGCAACCAGCTGCGGCAGATGGAGAGAGGAGAGAGGCGGAGGAGAGAGCGAGATGGGGAGGGGAAAGGAGAGAGAGAGGAGAGGAGGAGGACGGTGAAGGGGCAGATTGTGTGGAGAAGGGTCTTGATAGAGGGGAGAGGAGTGGAGAGAGGCACAGCCACCAGGAGAAATCAGCAGCCAGCTGCTGCAGCTGAGGCAAGATAGGAGGCGGGGGAAAGGGGGAGGCTGGAGAGGGAATGAAGGGAGAGAGAGGAGGAGGAGGGGACTAAAGAGACGAATTTCGTAGAGGGGAGTGGTGATGGCGAACAGCAGAATGCAGAAAGGCGCGCATGTGGGGGGAGGAGGCGCGCGACAGCGGTGCACCCCGCGCGCGACGAGGGGAGCAGAGGGACGCGCGGGTGAGGGACGAGGGGCGGGCGGAAGCGAAAAGGAGGGAGCGCGCGACGGCAGTATGGGCCGCACGTGACGAAAGGGAGGAGGGAGAGAGGGCGCGCGACGAGCAGCAAGTCGCGCGCTACTACTGAGGGATGTCGCGCACTCCTACTGAGGGCGGATCTGCAATTTGGGGAGGAAAAAAAAGATCGAGAAAAAAATAATGTAAAATCGAATAGCTAAGAAGCGCGGAATAAGCTTAAGGGCCTGGAAGGTACTAAGACATGTAGATGATGAGGAAACGCCTAGGATTTCGCTCTGAATACCATGTTTAGGTTAGTTTTTTGGCCGCATGGCTAGGGAGTGAAGTAGCGAGAGGAAAAGGTTACACTTGAGAAAGTGTCGAGAGACATTTGAAAGATAGGGTTGGGAAACCCCAACTGAACCTAAAGCGTGTTCAATGCAGAGACAAACTGCAAAGTGAACCTAAGATGAACCAGAAATGAAACTAAGTCTAAAAGTGGCCGAAAAATAATAAAAGGCCAAAATGAAATGCAGAATGAACACTAGCCTACTCCAACAGGCAGCTGTCGGGTCACCCCCCTCAGCTAGGCCAGAGGTGTCAGAGGAGACCTCCAAAGGCTCAACCAAGCGAGGTGGGTCTACTTGAGACACACCTGAGGGAGCGGGACTGGGAGGAAGGAGGGGGGCTATTGTGGGGGGGTCGACCACCAGGGAGAGAGGCGGGAGGGGTACCGGGGAACTGCGGTGGGGGTGAAGACGGTAGAAGCAGACTGAGTTGTCAAAAGTGACGTCGCGGGAGGACAGCACACGACGAGAGCCCGGGTGGTAAAACTGCCAGGGCGGTGCGTCGGTGGGAAAGCCAAGGAACACGCACCGAAGATTGCGTGGAGAGAGCTTGCCCGCAGGCAAATCGCGGACAAGAGAGAGGGAACCCCGGGCCCGAAACGCCGACGCATCACCAACCTCGCCCGTCCACCGTAAAGTAGGGGAGGTGTCCGGGTGGGAGACATGGGGCCAGAGGTTGAGCTGCTCAGCGGCGTATCGGACCATAAATGGCCACAGAAAATGGGGAGCAGCTAGATGGATCAAGGAGGTGCGAGCAACCTCCATGAACAGGCCAATGCGGTGCTCGACAATCCCATTCTGCTGTGGTGAGGCCGAAAGCGTGAACGACTGGACGATGCCTTCAGCACCACAGAAGTCATCGAGGAGGCGGGAGGAAAACTCACCACCTCGGTCAGAGTGCAGCCGCAGGACTGGGAGGTCTTGCCGAAACCGAGCGCGACGCTGGAGACGGACAGTGCGGATCCAGTGGATCAAGACACTGCGGACATCCGCCTTGCTCTGCAAGGGGAAGACTGTGGTGTAGCATGTGTAGTCGTCGACAACCAGCAGAAAGTAGCGCTCGCCACCCTATCCAGTGACGCGGGCTGGGCCCCACACGTTCATGTGCAGGGTCTGCAGAGGAGCAGTGGTAGGAGGAAACGAGGAGGAGTGAGGAGCGGCACGCTGCCGCCCCTCGACGCAGGGAAGGCAGGGCGGTGCAAGCGACCTTGGAAGCGGGGGCAGGGACCTGGGGAGACCAGACACAAGGAGACGGGAGTGCATGCCACGCATCTGTGGCAAGGAGGGGTGGCCAAGGCGGTGGTGCTAGAGGAGAGTCTGGTGCGTGAGGAGACGACACGAACAATACGGAGTGACCTCAACCGACGCAGCTACCTGACCTGACTCAGCTACCAGTGTAGACTCAGTGGTCAGTGTGTACAGTCCAGACCCAGGCCTCCGAGTGAACGTGACGAGGTGCTCACCTGTGCGCGAGTCCGTACAGATCGCCACTAGCTCGCCTCTAGGCTGGGTGACAGTGACACACTGGTCCTGGAGGACAGAGGTAGCCACCAAGTTCTTAGCGAATGAGGGGAGGTGGAGACCTGTGAGGAGGCTGAAAGGGGCCGCCGGACAAGGGAGAATAGTAGCGCCACGCGTGACTACCGGGCCCCTGGAGGGGTCGGCTAGTGTGACAGGGACAGGGGATGTGAGCGGTGTGACTGTGGTGCTGTCGCGGAAGAAGCAAAGAGACGCGCCTGAGTCGAGAGTATAAGTGTGCAAGGCCTCCTCAGGCTCTGCACCTGTGCTAGCTGAGTCAAAAGCACCAAGACTAGCAGCCTCTACCCTAGCAACTCTAGGCACACGCGAGTAACAGTCATCCTCAACAATAGCAGAAATAGCATACATCGCATACATGCCAGCATGGATCATAGCCCAGTCACAAGCAAAAAAATTGATGTCCTTCTTCAGCAAGGCGAGCCAATCGGGAGTCATCATGTGCTCACCATGCTCCGCATGATACAGATCGTCGAGGCGAAAGAAGCAACGAGACTCGGTGTGGTCGGTGCGAGTGCACGTTGCTCCAGGCTGACCTGTGCGACGGACGTACCCGCAGCGAGCAGGGCCACCTGAGCTGCCACGTCGGATCGCCCACTCACGAAGCTGCTGCGGCGAGAGATGCGCCTCGCAGCTCGGCTGCTGCTGCTGACCACCCCCAGAGCCACCTCCACCACCCGCTGCACCACCAGACATAGCTGAACGAGTGGCAGGACCTCCAGTCCCTCCTCCGCAAGCTCCACCCCTAGTGCCATCCCCACCCCCTCCACCACCCCCACTGCTCCCACTACCCCCTCCTCCTCCCCTGCCGCCTCCACCTCCTCCTCCCCCACCACCACCACCTCCACCGCCACCACCGCTGCCCTCGCCACCCCCACCACCCCCGCCGCCCCCACCCTTGCCACCCACTAGGAGCAGACGCAACACCGACCTTCTCAGCACCAAAGAGGTCCACAGCAGTAACAGAGGCAACAGACGGAGTGATCAGGGAGGGAGAGCACACCTCAAAGACAAAGGGGAGGGAAGTGCCACGAGAGGCAGCGATAGCTAGGGCAGCGGACTCAGCCTCTAAGAGACGGGACTCAAACGAGGCTAGGGTGATCTTCGTGGGGTCAAGAGCGAGGAAGTGGTTGCGTACAGCACGAAGGGAGTTAGGGAGGTGGGTCGTGAGAAAGTGAAGGGTGAGATAAATGGGTGGCTTGTTCTCAGCCTTAAAGGCGGGCTCGAGGGCGGCAACGTAGTGGGTCTCAAGGGAGCGCAGGTGAGTCAGGAGGTCGGCTACAGTGGTGAATTTTGACAACTCAGGAAAGAGGAACGGCAGCGCCAGGCGGCCTACAGTGGCAGACGACGGGGGCGAGTAGCGCGTGACTACAGCGTCGTAAAGCGCCTTGGCCGTCTTAATCTGGTGAAAGTGGGTGCGCTGGTCTAGCGGAAGGTGATTACGGACAGCAAGAGTGGCAGTAGCATCACGGAAGTCCACGTGGACCGGTCTACACAAGCAGCTGAGTCAGCAGGAGCAGCAAGGGACCCCGAGGTATGCTCAAAGAGACAGACATCCCCCCTAGTCTGGCTCTGCAGGTACCAGTGGAGATCCTCTAGCCGGGACTCGAAGTCTACCAGGTAGCCCTCTCCGTCAAAGGTGAGAACAGTAGGAGTCACCATAGCAGTAGAACGGTAGTGGCAGCAGCATCATCAGTAGTAGCAGTAGCAGTAGTAAGGGGCGGCTCAGTAGGGCGGCTCGCTTTGGGGGGCTCGGGAGGGCGGCTCGAACGGGCAGCTCGACTGGGTGGCTTGGTGTGGTGGCTCGGCCGGGCGGCTCGCAAGCAGCAGCAGCAGGCGTGCTGGCTGGCGGTGCAGACAGCACCAGCAGGCGCGCAAGCAAGGCAGGGCAGGGCACGAGCTGGTGGTGCAGCAGTGCTACAGGGGCAGGGCAGGGGCTTGAGCGGGCGGCGCAGGGCAATGCACGGGCGGCTCAGGCAGGGCGCGCGAAGGTAGCGCGAGCAACGCAGCGCACAGGCGGCGCGGGCGGGCCAGCAGCAAGCAGGCTGCGCGGCGGGGCAACGCAGTGGGCGGCGGGCCAGCAGGCAGCGCGGGCGGCGAGCAGGCAGCATGTGGGCTGCGCGAGCAGTGGGCGAGTGGCTTGCGGGCAGCAAGGGCAGCGCGCGGGCAGCGTGCAGACAGCGCGAGCAGCAGGTGGGCAGGCGCACTAGGCCCAGCGACAGCGTGCGGCTGTGGGCAGGCAGCGCCGGAGCGCGCTGGGCAGGGCAGGGCAGCAGCGCGAGGGCGTGCTGGGCAGGGAAAAAACGAAGGGTCATGCAAGGGAAAAACTACTGCCGGGCAGAGCGGAACGTATTCGGTGGGCCCTAAAAAGATCGGTCCTAACCGGGACCTACTATGAAACCATGTCGATCAAGGAATGATTGACAACTGGGACCTGCTCGAGCAGCACCTCCTTACCGCTGAGACTAGTGTAGTCGCTGTAGGTGCCGCTCGTGGCACTCCTCGCACGCCCTTCTTTGAGGGGTGTTCCCCCTCCCCCCTTGCCCCCTCCTACGCCTCTTCTGCTGCTATTGACGCCCTTGGTGCTGAGGATGTCGAGGTTACTTCTGCTAGTGGGAAGCACCGCAGCAGCAAGGGCAAGGGTGGCAGGAGTAGTGGAGGTGGCAGCAGGGGTGATAGTGGGGGCGGCACTGGAAGTGGTGGAGGTAGTGGAGGTGGTGGCAGTGATGGGAGTGGTGGCGGGAGTGGGGGCGTTGGTGGCGGCGGTGGTGGCAGCGGTGGGAGTGGCGGTAGTGGCGGCAGTGGGAGTGGTGGCAGTCAGGGTGGAGCTGTTCTGAGGGGAGGTTCTGGCGGTGGCCAGAGGCAGCAGCAGCAGCGTCGGAGTGAGACCCCTTCGCCCCAATAGCTTCATGAGTGGTTTTCTCAGCGTGGGGCGTTGACAGGCAACCTCAAGCACATGGAGAGGCGACAGGCCTGGCTGCAGCACATGGTGAAGCACGGGAAGTTTTCGCTGCAGTACATCCCCACCGCTGAGCAGCCGGCCGACTTCCTGACGAAGGCGCCGCACTATCTGGCCTTCAACCGGTGCCCCGTCACAATCGGCCAGGTGCGCTTGGCCGACGTGGGAGATGGCGGCAACGACATGCAGCAGTAGGTGCCATGCCCTCATGCACGGCTGGTGCGGTGACTGGCGTGCTGTGTGTTGGGTGCACGCCGACGAGCTATTCTCCGAGGAGTACTGCCGTATGGGGTGGAGGCCCAAAGCGTGAACGCGGCAAGGGAGTGTCAACGGGAGTTGGGTGTGGCCCAGTCCTCGCTTGGGCGGTGCCGACCTTGTGGTCGGGTGTATAGGGAAGTGCAGCCGACCTACAGCAGCGGGCAAGCTGGTCGACGAAGGTGGTCGACCTGCGCGGGGGCCACTGCATTGGTGCCGACTTCTGTGGAGGAGGTGCACTGCTGTTCTGCGGATGCAACGTTGGCACGCCGTCGACTTGCAGTGTTGGCAAGCCGCAACTTTGCACTGCTGGAGCGCGGTCGACCAAGTCGTGCTGGAACGCAGACGACCATGCTGCGCTGGCAGTCGACCTGCTTGCATGCTAGCTCTGATGTAGTCTTGTCTTGCCAACTTAATTGTACCATTGTTCTCAACTTTTGCTAGTGAAACTCTTGCGGTTTTGCCCTGTGAACGCACAAGTGCTAGAGAACCACTAAGTGAACGAACGCAGAGATCCCTCCTACCCTGTGCCTAGCCCGTAGTCTAGCTCCCGTTGATAGAGATATCTCCGCATGGTGCGGTGAGCGTGGACGGCACACGACTTACCTGTCAAACTTATATATAGCTTATATTGTGTAGGCTATAGTGGGGTAGCCCATAAGGGGTACAACCCAATCAGGGTTAGTAATTGTACCCAACTTTTTGCTAGTTCATTCATTCTCGTTCATTATTCTGACATGGTTTCAGAGCAGGTCCTCCGCTAGGACCGTTTTTTTTTTTTCCTTGGGCCCACCACAGCGCTACCCCGCTAGCAGCCCTCTGCAGCCCTCGTGCTGCCCCTACTTCCTGTCGCGACACGTAGGCCCCTAGGTCCCGGCCCGTCGCCACCCCTAGCCCGGCCTGTCGCCCCTAGGCCGGTCGCCCCAGCCAGTCGCCCCTAGGCCCGTCGCCCCTTGGCGTCGCCCGTCGCCCCTAGCCCGGCCCCCGTCGCCCGTCGCCCGTCGCGACCCCCGTCGCCCGTCGCGCCCTGTCGCCCGTTGCGACCTATCGCCCCGGCCCGTCGACCCCCGACCCGTCGCCCTAGGCCCGTCACCCGTCGCGACCCGTTGCCCCTAGCCTAGGCCCAGGCCCCGCGGCCCGTCGCCCGTCGCCCCTAGCCTAGGCCCCGGCCCCACGGCCCGTCGCGACCCGTCGCCCCTAGCCTAGGCCCCGCGGTCCCCCTGTCGTCCACGACCAGTCGCCCCGCGGCCCCCAGTCGCCCTAGGCCGCGTCGCCCCGCGGCCCTCCCCCCCCCCCCCCCGGTCGCCCTAGGCCCTGTCGCCCCGCGGCCCCTCTCGTCACCCTAGGCCCCCGGCCCCTCGGCCCCCGACCCCTTTGTTCCTGGCCCTGCGGCCCAACGCACCTAGGCCCCTGGCCCCCCGGCCCCTTCGCCCCCGGCCCCTGGCCCCTGGCCCCTCGCCCCGAGGGCAGACCGATTCAGTTTGACACATGGCTTGACGATCTGCAGCTGTACCTACTGAGCGATTTTAAGGACAGTGTTTCGCTGTTTAACCTTGCATCAGGCGCCGCTACTGCCCCTCCTGCCACAGCTGACAATGCGACTTGCTCACAGTGGCTTACTCGCGACGCTGCTGCCCGCTTAGCCATTCGCAACCACCTACCGTTAGCCGAATGCACTCACTTCGGACAGCACATGACAGCACAGGCACTGTACGACGATGTAGTCGCTCGCTACTCCTCGCCTGCCACTGTTGCTCTAGGCCGCGTGCTTTTGCCCTACGTGTTCCCCGAGCTGTCAGCCTTTGCCACGGTAGAGGACCTTGTTTCCCACCTGCGCACTAGAAACGCTCGCTACCGCGCTACCGTCTCTGCTGAGTTCCTTGACAAGAACCCGCCCCCGATGTTCATCACCCTCTACTTCATAGTCACTCGCCTCCCTGACTCTCTTTGCTCTGTCAGGGACCACTTTCTCTCACTTGACCCAACCTCCCTCACTATTGACCTACTCAAGGACCACCTCCTCGAAGCTGAGACTAGTGCAGTTGCTGTAGGTGCTGCTCGTGGCTCTCCGCGCACGCCCTTCTTTGAGGGGTGCTCCCCCTCCCCCCTTGCCCCCTCCTACGCCTCTGCTGCTGATGCAGACGTACCTGGTGCTGAGGACGTCGGAGCTGCTTTTGCTAGTGCGAAGCGCTGCAGCAGCAAGGGCAAGGGTGGCAGGGGTGGTGGAGGGGGCAGCGGGAGTGGTGGTGGGGGCAGCAGTGGAGGTAGTGGAGGCAGTGGAGGTGGTGGCGGTGGTGGGACTGGTGGCGGGGGTGGGGGCTCTGGTGGCGGTGGTGGAGGCAGTGGTGGGAGTGACGGCACTGGCGGCGGTGGGACTGGTGGCGGTAGGACTGGAGCTCAGCATGGAGGTTCCGGAAGTGGCCAGCGGCAGCAGCAGCAGCGTCGCAGCGAGACCCAGTTGCCCCAGCAGCTTCGTGAGTGGTTATTTGAGCGTGGGACGTCTGGGGGTAGTGATAGCTGCCCGTATGTCATTCGCACAGGTGACCGTGCTGGTCAGACATGCGGGAGCACACTTAGCACCGCTGTTTCTCCCGCCTCGACGACGCTTGGCGTGCTGAGTTTGGTGACGAGGTCGAGCGCCCTCGCAGGGCAGATCTGCTTAGGTCTGGAGTTGCTATCTTTGACCTAGACTCTGATGTTATCCTTTCTGCTATGTATGCTTTGTCTGTTAGTGCTGAGGGTGACTGTTACCGGTGTGTGCCACCTGACCCAGGTATAGCGGCTGCTGCTCTAGGTGCTAGTGAGTCTGGTACTCTACCTGGTACTGCGCCTGCTGAGGCCTTGCACACCTTCACGCTGGACTCAGGTGCCTCACGCTGTTTCTTTCGTGACAGCACCACTCTCACTCCTCTCCCTGAACCTGTCCCGGTCCGACTAGCTGACCCCTCGGGGGGCCCGGTCGTAGCCCGTGCCTCCACTGTCCTCCCGTGTTCGACGGTTCCGTCTGGCTCACTGTCAGGTCTTCACCTCCCCTAGTTCTCTACGAACTTGGTGAGTTTCGCTGCCCTCCAGAATGCGATGGTCACTACCACCAGTCTGTCTTGATCCCTTGGATCCGCACAGTCTGTCTACAGCTCCGCGAGCGGTTCCGTGCGGACCTTCCTATCTTGCGTCTGCACTCTGACAGAGGTGGTGAGTTCTCCTCCGACCTCCTGCGGGACTTTTGTCATGGGGAGGGCATTCTCCAGTCGTTCATACTTCCGGACTCCCCTCAGCAAAATGGGATTGCTGAGCACCGCATTGGCTAAGTCATGGAGGTCGCCCCATTTTCTGTGGCCGTTTGCGGTCCAGTACGCTGCACATCAGCTCAACCTCTGGCCTCGTATCTCCTTGCCGGAGACCTCGCCCACACTGCGTTGGACGGGGAAGGTTGGCGATGTGTCGGTGTCCCGGGTCTGGGGTTCTCGTGCCTTTGTCCGCGATACGTCCACGGACAAGCTCTCCGCCTGTGCCATTCCCTGCGTCTTCCTTGGCTTTGTCCCTGACGCGCCTGGATGGCACTTTTACCACCCTACCTCGAGTCGGCCCCCTTTTACCATCTCTTCCTCTACCGCTCTGCCCCTCTCCCTCCCCCGCCGCTCTTTCTTGCTCCAGGTCGCCCTCTGGTAGACCCCCGGCTTCCTCAGGGTCCGGCTCCCTCAGGTGTCTCTCAGGTAGACCCACCCCCTTGTGCTATGCCTGGTGAGGTAGCTGTAGACTCGGGTGCTGGTAGAGGTACTGCGTCTCGGGGTGTTGAGCCTTGGGGTGCTGAGCCTGGGGGTGCTGAGCCTGGGGGTGCTGAGCCCGGGGGTGCTGAGACTGGGGGTGCTGAGCCTGGGGGTACAGAGTCGGAGGGTGCGGAGTAAGGGGGTGCTGAGCCTCAGGGTGCTGCTTCGTCTAGAGGTTCTCCTGATGCATCGGCGAGACTATCTCCGTAGCAGCTGCGTGAGTGGCTTGTTCGGTACGCACGCCTTAGGAGTGAAGCTACCAGAGCTGGAGGTGCTGAAGCCGCTGGAGCTGGAGGTGCTGGAGTTACTGCTGGAGCTGGTGTTCCTGGAGGTACTGCGGTTACTGGTCGTGGAGGTGCTCGTACCCAGGGTACTAGAGCTGCCGGGACTGGTGGTGTTGGGGGCGCTGGAGCTGGAGACCCTACGGAGCCTGGGGCTGCTGGAGCTGGAGGCGCTGGAGCTGGTGGCACTAGCGCTAGAGGCGCTGGAGCTGGAGGAGCTGGAGCTGGTGGCACTGGCACGGGAGGCGTTGGAGCTGGTGGTGCTGGAGCTGTTGACCCAGGAGGCACTGTGTGGCCGCGACCGTACATCGTTCCCCTGCTTCAGCAGGTTCTTGGTGTCCCGTCGTCTACTGGCCTTACTCCTCCCTTACTGTGTCCACCGCCTGACCAGTCGCAGCCGTCGTTATAGCCGGCCTTTCCACTACCTTCTCCCTCTCCTTTCACTGAGCAGACCAGCGGTCTAACATAGCGTCGTGAGCCTGCGTCTCGTCCTGCCTCCCCTGTTCGCACTGGTCGTCGCGTTCCTCATCCGCGTTCTCATCCTGTCCCAGGAACACACGCTATGACACTTCGTCCTTCCTCTGTTCCACTACATGTTCCTCTGCCTACTCCTCCTGAGTCCTCTCTTCCTGCCGTCCCTGACCCTGACTCTGACCGCGTTCGTGCTGCCAGGCTATCTCTCGTCTCCTTGCCACTGCTGTCACTGACCCTTCCTTTGAGTCCACTGTTGCGTCTGCCCTCGTTGCTGAGCTGCTTGACTTTGCTGCTACCTGACGTCTAGACTACGCCACTGCTCTTAATACTGAGTCTGAGTCTGCCAGTCATCCGTCTGTCGGGGGTGAGTGTGCTCTTGGCACGGACGTCTTTGAGGACAAGCAGGAGGACTTTGAGTGTCTTGCAGCTGTTGTACCTCGCTTCACTTCCATGATGCTTGCCTCTGAGGGAGACCCGGATGCACCAGACATCCCGACCCCGCGCTCTTACGCAGAGGCGATTACGGGTCCCTACTCCTCTCAGTGGTAGGTAGCCATGGATGCCGAGATGGCATCCTGGAAGTCCACAGGCACCTACGTCGACGAGGTTCCCCCACCTGGGGCGAACATAGTCGATGGCATATGGATTTTCATGGTGAAGCGGCCGCCGGGTTCTCCGCCTGCCTTCAAGGCACGTTACGTTGCTCGAGGCTTCAGTCAGCGACAGGGGGTTGACTACTTCCAGACCTTCTCCCCCACCCTGAAGATGACTACTCTTTGGGTGTTGCTGCACGTCGCTGCTCCGCGTGACTACGAGTTGCACTCTCTGGACTTCAGCACAGCTTTCCTGCAGGGCAGCCTGCACGAGGAGATCTGGCTGCGCCGCCCACTTGGCTTCACTATATCGTTTCCTGCTGGTACCCAGTGGAGCCTCCGTCGGCCAGTCTACGGTCTCCGCCAGGCGCCTCGCGAGAGGCACGACACGCTGAGGACTACACTTGCGGCTCTTGGGTTTGCTCCTTCTACTGCTGACCCGTCGCTGTTTCTACGCACCAACACCTCAATGCCGCCGTTCTACGTCCTCGTGTACGTCGACGACCTCGTCTTTGCCACTACTGATACTGAGGCACTGACCCTTGTGAAGTCGGAGCTGCAGAAGAGACACACCTGCACTGACCTGGGTGAACTGCGCAGCTATCTTGGCTTGCAGATGACCCGGGATAGAGCACGGCGCACCATCACACTGATTCAGTCACACATGGTGCACCAGGTCCTTCAGCGCTTCGGCTTCCAGTTCTCCTCGCCATAGCCACTCGCTCTCAGCTCCACCTTCAGACGAGTCTGTAGAGCCGAGTGGTCCGTACCTAGAGCTTGTGGGTTGCCTCATGTACCTGATGACGTGCACACGACCTGACCTCGCGTACCCTCTCAGCCTTCTGGCTCGCTACGTGGCTCCGGGTAGGCACCAAAAGGTGCACTGGGATGCTGCGAAGAGGGTATTGCGTTACCTGTGCAGTACGTCGGGCATGGGGCTCGTGCTTGGAGGACGGGGTCTAGTTGTCCTCACTGGTCACGCAGATGCTTCTTGGGTTGACGACTCAGCTACGCAGCGGTCGTCACAGGGTTACACCTTCAGCCTTGGTTCCGGCTCTGTTTCCTGGCGGTCTACCTGCTCGTCTTCGGTTCTCAGCTCAAGTTGTGAGGCTGAGATCTACGCAGGGGCCATGGCTGCACAGGAGCTGCGCTGGCTCACCTACCTGCTGACTGACTTGGGAGAGCAGCCTTGTTTGCCTCTAGTTCTTTACGTAGACAACAAGGCCATGATTGCCTTGTGTCAGGAGCATAGACTGGAGCACACAACGAAGCACATCGCTCTGCGCTACTTCCTTGCTCGAGAGTTGCAGCAGCGTGGCCAGCTTCGTCTTGCATACGTGGCCACTAGGGCCAACACTGCTGATATATTCACCAAGGCACTTCCGCTTGGTGATCATCAGCGCTTCTCTATTGTGTTTGGCCTTGTGCCTACTCTGCCTCACTTGCTTACTGCTTGACTTTGCTTGTACTCTTATCTCTATATATACCTGCATGCTTGCACTTGCTAGGGTATGATCACTGTATTGTTTGTTCTATTTATATAACTCTACATGTGAACTGGCCTTGTGGCCCTTTGCTTGTGCTCGGACTGTGTGGTGACTTTGTGATCCACCCTGAGCTTGCTTTGTTTTTCTTGACTGTTCTTGTGACCACTTGTTCTGCCCCACTTTGCCTATGGGGGTGCGTCAAACTTATATATAGCTTATATTGTGTAGGCTAAAGTGGGGTAGCCCATAAGGGGTACAACCCAATCAGGGTTAGTACTTGTACCCAACTTTTTGCTAGTTCATTCATGCTCGTTCATTATTCTGACATTACCTTTCAATCAGGTCAACGTAGTAGTCACTTACCTAATTTGTGTTGGTAGGCCGGAAGATGTGCAGTATTCACTATGGTAGGCGCCGTAGTTGACACGGGAGTGGTGGAAACCCTTGAGCCATGGCTGGAGAACGTGAGGAAACGTCACGAGGCGAACGAGTATGGCGACCTGCCCTGGGCGGTCGTCGAGGCTGGCATCCGTGCCGTATGGGCGACGGAGCACCCTCCTCGGCCTGTCTCTCCTCGATCGGTGAACACTGAGGGCGGCGTCGACGTGGGCATCACGCCGGTGGTGGTCAAGTCGGCAGCAGTGCGTGAGGCACGTCGAGGCAGCGAGGTGTGATTCACGCCGATGAAGTCGGCAGCGTTCAGGTGTGAGGAATGTGGTCGTCGACGACTGCAGGCTCCTCGCAAGGCGACCTCGGAGGTCGACGAAGCGGATTGTCGCCGATGTCGGCGACCCACGTGATAGTGGGCGGGATTTTGTCGAGCTACGGCTACTTCAAGTTTACGCCGGACAGGATCTTGGTCACTCCTCTGCTGGTCGGTCGACATGCCATTCTCACTTGGAAGGAAGCCATCGAGTCCCAGTGTGAGATGACCGGGCTGATCGGCTTTGCCCGCGGTACCGTGGCGACGCCGGAGGACCCCGATCTCCGTGGCATTTCATCGATTCGACTTACCAGGTCACCAACGACTTGTTCATCAACCAGCTCGAAGGGCAGCTGACGCATCTGCGGATGGGCGACCACGAGACTGCGACCAGCTACTGCAACCGAGCTCGGAGAATTCTTGCCACCATACGAATGGCCGGCGCGCAGTACTCAACGGCATCGTATGTCACGCACGTTATGCAGGGACTCCCGAGCAACTACAACCTCCTGAAGCGGCTGTCGATGAAGCCGAGCACGCGGGCGACGCTCAACGAGGACACCTTGACCTCGTACATCCTGCAGGACGAGGCGATGCAGGACGCTGAACGGTCCCATGAGCTCCTAGCATAGGTGAACTACGTCGCCCCTGCGAAGCAAGGTGGTCGACCAGGGCAGCGTGCGCAGTCTGGCGGCGGTGGTAGCAGTGACAAGAGGAAGTCGGCCAAGGACAGCGGTCGAGGAGGAGGAAGTCGACGTCGGGAGTGCTGGCTGTGCGGCAACCCCGACCACCTCTCCTTCGAGTGCCCCGACCGCAGTGACTCCGACGACGACAATGCCAAGGGAGGCCGCGGAAGGTCTGGTAGCTGTCGTCCCCGTCGAGGAGAAAATAAGTCGCGCAAGGAGAAGCAGTCGACCAAGTCGACCTCGGCGATGGACGCCGACTCCTCTATTGGCGGCAAGGGGCGAGACGACAAGGAGGCGTCGTGCTCGCTGGTCGGCGTCGTGGAGCCGATAGTCTCGCTGGCATCGGAGGCTGGCGAGGACTTCCAGGCGATGGTGGCGGCCGTGCAGGCGAACCCGGAGGTGGTCTTGCTCGACAGCAACTGCTCGCATCATCTGATGGGGACGAAGGACGCCTTCGTCGACTTGGAGTTGAGTGACTATGTCAAGCACGTGCGCGGCCTCAACGGGGCACTGCAGGACGTCTAGGGCCGGGGCACTGTCGCTCTGCAAGGGGAGGCCGGGAGGCAGGTGCTCATCCCCGACGTGCTCTATGTCCCGGGCGTGCGAGCGAACTTGCTTTCGGCTAGTCAGTTGAAGGAGAACGGCGTGAAGTTGCGGGAGGACGGTGACGAGATGTTGCTCGTCTTGGCGGCGGAAGACATCCTCGGTCGAGCGTCCTACACCGGGAAAGTTCTCTGCACCGACCTGCGTCCCTGCTCGGCGAAGTCGACAACGCCCACGACGGAGGTCGTGGCCCTGCGGGCGATCGTCTCGGTGTCTAAGTCGACGCCGGACAGGCTGCATGCGAGGCTTGCACACGTCCGCATTAACACCATCCGGAGCTCGGCAAAGCACGAGGTCGCAACTGGGCTGGACCTCAAGTCGGCGTCTGGCGCTGACTTGCCGTGTGTCTCGTGCATCGGCGGGAAGCTGGCGCGGCACACCTTCCCCGACCAGGGCTCCGACGCCGACGATGTGCTGGCCGTCGTGCACGTCGACCTGTGCGGGCCATTCTGGGTGGCTGCCAAGGATGGCAGCCTGTACTTCTTGCTGTTGAAGGACCGCAAGACCCGCTACGTGTGGGTGAGGCCGGTCGCCAAGAAGTCGGATGCGCTGTAGGAGTTCGTGTCAAACTTATATATGCTATAGTCTATTTAGGCTGTAGTGGGGTAGTCCTTAGAGGGTACAACACTTTTGTGTTTCCTACTTGTACCCATCTCATTTCTAGTTCATTCATTCCACTCATTATTCTCACATGGTATAGAGCAGGTTCCCTAGTGGAACTTTTTTTTTTAGGGCCCACCACCACCAAAAGTTTTTTTTCCTTACCTGCCCGAGGCGCGTTTCGCTTCTGTCCTAGCAGCGCCCCGTGCGCCTGCCCTTCGCGGCCCTTCGAGGCCCCTTGCGGCCTTCGCGGCCCCTTAGCGGCCCTTTGCAGCCCCGTCACGGCCCTTCGCGGCCCCCTTCGCGGCCCTTCGCGGCCCCCGTTCGCGGCCCGTTGCGGCCCCTCATGGCCCTTCGGCCACTAGCGGCCCTTCGCGGCCCCCTCACGGCCCTTCGTGGCCCCTCGCGGCCCTTCACGGCCCCTTCACGGCCCTTCGCGGCCCCTTGCGCGGCCCTTCGAGGCCCCTTCATGGCCCTTCGCGGCCCCTTGCGCGGCCCTTCGAGGCCCCGTCGTGGCCCTTCGCGGCCCTCTGCGGCACTTCGCGGCCCCTTCCGGCCCTCTGCTGGCGCGCCCCTGTAGCCGAGCCCCTGCCGGCCCCTGCACACGAGCTGCTGGCGAGGCCCCTGCTGGTGCGCCTCTACCGGCCCCTGCAAACGGCCCCTGCTGGAACGGCCCCTGCTGGCGCACCCCTGCCGGCCCCTGCACGCGAGCCCCTACCGGCCCCTACTGGCGCGGCCCCAGCTGGCGCGCCTCTACCGGCCACACCTGCGCGCCCCCTAAAGTCCCGGCCCGCCCCTGCACCCGTTTCTGGTAAGCCGAGCAGCGCCACCCAGCCGAGCCGCGCTGCCCAGCCGAACCGCGCCGCCCAGCCGAGCCACGCCGCCCGGCCGAGCCGCGCCGCCCAGCCGAGCCGCGCCGCCCGGCCGAGCCGCGCCGCCCAGCACTGACTTGCGCTACTGCTGCTACTGCTACTACTGCTGCTACTGCTGCTACTGCTACTACTGCTGCTACTGCTACTATGGCTAGTCCGACTGTTCTCACCTTTGATGCTGAGGGACGTGCGGATGATTTTGACGTATGGGTTGACGACCTACAGCTCTTTCTTTGGTGTGATTCTAGGGATGGGATATCCCTTTTCGATCACACGTCAGTTGTTTCCACTGCTCCTGCTGCCACTGCTGACAGTACTGCTCGCTCGCAGTGGACCACTCGTGACGCTGTTGCTCGTCTTGCTGTTCATAGTCACCTACCGTCTGCTGAGCGCGCGCACTTTGGCCAGTACAAGACTGCTCAGTCTTTGTACGACGCTGTAGTTGCACGCTACTCCTCCCCTGCCACTGCTGCCCTCAGCCGCCTCATGCTGCCGTACCTTTTCCGTGACCTTGCTGCCTTTGCCACTGTCGCCGACCTAGTTGCTCACCTTCGCGCTAGTGACGCCCGCTACCGCGCTGCCCTTCCCACTGAGTTCTGTGCCAAGAACCCCCCCCCCATGTACATCACCCTTTACTACCTAGTCACTCGCCTCCCTGACTCTCTCTCTTTAGTCAGGGACCACTTTCTCTCCCTTTGCCCCACCGAGCTGACTGTCGACCTGCTAGAGGAGCGCCTTGCTGCAGCTGAGAAGAGTATCTTAGCTGTAGGTGCTTCTCGCGGCGACCGTCGCACCCCCTTCTTTGAGGGGTGTTCCCCTATCCCCCTTCTCCCCTCTGTTGCTTCTGCTGCTGCTATCGACCTCGTTGGCACTGAGGAGGTCGGCGCTGCGTCTGCCCCTAGTGGGAGACGCCGCACCAGCAAGGGCAAGGGGAGCAAGGGTGGTGGTGGGGGCAGCGGGGGCAGCGGTGGAGGGGGTGGAGGTGGGGGTGGTGCCGGGAGTGGAGGCGTCAGTGGCGGCAGTGGAGGTCGTGGCGGCGGTGGCGGAGGAGGTGGAGGCAGCAGCAGCGGCGGAGGTGGTGCTGGTCGAGGTGCAGCCGCGCAGCGTGGAGGCTTTGGTGGCAGCCAGCGCCAACAGCAGCAGCGCACCCGTGAGACCCCGTCGGTTCAGCAGGTTCGTGAGTGGTACGCTGGGCGTGGGAGGTCTGGGGGTGCAGGTCCCTGCACTTACGTTCTTCGCACCGGCACTCGTAGTGGGGAGGTGTGTGGGCTTCCACACACCACACAGCGCTGCTTCGGTCGCTTGACTGACGCTTGGCGTACCCAGTTTCCTGACGCCGCTGAGCTTCCTCGTTGGCATGATCTGCTTCTGCAGAATGTGCCTATCTTTGATCTAGACTTTGATGCTATCCTTGCTGCCATGTATGCTCTTGCTGATAGTGCTGAGGGTGACTGTTACCTGAGTGTCCCGCCCGACCCGGGCATTGCGGCTGCTGCTCTAAGTGCTAGTGCGTCTGCTGCTCCAGGTGCTGGTGTGACTGCTGCTCCAGGTGCTGGTGCGTTTGCTCTCTTTGGTACAGCACCTACTGAGTCCTTACACACTTTCACACTTGACTCTGGTGCTTCGCGCTCTTTCTTTAGAGACAGCACCACGCTCATGCCGCTCATGCTCCCTGGCTGACCCCTCAGGGGGCCCAGTCCTTGCACACTCCTCTACAGTTTTACCGTGTCCTGCGGCCTCGTCGGGCTTGCTGTCGGGACTCCACCTCCCCTCGTTCTCTACGAACTTGGTGAGTGGAGCTGACCTCCAGGACGCGTGGGTTGACCAGTTCACCCCTGGAGGTCAGCGTGTGACCCACTGCACTTGCTCTCGGACGGGCCGCCACCTGGCCACGTTCACCCGTCGGCCAGGGTCGAGTCTGTACACACTGACTACTGCACCTCCTCCGGTCCCTGCGTCTGGTCAAATAGCTGCGTCTAGTCAGGTGATAGCTGCCGCGTCCAGGTCTAGTCCTGCGTCTGCCCCCTGCTCGTGTCGTCCTCTGTTGCACGAGACTCTCATTTGGCACCACCGCCTTGGTCACCCCTCCCTGCCTCGTCTTCGAGGTATGGCCTCCCGTGCCTCGTCAGCACTTGCTCTCGGACGGGCCGCCACCTGGCCACGTTCACCCGTTGGCCAGGGTCGAGTCTGTACACACTGACTACTGCACCTCCTCCGGTCCCTGCGTCTGGTCAGGTAGCTGCGTCTAGTCAGGTGATAGCTGCCGCGTCCAGGTCTAGTCCTGCGTCTGCCCCCTGCTCGTGTCGTCCTCTGGCACACGAGACTCTCCTTTGGCACCACCGCCTTGGTCACCCCTCCCTGCCTCGTCTTCGAGGTATGGCCTCCCGTGCTCTTGTCTCTGGACTCCCCAGGTCCCTCCCTTCCCTTCCTCCGGGGCCTGCCCCCACCTGTGTTGCTTGTGTCGAGGGCCGGCAGCGCGCTGCTCCCCACTCCTCGTTTCCTCCGACTGAGGCCCCTCTGCAGACTCTTCACGTGGACGTGTGGGGCCCAGCCCGCGTCCGTGGACAGGGTCATGAGCGCTACTTCGTGCTGGTCGTTGACGACTACTCACGTTACACCACTGTCTTCCCCTTGCGCAGCAAGGGTGAGGTCACAGAGGTGTTGATCGACTGGATCCGCGGTGCTCGTCGCCAGCTCAGTGAGAGTTTCGGCTCAGACCTTCCTGTTCTGCGTCTGCACTCAGACAGAGGTGGGGAGTTTTCCTCCGACCTCCTGAGAGCCTTCTGTCGTTCTGAGGGCATCCGCCAGACGTTCACACTTCCGGCCTCCCCACAGCAAAATGGGATTGCTGAGCGCCGCATTGGCATGGTCATGGATGTCGCTCGTACGTCCATGATCCATGCGGCTGCTCCCCATTTTCTGTGGCCGTTCGCGGTTCAGTACGCTGCGCATCAGATCAAACTTCAGCCTCGTGTCTCCTTGCCGGAGACCACACCTACTCTGCGGTGGACGGGGAAGGTTGGCGATGCGTCCGCGTTCCGTGTCTGGGGATCTCGAGCTTTTGTCCGCGATACTACAGCGGACAAAATGTCCTCCCGTGCCGTTCCCTGTGTCTTCCTTGGCTTCCCTCCTGACGCACCTGGGTGGCAGTTCTACCACCCCACCTCGCGTCGTGTACTGTCCTCTCAGGACGTCACGTTTGACGAGTCGGTGTCGTACTACCGTCTTTTTCCCTACCGCACTGCCTCTCCCCCCCCCCCCCTCCGCCGCTCTTAATCGCACCAGGTACTCCCCCGGTAGACCCCCTCCCCCCCCAGGGTCCTGCCCCCTCAGGTGTGTCCCAGGTAGACCCTGCCGAGCCGGTCGAGGTAGCTGTCGACTCAGGTGCTGCTAGGGGAGCTGAGCCTGCGGGTGCTGAGACTGGGGGTGCTGAGTCTGGGGGTGCTGAGTCTGGGCGTGCTGAGCCTGGGGGTGCTGAGCCTGGGCGTGTGGAGCCTGCGGGTGCTGTGTCTGGAGGTGCTGAGCCTGCGCGTGCTGCGTCCGGAGGTGCTCTCGGTGTCCCGCTGCGGCGGGAGCCTCTCTCTCCACAGCAGCTTCGTGAGTGGTACTCTCGGCGCTGTCGAGGTGCTGCTGGAGCTTCTGGAGGTGCTGCTGGAGCTGCTGGAGGTGCTGCTGGTGCTGGGGGTGCTGCTGGAGGTGCTGCTGGTGCTGGAGGTGCTGCTGGAGGTGCTGCTGGTGCCGGAGGTGCTGCTGGAGCTGCTGGAGGTGCTGCTGGTGCTGGAGGTGCTGCTGGAGGTGCTGCTGGTGCTGGAGGTGCTGCTGGAGCGTCTGGAGGTGCTGCTGGTGCTGGTGCTGCTGGAGGTGCTGCAGGTGCTGGTGCTGCTGGAGGTGCTGCTGGTGCTGGAGGTGCTGTTGGTGCTGGAGCTGCTGGAGGTGCTGCTGGGACTGGAGACCCTAGGGCTGAGGGTACTGGTTCTGTCTCTGCTGTTTCTGGAGGCGCTGTGCGGCCGCGGCCGTACTACGTTCCGCTTCTTCAGCAGGTTCTTGGCTCCCCGCCTTCTCCTGGTCCTCCTCCTCCTCCTTCCCTGAGTCCACTGCCTGTTCCGTCTCATTCGCAGTTACAGCCGGCCTCTCCGCTGCCTGGTCCTTCTCCTTACTCTGGACCGACTAGAGGTCTTACGGAGCGTCGTGAGCCTGAGTCGCGTCCTGCGTCACCTGAGTCTCGCTCTGCATCGCCTGTCCGCACTGTTCGCGCTGGTAGTCGTGTTTCGCGTCCGCGTCCTCCTCCTGTCCCTGGCACTCACTCTATGACTCTGCGTCCTTCCACTGCTCCACAGCGTGTCCCTCTGCCCTCTCCTCCTGCGTCCTCTCTTCTTGCCGGTCCGGAGCCTGCGTCTGACTCCCTCCGTGCTGCCTGTCCAGCTGTCACGCGCTTTTTGGCCACTGCTGTCACTGACCCTTTGTTTGAGTCCACTACTGCGTCTGCTCTCGTTGCTGAGCTTGTTGAATTTGCTGCTACCTGTCGCCTAGACTTCGCCACTAGCCTTGTTGCTGAGTCTGCGTCTGTGTCTGTCTGTCCTCCGTCCGTTGGGCGTGAGTGTGCTCTTGGCACGTATGTTCTTGAGGACAGACAGGAGGAGTTTGAGTGCTTTGCTGCTTCTGTACCTCATCTCGTGTCCATGCTGCTTGCCCCTGAGGGAGACCCGGATGCACCAGACATCCCGACCCCGCGCTCTTACGCAGAGGCGATAGAGGGTCCCTACTCCTCTCAGTGGCAGGCAGCCATGGACGCCGAGATGGCTTCCTGGAAGTCCACAGGCACTTACGTCGACGAGGTTCCCCCGCCTGGTGAGAACATCGTCAGTGGCATGTGGATCTTCAGGGTGAAGCGGCCGCCGGGTTCTCCGCCTGTCTTCAAGGCGCATTACGTTGCTCGTGGCTTCAGTCAGCGACAGGGAGTTGACTTCTTTCAGACCTTCTCCCCTACCCCGAAGATGACCACTCTTTGGGTACTGCTGCACGTAGCTGCTCAGCGTGACTACGAGCTCCACTCACTTGACTTCAGCACAGCTTTCCTGCAGGGCAGCCTGCACGAGGAGATCTGGCTGCGCCGCCCACCTGGCTTCACTGGGTCGTTTCCTCCTGGTACCCAGTGGAGCCTCCAGCGGCCAGTCTACGGTCTCCGCCAGGCACCCCGTGAGTGGCACGACACACTGAGGACGACTCTTGCTTCTCTTGGTTTTGCTCCTTCCACTGCTGACCCTTCTCTGTTTCTACGCACTGACTACTCTGCAGCCGTTCTACGTTCTCGTGTACATAGACGACCTCATCTTTGCTACTGCTGACATTGAGGCACTCGCCCACGTGAAGTCCGAGCTGCAGAAGAGACACACGTGCACAGACCTGGGTGAGCTGACAAGCTATCTTGGCTTGCGGATCACCCGGGACAGAGCACAGCGCACCATTACCTTGACTCAGTCACACATGGTGCAGCAGGTCCTTCAGCGCTTCGGCTTCACCTACTCCTCGCCACAGTCCACTCCTCTGCCTACCGGTCGCTCGCTCTCAGCTCCACCTTCGGATGAGTCCGTAGAGCCGAGTGGCCCGTATCCAGAGCTTGTGGGTTGCCTCATGTACCTGATGACTTGCACACGACCTGATCTCGCATACCCTCTCAGCCTTCTGGCTCGCTACGTGGCTCCTGGTAGGCACCGAAAGGTGCACTGGGATGCTGCGAAGAGGGTGTTGCGATACTTGTGCAGTACATCGGGCATGGGGCTCGTGCTTGGAGGACGGGCTCTAGTTGTCCTCACTGGTCACGCTGACGCCTCCTGGGTTGACGACTTGGCTACGCAGCGGTCGTCACAGGGTTACACCTTCAGTCTTGGCTCCGGTTCTGTCTCTTGGCGGTCTACCCGCTCTTCTTCTGTTCTCAGCTCCAGTTGTGAGGCTGAGATCTACGCTGGGGCCATGGCTGCACAGGAGCTACGCTGGCTCACCTACCTGCTGACCGACTTGGGAGAGGCGCCTCGTTCTCCTCCAGTTCTGTACGTCGACAACAAGGCCATGCTGGCCTTGTGTCAGGAGCACAGATTGGAGCACATAACGAAGCACATTGCTCTGCGCTACTTCCTTGCTCGAGAGTTGCAGCAGCGTGGCCAGCTTCGTCTTGCTTATGTGGCCTCTCAGGCCAACACTGCTGATGTTTTCACCAAGGCACTTCAGCCTTGTGATCATCAGCGTTTCTGTACTGTGTTAGGCCTTGTAGCTACTGTGCCTCACTTGCTGACTTCTTGACTCTGCTTGTACTGTACTCTATATACTTATACCTGCATGCTTACACTTGCTAGGTTGTGTTCACTGTATTGTTTGCTTTCCTTTATATAACTCTGCATGTGAACTGGCCTTGTGGCCCCTTTTACTTGTGCTCAGATTGCGTGGTGACTTTGTGATCCACCCTGAGCTTGCTTTGCTTTCTTGACTGGTCTTGTGACCCCTTGTTCTCCCCCACTTTGCCTATGGGAGTGTGTCAAACTTATATATGCTATAGTCTATTTAGGCTGTAGTGGGGTAGTCCTTAGAGGGTACAACACTTTTGTGTTTCCTACTTGTACCCATCTCATTTCTAGTTCATTCATTCCACTCATTATTCTCACAGTTCGTGCAGTGGCTGGCGGTGACTGAGCGGCAGACGAAGAAGTCGGTGTTGATGCTGCGCTCTGATCGGGGAGGGGAGTTCCTCGGGAAGCAGTTCACCGACTTCGTGAACGGCAAGGGGATCGTCCATAACCTGACCTGCCCCTACACCCCGAAGCAGAACGGCATTGCGGAGCGCGAGATGAGGACGGTGGTGGAGTCGGTGCGAACGATGTTGCTGCACATGGGCGTGCAGCACCACTGGTGGCACCTCGCTCTGCGGCAGGCCGTCTGGGTCCGCAACTGCCTGGAGCCGTCGACGCTGCAGCCGAGGACGACGCCATACCAGCTGCTGACCGGGAAGAAGCCCGACTTGTCGCTGGCACGGGTATGGGGCTGCATGGCGCAGTTCTTGGTCCCCGAGCAGCAGCGTGGTGGAAAGCTGCAGCCGAAGGCCAGGTGGGGCCTTCACCTCGGCGTGTCGGAGGAGAGCAAGGGCTGGGAGCTCCTCGACATCTCCGACAACTGGGTAGTCACCACGTTGGACGTGGTGTTCTACAAGAACATGTCGCTCGAGGTGTGGAAGTTGGAGCACGGGCCGGCGTCGGGGCGGACGCCGACCACCCCCCAAACGGACACCTCGACGACGACGCTCCCTCTGCTCGCCGAGGCCGGTGAGCCTGCTGCTGAGGACGTCGAGGATGTCCTCTTGCTTTTTTCCCTCTCCCTCCCCTGCCCCTCCTGTCCCTCCCCTTGTAGCCGACCTGCGTAGGCTGACTCCGGCGTCGGCCTCCGGCGATGAGGGGAGCCGTGGGGCGTCGCCTAAGGCGCCGACCAAGAGCATCGCCGGTGGCCGTCGTGACGTCCAGCAAGTCGACATGAGAGTGATGTCGACGCCGGCAGGAGAGGAGCAGACCGAGGAAGTGCAGCCGACGATGGTGAAGTCGGCAAAGGGGACAGCAGCACAGCAGCAGCCGACAGGGGAGCAGGCAGCGGCGAAGCCGACCACGGAGCAGTCGGCGACCGGGCACTCAGCAGGGGAGCCGACTTTAGGGGAGAAGTCGGCGGGGACGCCGACCGTGGTGCAGCAGGACGCTGAGGGCAGCGATGACAGTGAGGATGGAGGGGACGCCGAGGAGTCTACCGACAGCGATGTGGTCGAAGTTCAGGGTGGACCACGGCGTACGGGCCGACTTCGGAGGCCGCCTGACTTCTTCGTCCCCGTTGCCTTCACCACGGTGTACGATGTGGATGTCGATGATCTAGCGTACGACGACGCTGAGGACGATGACGAGCTGCTGGAGCTCGACCCCGACATGCACGCTGACCCCGAGCACAGTTGGGACATCTCGACGATGACGGTGAAGGAGGCGCTGGCGAGCTTGAAGGGCGTGGCGGTGAAGGCCGCCATGGAAGAGGAGATCAGCAGCCTCATCGGCATGGGGACGTGGGAGCTGGTTGAATGCCCACCTGGGGTGAACATCATGAAGAACCGGTGGGTGTTGATGACAAAATACCATATCGACGACACCGTCGAGCGCGAGAAGGCAATGCTGGTCGTGAAGGGCTTCACGCAGGTGTATGGCGCCGACTACGACGAGACGTATGCGCCGGTGAGCTGCTACGTCACGCTGAGGATCTTCCTCAGCATCGTCGCCATCCTCAACCTCAACCTGATGCAGCTCGACATGAAGAACGCCTTCATGCAGAGCAAGCTCGACCGGGTGCTGTACATATACCAGCCGGACTACTTCAACAACGGGACCGGCCGGGTGTGCAAGATGTTGAAGAGCCTCTACGGGCTGAAGCAGTTGCCGCTGCTGTGGTACAAGGCTCTCAACGACGTGCTCATCGGCGCCGGCTGGAAGAAGAGCCAGGTCGACACGGCGCTCTACTTCAAGGTCGACGTCGACAAGGTGGCCTGCTGGGTACTGGTCTACGTCGACGACCTTCTTGCCGCCAGCAGCAGCACCGAGATGCTGAAGGAGCTGAAGGAGCTGCTGGAGGCCGCCTTTGAGCTGCGCGAGATCTCGCCGGTGCAGAAGTACCTCGGGCTGGAGATCGTCCGCGTCAGGTCGATGAGGAAGCTGTGGCTGCACCAGCAGGGCTACGCCGACAAGCTGCGTAGGCGGTTCCTCGACGAGGAGCAGACCGGGCGCACCCTGAAGACGCCGGTCTCGGTCGACGCCTATGCCGAGCTCACCTTCCACGACAAGGAGGCGCAAGAACGCCAGGAGGAGGAGTACCGGTAGAGAGTCGGCTCGTTGCAGTTCGCAGCGACGACGACGAGGCCAGACATCGCCTTCGCGTGCAGCAAGCTGGGGAGCGGCCTCACGGTGAGGAGCAACCAGCATTGGCGCAAGGTCGACCGCTGCCTCGCCTACCTCGCCAACACGCGCGGCACCGCCCTGGAGTTCGGCGGTAGACCTGAGTCGCTGAAGCTGGTCGACTACGTGGACGCCGACGACGACGGCGACAAGCAGAACAGGACGAGCACGGACGGCTACGTGTTCGTCTACGGAGGGACCGCAGTCTCCTGGTCGAGCAAGCGCATCAAATGCGCGACGCTGTCGTCGACCGAGTCGGAGTATGTGGTGGCCACGGAAGCTGGCAAGGTGGGACGCCACCTCCACTTCCTCCTTGCATAGTTCCGGCAGCTGGACGTCGGGACGCTGACTGTCCTCCAGATGGACAACAAGTCGGCCATCACGGTTGCCGAGGGTGTTAGAGACTAAGGACGGAGTCTATGAAGATTAGGAGCTGAAATATCTCAAAATCGTCAACTACAATTCTGGACAGAAAAGTCGTCGTCACAAGAAACGTCGTCAACGATTAACGCACAGTTAGAATTCTCTCAAACTCAAGTATGTTGTAGCCCTTGAATGTGGCTATCTTTCTCAATTTGAATAGTATCAAAATATGGATTATAACTTGAGTTATGAACTTCGGCGCACTAGGGGGTATGCTGCCATAGAAAACGTAACTCAATAACAATAATCTCACAAGTTCACACAAGAAAGTTAGAGTGGCAATAGAACCAGGTAGGAGGGGATGAGGAGGACGAGAGGGAAGGTCCCAAGGGAGTCCCCAACCAAGGACACCCCATACCACACAATTCCCCTCTCTATAGGCACCCCAACTTTGACATTTGTCACTTTCCCAACTCATGCCATCCACCTCACCCAACTTGGCCACACTTGCCAACCTGGTTTGGCACCTCCCAACCACTTGGCAGCATCTACAGTGATGTTGACGAATTTCCCAACCCCCAAGAGTCTGTACTCCTTATGGAGTCAACACCACAACTTCCCATAGTCACCACAACCAAATATCAAAAGCATACGAACTTCCAACGTTCGTAACTTTCTTGTTCGTGCTCCGATTGAAGCGATACTTGGTTCGTCGGAAAGCTCTTGAGCAGAGGAGTCACTTCAGATATCTGCTCAAGCCAAATAACATTCACACACACTCAGAAAATACCAAACCGCACAAAACACAAATTCTTGCATACGCTCACACCACGCATGCAACGCACGAAACACATGATGGGAGGCAGACAGACGTGAATGCATATGATTGCATCACACAACAGAGGGCATGGGGTTGACAGGCAACCTCAAGCACATGGAGAGGTGACAGGCCTGGCTGCAGCACATGGTGAAGCACGGGAAGTTTTTGCTGCAGTACATCCCCACCGCTGAGCAGCCGGCCGACTTCCTGACGAAGGCGCTGCACTATCTGGCCTTCAACTGGTGCTCCGTCGCAATCGGCCAGGTGTGCTTGGCCGACATGGGAGACGGCGGCAACGACGTGCAGCAGTAGGTGCCATGCCCTCATGCATGGCTGGTGCGGTGACTGGCGTGCTGTGTGTTGGGTGCACGCCGACGAGCTATTCTCTTAGGAGTACTGCCGTATGGGCTGGAGGCCCAAGCGTGAATGCGGCAGGGGAGTGTCAACGGGAGTTGGGTATGGCCCCATCCTCGCTTGGGCGGTGCCGACCTTGTGGTCGCGTGTACGGGGGAGTGCAGCCGACCTGCAGCAGTGGGCGAGCTGGTCGACGAGGGTGGTCGACCTGCGCGGGGGCCACTGCATTGGTGCCGACTTCTGGGTGCCGACTTTGGGGTGGTCGACCTGGTGGTTGGCGATGGAGGGGCCGACGTCGACCTCGACAGGGGGGACGTCGAGTAGCATGTCGCCGGGTTGAAAGGCGCCAACTTCGGGACGTCGACTTGGCGACGCCGAGCTGAGGAAGCTGATGTGGATGGTCGGCTGACAGGTGTGCTGGCTGACCTAGAGTTGGCCGACCAGGAGTGAAATCGACCTGGTGTGGTCAACAGAAGGTGGTCGTTGACTAGGGAGGTCGACGCGCACAAGAAGTTGGTCGACGAGATGGTTGCCCGGCGACAAAGTTCTACAGAGGCACGCGACAGTCGCCCAGGTGTTAGTGGCGAGGCCGACCTCGGTGTGGTATCCCGAGGTCGACGTGGCTGATCAGGTGCAGTCGTCAGCGCCAGGTTGATTTGGTGTGTGTGTGCTGTGCAGGTGACAAGGCACGGCGCGCCAATCAAGTGCGAGCACTTGCGGAGCAGGTGCGCTGCTGTTCTGCGGATGCAACGTTGGCACGCCGTCGACTTGCAGTGTTGGCAAGCTGCAACTTTGCACTGCTGGAGCGCGGTCGACCAAGTCATGCCGGAACGCGGTCGACCATGCTGCGCTGGCAGTCGACCTACTTGCATGCTAGCTCTGATGTAGTCTTGTCTTGCCAACTTGATTGTACCATTGTTCTCAACTTTTGCTAGTGAAACTCTTGCGGTTTTGCCCGGTGAACGCACAAGTGCTAGAGAACGATTAAGTGAACGAACGCAGAGATCCCTCCTACCCCGTGCCTAGCCAGTAGTCTAGCTCCCGTTGATAGAGTTATCTCCGCATGCGGAGGTCGTCAAAAGGTGACGAGGGACGTGCACGCGGAGGTCAACGAGTGGTCCAGCCGTGCGGGAGAACAAGAGGGGGCGACCTTGACTGAGGAGGAGAGAAAACATCCGGAGCCGAATTCGGAGGAGAAAACGTAGGACCGTACGCGGTAGGAGACTGTGAGCGCACAGGAGGAGAGAAGGGAAGACCAAGGGCCCGAAGGCCACTCACTGGTGGAGACAACCGCTGCAAAAGGGGCGGCTGCTGCTGCTCCTCCTCCTCCTGCTGCACCTGATGCTTCTCCTGCTGGTCTAGCTGCTGCAGCTCCTGCCTCTCCTGCTTTAACCGCTCCTGCTCCTCACGCTCAAGCCGGCGAAGAGCCTGGAGATGTGTGTCGTAGCGGTGGGGAGGAGAAGTGGGCGCCACAGTAGTAGTGCCTCCAGCTCCAGTCGCCTCAGAACTAGCACCTCCAGTGCCAAAAACTCCAGCTTCAGCATCTCCAGCTCCAGCACCCCCAGAACTAGCACCACTAGTGCCAGCACCTCCAGCTCCAGCACCCCCAGGACTAGCACCAACAGTGCCAGCACCTCCAGCTCCAGCAGTTCCTCGCGCCTGTTGCCAAGCTAGCCTTTTACCATGGCGTCCACTCGGGACTTAGCAACAGGGACAGCTGCAGTTTCAGCAGTGGGGACCCCAACAGCTATATCGCTCTCTGCAGCAGTGACCGCAGCAGTCTAAGATTTGACAATAAGATGCATGCTCAATAAATAAGTGCCGACGCCTATATCTGGGGCAGGGCTAATTTTTTGTTTTTAGTGTCAGATATATATGACCTAGCCTATGTAGGCTGTATTGGGGTAGACACTAAGGGGTACAGGTTTCATATTTGTATCACACACTTTCCTAGTTCATTCACTTTTCCCTCTTTCGTAACATGGTATAGAGCGGGTTCCCTAGTGGGACCGTTTCTTCCTAAGGGTCCACCACTTTATTTTTTTTTTTCCTAACCTGCCCGAAGCGCGCTTCGCGCTCTGCCCTGCCCTACACTTTCGCGGCCCCTTAGCGGCCTGCCCTGCTCCTGAGGCCCGTCGCGGCCCCCCGTTGCGGCCCCTTCGCGGCCCCTACGCGGCCCCTTCGCGGCCCCTTCGCAGCCCCTTAGCGGCCCCCCCCTTAGCGGCCCCTTCGCGTCCCCTTAGCGGCCCCTTCGCGGCCCCTTAGCGGCCCCTTCGCGGCCCCTTAGCGGCCCCTTCGCGGCCCCTCAGCGGCCCCTTCGCGGCCCCTTCGCGGCCCCTTCGCGGCCCCGCCCCGTCGCCCGTAGCGGCCCCGTCCCGTCGCCGGTCACGGCCCTGCCCCGTCGCCACCCGGGTGTCGCCCCTGCCTCGTCGCGACGCCCCTGCGGGACCCGCGCGGCGTCGCCCCTGCCCGCAGCGGCTCTAAGCCGCCCCGTCGTCGCCACCCCTACAGCAGCTGCCGTCGCCCCTGCTGTCGCCGTGGCAACCCTGCCGCCCCGTCGTCGCTGTCCTTGCAGCAGCTGCCGTCGCCGTCCCTGCTGTAGTAGCAGCTGCCACCGTAGCGGCCCTGCTGCCGCTGCCGAGCCTGCAGCCGCCCTGCCGAAGCGCCTGTCCTGGTTCTTACCTGCCGCCTCACCGCGGCCCCTTCCTTGTGGCGGCCCCCCCCCTGCTCTGCTGACGCGCCCCGGCCCAGCCCCACCAGTAGCGGCCCACCTCTTCCGCCACTGGTAAGTGCACCGCCGCACCCGCGTGCTGCTGCACCCGCGCCGCCCTGCCTAGCCGAGCCGCCCTGCCGAACCGCCCCGCCCTGCCGAGTCGTGCTGCTACTGCTGCTGCTGTAGCTAGGCCACTGCTGCTGATCCTGCTGCTATGGCAAATCCTAATGTACTCACATTTGATGCTGAGGGTCGAGCGGTCGACTTTGAGGTCTGGGTAGATGATCTGCAGCTTTTCCTACAGTGCGATAGCAAGGAGGGCCTCTCACTGTTCGATCTCACGTCTGGCGCCTCTACTGCCCCTGCTGCTGATGCTGACAGTACTGTTCGCTCGCAGTGGACCACGCGCGATGCTGCTGCCCGCCTTGCTGTGCGTAGTCACCTACCGTCCACTGAGCACGCGCACTTTAGTCAGTACAAGAGTGCTAAGACTCTGTACAACGCTGTAGTTGCACACTACTCCTCCCCTGCCACTGCTGCCCTGAGTCGCCTCATGCTGCCGTACCTGTTACCTGACCTCGCCGCATTTGCCCCAGTCGCTGACCTTATTACACACCTCCGCACTAGTGACACCCGCTACCGCGCTGCGCTTCCTGCTGAGTTCTGCGCCAAGAACCCCCCCCCCCATGTACATCACCCTCTACTACCTAGTCACCCGGCTCCCTGACTCCCTTCGCTCGGTCAGGGACCACTTCCTCTCTGTTTGCCCCACCACACTCACCGTTGACCTTCTCGAGGAGCACCTCCTTGCAGCTGAGAAGAGCATAGTCGTTGTAGGAGCCTCTCGTGGTGACCCTCGTGCCCCTTTCTTTGAGGGGTGCTCCCCCGTCCCCCTTTTGCCCTCTGTTGCCTCTGCTGCTGCTATCGACCTCGTTGGCACCGAGTCGGTCGGCACTGCGTCTGCTCCTAGTGGGAGGCGCCGCAACGGCAAGGGCAAGGGGGGCAAGGGCGCTGGAGGAGCTGGCGGGGGCGGCGGTGGTGGCGGTGGAGGCGGCGGAGGGGGTGGGGGTGGGAGTGGTGGCGGGGGTGGGGGCTTCGGTGGCGGCGGTGGAGGTGGAGGCAGCGGCGGCGGCAGTGGGGGTGGAGGCGGCGGCGGTGGCGGCGGCGGAGGTGGAGCTGGTCGGGGTGGAGCTGTGCAGCGGGGAGACTTTGGTGGTGGTCAGCGCCAGCAGCAGCAGCGCTCTCGCGAGACTCCGTCGCCCAAGCAGCTTCGTGAGTGGTACGTTGCTCGCCAGCGGCCTGGGGGTGTTGGTCCCTGTACCTACGTCCTGCGTACAGGCGACCGCACTGGGGAGCCGTGCGGCGGGCCGCACGCCACCCTGCGCTGCTTTGGCCGCCTGACGGACGCCTGGCGTATCTAGTTCCCTCACGCCACTGAGATCCCTCGCTGGGGTGATCTACTCAAGTCTGGTGTAGCTATCTTTGATCTTGACTATGATGCTATTCTTGCTGCCATGTATGTTGTGTCTACTAGTGCTGAGGGTGACTGTTACCTGTGTGTTCCGCCTGACCCGGGCATTGAGGCCGCTGCTCTAGGTGCTTGTGAGTCTGCTGCTTCAGGTGCTGGTGAGTCTGCTCTCTCAGGTACCACGTCGGCTCAGGTTTTGCACAGCTTCACCCTCGACTCGGGTGCTTCCCGCTCCTTCTTTCGAGACCGCACCACACTCACGCCGCTCAGTCGGCCGGTTGCATTCTCCCTGGCAGACCCCTCTGGGGGTCCTGTCCTTGCCCACTACTCCACTGTCCTACCGTGTCCGGCGGCCCCTTCTGGCTCCCTGTCGGGTCTTTACCTTCCCTCGTTCTCTACGAACTTGGTGAGTCGTGCTGACCTACAGGATGGGGGGGGTTGACCAGTTCACTCCTGCGAGTCAGCGAGTGACCCACTGCACGTGTGCTCGGACGGGCTGACACTTGGCCACGTTTACCCATCAGCCGGGGTCGAGCCTGTACACACTGACTACCGAGTCTCCTCCGGTTCCTGCATCTGGCCAGGTAGATGCGTCGGGTCAGGTGTTTGCTGCAGCGTCCAGGTCTGGTCCTGAGTCTGCCCCCTGCTCGTGTCGTCTCCTGTCTCACCAGACTCTCCTCTGGCACCACCGCCTTGGTCACCCCTCCCTGCCTTGTCTCCGAGGAATGGCCTCCCGTGTCCTTGTCTCTGGTCTCCCCCGGTCCCTCCCTCCCCTTCCCCCGGGGCCTGCCCCTACCTGCGTTCCCTGCATCGAGGGGCGGCAGCGCGCCGCTCCTCACTCCTCCGAGTTTCCTCCGACAGAGGCTCCGCTGCAGACTCTCCACATGGACGTGTGGGGCCCAGCCCGCGTCCGTGGACAGGGTCACGAGCGTTACTTCCTGCTGGTGGTTGACGACTACTCGCGTTACACCACAGTCTTCCCCTTGCGCTGCAAGGGTGAGGTCACTGAGGTGTTGATCGATTGGATCCGCGCTGCCCGTCTCCAGCTCAGAGAGAGTTTCGGCTCGGACTTTCCTGTTCTGCGTCTGCACTCCGACAGAGGTGGAGAGTTTTCCTCCGACCTTCTACGAGCCTTCTGTCGTGCGGAGGGCATCCGCCAGACGTTCACGCTTCCGGCCTCTCCACAGCAAAATGGGATTGCTGAGCGCCGCATTGGCATGGTCATGGACGTCGCTCGTACGTCCATGATCCATGCGGCTGCTCCCCATTTTCTGTGGCCGTTTGCGGTTCAGTACGCGGCGCATCAGATCAACCTTCAGCCCCGGGTCTCGATGCCGGAGACCTCCCCTACTCTGCGGTGGACGGGGAAGGTTGGCGATGCGTCTGCGTTCCGTGTCTGGGGATCTCGAGCTTTCGTCCGTGACTTGTCTGCGGACAAGCTGTCCTCCCGTGCTAATACTTGCGTCTTCCTTGGCTTCCCCCCTGATGCGCCTGGTTGGCAGTTTTACCACCCCACCTCGCGCCGTGTTCTGTCCTCCCAGGACGTCACGTTTGACGAGTCGGTTCCGTACTAGCGTCTCTTCCCCTACCGTGCTGCCCCCCTCCCCCCCCCGCCGCTCTTCCTCGCGCCCGGTCCCCCCCCGGTAGACCCCCTCCCCCCTCAGGGTCCTGCCCCCTCAGGTGTGTCCCAGGTAGACGCAGTCGAGCCTGTCGAGGTAGCTGTTGACTCTGGTGCTGCTGGGGGTGCTGAGCCTGAGTGTGCGGAGCCTGGGGGTGCTGGGTCTAGGGGTGCTGAGCCTGGGGTTGCTGAGTGTGGGGGTGCGGAGCCTGACGGTGCTGGGCCTGGAGGTCCTTCAAGTGCTTCGTCCTGGCGGGAGCTACCCTCTCCACAGGAGCTGCGCGAGTGGTTTGCTCGGCGCTGGAGCCGTGCTGCTGGAGGTGGTGGTGCTGCCGGTGCTGGAGTTTCTACTGCTGCTGGGGGTGCTGGAGCCACGGGTCCCGGAGGTGCTCGTCCTAGAGGTACTGGAGCTGCTGGGCCTGGTGGTGCTACTGGTGCTGGAGCTGTTGGCGGAGCTGGAGCTGGCGGTGCTGCTAGAGTAGGTGCTACTGGGGGTACTAGAACCGGAGCTGCTGCATCTTCCGGTGGTCCTGCTGGAGCTGGAGCTGCTGGAGGTACTGGAGCTGGAGGTGCTGCTGGAGCCGGTGCTCCTGTGGGTGCTGGAGTTGGCGCTACTGGAGCTGCTGGAGGTGCTGCTAGTGCTGGTGGTGCTGCTGGAGTTGGAGCTGACGCAGGGGGTGCTGGTGCTGTCCCTGCTGGTTCTGGAGGCGCTGCGCGGCCGCGGCCGTACTTCGTTCCGCTCCTTGAGCAGGTTCTTGGTCTTCCGCCTTCTTCTGGTCCTGCTCCTTCCTTAGAGTGTCCACCGCCTGTCCAGTCCGAGTCACAGTTACAGCTGGCCTCCCCACTGCCTGCTCCTTCTCCCTACGCTGGTCCTACTGGAGGTCTTGCTGAGCGTCGTGAGCCTGAGTCGCGTCCTGCGTCACCTGTTCGTGCTCCTCGCACTGGTCGGCTTGTTCCACGTCAGCGTCCTCCTGCGGTCCCGGGCACGCACCAGATGGCACTGCGTCCTTCCACTGCTCCGCAGCGTGTCCCTTTGCCGTCTCCTCCAGAGTCCTCTCTTCCTGCTCTTGCTGACCCGGAGTCTGACTCCCTTCGTGCTGCCAGTCCTCACGCGTCTCCTGGCCACTGTTGTCACTGACCCTTCCTTTGAGTCCACTGCTGCGTCTGCATTAGTTGCTGAGCTTGTCGACTTCGCTGCTCACTGTCGTCTAGACTACGCCGTTAGTCTTGTTACTGGGTCTGAGTCTGCGTCTGTCTGTCCTCCGTCCATCCGGGGTGAGTGTGCTCTTAGCACGGACGTCCTTGAGGATAGGCAGGAGGAGTTCCAGTGTTTTGCTGCTGCTTTACCTCATCTCGTGTCCATGCTGCTTGCCCCTGAGGGAGACCCGGATGCACCAGACATCCCGACCCCGCGCTCTTACGCAGAGGCGATAGAGGGTCCCTACTCCTCTCAGTGGCAGTCAGCCATGGACGCAGAGATGGCTTCCTGGAAGTCCACAGGCACCTACGTCGACGACGTTCCCCCACCTGGGGCGAACATCGTCAGTGGCATGTGGATTTTAAGGGTGAAGCGGCCGCCGGGTTCTCCGCCTGTCTTCAAGGCCCGTTACGTGGCTCGAGGCTTCAGTCAGCGGCAGGGAGTTGACTACTTTCAGACCTTCTCCCCGACCCCGAAGATGACCACTCTTCGGGTTCTGCTGCACGTCGCTGCTCAGCGTGTCTACGAGCTTCACTCTCTTGACTTCAGCACTGCTTTCCTACAGGGCAGCCTGCACGAGGAGATCTGGCTGCGCCGCCCACCTGGCTTCACTGGGTCTTTTCCTCCTGGTACCCAGTGGAGCCTTCGGCGGCCAGTCTATGGTCTGCGCCAAGCGCCCCGTGAGTGGCACGACACACTGAGGACTACGCTTGCGGCTCTTGGGTTTGCTCCTTCTACTGCTGACCCGTCGCTGTTTCTGCGCACCGACACTTTTCTGCCGCCGTTCTACATCCTCGTGTACGTCGACGACTTGGTCTTTGCTACTGCTGATACTGCTGGACTCGCCCACGTGAAGTCCGAGCTACAGAAGAGACACACGTGCACAGACCTGGGTGAAATGCGCAGCTATCTTGGCTTGCAGATCACCCGGGACAGAGCACGGCGCACCATTACCCTAACTCAGTCACACATGGTGCAGCAGGTCCTTCAGCGCTTCGACTTCACGTACTCCTCGCCTCAGGCCACTCCTCTGTCTACTCGCCACTAGCTCTCAGCTCTGCCTTCGGATGAGTCCGCAGAGCCGAGTGGCCCATACCCAGAGCTTGTTGGCTGCCTCATGTACCTGATGACCTGCACTCGACCTGACCTGGCATACCTGTCAAACTTATATTCTATAGTCGGTTTAGGCTGTAGTGGGGTAGTCCTTATAGGGTACAACACTTTTAGGTTTGCTACTTGTACCCACTTGCTTCCTAGTTCAGTCATTCATTCGCTCACATTCTAACATGGTATTCTGAGCAGGTTCCCTAGTGGGAACGTTTTTTTCAGGGCCCACCATTTTTTTTTTTTTTTCCTGCCCTGCCCGAAGCGAGCATCGCGCCTTCCCTGTCGCGGCCCCTAGCCAGCCGCGGCCCCTAGCCCGTCGCGGCCCCTAGCCCGTCGCGGCCTCTAGCCCGTCGCGGTCCCTAGCCCGTCGCGGCCCCCACCAACTGACGCGCACTTGCCGGCCCCTGCTGACGCGCCCCTGCTGACGCGCCCCTGCCGGCCCCTGCTGACGCGCCTCTACTGGCGTGCCCCTGCCGGCCCCTGCTGACGCGCCCCTGCCGGCCCCTGCTGGCGCGCCCCTGCCGGCCCCAGCTGACGCGCCCCTGCCGGCCCCTACTGACGCGCCCCTGCCGGCCCCTGTTGACGTGCCCCTGCCGGCCCCTGCTGACGCACCCCTGCTGGCGCGCCCCTGCCGGCCCCTGCAGACGCGCCCCTGCCGGCCCCTGCTGACGCGCCCCTGCCGGCCCCTGCTGGCGCGCCCCTGCCGGCCCCTGCGGCCGTGCCCCTGCTGACGCGCCCCTGCCGGCCCCTGCTGACGCGCCCCTGCTGGCGCGCCCCTGCCGGCCCCTGATTACGCGCCCCTGCTGGCGCGCCCCTGCCGGCCCCTGCTGACGCGCCCCTATCGGCCCCTGCCGACGTGCCCCTGCTGGCGCGCCCCTGCCGTCCCCTGGTGATGCGCACCTGCTGGCGCGGCCCCTGCTGGCGCGCCCCCTTCCTGGCGCTGCCCCTGCTGCCACGACGAGCCCCTGCACCCGTCTCTGGTAAGACGAGCCGCGCCGCCCAGCAGAGCCGCGCCGCCCAGCCGAGCCGCGCCGCCCAGCCGAGCCGCGCCGCCCAGCCGAGCCGCACTGCCCTACTGAGCCGCACTACCTTGCACTGCCCTACTGCCTCTGCTACTACTGCTGCTACTGCTGCTACTCTTGCTACTGCTCCTACTGCTGCTATGGCTAGTCCTACCATTCTCACCTTTGATGCCGAGGGACGTGCAGTTGACTTTGACGTGTGGGTTGACGACCTACAGCTCTTTCTTCAGTGTGATTCTAGGGATGGGGTATCCCTTTTCGATCACACGTCCGGTGTTTCTACTGCTCCTACTGCCACTGCTGACAGTACGGTTCGCTCGCAGTGGACCACTCGTGATGCTGTTGCTCGTCTTGCTGTTCGTAGTCACCTGCCACCTGCTGAGCGCGCGCATTTTGGCCAGTACAAGACTGCTCAGTCTTTGTACGACGCTGTAGTTGCACGCTACTCCTCCCCTGCCACTGCTGCCCTCAGCCGCCTCATGCTGCCGTACCTTTTCCCTGACCTTGCCGCCTTTGCCACAGTCGCTGACCTAGTTGCTCACCTTCGCACTAGTGACGCCCGCTACCGCGCTGCCCTTCCCGCTGAGTTCAGTGCCAAGAACCCCCCCCCCCATGTACATCACCCTTTACTACCTAGTCACCCGCCTCCCTGACTCCCTTTCTTCAGTCAGGGACCACTTTCTCTCCCTTTGCCCCATCGAGCTGACTGTCGACCTGCTAGAGGAGCGCCTTGCTGCAGCTGAGAAGAGTATCTTAGCTGTAGGTGCTTCTCGCGGCGACCGTCGCACCCCTTTCTTTGAGGGGTGTTCCCCTGTCCCCCTTCTCCCCTCTGTTGCTTCTGCTGCTGCTTTCGACCTCGTTGGCACTGAGGAGGTCGGAGCTGCGTCTGCCCCTAGTGGGAGACGCCGCAACAGCAAGGGCAAGGGGAGCAAGGGTGGTGGAGGGGGCGGCGGTGGTAGCAGTGGAGGAGGTGGAGGAGGCGGAGGAGGTGGCGGTGGAGGTGGGGGTGGTACCGGGAGTCGGGGTGTCAGTGGCGGCGGTGGAGGTGGTCGCGGCAGTGGCGGAGGTGGTGGAGGCAGCGGCAGTGGTGGTGGAGGTGGAGGCGGCGGTGGTGCTGGTCGAGGTGCAGCCGCGCAGCGTGGAGGCTTTGGTGGCAGCCAGCGCCAGCAGCAGCTGCGCTCCCGTGAGACCCCATCGGTCCAGCAGCTTCGTGAGTGGTACGCTGGGCGTGGGAGGTCTGGGGGTGCAGGTCCCTGCACTTACGTTCTTCGCACCGGCAGTCGTCGTGGGGAGGCGTATGGGCTGCCACACACTACGCACCGCTGCTTCGGTCGCTTGACTGACGCCTGGCGTGCCCAGTTTCCTGACTCTGTTAAGCTCCCTCGCTGGCATGATCTGCTTCTGCAGAATGTGCCTATATTTGATCTTGATTTCGATGCTATCCTTGCTGCCATGTATGCTTTTGCTGATAGTGCTGAGGGTGACTGTTACTGTATGCTTTTTGCACCTACTGAGGCCTTGCACACTTTCACACTTGACTCTGGTGCTTCGCGCTCTTTCTTTAGAGACAGCACCACACTCACGCCGCTCAGTCGGCCTGTTGCAGTCTCCCTTGCTGACCCCTCTGGGGCCCCAGTCCTTGCACACTCTTCCACGGTTCTACCGTGTCCTGCGGCCCCATCGGGCTTGCTGTCGAGACTCCACCTCCCCTCGTTCTCTACGAACTTGGTGAGTGGAGCTGACCTCCAGGACGCGTGGGTTGACCAGTTCACCCCTGTAGGTCAGCGTGTGACCCACTGCACTTGCTCTCGAACGGGCCGCCACCTGGCCACGTTCACCCGTCGGCCAGGGTCGAGTCTATACACACTGACTACTGCGCCTCCTCCGGTCTCTGCGTCTGGTTAGGTAGCTGCGTCTAGTCAGGTGTTTGCTGCCGCGTCCAGGTCTAGTCCTGCGTCTGCCCCCTGCTCGTGTCGTCCTCTGTCGCACGAGACTCTCCTTTGGCACCACCGCCTTGGTCACCCCTCCCTGCCTCGTCTTCGAGGTATGGCCTCCCGTGCCCTTGTCTCGGGTCTACCCATATCCCTCCCTCCCCTTCCTCCGGGGCCTGCCCCCACCTGTGTTCCTTGTGTCGAGGGCCGGCAGCGCGCCGCTCCTCACTCCTCCTCGTTCCCTCCGACCGCGAAGGCTCAGCACCTCAAGACGCAGTACCCTCAGGCTCCACACGCCCAGACTCAGCACCCCCAGACGCAGCACCCCTAGACACAGAAACCCCAGGCTCGGCACCCCCAGTCCCCGCACCCGCAGGCTCAGCACCCCTAGTAGCACATGAGTCGACAGCTACCTCGACCGGCTCAGCAGGGTCTACCTGGGACACTCCTGAGGGGGCAGGACCCTGGGGGGGGAGGGGGTCTATCGGGGGAGTACCTGGTGCTAGGAAGAGCGGCGGGGGGGGGAGAGAGGCAGTGCGGTAGGGAAAGAGACGGTATTAAGACACCGACTCGTCAAACGTGACGTCCTGAGAGGACAGAATACGACGCGAGGTGGGGTGGTAGAACTGCCACCCGGGTGCGTCAGGAGGGAAGCCAAGGAAGACACAGGGAACGGCACGGGAGGACAGCTTGTCCGTTGTAGTATCGCAGACAAAAGCTCGAGATCCCCAGACACGGAACGCGGACGCATCGCCAACCTTCCCCGTCCACCGCAGAGTAGGTGTGGTCTCCGGCAAGGAGACACGAGGCTGAAGGTTGATCTGATGCGCAGCGTACTGAACCGCGAACGGCCACAGAAAATGGGGAGCAGCCGCATGGATCATGGAAGTACGAGCGACGTCCATGACCATGCCAATGCGGCGCTCAGCAATCCCATTTTGCTGCGGGGAGGCCGGAAGCGTGAACGTCTGGCGGATGCCCTCGAAACGACAGAAGGCCCTCAGGAGGTCGGAGGAAAACTCCCCACCTCTGTCTGAGTGCAGACGCAGAACAGGAAGGTCCGAGCCGAAACTCTCACTGAGCTGGCGACGAGCACCGCGGATCCAGTCGATCAACACCTCAGGGACCTCACCCTTGCTGCGCAAGGGGAAGACTGTGGTGTATCGCGAGTAGTCGTCAACGACCAGCAGGGAGTAACGCGCGTGACCCTGTCCACGGACGCGGGCTGGGCCCCACACGTCCATGTGAAGAGTCTGCAGAGGTCTGGCGGTGCTCTAGGGGTCCCGTCACGGCGGGAGCCCCTCTCTCCACAGCAGCTTCGTGAGTGGTACTCTCGGCGCTGTCGAGGTGCTGCTGGTGCTGGAGGTGCTGCTAGGGCTGCTGGTGGTGCTACTGGTGCTGGAGCTGCTGCTGGAGGTGCTGTTGCTGCTGGAGGTGCTGGTGCTGCTGGAGCTGCTGGAGGTGCTCCTGGTGCTGGACGTGTTGCTGGTGCTGGAGCTCCTGCTGGAGCTGCTGGAGGTGCTCGTACTGCTGGAGCTACTGGAGGTGCTGCTGGTGCTGGAGGTGCTGCTAGGGCCGCTGGTGGTGCTGCTGGTACTGCTGGAGCTACTGGCGGTGCTGCTGCTGCTGGAGCTGCTGGTGCTGCTGGAGGTGCTGGTGCTGCTGGAGCTGCTGGAGGTGCTTGTACTGCTGGAGCTGCTGGAGGTGCTGCTGGTGTTGGAGGTGCTGCTAGGGCCGCTGGTGGTGCTGCTGGTGCTGGAGCTGCTGCTGGAGGTGCTGGTGCTGTTGGAGCTGCTGGCGGTGCTACTGGTGCTGGAGGAGCTGCTGGTGCAGGAGCTCCTGGAGCTGCTGGAGGCGCTACGCGGCCGCGGCCGTACTACGTTCCTCTACTTCAGCAGGTTCTTGGTTCCCCGCCTTCTCCTGGTCCTCCTCCTCCTTTCCTGAGCCCACCGCCTGTCCAGTCCCAGTCGCAGTTACAGCCGGCCTCTCCACTACCTGGTCCTTCTCCCTACTCTGGACCGACTAGAGGTCTTACGGAGCGTCGTGAGCCTGAGTCGCGTTCTGTTTCGCCTGAGTCTCATTCTGCGCCGCCTGTCCGTACTGTTCGAGCTGGTCGTGTTTCGCGTCCGCGTCCTCCTCCTGTCTCTGGCACTCACTCTATGACTCTGCGTCCTTCCACTGCTCCACAGCGTGTCCCTCTGCCGTCTCCTCCTGCGTCCTCTCTTCCTGTCAGTCTGGACCCAAAGTCTGACTCCCTTTGTGCTGCTAGTCCGACGGTCACGCGCTTTCTGGCCACTGCTGTCACTGACTCTTTGTTTGAGTCCACTGCTGCGTCTGCTCTTGTTACTGAGCTCGTTGACTTTGCTGCAGCCTGTCGCCCAGACTACGCCACTAGTCTTGTTGCTGAGTCTGCGTCTGCGTCTGTCTGTCCTCCGTCCGTCGGGGGTGAGTGTGCTCTTGGCACGGACGTCTTTGAGGACAGGCAGGAGTACTTTGAGTGCTTTGCCGCTGCTTCACCTCATCTCGTGTCCATGCTGCTTGCCCCTGAGGGAGACCCGGATGCACCAGACATCCCGACCCCGCGCTCTTACGCAGAGGCGATAGAGGGTCCCTACTCCTCTCAGTGGCAGGCAGCCATGGACGCCGAGATGGCTTCCTGGAAGTCCACAGGCACCTACGTAGACGAGGTTCCCCCACCTGGGGCGAACATCGTCAGTGGCATGTGGATCTTCAGGGTGAAGCGGCCGCCGGGTTCTCCGCCTGCCTTCAAGGCGCGTTACGTTGTACGTGGCTTCAGTCAGCGACAGGGAGTTGACTTCTTTCAGACCTTCTCCCCTACCCCGAAGATGACCACTCTTCGGGTACTGCTGCACGTTGCTGCTCAGCGTGACTACGAGCTCCACTCGCTTCACTTCAGCACGGCCTTCCTACAGGGCAGCCTGCACGAGGAGATCTGGCTGCGCCGCCCACCTGGCTTCACTGGGTCGTTTCCTGCTGGTACCCAGTGGAGCCTCCGGCGGCCAGTCTACGGTCTCCGCCAGGCACCCCGTGAGTGGCACGACACATTCAGGACGACTCTTGCTTCTCTTGGTTTTGCTCCTTCCACTGCTGACCCTTCTCTGTTTCTACGCACTGACACTACTCTGCCGCCGTTCTACGTTCTCGTGTACGTAGACAACCTCGTCTTTGCTACTGCTGACACTGAGGCACTCGCCCACGTGAAGTCGGAGCTGCAGAAGAGACACACGTGCACAGACCTGGGTGAGCTGACAAGCTATCTTGGCTTGCGGATCACCCGGGACAGAGCACAGCGCACCATTACCTTGACTCAGTCACACATGGTGCAGCAGGTCCTTCAGCGCTTGTACCCACCTGCTTCCTAGTTCAGTCATTCATTCGCTCACATTCTAACAATACCCTCTTAGCATCTTGGCACGCTATGTTGCTCCTGGGAGACACCGACCAGAGCACATGGCTGCAGCGAAGAGGGTGTTGCGCTACTTGTGCAGTACGTCGGGCATGGGGCTCGTGCTTGGAGGGCGGAGTCCAGTGGTCCTCACTGGTCACGCAGACGCGTCTTGGGTTGACGACCTGGCTACGCAGCGGTCGTCACTGGGTTACACCTTCAGCCTTGGTTCCGGCTCTGTTTCATGGCGGTCTACCCGCTCGTCTTCTGTTCTCAGCTCCAGCTGTGAAGCTGAGATCTATGCAGGGGCCATGGCTGCACAGGAGTTACGCTGGCTCACCTACCTGCTGACTGACCTTGGAGAGCCGCCTCGTTCTCCTCCAGTTCTGTACGTAGACAACAAGGCCATGCTGGCCTTGTGTTGGGAGCACAGACTGGAGCACAGAACGAAGCACATTGCTCTTCGCTACTTCCTTGCTCGTGAGCTGCAGCTGCGTGGTCAGCTGCGCCTTGCTTACGTGGCCTCTCAGGCCAACACTGTTGATATCTTCACCAAGGCACTTCAGCCTTGTGATCATCAGCGTTTCTGTACTATGCTAGGTATTGTGCCTACTTGGCCTCACTTGCTTACCTCTTGACTTTACTTGTACTGTGATCTATACATACCTGCACCTGCTTGTTTACCTTTATATATAATCCTGCATGTGAACTGGCCTTGTGGCCTTTGAACCTGTGCTCGGAATGTGTGGTGACGTTGTGATCCACCTTGAGCTTGCTTTGCTTTGCTTTGCTTGACTGGTCTTGTGACCCCTAGTTCTCCCCCACTTTGCCTATGGGGGTGTGTCAGATATATATGACCTAGCCTATGTAGGCTGTAGTGGGGTAGACACTAAGGGGTACAGGTTTCATATTTGTATCACACACTTTCCTAGTTCATTCACTTTTCCCTCTTTCGTAACATTTAGCAACCCTTGTGATAAGTGTTGCACCTGTTCAAAAACCTGATTATCAGTGTGACACCTTCTTCAAACCCTGATCCATCAGTGTTTTTCTTGCTTTTGAAAATCCAACCTTGTGGCATCAGTGTACCAGTTTAGCAAACCCTGATGAATTGATATTATCGTTGCACACAATAAAATTTTTAGATCATCATACATGCCACATGGGTGTTGCTCGTCGTCAGTTACTTCAGCAGGCTGAAATTCCGGTTTCGACAGTTGGCAATCGGGAATCCCGGGTTACGGGAAAGGGGGGGTGGGGGAAGTGTGGTACTCGCTTCAGGGTAAAACTCGTTATTAAGAACGGTAACCCTAAGGCATCAGTGTGCCTTAAATGTAAACCCTGGCATATCAGGAAAATCCTAGCTCCACAAAAAATTACCCTAGGCCATCAGTGTGACTACCAAAAACCACCCTAATAATCAGGGTATCAAGGTGATTTACACTGATAAAATTAGCCTTGATCCGGGGCCATATGGTACATGACCTTATGGTAAGACTCGGGTCTTAGGGTACATTCCGCTCAGGACATGTCCCTTAAGAAAGTGTCGCAATCGATTATGACGCGTACTTACAGCATATGCTGCCATGTGTCGGAATTCGGGACCGCGCAGCAAAGTCGCAAAACGTTATTTCGATTGGCTGGCGTGAACCACGGAACTTTCGCGGGCTAATTGAACGCCAGCGCGACAAGGACCTGCCATCGCACGCGGCTCCAAATGTCTATCCCCTCTGCATGTAGCTGGTTGGATTTTGAGGGGCTTGCTGTGTTGGTGCAGCTGATCATCACAATGAGTGGTCCACTCACGCGAAGGGCCAATCACAGCCCTTCTTGTATAATTGTCGCGTGCTACTGCAAGGTCGCAGTACATCGATCCTTTGTGACATCAGGTTCAGAGACATTTGAGCGCGACTCGGCCAAAATGTGTTTGCGACACTTTCTTAAGGGACGTCCTGAGCGGAATGTACCCTTATAAAATAACTGTTAGGACCTCCCACCCCATTTTTGGAGTGGGATTCTTATAATACCCCTGGGTCTTTTATCCGGGGTTTTACGGTATGTGTGCTCTTGGGTTTCAGCTCTATCAATGGAGGGCAGACATGCAAAGAAATAGTGCAGAGGTGTGCACACCTTGCCTCACATTGCATCGTTTTCCACGATGGTGCGATCCTCGCTTGTTCACTCCATTGCATGTATATTTCGAGCAATAATACCAAGCTTTCCGGTACATCCTCTAGTGATCACATCTGTTAGGATACACAATGTTTATCGCTACTAGTAACTAGTGGCAGTGAACAGCTGTAAGTCCACAGATCAACCTAGCGTCCCGCATGCATGCATTTTCAGCGCAAAGGCCTTCCATGAGCAGCAGGCAATGGTGGAGTGTCACTGCTTGGCGTCAGCGTCAGCCTGGCCCTTGCCCCTGGCGTGGCGCAGGCGCTCCTTCTCCTCCTCCACCTGCGCCAGCATCGCCTCCAGCTCCGCCTCCGGCATCGCCTCCAGCCGCTTCTGCTCCGCCCCCAACCACCGTCATCGTAGTGGGCGGTTGGTACGGGGGAAACAGATGGGAGATTGAAATGAGTGACAGGATGGGTAATAGAAATGGATGACCGAATCGGTCATTGATAATGGTGAATCAATCAGGTTGGGTATGGGTGATGAGATGGGTGATGGGAATGGGTGATGAGATGGGTGATGGGAATGGGTGATGGGATGGGTGATGGTGGGAATGGGTGATGGGATGGGTGATGGGAATGGGTGATGAGAATGGGTGATGGGAATGGGTGATGGGATGGGTGATGGGAATGGGTGATGGGAATGGGTGATGGGAATGGGTGATGGGAATGGGTGATGGGAATGGGTGATGGGATGGGTGATGGGATGGGTGATGGGAATGGGTGATGGGAATGGGTGATGGGAATGGGTGATGGGAAGGGGTGATGTGAATGGGTGATGGGAATGGGTGATGGGAATGGGTGATGGGAATGGGTGGTGGGAATGGGTGTGCAGCGGCATGCAGAGGAGCGGTGGAATGACGGACCTTCATAACAGCGTCCTCATAGTCCTTGAGCTGCTTCACATACGTCATCTCCTTGTTGCCCACTCGCCACACATAGCTGGCCGCCCACACCAAGCACAGCCCCAACACCAGCACCAGCTGCACCACGCTGCCCGACTGGAACGAGTCAAACCCCGCCAACTGACCACGAGGGGAGGATGGGGGAGGGGAGATGGGGATTGACCAGGTACCGCGACTCCCAACATCACGTCCCCAGGGCGTAACAAACGAATGTGAGAAAGAGAAAAGAAAGAAATGAAAGAAAAAAGAAAGAAAAAAACGTAGACACCAAAGTCCGAAAGAACTTGGCAGTGTACCGAACTCACCCTGCTGTTCTACCTGTGTCACCTCCAGCCGTCCTCACCTCCAGCCGTCCTCACCTCCAGCGCCTCACCTCGAGGCCGTACTTGATTCTCACCTCGAGGCCGTACTTGATTCTCACCTCGAGGCCGTACTTGATTCTCACCTCGAGGCCGTACTTGATTCTCACCTCGAGGCCGTACTTGATTCTCACCTCGAGGCCGTACTTGATTCTCACCTCGAGGCCGTACTTGATTCTCACCTCGAGGCCGTACTTGATTCTCACCTCGAGGCCGTACTTGATTCTCACCTCGAGGCCGTACTTGATTCTCACCTCGAGGCCGTACTTGATTCTCACCTCGAGGCCGTACTTGATTCTCACCTCGAGGCCGTACTTGATTCTCACCTCGAGGCCGTACTTGATTCTCACCTCGAGGCCGTACTTGATTCTCACCTCGAGGCCGTACTTGATTCTCACCTCGAGGCCGTACTTGATTCTCACCTCGAGGCCGTACTTGATTCTCACCTCGAGGCCGTACTTGATTCTCACCTCGAGGCCGTACTTGATTCTCACCTCGAGGCCGTACTTGATTCTCACCTCGAGGCCGTACTTGATTCTCACCTCGAGGCCGTACTTGATTCTCACCTCGAGGCCGTACTTGATTCTCACCTCGAGGCCGTACTTGAGGGCGACACCAGCGACGGTGATGCCGACGCCGATGAGAATCACGTCCAGCCGCGTGTAGCCGAAGGGCGGCTGGGGGATGCACCGCCATCGCCATGCACACATGGGAGAGGGAGGGCGGGTAGGATGGCATGCAGGGGAGTGGAGGATGTGCGGATGGTGCCCCATGGTGGTGCCCCATGATGGTGGTTCACGACTGATCATGCGCACCACAAATGGAATTTGATTATGGTGCATTGATGATGGCGCATTGAAGGGAGCGGAAGGATGAAGCGATGGAAGCAAACTGGATTCCAACCCTCTCTCCTTGCTTCCTCCTTTCCATATCGCCTTCCCTCCCTTCCTCATATCTTTCTCACTGCCTCTGTGGGCACACTGACTGCCTCTGTGGGCACACTGACTGCCTCTGTGGGCACACTGACTGCCTCATATGACCAAGACTATCAGAATTTCACCTCAACCATCCCCAACCCGCTTCCTCTCCAACTGTAGAAACCTATCCCTCCCTCCCTCCCTCCCTCCCTCCCTCCCTCCCTCCCTCCCTCCCTCCCTCCCTCCCTCCCTCCCTCCCTCCCTCCCTCCCTCCCTCCTCCCCCGCATCTCACCCTCCCCTCTGGCTTCTCTGGTTGCGCCTCTGCCCGCACGCCATTCCTCCTCTTCCCCGCCGTCCCCAGCCCCAATCTCCCCTGCTCTCCGATGTGCGCCCGGCGGGGGAGAAGCGGAGGTGCGCGTTGGGAAAAAAGAGGCGGACGCGGAAGGAATGCGGAGCGTAGAGGCGCGGAGGCGGGAGAAGCGACGCCTGCTGGAGGCGGAGGGGAGAGACGGGATAGAGGAGAAATAGCAACCTAAGATGGAGGGAAAACGAAGGGTCGGCAAGATGAAAGACCATTTATGGCGGAAGGCTCGGAGCAAACGCGCGCAGGATAGGAGGCGCGCGCCGCGTGGTCGAGCGAGGTGCGACGCGAGGCAACGTCGGAAGCGACGCACGGCGGACAGGTGCTCGAAGCGGATGGAATGACGACGAAAATGAAGGAGAGCTCGGAGCGCGGGGGAAGGCGAGCGGCGGCGCGAGGTGGCTGACCTCTGGCGCTGATGGAGTAGGGAAGCAGAGAAGAGGCGGCGCCGATGACGAGAGCTGCAGCCATGGCGGCAAGGAAAGTGTTGAAAGTGGAGATGGTGCTAAGGAGCGTTTGCTAGGTTATGAAGGTGGCGCTAGGGCAAGAAACGTAGGTAGCTAGGCACGCTTTAGCGCGTACGCCTGGAAACACGGTGCTTGTTAGGGCGCGTGTGATCTTCGAAAACTGTAAAATTTTACATTTTTGAATCGCATGTAGCTTTCTAACTTTATCTGTTATCAATGTGTGAATCATGAACTCTGTGATTTAGCGTGTGAATCGAGTGTTTTGCGCGGTTCGGTAGAACCGCTTTGATATAATATCGCCACGTGTCATGCTTTCGATCACGCGCGGCGCGTTTCGTTTTATTGTTACCACAAGGGCCGATGTTCCAACACTTTTTAGAATTTCAGGGTTGGTGACGAAATTTTGGTGATACATCGAGCAAGAAAAACGTTCTTCATTCATGGATGTGCGGGTTGTCGCTTCTACAACAGTGCCGCCTGTAATCGAAACTGTAACCACAACTTCATCTCAAATCTGTTGAGATAATATCGAAGACGTAAAGCACTTCAAGGAAATTCGTGTAGTACAGTAAAGTACCGATAGGCTGACGTCAGCAAAGCGCTATGCGACCTAGGATGACGTCAGCACGTAGCTATAGACTTCGCGAATAGTTACGTACCGTTTCAAGATAAGAATAGCACAGTATAGTAGGCGAACAGGTACTTTACTCTAGCTATATATTTTGTATGTTTGTCATTTTATAATATATCTGATTTCAGAGACATTGATCCTGAAACACATCACTACATGGGCTTTCACTAGTCCAGACAAAAGCCTCCTTAACTGGCTTTAATTCATACAAGACTTCCGCTACGACAGGAAGCTACCATCCTAAGTAGTACGATCCTATTCAGTCATTTCAAATTCTAACATGGTATGAGAGCAACTTAGGATTATAACAGCTTCCACCTGCCTACTCTACAACTATGTCTGGATCTCCAAGGTCCAACAATGGCTCTTCTGTTACGAGCCCATCACGCCCAACAGCGTCTCCAGCTGCTGATAATTCACATCTGCAGCAACAACAACAACAATATCAGCAACAACCGATGTACGGCATGCCATTGAGCAATCAGCCCGTACACGCAACTACAGCAGCGGCATCATCGACAGCAGCCGCAGCAATAGCAGCATCAGCAGCCACAACAGCTGCAGCTGCAGTCACTGGTTATTCTAGTCAACCGGGACAACAGTCCAACTTCGTACCGACTGGACCTTACCAATATCAAGGTGCTTACCAGCCAGCAAATCTTCAACAACGTGTTAATGCTGCCGTCTTGTCACTTAACCAGATGTTTCCAACTCCTATGAGCATTGATGGCTCCAGTTATCAGCGTGGTCAGATGCCACAAGGAAGTGATGGGTCGAACAACTCCTTCTCTTTTGTTCCTGCTGGACAAGGACAACAAACACAACAAGGGTCACAAGTGCCATCACTTTATCAGCTACAATCAGCTGACGGTACCGGAAATTATATTCCTGCTTCTGCAAATCCAACAAAAATTAAAACGACAACGCCTTTTAATGGTCAAGACTTTTATACCTGGAGCTTTGAGTTTGAGCTTCTTGTTCAAACCACGGGGTTCTGGCAGCTGTATGACGGCACAACACCTTTTCCATCTCATGGGTCACCACTTCAACAAGCCACTTTTCGATCGGCGTCGCTGACTGCATACACAGTTCTCGTTCGTAATCTGACACCGACTGAACAGCTCGGAATTCGTTCTTTTCGTACCAGTGCCGCTCCTGCTGAAGCAGCTTGGTTGTACCTGCAAGGGGTTCATATGGCAAAGGACACTGTCAACCAGAGTAAAATTTTGACGCAGCTGTCAAATATACAGATGATAAACGGCGAGAAGGTGACGCAGTATATTAACCGCGCTCGAAATTTGCGTGATCAACTTCAGAAGTGTGGAGGGTACTTCTCTGACGCTATGTTCCACACGGTGCTCCTCGCGGGTCTTGGACCAGAATGGCGACAGTGTCGCTCTATACTTCGTATGCAAGCACAGTTGTCCGAGGGGGCACTCTGTGCCGCTCTCATCGCCGAGCAGCAGGATATGGATCTACACAACGCTCGAGGAGGGAAAAAGATGGTAAACAATACAGTCAGTTTTTATTCTAATCCACATCACAAGCCCGTTTGTTCCTTTTGTCGAAAAGCAGGACACACAATTGATACCTGCTGGTCGAAAGATAAACCATCTTGGAAGCGGTCTGCATCAAAACATACCAAAGATTCTTCAAGCGAAGCTGAGAAGCCGGAAGCTGAGAAGCCGGACGCTGCGAAGCAGACTACTGCGAAGCCGAACTCTGCGAAGCCGACTACTACACTTGCCAAGACACAAAACAAAGAAGTTATTAATTGCATGACATCAGTTTCTACCGTCTACGACCCTGACGCTGAAGAACGTATTCACAGTAACCTCAACGATGAACTTAATACGCCTATACCGCCCGAGGTCTACGCAAACCTTGCACATACCTTGGAAGGGCCTAACACTTGGTATCTTGACAGCTGTTGCGGCCAGCATATGTGTTCATCAGAAAATCGATTCGTCATCAATCAGCGTCGTCTTCAGAATCCGTGCGTTGTAACCGTCGCCAATAATCAACGTCTTATAGCACACTGGACGGGTAACGTCATTCTTGATTCTATTGACGAAGACTTCAGTCTTCATCTTAACGATGTACTCCTCGTTCCTCGACTTGGCTTCAACCTGATGTCATCTGCACAGCTCATGAGAAATGGCATTACTCTTCTTGGTGAACCGGGCAAGTTTACTTTAAAATATGGAGACAAGAAACTCGGCACGGCAATTGAACAGAACGGTGCGTTCGTTCTCAACTTCGTACCTGAACGCACCACTGCCGACTCCGAGAATATTCTCTCTCTTGGCCCATGGGAACATCGTGATGACATCGATTACACCGATGATACCGTTCCTCGTGATGGAGTTGTACCCACGTCTTCGACCACAGCTGCCGCAGTGATGCTGACCTTTGACAATCAAGGTTTGAATGACGTCCAGAATTCCCGAGATTATCTTGCTGGTGGTTGGGGAGATACAACGAATATGCCCACGGTTGAAGGTACTTGGGGGGCACAGGAACCTGACGAAACCACTTGGGGAGAAACACCGGCTGATCGTGATCGACGTCTTCTTACTGAAGCAGAGCAGCGTGTTGCTGACATGGAAGTCCTCGACTCCGGACGACTTGTCGGTGTTGAGCCTAAACCTGCAGCATCAGATCAAGAGAGTGGGGAGTTAATTCTTTCACGTGGCGAATCCATCGACGTCGAAGTCAAAATACCTCCTCCTAACCTTACCAGGTTCATCCCGCCAGTCACCGATCATGTTCACACTGACGGTCATCGGCTGTTGTTATCTTTCTTCGCTAACGCCGATTATTATCTGCGCGCACAGGGACACAATGCAACTGCAGAAACCTGGCATAAACGTCTTGGTCATCCGTCGCAGTCTACGCTCAACAGCACTATCAAAGCAGCTGTTCTTGACAAGAATTCTCTTCTCTTACCTGGCGGCCTCGAGATGAAACCAGTTAATCGTCCGTCACCCTGCATGATCTGCCCAGCAGCAAATCTACCGCACGAACCGTACCCGACTCATTTTCCTGGCGCTGAGGATTATCGATTGATGGAAAAAGTTTACAGCGATATTTTAAACTTACCTGCGGAAGGGTCAACGGCGAAAAATATGTTATCACGTTCACTGAAGCTTCTACTCGATACGTCTGGACTGGTAACATGACTAACCGTTTTCTTGCTTTCACAGCTTTTCGGACATGGCTGCCTCTAGCAAAATGCGAGTCCGACACAAAACTCAAAACCTTCCAATGTGACGGAGCTGGGGAATATCGCAGTCTCGAGTTTACCACGTACCTTCCTCACGCTCATCAGCAGAGCGGTGTAGCTGAACGCCTCAATCGTACTCTGCAAGAAAAGATGCGAGCGCTACTCGCACAGTCTCAACTCGGCCCACTCTACTGGCCCTTTGCGATGGACCACGCAACGCTGTTGCACAACCTACTGTCTTCATCGGCTTTACCAAACAACGCATCGCCTCACTTGTTATGGACAGGAAAATTGGGCACTACGAAACTTCTTCGAGTTTTTGGGTGTGTTGTGCAATATCGTCCTCCCACCGCTCCGCTCGGAAAGTTCGATCAACGTGCTAAGTGGGGTCTTCATCTCGGCCTTGAGAAGCATTTTTCTGCATGGCGTATTCTGGATTATCGCAATCGACTTTTAATTCCTGCCCGCGACTGTATTTTCTACGAAAATCTGACCCTTCCTGTCTTCGAACAGTACCTCGCCACGCAGCGTGACCCTGCTACACTTTTCCACGGTGTTCGCTCATTCGCCAGTGCTGACGCCGAACTTGCTGCCAGCGAAGAACCTGATATTGACGGTGCACGTGAAGCCGCTCCTGATCCACCTATTCCAACCACGTCTTCCGGATTTCCGGAGTTCATTCCACTCGTTGACGCTCATCCCGACGATGTTCGTGAAGTTCATCATACTTACCTGGTGGACGATCAACGACGTCCCATGCCAGCTGTAACTGACAGCAGCATCCGCGTCAATCCTGACGAAATTGGGGGGGCAAATGGTGAACAGTGTGAATCTTTCAATTTCGCAGGACGGACCGACGACAGTCCTAATTATCAAACTGGGCTTCAGATACTGGGACTCGCAGCAGCAGTACAGCATAATTCTTCAGAAGTCGCAGAACCGAAAACTGCCCGACAGGCCCTTTCAGGACCACATCGCGAAAAATGGCGTGAAGCCATGGATCGTGAACTGGCTACCCTGGAAAAACGGGAGACTTGGGATCTCATACCCATCGAAAAAGCTACAAATAAAAATATTCTTACCGGAAAATGGGTCTTCAGGGTGAAGACGAAAGCTGACGGCTCTTATGAAAAACATAAGGCAAGGTGGGTTGTTCGCGGTTTTGATCAAACTCATGGGGTTGACTACACGCTTACCTTTGCCCCGGTCAGCCGACACACAAGTGTTCGTCTCGTTATCTGCGAAGCAGCTGCGAAGAATTTTCCGCTTCGACAAATTGATGTCTCCAACACGTTTCTATACGCTGACGTCGATGCTGAAATCTACGTCGAATATCCGCATACATATCCGACAAATCCGCCAAGTGTCTGCAAGCTCAAAAAATCACTGTATGGCATCAAACAAGCACCGCGACTGTGGCAACAGCATTTGAACAGGAAACTTACAGAGGTTGGGTTCCGACAACTGTCACATGATCCTGGAATGTATCGGCTAGACGACAAGGGGAGCTACGCGCTACTTGTGGCTTACGTGGATGATATTCTCTACGTAAGTTCTTCGGATTCTCTGGGTGATCGCATCGAAGCAGATTTGAAAAAATCCCTTGACTTAACCGTCTCTACCGAAGTAACCCAATTTCTTGGGTTAAACATTTCGCGAACTTCTTCCGCAATCCACCTCACAGCATCAAAGTATGCTGAGTCACTCGCTAAGCGCTTCAAGATTCCTACAAGTTACGTCGCTACACCATTTCGATCTACACCCACTGGGTATATTTTCAACGACACCAAACTTTCGGCAGCTGGTTTACAACTGTACCAGCAGCAACTTGGGTGCCTTCTCTTCGCAGCAGTCACGTGTCGTCCCGACCTTGCGTATGTCGCAAGCTATCTCGCACAGTTTTTACGCTGCCCAAAGGAAGAACATCATCTCGATCTTCAGCGCGCTCTACACTATTTTGTTGCAACACCAACAGTCGGGCTGATTTTCAACACAGGAAAACCGACCGACAAAATATACCTCAGCGGATATGTGGACGCAGACCACGCTGGTGACACGTCAGATCGCCGGTCACGAACAGGCTACCTTTTTCGTCTCGAGCCAATTGGCCCAATTTCATGGAACTCATCGAAACAGGAGCTGGTGTCACTTTCCTCAGCTGAAGCAGAATTCATTGCTGCGTGCGCTGCAACTCGAGAAGGACTATACTTACAGGAACTGCTCGACGAAGCGAGGTTCGTCACGCCGAATCAGTTTACGTTGCAGTGCGACAACCAAAGTGCGATTACCATCGCCAACAAACCCGGCTTCGTCAATCGCACGAAACACATCTCACTACGTTACTTTTTCGTCAAAGACGTGATCGACAAAGGGAGGATGCGTCTTGTCTACTGCTCCACTAACGACATGGCAGCTGATTCACTTACCAAAAAGCTGACACGACAGAAGTTCCACCACTGCAACCAGCTCAGCGGTGTTTCTGAGACAACCGCTTAAAACTACACCGAACTCCTAGAAGTGAAGGGGAGTGCTGAGATAATATCGAGACGTAAAGCACTTCAAGGAAATTCGTGTAGTATAGTAAAGTACCGACAGGCTAACGTCAGCAAAGCGCTACGCGACCTAGGATGACGTCAGCACGTAGCTATAGACTTCGCGAATAGTTACGTACCGTTTCAAGATAAGAATAGCACAGTACAGTAGGCGAACAGGTACTTTACTCTAGCTATATATTTTGTATGTTTGTCATTTTATAATATATCTGATTTCAGAGACATTGATCCTGAAACATATCACTACATGGGCTTTCACTAGTCCAGACAAAAGCCTCCTTAACTGGCTTTAATTCATACAAGACTTCCGCTACGACAGGAAGCTACCATCCTAAGTAGTACGATCCTATTCAGTCATTTCAAATTCTAACAAAATCAAGGCTACAAAAACCTGTTTTTTATTTTTCACCCTGGAGGGCAGTTAGGACAGCGCAGAACAAATTATAACCCTAGGGGAACATGGATGCATTTTCGGGATGGATTTGTCAGAATGTTATATAGCTTACTTTGTGTAGGCTATAGTGGGGTAGCCCATAAGGGGTACAACCCAATTAGAGTTAGTACTTGTACCCAACTGTTTCATAGTTCATTCATTCTCGTTCATTCTTCTGACATGGTTTCGGAGCAGGTCCTTCGCTAGGACCGAATGATTTTTTTAGGGCCCACCATAGAGCTGCCCCACTAGCTGCCCTGCCCTACTAGCGTGCCGCCCTGCTGGCTCATGCGCCGCCCTCTGGAGCCCTCGTGCCGCACCTGCTGCCCCGCGTGCCGCCCGTCGACCCTAGGCCCTGCCCGCCCGTCAACCCCAGGCCCCGCGCGCCGCCCCTTCCAGCCCGCTCGTCGACCCTAGGCCCCGCGCGCCGCCCCTGCTGCCCTACTCGCCGCCCCTGCAGCCTCGCGCGCTGCGCCTTGCGTCCCGCCCCTCGCCCCTGCTCCCCTGCCCGCCGCCCCTTGCGGCCCTCTCGCAGCCCCGGCAGCCCCGTGCGCCGCCCCTTGCGACCCGCCTGTCGCCCCTAGACCCGCCGGCTGCCCCTAGGCCCCCGAGCAACCCCTCTTTCATCTTGCGGGCAGCCACTTGCAGCCCGCTTGCCGCCCCTTGCTGCTGCCTGCCCTGTTCCCTGCGCTGCTGAGCTCCTGCCGCCCTGTGTGCTGCACTGCTATGGCTTCTCTCCGCGTTCTCGCATTCGATTATGAGGGCCGCCCGATCCAGATTGACACGTGGCTCGACGACCTGCAGCTGTAACTACAGAGCGACTCTATAGAGAGCGTTTCGTTGTTTGACCACACGTCTGGCGCCTCTCCCGCCCCTCCCGCCACAGCTGACAGTGCGACTCGCTCAGCCATTCGCAACCACCTGCCGTTAGCCAAATGCGCTCACTTCAGACAGCACAGGACTGCACAGGCGCTGTACGACGAACTAGTCGCCCGTTACTCCTCGCCTGCCACTGCCGCTCTAGGCCGTCTTCTACTGCCCTACCTGTTTCCCGAGCTGTCCGCCTATGCCACAGTGGAGGACCTCGTTTCCCACCTTCGCACTAGCGACGCTCGCTACCGCGCTGCCCTCCCAGCAGAGTTCCTTGACAGGAACCCGCCCCCGATGTACATCACTCTCTACTTTATAGTCACCCGCCTCCCTGACTCTCTTCGCGCTTTCAGGGACCACTTTCTCGCACTTGACCCCACAGCCCTCACAATTGACCTACTCGAGCACCACCTCCTCGCAGCTCAGACTAGTGTAGTCGCTATAGGTGCCGCTCGTGGCACTCCTCGCACGCCCTTCTTTGGGGGGTGTTCCCCCTCCCCCCTTGCCCCGTCCTACGCCTCTGCTGCTGATGTTGACGTTCTTGGTGCTGAGGATGTCGGGGCTGCTTCTGCTAGTGGGAAGCGCCGCAACAGCAAGGGCAAGGGTGGCAGGGGTGGTGGCGGTGGCAGCGGGGGTGGTGGTGGGGGCAGCAGTGGAGGTGGTGGAGGCAGTGGAGGTGGTGGGAGTGGGGGATTTGGTGGCGGCGGTGGTGGCAGCGGTGGGGGTGGCGGTAGTGGCAGCAGTGGGAGTGGTGGCAGTAGGACTGGAGCTACTCAGCGGGGAGTTTCTGGCGGTGGCCAGCAGCAGCAGCAGCAGCGTCGGAGTGAGATCCCTTCGCCCCAGCAGCTTCGTGAGTGGTTTTCTCAGCGTGGGGCGTCTAGGGGTAGTGATAGCTGCCCGTATGTCATTCGCACGAGTGACTGTGCTGGTCAGACATGCAGGAAGCCTCACACTTAGCACCGCTGCTTCTCCCGCCTTGACGACGCTTGGCGCGCAGAGTTTGGTGACGAGGCCGAGCGCCCCCGCTGGGCAGAGCTGCTTAGGTCTGGAGTTGCTATCTTTGACCTAGACTATGATGCTATCCTTGCTGCTATGTACGCCTTGTCTATTAGTGCTGAGGGTGACTGTTACCTGTGTGTGCCGCCTGACCCAGGTATAGAGGCTGCTGCTCTAGGTGCTAGTGAGTCTGGTGCTTTCCCTGGTACTGTGCCTGCTCAGGCCTTGCACACCTTTACACTTGACTCAGGTGCTTCACGCTGTTTCTTTCGCGACAACACCACCCTCACTCCTGTCTCTGCACCTGTACCGGTCAGACTGGCTGACCCCTCTGGGGACCCGGTCGTTGCTCGTTCCTCCACTGTCTTCCCATGTCCAGCGGTTCCGTCCGGCTCACTGTCAGGTCTTCACCTCCCCTTGTTCTCTACAAACTTGGTGAGTACCGCTGCCCTCCAGGATGCGATGGTCACTACCACCACTCCTGGGGGTCAGCGTGTGTCGATCTGCACGTGTACACAGACGGCTCATCACTTGGCCACATTCACTCATCGGCCACGGTCGAGTCTTTGCACACTGGCTATCGAGCCTCCTCAGGTAGCTGTGTCTGCTCATGTGTCGGCGTCAGGTCAGGTAGCACCCCCTTGCTCGTGTCGCCTCCTGTCGCACCAGACTCTTCTGTGGCACCACCGCCTGGGTCACCCCTCCCTGCCACGCCTTCATGGCATGCACTCCCGCCTCCCTGTCTGTGGTCTTCCCAGGTCTCTGCCTCCTCTCCCGCCCTCGCCTGCCCCACCCTGCCTTCCTTGCATCGAGGGGCGGCAGCGCGCTGCTCCTCACTCCTCGTTTCCCCCGACAACTGCTCCCCTGTAGACTCTCCACATGGACATGTGGGGCCCAGCCCGCGTCAGTTGACAGGGCCGCGAGCGCTACTTTCTACTGGTTGTTGACGACTACACACGCTACACCACGGACTTCCCCTTGCGCAGCAAGGGTGAGGTCCCTGATGTTTTGATCTCTTGGAGGTAGGTGTCGGCTCAGGTGCTGCTCGAGGTGCTGCGTCAGGGGGTGCTGCGTCTTGGGGTGCGAAGCCTGGGGGTGCTGAGTCTGAGGGTGCCGGGTCTGGGGGTGCTGAGCCAGGGGGTGTTGAGCCTGGGGGTGCGGAGCCTGGGGGTGCTGAGCCTGTGGGTGCGGAGCATGGGGGTGCTGAGCCTGAGGGTGTGGAGCCTGGGGGTGCTGTGTCTGAGGGTGCGGAGTCTGGGGGTGCTGAGCCTTAGGGTACTGCTTCTTCTGGAGGTACTGCAGGTGCTTCGCCACGACTGTCTCCCCGGCCGGAGCCTCATTCCCCGTAGCAGCTGCACGACTGCTTTGCTCAGCGCACCCGCCTTCGTAGTGGAGCTGTCAGAGCTGGAGTCTCTGCCGCTGGTGACACTGGAGCTGGAGGTGTTGGAGTTACTGCTGGAGCCGGTGGTACCAGAGGTGCTGCAGCTGCTGGTCCTGGAGGTGCTCGTACCTGGGGTACTGGAGCTGCCGGGACTGGTAGTGTTGGGGTCGCAGGAGCTGGAGGAGCTGGAGCTGGAGACCCTGCGGAGCCTGGAGGCGCTAGAGCTAGAGGCACTGGTGCTGGTGGCGATGGAGCTGGAGGAGCTGGAGCTGGTGACACAGGAGCTGTTGGCGCTGGAGCTGGAGGCACTGGCGCTGGTGGCGCTGGCGCTGGATGAGCTGGAGCTCGAGACACTGGGACTCTTGACCCTAGAGCTGGAGGTGCAAGTGCTGGAAGTGCTATGTCTGGCGGTACTGGTGGTGGAGGCACTGTGCAACCGCGACCGTACTTCGTTCGCCTACTTCAGCAGATACTTGGTCTCCCGACTTCTACAAGCCTTACTCCTCCCTTACTGTGGCCACCACCTGACCAGGCACAGCCGCCGTTACAGCCAGCCTCCCCACTGCCTGCTCCTCCTCCATACATTGAGAAGAGTGGAGGTCTTACAGAGTGTCGTAAGCCAGAGTCTCATCCTGCGTCGCCTGTTCGCGCTGTTCGTATTGGTCATAGGATTCCTCGTCCGCGTCCTCCTCTTGTCCTCGACACCCACGCTATGGCACTTCGTCCTTCCTCTGTTCCACTGCGTGTTCCTCTGCCGCCTCCTCCTGAGTCCTCTCTTCTTGCCAACCCTGACCCTGAGTCTGACCTTGCTCGTGCTGCCAGTCCCACTGTCTCTTGTCTCCTCGCCACTGTTGTCACTGACCCTTCCTTTGAGTCCACTGCTGCGTCTGCCCTCATTGCTGAGCTAGTTGACTTTACTGCTGCCTGTCGTCTAGACTACGCCACTGCTCTTGTTGCCGAGTCTGAGTCTGCCAGTCCTTTGTCCGTCAGGGGTGAGTGTGCTCTTGGCACGGACGTCCTTGAGGACATGCAGGAGGACTTTGAGTGTCTTGCAGCTGCTGTACCTCGTTTCGCTTCCATGCTGCTTGCCCCTGAGGGAGACCCGGATGCACCAGACATCCCTCCCCCGCGCTCTTACGCAGAGGCGATTATGGGTCCTTACTCCTCTTAGTGGCAGGCAGCCATGGATGCCGAGATGGCATCCTGGAAGTCCACAGGCACCTACGTCGACGCAGTTCCCCTGCCTAGGGCGAACGTAGTCAATGGCATGTGGATTTTCAGGGTGAAGCGGCCGCCGGGTTCTCCGCCTACCTTTAAGGCGCGTTACGTTGCTCGAGGCTTCTGTCAGCGACAAGGGGTCGACTATGCCACATCTTCTCCGCCACCCTGAAGATGATCACTTTTCGGGTGTTGCTGCTTAGCATGACTACGAGTTGCACTCTCTAGACTTCAGCACAACTTTCTTGTAGGGCAGCCTGCACGAGGAGATCTGGCTGCGCCGCCCACCTGGCTTCACTTGGTCGTTTCCTGCAGGTACCTAGTGGAGCCTCCGGCGGCCAGTCTACGGTCTCCGCGAGGCGCCTCACGAGTGGCACAACACAGTGAGGACTACACTTGCGGCTCTGGGGTTTACTCCTTCGACTGCTGACCCGTGGCTGTTCTACGTCCTCGTGTACATCGACGACCTGGTCTTTGCCACTGCTGACACAGAGGCAATGACCCTTGTGAAGTCGGAGCTGCAGAAGAGACACACCTGCACTGACTTGGGTGAACTGCGCAGCTATCTTGGCTCGCAGATCACCCGGGACAGAGCACAGTGCACCATCACTCTGACTCAGTCACACATGGTGCACCAGGTCCTTCAGTGCTTCGGCTTCCAGTTCTCCTCGCCACAGCCCACTCCTCTGCATACGAGCCACTCGCTCTCAGCTCCACCTTCGAACGAGCCCGTATAGCCGAGTGCTCCGTACCCAGAGCTTGTGGGTTGCCTCATGTACCTGATGACGTGCACGCGACCTGACCTCGCGTACCCTCTCAGCCTTCTGACCCGCTACGTGGCTCCCAGTAGGCAACGAAAGGTGCACTGGGATGCTGCGAAGAGGGTACTGCGTTACGTGTGCAGTACGTCGGGCATGGGGCTCGTGCTTGGAGGACGGGGTCCAGTTGTCCTTACTGGTCACAAAGACGCTTCTTGGATTGACGACTCAGCGACGCAGCGGTCGTCACAGGGTTACACCTTCAGCCTCGGTTCCGGCTCTGTTTCCTGGCGGTCTACCCGCTCGCCTTCACTTCTCAGCTCCAGTTGTGAGGCTGAGATCTACGCCGGAGCCATGGCTGCACAAGAGCTACGCTGGCTCACCTACCTACTGACTGACTTGGGAGAGCAGCCTCGTTCGCCTCCAGTTCTGTACGTAGACAACAAGGCCATGATTGCCTTGTGTCAGGAGCACAGACTGGAGCACAGAGTGGAGCACAGAACGAAGCACATCGCTATGTGATACTTCCTTGCTCGAGAGTTGCAGCATTGTGGTCAGCTTCGTCTTGCGTACGTGGCCACTAGGGCCAACACTGCTGATATATTCACCAAGGCACTTCCGCCTGGTGATCATCAGCGCTTCTCTACTGTCTTAGGCCTTGTGCCTCCTGCCTCACTTGCTCACTGCGTGACCTCTCTTGTACTGTGATCTATATATATTACTTGCATGCTTACTCTTGCTAGGCTATGATAACTGTACTGTTTGTGCTCTTTATATAACACTGCATGTGAACTGGCCTTGTTGCCCTTTGCTTGTGCTCAGACTGTGTGGTGACTTTGTGATCCACCCTGAGCTTGCTTTGCTTTTCTTGACTGGTCTTGTGACCACTTGTTCTCCCCCATTTTGCCTATGGGGGTTTGTCAGAATGTTATATTACTTACTTTGTGTAGGCTATAGTGGGGTAGCCCATAAGGGGTACAACCCAATTAGGGTTAGTACTTGTACCCAAATGTTTCATGGTTCATTCATTCTCGTTCATTCTTCTGACAGGATCAACCCTACACACGGGAACCTCCTGTGTATTTGGGGTTGATGCCCCCCGAGTAGCATCTGTTTCTGATTAGGATTTATGTTTTGTTTCCCACGTGCAAAATCGGCTGATCCGAACAGTAATAACGGTGCGATTGTATCCGCTCGTGAGTGCGGGCTGCGAGCACGGCTGTATGGGGTGCATTCATGGGTGCGGGGCGGCGGGTAGCGAGCGGGTTGCAGGGTGGTTACAGGACGACAAGAGGGTATCAAAATGTTATATTGCTTAGTTTGTGTAGGCTATAGTGGGGTAGTCCATAAGGGGTACAACCCAATTAGGGTTAGTACTTGTACCCAACTCTTTCATAGTTCATTCATCCTTGTTCATTCTTCTGACATGGTTTCAGAGCAGGTCCTGTTCTAGGACCGATTTTTTTTAGGGCCCACCATAGTGCACTGCCCCACTACTCGCTTAGCCCTGCCCTGCCCGTCACGTCGCCCTACCTGCGGGCGTGTCGCCCTGCCCTTAGCAGCCCGCCACACCGCCCTTTGCAGCCCGCGCGCCGCCATTTGCAGCCCGCGAGCCGCCCTTTGCAGCCAGCGCGCCGCCCGACTGCTGCCCGCCCTGCCTTGCCCGCGCGCTGCCTTGCTGGCCGCCACGCCGCCCTTTGCAGCCTGCGCGTCGCCCCTTTGCAGCCCGCCGTGCCGCCCTTTGCAGCCCACGCGCCGCCCCTTGCAGCCCGCTCACCGCCCCTTGCAGCCCGCCGCGCTGCCCCTTTGCAGCCCGCCGCGCTGCCCTTTGCAGCCCGCGCGCCGCCCCTTGCAGCCTGCTTGCCGCCCTTTGCTGCCCGCGCGCCGCCCCTTGCAGCCTGCCCGCCGCCCCTTGCAGCCCGCGCACCGCCCCTTGCAGCTCGCACACCGCCCTTTGCACCCATGCGCCGCCCTGCTGCAGCCCGCTCTGCTGTATGCGCCGCCCAGTTGCTGCCCACCTTGCTGCACGCAGCCCTGCTGGCCGGCGCCCTTCTGCCTGTGCCGCCCTGCTAATGCCCGCCCTGCTGTGCGCCGCCCTGCTGTGCGCCGCCCTGCTGGCCGATGCCCCACTGCCTGTGCGCCACCCTGCCCGTCCCTGCGCGCTCCTCTAGTGCTTTAGTGCCGCCCTGCTGGTCGCGTGCTGCTCTGCTCTGCCCGCTATGGCTTCTCTCAGTGTACTCACATTCGATCATGAGGGCCGTCCGATCTAATTCGATACGTGGCTCGACGAATTACAGCTGTGCCTACTGAGCGATTCTAGAGAGAGCGTTTCGTTGTTTGACCACACGTCTGGAGCCTCTCTCTCCCCTCCTGCCACAGCTGACAGTGCGACTCGCTCACAGTGGCTTACTCGTGACGCTGCTGCTCGCTTAGCCGTTCGCAACCACCTGCCGTTAGCTGAACGTGCTCACTTTGGACAGCACAAGACTTCTAAGGCCCTGTACGACGCTGTAGTCGCTCGCTAATCTTCCCCTGCCACTGCTGCTCTCGGCCGCCTTATACTGCCCTACCTGTTTCTCGAGCTGTCAGCCTTTGCGAAAGTCGAGGACCTGGTAACCCACCTTCGCACTAGCGATGCTCGCTATCGCTCTGCCCTCCCAGCCGAGTTCCTAGACAGGAACCCCTCCCCCCCCCCCCCCCCGATGTACATCACTCTCTACTTCATAGTCACCCACCTCCCTGACTCTGTTCGCGCAGTCAGGAACCATTTTCTCGCTCTTGACCCCACAGACCTCACTGTCGACCTGCTCGAGAAGCACCTCCTTGCAGCTGAGACTAGCGTAGTCACTATAGGTGCTGCTCGTGGCACTCCTGGCACACCCTTCTTTGAGGGGTGTTCCCCCTCCCCCCTTGACCCCTCCTACACTTCTTCTGCTGCTGTTGACATCCTTGGTGCTGAGGATGTTGGGGCTGCTTCTGCTCTTAGTGAGAAGCGCCGCAACAGCAAGGGCAAGGGTGTCAAGAGTGGTGGCAGTGCCAGCGGGAGTGGTGGTGGTGGAGGCAGTGGAGGCGGTGGAGGTGGCAGAGGTGGTGGCAGCGGTGGGAGTGGTGGCAGGAGCGGGGGCTTCGGTGGCGGCGGTGGTGGCAGCGTTGAAGGTGGCAGTGGTGGCGGCAGTGGGAGTGGTGGCGGCGGCAGTGGTGGCGGTCGGGGTGGAGCTGTTCAGAGGGGAGGTTCTGGTGGTGGCCAGAGGCAGCAACAGCAGCGTCGGAGCGAGACCCCTACGCCCCAGCAGCTTCGTGAGTGGTTTTCTCAGCGTGGGGCGTCTGGGGGTAGTGTTCGCTGCCCGTATGTCATTCGTACAGGTGACCGAGCTGGTCAAACATGCAGGAAGGTTCACACTCAGCACCGCTGCTTCTCCCGCCTTGACGACGCTTGGCGCTCAGAGTTTGGAGACGAGGCTGAGCGCCCCTGCTGGGCAGAGCTGCTTAGGTCTGGAGTTGATATCTTTGCTCTTGACTATGATGATATCCTTGCTACCATGTATGCCTTATCTGTTAATGCTGAGGGTGACTGTTACCTGTATGTGCCGCCCGACCCAGGTATAGAGGTTGCTGCTCCAGGTGCTAGTGAGTCTGCTCTCCCTGGTACTGCGCTTGCTGAGACCTTGCACACCTTTACACTTGACTCAAGTGCTTCCCGTTGTTTCTTTCGCGACAATACCACCCTCACTCCACTCCCTGCACTTGTACCGGTCAGTCTGGCTGACCCCTCAGGTGGCCCAGTTCTTGCCCATTCCTCCACTATTCTCCCGTTTCCGGCGAATCCGTCCAGCTCACTGTCAGGTCTTCACCTCCCCTCGTTCTCTACGAACTTGGTGAGCACCGCTGCCCTCCCTACACGGTCACACCGTCACCTGGCCACGCTCACCCGTCGGCCTGGGTCGAGTCTGTACACAGACTACTGAGCCTACTCAGGTAGCTGCGTGTGCTCAGGTGTCTGCGTCACGTCCGGTAGCAGCCCCCTGCTCATGTCGCCTCGTGTCGCACCAGACTCTCCTGTGGCACCACCGCCTTGGCACCCCTCCCTGCCACGCCTTCGTGGCATGCACTCCCGCCTCCTTGTTTCTGGTCTTCCCAGGTCTCTGCCTCCCCTCCTGCCCTCGACTGCTGCACCCTGCCTTCCTTGCGTCGAGGGGCGACAGCGCGCCGCTCCTCACTCCTCCTCATTTCCCGCGGCTCACTAGCAGGTCTATGGCCGTTTGCGGTCCGGTACGCTGCACATCAGCTCAAATCTCTGGCCCCGTGTCTCCTTGCCGGAGACCTCGCCTACACTGCGTTGGACGGGGAAGGTTGGCAATGCGTCGGTGTTCCGGGTGTTGGGCTCTCGTGCCTCCGTTCGCGATACTTCTGCGGACAAGCTCTCCTCCCGCACGATTCCCTGCGTCTTCCTTGGCTTTCCCCCTGACGCGCCTGGCTGGCAGTTTTACCACCCCACCTCGCGCCGTGTCCTCCCCTCTCAGGACGTCACGTTTGACGAGTCGATTCCCTTTTATCATCTCATCCCCTACCTCACTGCCACTCTCCCCCCCCCACCGCTCTTCCTTGCTCCAGGTCCCCCCCCGGTAGACCCCCTCCCCCCTCAGGGTACTGCTCCCTCAGGTGTGTCTCAGGTAGACCAACTCCCCGGGACTGCGCCTAACAAGGTCGCTGTAGACTCAGACGCTGCTAGAGGTGCTGCGTCTGGTTGTCACGTTTGACGAGTCGGTTCCCTTTTGCCGTCTCATGCACTGCCCCTCTCCCCCCCCCGCCGCTCTTCCTTGCTCGAGGTCCCCCCCCGGTAGACCCCCTCCCCCCTCAGGGTCCTGCTCCCTCAGGTGTGTCTCAGGTAGACCCACTCCCCGGGACTGTGCCTGACGAGGTCGCTGTAGACTCAAGTGCTGCTAGAGGTGCTGCGTCTGGGGGTGCTACGTGTGGGGGTGCTGAGCCTGCGAGTGCAGAGCCTGGGGGTGCTGAGCCTGAGGGTGCGGAGCTTGGGGGTGCTGAGCCTGAGGGTGCGGAGCTTGGGGGTGCTGAGCCTGGGGGTACTGAGCCTGGGGGTACTGAGCCTGTGGGTGCGGAGCCTGGGGGTGCTGAGTCTGGGGGTGCTGAGCCTAGGGGTACTGCGTCAGCTGGAGGTCCTGCGGGTGCCTCACCACGACTCTCTCCCCGGCGGGAGCCTCTCTCACCGCAGCAGCTGCCCAAGTGGTCTGCTCACCGCACACGCCTTAGGAGTGGAGCTGCAGGAGCTGGAGGCTTTGCCGCTGGAGGCACTGGAGCTGGAGGTGTTGGAGTTACTGCTGGAGCTGGTGGTACCGGAGGTACTGGAGCTGCTGGTCCTGGAGGTGCTCGTACTAGAGGTACTGGAGCTGCCGGAGCTGGTGTTGTAGGAGGCACTGGAGCTGGAGACCCTGGAGCTGGAGACACTAGCGTTGGAGGCGCTGGAGCTGGAGGACCTGGAGCTGGAGGCACTGGAGATGGAGACTCTGGAGCTAGAGGCGCTGGCGGTGGAGGCCCTGGAGCTGGAGGCACTGGAGCTGGAGACCCTGGAGCTGGAGACACAAGCGCTGGAGGCGTTGCAGCTGGAGGAGCTGGAGCTGGAGGCACTGGCACTGGAGGCACTGGAACTAGAGACCCTGGAGCTGGAGGTGTTGGCGCTGGGGGTGCAGGAGCTAGCGGTACTGGTGCTGGAGGCACTGTGCGGCGGCGACTGTTTTTCGTTCCGCAGCAGCCTTCATCTCTGCCTCCACCTAACTCGGTCCTTCGCCAGGTTCTTAGTCTCCCGTCTTCGACTGACCTTACTCCTCCCTTACTATGTCCACCGCCTGACATTTCGCAGCCACAGTTATAGCCAGACTCCCCGCTGCCTGCTCCCTCTCCTTACACTGAGCAAACAGACTCTCCTTCAGAGCGTCGTGAGCCTGCGTCTCATCCTGCCTCGCCATGTTCCTGGTCTCCTGTCTTCTATTGGCCTTCCTCCTAGCTTACTGAGTCCACCGTCTCACCAGTCGCAGCCACAATTACAGCCAAACTCCCCACTGCCTACTCCTTCTCCTTACGCTGAGCACACGGACTCTCTTACAGAGCATCGTGAGCTTGAGTCTCGTCCTGCCTCGCCTATTTGCGATGTTTGCACTGGTCGTCGTGTTCCTTGTCCGCGTCCTCCTCCTGTCCCCGGCACGCACATTATGGAACTTCGTCCTTCCTCTGTTCCACTTCGAGTTCCCCTGCCGCCTCCTCCTGCGTCCTCTCTTCCTGGCGTTCCTGACCCTGAGTCTGACTTAGCTCGTGCTACCAGTCCTAGTGTCCCTCGTCTTCTAACCACTGCTGACACCGACCCTTCGTTTGAGTCCACTGCGCGTCTGCCCTAGTTGCTGAGCTTGTTGACTTTGCTGCCGCCTGTCGTCTCGACTACGCCACTAGTCTTGTTGCTGAGTCTGAGTCTGCCTGTCCTCCGTCCGTCCTCTTGGCACGGACTTCCTTGAGAACAAGCAGGAGGACTTTGAGTGTCTTGGAGCTGCTGTACCTCATCTCGTGGCCATGCTGCTTGCACCTGAGGGAGACCTGGATGCACCAGACATCCCGACCCCGCGCTCTTACGCAAAGGCGATTACGGGTCCCTACTCCTCTTAGTGGCAGACAGCTATGGACGCAGAGATGGCATCCTGGAAGTCCACAGGCACCTACGTCGACGCAGTTCCCCCTTCTGGGGCAAACATAGTCGATGGCATGTGGATTTTTAGGGTGAAGCGGCCGTCGGGTTCTCCACCTGTCTTCAAGGTTAGTTACGTTGCACGAGGCTTCAGTCAGCGACAGGGAGTTGACTTCTTCCAGACCTTCTCCCCTACCCTGAAGATGACCACTCTTCGGGTTCTGCTACACGTCGCTGCTCAGCGTGACTACGAGCTGCACTCTCTCGACTTCAGCACAACTTTCTTACAGGTCAGCCTGCACGAGGAGATCTGGCTGCGCCGCCCACCTGGCTTCACTGGGTCTTTTCTTGCAGGTACCTAGTGGAGCCTCCGGGGGCCAGTCTACGGTCTTCGCCAGGCGCCTCATGAGTGGAAGGACACACTGAGGATGATGCTTGCGGCTCTTGGTTTTGCTCCTTCGACTGCTGACCCGTCGCTGTTTCTACGCCCCGACACTTCGCTGCCGCTACTCTACATCCTCGTGTACGTCGACGACTTGGTTTTTGCCACTGCTCACACTCAGGCACTGGCCCTTGTGAAGTCGGAGCTGCAGAAGAGACACACCTGCACTGACCTAGGTGAGCTGCGCAGCTATCTTGGCTTGCAGATCACCCGGGACAGAGCATGGCGCACCATCATCCTGACTGAGTCACACATGGTGCACCAGGTCCTTCAGCGCTTCGGCTTCCCGGTATTCCTCGCCACAGTCCACTCCTCTGCCTACCGGTCACTCTCTCTCAGCTCCACCTTTGGACGAGTCCGTAGAGCCGAGTGGCCCGTATCCAGAGCTTGTGGGCTGCCTCATGTATCTGATGACCTGCACTTGACCTGACCTTGCCTACCCTCGTAGCATCCTGGCACGCTACGTTGCGCCCAAAAGACACCAACCAGAGCACTGGGAGGCCGCTAAGAGGGTGTTGCGCTACTTGTGCAGTACATCGGGCATGGGGCTCGTGCTTGGAGGACGGGGTCTAGTTGTCCTCACTGGACACTCAGACGCTTCTTGGGTTGACGACTTGGCTATGCAGCGGTCGTCACAGGGTTACACTTTCAGCCTTGGCTTCGACTCTGTTACTTGGCAGTCTACCTGCTCGTCTTCTGTTCTCAGTTCCAGTTATGAGGCTGAGATATACGCAGGGGCCATGGCTGCACAGGAGCTACGCTGGCTCACCTACTTGCTGACTGACTTGGGAGAGCAGCCTCGTTCGCCTCCAGTTCTGTACGTAGACAACAAGGCCATGATTACCTTGTGTCAGAAGCACAGACTGGAGCACAGAACGAAGCACATCGCTCTGCGATACTTCCTTGCTCGAGAGTTGTAGCAGCGTGGCCAGCTTCGTCTTGCGTACGTGGCCACTAGGGCCAACGCTGCTGATATATTCACTAAGGCACTTCAGTCTCGTGATCATCAGCGCTTCTGTACTGTTTTAGGCCTTCTGCCTACTTTGCCTCATTTGCTCACTGCGTGACTTTGCTTGTACTGTGATATATCTATATATACCTTCATGCTTATTCTTGCTAGGCTATGATCATTATAATGTTTGTGCTCTTTATAGAACACTGCATGTGAACAGGCCTTGTTGCCCTTTGATTGTGCTCGGACTGTGTGGTGACTTTGTGAACCACCCTGAGCTTGCTTTGCATTTCTTGACTGGTCTTGTGACCACTTGTTCTCCCCCATTTTGCCTATGGGGGTGTGTCAGAATGTTATATTGCTTACTTTGTGTAGGTTATAGTGGGGTAGCACATAAGGGGTACAACCCAATTAGGGTTAGTACTTGTACCCAACTGTTTCATAGTTCATTCATTCTCGTTCATTATTCTGACATGATCAACGCTAAACACGGGAACCTCCTGTGTATTCGGGGTTGATGCCTCCCGAGTAGCATCCGTTTCTGATTAGGATTTATGTTTTGTTTCCCACGCGCAAAATCGGCTGATCCGAACAGTAATAATGGTGCGATTGTGTCCGCGCGTGAGTGCGGGCTGCGCGCATGGCTGTATGGGGTGCATTCATGGGTGCGGGGCGGCGGGTAGCGAGCGGTTTGAGGGGTGGTTACAGGACGACAGGAGGGTGTAAAAATGTTATATTGCTTAGTTTGTGTAGGCTATAGTGGGGTACCCATAAGGGGTACAACCCAATTAGGGTTAGGACTTGTACCCAACTCTTTTATAGTTCATTCATCCTTGTTCATTCTTTTGACATGGTTTCAGAGCAGGTCCTGTTCTAGGACCGATTTTTTTTAGGGCCCCACCACAGTGCACTGCCCCACTAGTCGCTTAGCCCTGCCCTGCCCGTCATGTCGCCCTACCTGCGGTCGTGTCGCTCTGCCCTTAGCAGCCCGCCACGCCACCCTTTGCAGCCCGCGCGCCGCTATTTGCAGCCCGCGAGCCGCCCTTTGCAGCCCGCCGCGCCACCCTTTGCAGCCCGCGCGCCGCCCCTTGCAGCCCGCTCGCCGCCCCTTGCAGCCCGCAAGCCGCCCCTTGCAGCCCGCGCGCTGCCCCTTTGCAGCCCGTGCGCCGCCCCTTGCAGCCAGCCCGCCGCCCCTTGCAGCCCGCGTGCCGCCCCTTGCAGTTCGCGCGCCGCCCTTTGCACCCATGCGCCACCCTGCTGCTGCCCGCTCTGCTGCATGCGCCGCCCGGTTGCTGCCCGCCTTGCTGCACGCAGCCCTGCTGGCCGGCGCCCTCCTGCCTGTGCCGCCCTGCTAATGCCCGCCCTGGTGTGTGATGCCCTGTTGGCCGACGCCCTACTTCCTGCGTGTTGCCCTACTGCCCGCGCGCCACCCTGTTGGCAGTCGCACCGCCCTGCCCGTCCCTGCGCGCTCCTTTAGTGCTTTAGTGCTCGCGCGTCCCTCTGCTGGTTGCGTGCTGCTCTTCTCTGCCCGCTATGGCTTCTCTCAGTGTACTCACATTCGATCATGAGGGCTGTCCGATCGAGTTCGATACGTGGCTCGACGAATTACAGCTGTACCTACTGAGCGATTCTAGAGAGAGCGTTTCGTTGTTTGACCACACGTCTGGAGCCTCTCTCTCCCCTCCTGCCACAGCTGACAGTGCGACTCGCTCACAGTGGCTTACTCGTGACGCTGCTGCTTGCTTAGCCGTTCGCAACCACCTGCCGTTAGCTGAACGTGCTCACTTTGGACAGCACAAGACTTCTAAGGCCCTGTACGACGCTGTAGTCGCTCGCTAATCTTCCCCTGCCACTGCTGCTCTCGGCCGCCTTATACTGCCCTACCTGTTTCCCGAGCTGTCAGCCTTTGCGAAAGTCGAGGACCTGGTAACCCACCTTCGCACTAGCGACGCTCGCTACCGCTCTGCCCTCTTAGCCGAGTTCCTAGACAAGAACCCCCCCCCCCGGATATACATCATTCTCTACTTCATAGTCACCCGCCTCCCTGACTCTCTTCGCGCTGTTATGTTCCATTTTCTCGCTCTTGACCCCACAGACCTCACTGTCGACCTGCTCGAGAAGCACTTCCTTGCAGCTGAGACTAGTCTAGTCGCTGTAGGTGCTGCTCGTGGCACTCCTGGCACACCCTTCTTTGAGGGGTGTTCCCCCTCCCCCCTTGCCCCCTCCTACACTTCTTCTACTGCTGTTGACATCCTTGGTGCTGAGGATGTTGGAGCTGCTTCTGCTCTTAGTGAGAAGCGCCGCAACAGCAAGGGCAAGGGTTGCAAGAGTGGTGGCGATGGCAGCGAGAGTGGTGGTGGTGGAGGCAGTGGAGGCGGTGGAGGTGGCAGAAGTGGTGGCAGCGGTGGGAGTGGTGGCGGGAGTGGGGGCTTCGGTGGCGGCAGTGGTGGCAGCGGTGGGGGTGGCGGTGGTGGCGGCAGTGGGAGTGGTGGCGGCGGCAGAGGTGGCGGTCGGGGTGGAGCTGTTCAGAGGGGAGGTTCTGGCGGTGGCCAGAGGCAGCAACAGCAGTTTCGGAGCAAGACCCCTCCGCCCCAGCAGCTTCGTGAGTGGTTTTCTCAGCATGGGGCGTCTGGGGGTAGTGTTCGCTGCCCGTATGTCATTCGCACAGGAGACTGAGCTGGTCAGACATGCGGGAAGGTTCACACTCAGCACCGCTGCTTCTCCCACCTTGACGACGCTTGGCGCTCAGAGTTTGGAGACGAGGTTGAGCGCCCCCGCAGGGCAGTGTTGCTTAGGTCTGGAGTTGATATCTTTGCTCTTGACTATGATGATATCCTTGCTACCATGTATGCCTTGACTGTTAGTGCTGAGGGTGACTGTTACCTGTGTGTGCCGCCCGACCCAGGTATAGAGGCTGCTGCTGTAGGTGCTAGTGAGTCTGCTCTCCCTGGTACTGCACCTGCTGAGGCCTTGCACACCTTTACACTTAACTCAAGTGCTTCCCGCTGTTTCTTTCACGACAATACCACCCTCACTCCACTCGCTGCACCTGTACTAGTCAGTCTGGCTGATCCCTCAAGGGGCCCAGTTCTTGCCCATTCCTCCACTGTTCTCCCGTTTCCGGCGAATCCGTCCGGCTCACTTGTTGGTGCAACCCTACAGTTTGCATTCGGCTTGTTGTCCGTGTGCGTGCATGCGTGTGTGCATGGAATGGTATGAGGGCATGAGATAATATATATTTCATGTTTATAATAATGTGTGAATGATAAGGCATGGTTTTGAATGTGTGTGTCGAGTCAATAGCGAGTTATCGCTAGTCGCGTGTCACGTCGTAGTTTGCATGTCGTGTGCGGTTTTCTATTTTATTGTGTGTGGAACGTTCGGCGTGTCGCAGGTGTGCGCAGCAGACTTCCAAGAACTCAAGGAAGAATTTATCTTGAAGAACCAGAGCCTTGGTTTCATGATTCAAGTAATTTCGAAGCTCTCTAGAAGGGTAAACTTTAAGATAGTGAGAATAGTTGCATTACTTTTTGTAGTGTAACATTTATCCTGGTGTAGGCCCTTGTGGAGGGTAGTTTCGAGACCCTTCGTGGTTGGGGACAGTGTGGCACTGTTCCACATCACTGTACCTCGGCTCTTGGGGTTTGTAGGAGCTGGGAGTCATTTCCAACTCCTAACTCTTCCTAATTTGTGTTCTAAGTCTATAGTGGCTGCCATAGTGCCGTTCGTTCAAACCGATGTGGCATCGTCAATCCTTAATAAAATCGTGCCATCTAAATTGCCAAGTGTAGGCGAAGTAAAGACGCTCCAGATCCAATTTGAATCAAGTTATTTGCAGCTGTGACTAGAACGCAATCACTGTTTGAAGCCGCTGAGTAGAAATCCGAGTATGCACTCTATCTTTCGTTTTAGGCACATTCAAGCCTATTGTGACTATAACAAGTGGTATCAGAGCCCCTTGGAGCAGTTTCGACAATGGCTGGACCTGAGAAAAGGGGTGGCAGAGGTGCTGGTGGCAGTGGAGAAGCCCAAGCTCAAGGCCAACCCCGTGATTCAGCCATGGCGCCCATGCAGCCAAGTCTTGGCTCACCTAGGGATGAGCCTAGGTTGTTTGGGCTTGACAAGTTCAACGGTGACAACTTTGCTGAATGTTTCTTCAAGATGGAGAACATCCTTGACCACTATGACCTGCAGGAGGTGATGGAAGGAACGGAGAAGCGCCCCGAGAACGACCCGGAGAAGAGCCCGTGGGTGCGGAAGAGCGCACAAGGCTATCTCCTACTTGGGCAAGCGTTGAGGAGCAGCCAAATCCGTCACATCAAGCCATTCCAGCGTGAACTAGAGAAGGGACCAAAGGCATGGGCTGCTCTCAAGGGTGTACACACTCTTGCAACAGCGGCGGTAGCAGTGGTGCTGGAACGGCAAATGGCGGCACTACGAATTGAAGAAGACGAAGCGGTTGAAGAAAAGCAAGACCAGTCAAGAAAAGTGGTCACAAGACCAGTCAAGAAAAGCAAAGCAAGCTCAGGGTGGATCACAAAGTCACCACACAGTCCGAGCACAAGCAAAGGGCCACAAGGCCAGTTCACATGTAGATTTATATAAAGAGAACAAACAATACAGTGATCATACCCTAGCAAGTGCAAGCATGCAGGTATATATAGAGATCACAACACAAGCAGGGTCAAGCAGTGAACAAGTGAGGCAAAGTGGGCACAAGGCCTAACACAGTAGCAAAGCGCTGATGATCACCAGGCGGAAGTGCCTTGGTGAAGACATCAGCAGTGTTGGCCCGAGTGGCCACGTGCGCAAGACGAAGCTGGCCACGCTGCTGCAACTCTCGAGCAAGGAAGTATCGCAGAGCGATGTGCTTCGTTCTGTGCTCCAGTCTGTGCTCCTGACACAAGGCAATCATGGCCTTGTTGTCTCCGTACAGAAGTGGAGGCGAACGAGGCTGCTCTCCCAAGTCGGTCAGCAAGTAGGTGAGCCAGCGTAGCTTCTGAGCAGCCATGGCCCCGGCGTAGATCTCAGCCTCACAACTGGAGCTGAGAACCAAAAACGAGCGGGTAGACCGCCAAGAAACAGAGCCGGACCCAAGGCTGAAGGTGTAACCCTGTGACGACCGCTGCGTAGCTGAGTCGTCAACCCAGGAGGCGTCTGCGTGACCAGTGAGGACAACTGGACCCCGTCCTCCAAGCACAAGCCCCATGCCTGACGTACTGCACAGGTAACGCAGTACCCTCTTCGCAGAATCCCAGTGCACCTTTCGGTGCCTACCGGGAGCCACGTAGCGAGCCAGAAGGCTGAGAGGGTACGCGAGGTCAGGTCGTGTGCAAGTCATCAGGTACATCAGGCAACCCACAAGCTCTGGGTACGGACCACTCGGCTCTACGGACTCGTGGTGGTAGTGGAGGCAGTGGAGGCGGTGGAGGCGGTGGAGGTGTCAGAGGTGGTGGCAGCGGTGGGAGTGGTGGCGGGAGTGGGGGCTTCGGTGGCGGCGGTGGTGGCAGCGGTGGGGGTGGCGGTGGTAGTGGTGGCGGTCGGGGTGGAGCTGTTCAGAGGCGAGGTTCTGGCGGTGGCCAGAGGCAGCAACAGCAGCGTCGGAGCGAGACCCTTACGCCCCAGCAGCTTCGTGAGTGGTTTTCTCAGCGTGGGGCGTCTGGGGGTAGTGTTCGCTGCCCGTATGTTATTCGCACAGGTGACCAAGCTGGTCAGACATGCGGGAAGGTTCACACTCAGCACCGCTGCTTCTCCCGCCTTGACGACGCTTGGTGCTCAGAGTTTGGAGACGAGGCTGAGCGCCCCCGCAGGGCAGAGCTGCTTAGGTCTGGAGTTGATATCTTTGCTCTTGACTATGATGATATCCTTGCTACCATGTATGCCTTGTCTGTTAGTGCTGAGGGTGACTGTTACCTGTATGTGCCGCCCGACCCAGGTATAGAGGCTGCTACTCTAGGTGCTAGTGAGTCTGCTCTCCTTGGTACTGCGTCTGCTGATGCCTTGCACACCTTTACACTTAACTCAAGTGCTTCCCGTTGTTTCTTTCGCGACAGTACCACCCTCAATCCACTCCCTCCACCTGTACCGGTCAGTCTGGCTGACCCCACAGGGGGCCCAGTTCTTGCCCATTCCTCCACTGTTATACCATTTCCAGCGAATTCGTCCGACTCACTGTCAGGTCTTCACCTCCCCTCGTTCTCTACGAACTTGGTGAGTACCACTGCCCTCTAGGATGCGATGGTCACTACCACCACTTCTGGGGGTCAGCGTGTGTCGATCTGCAGGTGTACACGGACAGGCCGTCACGTGGCCACGCTCACCCGTCGGCCTGGGTCGAGTCTGTACACAGACTGCTGAGCCTCCTCAGGTAGCTGCGTATGCTCAGGTGTCAGCGTCACCTCCGGTAGCAGCCCCCTGCCCTTGTCGCCTCCTGTCGCTCCAAACTCTCCTGTGGCACCACCGCCTTGGTCACCCCTCCCTTCCACGCCTTCGTGGCATGCACTCCCGCCTCCTTGTTTCTGGTCTTCCCAAGTCTCTGCCTCCCCTCCCGCCCTCGCTTGCCCCGCCCTGCCTTCCTTGCATCGAGGGGCGACAGTGCGCCGCTCCTCACTCCTCATTTCCCGCGGCTCACTAGCAGGTCTATGGCCACTTGCGGTCCGGTACGCTGCGCATCAGCTCAACCTCTGGCCTCGTGTCTCCTTGCTGGAGACCTCGCCTACACTGCGTTGGACGGGGAAGGTTCGCGATGCGTTGGTGTTCTGGGTCTTGGGCTCTCGTGCCTTTGTTCGCAATACTTATGCGGACAAGCTCTCCTCCCGCACTATTCCCTGCGTCTTCCTTGGCTTTCCCCCTGACGCGCCTGGCTGGCAGTTTTACCACCCCACCTCGCACCGTGTCCTCCCCTCTCAGGTTGTCACGTTTGACGAGTCGGTTCCCTTTTGCCGTCTCATCCCCTACCGCACTGCCCCTCTCCCCCCCCCGCCGCTCTTCCTTGCTCGAGGTCCCCCCCCGGTAGACCCCCTCCCCCCTCAGGGTCCTGCTCCCTCAGGTGTGTCTCAGGTAGACCCACTCCCCGGGACTGTGCCTGACGAGATCGCTGTAGACTCAAGTGCTGCTAGAGGTGCTGTGTCTGGGGGTGCTATGTGTGGGGGTGCTGAGCCTGCGAGTGCGGAGCCTGGGGGTGCTGAGCCTGAGGGTGCGGAGCCTGGGGGTGCTAAGTCTGAGGGTGCGGAGTCTGGGGGTGCTGAGCCTGGGGGTACTGAGCCTGGGGGTACTGAGCCTGAGGGTGCGGGGCCTGGGGGTGCTGAGTCTAGGGGTGCTGAGCCAAGGGGTACTGCGTCTGCTTGAGGTCCTGCAGGTGCCTCGCCACGACTGTCTCCCCGGCGGGAGCCTCTCTCACCGCAGCAGCTGCCCAAGTAATTTGCTCACCACACACGCGTTAGGAGTGGAGATGCCAAAGCTAGAGGCTTTGCCGCTGGAGGCAATGGAGCTGGAGGTGCTGGAGTTACTTCTGGAGCTGGAGGTACCGTAGGTCCTGGAGCTGTTGGTCCCGGAGGTGGTCGTACTAGAGGTACTGTAGCTGCCGGAGCTGGAGTTGTTGGAGGCAATGGAGCTGGAGACCTTGGAGCTGGAGACACTAGCGCTGGAGGCGCTGGAGCTGGAGGACCTGGAGCTGGAGGCACTGGAGCTGGAGGCTCTGGAGCTGGAGGCGCTGGCGGTGGAGGCCCTGGAGCTGGAGGCACTGGAGCTGGAGACCCTGGAGCTGGAGACACTGGCACTAGAGGCGCTGGAGTTGGAGGAGCTGGAGCTGGACGCGCTGGCACTGGAATTGGAGACCCTGGAGCTGGAGGTGCTGGCGCTAGGGGTGCAGGAGCTAGCGGTACTGGTGCTGGAGGCACTGTGAGGCGGCGACCGTTTTTCGTTCCGCCGTAGCCGTTGTCTCTGCCTCCACCTAACTCGGTCCTTCGCCACGTTCTTAGTCTCCCATCTTCGACTGGCCTTACTCCTCCCTTACTGTGTCCACTTTCTGACCTGTCGCAACCACAGTTACAGCCAGACTCCCCGCTGCCTGCTCCCTCTCCTTACGCTGAGCAAACAGACTTTTCTTCAGAGCATCGTGAGCCTGCGTCTCGTCCTGCCTCGCCTGTTTGCAATGTTCGCATTGGTCGTCATGTTCCTCGTCCGCGAACTCCGCCTGTCCCCGGCACTCACGTTATGGCACTTCGTCCTTCCTTTGTGCCACTACCAGTTCCCCTGCCGTCTCCTCCTGTGTCCTCTCTTCCTGGCGTTCCTGACCCTGAGTCTGACTTAGCTCGTGCTACTAGTCCTACTGTCCCTCGTCTTCTTTCCTCTATTGTCACTGACCCTTCGTTTGAGTCCACTGTTGCGTCTGCCCTAGTTGCTGAGCTTGTTGACTTTGCTGCCGCCTGTCGTCTCGACTACGCCACTAGTCTTGTTGCTGAGTCTGAGTCTGACTGTCCTCCGTCCATCGGGGGTGAGTGTGCTCTTGGCATGGACGTCCTTGAAGACAGGCAGCAGGACTTTGAGTGTCTTGCAGCTGCTTTACCTCATCTCGTGGCCATGCTCCTTGCACGTAAGGGAGACCTGGATACACCAGACATCCCGACCTCGCGCTCTTACGCAAAGGCGATTACGGGACCCTACTCCTCTTAGTGGCAGACAGCTATGGACGAAGAGATGGCATCTTGGAAGTCCGCAGGCACCTACGTCGACGCAGTTCCCCCTTCTGGGGCAAACATAGTCGATGGCATGTGGATTTTCAGGGTGAAGCGGCCATCGGGTTCTCCACCTGTCTTCAAGGCTAGTTACGTTGCACGAGGCTTCAGTCAGCGACAGGGAGTTGACTTCTTCTAGACCTTCTCCCCTACCCCGAAGATGACCACTCTTCGGGTTCTGCTACACGTTGCTGCTCAGCGTGACTACGAGCTGCACTCTCTCGACTTCAGCACAACTTTCTTACAGGGTAGCTTGCACGAGGAGATCTGGTTGCGCCGCCCACCTGGCTTCATTGGGTCGTTTCCTGCAGGTACCTAGTGGAGCCTCCGGCGGCCAGTCTACGGTCTCTGCTAGGCACCTCACGAGTGGCACGACACACTGAGGATGACGCTTGCGGCTCTTGGTTTTGCTCCTTTGACTGCTGACCCGTCACTGTTTCTACGCACCGACACTTTGCTGCTGCTGTTCTACATCCTCGTGTACGTCGACGACTTGGTTTTTGCCACTGCTGACACTGAGGCACTGGCCCTTGTGAAGTCGGAGCTGCAGAAGAGACACACCTGCACTGACCTGGGTGAGCTGCGCAGCTATCTTGGCTTGCAGATCACTCGGGACAGAGCATGGCGCATCATCACCCTGACTCAGTCACACATGGTGCACCAGGTCCTTCAGCGCTTCGGCTTCTGGTACTCCTCGCCATAGTCCACTCCTCTGCCTACCGGTCACTTGCTCTCTGCTCCACCTTCGGACGAGTCCGTAGAGCCGAGTGGCCCGTATCCAGAGCTTGTGGGCTGCCTCATGTACCTAATGACCTGCACTTGACTTGACCTTGCCTACCCTCTTAGCATCCTGGCACGCTACGTTGTGCCCGGGAGACACCGACCAGAGCACTGGGAGGCCGCTAAGAGGGTGTTGCGCTACTTGTGCAGTACATCGGGCATGGGGCTCGTGCTTGGAGGACGGGGTCCAGTTGTCCTCACTGGATACTCAGATGCTTCTTGGGTTGACGACTTGGCTATGCAGCGGTCGTCACAGGGTTACACTTTCAGCCTTGGCTTCGACTCTGTTACTTGGCAGTCTACCTGCTCGTCTTCCGTTCTCAGTTCCAGTTATGACGCTGAGATATACGCAGGGGCCATGGCTGCACAAGAGTTACGTTGGCTCACCTACCTGCTGACTGACTTGGGAGAGCAGCCTCGTTCACCTCCAGTTCTGTACGTAGACAATAAGGCCATGATTGCCTTGTGTCAGGAGCACAGACTAGAGCACAGAACGAAGCACATCGCTCTGCGATATGTCCTTGCTCGAGAGTTGCAGCAGCATGGCCAGCTTGGTCTTGCGTACGTGGCCACTAGGGCCAATACTGCTGATATATTCACCAAGGCACTTCAGTCTTGTGATCATCAGCGCTTCTGTACTGTTTTAGGCCTTGTGCCTACTTTGCCTCACTTGCTCACTGCGTGACTTTGCTTGTACTGTGATCTATATATATACCTGCATGCTTACACTTGCTAGGGTATGATCACTATACTGTTTTGTCTCTTTTATATAACTCTGTCTGTGAGCTGGCCTTGTGGCCATTTGCTTGTTCTCGGAATGTGTGGTGACTTTGTAATCCACCCTGAGCTTGCTTTGCTTTTCTTGACTGGTCTTGTGACCACTTGTTCTCCCCCTCTTTGCCTACGGGGGTGTGTCAAACTGTTATATTGCTTACTTTGTGTAGGCTATAGTGGGGTAGCCCATAAGGGGTACAACCCAATTAGGGTTAGTACTTGTACCCAACTCTTTCATAGTTCATTGATCCTTGTTCATTCTTCTGATAGAGGGGACCTGCGGCAAGCCCGCAGGGTGCCTGTGTAGGTCATGATCTGGGGGTGTTTCACGGGGGCCTCTCTAGCACGCGATTTGGCAGGTCTGCGGGGGCTTGTCTAGGTCGCGGCATGGGGGGACCCATGGGGTCTATTGTGCGATTTGGCGGGCCCGCGGGGGCCTTTCTAGGTCGTGGCGTGAGGGGGGGGTGGGGAGGAACCGCGTGGGTATCTCTAGTACGCGGTTGGGTGGGACCCACGTGGGCCTGTCTAGGTCGCGACGTGCAGGCTACAGGGATATTGGGTGTACGAGGTATCGGGGCGTACGGGGGCTGCGTGATCACGGGACGCGCTGGGCTGCAGTGGGACGGGGCGAGCTGGGCTGCAGGGTGACGGGACGTACTGGGCTGCGGGGTGACAGGACGCACTAGGCTACAGGGTGATTGGACGCACTGGGCTACGGGGTGGCAATGGGCTGCAGGGTGATGGGTCGCGCTGGGCTACCGGGTGATGGGGCGCGCTGGACTGCGGGGTGATGGGTCACAGTGGTCTACAGGGTGACGGGGCGCACTAGGGAACGTGGCGCGTGGCATAGTAGGGTGCTACAGGCAACGGGCAGCTGGCGGATAAAACCCTGAAACGAGCGAGTGACGAGCAGGATGCGAAGAGGTGGGCCCATGAGAAGTAACTAAGCTCTATACTGTCAGATTTATATGACAGAGCTACTGTAGGCTATAGTGGGGTAGCACATATGGGGTACAGTTTTTCTAGGGTTTGTATTTGTACCCAACTTTCCCTTAGTCATTCTCATTCCTGTTTTCTTCATTCACATGGTATAGAGCGGGTTCCTACATGGGACCGTTCCTTCCTAAGGGCCCACCATAACGAAATTTTTTTTAGCCTGCCCGACGCGCATTGCGCCCCTGCCCTAAATTTTTTTTTTTAGCGGCCCCCCCCCTAGCGGCCCCTACGCGGCCCCTACGCGGCCCCTACCCGGCCCCTACGTCGCCCCTGACGCGGCCCCTACGCGGCCTCTGACGCGGCCCCACCGCGGCCCCTGACGTGGCCCCTACGCGGCCCCTGACGCGGCCCCAACGCGGCCCCTGACGCGGCCCCAACGCGGCCCCTGACGCGGCCCCTACGCAGCCCCTGACGCGGCCCCTACGCAGCCCCTGACGCGGCCCCTGCCGCGGCCCCTGACGCGGCCCCTACGCGGCCCCTACGCTGCCCCTGAGGCGGCCCCTGACGCGGCCCCTGACGCGGCCCCTCCGCCGCCACTACCGCGGCCCCTACGCCGCCCCTGACGCCGCCCCTGACGCGGCCCCTGCCGCGGCCCCTGACGAGGCCCCTGACGCGGCCCCTGACGCGGCCCCTGCCGCGGCCCCTGACGAGGCCCCTGACGCGGCCCCTGACGCGGCCCCTACGCCGCCCCTGACGCGGCCCCTGACGCGGCCCCTGACGCGGCCCCTGACGCGGCCCCTGACGCGGCCCCTGCCGCGGCCCCTGCCGCGGCCCCTGACGCGGCCCCTGACGCGGCCCCGCCGCGGCCCCTGCCGCGGCCCCTGACGCGGCCCCTGACACGGCCCCTTCGCCGCCCCTGCCGCGGCCCCTACGCCGCCCCTGACGCGGCCCTCTCCTGCACCTGACGCGGCCCCTAGCGGCCGGCCGCTGCCGTCCCTGAGGCAGCAGCCGCCGCCGTCTCTGCAGCAGCAGTCGCAGCCGAACGGCCGAGCCGCCGAGCCGCCGAGCCGCCCAGCAGCCGAGCCGCCCAGCCGCCGAACCGCCCAACAGCCGAGCCGCCCAGCAGCCGAGCCACCGAGCCGCCCAGCAGCCGAGCCGCCGAGCCGCCCAGCAACCGAGCCGCCGAGCCGCCGAGCCGCCCAGCAGCCGAGCCGCCGAGCCGCCCTGCAGCCGAGCCACCCGAGCCGCCCTGTCCGGTAAGAGCAGCGCCCCTTTCACAGCACTGCCCTCACCCTACTGTTTGCGCTGCTAGTCTACTACTGTCATGGCTACCCCTAGTGTCCTCGCTTTTGACGCTGAGGGTCGGGCCATTGACTTTGATGTCTGGATAGATGACCTGCAGCTTTTCTTACAGTGCGACAGGGCAGACGGCCTCTCCCTCTTTGACCTCACTTCTGGTGCCTCTCCTGCCCCCGCTGCTGATGCTGACGCCACTGTTCGCTCACAGTGGGCCACGCGCGATGCTGCTGCACGTCTTGCTGTCCGTCGCCACCTGCCTACCTCTGAGCGTGCGCACTTTAGCCAGTACAAGAGTGCTCAGACCTTGTACGACGCTGTAGTTGCGCGCTACTCCTCCCCTGCCACTGCTGCACTGAGCCGCCTCATGCTACCGTACCTCTTCCTTGACCTTGCTGCCTTTCCCACAGTCGCTGACCTCATTACGCACCTCCGCACTAGTGACGCTCGCTACCGCGCTGCGCTTCCTGCTGAGTTCTGCGCCAAGAACCCCCCCCCCATGTACATCACCCTCTACTACATAGTCACCCGGCTCCCTGACTCCCTTCGCGTAGTCAGGGACCACTTCCTCTCAGTTTGCCCCACCACTCTCACCGTTGACCTCCTCGAGAAGTCCCTCCTAGCAGCAGAGAAGAGCATAGTCGCTGTAGGAGCCTCTCGTGGTGACCCTCGCACCCCCATCTTTGAGGGGTGTTCCCCCTCCCCCCTTTTGCCCTCTGTTGCCTCTGCTGCTGCGACCGACCTCGTTGGGCTTGAGTCGGTCGGTGCGGCGTCTACCCCTAGCGGGAGACGTCGCCCTGGCAAGGGCAAGGGGGGCAGGGGCACTGGAGGAGCTAGCGGGGGCGGTGGAGGCGGAGGTGGAGGCGGTGGAGGGGGTGGGGGTGGCGGTGGAGGTGGTGGCGGGGGTGGAGGTGTCGGTGGCGGCAGTGGAGGCGGAGGCGGAGGCGGCGGTGGCGGTGGGAGCGGAGGTGGCGGCGGTGGAGGAGGAGGCGGCGGAGGAGGTGGAGCTGGTCGGGGTGGCGCTGCGCAGAGGGTCGGCTCCGGTGGTGGTCAGCGCCAGCAGCAGCAGCAGCAGCGCACTCGTGACATCCCCTCCCCTCAGCAGCTCCGTGAGTGGTACACTGCACGCCAGAGGGGTGGGGGTACTGGTCCGTGCACCTACGTCCTCCGCACCGGCGACCGCGCGGGTGACCAGTGCGGGGGTGCGCACTCCACCCAGCGCTGCTTTGGCCGCCTGACGGACGCTTGGCGTCACCAGTTCCCTGAGGCCACTGAGATCCCCCGCTGGGGTGAGCTGTCTAGGGCGGGTGTAGCTGTCTTTGACCTTGACTTTGATGCTATTCTTGCTGCCATGTATACTGTGACTATTAGTGATGAGGGTGACTGTTACCGGTGTTTTCCGCCCGACCCGGGCATTGAGACTACTGCTCTAGGTACTGGTGAGGCTGCTGCTCTAGGTGCTAGCGAGGCTGCTGCTCTAGGTGCGTCTGCTCCCTCAGGTGCTGGTGAGTCTGCTCTCTCAGGTTCTGCGTCGGCTTCGGCCTCCCACACCTTCACCCTTGACTCGGGGGCTTCTCGCTCCTTCTTTCGAGACCGCACCACACTCACGCCGCTTGGCCGGCCAGTTGCAGTCTCTCTGGCAGACCCCTCTGGGGGTCCTGTCCTTGCTCACTTCTCCACTGTCCTCCCGTGTCCGGCGGCCCCCTCTGGCACCCTGTCTGGTCTTTACCTCCCCTCGTTCTCTACGAACTTGGTGAGTGGTGCTGACCTACAGGATGCGGGGGTTCACCAGTTCACTCCTGCGAGTCAGCGGGTGACCCACTGCACGGACGCTCGGACAGGCCGACACCTGGCCACGTTTACACGTCGGCCGGGGTCGAGCCTGTACACACTGACCACTGCGTCTCCTCCGGTCACTGCATCTGGTCAGGTAGCTGCGTCAGGTCAGGTGTTTGCTGCAGCGTCCAGGTCTGGTCCTGAGTCTGCCCCCTGTTCGTGTCGCCTCCTGTCTCACGAGACTCTCCTCTGGCACCACCGCCTTGGTCACCCCTCCCTGCTTCGTCTCCGAGGCATGGCCTCCCGTGTCCTTGTCTCTGGTCTTCCCCGGTCCCTCCCTCCCCTTCCTCCGGGGCCTGGCCCTACCTGCGTCCCCTGTGTCGAGGGGCGGCAGCGGGCTGCCCCTCACTCCTCCCAGTTTCCTCCGACAGAGGCCCCGCTGCAGACGCTTCACATGGACGTGTGGGGCCCGGCCCGCGTCCGTGGACAGGGTCACGAGCGCTACTTCCTGCTGGTGGTTGACGACTACTCGCGTTACACCACAGTCTTCCCCTTGCGCAGCAAGGGTGATGTCACTGAGGTGTTGATCGACTGGATCCGCGCAGCTCGTCTCCAGCTCAGGCAGAGCTTCGGCTCGGACTTTCCTGTTCTGCGTCTGCACTCTGACAGAGGTGGAGAGTTCTCCTCTGGCCTTCTGCGAGCCTACTGTCGTGCACGAGGCATCCGCCAGACCTTTACGCTTCCGGACTCTCCACAGCAAAATGGGATTGCTGAGCGCCGCATTGGCATGGTCATGGACGTCGCCCGTACGTCCATGATGCATGCGGCTGCCCCCCATTTTTTGTGGCCGTTTGCTGTTCGGTACGCGGCGCATCAGATCAACCTTCACCCCAGGGTCTCCATGCCGGAGACCTCCCCAGCCTTGCTGTGGACGGGGAAGGTTGGCGATGCGTCTGCGTTCCGTGTCTGGGGATCTCGGGCGTTTGTCCGCGACTTGTCTGCGGACAAGCTGTCCCCTCGTGCTGCTCCCTGCGTCTTCCTTGGCTTCCCCCCTGACGCGCCAGGGTCGCAGTTCTACCACCCCACCTCTCGCCGTGTTCTGTCCTCCCAGGACGTCACGTTTGACGAGTCGGTCCCCTACTACCGCCTCTTCCCCTACCGCACTCCGTCCCTCCCCCCGCCACCGCTCTTCCTTGTACCAGGTCCCCCCCCGGTAGACCCCCTCCCCCCTCAGGGTCCTGCCCCTTCAGGTGTGTCCCAGGTAGACGCAGTCGAGCCTGTCGAGGTTACTGGTGACTCTGGTGCTGCTGAGGGTGCTGAGCCTGGGGGTGCTGACTCTGGGGGTGCTGAGCGTGTGGGTGCTACGCCTGGGGGTGCTGAGCCGGAGGGTGCTACTACTGGGGGTCCTGAGCCTGGGGGTGCTGAGCCTGGGGGTGCTACTACTGGGGGTGCTGAGCCTGGGGGTGCTGAGCCTGGGGGTGCGGAGCCTGAGGGAGCTGGGCCTGCTCGTGTGGCGTCTGGCGGTGCTGAGCCTGGAGGTTCTCCGGGTGCTTCGTCTCGGCGGGAGCCACTCTCTCCACAGGAGCTGCGCGAGTGGTTTGCCCGGCGCTGGAGGCGTGCTGCTGGAGCTGGAGGTTCTTCGGCTGCTGAGGGTGCTGGTGCCGTGGGTCCCGGAGGTGCTCGTCCTGGGAGTACTGGAGCTGCTGGGCCTGCGGGTACGACTGGAGCTGGAGCTGCTGAGGGTGTTGACGCTAAGGCTACTGCTGTCGGTCCTGGAGGCGGTCCTGCTGGGGGTACTACTGGTGCGGCTGGAGGTCCTGGAGCTGGAGGTGCTGCTGGCGCTGGTGCTGCCGCTGGGGGTACTGGTGCTGTCCCTGCTGTGTCTGAAGTCGCCGCGCGGCCTCGGCCGTACTTCGTTCCGCTCCTTCAGCAGGTTCTTGGTCTCCCGCCTTCTACTGGTCCTCCTCCTCCCTTAGAGTGTCCACAGCCTGTCCCGTCACAGTTACAGTTACAGCCGGCCTCCCCACTGCCCGCTCTTTCTCCCTACACTGGTCCTACTGGAGGTCTTGCTGAGCGTCGTGAGCCTGCGTCTCGCCCTGCGTCGCCTGTCCGTGCTGCTCGCACTAGTGGTCGTGGTTCGCGTCAGCGTCCTCCTCCTGTCCCTGGCACGCACCGGATGTCTCTGCGTCCGTCCACTGCTCCTCTGCGTGCCCCTTTGCCTTCTCCTCCTGAGTCCTCTCTTCCTGCTCTTCCTGACCCGGAGTCGGACTCTCTTCGTGCTGCCAGTCCTACTGTCACGCGTCTCCTTGCTACTGTTGTCACTGACCCTTCCTTTGAGTCCACTGCTGCGTCTGCCCTAGTTACTGAGCTCGTCGACTTTGCTGCTCGCTGTCGTCTAGACTACGCTGCTAGTCTTGTTGCTGAGTCTGAGTCTGTCTGTCCTCCGTCCGTCGGGGGTGAGTGTGCCCTTGGCACGGACGTCCTTGAGGACAGGCAGGAGGAGTTCCAGTGTTTGGCTGCTGCTTCACCTCATCTCGTGTCCGTACTGCTTACCCCTGAGGGAGACCCGGATGCACTTGACATCCCGACTCCGCGCTCTTACGCGGAGGCGATAGAGGGTCCCTACTCCTCTCAGTGGCAGGCAGCTATGGACGCAGAGATGGCTTCCTGGAAGTCCACAGGCACCTACGTCGACGAGGTTCCCCCGCCTGGGGCGAACATCGTCAGTGGCATGTGGATTTTCAGGGTGAAGCGGCCGCCGGGTTCTCCGCCTGTCTTCAAGGCGCGTTACGTGGCTCGTGGCTTTAGTCAGCGGCAGGGAGTTGACTACTTTCAGACCTTCTCTCCCACCCTGAAGATGACCACTCTTCGGGTACTGCTGCACGTAGCTGCTCACCGCGACTACGAGCTACACTCTCTTGACTTCAGCACTGCTTTCTTGCAGGGTAGCCTGCACGAGGAGATCTGGCTGCGTCGCCCACCTGGCTTCACTGGGTCTTTTCCTCCTGGCACCCAGTGGAGCCTCCGGCGGCCAGTCTACGGTCTCCGCCAGGCACCGCGTGAGTGGCACGACACACTGAGGACTACACTTGCGGCTCTTGGGTTTGCTCCCTCTACTGCCGACCCGTCGCTGTTTCTGCGCACCGACACTTCTTTGCCGCCGTTCTACATCCTCGTGTACGTCGACGACTTGGTCTTTGCCACAGCTGACAGTGCTGGACTCGCCCACGTGAAGTCCGAGCTGCAGAAGAGACACACGTGCACAGACCTGGGTGAACTGCGCAGCTACCTTGGCTTGCAGATCACCCGGGACAGAGCACGCCGCACCATTACCCTGACTCAGTCACACATGGTGCAGCAGGTCCTTCAGCGCTTCGGCTTCACGTACTCCTCGCCTCAGGCCACTCCTCTGCCTACTCGCCACTCGCTCTCAGCTCTGCCTTCGGATGAGTCCGTAGAGTCGAGTGGCCCGTACCCAGAACTTGTTGGCTGCCTCATGTACCTGATGACCTGCACACGACCTGACCTTGCATACCCTCTTAGCATTCTCGCACGCTATGTTGCTCCTGGGAGACACAGACCGGAGCACATGGCTGCAGCGAAGAGGGTGTTGCGCTACTTGTGCAGTACGTTGGGCATGGGGCTTGTGCTTGGAGGGCAGAGTCCAGTGGTCCTCACTGGGCACGCAGACGCTTCTTGGGCTGACGACCAGGCTACGCAGCGGTCGTCACAGGGTTACACCTTCAGCCTTGGTTCCGGTTCTGTTTCGTGGCGGGCTACCCGCTCGTCTTCTGTTCTCGGCTCCAGTTGTGAGGCTGAGATCTACGCTGGGGCCATGGCTGCACAGGAGCTTCGCTGGCTCACCTACCTGCTGACTGACCTCGGAGAGCCGCCTCGTTCTCCTCCAGTGCTGTACGTAGACAACAAGGCCATGCTGGCCTTGTGTCGAGAGCAGAGACTGGAGCACAGAACGAAGCACATTGCTCTCCGCTACTTCCTTGCTCGTGAGCTACAGCAGCGTGGTCAGCTGCGACTTGCGTACGTGGCCTCTCAGGCCAACACTGCTGATATCTTCACCAAGGCACTTGCGCCTTGTGATCATCAGCGTTTCTGTACTCAGCTGGGCCTTGTGCCTACCTTGCCTCACTTGCTCACCCCTTGACCTTGTTTGTACTGTTGCATATATATATACACGTGCTCTTGCTTGTCTAGCCTTATATATATATGTAATCCTGCATGTGAACTGGCCTTGTGGCCTTGAACTTGTGCTCAGAATGTGTGGTGACTTTGTGATCCACCCTTAGCTTGCTTTGCTTTGCTTGACTGGTCTTGTGACCCCTTGTTCTCCCCCACTTTGCCTATGGGGGTGTGTCAGATTTATATGACAGAGCTACTGTAGGCTATAGTGGGGTAGCACATATGGGGTACAGTTTTTCTAGGGTTTGTATTTGTACCCAACTTTCCCTTAGTCATTCTCATTCCTGTTTTCTTCATTCACATATACCATATCAAGATAGGGTCGGAGGAATGAATGACTAGATTGAGGAAGTACAAGGGTAGATATAGCAAACCTAACCCTAGCACTGACAATGATGCACACCATCTAGACTAAACAGTACAAACTATAATTCTTATAGTTTGACATTAGGTTCACTCTTGTATCTCATTCTCGACACTCTAATAACACACTTTTCCTCTGTCGACTATTCAGAGTTTCGACAAAAACGTACAGTACAGGCATGTTTTCAGACCGAATTCTTAACCTAGCCAAAACATAGAGTACTTTTTAAAATTCCCTTGTCAAATTTGTGTGTCGCCTAAAACCTCAAACTTTGATTCACCTACAACTGAAGGAAGACATGCCGTACCCCCCATAATATAAGTGTGAAAGGGAGAACGAATGATTACAACGGATGCATACAGTTGGAAGATGTAGCAATCCACACCCTCTACAGTAGTAAAACTCAACCTAGCCTAACAATGTATACATGCGAATGTGGTAGAAGCTTACTTCGACACACCCCTTCAGCTAGTAGATAAGGAAACAACATAGGGCGGCACTACTAGTCCAGCCTCTGAGACAAGAACAACAAGGTGCATGAGCTACTACTCAGGGCGATACTACTAGCCTAGCCTCTAGTACAAATCCCCACAAGGCCAGTCAGTAAGTATAACCGTACAGAGTCAACTCAAGTACGTTGTATAAAGATGAAGATCCTAACAAGTGAGTTCCTACTGGGACAAGGCCAAGCTAAGCGCGAAACGGCTGAGGATCATGAGGCGGGAGTGCCTTAGTAAAAATATCAGCAGTGTTGGCCCCTGAGGCCAACTGTACTATGCGTGCATGGCTGTTGTGAGGATCGAGGATCGAGTTCAGAATTGAAGAATGAATATTGATTCATTCACATGGGTACAACACGAGGCTATATATAGTCTTGACACAAGGCAGGTAACCTAGGTGTTACGCGAATGTTCTGAGGGTCGCGAAGCGTCCCGAACAGAACCTTCCCAAACTTGGTAGAAAGCAATTCGGTGGCAACCAAAGTACACGTAACCTGGTTCGGTACTATAACTATATTAACATATAGGAATGCACATAACCTAGGAAATCAAGCATAAACATGCAAGATAAAATAAACCTAATCTAGTAATAGCGAAACTAAAGTAAAGGCAAGCAAGCATAGCTGGCAAAAGCCTCCGTACTCTCACACGTCCCCCCCTCAAAGCTGGGTGGCATGAGTTATACCATGCTTGACAAGATAGTCCTTGAGAGCACAACGCGCGTTGCCCATGTCAACTTCTGCAACCCAACTGTCCTCCGATGGGTCGTATCCCTTCCAGCGTATCAGGAACTCGAGGGTCTTGCCGCCGCGGCGCCGATGAGTGAGAACGTGCTCCACTTCGTACTCTGGTTCATCTTGTATGATAACAGGTGGTGGTGGCGATAGTTGCCGTCCATGGAACTATTGGTTGGGGTCCTTGTAGGGCTTCAGTAGCTGAACATGGAAAGCATTATGAAGCTTCCACGTAGTAGGTAAGCGCAAGCGGAATGTTACTGGTGTCACCTGAGCCTCAACGTGAAAGGGACCACAGAAGCGCGGCCGGAGTTTAGATGGTAGGTGAGACAGGTTCAAGTTGCGTGAGTCAAGAAGCACCTGATCTTCGACTGCTACTGAGTGATCTCACCGCTGTCGATTGGCATACTGTTTCTGGGAGTTTTGCATCGTGGCGAGACATCGCTGGGTCTTCTCCCAAAGCTGCTGCATGGTGGTGACGAAGTCATGTGCGGCTTCGACGTGTGCCGGTAAGGTTGGTTGCTATGGTGTAAGCGGTTCCCGTCCGTAGCACATGAAGAAAGGAGATTTCCCTGTGGCCGCATGTGACGCGTTGTTGTAAGCGAACTCTAGGGTCGGTAACTGTTGATCCCAGTGGCTGACATCGTCTTTGGAAGCTGTGCGTAGTATCTGTTCAACCACTTGATTGAGTCGCTCTGTTTGTCCATCAGTCTGTGGGTGGTATGCTGAAGACATTGCAAGCTTTGTCCTCAACAACCCCATGGGTTCCCTCCAGAACTTACTCGTGAACTTTGGATCTCTGTCTGAGATGAGTGTAGCGGGGATGACGTGGATGATGATGATGCGGTCGAAGAAGAGGCGAGCAGTTGCTTCAGTTGTAGCCGTGGCGTTGGTCGGAATGAAGTGTCCCATTTTAGAGAACTTATCGATCGCCACGAGTATAGCGTCATGCCCTTGTGAGGTTGAAGGAAGTCCCGTGATGAAGTCGATGCTAAAGACCTGCCATGGCTGCTCCGGTACAGGGAGAGGCTGAAGTAACCCTGCTTTTTTTCTGCTTGCTACTCTTCATCCGCTGGCACGTGTCGCATGAGGGGACGAACTGCTGCACGCCTGCTACCATCCGGGGCCAGTAGTAATACTTCGCTATCCCTACTAACGTCTTGTTGCTCCCGAAATGTCCCGCATATGGCACGTCGTGAAACTCCTCCCGTAAAATATGTCATAGCGGGGCATAGTTTGGTACCCAAATCTTCCCTGAACCCTTCCTTACAGCTAAGTCCTTCTCCGACTGTAACAGCTTCTGATTCTATGCCGTTGCGATCTCTGCATCCACGAAGTACCCATGTTGGAGTAGAACCTTGAGCAGAGGGTTCATCCCGTTGAGTTGGATGCCTTCTACATGTCCGGGGCGGCTCAACGCGTCTGCTTTGTTGTGTAGCCCGGGTTTGTAGACGATGTCTTAATGGAAGTGAGTTTCTAGGAAGTCCACCCACCGTACCTGTCGTCGTGAAAGTGTAGGCTGTGACTTCAGGTATTTGAGACTGCAGTGGTCAGTATAGACTGTAATATTGGCTCCCTCTAGGTAACACCTCCATGCCTTGAAGGCTATGACTATCGCTAAGGCTTCCTTGTCATGTCTGGTCCGTGTAACTTCTTACTGCGGTAGGCGATGGGCTGCAAACCGCGTCAGTGATCCTGCATCAGTACTGCTCCGAGTGCTTGGTCACTAGCGTCTGGTTACACCACGTAGTCTTTGTCTGGATCTGGTAGGATGAGTACTGGCGTTGTGGTCAGTGCTGTCTGTAGCTGCTCCATGGGTAGCTGATGAGGAGTATCCCATTTGTAGGGCGTATCTTTTTTTGGTAGGTTGGTTAGTGGCGCTGCTATCTTAGCGTACTGCGGCACGGACCTGTTGTAATAGTTGGCGAAGCCGAGGAACTACTGCAACTCCTTTATGTTCTCCGGTACTTTCCACTTCTTGAAGGCTTCAATTTTCCGTGGGTCCACCTGTACGCCCTCCGCACTCAACATGTGCCCGAGAAACTGCACCTTCTTTAGGGCGAAGTCGCTCTTTGACAGCTTCACGTAACTTATTCTCCCGCAGGATCTCGAAGACTTTCCGCATATGCTCCACGTGCTCCTTCATATTTTTGGAGTGGATCAGGATGTCGTCCAGGTACACCACCACCAGCAACTGAGGAGCAAAGTTCGCGGTAATAGTCATAAGAGTAGAGACAGACCGAGGAGGAGCACTGGGGTTGGCAATGAGGAAGGAATGTGTTAGAATTATATTGTGTAGCATGCCAACACTTGTGACTGTACACCAATTGTGGTGTACATTTGGGTGTTAGAATAGTGAACGAAGGAATGAATGAACTAGGCAGCAGGTGGGTACAAGTATGAAACCTATTAGTGTTGTACCCTATATTGTCTACCCCACTACACCCTAAACAGACTATAGCATATAAGTTTGACACACCCCCATAGGCAAAGTGGGGGAGAACAAGAGGTCACAAGACCAGTCAAGAAAGACAAAGCAAGCTCAGGGTGGATAAAAAAGTCACCACGCAGTCTGAGCACAAGCAAATGGCCACAAGGCCAGTTCACATGCAGAGTTATATAAAGGAGAAAAAATAGTACAGTAAACATAACCTAGCAAGTGTAAGCATGCAGGAATAGGTATATAGAGTACAGTACAAGCAGAGTCAAGAAGTAAGCAAGTGAGGCACAGTAGGTACAAGACCTAGAACAGTACAGAAACGCTGATGATCACAAGGCTGAAGTGCCTTGGTGAAAACATCAGCAGTGTTGGCCTGTGAGGCCACGTAAGCAAGACGAAGCTGGCCACGCTGCTGCAACTCTTGAGCAAGGAAGTAGCGCAGAGCAATGTGCTTCGTTCTGTGCTCCAGTCTGTGCTCCTGACACAAGGCAAGCATTGCCTTGTTGTCGACGTACAGAACTGGAGGAGAACGAGGCGCCTCTCCCAAGTCAGTCAGCAGGTAGGTGAGCCAGCGTAGCTCCTGTGCAGCCATGGCCCCAGCGTAGATCTCAGCCTCACAACTGGAGCTGAGAACAGAAGACGAGCGGGTAGACCGCCAAGAGACAGAACCGGAGCCAAGACTCAAGGTGTAACCCTGTGACGACCGCTGCGTAGCCAAGTTGTCAACCCAGGAGGCGTCTGCGTGACCAGTGAGGACAACTCGAGCCCGTCCTCCAAGCACGAGCCCCATGCCCGATGTACTGCACAGGTAGCGCAACACCCTCTTTGCAGCATCCCAGTGCACCTTTCGGTGCCTACCGGGAGCCACGTAGCGAGCCAGAAGGCAGAGAGGGTATGCGAGGTCAGGTCGTGTGCAAGTCATCAGGTACATGAGGCAGCCCACAAGCTCTGGATACGGGCCACTCGGCTCTACGGACTTGTCCGAAGGTGGAGCTGGGAGCGAGTGACCGGTAGTCAGAGGAGTGGACTGTGGCGAGGAGTACGTGAAGCCGAAGCGCTGAAGAACCTGCTGCACCATGTGTGACTAAGTCAAGGTAATGGTGCGCTGTGCTCTGTCCCGGGTGATCCGCAAGCCAAGATAGCTTGTCAGCTCACCCAGGTCTGTGCACGTGTGTCTCTTCTGCAGCTCGGACTTCACGTCGGCGAGTGCCTCAGTGTCAGCAGTAGCAAAGACGAGGTCATCTACGTACACGAGAACGTAGAACGGCGGTAGAGTGGAGTCGGTGCGTAAAAACAGGGACGGGTCAGCAGTGGAAGGAGCAAAACCAAGAGCAGCAAGAGTCGTCCTCAGTGTGTCGTGCCACTCACGGGGTGCCTGGTGGAGACCGTAGACTGACCGCCGGAGGCTCCACTGGGTACGAGCAGGAAACGACCCAGTGAAGCCAGGTGGGCGGCGCAGCCAGATCTCCTCGTGCAGGCTGCCTTGTAGGAAGGCTGTGCTGAAGTCAAGTGAGTGGAGCTCGTAGTCACGCTGAGCAGCGACGTCCAGCAGTACCCGAAGAGTGGTCATCTTCAGGGTGGGGGAGAAGGTCTGGAAGAAGTCAACTCCCTGTCGCTGACTGAATCCACGTGCAACGTAACGCGCCTTGAAGACAGACGGAGAACCCGGCGGCCGCTTCACCCTGAAGATCCACATGCCACTGACGATGTTCGCCCCAGGCGGGGGAACCTCGTCGACGTAGGTGCCTGTTGACTTCCAGGAAGCCATCTCGGCGTCTATGGCTGCCTGCCACTGAGAGGAGTAGGGACCCGTAATCGCCTCTGCGTAAGAGCGCGGGGTCGGGATGTCTGGTGCATCCGGGTCTCCCTCAGGGGCAAGCAGCATGGCCACGAGATGAGGTGCAGCAGCTCCAAGACACTCAAACTCCTCTTGTCTGTCCTCAAGAACGTCCGTGCCAAGAGCACACTCACCCCCGACGGACGGAGGACAGACAGACGCAGACACAGACTCAGCAACAAGACTAGTGGCGAAGTTTAGGCGACAGGCAGCAGCAAAGTCAACAAGCTCAGCAACGTGTCAGTAGGACTAGCAAAGTGTCAGTGACAGCAGTGGCCAGAAAGCGCGTGACAGTAGGACTAGCAGCACGAAGGGAGTCAGACTCCGGGTCCGGACCGTCAGGAAGAGAGGACGCAGGAGGAGAGGGCAGAGGGACACGCTGTGGAGCAGTGGAAGGATGCAGTGTCATAGAGAGAGTGCCAGGGACAGGAGGAGGACGCGGACGCGAAACACGACTACCAGCGCGAACAGTGCGGACAGGCGACGCAGAGCGAGACTCAGGTGACGCCGGACGCGACTCAGGCTCACGACGCTCCGTAAGACCTCTAGTCGGTCCAGAGTAAGGAGAAGGACCAGGCAGTGGAGAGGTCGGATGTAACTACGACTGTGACTGGACAGGCGGTGGACTCAGTAAAGGAGGAGTAGGACCAGGAGAAGGCGGAAGACCAAGAACCTGCTGAAGGAGTGGAACGTAGTACGGCCGCGGCCGCGCAGCGCCTCCAGAAACAGCAGAGACAGCACCAGTACCCTCAGCTCCAGGGTCGCCAGCGACAACTCCCGCAGCACCACCAACTCTAGTACCTCCAGCAGCTCCAACACCAGCAGGACCTCCAACAGCACCAGTACCACCAGTAGCACCTCCAGCAGCTCCAGAAGCACCTCCAGTAGCTCCAGCACCAGCAGCACCTCCAGCACCAGCAGCACCAGCAGCACCAGCAGCACCTCCAGCAGCTCCAGCACCAACAGCACCTCCAGCAGCACCAGCAGCACCTCCAGCACCAGCAGCACCAGCAGCACCTCCAGCACCAGCAGCACCAGCAGCACCAGCAGCACTCCGACTGCGCTGAGCGTACCACTCACGAAGCTGCTGCGGAGAGAGGGGCTCCCGCCGCGACGGGACACCCGGAGGACCTCGAGGCGCAGCTCGCACAGGCTCAGCACCCCCAGGCTCAGCACTTCCAGACTCAGCACCCCCAGGCTCAGCACCCCCAGGCTCCACACGCTCAGGCTCAGTACCCCCAGGCTCCGCACCCTCAGACACAGAAACCTCAGGCTCAGCACCCCCAGTCCCCGCACCCGCAGGCTCAGCACCCCTAGCAGCACCTGAGTCGACAGCTACCTCGACCGGCTCGGCAGGGTCTACCTAGGACACACCTGAGGGGGGAGGGGGTCTACCGGAGGAGTACCTGGTGCTAGGAAGAGTGGTGGGGGGGGGAGAGAGGCAGTGCGGTAGGGAAAGAGACGGTAGTAAGAAACCGACTCGTCAAACGTGACGTCCTGAGAGGACAGAACACGACGCGAGGTTGGGTGGTAGAACTGCCACCCGGGTGCGTCAGGGGGGAAGCCAAGGAAGACGCAGGGAACGGCACGGGAGGACAGCTTGTCCGCTGAAGTATCGCGGACAAAAGCTCGAGATACCCAGACACGGAACACAGACACATCGCCAACCTTCCCCGTCCACCGCAGAGTAGGTGTGGTCTACGGCAAGGAGACACGAGGCTGAAGGTTGATCTGATGCGCAGCGTACTGAACCGCGAACGGCCACAGAAAATGGGGAGCAGCCGCATGGATCATGGACGTACGAGCGACGTGCATGACCATGCCAATGCGGCGCTCAGCAATTCCATTTTGCTGTGGGGAGGCCGGAAGCGTGAACGTCTGGCGGATGCCCTCCGCACGACAGAAGGCCCTCAGAAGGTCGGAGGAAAACTCACCACCTCTATCTGAGTGCAGACGCAGAACAGGAAGGTCCAAGCCGAAACGCTCGCTGAGCTGACGACGTGCACCGCAGATCCAGTCGATCAACACCTCAGTGACCTCACCCTTGCTGCGCAAGAGGAAGACTGTGGTGTAACGCGAGTAGTCGTCAACCACCAGCAGGAAGTAACGCTCGTGACCCTGTCCACGGACGCGGGCTGGGCCCCACACGTCCATGTGAAGAGTCTGCAGGGGAGCCTCCGTCGGAGGAAACGAGGAGGAGTGAGGGGCGGCGCGCTGCCGGCCCTCGACACACGGAACACAGGTAGGGGCAGGCCTTGGAGGAAGGGGAGGGAGGGACCGGGGGAGACCCGAGACAAGGGCACAGGAGGCCATACCTCGAAGACGAGGCAGGGAGGGGTGACCAAGGCAGTGGTGCCAAAGGAGAGTCTCGTGCGACAGAGGACGACACGAGCAGGGGGCAGACTCTGGACTAGACCTGGACGCGGCAGCAAACACCTGACTAGACGCGGCTACCTGACCAGACGTAGTGACCGGAGGAGGTGCAGTAGTCAGTGTGTACAGACTCGACCCAGGCCGACGGGTGAACGTGGCCAGGTGGCGGCCCGTCCGAGAGCAAGTGCAGTGGGTCACACGCTGACCTCTTGGGGTGAACTGGTCGACCCACGCGTCCTGGAGGTCAGCTCCACTCACCAGGTTCGTAGAGAACGAGGGGAGGTGGAGTCCCGACAGCAAGCCCGATGGGGCCGCAGGACACGGTAGAACCGTGGAAGAGTGCGCAAGGACTGGGCCCCTAGAGGGGTCAGCCAGGGAGACTGCGACAGGCCGACTGAGCGGCGTGAGTGTGGTGCTGTCGCGGAAGAAGGAGCGCGAAGCACCAGAGTCAAGTGTTAAAGTGTGCAAGGTCTTAGTAGGTGCAGTACCAGAGAGAGCAGACTCACCAGCACCTGGAGCAGCAGACTCACCAGTACCTGGAGCAGCAGACGCACTAGCACCTAGAGCAGTAGCCTCAATGCCCGGGTCGGGCGGGACACTCAGGTAACAGTCACCCTCAGCACTAACAGTCATAGCATACATGGCAGCAAGGATAGCATCGAAATCAAGATCAAAGATAGCAACATTCTGCCTAAGCAGATCATGCCAGCGAGGGAGCTCAACAGCGTCAGGAAACTGGGCGCGCCAGGCGTCAGTCAGGCGACCGAAGCAGCACTGAGCAGTGTGTGGCAACCCGCACGTCTCCCCACGACGCCCGCATGTGCGAAGAACGTAAGTGCAGGGACCAGCACCCCAAGACCTCCCACTCCCAGCGTACCACTCACGAAACTGCTGGGCCGAGGGGGTCTCACGGGAACGCGGCTGCTGCTGGCGCTGGCTACCACCAAAGCCTCCACGCTGCGCGGCTGCACCTCGACCAGCACCACCGCCTCCGCCGCCATACATCATGCCCTCAACAAACTTCACATCCCTGCTGTCAAACAACACACCCTTGGATGGTTCCCACAGCAGCCATCCCTTGCTCTCAGCAGCCAGGCCCAAATGCACACACCAGATTGCACTCGCCCCCAACTTACTTCGATACTTCTTGGGGACGTGGGCGACTGCCATGCAACCGAACACCCTCAGCATGTCCACCGGCGGCTTCCTCCCAAGCCACCTCTCCAGCGGCACCCACGAGTCATCACCAACCTTACAGAGCACCCTGTTCCTAGCCACGGTAGCGTGCCGGACAGCATGGGGCCACATTAAATTTCCCACCCCTGATTCTATGAGCAGTGTCCTAGCTCTCTCCAGAATGGTCCGGTTCGCCTGTTCTGCTACACCGTTGGACTGCGGGGTGTAGGCCGTGGTCAGCTCCCTCTGAATGCCCTGCTTCTTGAGCCAGGCCGTCATCTCAGCTCCAAGGAACTCACCACCCCGGTCTGTCCTAATCCGCTTCACTAGACACTCTGCTTGCTTCTCCACGAATGGCAGCCAATCTTACTGTATCGTAGAGGCGGCGTGGTCCTTTTGCTTCAGCGGATACGCCCGCATGAGTCTGCTCCAATCATCCACAATGGTTAGGAAATACCGCTCCCCCTTGTGCCCTTGCACCGGCAGCGGCCCTACCAAGTCCATGTGAACCAGCTCCAAAGGCTTCTTGCACCTGCCAGTCACGCTATGAAAGGGGAAACGAGTGAATTTTGAGAGCAAACAGATTTCACAGTTGTCATCGGGTGGCTGTCCTTTCACACCAACCCCTCCAACGGCGTTGGACTCCCCCTGGGATGCAGACCCCTCTCCATCCTGCCCCCCACCGTGCCACGCCAACGCCGGCAGCTGCCACATAGATCTGTACACATCTTTGCTCTCGTGCAGATCTCAAAGCACCCGATTTCCCAGCTGCCCCTTGTACGTGCGTGCCCCATCCGTGCTAGTGCTCACCCCAGCCTTGGCAAGCTTACAGAGGGAGATGAGGTTGGCCTTGAGCAGCACTACCGGCTTGCCATCCGCTCCCTTGAATGCAGCTCGTCCCGCACCAGCCACCTTCAGCGCGTGTCCAGAGGCAGAGCACACCTCATTGATCGGTGCAGCTCGTACGTCATCAAGCAGCTCCTTGCGCGGCGTCATCGTCCAAGCAGCGCCCGTGTCCAAGACCCAATAGTCCAGGGGATGCAACTCTGCTCCAACCTTTGCAGAGGCGTCTCCTTGCTCCCCCTGCTCTCCAAAATAGAAATGAAATTCCAGCAAGGAAGGAATTCGCTTTAATCAATTTGAATATATTCAGGTACAAACAGAGAAGGAATATATAGTTCTAGCTAGCAAGGACCTTGGGAATCAACCTGGGAACAACCAGGGTTGATCCCAAATAATTCCAAGCAACAGAACCAACCTGGCTGGACAAAACAGTAGGTGGTAGGTTGGTAAACAACCTATGGTTCTGTTTTTCCAACCGGGAAAATCAACAACCAGGATCAGGTCCTAAAAACAGAACCTGTTTTGTCTTTGCCATACCAGCCAAATGCTGGTTCCGCTGGTTTCCCCTGGCCCTGTAGCATGCAGATACAGACAAACAACATCCAACCTTCACCTAAATTGTACCCCTATAGTGCCTGCCCTGCTACACTATAGTCAACCAAACAAAAAAGTACAAGTTCGAGTCGGATAGAACTGAATCTGCGAACTCAATTCAAACGAACTGCAAAGCTTCCATCTTGGTTTCTTTTGCGAGCTCGTCCTTTCTGCTTGCACTATTAATAGCGCGTACAATGTTGTGCTGAAGTGCACATTGCGCAACTACCTGCAAATGCATCAAACGAAAATTGCGAAAGCAAACAAACACACGAACATTTCATTCACTCCCAAATGCATTCGCACACGCATACTCGTACAAACAGATGGCAGGATGTCGTGCAATGTGAATTTGCACCCAACACACCCCCCCTGAGCCTGCCGGCTGCAGTCCAGATCATTCCATGCTAGTTCATGCTCATTCCACTCATGCGCATACAACGCCAATGAGGCTCATCCGCAAGCCTCTTGGTGAGGTAGTCTGCTGGCTGCTGGTGAGTCTTGATATAGATTGGATTCACCGTCCCCCTCTTCACTTCCTTACGCAGCCAGTGTCACTTGATACGTATGTGCTTGTTCAGCCCATGAAGCACAGCGTTCCTGGCCATCCCAAGAGCCCCCTTGCTTCACAAAACAGCGGTGTAACAACCTGCTGCTCCTGGCCAATCTCCTCTAAAAGCCTCCTTAACCAAATCACCTCCTTCACCCCATAGAACATTGCCATGTACTCTGATTCAACAGAGGAGAGTGCCGTCTCCGTCTGCTTCTTGGTCCTCCAACTAACAGTCCGAAGGCGTGGACCGTGTTGAAGGAGCTGCACGCCCCAACCTCCGTTGTCGCAACGTTGATGCTGGAGAGGGAGCTGTCCGCGTTGCGCTTGAGCGACGGAGAGCCGGTGCAACCTGTTTTGGACAAAATGCGCGACCTCTACGCGAAGTTGGCGACCGCGGGAATCACCTACCCGGAGCAGACCAAGTGCTTGAAGATGCTCTCGCTGCTGCCCGAATCTTGGCTTCAATTCACGAGCGGATTGAGCCTGCCGCAGAACCAGAGCTTGTGGACGCTCGAGTGGGTGCGGACGAAGATTCTGGAGGAGGACTTCCGTCGCCGCCAACTGAGGGGTGGAGACGACGACAGCAGCGGCTACGGGATGCAAGGGAGCGGACGTGACAGAGGACGTGGCTTCGGTGGTGCTGGACGCGGTGCAAAGAAGGACGACGACTCCAACGACCAACAAGGAGGTACCGGTTGGGGTCGCGGTGCGAAATCTGGACGTGGGGGCAAGTCGGGTGCTGGTGGCAAAATGAAAGTGAGTTGCTGGTATTGTGAGAAGGAGGGGCACCCCTGGTTTTTGTGCTATAAGAAACCCGATGGATGGACCCCCCAGAATCGTCACCAGGATGACGGCGCGCGGAGGAACCAGAAAAACGGCGCGAACATGGTCGCCGATTCGTCCGACAACAACCCGAAGAGCAACGGCGGTGCAGAGAAGAAGAAGGAGCGCACCGCAGGCCAGTTCTTCCATATTGGAGAACAGGGGGAGCAAGGAGACGCCTCTGCAAAGGTTGGAGCAGAGCTGCATCCCCTGGACTATTGGGTGTTGGACACGGGCGCTGCTTGGACGATGACGCCGCGCAAGGAGCTGCTTGATGACGTACGAGCTGCACCGATCAATGAGGTGTGCTCTGCCTCTGGACACGCGCTGAAGGTGGCTGGTGCGGGACGAGCTGCATTCAAGGGAGCGGATGGCAAACCGGTGGTGCTGCACGACGTTCTCCTCGTTCCTGATCGCAAGGCCAACCTCATCTCCCTCCGTAACCTTGCCAAGGCTGGGGTGAGCACTAGCACGGATGGGGCACGCACGTACAAGGGGCAGCTGGGAAATCGGGTGCTTTGGGATCTGCACGAGAGCAAGGATCTGTACAGATCCATGTGGCAGCTGCCGGCGTTGGCGTGGCACGGTGGGGGGCAGGCTGGAGAGGGGTCTGCATCCCAGAGGGAGTGCAACGCCGTTGGAGGGGTTGGTGTGAAAGTGTCGGCCAGATCTGGGGAGACAGATTGGGCAACGGCACACCGACGCTTGGGGCATGTGGCAATGCCCTTGTTGAAGCAGCTAGAGAAGGATGGAGCCGTCGAGGGTTTGAAGCTGAACGGACAGCCACCCGATGACAACTGTGAAATCTGTTTGCTCTCAAAATTCACTCGTTTCCCCTTTCATAGCGTGACTGGCAGGAGCAAGAAGCCTTTGGAGCTGGTTCACATGGACTTGGTAGGGCCGCTGCCGGTGCAAGGGCACAAGGGGGAGCGGTATTTCCTAACTGTTGTGGATGATTGGAGCAGATTTATGTGGGCATATCCGCTGAAGCAAAAGGACCACGCCACCTCTATGATACAGGAAGATTGGCTGCCATTCGTGGAGAAGCAAGCGGAGTGTGTGGTGAAGCGGATTAGGACAGACCGGGATGGTGAAATCTTTGGAGCTGAGATGACGGCCTGGCTCAAGAAGCAGGGCATTCAGAGGGAGCTAACCACGGCTTCCACGCCACATTCCAACGGTGTAGCAGAACGGGCGAACCGGACCATTCTGGAAACAGCTAGGGCGCTGCTCATGTTGGGTGCAAATTCACATTGCACGACATCCTGCCGTCTGTTTGTACGAGTATGCGTGTGCGACTGCATTTGGGTGTGAATGGAATGTTCGTGTGTTTGTTTGCTTTCGCAATTTTCGCTTGATGCATTTGCAGGTACTCGCACAATGTGCACTTCGGCACAACATTGTACGCGCTATGAATAGTGCAACCAGAAATGACGAGCTCGCAAAGGAACCCAAGATGGAAGCTTTGCAGTTCGGTTGAATTGATTGCGCAGATTCAGTTCTATCCAACTCGAAATTGTACTGTTTTGTTTGGTTGACTAAAGTGTAGCAGGGCAGGCACTATAGGGGTATAATTTAGGTGAAGGTTGGATGTTGTTTGTCTGTATCTGCATGCTACAGGGCCAGGGGAAACCAGCGGAACCAGCATTTGGCTGGTTGGGCAAAGACACAACAGGTTCTGTTTTTAGGACCTGAACCTGGTTGTTGTTTTCCCAGGTTGGAAAAACAGAACCAGAGGATGTTTACCAACCGACTACCTGCTGTTTTGTCCAGCCAGGTTGGTTCTGTTGCTTGGAATTATTTGGGATCATCCCTGGTTGTTCCCAGGTTGATTCCCAAGGTCCTTGCTAGCTAGAACTATATATTCCTTCTCTGTTTGTACCTGAATATATTCAAATTGATTCAAGCGAATTCCTTCCTTGCTGGAATTTCGTATCCACGCTATTCGACGGCAGAATGCTACCGAGTCAACGCTAGTACGCTAGCACTCCAACGCTAGGCAAACGCTGTCCGAGCCGTAACTCTGCAATGGCAGAACTTTTCGCGAGGCAACTTGGCTCTTTTGAAAGCTCTTAGAGTGAGCTTCGATATAACGACTTCTCAGGTTAATCTGATTGACGGTCTGCACGGCACGCTGCGCGACGTTCAAGGTACTCTTGCTGTTTTGACTAAGTCCCTCTTGATCCCTCTCTCTACACACTCGGACCCGAGGATAGGGGCTGGTCTTGGAGGTGACCCCGAGGAGAGGTTTTAAGTTGGATAACGTCTTAATAGCCTGAGTTTATTAGGCCCTTATACCAACAGCTCATAGAATCAGGGATGGGCAATTCCATGTGGCCCCATGCTGTCCGGCACGATACCGTGGCTAGGAACAGGGTGCTCTTTAAGGTTGGTAATGAATCGTGGGTGCCGCTGGAGAGGTGGCTTGGGAGGAAGCCGCCGGTGGACATGCCGAGGGTGTTTTGGTTGCATGGCAGTCGCCCACGTCCCCAAGAAGTATCGAAGTAAGTTGGGGGCGAGTGCAATCTGGTGTGTGCATTAGGGGCTGGCTGCTGAGAGCAAGGGATGGCTGTTGTGGGAACCATCCAAGGGTGTGTTGTTTGACAGCAGGGATGTGAAGTTTGTTGAGGGCATGATGTATGGGGGATGGAAGAAACAGCCGGAGACCAAGGTATCCGAGCAGATGGAGCAGATCACCATGCAGAACCTGTTTTGTCTTTGCCCAAACAGCCAAATGCTGGTTCTGCTGGTTTCCCTCGCCCTGTAGCATGCAGATACAGACAAACAACATCCAACCTTCACCTAAATTGTACCCCTATAGTGCCTGCCCTGCTACACTATAGTCAACCAAACAAAACAGAAATCTGCACAATCTGCACAATCAATTTCGAATTGGATGTAACAAAATCTGCACAATCAATTCAACCGAACTGCAAAGCTTCCATCTTGGGTTCCTTTGCGAGCTCGTTCTTTCTGCTTGAACTGTTCATAGCGCGTACAATGTTGTGCCGAAGCATACATTGCGCGAGTATTTGCAAATGCATCAAGCGAAAATTGCGACAGCAAACAAACACACGAACATTCCATTCACACCCAAATGCATTCGCACACGCATACTCGTACAAACAGACGGCAGAATGTCGTGCAATGTGAATTTGGAACAACATTGTACACGTTATTAATAGTGCAAGGAGAAAGGACAAGCTCGCAAAGAAACCCAAGATGGAAGCTTTGCGGTTCAATTCATTTGAATGAGCAGATTCGGTTTTATCCAACTCAAATTGTACTGTTTTGTTTGGTTATCTTCTGTGTGCTAGGGCAGGCATTATAGGGGTACGATTAGGTGAAGGTTGGATGTTGATTGACTGTATCTGTATGCTACAGGGCTAGGGGAAACTAACAAAACCAGAATTTGGCTGGTTGGGCAAGAACAAAAACAGGTTCTTTTTTCAGGACCTGAACCTGGTTGTTGTGTTCCCAGGTTGGAAAAGCATAACCCGGGGTTGTTTACCAACCTACCACCTGCTGTTTTGTCCAGCCAGGCTGGTTCTATTGCTTGGAATTATTTGGGATCATTCCTGGTTGTTCCCAGGTTGATTCCCAAGGTCCTTGGTAGCTAGAGCTATTTATTCCTTCTCTGTTTGTACTCTGTATACAGTCAAATTGATTCAAGCAGGTTCCTTCTCGCTGGAATCTCGTTTCTATGCGGTTCGACGGCAGAATCCTACCGAGTCAACGCTAGTACGCTAGTACTACGACGCTAGGAAAACACCCCTGAGCCATAACTATGTAATGGCAGAACTTTTCGCGAGGCAACTTGGGTTATTCTAAAGCTCTTGGAGCGAGCTTCCGTATAGGAAATTTGTTAGTGTAAGGGCCTAATAAACTCAGGCTATTAAGACGTTATCCAACTTAAAACCTCTCCTCGGGGTCACCTCCAAGGGTCCCTGGGTGCTTGGTACAAGACCAGCCCCTATCTTCGGGTCCGAGTTTGTAGAGAGAGGGATCAAGAGGGCATTAGTCAAAACAGCAAGAGTACCTTGAACATTGCGCAGCGTGCCGTGCAGACCGTCGATCGGATTAAGCTGAGAACTCGCTATATCGAAGCTCACTCTAAGAGCTTTCAAAAGAGCCAAGTTGCCTCGCGAAAAGTTCTGCCATTGCAGAGTTATGGCTCGGACAGCATTTGCCTAGCGTCGTAGTACTAGCATACTAGCGTTGACTCGGTAGCATTCTGTTGTCGCACTGCGTAGAAGCAAAATTCCAGCAAGGAAGGAATTTGCTTGAATCAAATTGACTATATTCAGGTTCAAACATAGAAGGAATAATTAGTTCTAGCTAGCAAGGACCTTGGGAATCAACCTGGCAACAACCAGGTTCAGGTCCTAAAAACAGAACCTGTTTTGTCTTTGCCCAAACAGCCAAATGCTGGTTCTGCTGGTTTCCCTCCAACGGCGTTGGACTCCCCCTGGGATGCAGACCCCTCTCCATCCTGCCCCCCACCGTGCCACGCCAAAACCGGCAGCTGCCACATAGATCTGTACACATCTTTGCTCTCGTGCAGATCTCAAAGCACCCGATTTCCCAGCTGCCCCTTGTACGTGCGTGCCCCATCCGTGCTAGTGCTCACCCCAGCCTTGGCAAGCTTACAGAGGGAGATGAGGTTGGCCTTGAGCAGCACTACCGGCTTGCCATCCGCTCCCTTGAATGCAGCTCGTCCCGCACCAGCCACCTTCAGCGCGTGTCCAGAGGCAGAGCACACCTCATTGATCGGTGCAGCTCGTACGTCATCAAGCAGCTCCTTGCGCGGCGTCATCGTCCAAGCAGCGCCCGTGTCCAAGACCCAATAGTCCAGGGGATGCAACTCTGCTCCAACCTTTGCAGAGGCGTCTCCTTGCTCCCCCTGCTCTCCAAAATAGAAATGAAATTCCAGCAAGGAAGGAATTCGCTTTAATCAATTTGAATATATTCAGGTACAAACAGAGAAGGAATATATAGTTCTAGCTAGCAAGGACCTTGGGAATCAACCTGGGAACAACCAGGGTTGATCCCAAATAATTCCAAGCAACAGAACCAACCTGGCTGGACAAAACAGTAGGTGGTAGGTTGGTAAACAACCTATGGTTCTGTTTTTCCAACCGGGAAAATCAACAACCAGGATCAGGTCCTAAAAACAGAACCTGTTTTGTCTTTGCCATACCAGCCAAATGCTGGTTCCGCTGGTTTCCCCTGGCCCTGTAGCATGCAGATACAGACAAACAACATCCAACCTTCACCTAAATTGTACCCCTATAGTGCCTGCCCTGCTACACTATAGTCAACCAAACAAAAAAGTACAAGTTCGAGTCGGATAGAACTGAATCTGCGAACTCAATTCAAACGAACTGCAAAGCTTCCATCTTGGTTTCTTTTGCGAGCTCGTCCTTTCTGCTTGCACTATTAATAGCGCGTACAATGTTGTGCTGAAGTGCACATTGCGCAACTACCTGCAAATGCATCAAACGAAAATTGCGAAAGCAAACAAACACACGAACATTTCATTCACTCCCAAATGCATTCGCACACGCATACTCGTACAAACAGATGGCAGGATGTCGTGCAATGTGAATTTGCACCCAACACACCCCCCCTGAGCCTGCCGGCTGCAGTCCAGATCATTCCATGCTAGTTCATGCTCATTCCACTCATGCGCATACAACGCCAATGAGGCTCATCCGCAAGCCTCTTGGTGAGGAAGTCTGCTGGCTGCTGGTGAGTCTTGATATAGATTGGATTCACCGTCCCCCTCTTCACTTCCTTACGCAGCCAGTGTCACTTGATACGCATGTGCTTGTTCAGCCCATGAAGCACAGCGTTCCTGGCCATCCCAAGAGCCCCCTTGCTTCACAAAACAGCGGTGTAACAACCTGCTGCTCCTGGCCAATCTCCTCTAAAAGCCTCCTTAACCAAATCACTTCCTTCACCCCATAGAACATTGCCATGTACTCTGATTCAACAGAGGAGAGTGCCGTCTCCGTCTGCTTCTTGGTCCTCCAACTAACAGTCCGAAGGCGTGGACCGTGTTGAAGGAGCTGCACGCCCCAACCTCCGTTGTCGCAACGTTGATGCTGGAGAGGGAGCTGTCCGCGTTGCGCTTGAGCGACGGAGAGCCGGTGCAACCTGTTTTGGACAAAATGCGCGACCTCTACGCGAAGTTGGCGACCGCGGGAATCACCTACCTGGAGCAGACCAAGTGCTTGAAGATGCTCTCGCTGCTGCCGGAATCGTGGCTTCAATTCACGAGCGGATTGAGCCTGCCGCAGAACCAGAGCTTGTGGACGCTCGAGTGGGTGCGGACGAAGATTCTGGAGGAGGACTTCCGTCGCCGCCAACTGAGGGGTGGAGACGACGGCAGCAGCGGCTACGGGATGCAAGGGAGCGGACGTGGCAGAGGACGTGGCTTCGGTGGTGCTGTACGCGGTGCAAAGAAGGACGACGACTCCAACGACCAACAAGGAGGTACCGGTTGGGGTCGCGGTGCGAAATCTGGACGTGGGGGCAAGTCGGGTGCTGGTGGCAAAATAAAAGTGAGTTGCTGGTATTGTGAGAAGGAGGGGCACCCCTGGTTTTTGTGCTATAAGAAACCCGATGGATGGACCCCCCAGAATCGTCACCAGGATGACGGCGCGCGGAGGAACCAGAAAAACGGCGCGAACATGGTCGCCGATTCGTCCGACAACAACCCGAAGAGCAACGGCGGTGCAGAGAAGAAGAAGGAGCGCACCGCAGGCCAGTTCTTCCATATTGGAGAGCAGGGGGAGCAAGGAGACGCCTCTGCAAAGGTTGGAGCAGAGCTGCATCCCCTGGACTATTGGGTGTTGGACACGGGCGCTGCTTGGACGATGACGCCGCGCAAGGAGCTGCTTGATGACGTACGAGCTGCACCGATCAATGAGGTGTGCTCTGCCTCTGGACACGCGCTGAAGGTGGCTGGTGCGGGACGAGCTGCATTCAAGGGAGCGGATGGCAAACCGGTGGTGCTGCACGACGTTCTCCTCGTTCCTGATCGCAAGGCCAACCTCATCTCCCTCCGTAAGCTTGCCAAGGCTGGGGTGAGCACTAGCACGGATGGGGCACGCATGTACAAGGGGCAGCTGGGAAATCGGGTGCTTTGGGATCTGCACGAGAGCAAGGATCTGTACAGATCCATGTGGCAGCTGCCGGCGTTGGCGTGGCACGGTGGGGGGCAGGCTGGAGAGGGGTCTGCATCCCAGAGGGAGTGCAACGCCGTTGGAGGGGTTGGTGTGAAAGTGTCGGCCAGATCTGGGGAGACAGATTGGGCAACGGCACACCGACGCTTGGGGCATGTGGCAATGCCCTTGTTGAAGCAGCTAGAGAAGGATGGAGGCGTCAAGGGTTTGAAGCTGAAACAACAGCGACCCGATGACAACTGTGAAATCTGTTTGCTCTCAACATTCACTCGTTTCCCCTTTCATAGCGTGACTGGCAGGAGCAAGAAGCCTTTGGAGCTGGTTCACATGGACCTGGTGGGGCCGCTGCCGGTGCAAGGGCACAAGGGGGAGCGGTATTTCCTAACTGTTGTGGATGATTGGAGCAGATTCATGTGGGCATATCCGCTGAAGCAAAAGGACCACGCCACCTCTATGATACAGGAAGATTGGCTGCCATTCGTGGAGAAGCAAGCGGAGTGTGTGGTGAAGCGGATTAGGACAGACCGGGATGGTGAAATCTTTGGAGCTGAGATGACGGCCTGGCTCAAGAAGCAGGGCATTCAGAGGGAGCTAACCACGGCTTCCACGCCACATTCCAACGGTGTAGCAGAACGGGCGAACCGGACCATTCTGGAAACAGCTAGGGCGCTGCTCATGTTGGGTGCAAATTCACATTGCACGACATCCTGCCGTCTGTTTGTACGAGTATGCGTGTGCGACTGCATTTGGGTGTGAATGGAATGTTCGTGTGTTTGTTTGCTTTCGCAATTTTCGCTTGATGCATTTGCAGGTACTCGCACAATGTGCACTTCGGCACAACATTGTACGCGCTATGAATAGTGCAACCAGAAATGACGAGCTCGCAAAGGAACCCAAGATGGAAGCTTTGCAGTTCGGTTGAATTGATTGCGCAGATTCAGTTCTATCCAACTCGAAATTGTACTGTTTTGTTTGGTTGACTAAAGTGTAGCAGGGCAGGCACTATAGGGGTATAATTTAGGTGAAGGTTGGATGTTGTTTGTCTGTATCTGCATGCTACAGGGCCAGGGGAAACCAGCGGAACCAGCATTTGGCTGGTTGGGCAAAGACACAACAGGTTCTGTTTTTAGGACCTGAACCTGGTTGTTGTTTTCCCAGGTTGGAAAAACAGAACCAGAGGATGTTTACCAACCTACTACCTGCTGTTTTGTCCAGCCAGGTTGGTTCTGTTGCTTGGAATTATTTGGGATCATCCCTGGTTGTTCCCAGGTTGATTCCCAAGGTCCTTGCTAGCTAGAACTATATATTCCTTCTCTGTTTGTACCTGAATATATTCAAATTGATTCAAGCGAATTCCTTCCTTGCTGGAATTTCGTATCCACGCTATTCGACGGCAGAATGCTACCGAGTCAACGCTAGTACGCTAGCACTCCAACGCTAGGCAAACGCTGTCCGAGCCGTAACTCTGCAATGGCAGAACTTTTCGCGAGGCAACTTGGCTCTTTTGAAAGCTCTTAGAGTGAGCTTCGATATAACGACTTCTCAGGTTAATCTGATTGACGGTCTGCACGGCACGCTGCGCGACGTTCAAGGTACTCTTGCTGTTTTGACTAAGTCCCTCTTGATCCCTCTCTCTACACACTCGGACCCGAGGATAGGGGCTGGTCTTGGAGGTGACCCCGAGGAGAGGTTTTAAGTTGGATAACGTCTTAATAGCCTGAGTTTATTAGGCCCTTATACCAACAGCTCATAGAATCAGGGATGGGCAATTCCATGTGGCCCCATGCTGTCCGGCACGATACCGTGGCTAGGAACAGGGTGCTCTTTAAGGTTGGTAATGAATCGTGGGTGCCGCTGGAGAGGTGGCTTGGGAGGAAGCCGCCGGTGGACATGCCGAGGGTGTTTTGGTTGCATGGCAGTCGCCCACGTCCCCAAGAAGTATCGAAGTAAGTTGGGGGCGAGTGCAATCTGGTGTGTGCATTAGGGGCTGGCTGCTGAGAGCAAGGGATGGCTGTTGTGGGAACCATCCAAGGGTGTGTTGTTTGACAGCAGGGATGTGAAGTTTGTTGAGGGCATGATGTATGGGGGATGGAAGAAACAGCCGGAGACCAAGGTATCCGAGCAGATGGAGCAGATCACCATGCAGAACCTGTTTTGTCTTTGCCCAAACAGCCAAATGCTGGTTCTGCTGGTTTCCCTCGCCCTGTAGCATGCAGATACAGACAAACAACATCCAACCTTCACCTAAATTGTACCCCTATAGTGCCTGCCCTGCTACACTATAGTCAACCAAACAAAACAGAAATCTGCACAATCTGCACAATCAATTTCGAATTGGATATAACAAAATCTGCACAATCAATTCAACCGAACTGCAAAGCTTCCATCTTGGGTTCCTTTGCGAGCTCGTTCTTTCTGCTTGAACTGTTCATAGCGCGTACAATGTTGTGCCGAAGCATACATTGCGCGAGTATTTGCAAATGCATCAAGCGAAAATTGCGACAGCAAACAAACACACGAACATTCCATTCACACCCAAATGCATTCGCATACGCATACTCGTACAAACAGACGGCAGAATGTCGTGCAATGTGAATTTGGAACAACATTGTACACGTTATTAATAGTGCAAGGAGAAAGGACAAGCTCGCAAAGGAACCCAAGATGGAAGCTTTGCGGTTCAATTCATTTGAATGAGCAGATTCGGTTTTATCCAACTCAAATTGTACTGTTTTGTTTGGTTATCTTCTGTGTGCTAGGGCAGGCATTATAGGGGTACGATTAGATGAAGTTGGATGTTGTTTGACTGTATCTGTATGCTACAGGGCTAGGGGAAACTAACAAAACCAGAATTTGGCTGGTTGGGCAAGAACAAAAACAGGTTCTTTTTTCAGGACCTGAACCTGGTTGTTGTGTTCCCAGGTTGGAAAAGCATAACCCGGGGTTGTTTACCAACCTACCACCTGCTGTTTTGTCCAGCCAGGCTGGTTCTATTGCTTGGAATTATTTGGGATCATTCCTGGTTGTTCCCAGGTTGATTCCCAAGGTCCTTGGTAGCTAGAGCTATTTATTCCTTCTCTGTTTGTACTCTGTATACAGTCAAATTGATTCAAGCAGGTTCCTTCTCGCTGGAATCTCGTTTCTATGCGGTTCGACGGCAGAATCCTACCGAGTCAACGCTAGTACGCTAGTACTACGACGCTAGGAAAACACCCCTGAGCCATAACTATGTAATGGCAGAACTTTTCGCGAGGCAACTTGGGTTATTCTAAATCTCTTGGAGCGAGCTTCTGTATAGGAAATTTGTTAGTGTAAGGGCCTAATAAACTCAGGCTATTAAGACGTTATCCAACTTAAAACCTCTCCTCGGGGTCACCTCCAAGGGTCCCTGGGTGCTTGGTACAAGACCAGCCCCTATCCTCGGGTCCGAGTTTATAGAGAGAGGGATCAAGAGGGCATTAGTCAAAACAGCAAGAGTACCTTGAACATTGCGCAGCGTGCCGTGCAGACCGTCGATCGGATTAAGCTGAGAACTCGCTATATCGAAGCTCACTCTAAGAGCTTTCAAAAGAGCCAAGTTGCCTCGCGAAAAGTTCTGCCATTGCAGAGTTATGGCTCGGACAGCATTTGCCTAGCGTCGTAGTACTAGCATACTAGCGTTGACTCGGTAGCATTCTGTTGTCGCACTGCGTAGAAGCAAAATTCCAGCAAGGAAGGAATTTGCTTGAATCAAATTGACTATATTCAGGTTCAAACATAGAAGGAATAATTAGTTCTAGCTAGCAAGGACCTTGGGAATCAACCTGGCAACAACCAGGTTCAGGTCCTAAAAACAGAACCTGTTTTGTCTTTGCCCAAACAGCCAAATGCTGGTTCTGCTGGTTTCCCTTCGCCCTGTAGCATGCAGATACAGACAAACAACATCCAACCTTCACCTAAATTGTACCCCTATAGTGCCTGCCCTGCTACACTATAGTCAACCAAACAAAACAGTACAATTTCGAGTTCGATATAACTGAATCTGCGCAATCAATTCAACCGAAGTGCAAAGCTTCCATCTTGCGAGCTCATCCTTTCTGCTTGCACTGTTCATAGCGCGTACAATGTTGTGCCGAAGCGCACATTGCGCGAGTACCTGCAAATGCATCAAGCAAAAATTGCGAAAGCAAACAAATACACGAACATTCCATTCACACCCAAATGCATTCGCACACGCATACTCGTACAAACAGACGGCAGGATGTCGTGCAATCTGAATTTGCACCCTACAAAATTCTCAGCTTAATCCGATTGACAGTCTGCAAGATACGCTGCGCAACGTTCAAGGTACTCTTGCTGTTTTGATTGCTTTCTTCTTATCCCTCTCTCTACAAACTCAGACCCGAGGATAGTCTCGTACCAGCCCCTCAAGGACCCTTGGAGGTGACCCTGAAGAGAGGTTTAAGTTTGAATTGCGAGGCCTACCAACACATACAAGAGGCTGCCTACGAAGGACATAAAATGTTGTTGCTCCTCGGTCTCAACCGCTTCATCCTCAGCAGCCTTCACAAGCTTGGATTCAGTTGGCAGAGGGGTTGCAACCTTGCATTTATTCCTAATTTCGTTCTTCTCCCCCAGTTGCTTGACAAACTTCTCCAGGTGCAGCTTCAACGGCCTGTGATCCCGATCCTTCTTTATATGCACCCCAAGGCAAATCTTGAACAAGTACATGAAGATTAAGTGGCACTAGGTGAGGCTGATGCTGAAGGAGGGGTTTGTTGAGCTTCACCATGTGAAGACTAGCAAGCAGGCGGCTGATTTTCCAAAATTCTTCTCAAGAGCACACATCTGATGTGTGCTAAGATGAGTGGCATGGCATTGCACTAGTGTGAGCAGCAATGTCATAAGTCCATGTGAGTTTGTGTTGATGTGAGTTTGCATGTATGTGAGTGTGTGTGCATGCGGTTCGTTTGTCCAAGGGGGAATTTGTTGAATGCATGTCATTCTAGTGCATGTTATCGTAATGTCCTGTCGAGTGCTCGTGCCATTCGTGCTTGCAGTATTTGCATGAGCATATTTCATTATGCATGGCTGTTGGATAATATCATGTGTGTTTTTCTCTCACTTTGAGTGCTTGATCATCAATATCACCTTATTCCGACCAAGCAATCTGGGGGACTTGGCATCGGCGGCCACTAGTGGCCATTTCTATATTGGAGTTCATGCAATATGAGAAGTGCGTGCATGGGCTGCAACCGCATAAAAACGGTGCTCCCTTTGGCAGCTGCGAAGCGTGCATGCAGAACAAGTTCGTGCGGTTCCTGTTTCCACGTACAGAGGGATTGGCAGAGGGACCTTTGAAGGTGGCGCATAAGGATCTTGTTGGTTCTATGCGGTCTAAGGGATTGGGGAAGTGCTGTACTTCCTCACCATGGTACATCAGTGGAGCCGATTCACGTGGGCTCGTTCCTTGTCTAAGAAGAGCGACGCTGCAGTGGCAATCAAGAAGGATTGGTTGCTGATGGTGCAGTGGCAGTCGATGTGGTTGGTGAATGTGCTGATGAGTGACCAAGGTCGAGAGTTCCTTGGAGATGAATTCACCAAAATGGCTCGAGAAGAACACCATCCGACATCAATTGACCCTCTTTAGAACACCGCAGAAGAACAGTATTGCTGAGTGTGCCAACCGGAAAATTGATGAGACGGCTAATACCATGTTGGGGGCTGCTGCAACCACTACTCCTCGAGGTGCTCTGGGAAGATGACACCTCGACGCAATGGTGGACAGTGGTGCATCCCACTCGGTGTGTGACCGTGGGATGTTGGAGAAAATTGGAGAGTCTTTCTAAGAGACCCAGTTCACGGTAACGGTGGTGGACAGCAGCAGGCTACCCATCCATGTGAGTCAACCCTTTAGTTGCATATAGGGGCACTAGGGTGGGGACCAACGCTACCTTGGAGACCAATGCTAGCAATATTTGTCTAGCTGGTTGTGAGCTAAGGGCTTTGTAAAAATGTGATTGTTAAACTTGTTGTGGGTTGGAACTGCACTTGCACCCAACAAACCTTTGCTATTCACTACAACACCTTTGGTGTTGCTAGTTTGGCACTTTGGGTTGTTGGGATTGTTGTAGGAAGAGGGTTGGGTTTGTGAACATTGTCAAACTCGTCAATTTTTGGATCTGAACTCTTGCTAAAGTTATTCCTAGATCTGATACATGGCTTCCAAGTAACTTCGCCAAGATTCCCCCGTCGCGCTCAAATCGCGAAAGCGATCGGCCTACAACCTTGTTCAAGGTGTATTGTATCATTATGAATATTAGAGGTTGAGGCCATTTCAACGCATACCTGCTTATATTATTAGATTACGTGAGCTGCATACAATGGTACGTCAAAGTCGGCAGGCTTAATCTCTTACTACCCTCTCTAGATTCGCACGCTTTCAATCAGTGGTATCATAGCTGGTTTGGTCAGCGATATTCCCTCCTATAAGGATTTTCTCAATTGGTTCAAGGACCTCCACATCTAGGGTTGGTAATGGCCCGGTAACTAGATGGACCTCCTATGTTCACCGGCTTAAACTTCTCGCTATGGAGGTTCCAATTCACGCTTTGCTAGGTAATAAGGACCCGGACGGCTTTTTGGATGGATTGGAATGAAGGCCTGAAGCCGATGAGGTAGAGGCATCTGGGGCATGTCTAGACAAGTGGAACCAAGAGTTGGGGGCGCCTCTAGCTTATCCATCAGTGAGGGAATTGGAGGTGGAACAGCACCAAAGCGAATTGGAAGGCAACCGCTTAGTGCGGAGGAGCTACTTGAGGCACAGGTAGCATGGGACCGGAAAGACAAGCAAGCGTTCTAGTGTCAGTATTGGGCCTTAGAAGACCAACTACAGCTCCTAAAAATGCTGATTAACCTGAAGGAAGAGCAAGGAGCAGTTGCCCAAGCATGGAAGAGAGTTCAAGATCGGCACTTGCAAAAGGACTTCAAATAATATTCGCTTTGAGGAAGCGGTTTTACACCATGGAACGTAACTGTGGAGATGGGGAGACCATGGTGTTGGTGTAAGGGCCTAATAAACTCAGGCTATTAAGACGTTATCCAACTTAAAACCTCTCCTCGGGGTCACCTCCAAGGGTCCCTGGGTGCTTGGTACAAGACCAGCCCCTATCCTCGGGTCCGAGTTTGTAGAGAGAGGGATCAAGAGGGACTTAGTCAAAACAGCAAGAGTACCTTGAATGTCGCGCAGCGTGTCGTGCAGACCGTCGATCGGATTAAGCTGAGATCTTGCTATATCGAAGCTCACTCTAAGAGCTTTCAAAAGAGCCAAGTTGCCTCGCGAAAAGTTCTGCCATTGCAGAGTTACGAAATGGACAGCGTTTGCCTAGCGTTGGAGTGCTAGCGTACTAGTGTTGACTCGGTAGCATTCTGCCGTCGAATCGCGTGGATACGAAATTCCAGCAAGGAAGGAATTCGCTTGAATCAATTTGAATATATTCAGGTACAAACAGAGAAGGAATATACAGTTCTATCTAGCAAGGACCTTGGGAATCAACCTGGGAACAACCAGGGATGATCCCAAATAATTCCAAGCAACAGAACCAACCTGGCTGGACAAAACAGCAGGTGGTAGGTTGGTAAACAACCTCTGGTTCTGTTTTTCCAACCTGGGAAAACAACAACCAGGTTCAGGTCCTAAAAACAGAACCTGTTTTGTCTTTGCCCAACCAGCCAAATGCTAGTTCCGCTGGTTTCCCCTGGCCCTGTAGCATGCAGATACAGACAAACAACATCCAACCTTCACCTAAATTGTACCCCTATAGTGCCTGCCCTGCTACACTATAGTCAACCAAACAAAACAGTACAAGTTCGAGTTGGATAGAACTGAATCTGCGCACTCAATTAAACCGAACTGCAAAGTTTCCATCTTGGGTTCCTTTGCGAGCTCGTCCTTTCTGCTTGCACTGTTCATAGCGCGTACAATGTTGTGCCGAAGCGCACATTGCTCGAGTACCTGCAAATGCATCAAGCGCAAATTGCAAAAACAAACAAACACACGAACATTCCATTCACCCCCAAATGCATTCGCACACGCATGCTCGTACAAACAGACGGCAGGATGTCGTGCAATGTGAATTTGCACCCAGCACATGGTGCAGTACATCTTGAAGTTGGATGAGCATGTGAGGGCCTTGGAGGAGTTGGACTACACGTGGAGGGAACTGAGGCGATGTAGGAGGTAGCACATGCTCTGCCTGGTCCAACCGTGGGTCGCTCTGCCTCCAACATCGCCTCATCCTTGATGATGTGGCTGGTAAGAGTATCCTTGTCGAGCGACTCCCGCATGCCCAGCATCACCAACATCAGGCGCATGAGGTTATAGCCACACAGGAGACCCTTGACGACGTGCGTGATGTACGACGCCATCGAGTAGTCGACGCCCGCCATCCGCATCTCGGCGAGGATCTATCGAGCACGGTTGCAGTAGTCTATCGCCGACTCCTGCTCACCCATCCGGAGGTGAGTCGGCTGCTCCTCTAGCTGACCGATGTACAAATCGTCTGTCGCCTGATACGTCCACAGTATGAGCCGCCAGGCTTGGTGGCCAGCGTCCAGTCGAAGTCGACACGACTTCAGCGTTATCTGCACCACGGGCGGGCAGAACCTCGAGATAACCATAAAGGTCAGTAGGTGAGCAGCATGAAACTCCGCGCGTGGCTCAACGTCGTCCACGTCCGGTATCAGCACGTCACCGTCGACAAAACCCTTCAGCCCGGCGATCTCCAGCTGAGGTCCCGTCGACCTTGCAGCAGCATTGGCGCAGCGATCTTGTCCGGCGAAAATTTGAAGCCGCCGTACGCCAGCGCGATCCCGCCCGCTCACGTGCGTCGTCGACGTGGGCCTCCCACCGCTTTGCTAGGGTGAGCGACGTCGCTCGTCGACGTCGACACGCGAGCTCCCTGCAGCTGCTGCCGACCGCTGCACTCGCGCCTCGCTCCTGTCGACGCCACCGTCGACCCCGATCACAACTCTCTTCTTCGTGTCCTCGCTGCCGCCGACTTGGTACACCGCCGTCGACCTCCTCATCGACCCCGCCCTTGTTGCGTACCGGTTGAGGAGAAACAGGTCGGGAAGGGTGTTCCATCGCCTACTGCGCATAGATGCCCGGCTGAACCATCTCCAAGAGGAGCGTCGGCCCGAACTCGCCAGCCTCGTGGTGTCTCCTCGCATCAGTCAATCGTGCCTCTAGACTAACTTCTACCATGCCAGATCCTACCGGGACGGGCGTCACAAGCTGCCGGCATACGAACGACTTACGTAAGTGAGCAATTGCCTACTAATCTGAAGGTCTCTACGGGTTCGTCCATGCTCACTGCACCATGCGGATAGTCACTCTACAACGAGAGCTGGACGACGGGGAAGGCATGGGTTGTGTGAGTGATCGTAGCGTTCCTTAGCGTTCTCTAGCACTTACACGTTCACAGAGAAAAACCGCAAGAGTTTCACTAGGAAAGTTGCCTTGAAGAATGATAGCAATAACAATGGCAAGAATGACTACATCAGAGCCTAGCAACCCTGCAGACAAGCTGGTCGTCCACTAGCGCAGCAAGGTCGTCAATCTGCCAGCGTTGCGTAGAGGCACCGCGCCAGCACTACAGAAAGGTGACCTGCCAACAGAGCAGGGCAACAAAGCGGCTTGCCAATGCTGCAGCAGAGCGGTCTGCCAGCGTTGCATCCGCATGTGACAGTAGTGCAAGTGCGCACCCACCTCGCGGGTGCGAAGCGACGTCGAGCACGTTCTCTACTGTCACGCAGGTGCCAAGTCGCCCACGTGCCGACGATTGCGCCTGACGCTCCACGTCGGCCTCGGGATACACGCCCGAGGTCGCCCTCGCCATCGCAGCCTCGACGAGCCTTGCGTACCTCTGCGGAACCTTGTCGACCACACAGCGCCCTGGTCGACGACCTCCCTCGTCGACCACCTCTTCCGTCGAAGACCACCCTGGTCGACGGAGGGGTCCGTCGACCAGCACAACCTGCTGCTGCCGTCGAGCTCACTCCGTCGACGGCTCCTCGACAGACCCGCGTAGGTCGACGGCCACCTTCGTCGACCTCCTTGTTGAAATCGACCGCTGGCTCCCATCGTCGGCGGCGTCGAAGAGGTTGGTCGCAGGTCGACCAACCTGTCGGCCTGCACTTCCAGCCCGGCGTCAGCCTCTGCATAACAGGCGGCTGCACCTCCCCCGCACCCGGCCACGAAGTCGGCTTTGCCCAAGCGAGGGCGGGGCCAACACCCTATTCCTGTCAACACCACTCCCACCCCCATAATCCGCCACCCCAACCACTTCCCCTCACTGTCCGCCACCCCCAACAGCAGGACCGCAGATGGACGCGCGAGAAAGGTGATGGGGAGGGTACGGTGGGAGGGGGAGGCATGGAGGTGGTATACACTGCTGGCGCTGGTGCTAGCAGAGGCGGTCGTCAGCGGTGCTGGCGGTCGTTGCAGGCGTTTGGCCGCCACCCTCTTTCCCCTTCCTTCTCCCCTCCCCCCCTCCCCCCCTCCCCCACCTCACTGCGACCAATGGTGCAACCGCGCAGGGCCGGGACGGGTAGGGAAGAGGTGGTAGGATGAGGCAGGGTGCGGGGTGCAGGTCGCGGGGTGCGGGGTCAAACGGGGCAGCTGTGCAGGTCGGGGTGCGACGAGAGGTGGGGCGTGCACGGGTGGCGGGGACTGGGCGACAGGCGTCTGTGCTGGTGTTGGCGGATGTGCTAGCGCTGGTGGATCTGACGGCGGTTTCGTCGACTCGCATGCTAGCAGGCTTGCGGGTCCGCTAGCTTGCGTGCTGGCAGGTCTGCTCTCGAATCCGATGTCTCTCCTGGTGGCGGACTTGTGGGTGGACTGCAACAGGGGTCGCGACGAGCGGCAGTGGGGAGGGAGGCGGGGGGAGGGGGGGGGGGGAGGGGGAGGAGAGGGTGGGGGAGGGGTAACTGGGGGCGCGACGTGGTGCGAGCTGGCTGGCATGTCGGTTGGCGAGTTGGTTGGCGCGTCGGTTGGCAAGCTGGCTCGTGCGGAGATAACTCCAGCAACGGGAGCTAGTCTACAAGCTAAGCACGGGGTGGGAGTAGTCTCTGCGTTCGTTCCTTAGTTGTTTCCTTGTGTGCTCACTACTTGCTAGTTCACAGGGAGAATTGGCAAGAGTTTCACTAAGAAAGGTTGGGAACAATGGTACATAATAGCAAGGAAAAAACGACTACATCAGAAGCTAGCATGCAAGCAGGACGACTGCCAGCGCAGCACGGTCGACCGCGTTCTAGCACGACTTGGTCGACCGTGCTCCAGCAGTGCAAAGTTGCGCCCTGCCAACACTGCAAGTCGACGGCGTGCCAACGCTGCAGCAAGGCGGCTGCAGAGCATTGCACCCGCAGAACAGCAGTGCATCCGCTTTGCAGGTGCTCGCAGATGATTGGCAGGCTATGTCTTGTCACCTGCACAGCGCAAACACCAGATCGTCCTCATGCTGACGACTGCATCTGATCAGCCATGTCGACCTCGGGATACCACACCGAGGTCGACCTCGCCACGAACACCTGGACGACCGTCGCATGCCTCCGTAGAAAACCCATCACCCGGGTAACCTGGTCGACTGGGCAACCACCACGTCGACCAGCTCCTCCTTGTGCCCGTCGACCACCCAGGTCGACGACCACCACTGGTCGACCACGCCAAGTCGACCGCGCACCTGGTCGACCAGCTCCAGGTCGACCACACTCCTGGTCGAACAGCTCCAGGTTGACCAGCACACCTATTAGCCGACCACCCAAGTCGGCTTCCCCAAATCAGCGTCACCAAGTCAACGCCCTCCACAGGTCGACCCGCCAAGTCGACCTCCCGAATTCGGCGCCCTCCCGAATTCGGCGCCCTTGCAGTGGCCGCCGTGTAGGTCGACCACACTCATCGACCAGCTCGCCCACTGCTGCAGGTCGGCTGCACCTCCCGCACACCCGACCACGAGGTTGGCTCCGCCCAAGTTAGGACGGGGCCAACAACAACTCTCGTTGACACTCCCCTACCGCATTCACGCTTGGGCCCCCAGCCCACACGGCAGCACTGCTTGGAGAATAGCTCGTCGGTGTGCACACAGCACACAGCACACCGGTCACCGCACCAGCCATGCAAGTGGGCATGGCACGTACTGCTGCTCGTCGTCGTCGCCGTCGCCCAAGTCGGCCAGGCGTACTTGGCCGATTGCGACAGAGCACCGGTTGAAGGCCGGATAGTGTAGCGCCTTCGTCAGGAAGTCGGTCGGCTGCTCGGTGGTCGGGATGTATTGCAACGAAAACTTCCCGCACTTCACCATGTGCTGCAGCCAGGCTTGTCGCCGCTCCATGTGCTAGAGGTTGCCCGTCAACCTCATGCCCTCGGCGACCGTGATGGCCGGCTTATTCTCCACCCGAAGGACAGTCGGCGTCCCGGCGTCCTGTTGCCGGAACTCTGGAAGAAGGAAGCAAAGGCGGCGTCCCTCCTTGCCGGCTTCTGTCGTCGCCGCGTACTCCGACTCGGTCGACGACAGCGTCGCGCATTTTATGCGCTAGCTCGACAAAGAGACTGCGACCCCCCCGTAGATGAACACGTAGCCGCCCGTGCTTGTCCGGTTCTACTTGTCGCCGGCGTTGTCGGCGTCCATGTAGCCGACCAGGTTTAGCAACTCTGCTCCACCACCGAACTACAGGGCGGTGTCACGCGTGTTGGCGAGGTAGGCGAGGCAGCGGTCGGCCTTGCGCCAGTGCTGGTCTCTCCTCACCGTGAGGCCACTCCCTAGCTTGATGCAGGCGAAGGCTATGTCTAGCCTCGTCGTCGTCGCCGCGAACTGCAGCGAGCCGACCTTCTGTCGGTACTCCTCCTCCTGGTGCTGTTGGGCCTCCTTGTCGTCAAACGTTAGCTCGGCGTAAGCGTCGACCGAGACCAGCGTCTTCGGGGTGCGCCCGCTCTGCTCCTTGTCGATGAACCGCCTCCACAGCTTGTCGGCGTAGCCCTGCTGGTGCAGCCACATCTTCCTCGCCGGCCTATCGCGCACGATCTCCAGCCCGAGGTACTTCTGCACCAGGAAGATCTCCCGCAGCTCGAAGGCGGCCTCCAGCAGCTCCTTCAGCTCCTTCAGCATCTCAGTGATACTGCTGGCGTCGAGTAGGTTGTCGACGTAGACCAGCACCCAGCAGGCCACACCGTCGTCGCCGACCTTGAAGTAGAGCGCACTGTCGCTTTCAAAGGACTCCTCGGCCCCTGACTGCTCCCCTCTGTTGGTGTAAGGGCCTAATAAACTCAGGCTATTAAGACGTTATCCAACTTAAAACTTCTCCTCGGGGTCACCTCCAAGGGTCCCTGGGTGCTTGGTACAAGACCAGCCCCTATCCTCGGGTCCGAGTTTGTAGAGAGAGGGATCAAGAGGGACTTAGTCAAAACAGCAAGAGTACCTTGAACATTGCGCAGCGTGCCGTGCAGACCGTCGATCGGATTAAGCTGAGAAGTCGTTATATCGAAGCTCACTCTAAGAGCTTTCAAAAGAGCCAAGTTGCCTCGCGAAAAGTTCTGCCATTGCAGAGTTACGGCTCGGACAGCGTTTGCCTAGCGTTGGAGTGCTAGCGTACTAGCGTTGACTCGGTAGCATTCTGCCGTCGAATAGCGTGGATACGAAATTCCAGCAAGGAAGGAATTCGCTTGAATCAATTTGAATATATTCAGGTACAAACAGAGAAGGAATATATAGTTCTAGCTAGCAAGGACCTTGGGAATCAACCTGGGAACAACCAGGGATGATCCCAAATAATTCCAAGCAACAGAACCAACCTGGCTGGACAAAACAGCAGGTGGTATGTTGGTAAACAACCTCTGGTTCTGTTTTTCCAACCTGGGAAAACAACAACCAGGTTCAGGTCCTAAAAACAGAACCTGTTTTGTCTTTGCCCAACCAGCCAAATGCTGGTTCCGCTGGTTTCCCCTGGCCCTGTAGCATGCAGATACAGACAAACAACATCCAACCTTCACCTAAATTGTACCCCTATAGTGCCTGCCCTGCTACACTATAGTCAACCAAACAAAACAGTACAAGTTCGAGTTGGATAAAACTGAATCTGCGCACTCAATTAAACCGAACTGCAAAGCTTCCATCTTGGGTTCCTTTGCGAGCTCGTCCTTTCTGCTTGCACTGTTCATAGCGCGTACAATGTTGTGCCGAAGCGCACATTGCGCGAGTACCTGCAAATGCATCAAGCGAAAATTGCGAAAACAAACAAACACACGAACATTCCATTCACACCCAAATGCATTCGCACACGCATACTCGTACAAACAGACGGCAGGATGTCGTGCAATGTGAATTTGCACCCAACACCCTCCATCGTCACCGGCTTCGCTGCCCCCATCGTCTTGCTGCACCTCAGTTGGCTTCCCTGGCGACTTCTCCCCTGCGCTCGGCTACCCTGCCGAATGCCTGGTCGCAAACTGCTCCGTGGTCGGCTTCACTGCTGGCTGCTCCCCTGTCAGCGGCTTCCCTGCTGATGCCTCCTTCGCCGGCTCCACCAAAGTCGGCTGCACCTCCCCTGCCTGCCGTGCCCCTGTCGGCGTCGACTTCACTCCCACGCCGACTTGCTGAACGTCACGTCGGCCTCCGGCGACGTCCGTGGCCGGCGCCACAAGCAACGCCCCACGTCTCCCCTCATCGCCGCTGGCCGACGTCGATGTCAGCATACGCAGGTCGGCTATAAGGGGTGGGGCAGGGGAGGGGGGGTGGACGACCTCGGCGTCCTCATCAGCATGCCCGCCGACCTCGGCGATCAGAGGGAGCGTCGCCGTCAGGGTGTCCATCGGTGGGGTGACCCGCGTCCGCCCCGACGCCGGCCCGTGTTCCAATTTCCACATTTCCAGCGACATCGTTTCGTAGAACACCACGTCCGACGTGGTGGCCACCTTGTTGTCAGTGAGGTCCAGGATCTCCCATCCCTTGCTCTCCTCCGATACCCCGAGGTGAAGGCCCCACCTGGCCTTCGGCTTCAGCTTGCCACCACGCTGCTGCTCTGGGACGAGGAACTACGCCGCAGCCCCACACCCGTGCTCACAACAAGTCGGGTTTCTTCCCGGTGAGCAGCTGGGACGGCGTCGTCCCCGGCAACAGCGTCGACCATTCAAGGCAGTTGTGGACCCAGATGGCCTGCCGCTGAGCGAGGTGCCACCAGTGGTGCTGCACGTCCATGTGAAGCAGCATCGTCCGCACTGACTCCACCACGGTCCTCATCTCCCGTTCCGCCATGCCATTTTGTTGCAGGGTGTACAGGCAGGTCAAATCATGGACGATCCCCTTGCCGTCCACAAAGTCGGTGAACTGCTTCCCGAGGAACTCCCCTCCCCGGTCAGAGCGCAGCATCAGCACCGACTTCTTTGTCTGCCGCTCAACCACCACCAGCCACTGTGTGAACTCCCGCAGCACATCGGACTTCTTGGCGACCGGCCTCACCCACACGTAGCAGGTCTTGCGGTCCTTCAGCAGGAGGAAGTACAGGCTCCCGTCCTTGGCAGCCACCCGAAATGGCCCGCACAGGTCGATGTGCACGACGGCCAGGGCGTCCTCCGCGTCCGAGCCCTTGTCAGGGAAGGTGTGCTACGCCAGCTTCCCGCCGGCTTGATGTCCAGGTCGGTGGCGACCTCTTTCTTCGCCGAGCTTGTGATGGTGTCGACGGCGAAATGCGCAAGCCTCGCGTGCTACCTGGCCGGTGTCGACTTCGTCGCCGAGACGATCGCCTGCAGAGCCACCACCTTTGCCATGGGTGTTGTCGACTTCGCCGAGCAGGGACGCAAGTATAGGACGCACGACCGAGTACTTCCCCTGCCGCCAAGATGAGCAGCATCCCGTCACCGTCTTCTTGCGGCTTCACCCCGGTCTCTTTCAGCTGGTCGGCCGACAGCAAGTTCGCATGCATGCCCGGGACGTAGAGCACATCGGGGATCAGCACCCTCTTCCCGGCCTCCCCTTACAAGGCGACTGTGCCCCGGCCCTGGACGTCTTGCAGCGCCCCATTGAAGCCACGCACGTGCTTGACGTCGCTGCTCGGCTGCAGGTCGACGCAGACCTCCTTCGTCCCCATCAGTTGGTGCGAGCAGCCACTGTCGAGCAGGACCACCGCCGGGTTTGCCTGCATAGCTGCCGCCACCGCCTGGAATTCCTCGCCAGCCTCCGGCGCCAGCGAGACGGTCGGCTCCACGACGCCGACCAGCGAGCATGACGCCTCCTTGTCGCCTCGTCCCTTGTTGCTGGAGGAGGAGACGGCGTCCTTCGCCGAGGTCGACTCGGTCGACTGCTTCTCCTTGCACGGCTTGCTCCCCCAACGAGGACAACGCCCGGCCGACCTCCCTCGGCCTCCCTTGGTATCATCGTGGTCGGAGTCACTGCGGTCGGGGCACTCGAAGGAGAGGTGGTCGAGGCTGTGGCACAGCCAGCACTCCCGACGTCGACTTCCTCCTCCTCGACCGCCATCCTGGGCCGACTTCTTCCTGCCGGCGTCCTTGGCCGGTCTCCCACCACCGCTTCCACCGCCGCCAGACTGGCCGCGCTGCCCCAATCAACCACATTGCTTTTTCAGGGCAGCGTAGTTCACCTACAGCAGGAGCTCCAGGGACTGCTCGTCCTCCTGCATCGCCTCGTCCCTGAGGATGTACGAGGTCAGTGAGTCCTCGTTGAGCGTCGCCCGCGTGCTCGGCACCACCGACAGCCTCTTCATCAGGTTGTAGCTGCTCGGGAGCCCCTTTAGAACGTGCGTGACATACGACGCCGTCGAGTGTTGCATGCTGGCCATCCTCATGGTTGCAGTAATCGGTCACAGTCTCCTGATCGCCCATCCGCAGATGCGTCATCTGCTCCTCAAGCTGGCCGATGTACAGGTCGTCGGTGACCTGGTACATCGACTCGATGAAGTGCCACGCCCGGTTGCCGGCATCCTAATATCCCTGCACGACTTCAAGGCAATCTGCATGCCAGGCGAGCAGCATCGCGAGATGACCATGAAGGTCAACAGCTACACAACGCGAAACTCCGCACGCAGCTCGGGGTTGCTCTTTGGCGGCGTCGCCACGGTGCCGGCTGCGAAGAATATCAGCCCGGCCATTTCCAGCTGGGGCTTGATGGCCTCCTTTCACGTGAGGATGTCAAGGCGGCCGACCAGCTGGGCACTAACTGTTGGGTGCAAATTCACATTGCACGACATCCTGCCGTCTGTTTGTACGAGTATGCATGTGCGAATGCATTTGGGTGTGAATGGAATGTTCGTGTGTTTGTTTGTTTTCGCAATTTTCGCTTGATGCATTTGCAGGTACTCGCGCAATGTGCGCTTTGGCACAACATTGTATGCGCTATGAACAGTGCAAGCAGAAAGGACGAGCTCGCAAAGGAACCCAAGATGGAAGCTTTGCAGTTCGGTTTAATTGAGTACGGAGTTTCAGTTCTGTCCAACTCGAACTTGTACTGTTTTGTTTGGTTGACTATAGTGTAGCAGGGCAGGCACTATAGGGGTACAATTTAGGTGAAGGTTGGATGTTGTTTGTCTGTATCTGCATGCTACAGGGCCAGGGGAAACCAGCGGAACCAGCATTTGGCTGGTTGGGCAAAGACAAAAACAGGTTCTGTTTTTAGGACCTGAACCTGGTTGTTGTTTTCCCAGGTTGGAAAAACAGAACCAGAGGTTGTTTACCAACCTACCACCTGCTGTTTTGTCCAGCCAGGTTGGTTCTGTTGCTTGGAATTATTTGGGATCATCCCTGGTTGTTCCCAGGTTGATTCCCGAGGTCCTTGCTAGCTAGAACTATATATTTCTTCTCTGTTTGTACCTGAATATTTTTTTTTTCAAATTGATTCAAGCGAATTCCTTCCTTGCTGGAATTTCGTATCCACGCGATTCGACGGCAGAATGCTACCGAGTCAACGCTAGTACGCTAGCACTCCAACGCTAGGCAAACGCTGTCCGAGCCGTAACTCTGCAATGGCAGAACTTTTCGCGAGGCAACTTGGCTCTTTTGAAAGCTCTTAGAGTGAGCTTCGATATAACGACTTCTCAGCTTAATCCGATCGACGGTCTACACGGCACGCTGCGCAATGTTCAAGGTACTCTTGCTGTTTTGACTAAGTCCCTCTTGATCCCTCTCTCTACAAACTCGGACCCGAGGATAGGGGCTGGTCTTGTACCAAGCACCCAGGGACCCTTGGACGTGACCCCGAGGAGATTTTTTAAGTTGGATAACGTCTTAATAGCCTGAGTTTATTAGGCCCTTACACAAACAAGCTGGTATCAGAGCTGCGTTATAGTGATCCTCGTTATAGGTAGCTATGGCGGGAAATACCTCGGCGGGAGCTGGTGAATCTTCAGCCCAAGATCGTAGCGGCAGCCAGGATTTTGGTGTTTCGGCGCCAAGGGGAGCGCGAACAAACCAGGGCTCGCTGATCAAGGAGGTGCTGAAAAACTTCACCGTCGAGAAGTTCAATGGTGAGGGCTATGATGATTGGGCATGGAAAATGCGACTTTACTTCCGTCAGATTGGGACGAGCGCGCCTCGGCTGGCTACTACTTGATGTCGCAGAGTTTGGAGCTGAACCAGCGTCACCACGTCATGCACCTGCTGCCGGAGGTTGATTGCGGTCCGAAGGCGTGGACCATGTTGAAGGAGCTGCACGCCCCGACCTCCGTTGTCGCAACGTTGATGCTGGAGAGGGAGCTGTTCGCGTTGCGCTTGAGCGAGGGAGAGCCGGTGCAACCTGTTTTGGACAAAATGCGCGACCTCTACGCGAAGTTGGCGACCGCGGGAATCACCTACCCGGAGCAGACCAAGTGCTTGAAGATGCTATCGCTGCTGCCGGAATCGTGGCTTCAATTCACGAGCAGATTGAGCCTGCCGCAGAACCAGAGCTTGTGGACGCTCGAGTGGGTGCGGACGAAGATTCTGGAGGAGGACTTCCGTCGCCGCCAACTGAGGGGTGGAGACGACGGCAGCAGCGGCTACGGGATGCAAGGGAGCCGACGTGGCAGAGGACGTGGCTTCGGTGGTGCTGGACGCGGTGCAAAGAAGGACGACGACTCCAACGACCAACAAGGAGGTACCGGTTGGGGTCGCGGTGCGAAATCTGGACGTGGGGGCAAGTCGGGTGCTGGTGGCAAAATGAAAGGGAGTTGCTGGTATTGTGAGAAGGAGGGGCACCCCTGGTTTTTGTGCTATAAGAAACCCGATGGATGGACCCCCCAGAATCGTCACCAGGATGGCGGCGCGCGGAGGAACCAGAAAAACGGCGCGAACATGGTCGCCGATTCGTCCGACAACAACCCGAAGAGCAACGGCGGTGCAGAGAAGAAGAAGGAGCGCACCGCAGGCCAGTTCTTCTATATTGGAGAGCAGGGGGAGCAAGGAGACGCCTCTGCAAAGGTTGGAGCAGAGCTGCATCCCCTGGACTATTGGGTGTTGGACAGGGGCGCTGCTTGGACGATGACGCCGCGCAAGGAGCTGCTTGATGACGTACGAGCTGCACCGATCAATGAGGTGTGCTCTGCCTCTGGACACGCGCTGACGGTGGCTGGTGCGGGACGAGCTGCATTCAAGGGAACGGATGGCAAGCCGGTGGTGCTGCACGACGTTCTCCTCGTTCCTGATCTCAAGGCCAACCTCATCTCCCTCCGTAAGCTTGCCAAGGCTGGGGTGAGCACTAGCACGGATGGGGCACGCACGTACAAGGGGCAGCTGGGAAATCGGGTGCTTTGGGATCTGCACGAGAGCAAGGATGTGTACAGATCCATGTGGCAGCTGCCGGCATTGGCGTGGCTCGGTGGGGGGCAGGCTGGAGAGGGGTCTGCATCCCAGGGGGAGTGCAACGCCGTTGGAGGGGTTGGTGTGAAAGTGTCGGCCAGATCTGGGGAGACAGATTGGGCAACGGCACACCGACGCTTGGGGCATGTGGCAATGCCTTTGTTGAAGCAACTAGAGAAAGATGGAGGCGTCAAGGGTTTGATGTTGAACGGACAGCCACCTGATGACAACTGTGAAATCTGTTTGCTCTCAAAATTCACTCGTTTCCCTTTTCATAGCGTGACTGGCAAGAGCAAGAAGCCTTTGGAGCTGGTTCACATGGACTTGGTGGGGCCGCTGCCGGTGCAAGGGCACAAGGGGGAGCGGTATTTCCTAACCATTGTGGATGATTGGAGCAGACTCATGTGGGCGTATCCGCTGAAGCAAAAGGACCACGCCGCCCCTACGATTAAGGAAGATTGGCTGCCATTCGTGGAGAAGCAAGCGGAGTGTGTAGTGAAGCGGATTAGGACAGACCGGGGTAGTGAGTTCCTTGGAGCTGAAACGACGGCCTGGCTCAAGAAGCAGGGCATTCAGAGGGAGCTGACCACGGCTTACTCTCCGCAGTCCAACGGTGTAGCAGAACGGGCGAACCGGACCATTCTGGAGACAGCTAGGGCGCTGCTCATAGAATCAGGGGTGGGCAATTCCATGTGGCCCCATGCTGTCCGGCACGCTACCGTGGCTAGGAACAGGGTGCTCACTAAGGTTGGTAATGAATCGTGGGTGCCGCTGGAGAGGTGGCTTGGGAGGAAGCCACCGGTGGACATGCTGAGGGTGTTTGGTTGCATGGCAGTTGCCCACGTCCCCAAGAAGTATCGAAGTAAGTTGGGGGCGAGTGCAATCTGGTGTGTGCATTTGGGGCTGGCTGCTGAGAGCAAGGGATGGCTGTTGTGGGAACCATCCAAGGGTGTGTTGTTTGACAGCAGGGATGTGAAGTTTGTTGAGGGCATGATGTATGGGGGATGGAAGAAACAGCCGGAGACCAAGGTATCCGAGCAGATGGAGCAGATCACCATGCAGCTGGACCTGACTCCTAGTGTGTGGGAGGAGGGGGAGGAGGCAGCTGCAGAAGGTGGTGATGGAGAGAAGGCGCAGGAGGCACCTGGTGGTGGAGGAGATGATGTGGAGACTAGTGATAGCACCAAGGAAGCTGCTGGATCTGAGGGAGGAGAACAGCAGCTGGGAAAAGCTAAGGTTCCTGCGCTACCGTCGAGGAGGAAGCCGAAGAGTGTCGTTATGAGGGGATGGGAGACACCCGTCTCCAGGCCAGGACGTACCCGTATGGCCACTATGAAGCTGACTGCAGGAGCTGATGTAGCAGAGCAGCAGCTTGGGAATGAGGAGGCATTGCTGATTCTACCGCATGGCTATGACCCGGATGAGGAGGATGAACCTGCCTACTGTTTTCTTGCCCCTGCACCAGAGGAACCAGCAAGCATGGACGAGGCATTAGCTGGACCAGATAGGGAGAAGTGGCTGGTTTCTAGGGATGCTGAGTACCAAAGCTTGCTAGAGAATGGGACATGGAATCTGGTGGTGCTGCCTGAGGGGAAGAAAGCCGTACAGTGCAAGTGGGTGCTAAGGATCAAGACCGATAACAAGGGACAGGTCACCATCTACTAGAGTAGGCTGGTGGCTAAGGGGTTTATGCAGAAGGAGAAGTAGGACTTCAATGAGATCTTTGCTCCCACTGCCAATCCCCCTACCCTCCGTGTCTTGTTGGCAGATGCAGCCGTTAGTGGGAAATCCATCATTCAGATGGATATATCAACGGCATTCCTCAATGGGATTTTAGAGGAGGATGTGTACATGACGCAGCCGCCTGGGTATGAGGATGGTACGGGCAGGGTGTGCAAGCTGAAAAAGTCCATCTACGGCTTGAAGTAGGCGCCACGCTGCTGGTACCAGAAGTTGGCAGCTGTTTTAGAGGAGATGGGATTCAGGACCAGCAGCTGTGATGAGAGCCTCTTTCTCAAGGGGGAAGGGGAGAAGCTGGTGCTGTTTCTGGTCTACGTGGACGACATTCTTCTCTTCAGCAGCAGCATGAAGGAGATCCAGAAAGTGCAGCAGCAGCTGATGAAGAACTTCAAGTGCAAGACCATTGGGGAGGTAAAGTACTACCTCGGGATGCACGTGGAGAGGGATCTGGATCACAGGTGGTTGAAGCTGCACCAGGAGAAGTTCATCAAGGAGCTGGGGGAGAAGTATGGGATTGAGAATGAGCGCAAGGTTGCAACTCCCCTGCCAGCAGAATTCAAGCTTGTGAAGGCAGCAGAGGATGAAGGGGTTGAAGCCGAGGAGCAGCAGCAATTTCAGTCCTTGATGGGCAGCCTCTTGTATGCCGCGGTTCATACAAGGCCCGACATCTCTTTGTCGGTTGGGCAGCTGGCTAGGGTGGTGCAGAATCCATCAGAGGAGCAGGTGGATACAGCTGAGCGTGTGGTGAAGTACCTGAACTCTCACCCAAGCATTGGAGTTCAATACTCCGCATCTGCACAGGTGAAGCAGAAAGGGGTTGAGGTGCTGAAAGAGAAGGGGGAGCGGCTTGGAGAAGGCAAGCTGTTTCTCACTAGCTTTACCGATGCTACGTGGGCTTCTGAGAAGGACGATTCCTCATCTGTGGGAGGATACATCTGCGTAGTTGGGGGAGGACCTGTTAGTTGGAGGTCCAAGAAGCAGACGGAGACAGCACTCTCCTCTGTTGAATCAGAGTACATGGCAATGTTCCATGGGGTGAAGGAGGTGATTTGGCTGAGGAGGCTGTTAGAGGAGATTGGCCAGGAGCAGAAGGTTGCTACGCCGCTGTTTTGTGATAGCAAGGGGGCTCTTGGGATGGCCAGGAACGCAGTGCTTCATGGGTTGAACAAGCACATGCGTATCAAGTGGCACTGGCTGCGTAAGGAGGTGAAGAGGGGGACCGTGAATCCAATCTAAATCAAGACTCACCAGCAGCCAGCAGACTTCTTCACCAAGAGGCTTGCGGATGAGCCTCATTGGCGTTGTGTGCGCATGAGTGGAATGAGCATGAACTAGCATGGAATGATGTGGAATGCAGCCGGCAGGCTGACGGGGAGTGTGTTTGGTGCAAATTCACATTGCACGACATCCTGCCGTCTGTTTGTACGAGTATGTATGTGCGAATGCATTTGGGTGTGAATGGAATGTTCGTGTGTTTGTTTGTTTTCGCAATTTTCGCTTGATGCATTTGCAAGTACTCGCGCAATGTGCGCTTTGGCACAACATTGTACGCGCTATGAACAGTGCAAGCAGAAAGGACGAGCTCGCAAAGGAACCCAAGATGGAAGCTTTGCAGTTCGGTTTAATTGAGTGCGCAGTTTCAGTTCTATCCAACTCGAACTTGTACTGTTTTGTTTGGTTGACTATAGTGTAGCAGGGCAGGCACTATAGGGGTACAATTTAGGTGAAGGTTGGATGTTGTTTGTCTGTATCTGCATGCTTCAGGGCCAGGGGAAACCAGCGGAACCAGCATTTGGCTGGTTGGGCAAAGACAAAACAGGTTCTGTTTTTAGGACCTGAACCTGGTCGTTGTTTTCCCAGGTTGGAGAAACAGAACCAGAGGTTGTTTACCAACCTACCACCTACTGTTTTGTCCAGCCAGGTTGGTTCAGTTGCTTGGAATTATTTGGGATCATCCCTGGTTGTTCCCAGGTTGATTCCCAAGGTCCTTGCTAGCTAGAACTATATATTCCTTCTCTGTTTGTACCTGAATATATTTTTTTTCAAATTGATTCAAGCGAATTCCTTTCTTGCCGGAATTTCGTATCCACGCGATTCGACGGCAGAATGCTACCGAGTCAACGCTAGTACGCTAGCACTCCAACGCTAGGCAAACGCTGTCCGAGCCGTAACTCTGCAATGGCAGAACTTTTCGCGAGGCAACTTGGCTCTTTGAAAGCTCCTAGAGTGAGCTTCGATATGACGACTTCTCAGCTTAATCCGATCGACGGTCTGCACGGCACGATGCGCAATGTTCAAGGTACTCTTGCTGTTTTGACTAAGTCCCTCTTGATCCCTCTCTCTACAAACTCGGACCCGAGGATAGGGGCTGGTCTTGTACCAAGCACCCAGGGACCCTTGGAGGTGACCCCGAGGAGAGTTTTTAAGTTGGATAACGTCTTAATAGCCTGAGTTTATTAGGCCCTTACACCAACACTAACGGCGATCTGGTCCGGGGTGAACTTGAAGTAGCCGTAACTCGGCGCTATCCCGCCCACCGTCACATGGGTCGCCGACGACGGGATCACATTGCTTCGACGTCCTCCGACGTCGCCCTACGAGGACCTTGCAGCCACCAACGAGTGCATCCCTGAATGCCGCCAACTTCATCGGCGTGTATCACTCCTCTGCCTCGACGTGCCTCCCGCACTACTCTGACTTGGTCACCGGCATTGACGCCCACGTCAACGTCGCCTGCTGTGTTCACCGGTCGAGGAGAAGTAGGTCGAGAAGGATGCTCTGCCGTCCATACGGCGCGGATGCCCGCCTCGACGACCGCTAAGGGGAGCGTCTCCCTGTACTCGCCATCTGCGTGGTGTCTCCTCGCATCAGCCAGCCATGTCTCCAGGGTATCCACTACGCCTGTGTCACCAACGGCATCCACCATGGTGAATAGCACGCTGCTGCCGGCCTACGAACACAATAGGTATGTGAGACTAAGTCGACTAGACTGAAGGTAAGTTGCGGTGCCTTCCACGCTCACCGCACCATGCAGGGGTAGCATTCCAGTCTACTAACGAACTGGGATAAAAGGGCATGTTTCTTTGGTGGGTCAGCGCACCCATACCCCCCAGGACACCTTTAGCCGTTATGGAGACCACTTCGGGCCATTCCAGTGTCCACTTCCAACACTCCCCTCACTGGGAGGGCCCACTACTAGGGCAGAGGAAGTTGCCAACAGCAGGAATCGGACCCCGGTCCTCCACGCTCACCGCACCATGCGGAGATAACTCTAGCAACGGGAGCTAGTCTACGAGCTAGGCATCGGGTGGGTGTAGTCTCTGCGTTCGTTCGTTAGTCGTTTCCTTGTGATCTCATTGCTTGCTAGTTCACGAGGAGAATTGGCAAGAGTTTCTCTAAGAAAAGTTGGGAACAATGGTACATAATAGCAAGGCAAAAACGACTACATCAGAAGCTAGCATGCAAGCAGGACGACTGCCAACGCAGCACAGTCGACCGCGTTCCAGCATGACTTGGTCGACCGTGCTTCAGCAGTACAAAGTCGCGGCCTGCCAACACTGCAAGTTGGCGGCGTGCCAACGCTGCAGCAAGGCCGCTGCACAGCGTTGCACCCGCAGGACAGCAGTGCAGCCGCTTCGCAGGTGCTCGCAGATGATTGGCAGGCTGTGTCTTGTCACCTGCACAGTGCATACACCAGATCGTCCTCATGCTGACGACTGCATCTGATCAGCCATGTTGACCTCAGGACACCACACCGAGGTCGGCCTCGCCACGAACACCTGGGCGACCGTCGCATGCCTCCGCAGAAAACCCGTTGCCCGGGGAACCTAGTCGACCGGGCAACCACTACGTCGACCAGCTCCTCCTTGTGCCCGTCGACCACCCAGGTAGACGACCACCACTGGCCGACCACACCAAGTCGACCGCGCACCTGGTCGACCAGCTCCAGGTCGACCACACTGCTGGTCGACCAGCACCAGGTTGACCAGCACACCTATCAGCCGACCACTCAAGTCGGCTTCCCTAAATCGGCGTCACCAAGTCGACGCCCTCTACAGGTCGACCCGCCAAATTGACCTCCCAAAGTCGGCGCCCTCCCAAAGTCGGCGCCCTTGCAGTGGCCGCTGTGCAGGTCGACCAGACCCATCGACCAGCTCGCCCACTACTGCAGGTCGGCTGCACCTCCCGCACACGCGACCACGAGGTCGGCTCCGCCCAAGCGAGGACGCGGCCAACAAGAACTCCCGTTAATAGCTGGCACGTCGTTTGGCGAGCTGGCTGGCGCATCGTTTGGCGAGCTGGCTGGCGCATTGTTTGGCGGGCTGGCGCATTAACAAACGGTCCTAGGAGGGACCATGCTCTGACAACATGTCGAACTATTAAATAACTTAGCTTAGGAGCCATAGCTATGGTTTAGCAAGGGCCTAGGCTAAGGACCATAGCCAAGAATATCGAGAGGATTTTCAACAAGAACAGTTGGGAGTTGTTATGTTCACTATAGCACGGGGGTTACATTTAGCAAACAAGCAAGGAGAAGATGGGCTACCTACAAGAAACCGTATAACTACACTAAAGCTACAACTACATGCAGCTATACATATATATATATATATCATACATATTGTAACAAAGTCGGCCGAGCAGCCGACATTGATGTAGCGGGCTGGTGAGGGCAGCAAAGTCGGCGACGACGAAGGAGAGCGGTCGGCGGGCAAGGAGTCCACCAACAGCAACACGGTGTAGGTCCCGCCTTAACCACGATGTTTCGGCCGACTGCGGAGGTCGCTGGAGTGGCTGAGCTACCACGCCTGCCTTTGCCGACCCCGTACAGCACGTTGCACGACGACGAGGAGGCCGACGTCGACCTGCCCGAGCTCGACCCCGATGTACCTGCCGACCCAGAGCACCTCTGGGACATCGCGACGATGACGGTGAAGGAGGCATTGGCAAGCTGGAACGGCAAGGCGATGAAGGCCGCCATGGACGAAGAGATCCGGAGCCTCATCGCCAACGGCACGTGGGAGCTGGTTGAGCGGCCGCGCGGCATCAACATCATGAAGATTATGTGGGTGCTGATGACCAAGTACCACGTCAACGACACGGTCGCCCGCGAGAAGGTGAGGCTGGTCGTCAAGGGCTTCGCGCAGGTCTACGGTGCCGATTACGACGAGACGTATGCGCCGGTCGGGAGCTACGTCACGCCGAGGAGAGCTCGCAATGGAACCCAAGATGGAAGCTTTGCGGTTCAGCTAATTTGGTTGCACATATTCTGCTGTATCCATATCAAACATCTACTATAGTCTGCTAGGGCAAGCACTATAGGGGTATAATTAGGTGAAGGTTGGATGTTGATTGTCTGTATATGCATGCTACAGGGCGAGGGGAAACCAGCGGAACCAGGATTTGGCTGGTTGGAGAAGGACAAAACTGGTTTTGCTTTTAAGAACTGAACCTGGTTGTTCTTCTCCTAGGTTGGAGTTTTAGAACCAGAGGTTGTTTACCAACCTATCACCTACTATTTTGTCCAGCCAGGTTAGTTCTGTTGCTTAGAATTTTTAGTCATCATCCCTGGTTTTTTCCAAATTGATTCCCATGGTACTTGCAGCATTTTTACACATTCCTCCTTATTTTGTACTCTAGAATATAGTCAATCGAATCAAGCGAATTCCTTCTCGCTGGAATTTTGTATTCACGCGGTCCAACAGCGAAAAACTACCCAAATCGGTGCTAGTAGGAGACACACGAGGAGGAGGAGAACGGAGGCTCATAGGGTGATAGTCAGGGACAGAGGACGAGGGAAGAGCATGAGCAGCACGATGAGTAGCCAAGGAGGAAGAAAGACGAGGCGGGTCACGGAAGAGAGAGGTCGGGGCGACGGACAACCTGAGACAAGACGGTAGTGTACTATCTGATGGAGACGCATGAAGGAGGGGTTACCTAGGCGATCGTGCCAAACGAGCGAAGGGTGGGTGAGAGACTGACACGAGAAAAGCAGCTACCTGACTTGACCCAGTAGACTGGGGGGATGGGATACGCAGTGTGAAGAGACCTGACCCGCGCTCCGGGGAGAACATATCAAGCGGCACCCCGCTGGTAGCGTCCCTACAGGCTGCAAAGCGCTCGTGCGCAGGAAACTTGGTGGTGGCGCCAAGGTCCTGAAGATGACCGACACTCACCAAGTTCCTGGAGAACGAGGGGAGGTGCAGACCTGAGAGGGAACCTGAGGGGACTGCCGAATACGGGAGTGCAGTAGCGCTGCGTGCAACCACCGGTCCTAAGGAGAACTCGACCAAGGCGACTAGGACTAGAGCCTGAAATGGAGCGAAGGTGGTGCAGTTGCGAAAGAAGCACTGAGACGCGTTGGAGCAGTGATGCCCAGTACAGGGCGGGTGAGTCGAAGCCGAAACGTCATTACTATAGGTCGGTGAGGCGGCCCGCACGTCTGACCGAGGCGCGAACTAGTCAGCAGCACGTACAGACAATGTCAGGCAGGGCCCCACTACTGCTGAAGGGGCCACTTCTGAGATTGATGTGGTTGCTGCTGCGCTGGACCTGTCGCTGGTGCTGCTGCTACTGCTGGTGCTCCACCGATGTAGTGAGGAATACCGGGAGGAAATGGCCATAGTAGATGTGGCAGTAGTACGAGCAGCAGTACAGGTAGCAGTACGTGCGGCACTACGGGTAGCAGTACGGGCGACAACACAAGCGGCAGTACAGGTAGCAGTACGGGAGGTAGTACGGACGGGGAACGCTAGGGGACGGGTCGACAGGGCGCGTTGTTCGACAGGGGACAAGGCAACGGGCGCGCTAGGGGGGTGGGGCGGCCTACGGCACTACGAGCGGCAAACGGGCGATGAACGGGCAGCAAACGGGCGACGAACGGGCGGGGAACGGGCGGCTAAAGGGTGGAATTCTAAAAAACGAGAGGCCAATGGGTGGCGAACTGGCGCTACGGGCAAGCAACGGCACAATCACTCGGTGAGGGTCGGTTGGGTCGGGCGAGCAGCGTGACCTGTCAGTAGAGGGCCCGTCTGCTACTGACTCCTAGCGTTTCCCTGCTGCTTGGTCTGTTTCTACTGCTCGGCTTCCCCCTTTCCCTTAACGTTCTTCCGGACATTCGCTCTTACAGTGCCCTGGCCTATTGCACGTGAAACAGCGCCCTTTGAATGGTGTAGCAGCGGCGTTTGCGGCGACGGCACGTATTTTGGCGTGCTCGTTTGTCCCACGAGCCTATATCCCTAGCTGCTGCTGTTGCCATAGGACCCTGGTCTCGGTCGGCGTAAGAAATCGAGTTTCTCCGCCATATCGAGGATCTCGTTAAATTCCGTGACGTTGCGCAGCTGAATCTCCTGTGCGATGCCGTGCTTCAGGCCGCCGACATAGCGGTCGATGCGTTCCGCCTCATGCATATATCCCACCTGCTCGCATAACGCCAGAAACCCGCTGATGTGGTCCTGGACGCAACCGAGCTGGCGCCAAGTGCGGAGCTTCTATCACGCCGCGATCGAAGCCGCGATTGGCTCGAATCTCGCGCGCAGACCTCCGCGCCACGCGTCCAACGTGCAATACTAGGCTACCTCCACAAAATACGACGGCGCCCAGGGTCCGGTTTGTCCTTCCCGTGACGGTAGAGTCTCGTAGTCTGTCAGCTTCGTGACGATGATGCGCCACCAGTCAATGGCGGGTCCTCGCAGTAATGATACGTCGTATCGTATCTTGGCCACGTCCACGAAAACGTAGTTTGTGTCAAACAAGACGTTCATCGTTAATAACCACGCCTGAACCGTCGGACCACCCAGTTGGCTCGGATCGAAACAAGGCGGACGCTGTGGCTTGATGGCATCGGTGACGGCAGTGCCGACTCGTCGTTTGGCGCCGAAATTGTGACGCGTGGCTGACTTCGAACGAAGGTGCTAAAGGGCGTGATTCCCTTCGAGTGGAAAAATCAAAAGTTGAGTTATCAGGTTGCGGAAATGCGCGGTCCGAAAAGTGTTACGGGTGCAATGAATCGAGGTAGCAAGAATTGCACTAAGGTGTCAAACAAGTACAAGTATGAGCGAAGGCATGAGCGAATAATTATTCGCGAAACATGCAAACGGTAACGTGGTGCGTGCGATGCTAGCATCAAGGTTCGGGCTAGCCCCGAAGCATAGGCCGATACGGCCTGGCCAGCGGTGTATGGTTTGGTGAATATTGCGCGCAAATATTGGCGAAGCCTCGTTAACAGTAACGGGCGAACAATGGCTGGTGCTGTACGCGATGTTGACGTACGCGGTAAGGAATGCCGAAATAATCCTTACAAGACGCGACTCGGGAAAAACGGAATTGAGACACAAGTGTCGACCGAGAGAAGTACCCTTAGTGCTAGGCTTCGTTGTTTTTTATTTTTGTGGATATAAATACACTACACGTATACATACATCCGCAGTCGTAACTGATGCTAGGAGGGCAAGGATGTTTATAGGCAAACACCGCCCCCCCTTCACACTCTCTACGGAGGTTGGAAGGCTAGCCCCCCGTCTTCCCATATTGCTTTGAAACCCGCCCTCCACGTCATCGAGGCCTCTGCATCATATAGCATGCGCATGACATTCGCCTCGTCAACAGCCAAATGGATCCAATCCCATGTCTGTCCTCTTCGCCCTGCCCCTGCCAGCTGCCCATTTTCGAGCCCTGTTGTAAATCTTCACATGCCTCGCGAAACTAACCGCAATTTGCCTCAATGCTCTTTTTGGCTGGAAACCGCTACCACGGAAAATCTCGTTGCACCTCTCCAACCAAACTTGGTGCTCTGTGGTTGAGATGATTGCACCCTCCGGAAAGTCAGTTGACGTGCTGCTCTCCTGAAAGAGCATATCGCCAAGGGACTCCACTCATGTGCCAGGATGCATCCACTGTACCGGCCTCTTCATCATCCCGACCATTGGTTGTAATACCGGGCAGCTATACAATCAGTGATTTTGTGACCCCGTCCCTCCACAGTGCATACAGCACGCCCTTGCCCCCAAGAACGGCAACCTCTCCCCCACTTGAAGGTTGTTGCTGTGTGCCCGCAACACTAATTCACGCGCCCTGCCCGGGGTTGCAAGAGAGTCACGAACCGTGATGGCTTTCTTCCAATCAACTCGCCTTCCCAGCGTTTCTTCCCACTGTAGCTGTTGTTTTGGTTGGTCACTGTGGTTTTCATTGCCTTCCTCAGCTGCTTTAGCTCGGCCCACTCCCCCCTGTCACAGATCTGCGAGCGTAGCAGACGTGTTCTCGGAGCTCCCAGCGGACCCCGTACTCGCCCTTCTATCTCCACCATGGGGGTAGCTCGTAGGAAACCAATCGACCCCACACTGGCATACTCCATCCTTGATGTGTACCCTTTCTTATCCACCATCACGAGCCTTCCATACAATTCGCCATCTCTCGCGTACTCCATGCGGTAGTAAAACACCTCCCCTGGACGATAAGATGTCGTGCGGTTCAGCCCGGTCACCATAAAAACCTCCTCTGCCATCAGCTTTTTCAGCACCATGTCCCTCCAGTTCTGCGGCGTCACTTCCAAGGCTTTCACATCCCACTTCTGCTGCTCCTCCCTGCCGAGGCTTCGTTGTTAGCTCGTTTTTTGTTATCACTTCCGCGATACTAAATCCTACTCAGTCTTCTTCATTACAACTCATAACTTGGTCCACTGCTGGTGATGAACTCAAAGTTTCGCTTCATTTCGCGCCAAATTTCACCAATCAGGGCAGATCCATTTTGCCATGAACGATGTCAACACCGAGGATGCACCACCGAGTGGGCCTAGTTGGAATGAACTGCTGCTGCTGCTCGCGTGGCACAAAGGTGGCGGGAAAAAAAAATCAAGTTTCCACCACTATTTCCCCGTCAGCTACAATTCGAATCTGCAAAAAGGCATCCAGCAACATTACCCATTCGCCACTTCACCATCCTTATCTCCAGTCAGCAAGGCACCATTCCATTTTCACCCAATACAAGTCCATCAATCCTCCACCTCATCTCTTCTCCAATCCTCCTCAACCTTCTCATCCCAAACTCCACCAATTAATCAAAAGATTCTCCACCAAGCCTTAATTTCAAGGCCACATTCATTCCACTCACCAAGCCTTAAATTCAAGGCTACATTCATCCCACTCACCAATCCTTCACTTCAAGGCCACATTCATCACCCCCAACTTATCCAACTCAACCAATCACAATCATTCATCTCCTCCTCATTCCTCATCCAACCTCAAGCTCCACCAAAAACAAGAAGTGTCCACCTCATTCTTCACTCATACTTTCAAGTCACTTTTTACATCCAAGCTCTCTACAAGTTCCACTACAAGCTCTCTCAAGGCCACCTTCAAAGTCTTCCTCCTTATGCCCAACTCCTAAGGCTCCAGTCATATCACCAACCTCTCCCAACCCAAGCTCATAGCCACATGTTCTCCAACTCTAGAGAAGTTTATGCTTTATCATCTTTCTTTTATATTGTCATTAATGGTTGCTCCTCAAGTCCATCATGTACCTCCTTTGGACTAGTGCATTTTAAGTTTTAATGCTTCAACACCGAGCTTTGTCTTTCGTATAATCAATATTCAAGCTCTACCTTTCATCAAGCTTGGAGGTTCTTCTCCATACAATAATCAAGATCTACTATTCAACACTCAAGCTTGGATCTCATTCTCCTTTCAACAATCAAGATCTACAATTCAAGATTGGCTTCTTCAAGTTACAAAGCTCCTTGAATATTATAAGTATGACTCTTTTAAGGTAAGTCACTTCCTCTTTCATTCTTATGAAGCTTCTTTATTCAAGCTTATTTGTTTTATGGAGTTTCTTCTCTATTCAATCTTCTTTGTTCCATTCAAGTTTCTTCTCTATTCAAGATTCTTCTCTATTCAAGCTTCTTTATTTAAGGCTTCTTCATATTATCAAGTCTTCTTTCTTCTCAAATCTTATTTGATATTATCAATTTGTTCTAGTTTCAAGCCCCTTACCTTTCTCCATCAATCCCTAATTCAGCATCTTCCTTTTAGTTGATCTGTCTTTTCCTTTTAATGTTTTCATCATCTTTCAAGTTTGTTAATATTTTATATTTAACCTTCTCCTCTAAAGCCTTTACATTCTAAATCAATCTCTACTTCAAGAGTTTCTTTATCTTACCAACTTTGTCTTAGTTCAATTTTAACTCTTTTTTCTATGTGTTTTTCTTCCTTTCTACTTGCTATTTACCCTTCCTTATCCTTTACTTCAATTTCAAGATGGTATCAGAGCTTGAGTTTGTTCCTTTTGTTGCTCTATCCGTGAGCACTTTCTCAAGCCTTTTATTATTTGCCATTAGTGGCTTTCTTGCACTTGCTCTTGTACCCCCTTTTGTGGGGTCCTCCCTTTTTGTTTCCTTTTCCGCTTTCTTCTCTCTGCATATGTACGTGTGTACGCTTGCCTTGTTTGTTGTCTATTTCCCCTTCTATTTTTGTGAGATTGCTTCGTTACTTTCAGGAAACTTAGTTCAACATGGTTGAAATGGATTCAAGTGTTCCAACGAGATCAATTTCATTTGCTGTCACCACCAACTCTTCAAATGAAGCAGCACCTCCTACGATCAATGCACCATCTCCATCTATCTCACCATCTACATCCACTTTTACCTCCTCCTTAGTTCCAAAGTTGGAACTCCCACGTTTCAATGGCAAGGGCTTCACATCGTGGAGTATCCGTTTTCAACAAGCTGCCACCCTTCTTGATTTGTGGGGCATCTACACTGGGCACGTTGTTCCGCCTTCTACTGCTGCACCTGCTCAAGAACAAAGCAACTGGATCAAGAGAAATGCTGAAGCTTGTCTTTATCTTCTCTCCTCCATTCAAGATACCTACTCTCAACCCCTCCTCCTCATATCATCTCAAAAGGTCAGTGCCAGAGCTGCTTGGGACCGACTCAAACGCCTTCATCAACCTGTTTCTCAAGGCTCTAAGGCAGAAGTTTGGAACAAGGTCGTATCTCTTCGCATGGGGGATAGTGAATCCATCCCCGACTACTTACAACATGGCGAGATGGTTCTTTACGAAACTACACTTCTCGACCTTGAAGTACCGGAGTCCCTCTCCATCACCATTCTTCTGGCTGGACTCTCATCTACTTGGAGCACAATGAGGAGCAGAATCCAATCGTTTCCTGAAGACACAAGGACCAGAGATTTCATCTTCAACACACTCATCACTAGGCATCAGACAAGAGAGCTTGCAAAGGTTCAAAGGGACCCTGGACCAGCATGGAGTGGAATGACAAACGCCAACTATCGTCCTCAATGAGTTCAACAACAGAATAAGTTTCAGCAAAGTAAGTCTCTTCCTACCCAAGCACACTCTGTTCTTGGACAACCCACACCCAATCACATTTCTCAGCTTGCATCATACTCCAATCAGATTCCTTACAAGCCAAAATCAAGATATCAGTTTGAGAGTCATTATTGTCATAAATGGTGTCATCCTTGGCTCAAATGCAACATACGTCCTACGAACTGGATAGCACCTTCATCTCTGCTTTCTGACAAAGGAAAAACTGCCCTTGCAATCACATCCCATACCCCTCCAGGATATCAACCAGACAAAGCGTATCATGGAACATCTTTTCATAATGCTTCCCAGATTCCATCTCAAAACCAAGTCTCTGTTTCCCCTGTGCCACAACTCTCTTTCACAACAGAGGCGCCTCCTCAAGCCACCACTTCGCAGACGCCATCCGCTTCATATGAGAGATACTCCACTCAATCAAATACACCGAGTTTTGCATTTGCATCATATTCTTGTCTCCATGCCTTCACACAGGACTCCAAGATTTGGTTTTTGGATAGTGGATGTGTTCAACATATGACCCTTCATGCTTCCCTCCTTCACAGCCTCAAGCCCTCCAATGTGAAAGAAATGGTTGTTTTCAGCAACCATTCGGTGCCAGTTCAAGTAGAGGGTACAATGCCATTCCTCAGTCCAGAGGGAATCCATATGTCATTCTCAGGCATCTTCCTTGTACCCTCAGTAGGGGCAAACCTTCTCTCAATTGGTCAAATGGAAGAGAAATGTATCTCTATTTCTTTCTCAAATGGTTTGGTGCAGGTTCGTGCTCCAACTGGGCATCATATTGCAAAAGGTGTTCGTAATGGACACCTCTATCAAGTGGAGATGGATGCACAACCACTTGCCAAGCCCTATAGCAGTTCCTCAATTGTTGTTGCTACCACCTCGGTAAGACTTCACCCTAGTACATCTGCATCTCCTTACACTTGGCATTGTCATTTCGGTCATCCTGAAGAGTCTAGTATCACACGTATGCAAGCACATGTAAGTGTTGATGGTCTTATCATCTCCAAGCAATTGTCATCTTCTCATTCATCGTGCCATACTTGTGTTGAGGCGAAGCTTCCTCGTCATTCTTTCTATTCTTCCGAGTCTGAAGTCTCTCAACCACTTGAGCTCATTCACAGTGACCTGATGGGTCCTTCCCGTATACCGAGTCGTACTGGGAAAAGGTATGTAATGTCACTCATTGACCACCTTACAAAAAATTCTTGGATCTCTCTTCTTGGATCCAAAGATGAAGCTCCCGGTGTTATTCAGTCCCGGTTCCCTTATGCTAAGCGTCAGTTGGGTCTCAAGGTCAAGATCTTTTGTTCTGATGTAGAGGAGAGTAGATGTCTAACTCCTTCCGCTCTTTTCTTGCCAACCTTGGAGTTGAGCAGCAATTATCATGCCCAACAACATCTCAACAAAATGGTACTGCTGAGAGGTACAACCGTACGATTCAAGCGATCTCAAGAGGTTTTCTTTCTCACATGAATCTGGATGACTCATGGTGGGGAGAAGCTGTTACCCATGCTGCTTGGGTCAAGAATCGTCAGCTGACAAGCTCCTTTGCTGAGGGTGTCACACCCTATGAGGCATTATACGGCATATAGCCAAATGTGTCCATGCTTCGAGTTTTTGGCTGTATGGGTCAGTACAAGGTGCTGGATGATAAACGCAATAAGTTTGAAAGCAAGGCAGCTTGGGGCATGCATCTGGGCATGTCCAAGGAGAGTAAGGGTTGGTTGATGTGGGATCCTCTCCTAAAAAGGGATTTTGTGTCAAGGGACATGATCTTCTATGAAGACATGCCCTTGTCTTCTTGGAAATCTTCTTTCCCTCTTGTGTCCTCTCAAGTTTCTCCCTTTTCTACCTTTGCAGATTTTCAACTTCCAAAAATCATTCTAAGTGGAGTTCCTACATCATTACCGCAGCAGCAACACGAAGACACGTCTCAAAATCAAGACCCACAACCATCGCCATTATCTTCTGCCCCCACCCCTCATCAACAAGAGCAACAGCAGCAGCAACCGACACCGCCTCCATCACACCAGCAACCATCTCCACCTGATTTACCTCCTCCTCTTCAATCATCTCATACTCTCCAGTAGCTCCAGCAGCAACAGCAGTATCCTCTCGACACTCACACTCTTCAACCTTCCCTCACACCTCTCGTCGTTCATCGGCCCGGCGGCTATCGTCCAGCAGCCCTTCTTCACCTTCCAGATCATCGTCAACTCATACCGTCAACCGTGCTACCACCACCAACACAACAGCACACATCTTCTCATATCCCGCATTCGACAATTCCGACTGCTAGAGAATCCATCAGAAGTCCATTCTCAACCAGCAGCACCGCCAAAGTCACCCCACCAGATCAATATCAATTATCCACCAGACGTGAGCGCGTCGTCCTCTGCAGCACCACCAACATTTTCGACTTCGTCTTCAGCGCAATTCACCTCTAATGTATTATACTCCACCCTCAGCCATCTTCTCGGCTCACCTCCAAGTCATTTATGTAGCGGTCGCACCTGCTTCCAATGCAGGATCCATGCCATCTGTTTCGCCATCTCCCAACTTCCACCCGAGCCTCTCAATCACAAAGAAGCGGCGGCAGGGGCATTTAAGGAGCAGTGGTTAGCTGCGGAAAAGGCAGAACTGGAAAATTTACTCGATCAAGGAACTTGGACTTTGGAGCCATTACCCAAAGGAAACAAGCTCGTGGGAGTAAAATGGGTCTACTGGGTGAAGGTCTGGTGATGGATCCCTAGACAAGTTCAAGGCTTGTTTGGTCGCCAAAGGATATTCTCAAGTTCGTGGACAAGACTACAAAGAAACATTTGCTTCGATTGCCAAGTACACCAGTGTACGCACTCTTCCTGGCATTGTAGTACGGATGGATCTCTTTATCATTCAGCTGGACGTCTCCAACGCCTTTCTTTACGGCATTTTGGAGGAGGAGATCTACATGGCTCAACCTGATGGGTATCACGTGTCAGAACATTATAGCTTTTACATTTGTGTAGGCTATAGTGGGGTAGCCCATAAGGAGCGCACCGCAGGCCAGTTCTTCCATATTGGAGAGCAGTGGGAGCAAGGAGACGCCTATGCAAAGGTTGGAGCAGAGCTGCATCCCCTGGACTATTGGGTGTTGGACACGGGCGCTGCTTGGACGATGACGCCGCGCAAGGAGCTGCTTGATGACGTACGAGCTGCACCGATCAATGAGGTGTGCTCTGCCTCTGGACACGCGCTGAAGGTGGCTGGTGCGGGACGAGCTGCATTCAAGGGAGCGGATGGCAAGCCGGTGGTGCTGCACGACGTTCTCCTTGTTCCTGATCTCAAGGCCAACCTCATCTCCCTCCGTAACCTTGCCAAGGCTGGGGTGAGCACTAGCACGGATGGGGCACGCACGTACAAGGGGCAGCTGGGAAATCGGGTGCTTTGGGATCTGCACGAGAGCAAGGATGTGTACAGATCCATGTGGCAACTGCCGGCGTTGGCATGGCATGGTGGGGGGCAGGCTGGAGAGGGGTCTGCATCCCAGGGGGAGTGCAACGCCGTTGGAGGGGTTGGTGTGAAAGTGTCGGCCAGATCTGGGGAGACAGATTGGGCAACGGCACACTGACGCTTGGGGCATGTGGCAATGCCCTTATTGAAGCAGCTAGAGAAGGATGGAGCAGTCAAAGGTTTGAAGCTGAACGGACAGCCACCCGATGACAACTGTGAAATCTGTTTGCTCTCAAAATTCACTCATTTCCCTTTTCATAGCGTGACTGGCAGGAGCAAGAAGCCTTTGGAGCTGGTTCACATGGACCTGGTGGGGCCGCTGCCGGTGCAAGGGCACAAGGGGGAGCGGTATTTCCTAACCATTGTGGATGATTGGAGCAGACTCATGTGGGCGTATCCGCTGAAGCAAAAGGACCATGCCGCCTCTACGATAAAGGAAGATTGGCTGTCATTCGTGGAGAAGCAAGCGGAGTGTGTAGTGAAGCGGATTAGGACAGACCGGGGTGGTGAGTTCCTTGGAGCTGAAACGACGGCCTGGTTCAAGAAGCAGGGCATTCAGAGGGAGCTGACCACGGCTTACTCTCCGCAGTCCAACAGTGTAGCAGAACGGGCGAACCGGACCATTCTGGAGACAGCTAGGGCGCTGCTCATAGAATCAGGGGTGGGCAATTCCATGTGGCCCCATGCTGTCCGGCACGCTACCGTGGCTAGGAACAGGGTGCTCACTAAGGTTGGTAATGAATCGTGGGTGCCGCTGGAGAGGTGGCTTGGGAGGAAGCCGCCGGTGGACATGCTGAGGGTGTTTGGTTGCATGGCAGTCGCCCACGTCCCCAAGAAGTATCGAAGTAAGTTGGGGGCGAGTGCAATCTGGTGTGTGCATTTGGGGCTGGCTGCTGACAGCAAGGGATGGCTGCTGTTGGAACCATCCAAGGGTGTGTTGTTTGATAGCAGGGATGTGAAGTTTGTTGAGGGCATGATGTATGGGAGTTGGAAGAAACAGCCGGAGAATAAGGTGTCCCAGCAGATGGAGCAGATCACCATGCAGCTGGACCTGACCCCTAGTGTGTGGGAGGAGGGAGAGGAGGCAGCTGCAGAGGGTGGTGATGGAGAGAAGGTGCAGGAGGCACCTGCTGGTGAAAGAGATGATGTGGAGACTGGTGGTAGCACCAAGGAAGCTGCTGGATCTGAGGGAGGAGAACAGCAGCAGGGAAAAGCTAAGGTTCCTGCGCTACCATCAAGGAGGAAGCCGAAGGGTGTCGTTATGAGGGGATGGGAGACACCCGTCTCCAGGCCAGGACGTACCCGTATGGCCACTATGAAGCTGACTGCAGGAGCTGATGTAGCAGAGCAGCAGCTTGGGAATGAGGAGGCATTGCTGATTCTACCGCATGGCTATGACCCGGATGAGGAGGATGAACCTGCCTACTGTTTTCTTGCCCCTGCACCAGAGGAACCAGCAAGCATGGAGGAGGTATTAGCTGGACCAGATAGGGAGAAGTGGCTGGTTTCTAGGGATGCTGAGTACCAAAGCTTGCTAGAGAATGGGACATGGGATCTGCTGGTGCTGCCTGAGGGGAAGAAAGCCGTACAGTGCAAGTGGGTGCTAAGGATCAAGACCGATGACAAGGGACAGGTCACCATCTACAAGAGTAGGCTGGTGGCTAAGGGGTTTATGCAGAAAGAGAAGCAGGACTTCAATGAGATCTTTGCTCCCACTGCCAAACCCCCTACCCTCCGTGTCTTGTTAGCAGATGCAGCCGTTAGTGGGAAATCCATAATTCAGATGGATATATCAACAGCATTCCTCAATGGGATTTTAGAGGAGGATGTGTACATGACGCAGCCGCCTGGGTATGAGGATGGTACGGGCAGGGTGTGCAAGCTGAAAAAGTCCATCTACGGCTTGAAGCAGGCGCCACGCTGCTGGTACCAGAAGTTGGCAGCTGTTTTAGAGGAGATGGGATTCAGGACCAGCAGCTGTGATGAGAGCCTCTTTCTCAAGGGGGAGGGGGAGAAGCTGGTGCTGTTTCTGGTCTACGTGGACGACATTCTTCTCTTCAGCAGCAGCATGAAGGAGATCCAGAAAGTGCAGCAGCAGCTGATGAAGAACTTCAAGTGCAAGACCCTTGGGGAGGTAAAGTACTACCCCGGGATGCACGTGGAGAGGGATCTGGATCACAGGTGGTTGAAGCTGCACCAGGAGAAGTTCATCAAGGAGCTGGGGGAGAAGTATGGGATTGAGAATGAGCGCAAGGTTGCAACTCCCCTGCCAGCAGAATTCAAGCTTGTGAAGGCAGCAGAGGATGAAGGGGTTGAAGCCGAGGAGCAGCAGCAATTTCAGTCTTGGTGGGCAGCCTCTTGTATGCCGCGGTTCATACAAGGCCCGACATCTCTTTCTCGGTTGGGCAGCTGGTGTTGGGTGCAAATTCATATTGCACGACATCCTGCCATCTGTTTGTACGAGTATGCGTGTGCGAATGCATTTGGGTGTGAATGGAATGTTCGTGTGTTTGTTTGCTTTCGCAATTTTCGCTTGATGCATTTGCAGGTACTCGCGCAATGTGCGCTTGGGCACAACATTGTACGCCCCTCGGCCCCTAGGCCCCTTGGCCCCTCGGCCCCTAGGCCCCCCCCACTCGTGTTTGGCCCCTCGGCCCCTTGGCCCCGCCCCTCGGCCCCTCGGCCCCTAGGCTCCTTGGCCCCTCGGCCCCTAGGCCCTCACCACTCGTGTTTGGCCCCTCGGCCCCTAGGCCCCTCGGCCCCGCCCCTCTGCCCCTTGGCCCCTAGGCCCCTCGGCCCCTAGGCCGCCCCACCACTCGTGTTTGGCCCCTCGGCCCCTAGGCCCCTTGGCCCCACCCCTCGGCCCCTTGGCCCCTCGGCCCCTAGGCCCGCCCCACCACTCGTGTTTGGCCCCTCGGCCCCTAGGCCCCTCGGCCCCGCCCCTCGGACCCTCGGCCCCTTGGCCTCTCAGTCCCTGCTGCTACTACTGCTGCTACTGCTACAGTCGCTACTGCGGCTCCTACGTGCTCCACAGCTATGGTTCACTTAGGGTTCTCGCGTTCGATCATGAGGGCAGAACGGTTCAGTTTGACTCGTGGCTCGACGACCTGCAGCTGTACCTACTTAGCGATTCTAAGGACAGTGTTTCGCTGTTTGACCTTGCGTCAGGCGCCGCTCCTGCCCCTCCCGCCACAGCTGACAGTGCGACTCGTTCACAGTGGCTTACTCGAGACGCTGCTGCCCGCTTGGCCATTCGCAACCACCTGCCGTTAGCCGAATGCGCCCACTTTGGACAGCACAGGACAGCCCAGGAACTGTGCGCTGCAGTAGTCACCCGCTACTCCTCGCCTGACACTGCTGCTCTAGGACGCCTGCTTCTGCCCTACCTGTTCCCCGAGCTGTCAGCCTTTGCCACAGTAGATGACCTGGTTTCCCACCTGCGCACTAGTGACGCTCGCTACCGCACTACCATCCCTGCTGAGTTTCTTGACAAGAACCAGCCCCCGATGTTCGTCACCCTCTACGTCATAGTCAATCGCCTCCTTGACTCTCTTCGCTCGGTCAGGGACCACTTTCTCTCTCTTTCCCACCTCCCTCACTGTTGACCTCCTCGAGCAGCATCTCCTCGCAGCTGAGACTAGTGCAGTTGCTGTAGGTGCTTCTCGTGGCAATCCGTGCCCGCCCTTCTTTGAGGGGTGCTCCCCCTCCCCCCTTGCCCCCTCCTACGCCTCTGCTGCTGCTGCAGACGTCTCTGTTGCTGAGGAGGTCGGGGCTGATTCTGCTAGTGCAAAGCGCCGCACCAGCAAGGGCAAGGGTTGCAAGGGTGGTGGAGGTGGCAGCAGTGGTGGTGGAGGTGGCAGCGGGAGTAGTGGTGGGGGCAGCAGTGGAGGTGGTGGCGGCGGCGGGACTGGTGGAGGGAGTGGGGGCTCTGGTGGCGGCGGTGGAGGCAGCGGTGGGAGTGGCAGCAGTGGCGGCAGTGGGACTGGTGGCGGTGGGACTGGCGCTCGGCGTGTTGGTTCTGGAGGTGGCCAGCGTCAGCAGCAGCAGCCTCGGAGCGAGACCCAGTCGCCCCAGCAGCTTCGTAAGTTGTTTTTGCGTGGGGCGTCCGGGGGTAGTTGCCCGTATGTCATTCGCACGGATGTTCGTGCAGGTCAGATTTGCGGGAAGCTTCACACTCAGCACCGCTGCTTCTCCCGACTCGACGACGCTTGGCGTGCTGAGTTTGGTGACGACGTCGAGCTACCTCGCTGGGCAGATCTGCTTAGGTCTAGGATTGCTATATTTGACCTATACTTTGATGCTATTCTTTTTGCTATGTATGCTTTGTCTGTAAGTGCTGACGGTGACTGTTACTGGTGTGTGCCGCCTGACCCAGGGATAGCTGCTGCTGCTCTAAGTGCTAGTGAGTCTGGTACTCTCCTTGGTACTGCGCCTGCTCAGGCCTTGCACACCTTCACGTTGGACTCAGGCGCCTCGCGCTGTTTCTTTCGTGACAGCACCACTCTCACTCCTCTCCCTGCACCTGGCCCGGTCAGACTGGCTGACCCCTCTGGGGGACTGGTCGTTGCCCGTTCCTCCACTGTCCTCCCGTGTCCGGCGGTTCTGTCCGGCTCACTGTCAGGTCTTCACCTCCCCTCGTTCTCTACGAACTTGGTGAGTACCTCTGCCCTCCAGGATGCGATGGTCACTACCACCACTCCTGGGGGTCAGCGTGTGTCGATCTGCACGTGCACGCGCACGGGGTGTCACCTGGCCACGTTTACTCGTCGGCCAGGGTCGAGTCTATACACACTCGCTACCGAGCCTCCTCAGGTAGCTGCGTCTGCTCAGGTGTCCGCGTCAGGTCAGGTAGCCGCCTCTTGCTCGTGTCGCCTCCTGTCGCACCAGATTCTTCTGTGGCACCACCGCCTGGGTCACCCCTCCCTGCCATGCCTTCGTGGCATGCACTCTCGTCTTCTTATCTCTGGTCTTCCCAGGTCTCTGCCTCCCCTTCCGCCCTCGCCTGCCCCGCCCTGCCTTCCGTGCGTCGAGGGGCGGCAGCGTGTCGCTCCTCACTCCTCCTCGTTTCCCCCGACGTCTGCTCCCCTGCAGACTCTCTACATGGACGTATGGGGACCAGCCCGCGTCAGTGGACAGAGCCGTGAGCGGTACTTTCTGCTGGTAGTTGACGACTACACGCGGTACACCACGGTCTTCCCCTTGCGCAGCAAGGGTGAAGTCGTTGATGTCTTGATCCCTTGGATCCGCACAGTCCGTCTCCAGCTCCGCGAGCGGTTCAGCCAGGACCTTCCTGTCCTACGTCTGCACTCTGACAGAGGTGGTGAGTTCTCCTCCAACCTCTTACGGGAATTTTGTCGTGGGGAGGGCATTCTCCAATCCTTCATGCTTCCGGACTCCCCTCAGCAAAATCGGATTGCTGAGCGCCGCGTTTGCTTAGTAATGGAGGTCGCTCGTACCTCCATGATCCATGCGGCTGCTCCCCATTTTCTGTGGCCGTTTGCGGTCCGGTACGCTGCGCATCAGCTCAACCTCTGGCCCCGTGTCTCCGTACCGGAGACCTCGCCCACACTGCGTTGGACGGGGGAGGTTGGCGATGCGTCGGTGTTCCGGGTCTGGGGTTCTTGTGCCTTTGTTCGCAATACGTCCGCAGACAAGCTCTCCGCCCGTGCTATCCCCTGCGTCTTCCTTGGCTTTGTCCCTGACGCGCCTGGCTGGCAGTTTTACCACCCCACCTCGTGCCCTGTCCTCCTGTCTCAGGAAGTCACGTTCGACGAGTCGGTTCCCTTCTACCGTCTCTTCCCCTACCGCTCTGCCCCTCCCCCGCCCCCGCCGCTCTTCCTTACTCCCGGTCCCCCTCTGGTAGACCCCCTCCCGCCCCAGGGTCCTGCTCCCTCAGGTGTTTCTCAGGTAGACCCTCTCCCTAGTACTGCGCCTGTCGAGGTAGCTGCCGGCTCAGGTGCTGCTCCAGGTGCTGCGTCTGGGGGTGCGGAGCCGGGGGGTGCGGGGTCTGAGGGTGCTGGGTCTGGGGGGGTTGAGCCTGGGGGTGAGGAGCCTGGGGGTGCTGAGCCTGAGGGTGTTCAGCCTGGGGGTGCTGAGTCGGAGGGTGCGGAGTCTGGGGGTGCTGAGCCACTGGGTGCTGCTTCGTCAAGAGGACCTGCTGGTGCTTCGCCGCGACTGTCTTTGCAGCAGCTGCCTGAGTGGCTGGTTCGGCGCGCACGCCTTCAGAGTGGAGCTCCCGGAGCTGGAGGCGCTGGAGACGCAGGAGCTGGAGGTGCTGGAGTTACTGCTGGAGCTAGTGGTACTGGAGGTACTGCGGCTGCTGGTCCTGGAGGTGCTCGTACCAGGGGTGCTGGAGCTGCTGGGACTGGTATTGTTGGGGGCGCTGGAGCTGGAGGCTCTTGCTCTGGTGGAGCTGGCGCTGGAGGCGCTGGAGCTGGAGGAGCTGGAGTTGGAGGCACTGGCGCGGGAGGCGCTGGGGCTGCCGGAGCTGGAGCTGTTGACCCTGGAGCTGGAGGTGATGGAGACACTGTGCGGCCGCGACCGTACTTCATTCCCCTGCTTCAACAAGTTCTTGGAGTCCCGTCTTCTACTGCCCTTACTCCTCCCTTACTGTGTCCACCGCCTAACCAGTCGCATCCGCCGTTACAGCCAGCCTCCCCACTGCCTGCTCCCTCTCCTTACACTGAGCATTCCGGCGGTCTTACAGAGCGTCGTGAGCCTGCGTCTCGCCCTCTCTTGCCTGTTCGCACTGCTCGTCACCTTCCTCGTTTGCGTCCTCCTATTGTATTTGGCACGCACGCTATGACACTCCGTCCTTCCTCTGTTCCACTGCGTGTTCCTCTGCTTGCTCCTCCTGAGTCCTCTCTTCCTGAGGTCCCTGACCGTGAGTCTGACCTCGCTCGTGCTGCCAGTCCCACTGTCTCTCGTCTCCTCGCCACTGCTGTCACAGACCCTTCTTTTGAGTTTGCTGCTGCGTCTGCTCTCGTTGCTGAGCTGCTTGACTTTGCTGCTGTCTGCCGTCTAGACTACGCCACTGCTCTAGTTGCTGAGTCTGAGACTGCCAGTCCTCCGTCCGTCGAGGGTGAGTGTGCTCTTGGCACGGACGTCCTTGAGGACAAGCAGGAGAACTTTGAGTGTCTTGCAGCTGCTGTACCTCGTTTTGCGTCCATGCTGCTTGCCCCTGAGGGAGACCCGGATGCACGAGACATCGTGACCCCGCGCTCTTACACAAAGGCGATTACGGGTCCTTACTCCTCTCAGTGGCAGGCAGCCATGGATGCCGAGATGGCATCCTGGAAGTCCACAAGCACATACATTGATGAGGTTCCCCCACCTGGCGCGAACATCGATGGAATGTGGATCTTCAGGGTGAAGCGGCTGCCGGGTTCTCCGCCTGCCTTCAAGGCGCGTTACGTTGCTCGAGGCTTCTGTCAGCGACAGGGAGTTGACTACTCTTCTGGTGTTGCTGCACATCGCTGCTTAGCGTGACTACAAGTTGCACTCTCTGGACTTCAGCACAGCTTTCCTGCAGGGCAGCCTGCACGAGGAGATCTGGCTGCGCCGCCCACCTGGCTTCTCTGAGTCTTTTTCAGCAGGTACTCAGTGGAGCCTCCGGCGGCCAGTCTATGGTCTCTGCCAGGCGCCTCGCGAGTGGCACGACACACAAAGGACTACACTTGCGGCTCTTGGGTTTGCTCCTGCTACTGCTGACCCGTCTCTGTTTCTACACACTGACACCTCGCTGCCGCCGTTCTGACCTGGGTGAACTGCGCAGCTATCTTGGCTTGCAGATCACCCGGGACAGAGCACAGTGCACCATCACCCTGACTCAGTCACACATGGTGCACCAGGTCCTTCAGCGCTTCGGCTACCAGTTCTCCTCGCCATAGCCCACTCCTCCGTCTACCAGCCACTCACTCTCAGCTCCACCTTCGGACGAGTCCGTAGAGCCGAGTGGTCCGTACCCAGAGCTTGTGGGTTGCCTCATGTACGTGATGACGTGCACACGACCTGACCTCGCGTACCCTCTCAGCCTTCAGCCGACCTACGTGGCTCCCGGCAGGCACCGAAAGGTGCACTGGGATACAGCGAAGAGGGTAGTGCGTTACTTGTGCAGTATGTCGGGCATGGGGCTCGTGCTTGGAGGACGGGTTCCAGTTGTCCTCACCAGTCACGCAGACCCTTCCTGGGTTGACAACTAAGCTACGCAGCGGTTGTCACAGGGTTACACCTTCAGCCTTGGCTCTAACTCTGTTTCCTGTCGGTCTACCCGCTCGTCTTCGGTTCTCAGCTCCAGTTGTGAGGCTGAGATCTATGCCGGGGCCATGGCTGCACAGGAGCTACGCTGGCTCACCTACCAGCTGACTGACTTGGGAGAGCAGCCTCGTTTGCCTCCAGTTCTGTACGTAGACAACAAGGCCATGATTGCCTTGTGTCAGGAGTGTTGGTGCAACCCTAAGGTTTGCATTCGGCTCGTTGTCCGTGTGCGTGCATGCGTGTGTGCATGGAATGATATGAGGGCAGGAGATAATATATATTTCATGCTTATAATAGTGTCTGAATGATGAGGCTGTCAAACTTATATTGTATAGTCTGTTTAGGCTGTAGTGGGGTAGTTCTTACAGGGTACAACACTTTTAGGTTTCCTATATGTACCCACCTGCTTTCTAGTTCATTCATTCATTCGCTCACATTCTAACATGGTATTTTGAGCAGGTTCCCTAGTGGGAACGTTTTTAAGGGCCCACCACTATATTTTTTTTTTCCTGCCCTGCCCGAAGCGCGCATCGCGCCTTCCCTGTCGCGGCCCCTAGCCAGTCCCGGCCCCCAGCCCGTCGCGGCCCCTAGCCTGTCGCGGCCTCTAGCCCGTCGCGGCCCCTAGCCCGTCGCGGCCCCCAACAACTGGCGCGCCCCTGCCGGCCCCTGCTGACGCGCCCCTGCTGACGCGCCCCTGCTGACGCGCCCCTGCCGGCCCCTGCTGACGCACCCCTGCCGGCCCCTGCTGACGCGCCCCTGCTGGCGCGCCCCTGCCGGCCTCTGCTGACGTGCCCCTGCCGGCCCCTGCTCACGCGCCCCTGCCAGCCCCTGCTGGCGCGCCCCTGCCGACCCCTGCTGACTTGCCCCTCCTGACGCACCCCTGCCGGCCCCTGCTGACGCGGCACTGCTGGCGCGCCCCTGCTGGCCCCTGCTGACGCGCCACTGCCGGCCCCTGCTGGCGCGGCCCCTGCGGTCGCGCCCCCCCCTTCCGTCGCCACCCCTGCTGGCGCGGCCCCTTCTGGCGCGGCCCCTGCTGTCACGGCCCGCCCCTGCACCCGTCTCTGGTAAGCCGAGCCGCGCCGCCCAGCTGAGCCGCGCCGCCCAGCTGAGCCGCGCCGCCCAGCCGAGCCGCGCTGCCCAGCCGAGCCGCGCCACCCTGCCGAGCCGCACTGCCCTACCGAGCCGCACTGCCTTGCACTGCCCTACTGCCTCTGCTACCACTGCTGCTACTGCTGCTATTGCTGCTACTGCTGCTACTCTTGCTATTGCTCCCACTGCTGCTATGGCTAGTCCTACCGTTCTCATCTTTGATGCTGAGGGACGTGCAGTTGACTTTGACGTGTGGGTTGACGACCTACAGCTCTTTCTTCAGTGTGATTCTAGGGATGGGGTATCCCTTTTCGATCACACGCCCGGTGTTTCTATTGCTCCTGCTGCCACTGCTGACAGTACGGTTCGCTCCCAGTGGACCACTCGTGACGCTGTTGCTCGTCTTGCTGTTCGTAGTCACCTGCCGCCTGCTGAGCGCGCGCATTTTGGCCAGTACAAGACTGCACAGTCTTTGTACGACGCTGTAGTTGCACGCTACTCCTCCCCTGCCACTGCTGCCCTCAGCCGCCTCATGCTGCCGTACCTTTTCCCTGACCTTGCTGCCTTTGCCAGAGTCGCTGACCTAGTTGCTCACCTTCGCACTAGTGACGCCCGCTACCGCGCTGCCCTTCCCACTGAGTTCTGTGCCAAGAACCCCCCCCCCATGTACATCACCCTTTACTACCTACTCACCCGCCTCCCTGACTCCCTTTCTTCAGTCAGGGACCACTTTCTCTCCCTTTGCCCCACCGAGCTGACTGTTGACCTGCTAGAGGAGCGCCTTGCTGCAGCTGAGAAGAGTATCTTAGCTGTAGGTGCTTCTCGCGGCGACCGTCGCACCCCTTTCTTTGAGGGGTGTTCCCTTGTCCCCCTTCTCCCCTCTGTTGCTTCTGCTGCTGCTGTCGACCTCGTTGGCACTGAGGAGGTCAGAGCTGCGTCTGCCCCTAGTGGGAGACGCCGCAACAGCAAGGGCAAGGGGAGCAAGGGTGGTGGAGGGGGCGGCGGGGGAAGCAGTGGAGGAGGAGGAGGTGGCGGTGGAGGTGGGGGTGGTACCGGGAGTGGGGGCGTCAGTGGCGGCGGTGGAGGCGGTGGCGGCAGTGGCGGAGGTGGTGGAGGCAGCGGCAGCAGTGGTGGAGGTGGCGGCGGCGGTGGTGCTGGTCGAGGTGCAGCCGTGCAGCGTGGAGGCATTGGTGGCAGCCAGCGCCAGCAGCAGCTGCGCTCCCGTGAGACCCCGTCGGTCCAGCAGCTTCGTGAGTGGTACGCTGGGCGTGGGAGGTCTGGGGGTGCAGGTCCCTGCACTTACGTTCTTCGCACCGGCAGTCGTCGTGGGGAGGCGTGTGGGCTGCCACACACTGCGCAGCGCTGCTTCGGTCGCTTGACTGACGCCTGGCGTGCCCAGTTTCCTGACTCTGTTGAGCTCCCTCGCTGGCATTATCTGCTTCTGCAGAATGTGCCTATCTTTGATCTTGATTTCGATGCTATCCTTGCTGCCATGTATGCTTTTCCTGATAGTGCTGAGGGTGACTGTTACCTGAGTGTCCCGCTCGGCCCGGGCATTGCGGCTGCTGCTCTAGGTGCTAGTGCGTCTGCTGCTCCAGGTACTGGTGCGTCTGCTGCTCCAGGTGCTGGTGCGTCTGCTCTCTCTGGTACTGCACCTACTGAGGCCTTGCACACTTTCACACTTGACTCTGGTGCTTCGCGCTCTTTCTTTAGAGACAGCACCACACTCACGCCGCTCAGTCGGCCTGTTGCAGTCTCCCTTGCTGACCCCTCTAGGGGCCCAGTCCTTGCACACTCTTCCACGGTTCTACCGTGTCCTGCGGCCCCGTCGGGCTTGCTGTCGGGACTCCACCTCCCCTCGTTCTCTACGAACTTGGTGAGTGGAGCTGACCTCCAGGACGCGTGGGTTGACCAGTTCACCCCTGGAGGTCAGCGTGTGACCCACTGCACTTGCTCTCGGACGGGCCGCCACCTGGCCACGTTCACCCGTCGGCCAGGGTCGAGTCTGTACACACTGACTACTGCGCCTCCTCCGGTCTCTGCGTCTGGTCAGGTAGCTGCGTCTAGTCAGGTGTTTGCTGCCGCGTCCAGGTCTAGTCCTGCGTCTGCCCCCTGCTCGTGTTGTCCTCTGTCGCACGAGACTCTCCTTTGGCACCACCGCCTTGGTCACCCCTCCCTGCCTCGTCTTCGAGGTATGGCCTCCCGTGCCCTTGTCTCGGGTCTACCCCGGTCCCTCCCTCCCCTTCCTCCGGGTCCTGCCCCCACCTGTGTTCCTTGTGTCGAGGGCCGGCAGCACGCCGCTCCTCACTCCTCCTCGTTCCCTCTGACTGGGGCTCCTCTGCAGACTCTTCACATGGACGTGTGGGGCCCAGCCCGCGTCCGTGGACATGGTCATGAGCGTTACTTCCTGCTGGTCGTTGTCGACTCAGGTGCTACTAGGGGTGCTGAGCCTGCGGGTGCGGGGACTGGGGGTGCCGAGCCTGGGGTTTCTGTATCTGGGGGTGCTGCGTCTAGGGGTGCTGAGCCTGGGCGTGTGGAGCCTGAGGGTACTGCGTCTGGAGGTGCTGAGCCTTCGCGTGCTGAGTCTGGCGGTGCTCTTGGGGTCCCGTCGCGGCGGGAGCCCCTCTCTCCACAGCAGCTTCGTGAGTGGTACTATCGGCGCTGTCGAGGTGCTGCTGGTGCTGGAGGTGCTGCTAGGGCTGCTGGTGGTGCTACTGGTGCTGGAGCTGCTGCTGGAGGTGCTACTGGTGCTGGAGGTGCTGCTAGGGCTGCTGGTGGTGCTACTGGTGCTGCTGGAGCTGCTGGTGGTGCTGCTGCTGCTGGGGCTGCTGGTGCTGCTGGAGCTGCTGGAGGTGCTGGTGCTGCTGGAGGTACTCCTGGTGCTGGAGGTGTTGCTGGAGCTGGAGCTACTGCTGGAGCTACTGCTGGAGCTGCTGGAGGTGCTGGTACTGCTGGAGCTGCTGGAGGCGCTGCTGGTGCTGGAGGTGCTGCTAGGGCTGCTGGTGGTGCTGCTGGTGCTGGAGGTACTGCTGGAGGTGCTCCTGGTGCTGGAGGTGTTGCTGGTGCTGGAGCTGCTGCTGGAGCTGCTGGAGGTGCTGGTGCTGCTGGAGCTGCTGGAGGTGCTGCTGGTGCTGGAGGTGCTGCTGGAGTTGCTGGCGGTGCTACTGGTGCTGGAGGAGCTGCTGGTGCAGGAGATCCTGGAGCTGCTGGAGGCACTGCGCGGCCGCGGCCGTACTACGTTTCTCTACTTCAGCAGGTTCTTGGTTCCCCGCCTTCTCCTGGTCCTCCTCCTCCTTTCCTGAGCCCACCGCCTGTCCAGTCCCAGTCGCAGATACAGCGGGCCTCTCAACTACCTGGTCCTTCTCCTTACTCTGGACCGACTAGAGGTCTTACGGAGCGTCGTGAGCCTGAGTCGTGTCCTGTTTCGCCCGAGTCTCGTTCTGCGTCGCCTGTCCGTACTGTTCGCGCTGGTCGTGTTTCGCGTCCGCGTCCTCCTCCTGTCCCTGGCACTCACTCTATGACTCTGCGTCCTTCCACTGCTCCACAGCATGTCCCTCTGCCGTCTCCTCCTGCGTCCTCTCTTCCTGTCGGTCCGGACCCATAGTCTGGCTCCCTTCGTGCTGCTAGTCCTACTGTCACGCGCTTTCTTTCCACTGCTATCACTGACCCTTTGTTTGAGTCCACTGCTGCGTCTGCTCTTGTTACTGAGCTCGTTGACTTTGCTGCAGCCTGTCGCCTAGACTACGCCACTAGTCTTGTTGCTGAGTCTGCGTCTGCGTCTGTCTGTCCTCCGTCCGTCGGGGGTGAGTGTGCTCTTGGCACGGACGTCCTTGAGGACAGGCAGGAGGACTTTGAGTGCTTTGCCGCTGCTTCACCTCATCTCGTGTCCATGCTACTTGCCCCTGAGGGAGACCCGGATGCACTAGACATCCCGACCCCGCGCTCTTACGCAGAGGCGATAGAGGGTCCCTACTCCTCTCAGTGGCATGCAGCCATGGATGCCGAGATGGCTTCCTGGAAGTCCACAGGCACCTACGTAGACGACGTTCCCACCTGGGGCGAACATCGTCAGTGGCATGTGGATCTTCAGGGTGAAGCGGCCGCCGGGTTCTCCGCCTGCCTTCAAGGCGCGTTACGTTGCACGTGGCTTCAGTCAGCGACAGGGAGTTGACTTCTTTCATTCCTTCTCCCCTACCCCGAAGATGACCACTCTTCGGGTACTGCTGCACGTTGCTGCTCAGCGTGACTACGAGCTCCACTCGCTTGACTTCAGCACAGCCTTCCTACAGGGCAGCCTGCACGAGGAGATCTGGCTGCGCCGCCCACCTGGCTTCACTGGGTCGTTTCCTGCTGGTACCCAGTGGAGCCTCCGGCGGCCAGTCTACGGTCTCCGCCAGGCGCCCCGTGAGTGGCACGACACGCTCAGGACGACTCTTGCTGCGAGGAGTACGTGAAGCCGAAGCGCTGAAGGGATGCTGCGAAGAGGGTGTTGCGATACTTGTGCAGTACATCGGGCATGGGGCTTGTGCTTGGAAGACGAGCTCGAGTTGTCCTCACTGGTCACGCTGACGCCTCCTGGGTTGACGACTTGGCTACGCAGCGGTCGTCACAGGGTTACACCTTCAGTCTTGGCTCCGGTTCTGTCTCTTGGCGGTCTACCCGCTCTTCTTCTGTTCTCAGCTCTAGTTGTGAGGCTGAGATCTACGCTGGGGCCATGGCTGCACAGGAGCTACGCTGGCTCACCTACCTGCTGACCGACTTGGGAGAGGCGCCTCGTTCTCCTCCAGTTCTGTACGTCGACAACAAGGCCATGCTGGCTTTGTGTCAGGAGCACAGACTGGAGCACAGAACGAAGCACATTGCTCTGCGCTACTTCCTTGCTCGAGAGTTGCAGCAGCGTGGCCAGCTTCGTCTTGCTTACGTGGCCTCTCAGGCCAACACTGCTGATGTTTTCACCAAGGCACTTCAGCCTTGTGATCATCAGCATTTTTGTACTGTGTTAGGCCTTGTACCTACTGTGCCTCACTTGCTTTCTTCTTGACTCTGCCTGTACTGTACTCTTTATACATATACCTGCATGCTTACACTTGCTAGGTTGTGTTCACTGTATTGTTTGTTCTCCTTTATATAACTCTGCATGTGAACTGGCCTTGTGGCCATTTGCTTGTGCTCAGACTGCGTGGTGACTTTGTGATCCACCCTGAGCTTGCTTTGCCTTTCTTGACTGGTCTTGTGACCTCTTGTTCTCCCCACTTTGCCTATGGGGGTGTGTCAAACTTATATTCTATAGTCTGTTTAGGCTGTAGTAAGTAGTTCTTACAGGGTACAACACTTTTAGGTTTCCTATATGTACCCACCTGTTTTCTAGTTCATTCATTCATTCGCTCACATTCTAACAGAGGCATGGTTTTGAATGTGTGTGTCGAGTCAATAGCGAGTTATCGCTAGTCGCCTGTCACGTCGTTGTTTGCGTGTCGTGTGCGGTTTTCTATTTTGTCGTGTGTGGAACGTTCGGCGTGTCGCAGGTGTGCGCAGCAGACTTCCAAGAACTCAAGGAAGAAATTATCTTGAAGAAGGAGAGCCTTGGTTTCAAGAATCAAGTGATTTCGAAGCTCTCCAAAAGGGTAAACTTTAAGATAGTGAGAATAGTTGCATTACTTTTTGTAGTGTAACATTTCTCTTGGTGTAGGCCTTTGTGGAGGGTAGTTTCGAGATCCTTCGTGATTGAGAACAGTGTGGCACTGTTCCACATTACTGTAACTCGACTCTTGGGGTTTGTAGGAGCTGGGAGTCATTCCCAACTCCTAACTCTTCCTAATTTGTGTTCTATGTCTATAGTGGCTGCCATAGTGCCGTTCGTTCAAACCAAAGTTGCGTCCTCAATACTTGCTGAAATCGTGTGATTTAAATTGCCTATTGTAGCCGACATCAAGACGCTCCAGATCCATTTTATAGCAATTTATTTTAAGCTGTGATCAGAACGCTATCAACACTTGAAGCTGCTGTGCCGAAATCCGACTATCCACTCTATCTTTCGTTTTAGGCACATTCAAGCCTATTGTGACTATAACAAGTGGTATCAGAGCCCCTTGGAGCAGTTTCGAAAATGGCTGGACTTGAGGAAGGGGTGGCAGAGGTGCTGGTGGCAGTGGAGAAGCCCAAGCTCAAGGCCAACACCGTGATTCAGCCATGGCGCCCGTGCAACCAAGTCTTGGCCCACCTAGGGATGAGCCTAGGGTGTTTGGGCTTGACAAGTTCAATGGCGACAACTTCGCTGAATGGTCCTTCAGAATGGAGAATGTATTTGACCACTATGACCTGCTGGAGGGGATGGAAGGAACGGAGAAGCGCCCCGAGAACGACCCGAAGAAGAGCCCGTGGGTGCGGAAGAGTGGACAAGGCTATCTCCTACTTGGGCAAGCGTTGGGGAGCAGCCAGATCCGTCACATCAAGCCATTCCAGCGTGAACCAGAGAAGGGACCAAAGGCATGGGCTGCTCTCAAGGGTGTACACGCTCCTGCAACAGCGGCGGTAGCGGTGGTGTTGGAACGGCAAATGGCGGCACTACGAATTGAAGAAGACGAAGCGGTTGAAGAAGGGGTGCAGAAATTCTTCGACTTATTGACGCGGCTTCAGGGAGCTGATTTGAACTATAGTGAGCTCCAAAAGAAGACCAAGTTGCTGGCCTTACTCCCAGAGTCATGGTCCTCGCTCATCATCAACCTCAATCGTGACTTGCCCCGCCTCTCGCTTGAAGACGTGAAGCGAGCGATCCTTCAAGATGACTTCCGCCGCCGTGAGTTGGCGAGTGCGGATGGCGCCGGGGCAGCAAGCATCGGCCAAGGGTATGGCCGTGGAATGGGCAGAGGACGAGGGGGAGGCAGATTTGGCAGCAACAACTTCAATGGAGGCCGCGGGAGTGGTGGATACGGCAGCGACAACAAGAGCTACGGATGCGGTCGCGGCCGACTCGACGGCGAGTGCCACTATTGTCACAAGAGCGGACATATGTGGCGCGATTGCTTCAAACTCCCTGATGGATGGACTCCTGCTCAAGGCCAAGAGGGTAGAGGAGCAGGAGGAGGGAGAGGAAGAGGCCGTCGAGGCCGTGGCGGTCGCGGAGGTGGTGCTGCAAGTATGAAGAGTTCCGGCAACGAGAGCGAGTCGAGGGACGATCGCTTTCCGGGTCAATTCTTCTTCGTGTCCACGCAAGCACCGGCTGGTCCAGAGAAGGATGAAGGCTTTGAGGAGCCAGCAGCAGTGGGGAAGGTCACCCTACACTCCCTGGACTATTGGGTGATCGATAGCGGCGCTACCTATAGCATGACACCTCGTGCGGACTTGCTCACCGAACTTGAGCCGTCACCGGTGAAGCATGTGACATCGGCTTTGGGGCAGCGAGCAGAGGTGATATGCATGGGCAAGGCCATGTTCAAGGGTGCTGATGGGAAGATGGTGGGCCTCAAGAACGTGCTTTGGGTGCCCAACCTTGCTGCGAACCTGATTTCCGTGCGGCGGTTGCAAAAGGCCGGCATGGACACGAGCTCAAAGGGAGCTAAGACCTACACCACGAGGCTTGGCGAGCGGATTCTTTGGGACCTTCACGAGGATAGGGATGTCTACAACAAGATGTGGCAGATCCCTGTGGTCCCCATGCCTAAGGAGAGGCAAGTGGCAGCAAGCATCAGCACCAAGGGTGAAGCGGTTGGTAGCGGCGATGGCGCGAACGGTCTCGCTAAGGAGATTAAGTCCAAGAAGTGCAATCTTGGAGGGACCAGCATGCTTGGTGAACACGAAGAGAGTAATGCAGCAGCCAAGAAGCAGCACAAGGATGAGGAGAACCCCAAGGCAGCAGCGGAGGAGGAGTACGGAGAGATCATGTGGGGCTCTATTGCGAGTGCGGCATTCTCCAATCCGACTTCGGCTACGGGGGAGTGTGATTGGCTCACCTTGCATCGGCGAATGGGGCATGTGGCCCTGCCCATCTTGCAGCAGCTAGTGAAGAATGAGATGGTTGCTGGCATACGTGTGAAGGGGGAGCCCGATGAGGTACTTGGCTGCCCAACGTGCATGCAAGCCAAGTTCACCTGTTACCCGTTCTCTAGTTCGGAGGCAATGGCTAAGGCACCACTTGATGAAGTGGTGATGGACGTGGTGGGCCCCCTGAAGCTTGGATCTACTGGAGCTGAGTACTTTCTCACCATTGTGGACGTCTACACTCGCATGACTTGGGTGTGCGTGCTGTCCAAAAAGAGTGACGTGGCTGAAACGGTGAAGACCGATTGGTTGCCGATGGTGGAGCGGCAACAAGACCGGTTAGTGAAGGCAATTCGCACCGATCGAGGGGGAGAGTTCCTGAGCAAGGAGTTCTCATTGTGGCTGAAGAAGAATGGCATAAGGCACTCCCTTACCATGCCATACTCCCCTGCAATGAACGGCATCGCCGAGTGAGCGAACCGGACAATCACGGAGACGGCGCGCGGGTTGCTCATTGAAGCCGGGCTACCCGACTATTTCTGGCCTGATGCGGTGCGGAGTGCGTGTGTGGCCAAGAACAGAGCTTTGACTCATGTGGGAGCAGACAAATGGGTGCCCTATGTGGAGTGGATTGGAAGGAAGCCAAAGGTGGATATGCTTCGGGTGTTCGGGTGCATGTGCATGGCGCTCGTGCCTAAGCATCTTCGGCACAACAAGCTCGGTGCCAAGGCGATATGGGCTGTGCACTTGGGCATGGCTCAAAACAGCAAGGGGTGGCTTCTTTGGGACCCATTCACCAAGAAAATCTTGGTGAGAAGGGACTGCAAATTCATGGAGAATCTGATATACAAGGATTGGAAGGCGGAGAATGAGGCGAAGATAGGCATGCGGTTTGGGGAGGTGAAGAGTTCCGGTTTGGAGCATGTGGAGCTTCCTTTGGAGCTGAGCAGTAGCAGCACCATCACAAGGCAATATTCCCTTGTGAATGGGGGAGAGGAGGCCAAGGATGCAGAGGAAGAAGATGAGGAGGTGCAGCAAGTGAGCGAGCGTGCACCGACACTTCCTTCTCGCAGTACGAGTGCTCCATGGATCCGAGTCACCCCGCAGCAACGCCAAGGCCTTCATGTCCCTGCAGCTGAGGAGGAAGGAAGGGGCAAGAGGAGAATTCAAGCCCCTAATAGGCTGACCTATGATGCATTGGGAAAGCCAGCCAAGTCAGCCTTGGCCGGAGCGGCACTTATAGTTGGAGATGACGAGGAGAGTGACTACGAGGAGTGTGCCTTCGCGTTCTTCTCTCCGGTGGAGATGCCGGGGGAACCAGCAACTCTCAAGGAGGCCTTGGAGAGTATTGATGCTGAGGAGTGGAAGAAGGCAATGGAGAGTGAGCTGAAGAGCATTGAGGAGAACGGCACGTGGGAATTGGTGGAGCTACCGGAGGGGCGTAAGGCGATTACGTCCAAGTGGCTCTTCAAGATCAAGTCCGACGCCGACGGCAAAATCGAGCGCTACAAGTCTAGGCTTGTGGCCAAGGGGTACCAGCAGAAGGAGAAGGTGGACTATAAGGAATTGTTTGCTCCTGTAGTGAAGCCGACGACGCTGAGAACCCTTGTCGCGGGTGCTGCCATCAAAGGATGGGTGGTGAAACAAATGGCGTGACAACCGCGTTCCTCAACGGCATTCTCGAAGATGAGATTTTCATGGCGCAGCCAGAGGGGTTTGATGATGGTAGTGGCAGAGTGTGGAAGCTGAAGAAGGCGCTCTATGGGCTCAAGCAAGCCCCTAGGCAGTGGTACTTGAAGCTGCGTGAAGTCGTGGAGGAGATCGGGTTCACTCCCTCATCCGCCGATCATTCCTTGTTCATGCTTGGCGAGGGGGAGCAGAGGAGCTTCATGGTGGTTTATGTGGATGACATCCTCATTTTCTCACCCTCCTCTGACCTTGTGAAGGAGGTGATGCTGAAGCTTCAAGACAAGTTCAAGTGCAAGGCCCTTGGTGACGTGAGCTTCTACCTCAGGCTCCACATCGAACGAGATGTGGAGAAGCGGTGCATGCGGGTGCATCAACGGAAGTACCTGGAGGCATTGGCTGCCAAATTTGGGCGGAGTGAAGGCCATGTGGCTACACCCTTTCCCTCTGGGTTCAAGTGTGTGAAGGGACCAGAGGAGGAGAGCGTTGGTGAAGAGGAGAGGCGCCGTTTTCACTCGTTGGTGGGCAGCCTCATGTATGCGGCGATAAACACCCGACCGGACGTCGCGTTTGCTACCGGACAGTTGGCTAGGGTTGTTCAATGCCCTAATGAGGAACAGGTAGCAGCTGGAATGAGGGTGGCCAAGTACCTTGGCCAAACACCGACCGTTGGGCTGCAATACTCGGCGGCGGCGCAAAGGCGCCAAAAGGGCGCGGATGGTGTTGAACCCAAGCGTTTGTTCCTCACCGCATTCTCGGATGCTTCTTATGCATCAGAACCAGAGGACATGACAAGTGTTGGAGGGTTCATTTGCTGTGTTGGTGGAGGCCCAACTGCCTGGGAGAGCAAGAAGCAGGTGGATCAAGCATTGAGCTCGGTGGAGTCCGAGTATATGGCACTCTTCCGTGCCGTACGAGAGATTGTGTAGCAGCGGCGTTTGTTGGCTGAATTGGGGGAGGAGCAGCAAGGACCTACCCCACTCTACTGTGACAGCCAGGGTGCCATTGCTCTTGCTAAGAACCCTGTGTTGCATGGCCTCACGAAGCACATGAGAGTGAAGTGGCATTGGACGAGGAGCATGGTGGCCGCGGGTGAAGTTGAGTTGTGCTACGTAAAGACGACGAGGCAGCCAGCTGACATGATGACCAAGAGGCTGGTGGAGCAGCAGCATTGGAAGTGTTGCAAGCTGGCTGGGATGGCTCTGAACTGAGAGAGCAAGATTCTGAGGCCAACAATCCGAGGGGGAGTTTGCTGGTACAACCATACGGTTTGCATTCGGCTTGTTGTCCATGTGCGTGCATGCGTGTGTGCATGGAATGGTATGAGGGCATGAGATAATATATATTTCATGCTTATAATAGTGTGTGAATCATGAGGCATGGTTTTGAATGTGTGTGTCGAGTCAATAGCGAGTTGTCGCTAGTCGCGTGTCTCGTCGTTGTTTGCGTGTCGTGTGCGGTTTTCTATTTTGTCGTGCGTGGAACGTTCGGCGTGTCGCAGGTGTGCGCAGCAGACTTCCAAGAACTCAAGGAAGAATTTATCTTGAAGAACCAGAGCCTTGGTTTCAAGAATCAAGTGATTTCGAAGCTCTCCAAAAGGGTAAACTTTAAGATAGTGAGAATAGTTGCATTACTTTGTGTAGTGTAACATTTCTCTTGGTGTAGGCCCTTGTGGAGGGTAGTTTCGAGACCCTTCGTGGTTGGGGACAGTGTGGCACTGTTCCAAATCACTGTAACTCGGCTCTTGGGGTTTGTAGGAGCTGGGAGTCATTCCCAACTCGTAACTCTTCCTAATTTGTGCTCTAAGTCTATAGTGGCTGCCATAGTGCCGTTCGTTCAAACCAACGTTGCGTCCTGAATACTTGTTGAAATCGTGTGATTTAAATTGCCTATTGTATGCAACATCAAGGCGCTCCAGATCCATTTTATAGCAAGTCATTTTTAGCTGTGAGCCGAACGCTATCAACACTTGAAGCTGCTGTGCAGATTTCCGGCTGTGCACTCTATCTTTTGTTTTAAGCACATTCAAGCCTATTGTGACTAACAAGGAGCACAGACTGGAGCACAGAACGAAGCACATTGCTCTGCGATACTTCCTTTCTCGAGAGTTGCAGCAGTGTGGCCAGCTTCGTCTTACGTACGTGGCCACTAGGGCCAACACTGCTGATATATTCACCAAGGCACTTCCGCCTGGTGATCATCAGCGCTTCTCTACTTTGTTAGGCCTTGTGCCTACTTTGCCTCACTTGCTTACTGCTTGACTCTGCTTGTACTGTGATCTATATATATCCCTGCATGCTTGCACTTGCTAGGATTTGATCACTGTATTGTTTGTTCTCTTTATATCACTCTGCATGTGAACTGGCCTTGTGGCCCTTTGCTTGTGCTCGGACTGTGTGGTGACTTTGTGATCCACCCTGAGCTTGTTTTGCTTTTCTTGACTGGTCTTGTGACCACTTGTTCTCCCCCACTTTGCCTATGGGGGTGTGTCAGAACATTATAGCTTTTACATTTGTGTAGGCTATAGTGGGGTAGCCCATAAGGGGTACAACCCAATTAGGGTTAGTACTTGTACCCAACTGTTTCATAGTTCATTCATTCTCGTTCATTACTTTGACATTACGATGGTACTGAGAGAGTCTGCAGGCTGCACAAGTCCCTGTATGGCCTAAAGCAAGCTCCACGGGTTCGGTATCACGCATTGGAGTCCGCCCTGCTGACACAAGGTTTCACACTGTCTGAGTATGACCCTGCACTCTACATTCTGCATACGGAGGTGCATGAGGTACTGTGGCTGATCATATATGTGGATGACATCCTCACGGTGTCAGATTCTCTCTCCCTTCTTACCCACATGAAATGTATGCTCACCAATGAGATTGTCATGACAGACATGTTAGAGATTAAGGACAGAGTCTATGAAGATTGGAGGCCGAAATATCTCAAAATCATTGGACTAGAGTTCTGGACAGAATTGTCGACTTCACAAGAAACGTCGTCGACGAACAGTTCACTGTTAGAATCTTCTCAAACGCAAGTTCTTTGTAGCCCTTGACTGTGGCTATCTTTCCAAATTTGAATCGTATCAAAATATGGAGCATAGCTCGAGTTATGAATTTCGGCACACTAGGGGGTATGCTGCCATAGAAACTTAACTCAATCACAATTGTCCACACAAGTTCCACACAAGATAATTAGAGTAGCAAGAACCAGGTAGAAGGGGATGAGGAGGATGAGAGGGAAGGTCCCTAGGGAGTCCCCAACCAAGGAAACCCCATACCACACAATTCCCCTCTCTATAGGCACCCCAATTTTGACATTTGTCACTTTCCCAACCCATGCCATCCACCTCACCCAACTTGGCCACACTTGCCAACCTTGTTTGGTTTCTCCCAACCACTTGGCATCAACTACAGTGATGGGGACGAATTTCCCAACCCCCAAAAGTCTGTACCCCATATTGAGTCAACCCACGAATTCCCATAGTCGCCGCATCTCAATCAAAACTTCAAACGATCATATCTTTCTCGATCTTGCTCCGATCGCGACGATTCTTGGTTCGTCGGAAAGCTCTCGAGCAGGGGAGTCACTTCAGATATCTGCTCAAGCCAAATAAGATTCACACACATTCAGAAAATCCAAACCACACCAGACACAAATTCTTGCACACGCTCACACCACGCATGCAACGCACGAACATATGATGGGAGGCAGAAAGACGTGAACGCAAATGATATCACATAACAAGACATGGGTGAGCCCTCATATTACCTTGGCATGAACATCATTCGTGACTGTCCCTCTTGCTCTCTCTTTCTTTCACAAGAGCGATACATTCACAATGTCCTCTCTCACTTCGGCCTTCTCATCTGCAATCCTGCATCTACACCTCTCCTTTCTAATTTTCAGCATTCTTCCCCTTCCACTTCTGACCTTCAGCCCTCTCAGTCTGAACCCCTTTTTGACTGGGACGAGTTTCACGAGGCTCTTGCACCTTCATCCTCTTCTTCCACCGCACCTCCGTCATCACTCCTTTCCCCCCTCGACATTAATCTTTACCAGAGCATTGTCGGTAGCCTCATGTACGCATCCATCTGCACCCGCCCAGATTTCTCTCATGCTGTGGGCGTGCTTTCTCAATTCCTTTCCTCGCCATCTACTCAGCACTTGAACGTTGCAAAGCGTGTCCTTCACTACCTCTCCGACTCTAAATCTTTTGGTCTCCTCTTTCATGGAAATGAGCATAGTAGTGTCTTGCATGGCTTCACGGATGCGGATTGGGCATGTCCTCTTTCAAAGCGGAAATTCACTGGATGCTACATCTTTGTGATAGCGGGAGCAGATATTTCTTGGCAATCAAAGAAGCAATCCTGTGTGGCATTATCTTCAACGGAGGCGGATTACATGGCTGTGACGCAAGGAGCAAGAGAGGCTGTGTGTTTGAGAGGGTTGCTGACGGAGTTGGGTTTTCCCAAGAATGAGCCGACCATTCTGCACATTGACAACGCACCTGCGATCGCCTTGAGCAAGAATCTGGTCTATCATGGATGCACAAAGCACATCGATACTCAGTATCACTACATTTGGGAGCTGATTAAGAACAAGGTTCTGACACCGGCCTACTGCAGCACCACGGACCAGGCTGCTGAATTTCTAACTAAGATACTCCCTCGGCACCTCTTTTTTCTAGGCCGCCACCACGCCGGATTGATGCCAAACGAGTCTCTTGAGTGCTTCACCACTGCTGTCCCTTCCGCTCCTTCATCTCGCTCTGAGGTTCAGCAGTGCGGGTGGTTGTTGCAATGAACTGCTGCTACTGCTCGCGTGGCACCGGGGTGGCGGGAAATTTTCTTCACAGAGCGAAATTTTTCGCCACAGTTTCTCCGTCAGCAAAAATTTGAATCTGCAAAAAGGCATCCAGCAACATTACCCATTCGCCACTTCACCATCCTTATCTCCAGTCAGCAAGGCACCATTCCATTTTCACGCAATACAAATCCATCAATTCTCCACCTCATCTCTTCTCCAAACCTCCTCAAACTTCTCATCCCAAACTCCACCAATCAAAAGATTCCTCACCAAGCCTTAATTTCAATGCCACATTCATTCCACTCACCAAGCCTTAAATTCAAGGCCACATTTATCCCACTCACCAAGCCTTCACTTCAAGGCCACATTCATCACCCCCACCTTATCTAGCTCAACCAATCACAATCATTCATCTCTTCCTCATTCCTCATCCAACCCCAAGCTACACCAAAAACAAGAAGTGTCCACCTCATTATTCACTCATACTTTCAAGTCACTTTTTACAACAAAGCTCTCTACAAGTTCCACTACAAGCTCTCTCAAGGCCACCTTCAAAGTCCTCCTCCTTATGCCCTCCTAAGGCTCCACTCATATCACCAACCTCTCCCAATCCAAGCTCATAGCCATGTTCTCCAACTCTAGAGAAGTTTATGCTTCATAATCTTTCTTTCAGATTGTCATTAATGGTTGCTCCTCAATTCTATCATGTACCTCCTTTGGACTAGTGCATTTTAAGTTTTAATGCTTCAACACCAAGCTTTGTCTTCTTATAATCAAGATCCAAGCTCTACCTTTCAACAAGCTTGGAGGTTCTTCTCCATACAACAATAAAGATCTACTATTCAACACTCAAGCTTGGATCTCAGACTCCTTTCAACAATCAAGATCTACAATTCAAGCTTGGCTTCTTCAAGTTACAAAGCTCCTTCAATATAATAAGTAAGACATTTTTAAGGTAAGTCACTTCTTCTTGTCAAAATATTATAATGCTTATATTGTGTAGGCTGTAGTGGGGTAGCCCATAAGAGGTACAACCCAATTAGGGTTAGTACTTGTACCAACTTTCTGCTCAATGCATTCATTCTCCTTCAGTGTTCTGACATGGTTTCAGATCAGGTCCTGCTCCAGGACCGTTTTTTTTTAGAGCCCACCGCATAGTTCCCTGCTCTTAGCGCTGCCGCACTAGTCGCGCTGCCCCACTAGTCGCGCTGCCCTGCCCTGCCCTGCCCTGCCCGTCGCGCCGCCCTGCCAGTCGCACGCCGCCCTGCCCTGCTTGTCGCGCTGCCCTGCTGGCCGCACGCTGCCCTGCCCTGCCCGTCGCGCCGCACTGCTGGTCGCGCGCCGCCCTCCCCTGCCTGTCGCGTTGCCCTGCTGGCCGCCGCGTCACCCTGCCCGCGCGCCGCCCTACTGGGAGCCACGCCGCCCTGCTATGCCTGGGCGTCGCCCTGCCATGCCCGCGCACCACACTGCTGGCAGCCGCGCCGCCCTGCCCTGCCTGCGCATCGCCCTGCCCTGCCCGCGCGCCGCCCTGCTGGCCGCCAACCTGCTGCCCGCGCCGCCCTGCTGCGTGCCGCCCTGCTGCGTGCCGCCCTGCTGCCTGCACCGCCCTGCTGGCCGCCGCCCTGCCCGCGCGCCGCCCTGCTGCCCGCGCGCCGTCCTGCTGGCCGCCGCACCACCCTGCCCTGCCCGCGCACCGCCCTGCTAGCCGCCGCCCTGCCCTGCCATTGCGCTGCCCTGCCCTGGTCGCGCGCTGCTCTTCCCTAGTCGTGCGCTGCCTCGCCCTGCCCTGCGCGCTTCCCTAGTGTGTCAAAATCAACGAACAAGAATGAATGAACTCTCAAAGAATTGGGTACAAGTACTAACCCTAATTGATTTGTACCCCTTATGAGCTACCCCACTATAGCCTACACAAATGTAAGTACTAGAACATTCTGACACACCCCCATAGCCAAAGTGGGGGAGAAAAAGTGGTCACAAGACCAGTCAAGAAAAGTAAAGCAAGCTCAGGGTGGATCACAAAGTCACCACACAGAGTGAGCACAAGCTAAGGGCCACATGGCCAGTTCTCATGCAGAGTTATATAAAAGAGAACAACAATATAGTGATCATACCCTAGCAAGTATAAGCATGCAGGTGTATATATAGATCACAGTACAAGCAAAGTCACGGAGTGAGCAAGTGAGGCAAAGTAGGCACAAGGCCTAACACAGTAGAGAAGCGCTGATGATCACCAGGCGGAAGTGCCTTGGTGAATATATCAGCAGTGTTGGCCCTAGTGGCCACGTATGCAAGACGAAGCTGACCACGCTGCTGCAACTCTCGAGCAAGGAAGTATCGCATAGCGATGTGCTTCATTCTGTGATCCAGTCTGTGCTCCTAACACAATGCAATCATGGCCTTGTTGTCTACATACAAAACTGGAGGCGAACGAGGCTGCTCTCCCAAGTCAGTCAGCAGGTAGGTGAGCCAGCGTAGCTCTTGTGCAGCCATGGCCCCTGCATAGATCTCAGCCTGACAACTGGAGCTTAGAACCGAAGACGAGCGGGTAGACCGCCAGGAAACAGAGCCGGAACCGAGGCTGAAGGTGTAACCCTGCGACAATCGCTGCGTAGCTGAGTCGTCAACCCAAGAAGCGTTTGCATGACCAGTGAGGACAACTGGACCCCGTCCTCCAAGCACGAGCCCCATGCCCGTTGTACTGCACATGTAACGCAGTACCCTCTTCGCAGCATCCCAGTGCACCTTTCAGTGCCTACTGGGAGCCACGTAGCAAGCCAGGAGGCTGAGAGGGTACGCGAGGTCAGGTCGAGTGCACGTCATCAAGTACATGAGGCAACCCACAAGCTCTGGGTATCGACCACTTGGCTCTACGTACTCGTCTGAAGGTGGAGCTGAGAGCGAGTGGCTGGTAGACAGAGGAGTGGGCTGTGGCGAGGAGAACTGGAAGCCGAAGCACTGAAGGACCTGGTGCACCATGTGTGACTGAGTCAGGGTGATGGTGCACCATGCTCTGTCCCGAGTGATCTGCAAGCCAAGATATCTGCGCAGCTTACCCAGGTCAGTGCAGGTGTGTCTCTTCTGCAGCTCCGACTTCACAAGGGTCAGTGGCTCAGTGTCAGCAATGGCAATGACGAGGTCGTCGACGTACACGAGGACGTAGAACGGCGGCAGCGACGTGTTGGTGCGTAGAAACAGCGACGGGTCAGCAGTACAAGGAGTAAACCCCAGAGCCGCAAGTGTAGTCCTCAGTGTGTCATGCCACTCTCGAGGCGCCTAGCGGAGACCGTAGACTGGCCGCCGGAGGCTCCACTGGGTACCGGCAGGAAACGACCCAGTGAAGCCAGGTGGGCGGCGCAGCCAGATCTCCTCGTGCAGGCTGCCCTGCAAGTAAGGAGTACTGAAGTCCAGAGATTGCAACTCGTAGTCACGCTGAGCAGTGACCTGCAGCAACACCCCAAGAGTAGTCATCTTCGGGGTGGGAGAGAAGGTCTGAAACTAGTCGACCCCTTGTCGCTGACTGAAGCCTCTAGCAACGTAACGCGCCTTGAAGGCAGGCGAAGAACCCGGCCACCGCTTCTCCCTGAAAATCCACATGCCATCGACTATGTTCGCCCGAGACGGGGAAACTGCGTCGACGTAGGTGCCTGTGGACTTCCAGGATGCCATCTCGGCATCCATGGCTGCCTGCCACTGAGAGGAGTAAGGACCCGTAATCGCCTCTGCGTAAGAGCGCGGGGTCGGGATGTCTGGTGCATCCGGGTCACCCTCAAGGGCAAGCACCATGGAAGCGAAACAAGGTACAGCAGCTGCAAGACACTCAAAGTCCTCCTGCCTGACCTCAGGGACGTCCATGCCAAGAGCACAGTCACCCCCGACGAACGGAGGACTGACAGACTCAGACTCAGTAACAAGAGCAGTGGCGTAGTCTAGACAACAGGCAGCAGCAAAGTCAAGCAGCTGAGCAACGAGGGCAGACGCAGCAGTGGACTCAAAAGAAGGGTCAGTGACAACAGTGGCAAGGAGATGAGAGACAGTGGGACTGGCAGCATGAGCGCAGTCAGACTCAGGGTCGGGGACGGCAGGAAGAGAGTTCTCAGGAAGAGGCGGCAGAGGAACACGCAGTGGAACAGAGGACGGACGATGTGCCATAGCGTGTGTGCCGGGAACAGGAGGAGGACGCGGACGAGAAACACGACGACCAGTGCGAACAGGGGAGGCAAGACAAGACGCAGGCTCACGACGCTCTGTGAGACCGCCGGTCTGCTCAATGTAAGGAGAAGGAGCAGGCAAAGGGGAGGCTGGCTGTAACAGTAGCTGCGACTGGTGAGGCGGTGGACACAGTAAGGGAGGAGGAAGGCCAGTAGAAGACGGGACACCAAGAACCTGCTGAATCAGGGGAACCAAGTACAGTCGCGGCCGTACAGTGCCTCCAGCACCTCCAGCTCCAGGGTGAGCAGCTCCAGCTCCTCCAGCTCCAGCTCCTCTCGCGCCAGTGCCTCCAGCTCCAGCGCCAACAGCTCCAGCTCCTCCAGCACCAGCGCCACCAGCACTAGTGCCTCCAGTTCCAGCGCCTCCAGCCCCAGGAGCTCCAGGCTCCGTAGGGTCTCCAGCTCCAGCGCCCCCAACACCACCAGTCCCGGCAGCTCCAGTACCCCTGGTACGAGCACCTCCAGGTCCAGCAGCCGTAGTACCTCCAGTACCACCAGCTCCAGAAGTAACTCCAGCACCTCCAGCTCCAGCGTCTCCAGTGGCTCCAGCTCGGGTAGCTCCACTCCGAAGGCGTGCGCGTCGAACAAGCCACTCACGCAGCTGTTGCGGGGAGAGAGTCTTCGGTCGCGGAGACAGGCTCAGCGAAGCACCAGCAGGATCTCCACACAAAGCAGCACCCAGAGGCTGAGCACCCCTAGACTCCGCACCCTCTGACTCAGCACCCACAGGCTCAACACCCTCAGGCTCAACACCCCCAGGCTCAACACCCTCAGGCTCAGCACCCCTAGGCTCGACACCCGCAGGCTCAGTACCCCCAGGCTCCGCACCCCCAGGCTCAGCACCCCCAGACCCAGCACCCTCAGACTCAGCGCCCCCAGGGCCCACACCCCTAGACGCAGCACCTCGAGCAGCACCTGAGTCGCTAGCTACCTCAACAGGCACAGTACCAGGGAGAGGGTCTACCTGAGACACACCAGAGGGAGCAGGACCCCAGGGCAGGAGGGGGTCTACCGGAGGGGGACCGGGAGCAAGGAAGAGCGGCGGAGGCGGGGGAGGGGCAGAGCGGTAGGGGAAGAGATGGTAAAAGGGAACCGACTCGTCAAAAGTGACATCCTGAGAGGGGAAGACACGGCGCGAGGTGGGGTGGTAAAACTGCCAGCCAGGCGCGTCAGGGGGAAAGCCAAGGAAGACGCGGGGAATAGCGCGGGCGGAGAGCTTGTCCGCGGACGAATGGCGAACAAAGGAACGAGAGCCCCAGACCCGGAACACCGACGCATCGCCAACCTCCACCGTCCAACGCAGTCTGGGCGAGGTCTCCGGTAAGGAGACACGGGGCCAGAGGTTGAGCTGATGCGCAGCGTACCGGACCGCAAAACGGCCACAGAAAATGGGGAGCAGCCGCATGGATCATGGAGGTACGAGCGACCTCCATGACTAAGCCAGTGCGGCGCTCAGCAATCCCATTTTGCTGAGAGGAGTCCGGAAGCGTGAACGACTGGAGAATGCCCTCCCCACGACAAAAGTCCCGCAAGAGGTCAGAGGAAAACTCACCACCTCTGTCAGAGTGCAGACGTACGACGGCAAGGTCCTGGCGGAACCGCTCGCGAAGCTGGAGACGGACTGCGCGGATCCAAGGGATCAAGACATCAACGACCTGACCCTTGTTGCGCAAGGGGAAGACCATGGTGTACCTCGTGTAGTCGTCAACAACCAGCAAAAAGTAGCGCTCCCGGCCCTGTCCACTGACGCGGGCTGGGCCCCACACGTCCATGTGGAGAGTCTGCAGGGGAGCAGTCGTCGGGGGAAGCGAGGAGGAGTGAGGAGCTGCGCGCTGCCGCCCCTCGACGCCAGGAAGGCAGGGCAGGGCAAGCGAGGGCGGTAGGGGAGGCAGAGACCTGGGAAGACCAGAGACAAGGAGACGGGAGTGCATGCCACAAAGGCGTGGTTGGGAGGGGTGACCCAGGCGGTGGTGCCACAGAAGAGTCAGGTGCGATAGGAGGCGACACGAGCAAGGGGTGGCTACCTGAGCAGACGCAGCTACCTGAGGAGGCTCGGTAGCCAGTGTGTACTGACTCTACCCTGGCGGACGAGTGAACGTGGCCAGGTGACGACCCGTCCGTGTACACGTGACCATCGCGTCCTGGAGGGCAGCGGTACTCACCAAGTTCGTAGAGAACGAGGGGATGTGAAGACCTGATAGTGAGCGGAATGGAACCACCGGACACGGGAGGATAGTGGAGGAACGGGCAACGACCGGGCCCCCGGAGGGGTCAGCCAGTCTGACCGAGAGAGGTGCAGGGAGAGGAGTGAGGGCGGTGCTGTCACAAAAGAAACAGCGTGAGGCACCTGAGTCCAACGTGAAGGTGTGCAAGGCCTCAGCAGGCGCAGTACCAGGGAGAGAAGACTCACTAGCACCTAGAGCAGCAGCGGCTATACCTGGGTCAGGCGGCACACACAGGTAACTGTCACCCTCAGCACTAGCAAACAAGGCATACATAGCAGAAATGATAGCATCATAGTCTAGGTCAAAGATCGCAACTCCAGACCTAAGCAGCTCTGCCCAGTGGGGGCGCTCGACGTCATCACCAAACTCAGCGCGCCAAGCGTCGTCGAGGCGGGAGAAGCAGCAGTGCTGAGTGTGAGGCTTCCCGCATGTCTGACCAGCACGGTCATCTGTGCGAATGACATACGGGCAGCTCACACTACCCCCAGATACCCCACGCTGAAACAACCACTCACGAAGCTGCTGGGGCGACGAGGTCTCGCTCCGACGCTGCTGCCGCAGCCTCTGGCCTCCTCCAGAACCTCCACGCTGAGCTCCACTCCTACCGCCACCGCTCCCACCGCTGCCACTACTGCCACTCCCACCACTTTCTCCACCACCGCCACCAAAGCCCCCACTCCCGCCACCACTCCCACCACTGCCACCACCTCCACTCCCTCTACCACCTCCACTGATGCCCCCACCACCACCCCCGCTGCCACCTCCACCACCCCTGCCACCCTTGCCCTTGCTGCTGAGGCACTTCCCACTAGCGGAAGCAGCTCGGACATCCTCAGCACCAAGGACGTTAGCAGCAGCAAGAGAGACGTAGGAGGGGGCAACGGGGGAGGGGGAACACCCCTCAAAGAAGGGTGTGCGAGGAGTGCCACGAGCAGCACCTACTGCGACTACACTAGTCTCAGCTGCAAGGAGGTGCTGCTCGAGTAGGTCAACAGTGAGGGCTGTGGGGTCGAGCGCGAGAAAAAGGTCCCTGACAGCGCGAAGTGAGTCAGGGAGGCGGGTGACTATAAAGTAGAGAGTGATGTACATCGAGGGCGGGTTCTTGGCAAGGAACTCTGCTAGGAGGGCAGCACGGTAGCGAGCGTCGCTAGTGCGAAGGTGGGAAACAAGGTCCTCTACTGTGGCAACGGCGGACAGCTCGGGAAACAGGTAGGGCAGTAGAAGACAGCCTAGAGCAGCATTGGAAGGCAAGGAGTAACGGGCAACTACAGCGTCATACAGTGCCTGTGCTGTCCTGTGCTGTCCGAAGTGAGCGCATTCGGCCGACGGAAGGTGGTTGCGAATGGCTAAGCAAGCAGCAGCGTCACGAGTAAGCCACTATGAGTGAGTCGCACTGTCAGCTGTGGCGGGAGGGGTGGGAGCGGCACCAGACGTGTGGTCAAACAACGAAACAGTGTCCCTAGAGTCGCTCAGTAGGTACAGCTGCAAGTCGTCGAGCCCCAGGATGCAATGGTCACTACCACCACTCCTGGGGGTCAGCGTGTGTCGATCTGCACGTGTACATGGACGGGTCGTCACCTGGCCACGTCCACTCGTCGGCAAGGGTCGAGTCTGTATATATTGGCTATCGAGCCTCCTCAGGTAGCTGCATCTGCTCAAGTGTTCGTGTCAGGTCAGGTAGCCACCCCTTGCTCGTGTCGACTCCTGTCGCACCAGACTCTTCCGTGGCACCACCGCCTGAGTCACCCCTTCCTGCCACGCCTTCGTGGCATGCACTCCCGTCTCCTTGTCTCTGGTTTTCCCAGGTCTCTGCCTCCCCTACCGCCCTCGCCTGCCCCGCCCTGCCTTCCTTGCGTCGAGGGGCGGCAGCGCGCCGCTCCTTACTCCTCCTCGTTTCCCCCGACAACTGCTCCCCTGCAGACTCTCCACATAGACGTGTGGGGCCCAGCCCGCGTCAGTGGATAGGGTCGCGAGCACTACTTTCTGCAGGTTTTTTACGACTACACGCGCTACACCACGGCCTTCCCCTTACGCAACAAGGGTGAGGTCCCTGATTTCTTGATCCCTTGGATCCGCGCAGTCCGTCTCCAGCTTCACGAGCGATTCTGCCAGGACCTTCCTGTCCTGCGTCTGCACTCTGACAGAGGTGGTGAGTTCTCCTCCGACCTCTTGTGGGACTTTTGTCGTGGGGAGGGCATTCTCCAGGTGTGTCTCAGGTAGACCCACTCCCCGGGATTGTGCCTGTCAAGGTCGTTGTGGACTCAGGTGCTGCTAGAGGTGCTGCGTCTGGGGTTGCTGCTTCTGGGGGTTCTGAGCATGCGACTGCGGAGCCTGGGGGTGCTAAGTCTGAGGGTGCGGAGTCTGGGGATGCTGAGCCTAGGGGTACTGCGTCTGCCGGAGGTCCTGCGGGTGCCTCGCCACGACTGTCTCACCAGCGGGAGCCTCTCTCGCCGCAGCAGCTGCGCAAGTGGATTTCTCAGCGCACATGCCTTAGGAGTGGTGCTGCACGAGCTGGAGGCCCTACCGCTGGAGGCAGTGGAGGTGGAGGTGCTGGAGCTACTAGTCCTCGAGGTGCTGGAGTTAGTGCTGGAGATGGAGGTACCGGAGGTTCTGGAGCACCTAGTCATGGAGGTGCTCGTACTAGAGGTGTTGGAGGCGTTGGAGCTGGACACCCTCGAGCTGGAGGCACTGGAGCTGGAGACCCTGGAGCTGGAGGCACAGGCGCTGGAGGCGCTGGAGCTGGAGGCACTTGAGCTGGAGGTGCTGGAGCTCCTAGTCCTGGAGGTGCTGGATTTACTGCTGGAGCTGGAGGTACCGGAGGTGCTAGACCTGCTGGTCCTGGAGGTGCTCGTACTCAAGGTAGTGGAGCTGCCGGAGCTGGTAGTGTTGGAGGCACTGGAGCTGGAGACCCTGGAGCTGAAGGCACTAGCGCTGGAGGTGCAGGAGCTGGAGGAGCTGGAGCTGGAGGCGCTGGAGCTAGAGGCGCTGGAGATGGAGGCCCTAGCGCTGGAGGCGCTGGCGCTGGAGACCCTGGAGCTGGAGGCATTGGAGCTAGAGACCCTGGAGCTGGAGGCGCTGTAGCTGGAGACCCTGGAGATGGAGGTGCTGGCGATGGGGGTGCTGGAGCTGGCGGTACTAGTGCTGGAGGCACTGTGCAACGGTGACCGTTTTTCATTCTGCCGCCACCGTCGTCTCTGCCGCCACCTGACTCGGACCTTCGCCAGGTTCTTAGTCTCTCGTCTTCTACTGGCCTTACTCCTAGCTTGATGTGTCCACCGCCTCACCAGTCGCAGCCAAAGTTACAGCCAGACCCGCTCCTATATATACTTTGACACACCCCCATAGACAAAGTGGGGGAGAGCAAGGGGTCACAAGACCAGTCAAGAGAAGCAAAACAAGCTCAGGGTGGATCACAACGCCACCACACACACTGAGCACAAACAAAGGGCCACAAGGCCAGTTCACATGCAGAGGTATATATGCAACAACAGCAGTACAGTGATCTCTACCTAGCAGAACAAGCATGCATGTATATATATATAGATCACAGTACAAGCAAAGTGTACAGCAAGTGAGGAAAAGTTGGCACAAGGCCTAACAAAGTGCAGAAACGCTGATGATCACCAGACGGAAGTGCCTTGGTGAATATATCAGCAGTGTTGGCCCGGGTGGCCACGTGAGCAAGACGAAGCTGACCACGCTGCTGCAACTCTCGAGCCAGGAAGTAACGCAGAGCGATGTGTTTCGTTCTGTGCTCCACTCTGTGCTCCTGACACAAGGCAATGGCGGCCTTGTTGTCGACGTACAGCACTGGAGGAGAACGAGGCCGCTCCCCCAGGTCGATCAGCAGGTAGGTAAGCCAGTGTAACTCCTGTGCAGCCATGACAGTGGCGTAGATCTCAGCCTCACAACTGGAGCTGAGAACTGACGACGAGCGTGTAGAACGCCAAGAAACTGAACCAGAGCCAAGGCTGAAGGTGTAACCCTGTGACGACCGCTGCGTAGCCAGGTCGTCAACCCAAGAAGCGTCTGAGTGCCCAGTGAGGACAACGTCGCTCCGTCCTCCAAGCACGAGCCCCATGCCCTATGTACTGCACAAGTAGCGTAGTACCCTCTTGGCAGCATCCATGTGCACCTTTCGGTGCCGACCAGGAGCCACGTAGCGAGCCAGAAGGCCAAGAGTGTACGCAAGGTCAGGACGAGTGCAGGTCATCAGGTACATGAGGCAGCCCACTAGCTCTGGGTAAGGACCACTCGGATCTACGGACTCGTCCGAAGGTGGAGCTGAGAGCGAGTGACCTGTAGCCAGAGGAGTGGCCTGTGCCGAGGACCAGGTGAAGTTGAAGCGCTGAAGGACCTGCTGCACCATGTGTGACTGAGTCAGTGTGATGGTGCGGCGTGCTCTGTCCCGGGTGATCTGCAAGCCAAGGTAGCTGCGCAGCTCACCCAGGTCTGTGCACGTGTGTCTCTTCTGCAGCTCCGACTTCACCAAAGCGAGAGCCTCAGTGTCAGCAGTGGCAAAGACCAAGTCGTCGACGTACACGAGGATGTAGAACGGCGTCAGCGAAGTGTCGGTGCGCAGAAACAGCGACGGGTCAGCAGTCGACGGAGCAATGCATACATGGCAGTGAGAATAGCATCATAGTCAAGAGCAAATATATCTACCCTCTGCCCAAGCAGCTCCACCCAGTCGGGGAGCTCAGCCTCGTCGCCAAACTCGGTACGCCAGGCGTCGCTCAGACGGGCGAAGCAGCGGGAGTGTGTGTGACTAAGCGTCCCGCAAGCCTGACCCGTCCGATCACCTGTGCGAATGACGTACGGGCAGCGAACGGTACCCAAAGACCCTCTACTCTGAGCGTACCACTCACGAAGCTGCTGGGGTGTAAGTGTCTCGTGCGGACGCCGCTGCAGCTGCAGCTGGCCACTGCCAGACGCTCCCGACTGACCAGCTCCACGGTGACAGCCATGACGGCTACCGCCACAACCCCAACTAGCGTACCACTCACGAAGCTGCTGGGGCGTGAGAGACTCGCGCGGACGTCGCTGGAGCTGCATCTGGCCACCGCCAGTAGCAGTGGTAGTGACAGTAGTAGCAGCAGCAGCGCGGGCAGGGCAGGCGCGGCAGGCAGGTAGGCAGGCAGGCTGGCTGGCAGGCAGGCAGACAGGCTGGCAGGCAGGCAGGCAGGCTGGCATGCAGGCAGTGCGCTAACAAGGCAGGTGCTCACCAGTGGCGGGAAGAGCAGGCGCTCGCCGGGCGGGCAGGGCCGACGCTCGGCGGGCGGCTGCACGGGGTCCAGGGGCGGCGACGCGGGTCCATGGGCGGTTGCTCGAGGGTCCAGGGGCGGCTGCACCAGGGGCGGCAGCTGCAGGGGCCAGGGGCGGCTGCTCAGGGTCCAGGGTCAGCTGCTCGAGGGTCCAGGGGCGGCTGCACCAGGGGCGGCTGCTGTAGGAGCCAGGGGCGGCTGCTCTGGGTCCAGGGGCGGCTGCACCAGGCGCGGCTGCTGCAGGGGTCAGGGGCGGCTGCTCTGGGTCTAGGGGCGGTTGCTCGAGGGTCCAGGGGCAGCCGCGGCGCGCGGGCCTGAAGCGCGCAACGTGAGCTGCGGGCGCGGCGCGCGAAGCCCCCGCGGGCTGCGCGAGGACGGCAGCCGCGGCGCACGGGGCTGCAGCGCAACGTGCGGGCAGCTGACGCAACGCGCGGGGCTGCAGCGCGACGTGCGGGCAGCTGACGCGACGCGCGGGGCTGCAGCGCGACGCGCGAGGCTGCAGCGCGACGCGCGGGGCTGCAGTGCGACGCGCGGGGCTGCAGCACGCAGTGCGGGCTGAGGACGTGGCGCGTAGAGCAGCAGCGAGCCGCGCGCGAGCTGCTGCAGGGCCGGGCCAGGTGGGGCCGCGTCAGGGGCAGGTCGTGGCCGCGAGGAGGGGCGGCGCTCTGGCCTGACGGGCCTGCAGGGGCGGCTCGCGGGCCTGACGGGCCTGTAGGGGCGGCGCGCTGGCCCAGGGCAGCAGTAGGGAGCACGAGGGCTGCAGGACGGCGCGCGCAGCGCAGCACGTCACAAGGCAAGGCAGGCAACACGTGGGGTAGCATGGTAACCGCAATGGTAGGTGGGCCCGGAAAAAAAAAGACGGTCCTACGGACCTAGTGCTCTGAAACCAAGTTAGAATCTAGCAGCAGGAATGAATCAACTTTGAAAAGGGTTGGGTACAAGTATGACACTCTAAAAGGGGCTGTACCACATATTGGCTACCCCACTACAGCCTAAACATATATAGCATATATATATATACTTTGACACTGCCTGCTCCTTCTCCTTACGCTGAGCAGACAGACTCTCTTACAGAGCGTCGTGAGCCTGAGTCTCGTCCTGCCTCGCTTGTTCGCGCTGTTCACACTGGTCGTCGTGTTCCTCGTCCGCGTCCTCCTCCTGTCCCTGGCACTCACATTATGGCACTTCATCCTTCCTCTGTTCCACTGCGAGTTCCCCTGCGGTCTCCTCTTGCGTCCTCTCTTACTGATGGTCCGGACCCTGAGTCTGACTTAGTTTGTGCTGCCAGTCCTACTGTCCCACGTCTTCTAGCCACTGTTGTCACTGACCCTTCGTTTGAGTCCACTGCTGCGTCTGCCCTAGTTGCTGAGCTTGTTGACTTTGCTGCAGCCTGTTGTCTCGACTACGCCGCTAGTCTTGCTGCTGAGTCTGAGTCTGACTGTCCTCCGTCCGTCGGGGGTGAGTGTGCTCTTGGCACGGACGTCCTTGAGGACAGGCAGGAGGACTTTGAGTGTCTTGCAGCTGCTGTACCACATCTCGTGGCCATGCTGCTTGCACTTGAGGGAGACCCGGATGCACCAAACATCCCGACCCCGCGCTCTTACACAGAGGCGATTACGGGTCCCTACTCCTCTCAGTGGCAGACAGCCATGGACGCAGAGATGGCATCGTGGAAGTCCACAGGCACCTACGTCGACGCAGTTCCCCCTCCTGGGGCGAACATAGTCGATGGCATGTGGATTTTCAGGGTGAAGCGGCCGCCGGGTTCTCCACCTGTCTTCAAGGCTCGTTATGTTGCACGAGGCTTCAGTCAGCGACAGGGAGTTGACTACTTCCAGACCTTCTCCCCTACCCCGAAGATGACCACTCTTTAGGTTCTGCTGCACCTCGCCGCTCAGCGTGACTACGAGCTGCACTCTCTTGACTTCAGCACAGCTTTCTTACAAGGCAGCCTGCACGAGGAGATCTGGCTGCGCCGCCCACCTGGCTTCACTGGGTCGTTTCCTGCAGGTACTCAGTGGAGCCTCCGGCGGCCAATCTATGGTCTCTACCAGGCGCCTCGCGAGTGGCACGACACACTAAGGATGACGCTTACGGCTCTTGGTTTTGCTCCTTCGACTGCTAACCCGTCGCTGTTTCTACGCACCGACACTTCGCTGCCACCGTTCTAAATCCTCGTGTACGTCGACGACTTGGTTTTTGCCACTACTGACACTGAGGCGTGTTAGAATAGTACGAGGAATGGTGTGGACTAGAAAGGAGATGGGTACAAGTATGAAAACATACAAAAGCTGTACCCCATAATGTCTACCCCACTCCAGCCTACACAGGCTATATCATATATGTTTGACACACCACCATAGGCAAAGTGGGGGAGAACAAGAGGTCACAAGACCAGTCAAACAAAGCAAAGCAAGCTCAGGGTGGATCACGACGTCACCACACATTTTGAGCACAAGCACAAGGCCACAAGGCCAGTTCACATGCAGAGTTATATATCAAGGTGAACAAGCAAGACAGTGATCTCAACCTACCAAGGGTAAGCATGCAGGTGCAGGTATATATGGATCACAGTACAAGCAAAGTCAAGAAGTGAGCAAGTGAGGCCAACTAGGCACAAGACCTAGCATAGTGCAAAAACGCTGATGATCACAAGGCTGAAGTGCCCTGGTGAAAACATCAGCAGTGTTGGCCTGAGTGGCCACGTAAGCAAGACGAAGCTGACCGCAATGCTGCAACTCTCGAGCAAGGAAGTAGCGCAGAGCAATGTGCTTCGTTCTGTGCTCCAGTCTGTGCTCCTGACACAAGGCCAGCATGGCCTTGTTGTCGACGTACAGAACTGGAGGAGAACGAGGCGCCTCTCCCAAGTCGGTCAGCAGGTAGGTGATCCAGCGTAACTCCTATGCAGCCATGGCCCCAGCGTAGATCTCAGCCTCACAACTGGAGCTGAGAACAGAAGACGAGCGGGTAGACCGCCACGAAACAGAGCCGGAACCAAGGCTGAAGGTGTAACCCTTTGACGACCGCTGAGTAGCCAAGTCGTCAACCCAAGAAGCGTCTGCGTGACCAGTAAGGACAACTCAAGCCCGTCCTCCAAGCACAAGCCCCATGCCCGACGTACTGCACAAGTAGCGCAACACCCTCTTAGCTGCATCCATTTGCTCTGGTCGGTGTCTCCTAGGAGAAACATAGCGTGCCAAGATGCTAAGAGGGTATGCCATGTCAGGTCGAGTGCAGGTCATCAGGTACATCACGCAGCCAACAAGCTCTAGGTACGGGCCACTCGGCTCTACGGACTCATCCGAAAGAAGAGCTGAGAGCGAGTGGCGAGTAGACAGAGGAGTGGCCTGAGGCGAGGAGTACGTGAAGTTGAAGCGCTGAAGGACCTGCTGCACCATGTGTGACTGAGTCAAGGTAATGGTGCGCCGTGCTCTGTCCCGGGTGATCTGCAAGCCAAGATAGCTGCGCAGTTCACCCAGGTCTTTGCACGTGTGTCTCTTCTGCAGCTCCGACTTCACGTGGTCCAATCCAGCAGTGTCAGCAGTAGCAAAGACCAAGTCATCGACGTACACGAGGATGTAGAATGGCGGCAAAGTGGTGTCGGTGCGGAGAAACAGCGATGGGTCAGCAGTGGAAGGAGCAAACCCAAAAGCCGCAAGCATAGTCCTCAGTGTGTCGTGCCACTCACGGGGTGCCTGACGGAGACCGTAGACTGGCCGCCGGGGGCTCCACTGGGTACCAGCAGGAAACGACCTAGTGAATCCAGGTGGGTGGCGCAGCCAGATCTCCTCGTGCAGGCTGCCCTGTAGGAAGGCTGTGCTAAAGTCAAGAGAGTGAAGCTCGTAGTCACGCTGAGCAGCGACGTGCAGCAGTTCCCGAAGAGTGGTCATCTTCGGGGTGGGAGAGAAGGCCTGAAAGTAGTCAACTCTCTGTCGCTGATTGAAGCCTCGAGCCACGTAACGCGCCTTGAAGACAGGCGGAGAACCCGGCGGCCGCTTCACCCTGAAAATCGACATGCCATCGACAATGTTCGCCCCATGTGGGGGAACCTCATCGACGTAGGTGCCTGTGGACTTCCAGGAAGCGATCTCTGCGTCCATGGCTGTTTGCCACTGAGAGGAGTAGGGACCCTCTATCGCCTCTGCGTAAGAGCGCGGGGTCGGGATGTCTGGTGCATCCGGGTCTCCCTCAAGGGCAAGCAGCATGGACACGAGATGAGGTAAAGCAGCAGCAAAACACTGGAACTCTCCTGCCTGTCCTCAAGGACGGCCGTGCTAAGAGCACACTCACCCCCGACGGACGGAGGACAGACAGACTCAGACTCAGCGACAAGACTAGCAGCGTAGTCTAAACGACAGTGAGCAGCAAAGTCGACAAGCTCAGCAACCAAGGTCGACGCAGCAGTGGACTCAAACAAAGGGTCAGTGACAACAGTAGCGAGAAGTCGCGTGACAGTAGGACTGGCAGCACGAGCAAGGTCTGACGGCGGGTCAGCAAGGGCAGGAAGAGAGGACGCAGGAGGAGATGGCAGAGGGACACGCTGCGGAGCAGTGGATGGATGCAGAGCCATCTGGTGCGTGCCAGGGACAGGAGGAGGACGGTGACGCGAACCACGACGACTAGTGCGAGCAGCACGAACAGGCGACGCAAGACGAGACTCAGGCTCACGACGCTCCGTAAGACCTCCTGTCGGACCAGTGTAAGGAGAAGGAGCAGGCAGTGGGGAGGCAGGCTGTAACTGGGACTGCGATTGGACAGGCGGTGGACACTCTAAGGAAGGAGCAGGACCAGTAGAAGGCGGGAGACCAAGAACCTGCTCAATGAGCGGAACGAAGTACGGCCGCGGCCGCGCAGCGCCTCCAGAACCAGCAAGGACAGCACCAGCACCCCCAGTGTCAGGTCCAACTCCACCACCTCCAGCAGCACCTCCAGCAGCTCTAGTAGCGCCAACCCCAGCACCCCCAGGAGCACCGGCTCCAGCAGCACCTCCGACTCGAGCAGAACCACCAGAAGCCTCAGCAGCTCAAGTAGCGCCAGCTCTAGTACCTCCAGCAGCACCCGCTCTAGCAGTACCGCCAGCTCCAGCACCTCCAGCAGCTCCATCTCTTGTAGCACCACCAGGCCCAGCAGCTCCAGTTCCTCCAGTACGACCACCTCCGGGACCAGTGACTCCAGAACCCCCAGCAGCTCCAGCAGCAGTAGAACCTCCAGCGCCCATAGCACCACCAGCTCCAGCAGCACGGCTCCAGCGCCGAGCAAACCACTCGCGCAGCTGCTGTGGAGAGAGTGGCTCCCGCCGGGACGAAGCACCCGAAGGACCTCCAGGCGCAGCACCTCCAGACTCCACACGAGCAGGCTCAGCACCCTCAGGCTCAGCACCGCCAGACTCAGCAACCCCAGGCTCAGCACCCCCAGACTCAGCACCCCCAGGCTCCGCACGCTCAGGCTCAGCACCCCCAGACCCAGCACCCGCAGGCTCAACACCCCTAGCAGCACCAGAGTCAACAGCTACCTCGACAGGCTCGACTGCGTCTACCTGGGACACACCTGAGGGGGCAGGACCCTGAGGGGGGAGGGGGTCTACCGGGGGGGGACCTGGCGCAAGGAAGAGCGGCGGGGGGGGGGAGGGGGGCTGTGTGGTAGGGGAAGAGACGGTAGTAAGGAACCGACTCGTCAAACGTGACGTCCTGAGAGGACAGAACACGGCGCGAGGTGGGGTGGTAAAACTGCCAACCAGCCGCGTCAGGGGGGAAGCCAAGGAAGATGCAGGGAACAGCACGGGAGGACAGCTTGTCCGTAGACAAGTCACGGACGAAAGCTCGAGATCCCCAGACACGGAACGCAGATGCATCGCCAACCTTCCCCGTCCACCGCAGAGTAGGTGTGGTCTCCGGCAAGGAGACCCGGGCTTGAGGTTGATCTGATGCGCCGCGTACTAAACCGCGAACGGCCACAGAAAATGGGGAGCATCCGCATGGATCATGGACGTACGAGCGACGTCCATGACCATGCCAATGCGGCGCTCAGCAATCCCATTTTGCTGCGGAGAGGCCGGAAGCGTGAACGTCTGGCGGATGCCCTCCGCACGACAGAAGGCTCGCAGAAGGTCGGAGGAAAACTCTCCACCTCTGTCGGAGTGCAGACGCAGAACAGGAAGGTCCGAGCCGAAACTCTCGCTGAGCTGACGACGGGCAGCGCGGATCCAGTCGATCAGCACCTTAGTGACCTCACCCTTTGCGGCGCAAGGGGAAGACTGTGGTGTAACGCGAGTAGTCGTCAATGACCAGCAGAAAGTAGCGCTCGTGACCCTGTCCACGGACGCGGGCTGGGCCCCATACGTCCATGTGAAGAGTCTGCAGGGGAGCCTCCGTCGGAGGGAACTCGGAGGAGTGAGGAGCGGCGCGCTGCCGCCCCTCGACGCAAGGAACGCAGGTATGGGCAGGCCCCGGGGGAAGGGGAGGGAGAGACCGGGGAAGACCAGTGACAAGGACACGGGAGGCCATGCCTCAGAGACGAGGCAGGGAGGGGTGACCAAGGCGGTTGTGCCAGAGGAGAGTCTGGTGAGACTGGAGGCGACACGAGCAGGGGGCAGACTCAGTACCAGACCGGGACGCTGCAGCAAACACCTGACCCGACGCGGCTACCTGATCAGACTCAGCAACCGGAGGAGACACGGTAGTCAGGGTGTACAGGCTCGACCCAAGCTGACGGGTGAACGTGGCCAGGTGCCGGCCCGTCCGAGTACACGAACAGTGGGTCACCCGCTGACCTCCAGGAGTGAACTGGTCAACCCACGCGTCCTGAAGGTCAGCTCCACTCACCAAGTTCATGGAGAACGAGGGGAGGTGGAGGCCAGACAAAGAGCAAGACGGGACCGCCGGACACGGCAGAACCGTGGAGGAGTGTGCAAGGACCGGACCCCCAGAGGGGTCAGCCAGAGAGACTACCACCGGCCGACTGAGCGGCGAGAGTGTGGTACAGTCGCGAAAGAAGGAGCAGGAAGCACCCGAGTCAAGGGTGAAAGTGTGCAAGACCTGAGCCGACGCGGTACCTGAGAGAGCAGCCTCACCAGCACCTGGAGCAGCAGACTCACTAGCACCTAGAGCAGCAGCCTTAATGCCCGGGTCAGGCGGAACACACAGGAAACAGTCACCCTCAGCACTAATAGACACAGCATTCATAGCAGCAAGGATAGCATCATAATCAAGATCAAAGATAGCAACCCCCGACTTAAGCAGATCACCCTAGCGAGGGATCTCAGTGGCTTCAGGAAACTGTGCACGCCAGGCGTCAGTCAGGCGGCCGAAACAGCTGAGCCTGGCATGCGGGCCGCCGCACGTCTCTCCACTGCCGTCGCCAGTGCGGAGAACGTACGCGCAGGGACCAGCACCCCCAGACCTCCCACGCCCAGCGTACCACTCACGAAGCTGCTGGGGCGACAGGGTCGCACGAGGGCGCTGCTGCTGCTGGCACTGGCCACCGCCAAAGCCTCCCCGCTGCACAGCACCACCCCGACCAGCACCACCGCCGCCGCCACCCCCACCGCCGCCGCCACTGCCGCCACCTCCACCCCCACTGCCGCTGCCTCCGCCGCCTCCACCTCCACCACCGCCACCGAAGCCCCCACTCCCGCCACCACCCCCACCTCCATCCCCACCCCCTCCACCGCCACCACCGCCACCACCGCCGCCCCCGCCATCCCCTCCAGCACCCTTGCCCCCCTTTCTCCTGCCGCTTCGGTGCCTCCCACTAGGAGCAGACGTAGCGCCGACCGACTCGGTGCCAACGAGGTCGACAGCAGCAGCAGAGGCAACAGAAGGCAAAAGGGGAACGGGGGAGCACCCCTCAAAGAAAGGGGCACGAGGGTCACCACGAGAGGCTCCTACAGGGACTATACTCTTCTCAGCTGCAAAGAGGCGCTCCTCGAGGAGGTCAACGGTGAGCGTGGTGGGGGAAAGGGAGAGGAAATGGTCCCTGACTGAGCGAAGGGAGTCAGGGAGCCGGATGACGAGGTAGTAGAGAGTGATGTACATAAGGGGGGGGTTCTTAGTGTTAGAATGTGAGCGAATGAATGACTGAACTAGAAAGCAGGTGGGTACAAGTAGAAAACCAAAAAGTGTTGTACCCTATAAGGACTACCCCACTACAGCCTAAACAGACTATAGAATATAAGTTTGACACACCCCCATAGGCAAAGTGGGGGAGAACAAGAGGTCACAAGACCAGTCAAGAAAGGCAAAGCAAGCTTAGGGTGGATCACAAAGTCACCGCGCCGTCCGAGCACAAGCAAATGGCCACAAGGCCAGTTCACATGCAGAGTTATATAAAGGAGAACAAACAATACAGTGAACACAACCTAGCAAGTGTAAGCATGCAGGTATATGTATAAAGAGTACAGTACAGGCAGAGTCAAGAAGAAAGCAAGTGAGGCACAGTAGGTACAAGGCCTAACACCGTACAAAAAGGCTGATGATCACAAGGCTGAAGTGCCTTGGTGAAAACATCAGCAGTGTTGGCCTGAGAGGCCACGTAAGCAAGACGAAGCTGGCCAGGCTGCTGCAACTCTCGAGCAAGGAAGTAGCGCAGAGCAATGTGCTTCGTTCTGTGCTCCGGTCTGTGCTCCTGACACAAGGCCAGCATGGCCTTGTTGTCGACGTACAGACCTGGAGGAGAACGAGGCGCCTCTCCCAAGTCAGTCAGCAGGTAGGTGAGCCAGCGTAGCTCCTGTGCAGCCATGGCCCCAGCGTAGATCTCAGCCTCACAACTAGAGCTGAGAACAGAAGAAGAGCGGGTAGACCGCCAAGAGACAGAACCGGAGCCAAGACTGAAGGTGTAACCCTGTGACGACCGCTGCGTAGTCAAGTCGTCAACCCAAGAGGCGTCAGCGTGACCAGTGAGGACAACTCGAGCCCGTCCTCCAAGCACGAGCCCCATGCCCAAGGTACTGCACAAGTATCGCAACACCCTCTTCGCAGCATCCCAGTGCACCTTTCGGTGCCTGCCGGGAGCCATGTAGCGAGCCAGAAGGCTGAGAGGGTATGCGAGGTCAGGTCGTGTGCAAGTCATCAGGTACATGAGGCAGCCCACAAGCTCTGGATATGGGCCACTCGGCTCTACGGACTCGTCCGAAGGTGGAGCTGAGAGCAAGTGACCGGTAGGCAGAGGAGTGGACTGTGGCGAGGAGTACGTGAAGCCGAAGCGCTGAAGGACCTGCTGCACCATGTGTGACTGAGTCAAGGTAATGGTGCGCTGTGCTCTGTCCCGGGTGATCCGCAAGCCAAGATAGCTTGTCAGCTCACCCAGGTCTGTGCACGTGTGTCTCTTCTGCAGCTCGGACTTCACGTGGGCGAGTGCCTCAGTGTCAGCAGTAGCAAAGACGAGGTCGTCTACGTACACGAGAACGTAGAACGGCGGCAGAGTAGTGTCAGTGCGTATAAACAGAGAAGGAGCAAAACCAAGAGAAGCAAGAGTCGTCCTGAGTGTGTCGTGCCACTCACGGGGTGCCTGGCGGAGACCGTAGACTGGCCGCCGGAGGCTCCACTGGGTACCAGCAGAAAACGACCCAGTGAAGCCAGGTGGGCGGCGCAGCCAGATCTCCTCGTGCAGGCTGCCCTGTAGGAAGGCTGTGCTGAAGTCAAGCAAGTGGAGCTCGTAGTCACGCTGAGCAGCAACGTGCAGCAGTACCCGAAGAGTGGTCATCTTCGGGGTAGGGGAGAAGGTCTGAAAGAAGTCAACTCCCTGTCGCTGATTGAAGCCACGTACAACGTATCGCGCCTTGAAGGCAGGCGGAGAACCCGGCGGCCGCTTCACCCTGAAGATCCACATGCCACTGACGATGTTCGCCCCAGGTGGGGGAACGTCGTCTACGTAGGTGCCTGTGGACTTCCAGGAAGCCATCTCGGCGTCCATGGCTGCCTGCCACTGAGAGGAGTAGGGACCCTCTATCGCCTCTGCGTAAGAGCACGGGGTCGGGATGTCTAGTGCATCCGGGTCTCCCTCAGGGGCAACCAGCATGGACACGAGATGAGGTGAAGCAGTAGCAAAGCACTCAAAGTCCTCCTGCCTGTCCTCAAGGACGTCCGTGCCAAGAGCACACTCACCCCCGACGGACGGAGGACAGACAGACACAGACGCAGACTCAGCAACAAGACTAGTGGCGTAGTCTAGGCGACAGGCTGCAGCAAAGTTAACGAGCTCAGAAACAAGAGCAGACGCAGCAGTGGACTCAAACAAAGGGTCGGTGACAGCAGTGGCTAGAAAGCGCGTGACCGTCGGACTAGCAGCACGAAGGGAGTCAGACTTCGGGTCCGGACCGACAGGAAGAGAGGACGCAGGAGGAGGACGCGGACGCGAAACACGACCAGCTCGAACAGTACGGACAGGCGACGCAGAACGAGACTCTGGCGAAACAGGATGCGACGCAGGCTCACGACGCTCCGTAAGACCACTAGTCGGTCCAGAGTAGGGAGATGGACCAGGTAGTGGAGAGGCCGGCTGTAACTGCGACTGATACTGGACAGGCGGTGGGTTCAGAAAAGGAGAAGGCGGGGAACCAAGAACCTGCTGAAGTAGAGGAACGTAGTACGGCCGCGGCCGCGTAGTGCCTCCAGCAGCTCCAGGAGCTCCTGCACCAGCAGCTCCTCCAGCACCAGTAGCACCGCCAGCAGCTCCAGCAGCACCAACACCTCCAGCAGCAGCTCCAGCACCAGCAGCACCACCAGCGGCCCTAGCAGCACCTCCAGCACCAGCAGCACCTCCAGCAGCTCCAGCAGTACGAGCACCTCCAGCAGCTCTAGCAGGAGCTCCAGCACCAGCAACACCTCCAGCACCAGGAGCACCGCCAGCAGCTCCAGCAGCACCAGCACCTCCAGCAGCACCAGCAGCTCCAGCAGCAGCAGCACCGCCAGTAGCTCCAGCAGTACCAGCAGCACCACCAGCGGCCCTAGCAGCACCTCCAGCACCAGCAGCACCTCCAGCAGCTCCAGCAGTATGAGCACCTCCAGCAGCTCCAGCAGTAGCTCCAGCACCAGCAACACCTCCAGCACCAGGAGGACCTCCAGCAGCTCCAGCAGCACCAGCACCTCCAGCAGCACCAGCAGCTCCAGCAGCAGCAGCACCGCCAGTAGCTCCAGCAGTACCAGCAGCACCACCAGCAGCCCTAGCAGCACCTCCAGCAGCAGCTCCAGCACCAGTAGCACCACCAGCAGCCCTAGCAGCACCTCCAGCACCAGCAGCACCTCGACAACGCCGAGAGTACCACTCACGAAGCTGCTGTGGAGAGAGGGGCTCCCGCCGTGACGGGACCCCTAGAGCACCGCCAGACTCAGCACGCGAAGGCTCAGCACCTCCTGACGCAGTACCCTCAGGCTCCACACGCCCAGACTCAACACCCCCAAACGCAGCACCCCCAGACACAGAAACCCCAGGCTCGGCACCCCCAGTCCCCGCACCCGCAGGCTCAGCACCCCTAGTAGCACCTGAGTGGATAGCTACCTCGACCGGCTCAGCAGGGTCTACCTGGGACACACCTGAGGGGGCAGGACCCTTGGGGGGGAGGGGGTCTACCGGGGGAGTACCTGGTGCTAGCAAGAGCGGCGGGGGGGGGGGAGAGGCAGTGCGGTAGGGAAAGACACGGTAGTAACACACCGACTCGTCAAACGTGACATCCTGAGAGGACAGAACACGGCGCGAGGTGGGGTGGTAGAACTGCCACCCGGGTGCGTCAGGAGGGAAGCCAAGGAAGACACAGGGAACGGCACGGGAGGACATCTTGTCCGCTGTAGTATCGCGGACAAAAGCTCGAGATCCCCAGACACGGAACGCGGACGCATTGCCAACCTTCCCCGTCCACCGCAGAGTAGGTGTGGTCTCCGGCAAGGAGACACGAGGCTGAAGGTTGATCTGATGCGCAGCGTACTGAACCGCGAACGGCCACAGAAAATGGGGAGCAGCCGCATGGATCATGGACGTACGAGTGACGTCCATGACCATGTCAATGCGGCGCTCAGCAATCCCATTTTGCTGCGGGGAGGCCGGAAGCGTGAACGTCTGGCGGATGCCCTCCGAACAACAAAAGGCCCTCGGGAGGTCGGAGGAAAACTCCCCACCTCTGTCTGAGTGCAGACGCAGAACAGGAAGGTCCGCGCCGAAACTCTCACTGAGCTGGCGACGAGCACCGCGGATCCAGTCGATCAACACCTCAGGGACCTCACCCTTGCTGCGCAAGGGGAAGACTGTGGTGTAACGCGAGTAGTCGTCAACGACCAGCAGGAAGTAACGCTCGTGACCCTGTCCACGGACGCGGGCTGGGCCCCACACGTCCATGTGAAGAGTCTGCAGAGGAGCCCCAGTCAGAGGGAACGAGGAGGAGTGAGGAACGGCGCGCTGCCGGCCCTCGACACAAGGAACACAGGTGGGGGCAGGCCCCGGAGGAAGGGGAGGGAGGGACTGTGGTAGACCCGAGACAAGGGCACGGGAGGCCATACCTCGAAGACGAGGCAGGGAGGGGTGACCAAGGCGGCGGTGCCAAAGGAGAGTCTCGTGCGACAGAGGACGACACGAGCAGGGGGCAGACGCAGGACTAGACCTGGACGCGGTAGCAAACACCTGACTAGACGCAGCTACCTGACCAGACGCAGAGACCGGAAGAGGCGCAGTAGTCAGTGTGTACAGACTCGACCCTGGCCGACGGGTGAACGTGGCCAGGTGGCGGCCCGTCCGAGAGCAGGTGCAGTGGGTCACACGCTGACCTCCAGGGGTGAACTGGTCAACCCACGCGTCTTGGAGGTCAGCTCCACTCACCAAGTTCGTAGAGAACGAGGGGAGGTGGAGTCACGACAGCAAGCCCGACGGGGCCGCAGGACACGGTAGAACCGTGGAAGAGTGTGCAAGGACTGGGCCCCTAGAGGGGTCAGCAAGGGAGACTGCAACAGGCCGACTGAGCAGCGTGAGTGTGGTGCTGTCTCTAAAGAAAGAGCTCGAAGCACCAGAGTCAAGTGTGAAAGTGTGCAAGGCCTCAGTAGGTGCAGTTCCAGAGAGAGCAGACGCACCAGCACCTGGAGCAGCAGACGCACTAGCACCTAGAGCAGCAGCCGCAATGCCCGGGTCGGGCGGGACACTCAGGTAACAGTCACCCTCAGCACTATCAGAAAAAGCATACATGGCAGCAAGGATAGCATCGAAATCAAGATCAAAGATAGGCACATTCTGCAGAAGCAGATCATGCCAGCGAGGGAGCTCAACAGAGTCAGGAAACTGGGCACGCCAGGCGTCAGTCAAGCGACCGAAGCAGCGCTGCGCAGTGTGTGGCAGCCCACACGCCTCCCCACGACGACTGCCGGTGCGAAGAACGTAAGTGCAGGGACCTGCACCCCCAGACCTCCCACGCCCAGCATACCACTCACGAAGCTGCTGGACCGACGGGGTCTCACGGGAGCGCAGCTGCTGCTGGCGCTGGCTGCCACCAAAGCCTCCACGCTGCGCGGCTGCACCTCGACCAGCACCACCGCCGCCTCCACCTCCACCACCGCTGCCGCTGCCTCCACCACCTCCGCCACTGCCGCCACCACCTCCACCGCCGCCATTGACACCCGCACTCCCGGTACCACCCCCACCTCCACCGCCACCTCCTCCGCCTCCTCCACCTCCTCCACTGCTACCACCGCCGCCCCCTCCACCACCCTTGCTCCCCTTGCCCTTGCTGTTGCGGCGTCTCCCACTAGGGGCAGACGCAGCTCCGACCTCCTCAGTGCCAACGAGGTCGACAGCAGCAGCAGAAGCAACAGAGGGGAGAAGGGGGACAGGGGAACACCCCTCAAAGAAAGGGGTGCGACGGTCGCCGCGAGAAGCACCTACAGCTAAGATACTCTTCTCAGCTGCAGCAAGGCGCTCCTCTAGCAAGTCGGCAGTCAGCTCGGTGGGGCAAAGGGAGAGAAAGTGGTCCCTGTCTGAAGAAAGGGAGTCAGGGAGGCGAGTGACTGGGTAGTAAAGGGTGATGTACATGGGGGGGGGGGGTTCTTGGCACTGAACTCAGCGGGAAGGGTAGCGCGGTAGCGGGCGTCACTAGTGCGAATGTGAGCAACTAGGTCAGCGACTGTGGCAAAGGCGGCAAGGTCAGGGAAAAGGTACGGCAGCATGAGGCTGCTAAGGGCAGCAGTGGCAGGGGAGGAGTAGCGTGCAACTACAGCGTCGTACAAAGACTAAGCAATCTTGTACTGGCCAAAATGCGCGCGCTCAGCAGGTGGCAGGTGACTACGAATAGCAAGACGAGCAACAGCGTCACGAGTGGTCCACTGCGAGCGAACCGTACTGTCAGAAGTGGCAGTAGGAGCAGTAGAAACACCGGACGTGTGATCGAAAAGGGATACCCCATCCCTAGAATCACACTGAAGAAAGAGCTGTAGGTCGTCAACCCACACGTCAAAGTCAACTGCACGTCCCTCAGCATCAAAGGTGAGAACGGTAGGACTAGCCATAGCAGTAGTAGGAGCAGTAGCAAGAGTAGCAGCAGTAGCAGCAATAGCAGCAGTAGCAGCAGTAGTAGCAGAGGCAGTAGGGCAGTGCAAGGCAGTGCGGCTCGGTAGCGCAGTGCGGCTCGGCAGGGCGGCGCGGCTCGGCTGGGCGGCGCGGCTCGGCTGGGCGGCGCGGCTCGGCTGGGCGGCGCGGCTCGGCTTACCAGAGACGGGTGCAGGGGCGGGCTGTGACAGCAGGGGCAGCGCCAGAAGGGGGGCGCGCCAGCAGGGGCCGCGCCAGCAGGGGCCGGCAGGGGCGCGTCAGCAGGGAACGGCAGGGGCGCGCCAACAGGGGCGCGTCGGCAGGGGCCGATAGGGGCGCGTCAGCAGGGGCCGGCAGGGGCGCGCCAGCAGGGGCGCGTCAGCAGGGGCCGGCAGGGGCGCGTCAGCAAGGGCATGGCAGCAGGTGCCGGCAGGGGCGCGCCAGCAGGGGCCGGCAGGGGCGCGTCTGCAGGGGCCGGCAGGGGCGCGTCAGCAGGGGCCGGCAGGGGCGCGCCATCAGGGGCACGTCAGCAGGGGCCGGCAAGGGCACGTCAACAGGGGCCGGCAGGGGTGCGCCAGCAGGGGCCGGCAGGGGCGCGTCAGCAGGGGCCGGCAGGGGCGCGTCAGCAGGGGCCGGCAGGGGCGCGCCAGCAGAGGCGCGTCAGCAGGGGCCGGCAGGGGCGCGTCAGCAGGGGCGCGTCAGCAGGGGCCGGCAGGGGCGCGCCAGTTGTTGAGGGCCGCGACGGGCTAGGGGCCGTGACGGGCTAGAGGCCGCGACGGGCTAGGGGCCGCGACGGGCTAGGGGCCGCGACTGGCTAGGGGCCGCGACAGGGAAGGCGCGATGCGCGCTTTGGGCAGGGCAGGAAAAAAAAATCTAGTGGTGGGCCCTTAAAAAAAAAAAAAAAACGTTCCCACTAGGGAATCTGCTCAGAATACCATGTTAGAATGTGAGCGAATGAATGAATGAACTAGAAAGCAGGTGGGTACAAGTAGCAAACCTAAAAGTGTTGTACCCTATAAGGACCACCCCACTATAGCCTAAACAGACAATAGAATATGTGTTTGACACTTGGCGCAGAACTCGGCAGGAAGCGCAGCGCGGTAGCGGGTGTCACTAGTGCGGAGGTGCGTAATGAGGTCAGCGACTGTGGCAAAAGCAGCTAGGCCAGGGAACAGGTACGGCAGCATGAGGCGGCTAAGGGCAGCAGTGGTAGGGGAGGAGTAGCGCGCAACAACAGCGTCGTACATAGTCCTAGCGGTCTTGTACTGGCTAAAGTGCGCGCGCTCAGCAGACGGCAGGTGGCTACGAACAGCAAGATGGGTAGTAGCATTGCGCGTGGTCCACTGCGAGCGAACAGTACTGTCAGCATCGGCAGCAGGTGCAACAGAGACACCGGACGTGAGATCGAACAATGAGACCCCGTCCCTAGAATCACAGTGCAGAAACAGCTGCAGATCATCGACCCAGACCTCGAAATCAACCGCCCGACCCTCAGCATCGAAGGTAAGTACATTAGGGGTAGCCATGACAGCAGTAGCAGTAGCAGTAGCAATAGCAGTAGCAGTAGCAGAAGCAGCAGCAAGAGCAGCCCGACTCGGCAGGGCGGCGCAGCTTGGTAGGGCGGCGCGGCTCGGTAAGGCTGCGCGGCTTGGCAGGGCGGCGCGGGTGCAGCGGTGCGCTTACCAAGGCGGGATCAGGGCAGCGGTGCGCTTACCAAGGCGGGATCGGGGTAAGGGCAGGGCCGTGGCGCGCCGGCAGGTCAGGGCCGCGTCAGGCAGGGCCACGACGAGGCAGGGCCGCAACAGCGGCTGTAGGCAGGGCCGCAACCGCGGCGGTAGGCTGGGTCGCGACGGCGGCCGTAGGACGGGCCGCGGCGGCGGCAGGCAGGGCCGCGACGGCTTCAGGCAGGGCCGCGACAGCAGGGCGGCAGGGCCGCGACGGGAGGGCAGGGCCGCAACGGCTTCAGGGAGGGCCGCAATGGCAGGGCGGCAGGGCCGCGAGGGCAGGGCGGCAGGGCGGCTGGGCCGCGACGGCAGGGTGGGGCCGCGACGGCGTCATGGAGGGCCGCGACGGCAGGGCGGCAGGGCCGCGACTGCAGGGCGGCAGGGCCGCGACGACAGGGTAGGGCCGCGACGGCCGCAGGGAGGGCCGCGACGGCAGGGCGGCAGGGCCGCGACGGCAGGGAGGCAGGGCCGCGACGGCAGGGCAGGGCAGGAAAAAAAAAAAAAAGTGGTGGGCCCTAAAAAAAAGGTCCCACTAGGGAACCCGCTCTATACCATGTAAGAATAGTACGAGGAATGGTGTGGAATAGAAAGGAGATGGGTACAAGTATGAAAACCTAGAAAAGCTGTACCCCATAATGTCTACCCCACTACAGCCTACACACGCTATATCATATATGTTTGACAAGGCGCTGGCCCTTGTGAAGTCGGAGCTGCATAAGAGACACACCTGCACTGACTTGGGTGAGCCGCGCAGCTATCTTGGCTTGCAGATCACCCGGGACAGAGCACGGCGCACCATCACCCTAACCCAGTCACACGTGGCGCACCAGGTCCTTCAGCGCTTCGGCTTCCGGTACTCCTCGCCACAGTCCACTCCTCTACCTACCGGTCACTTGCTCTCAGCTCCACCTTCGGACGAGTCCGTAGAGCCGAGTGGCCTGTATCCGGAGCTTGTGGGCTACCTCATGTACCTGATGAACTGCACTCGACCTGACCTTGCCTACCCTCTTAGCATCCTGGCATACTACGTTGCGCCCGGGAGACACCGATCAGAGGAGTGGGAGGCCGCTAAGAGGGTGTTGCGCTACTTGTGCAGTACATCGTGCATGGGTGTCAGAATCCCAACCACTATACCATTGGGATAAAAGGGCTTGTTAAGTAGCGGGTCAGTGCGCCCATAACCCCCCAGGACAACGAGCCTGTAACCCTTCCCTAGGATCAATCGGGGATCACCAGTGGACCTCTGACACCCCCCCGCACTGGGATGCCTGAAGTGCACACACTGGGATTCGAACCCGAGACCTTCGCTCTGATACCATGTCAGACTCCCAACCACTAGACCATTGGGATAAAAGGGCTTGTTAAGTAGCGGGTCAGTGCGCCCATAACCCCCCAGGACAACGAGCCTGTAACCCTTCCCTAGGATCAATCGGGGATCACCAGTGGACCTCTGACAATGGGGCTCGTGCTTGGAGGACGGGGTCCAGTTGTCCTCACCGGTCACGCAGACGCTTCTTGGGTTGACGACTTGGCTACGCAGTGGTCGTCACAGGGTTACACCTTCAGCCTTGGCTCCGGCTCTGTTTCTTGGCGATATACCCGCTCGTCTTCTGTTTTCAGCTCAAGTTGTGAGGCTGAGATCTACGTAGGGGCCATCGCTGCACAGGAGTTACGCTGGCTCACCTACCTGCTGACCGAGTTGGGAGAGCGGCCTCGTTCTTCTCCGGTTCTTTACGTAGACAACAAGGCCATGATTGCCTTGTGTCAGGAGCACAGACTGGAGCACAGAACGAAGCACATCGCTCTGCGTTACTTCCTTGCTGAAGAGTTGCAGTAGTGTGGTCAACTTCGTCTTGCTTACGTGGCCACTTGGGCCAACACTGCTGATATATTCACCAAGGCACTTCAGTTTGGTGATCATCAGCGTTTCTGTACTGTTTTAGGCCTTGTGCCTACTTTGCCTCACTTGCTCACTGCGTGACTTTGCTTGTACTGTGATCTATGTATATACCTGCATGCTTACACTTGCTAGGGTATGATCACTGTACTGTTTGTTCTCATTTATATAACTCTGCATGTGAACTGGCCTTGTGGCCATTTGCTTTTGCTCAGAACGTGTGGTGACTTCGTGATCCACCCTGAGCTTGCTTTGGTTTTCTTGACTGGTCTTGTGATCACTTGTTTTCCCCCACTTTGCCTATGGGGGTGTGTCAAAATATTATATTGCTTATATTGTGTAGGCTGTAGTGGTATAGCCCATAGGGGATACAACCAAATTAAGGTTAGTAGTGTTAGAAACGAGAAGTGATTGAACTATCAAAGATTGGAGTACAAGTATGCAACCCTAAAGTTGTGTACCCCCTAAAGGCTAACCCACTATAGCCTACATAGCAATAGCATATGGATAATGTTTGACACACCCCCATAGGCAAAGTGGGGGAGAGCAAGGGGTCACAAGACCAGTCAAGAAAGGCAAAGCAAGCTCAGGGTGGATCACAACGTCACCACACAATCTGAGCACAAGTAAAGGGCCACAGGGCCAGTTCAAATGCAGAGGCATATATGCAACACAAACAGCAAGGTGATCTCAACCTAACAAAACAAACAAGCAGGTATATATATATAGAGATCACAGTACAGACAAAGCCTACAGTAAGTGAGGAACAGTGGGAACAAGCCCCAGTACAGTGCAGAAGCGCTGATGATCACCAGGCTGAAGTGCCTTGGTGAATATATCAGCAGTGTTGGCCCGAGTGGCCACGTAACGCAGACAAAGCTGACCGCGCTGCTGCAGCTCTCGAGCCAGGAAGTAACGGAGAGCGATGTGCTTCGTTCTGTGCTCCAGTCTGTGCTCCTGACACAAGGCGATGGCAGCCTTGTTGTCGACGTACAGCACTGGAGGAGAACTAGGCCGCTCTCCCAAGTCGGTCAGCAGGTAGGTCAGCCAGCGTAACTCCTGTGCAGCCATGGCTGTGGCGTAGATCTCAGCCTCACAACTGGAGCTGAGAACTGAAGACGAGCGAGTAGAACGCCAAGAAACTGAACCAGAGCCAAGGCTGAAGGTGTAACCCTGTGACGACCGCTGAGTAGCCTGGTCGTCAACCCAAGAAGCGTCTGAGTGCCCAGTGAGAACAACTGAGCGCCTCCCTCCAAGCACGAGCCCCATGCCCGATGTACTGCACAGGTAGCGCAATACCCTCTTTGCAGCATCCCAGTGCACCTTTTGGTGCCTGCCAGGAGCCACATAGCGGGCCAGAAGGCCAAGAGGGTATGCTAGGTCAGGACGAGTGCAAGTCATCAGGTACATGAGGCAACCAACTAGCTCTGGGTAAGGACCACTCGGCTCTACGGACTCATCCGAAGGCAGAGCTGAGAGCGAGTGACCTATAGCCAGAGGAGTGGCCTGTGCCGAGGACCAGGTGAAGCCGAAGCGCTGAAGGACCTGCTGCACCATGTGTGACTGAGTCAGTGTGATGGTGCGGCATGCTCTGTCCCGGGTGATCCGCAAGCCAAGATAGCTTGTCAGCTCACCCAGCTCTGTGCACGTGTGTCTCTTCTGCAGCTCCGACTTCACGTGGGCGAGAGCCTCAGTGTCAGCAGTGGCAAAGACCAAGTCGTCGACGTACACGAGGATGTAGAACGGCGGCAGTGAAGTGTCGGTGCGCAGAAACAGCGACGGGTCGGCAGTAGAAGACGAGAACCCAAAAGCCGCAAGTGTAGTCCTCAGTGTGTCGTGCCACTCACGTGGAGCCTGGCGGAGACTGTAGACCGGCCGCCGGAGGCTCCACTGGGTACCAGGAGGAAACGACCCAGTGAAGCCAGGAGGGCGGCGCAGCCAGATCTCCTCGTGCAGGCTGCCCTGCAAGAAAGCTGTACTGAAGTCAAGAGAGTGAAGCTCGTAGTCACGCTGAGTGGCAACGTGCAGCAGCACCCGAAGAGTGGTCATCTTCGGGGTGGGGGAGAAGGTCTGAAAGAAGTCTACTCCCTCTCGCTGACTGAAGCCTCGAGCAACGTACCGAGCCTTGAAGACAGGCGGAGAACCTGGCGGCCGCTTCACCCTGAAAATCCACATGCCACTGACGATGTTCGCCCCAGGAGGGGGAACCTCGTCCACGTAAGTGCCAGTGGACTTCCAGGATGCCATCTCTGCATCCATGGCTGTCTGACACTGAGAGGAGTACTCACGCGCGATCGCCTCAGCGTAAGAGCGCGGGGTCGGGATGTCTGGAGCATCCGGGTCTCCCTCAGGTGCAATCAGCATGGACACGAGATGAGGTACAGCAGCGGCAAAGCACTCAAACTCCTCCTGCCTGTCCTCAAGGACGTCCGTGCCAAGGCCACACTCACCCCCGACGGACGGAGGACAGACAGACTCAGACTCAGCAACAAGACTCGCAGCGTAGTCTAGTCTACAGTGAGCAGCAAAGTCGACAAGCTCAGTAACTAAGGCAGACGCAGCAGCTGACTCAAAGGAAGGGTCAGTGACAACTGTGGACAGGAGACGCGTGACAGTAGGACTAGCAGCATGAAGAGAGTCGGACTCGGGGTCAGCAAGGGCAGGGAGGGAGGACGCAGGAGGAGAAGGCAGAGGGACACGCCGTGGAGCAGTGGAAAGACGAAGCAGCATCTGGTGAGTGCCGGGGACAGCAGGAGGACGCTGACGCGGGACACGACGACCAGGGCGAATAGCACGAACAGGTGACGCAGAACGAGACTCAGGCGACACAGGACGAGACTCAGGCTCACGGCGCTCCGTAAGACCTCTTGTCGGACCAGTGTAGGGAGAAGGACCAGGAAGTGGCGAGGTGGGCTGTAACTGTGACTGCAACTGGACAGGCGAAGGACACTCTAAGGGGGGAGCCGGACAAGGAGGAGGCGACCGACCAAGAACCTGCTGAAGGAGCGGAACGAAGTACGGCCGCGGCCGTGACGTGCCCCCAGAACCAGCAGAGACAGCACCAGAACCCCCAGCAGCAGCTCCAACTCCCGCAGCACCAGTAGCACCTCCAGCAGCTACAGTACCTCAAGCAGTACCAGCAGCACCTCCAGTAGCTCCAGCACCTCCAGCAGCACCAGTACCTCCAGCAGCACCAGCAGCACCTCCAGTAGCTCCAGCACCTCCAGCAGCACCAGTAGCACCTCCAGCAGCACCAGCAGCACCTCCAGTAGCTCCAGCACCGCCAGCAGCACCATTAGCACCTCCAGCAGCTCCAGTAGCACCTCCAACAGCAGCCAGGCCTCCAGCAGGTGGTAACTCAAAACGAGGAGCTCCACTCCAGAGGCTGCAGCGCCGAGCGTACCACTCACGTAGCCGCCGAGGGGAGGGAGGCTCCGGCCGCAACACAGTACTCGCACCCCTAGGCTCAGCACCCCCAGGCTCAGCACCCCCAGCCGCAGCACCCCCAGTCTCAGTACCCTCAGTCGCAGCACTCAAAGGCGCAACACCCCCAGTCGCAGCACCCCCAGGCTCAGCACCCCCGGTCTCAGCACCCCCAGGCTCAGTACCCCTAGGCTCAGTACCCCTCTCAGGACCAGAGTCAACAGCTACCTCGACAGGCTCGACTGCGTCTACCTGGGAAACACCTGAGGGAGCAGGACCCTGGGGAGGGAGGGGGTCTACCGAAGGGGCACCTGGGGTGAGGAAGAGAGGCGGGGGAGGGAGCGGAGCAGAGCGGTAGGGGAACAGACGGTAAAAGGGTACCGACTCGTCAAAGGTGACGTCCTGAGAGGGGAAGACACGGCGCGAGGTGGGGTGGTAAAACAGCCAACCAGGCGCGTCGGGGACAAAGCCAAGGAAGACACAAGGCACAGCTTGGGCGGAGAGCTTGTCCGCAGTGGTATCGCGGACAAAGGCACGAGCACCCTAGACCCGGAAACGCGACGCATCGCCAACCTGCCCCGTCCACAGCAGTGTGGGCGAGGTCTCCGGAGCGGAGACACGGGGCCAGAGGTTGAGCTGATGCGCAGCGTACTGGACTGCAAACGGCCACAGGAAATGGGGGGCAGCCGCATGGATCAAGGAGGTACGAGCGATCTCCATGACCAAGCCAATGCGGCGCTCAGAAACCCCATTCTGCTGTGGAGAGGCCGGAAGCGTGAAAGTCTGGCGGATGCCATGCTCCGCACAGTAGGCTGCCAAGAGGTCGGAGGAAAACTCACCACCTCGGTCAGAGTGCAGACGCAGGACGGGAAAGTCCGACTGGAACCGGTCGCGGAGCTGGAGACGAGCAGCGCGGATCCAAGGGATCAAAACATCAGGGACCTCACCCTTGGTGCGCAAGGGGAAGACCGTGGTGTAGCGCGTGTAGTCGTCGACAACCAGCAGGAAGTACCGCTCGTGGCCCTGTCCACGGACGCGGGCTGGGCCCCACACGTCCAGGTGGAGAGTCTGCAGAGGAGCCTCTGTGGGAGGGAACGAGGAGGAGTGAGGAGCGGCGCGCTGCCGCCCCTCGACGCAGGGAAGACAGGGAGGAGCAGGCGAGGGCGGGAGGGGAGGGAGAACCCTGGGAAGACCAGAGACAAGGTACCGGGAGTGCATGCCACGAAGGCGCTGCACTGATGGGTGCCCAAGCCGGTGGTGCCAGAGAACCGTCTGGTGCGACAGGGAGCGACACGAGCAGGGGGCCGAAAGCTGACCTGACGCAGACACAGACGCAGCTACCTGAGGGGACTCAGTGGTCAGTGTGTACAGGTCCGACCCCGGCTGCCGAGTGAAGGTAGCTAGGTGGCGACCTGTCCTAGCACACGTACAGTGGGTCACACGCTCATAGGCAGGGGTGAACTGGTGAACACCCCCATCCTGAAGAGCAGAGCCCGCCACCAAGTTCGTAGAGAACGAGGGGAGGTAAAGACCCGACAGGGTGCCGGACGGGACCGCAGGACAAGGGAGGACAGTGGAGGAGGTCGCAATGACCGGGCCCCCAGAGGGGTCAGCGAGAGAGACAGCAACCGGCCGAGCTAGCTGCTCAAGGGCAGTGCGGTCACGGAAGAAGCAGCGGGAAGCACCCGAGTCGAGTGTGAAGGTGTGCAGTGCCTCAGTAGACGCAGTACCAGCAAGCGCAGACGCACTAGCACCTGAGGGAGCAGACTCACTAGCACCAAGAGCAGCAGCCTGACCAGGACCGAGGGCAGGAGACGCACGCGTACCAAGAGCAGCAGTCTCACCAGGACCTAGGGCAGCAGACGCACTAGCACCTGGAGGAGTTGTCTCACTGGTCCCAATGCCCGGGTCTGGCGGTACACTCAGGTAACAGTCACCCTCAACACTAATAGTCAATGCATACATGGCACCAAGGATAGCATCAAAGTCAAGAGCAAAGATATCAATGTTCTTCCTAAGCAGATCAGCCCAGCGGGGCAGCTCAGTGGCGTCAGGAAACTGTTCACGCCAGGCGTCGTCGAGACGAAAGAAGCAGCGCTGCGCCGTGTGGAACCTCCCACAGGTCTGGCCAGTGCGGTCACCTGTGCGGATGACGTACGGGCAGGTACCTCCACCCCCAGACCCCCCACGCTGAGAGTACCACTCACGGAGTTGCTGGGGCGAGGGAGTCTGCTGCTGCTGCCTCTGGCCACCGCCGAACCCCCCACGCTGCACCGCTTTACCACGTCCGCCACCCGCTCCACCGCCGCCACCACTGCCACCACCGCCCCCACCACCCCCACCACCGCCGCCGCCACCACCCCCTGTGCCGCCACTGACCCCCCCACCACCCGCGCCACTCCCACCTCCGCCACCACCCCCGCCCCCCCCACCCCCTCCACCGCCGCCGCCCCCGCCTCCACCTCCACCACCCCTGCCCCCCTTGCCCCTGCCGCCCTTGCGCCTCCCACTAGGAGAAGACGCGGCCCCGACCCCCTCAGCTCCGAGGTAGCCGACAGCAGCAGCAGATGCAATGGAGGGGAGGAGGGGGGAGGGGGAGCACCCCTCAAAGAAGGGGGTGCGGGGGTCACCACGAGAGGCACCTACAGCTACAATGCTCTTCTTAGCTGCTAGGAGTTCCTTCTCGAGGAGGTCGACAGTGAGGTCAGTGGGGGAGAGGGCGAGAAACTGGTCCCTGACAGTGCGAAGGGAGTCAGGGAGGCGGGTGACAAGGTGGTACAGTGTGAGGTACATCGGGGGGGGGTTCTTGGCGAGGAAATCGGGGGGGAGCGCGGCACGGTAGCGGAGGTCACTGGTACGGAGGTGGGTGATGAGGTCAGCTACAGTGGCAAACGCGGACAGGTGAGGGAAGAGATAGGGCAGTGAGAGACGGCCTATAGCAGCAGTGGCAGGGGAGGAGTAGCGTGCGACTACTACGTCGTACAGCTCCTTAGCGGTCTTATGCTGGCCGAAGTGCTCGCGCTCATCTAACGGTAGGTGGCTGCGAACGGCTAGGCGAGCGTGAGCATCACGGGTCTGCCACTGGGAGCGAGCAGTGCTGTCAGCAGTAGTGGGAGGTGCGGGAGCAGCGCCGGACGTGTGGTCATACAGGGAGACATCGTCTTTGGCAGTGATCTGAGGGAACAGGTGGAGGTCATCTAACCAGACCTCAAACTTAATCGGGCGGCCCTCAGCGTCAAAGGTGAGAACAGAGGGAGTGGCCATAGTGGCAGTAGCAGCAGCAGGAACAGTAGCAGTAGTAGCAGTAGTACAGTAGGAACAGGAAAAGGAGTAGGTGGGGCACAGTAGGGTGGCGCGGCTCGGCCAGGGCGGCGCGGCTCGGTTCGGGCGGCGCGGCTCGGTTCGGGAGGCGCGGCTCGGGTCGGGCGGCGCGGCTCGGCTCGGGCTGGGCTACTCAGCGGTGCGCAGCCAGGGGGGGGGGGCGTGCGCGTGGGCGGCTGTAGCGGGCGGGCCGTGGCTGTGCGTGGGCCGGACTAGCGCGAGGGCGGCGGCCTAAAGGGGGGGCGTCGCGGCGGCCTACAGGTGGGGCCGCGACTTCCTGGGCGGCTGTCGACCGTCGGCCTAGGGGTCGCGCGTCGGCCTAGGGGTCGCGCGTCGGGCTAGGGGCCTACGGGCGACGGCCTGCTGGGGCTCGCAAGAAAAATCGGGCCGCCCTAGGCGGCGGATTTCCTACTCGCGGGCTGAAGCGGCGGGGCCGCGCTCGGGCTGCTAGCGGGCTGCACACGGGCAGCGTGAGAGGAGGGCGCACGAGGGCGCACTAGGGAAGAAGGCGCACGAGGGCGCTAAAAAAAAAAGAGGGCGCTCGCGGGCACCTCTAGCGGAACGGTGGGCCCATCGGTCTAGAACCTAAGCTCTTAATACCATGTTAGAAACGAGAAGTGATTGAACTATCAAAGATTGGAGTACAAGTATGCAACCCTAAAGTTGTGTACCCCCTAAAGGCTAACCCACTATAGCCTACACAGCAATAGCATATGGATAGTGTTTGACAAGTAGTTGTACCAACTTTCTGCTCAATGCATTCATTCTCGTTCAGTATTCTGACACTTCTTTCATTCTTATCGAGCTTCTCTATTCAAGCATATTTGTTTTATCAATTTTCTTCTCTATTTGAGCTTCTTTGTTATATTCAAGTTTCTTCTCTATTCAAGCTTATTTATTCTGTTCAATATTCTTCTCGATTCAAGCTTCTTTATTCAAGGCCTTTTGATTCCTATTAATACTTCTTTCTTCTCAAATCTTATTTGCAATTGTTGAGATAATATCGAGACGTAAAGCACTTCAAGGAAATTCGTGTAGTACAGTAAAGTATTGATAGGCTGATGTCAGCAAAGCGCTACGTGACCTAGGATGACGTCAGCACGTAGCTATAGACTTCGCGAATAGTTACGTACCGTTTCAAGATAAGAATAGCACAGTACAGTAGGCGAACAGGTACTTTACTCTAGCTATATATTTTGTATGTTTGTCATTTTATAATATATCTGATTTCAGAGACATTTTGATCCTGAAACATATCACTACATAGACTTTATTAAGTCTAGACAAAGCCTTCACAACTGGCTTAACTCATATAAGACTTCCGCTACGACTTTCACAACTGGAAGTTACCGTCCTAAGTAGTACGATCCTATTCAATCACTTCAAATTCTAACATGGTATTGCGAGCGTCTAAGGATACTACAAGCTTCCAAATACATACTCTACAACTATGTCTGGATCTCCACGGTCCAACAACGGCTCTTCGGTTACGAGCCCATCACGCCCAACAGCGTCTCCAGCTGCTGATAATTCACATCTGCAACAACAACATCAACAACAACAATATCAGCAACAACCGATGTACGGCATGCCACTGAGCAATCAGCCCGTACACACAACTACAGCAGCGGCTTCATCGACAGCAGCCGCAGCAACAGCAGCAACAGCAGCCACAACAGCTGCAGCTGCAGTCACTGGTTCTTCTAGTCAACCAGGACAACAGTCCAGTTTCGTACCGACTGGAACTTATCAATATCAAGGTGTTTACCAGCCAACGAATCTTCAACAACGTGTTAATGCTGCCGTCTTGTCACTTAACCAAATGTTTCCAACTCCTATGAGCATTGATGGCTCCAGTTATCAGCATGGACAGATGCCACAGGGAAGCGACGGGTCGAATAACTCCTTCTCTTTCATTCCTGCTGGACAAGGACAACAAGCACCACAAGGGTCACAGATGCCATCACTTTATCAGCTACAATCAGCTGACGGTACCGGAAATTGTATTCCTGCTTCTGCAAATCCAACAAAAATTAAAACGACAATGCCTTTTAACGGTCAAGACTTTTATACCTGGAGCTTTGAGTTTGAGCTTCTTGTTCAAACCGCGGGGTTCTGGCAGCTGTATGACGGCACAGCACCCTTTCCATCTCACGGGTCCCCCCTTCGACAAGCCACTTTTCGATCGGCGTCGCTGACTGCATACACAGTTCTCGTTCGTAATCTGACACCGACTGAACAGCTCGGAATTCGTTCTTTTCGTACCAGTGCCGCTCCTGCTGAAGCAGCTTGGTTATACCTGCAAGGGGTTCACATGGCAAAGGACACTGTCAACCAGAGTAAAATTTTGACGCAGCTGTCAAATATACAGATGATAAACGGCGAGAAGGTGACGCAGTATATCAACCGCGCTCGAAATCTGCGTGATCAACTTCAGAAGTGTGGAGGGTACTTCCCCGACGCTATGTTTCACACGGTGCTACTCGCGGGTCTTGGACCAGAATGGCGACAGTGTCGCTCTATACTTCGGATGCAAGCACAGTTGTCCGAGGGGGCACTCTGTGCCGCTCTCATCGCCGAGCAGCAGGATATGGACCTGCACAACGCTCGAGGAGGGAAAAAGATGGTAAACAATACAGTCAGTTTTTATTCTAATCCACGTCACAAGCCCGTTTGTTCCTTTTGTCGCAAAGCATGACATACGATTGATACCTGCTGGTCGAAAGATAAACCATCTTGGAAGCGGACTACACCGAAACATTCCAAAGATTCTTCAGGTGAAGCTGAGAAGCAGGCAGCTGATAAGCAGGAAGCTGTGAAGCAGAATACTGCGAAGCCGAACTCTGCGAAGCCGCCTACTACACCTGCCAAGACACAAGCGAAAGAAGTTATTAATTGTATGACGTCAGTTTCTACAGTCTACGATCTTGACGCTGAGGAACGTATTCACAATAACTTCAATGATGAACTCAACACGCCCATACCACCCGAGGTCTACGCCAACCTTGCACATACCTTGGAAGGGCCCAACACTTGGTATCTTGACAGCTGTTGCGGCCAGCATATGTGTTCATCAGAAAACCGCTTCGTCATCAATCAGCGTCGTCTTCAGAATCCATGCGTTGTAACCGTCGCCAACAATCAACGTCTTACAGCGCACTGGATGGGTAACGTCATTCTTGATTCTGTTGACGAAGACTTTGTCAGATTTATATGACATAGCTACTGTAGGCTATAGTGGGGTAGCACATATGGGGTACAGTTTTCCTAGGGTTTGCATTTGTACCCAACTTTCCCTTAGTCATTTCATTCCTCGTTTCTTCTCATGGTATCGAGCAGGTTCCCTAGTGGGAACGATTCCTAGGGCCCACCACCACGAAATTTTTTTTTTCCTGCCCGGAGCGCGCTTCGCTCCGGCCCGAGTCGCGCCCTGTGTGCTCTCCCTACCGTCGCGCCCTCGCTAGGCCCCTCACGGCCCCGTCGCGTCGCCCTTAGCGGCCCTCTCACGGCTCGTCGCGCCGCCCCTACGGCCCTTCGCGCCGCCCTTACGGCCCTTCGTGCCGCCCTTACGGCCCGTCGCGCCCGTCGCGCCGCCCTTACGGCCCCTCGTGCCGCCCCTTACGGCCCCTCGCGCCGTCCCCTACGGCCCCTCGCGCGGCCAATCACGGCCCCCTACGGCTCGTCGCCGCCCTCCGCGGCCCCGCAACCTACCTGTGCGGCCCCGCCACCTACCTGTGCGGCCCCGCCACCTACCTGCGGCCCCGCCACCTACCCGCGGTGTCAGAGGTCCACTGGTGATCACCGATTGATCCTAGGGAAGGGTTACAGGCATGTTGGCCTGGGGGGTTATGGGCGCACTGACCCGCTACTTAACAAGCCCTTTTATCCCAATGGTCTAGTGGTTGGGATTCTGACATGGTATCAGAGCGAAGGTCTCGGGTTCGAATCCCGGTGTGTGCACTTCGGGCATCCCAGTGCGGGGGGGTGTCAGAGGTCCACTGGTGATCACCGATTGATCCTAGGGAAGGGTTACAGGCATGTTGGCCTGGGGGGTTATGGGCGCACTGACCCGCTACTTAACAAGCCCTTTTATCCCAATGGTCTAGTGGTTGGGATTCTGACACGCGGCCCCGCCACCTACCTGTGCGGCCCCGCCACCTTCCTGCTGGCCCCGCCACCTACCTGCGGCCCCGCCACCTACCAGCGGCCCCGCCACCTACCTGCGGCCCCGCCACCTACTAGCGGCCCCGCCACCTACCTGCGGCCCCGCCACCTACCTTTGCGGCCCCGCCGCCTCCTCTCAGCGGCCCCGCAGCCTCCTCCCAGCGGCCCCGGACGCCGCCCTCTCAGCGGCCCCGCCGAGCCGCCCAGCAGCCGAGCCGCCCAACAGCCGAGCCGCCCAGAAGCCGAGCCGCCGAGCCGCCCAACAGCCGAGCCGCCGAGCCGCCCAGCAGCCGAGCCGCCGAGCCGCCCAGCAGCCGAGCCGCCGAGCCGCCCAGCAGCCGAGCCGCCAAGCCGCCCTGCAGCCGAACCACCTGAGCCGCCCTGTCCGGTAATAGCAGCGCCTCTTTCACAGCACTGCCCTCACCCTACTGTTTGCGCTGCTAGTCTACTGCTGTCATGGCTACCCCTAGTGTCCTCGCTTTTGACGCTGAGGGTCGGGCCATTGACTTTGACGTCTGGATAGATGACCTGCAGCTTTTCTTACAGTGCGACAGAGCAGACGGCCTCACCCTCTTTGACCTCACTTCTGGTGCCTCTCCTGCCCCCGCTGCTGATGCTGACGCCACTGTTCGCTCACAGTGGGCCACGCGCGATGCTGCTGCACGTCTTGCTGTCCGTCGCCACCTGCCTACCTCTGAGCGTGCGCACTTTAGCCAGTACAAGAGTGCTCAGACCTTGTACGACGCTGTAGTTGCGCGCTACGCCTCCCCTGCCACTGCTGCACTGAGCCACCTCATGCTACCGTACCTCTTCCCTGACCTTGCTGCCTTTCCCACAGTCGCTGACCTCATTACGCACCTCCGCACTAGTGACACTCGCTACCGCGCTGCGCTTCCTGCTGAGTTCTGCGCCAAGAACCCCCCCCCCATGTACATCACCCTCTACTACATAGTCACCCGGCTCCCTGACTCCCTTCGCGTAGTCAGGGACCACTTCCTCTCAGTTTGCCCCACCACTCTCACCGTTGACCTCCTCGAGAAGTCCCTCCTAGCAGCAGAGAAGAGCATAGTCGCTGTAGGAGCCTCTCGTGGTGACCCTCGCACCCCCATCTTTGAGGGGTGTTCCCCCTCCCCCCTTTTGCCCTCTGTTGCCTCTGCTGCTGCGGCCGACCTCGTTGGGCTTGAGTCGGTCGGTGCGGCGTCTACCCCTAGCGGGAGACGCCGCCCTGGCAAGGGCAAGGGGGGCAGGGGCACTGGAGGAGCTAGCGGGGGCGGTGGAGGCGGCGGTGGAGGCAGTGGAGGGGGTGGGGGTGGCGGTGGGGGTGGTGGTGGGGGTGGAGGTGTCGGTGGCGGCGGTGGAGGCGGAGGCGGCGGCGGCGGTGGCGGTGGGAGCGGAGGTGGCGGCGGTGGAGGAGGCGGCGGCGGAGGAGGTGGAGCTGGTCGGGGTGGCGCTGCGCAGAGGGTCGGCTCCGGTGGTGGTCAGCGCCAGCAGCAGCAGCAGTAGCAGCAGCAGCGCACTCGTGACATCCCCCCCCCTCAGCAGCTCTGTGAGTGGTACGCTGCACGCCAGCGGGGTGGGGGTACTGGTCCGTGCACCTACGTCCTACGCACCGGCGACCGCGCGGGTGACCAGTGCGGGGGTGCGCACTCCACCCAGCGCTGCTTTGGCCGCCTGACGGACGCTTGGCGTCACCAGTTCCCTGAGGCCACTGAGATCCCCCGCTGGGGTGAGCTGTCTAGGGCGGGTGTCGCTGTCTTTGACCTTGACTTTGATGCTATTCTTGCTGCCATGTATACTGTGACTATTAGTGATGAGGGTGACTGTTACCGGTGTTTTCCGCCCGACCCGGGCATTGAGACTGCTGCTCTAGGTACTGGTGAGGCTGCTGCTCTAGGTGCCAGCGAGGCTGCTGCTCTAGGTGCGTCTGCTCCCTCAGGTGCTGGTGAGTCTGCTCTCTCAGGTTCTGCGTCGGCTTCGGCCTCCCACACCTTCACCCTTGACTCGAGGGCTTCTCGCTCCTTCTTTCGAGACCGCACCACACTCACGCCGCTTGGCCGGCCAGTTGCGATCTCTCTGGCAGACCCCTCTGGGGGTCCTGTCCTTGCTCACTTCTCCACTGTCCTCCCGTGTCCGGCGGCCCCCTCTGGCACCCTGTCTGGTCTTTACCTCCCCTCGTTCTCTACGAACTTGGTGAGTGGTGCTGACCTACAGGATGCGGGGGTTCACCAGTTCACTCCTGCGAGTCAGCGGGTGACCCACTGCACGGACGCTCGGACTGGCCGACACCTGGCCACGTTTACCCGTCGGCCGGGGTCGAGCCTGTACACCCTGACCACTGCGTCTCCTCCAGTCACTGTGTCTGGTCAGGTAGCTGCGTCGGGTCAGGTGTTTGCTGCAGCGTCCAGGTCTGGTCCTGAGTCTGCCCCCTGTTCGTGTCGCCTCCTGTCTCACAAGACTCTCCTCTGGCACCACCGCCTTGGTCACCCCTCCCTGCTTCGTCTCCGAGGCATGGCCTCCCGTGTCCTTGTCGCTGGTCTTCCCCGGTCCCTCCCTCCCCTTCCTCCGGGGCCTGGCCCTACCTGCATCCCCTGTGTCGAGGGGCGGCAGCGGGCTGCCCCTCACTCCTCCCAGTTTCCTCCGACAGAGGCCCCGCTGCAGACGCTTCACATGGACGTGTGGGGCCCGGCCCGCGTCCGTGGACAGGGTCACGAGTGCTACTTCCTGCTGGTGGTTGACGACTACTCGCGTTACACCACAGTCTTCCCCTTGCGCAGCAAGGGTGATGTCACTGAGGTGTTGATCGACTGGATCCGCGCAGCTCGTCTCCAGCTCAGGCAGAGCTTCGGCTCGGACTTTCCTGTTCTGCGTCTGCACTCTGACAGAGGTGGAGAGTTCTCCTCTGGCCTTTTGCGAGCCTACTGTCGTGCACGAGGCATCCGCCAGACCTTCACGCTTCCGGACTCTCCACAGCAAAATGGGATTGCTGAGCGCCGCATTGGCATGGTCATGGACGTCGCCCGTACGTCCATGATGCATGCGGCTGCCCCCCATTTTCTGTGGCCGTTTGTGGTTCGGTACGCGGCGCATCAGATCAACCTTCACCCCAGGGTCTCCATGCCGGAGACCTCCCCAGCCTTGCTGTGGACGGGGAAGGTTGGCGATGCGTCTGCGTTCCGTGTCTGGGGATCTCGGGCGTTTGTCCGCGACTTGTCTGCGGACAAGCTGTCCCCTCGTGCTGCTCCTTGCGTCTTCCTTGGCTTCCCCCCTGACGCGCCAGGGTGGCAGTTCTACCACCCCACCTCTCGCCGTGTTCTGTCCTCCCAGGACGTCACGTTTGACGACTCGGTCCCCTACTACCGCCTCTTCCCCTACCGCACTCCGTCCCTCCCCCCGCCACCGCTCTTCCTTGTACCAGGTCCCCCCCCGGTAGACCCCCTCCCCCCTCAGGGTCCTGCCCCTTCAGGTGTGTCCCAGGTAGACGCAGTCGAGCCTGTCGAGGTTACTGGTGACTCTGGTGCTGCTGAGGGTGCTGAGCCTGGGGGTGCTGACTCTGGGGGTGCTGAGCGTGTGGGTGCTACGCCTGGGGGTGCTGAGCCTGAGGGTGCTACTACTGGGGGTCCTGAGCCTGGGGGTGCTGAGCCTGGGGGTGCTACTACTGGGGGTGCTGAGCCTGGGGGTGCTGAGCCTGGGGGTGCTACGCCTGGGGGTGCTGAGCCTGGGGGTGCCACGCCTGGAGGTGCTGAGCTTGGGGGTGCGGAGCCTGAGGGAGCTGGGCCTGCTCGTGTGGCGTCTGGCGGTGCTGAGCCTGGAGGTTCTCCGGGTGCTTCGTCTCGGCGGGAGCCACTCTCTCCACAGGAGTTGCGCGAGTGGTTTGCCCGGCGCTGGAGGCGTGCTGCTGGAGCTGGAGTTTCGTCGGCTGCTGAGGGTGCTGTTGTCGCGGGTCCCGGAGGTGCTCGTACTGGGAGTACTGGAGCTGCTGGGCCTGCGGGTACGACTGGAGCTGGAGCTGCTGAGGGTGTTGGCGCTGCGGCTACTGCTGTCGGTCCTGGAGGCGGTCCTGCTGGGGGTGCTACTGGTGCTGCTGGAGGTACTGGAGCTGGAGGTGCTGCTGGCGCTGGTGCTGCCGCTGGGGGTACTGGTGCTGTCCCTGCTGTGTCTGGAGTCGCCGCGCGGCCTAGGCCGTACTTCGTTCCGCTCCTTCAGCAGGTTCTTGGTCTCCCGCCTTCTACTGGTCCTCCTCCTCCCTTAGAGTGTCCACAGCCTGTCCCGTCACAGTTACAGTTACAGCCGGCCTCCCCACTGCCCGCTCCTTCTCCCTACACTGGTCCTAGTGGAGGTCTTGCTGAGCGTCGTGAGCCTGCGTCTCGCCCTGCGTCGCCTGTCCGTGCTGCTCGCACTAGTGGTCGTGGTTCGCGTCAGCGTCCTCCTCCTGTCCCTGGCACGCACCGGATGTCTCTGCGTCCGTCCACTGCTCCTCTGCGTGCCCCTTTGCCTTCTCCTCCTGAGTCCTCTCTTCCTGCTCTTCCTGACCCGGAGTCGGACTCTCTTCGTGCTGCCAGTCCTACTGTCACGCGTCTCCTTGCTACTGTTGTCACTGACCCTTCCTTTGAGTCCACTGCTGCGTCTGCCCTAGTTACTGAGCTCGTCGACTTTGCTGCTCGCTGTCGTCTAGACTACGCTGCTAGTCTTGTTGCTGAGTCTGAGTCTGTCTGTCCTCCGTCCGTCGGGGGTGAGTGTGCCCTTGGCACGGACGTCCTTGAGGACAGGCAGGAGGAGTTCCAGTGTTTGGCTGCTGCTTCACCTCATCTCGTGTCCGTACTGCTTACCCCTGAGGGAGACCCGGATGCACTTGACATCCCGACTCCGCGCTCTTACGCGGAGGCGATAGAGGGTCCCTACTCCTCTCAGTGGCAGGCAGCTATGGACGCAGAGATGGCTTCCTGGAAGTCCACAGGCACCTACGTTGACGAGGTTCCCCCGCCTGGGGCGAACATCGTCAGTGGCATGTGGATTTTCAGGGTGAAGCGGCCGCCGGGTTCTCCGCCTGTCTTCAAGGCGCGTTACGTGGCTCGTGGCTTCAGTCAGCGGCAGGGAGTTGACTACTTTCAGACCTTCTCTCCCACCCCGAAGATGACCACTCTTCGGGTACTGCTGCACATAGCTGCTCACCGCGACTACGAGCTGCACTCTCTTGACTTCAGCACTGCTTTCTTGCAGGGCAGCCTGCACGAGGAGATCTGGCTGCGTCGCCCACCTGGCTTCACTGGGTCTTTTCCTCCTGGCACCCAGTGGAGCCTCCGGCGGCCAGTCTACGGTCTCCGCAGGCACCGCGTGAGTGGCACGACACACTGAGGACTACACTTGCGGCTCTTGGGTTTGCTCCCTCTACTGCCGACCCGTCGCTGTTTCTGCGCACCGACACTTCTTCGCCGCCGTTCTACATCCTCGTGTACGTCGACGACTTGGTCTTTGCCACAGCTGACACTGCTGGACTCGCCCACGTGAAGTCCGAGCTGCAGAAGAGACACACGTGCACAGACATGGGTGAACTGCGCAGCTACCTTGGCTTGCAGATCACCCGGGACAGAGCACGCCGCACCATTACCCTGACTCAGTCACACATGGTGCAGCAGGTCCTTCAGCGCTTCGGCTTCACGTACTCCTCGCCTCAGGCCACTCCTCTGCCTACTCGCCACTCGCTCTCAGCTCTGCCTTCGGATGAGTCCGTAGAGTCGAGTGGCCCATACCCAGAGCTTGTTGGCTGCCTCATGTACCTGATGACCTGCACACGACCTGACCTTGCATACCCTCTTAGCATTCTTGCACGCTATGTTGCTCCTGGGAGACACAGACCGGAGCACATGGCTGCAGCGAAGAGGGTGTTGCGCTACTTGTGCAGTACGTCGGGCATGGGGCTTGTGCTTGGAGGGCAGAGTCCAGTGGTCCTCACTGGGCACGCAGACGCTTCTTGGGCTGACGACCAGGCTACGCAGCGGTCGTCACAGGGTTACACCTTCAGCCTTGGTTCCGGCTCTGTTTCGTGGCGGGCTACCCGCTCGTCTTCTGTTCTCGGCTCCAGTTGTGAGGCTGAGATCTACGCCGGGGCCATGGCTGCACAGGAGCTTCGCTGGCTCACCTACCTGCTGACTGACCTCGGAGAGCCGCCTCGTTCTCCTCCAGTACTGTACGTAGACAACAAGGCCATGCTGGCCTTGTGTCGAGAGCAGAGACTGGAGCACAGAACGAAGCACATTGCTCTCCGCTACTTCCTTGCTCGTGAGCTACAGCAGCGTGGTCAGCTGCGGCTTGCGTACGTGGCCTCTGAGGCCAACACTGCTGATATCTTCACCAAGGCACTTGCGCCTTGTGATCATCAGCGCTTCTGTACTCAGCTGGGTCTTGTGCCTACCTTGCCTCACTTGCTCACCCCTTGACCTTGTTTGTACTGCTGCATATATATATACGCCTGCTCTTGCTTGTCTAGCCTTATATATATATGTAATCCTGCATGTGAACTGGCCTTGTGGCCTTGAACTTGTGCTCGGAATGTGTGGTGACTTTGTGATCCACCCTGAGCTTGTTTTGCTTTGCTTGACTGGTCTTGTGACCCCTTGTTCTCCCCCACTTTGCCTATGGGGGTGTGTCAGATTTATATGACATAGCTACTGTAGGCTATAGTGGGGTAGCACATATGGGGTACAGTTTTCCTAGGGTTTGCATTTGTACCCAACTTTCCCTTAGTCATTTCATTCCTCGTTTCTTCTCAGACTTCAGTCTTCATCTTAACGATGTACTCCTCGTTCCTCGACTTGGCTTCAATCTGATGTCATCTGCACAGCTCATGAGAAATGGCATTACTCTTCTTGGTGAACCGGGCAAGTTTACTTTAAAATATGGAGACAAGAAACTCGGCACAGCAATTGAACAGAACGGTGTGTTCGTTCTCAACTTCGTACCTGAACGCACCACTGCCGACTCCGAGAATATTCTCTCTCTTGGCCCATGGGAACATCGTGACGACATCGATTACACCGATGATACCGTTCCTCGTGATGGAGTTGTACCCACGTCTTCGACCACGGCTGCCGCAGTCATGCTGACCTTCGACAATCAAGGTTTGAACGACGTCCAGAACTCCCGAGATTATCTTGCTGGTGGTTGGGGAGATACGAAGAATTTGCCCACGGGTGACGGCACTTGGGGGGCACAGGAACCTGACGAGACCACTTGGGGAGAAACACCGGCTGATCGTGATCGACGTCTTCTCACTGAAGCAGAGCAGTGTGTCGCTGACATGGAAGTCCTCGACTCTGGACGACTTGTCGGTGTTGAGCCTAAACCTGCAGCATCAGATCAAAAGAGCGGGGAGTTAGTTCTTTCACCTGGCGAATCCATCGATGTCGAAATCAAAATACCACCTCCTAACCTTACCAGGTTCATCCCGCCAATTACAGATCACGTTCACGCCGATGGTCATCGGCTGTTGTTATCTTTCTTCGCTAACGCCGATTATTATCTGCGCGCACAGGGACACAAAGCAACTGCAGAAACCTGGCATAAGCGTCTTGGTCATCCATCGCAATCTACGCTCAACAACACAATCAAAGCAGCTGTTCTCGACAAAAAATCTCTTCTCTTACCTGGCGGCCTCGAAATGAAACCGGTTAATCGTCCATCACCCTGTTTGATCGGCCAGACACAAATCTACCGCACGAACCGTACCCGACTCATTTTCCTGGAGCTGAGGATTATCGATTGATGGAAAAAGTTTACAGCGATATTCTAAACTTACCTGCGGAGGGTTTCAACGTCGAGAAATATGTTATCACGTTCACTGAAGCTTCTACTCGATATGTCTGGACTGGTAACATGACCAACCGTTTTCTTGCTTTCACAGCGTTTCAGACATGGCTTCCTCTCGCAGAACGCGAGTCTGACACAAAACTCAAAAGCTTCCAGTGTGACGGAGCTGGGGAATATCGCAGCCTCGAGTTTACAGCGTACCTGCAAGAACGAGGCATACTGCGCCTGTTCTCACTTCCTCACGCTCACCAGCAGAGCGGTGTAGCTGAACGCCTCAATCGTACTTTGCAAGAAAAGATGCGAGCACTACTCGCACAGTCTCAACTCGGCCCACTCTACTGGCCCTTTGCGATGGACCACGCAACGCTGTTGCACAACCTCCTGTCTTCATCGGCTTTACCAAACAACGCATCGCCTCACTTGTTATGGACAGGAAAATTGGGCACTATGAAACTTCTTCGAGTTTTTGGGTGTGTTGTGCAATATCGTCCTCCCACCGCTCCGCTCGGAAAGTTCGATCAACGTGCTGAGTGGGGTCTTCATCTCGGCCTTGAGAAGCATTTTTCTGCATGGCGTATTCTGGATTATCGCAGTCGACTTTTAATTCCTGCCCGCGACTGTATTTTCTACGAAAATCTGACCCTTCCTGTCTTCGAACAGTACCTCGCCACGCAGCGTGACCCTGCTACACTTTTCCACGGTGTTCGCTCATTCGCCAGTGCTGACGCCGAACTTGCTGCCAGCGAAGAACCTGATATTGACGGTGCACGTGAAGCCGCTCCTGATCCACCTATTCCAACCACGTCTTCCGGATTTCCGGAGTTCATTCCACTCGTTGACGCTCATCCCGACGATGTTCGTGAAGTTCATCATACTTACCTGGTGGACGATCAACGACGTCCCATGCCAGCTGTAACTGACAGCAGCATCCGCGTCGATCCTGACGAAATTGGGGGGGCAAATGGTGAACAGTTCAATTTCGCAGGACGGACCGACGACAGTCCTAATTATCAAACTGGGCTTCAGATACTGGGACTCGCAGCAGCAGTACAGCATAATTCTTCAGAAGTCGCAGAACCGAAAACTGCCCGACAGGCCCTTTCAGGACCACATCGCGAAAAATGGCGTGAAGCCATGGATTGTGAACTGGCTGCCCTGGAAAAACGGGAGACTTGGGATCTCATACCCATCGAAAAAGCTACAAATAAAAATATTCTTACCGGAAAATGGGTTTTCAGGGTGAAGACGAAAGCTGACGGTTCTTAAGAAAAACATAAGGCAAGGTGGGTTGTTCGTGGTTTTGACCAAACTCATGGGGTTGACTACACGTTAACCTTCGCCCCGGTCAGCCGACACACAAGTGTTCGTCTCGTTATCTGCGAAGCAGCTGCGAAGAATTTTCCGCTTCGACAAATTGATGTCTCCAACGCGTTTCTATACGCTGACGTCGATGCCGAAATCTACGTCGAATATCCGCATACATATCCGACAAATCCGCCAAGTGTCTGCAAGCTCAAGAAATCACTGTATGGCATCAAACAAGCACCGCGACTGTGGCAGCAGCATTTGAACAGGAAACTTACAGAGGTTGGATTCCGACAACTGCCGCATGACCCCGGAATGTATCGGCTAGACGACAAGGGGAGCTACGCGCTACTTGTGGCTTACGTGGATGATATTCTCTACGTAAGTTCCTCGGCTTCTCTGGGTGATCGCATCGAAGCAGATTTGAAGAAGTCCCTTGACTTAACCGTCTCTACCGAAGTAACCCAATTTCTTGGGTTAAACATTTCGCGAACTTCTTCCGCAATCCACCTCACAGCATCGAAGTATGCTGAGTCACTCGCTAAGCGCTTCAAGATTCCTACAAGTTACGTCGCTACATCATTTCGATCTACACCCACTGGGTACATTTTCAACTACACCAAACTTTCGGCAGCTGGTTTACAACTGTACCAGCAGCAACTTGGGTGCCTTGTCTTCGCAGCAGTCACATGTCGTTCCGACCTTGCGTACGTCGCAAGTTATCTCGCACAGTTTTTACGCTGCCCAAAAGAAGAACATCATCTCGATCTACAGCGCGCTCTACACTATTTTGTTGCAACACCAACAGTCGGGCTGATTTTCAACACAGGAAAACCGACCGACAGAATGTACCTCAGCGGATATGTCGACGCAGACCACGCTGGTGACACGTCAGATCGCCGGTCACGAACAGGCTACATTTTTCGTCTCGAGCCCATTGGTCCAATCTCATGGAACTCATCGAAACAGGAACTGGTGTCACTTTCCTCGGCTGAAGCAGAATTCATTGCCGCGTGTGCTGCAACTCGAGAAGGACTATACTTACAGGAACTGCTTGACGAAGCGAAGTTCGTCACACCGAATCAGTTTACGTTGCAGTGCGACAACCAGAGTGCGATCACCATCGCCAACAAACCTGGCTTTGTCAATCGCACGAAACACATCTTATTGCGTTACTTCTTCGTCAAGGACGCGATCGACAAGGGGAGAATGCGTCTTGTCTACTGCTCCACTAATGACATGGCAGCTGACTCACTTACCAAGAAGCTGGCACGACAGAAGTTCCATCACTGCAACCAGCTCAGCGGCGTTTCTGAGACAACCGCTTAAACTACACCGAACTCCTAGAAGTGAAGGGGAGTGTTGAGATAATATCGAGACGTAAAGCAGTTCAAGGAAATTCGTGTAGTACAGTAAAGTACCGATAGGCTGACGTCAGCAAAGCGCTACGCGACCTAGGATGACGTCAGCACGTAGCTATAGACTTCGCGAATATTTACGTACCGTTTCAAGATAAGAATAGCACAGTACAGTAGGCGAACAGGTACTTTACTCTAGCTATATATTTTGTATGTTTGTCATTTTATAATATATCTGATTTCAGAGACATTTTGATCCTGAAACATATCACTACATAGACTTTATTAAGTCTAGACAAAGCCTTCACAACTGGCTTAACTCATATAAGACTTCCGCTACGACTTTCACAACTGGAAGTTACCATCCTAAGTAGTACGATCCTATTCAATCACTTCAAATTCTAACAGCAATTATCAAGTTTGTTTTATTTTCAAGCTCTTTTACCGTTTGATCAATCACTCATTCAACATCTTCATTTTAGCTAATCTCTCTTTTCCTTTTAATGACATCATAATATTTCAAGTTTGTTAATATTTTATCTTTAACCTTCTCCTTTGAAGCCTTAACATTCTATATCAATCTCTACTTCAAGAGTTTCTTTATCTTATCAACTTTGTCTTCAATCTTAACTCTTTCTTCTATGTGTTTTTATTTCTTTCTACTTGCTATTTACCCTTCCTCATCCTTTTCAATTTCAAGAAAATTGGCTCTAGTACTTGCGATGAAAATTTCGCTTCTTTTCGCGCCAAATTTCACCAATCAGAGCAGATCCATTTTGCCATGAACCAAGTCAACACCGAGGATGCACCATCGAGTGGGCCTTTCAGCGATCTTGCTGGACTGCAATTGGTCGTCACGTGGCCCTCGATTCTTTCAGCTCTCCCCCATCATCTCTCCCCCTTCCCCTCACACGCGCTTTCCAAGGTGCCTAGCACAGCCGATGCTCGAGTGATTGTTAGCCACAATTCACTTTAGGCCAGACGCGTCAAGATAGCTGGGCATATGCTGGTTCTCTTTTGGCATCCCCGATGTCGGGATAAATCTGCATTGCGCTGGTTAGGCTTTTTATTGGAACCGGAGGAGGCGGAGGAGCAGGATGTCGGGATGGTCGAGTCCCGTGTTTCGGGAGTCGCTGGAGGCGCTCGAGGACCCGCACACCAGGAGAGGTTCCTTGGCCGCTCTCAGGTATTGCCGTGCTGCTAATGCCACTACCATGCCGTTGAATCGTTGCTTAGACTTGACTGCTGGATGTGATTGCCGTGGCGCCGGTTGCGCCGATGGACTCTCCGTGGGTTGTCAACCGCGACCCAGTAGTGCGCACATGTTCACCCAGGAACTACAAATCTAGACTTGCCGTGACTGCTGCCAGCTTCCTCTTGTGCTCGCGATTCCATTGCATCCTCGTTCACCGATATCCATTTCCGTTGACGGCAGGCGAACGGTCAAAGACGTGGCCCCGGAGGTGATGCCGCGGCTGCTGCACCACGTGGCGGAGACGACTGTACGGCACACGAGCAGCAAGCGATATGCCGGTGAGGAGGGCGATATGGCGTTGAGGAGAGCGATATGGCGGTGAGGAGAGCGAAACATGCATCATGCACGGCGCTTGTCGCCTCGTTGCACCTGGGCGCGCGAGGGATTGGTCCGCAATACGTACAATTGATGGGCTTGCGTGTGATACTGGCGATTCACTGTAGCAAGAGATGTTATCATGCATTGCCGGCTGAGCATGGGTACAGCATGCGAGGCTGAAAAAGAAGTATTCCCAACGCGGTGCTCGTTCCTTGCGTGGTGGCTCGTTGCGTGCGTGCGTGGTGGCTCGTTGCGTGCGTGCGTGGTGGCTCGTTGCGTGCGTGCGTGGTGGCTCGTTGCGTGCGTGCGTGGTGGCTCGTTGCGTGCGTGCGTGCGTGCGTGCGTGCGTGCGTGCGTGGTGGCAGTGTCGCTCTTCGCCGAGTGCGCGCGCACGTACGGCCAGCAGATGGCGCTGCACGTGCCCAAGGTCATGACGGCGCTCGTGCGCGCCCTCGCCGCGGGCGCCGCCGCCGCCAACGGCAGCAGCATGGCGAGCAGCAGTGGAGCGGCGGCAGGAGCAGGAGGCACGCCAGGCGGCGGCGGCAACAGCGGCGGCAGGAGCGTGGCGTCGCTGCACGCGGCGTGCGCGGACGTGGTGGTGGAGATGGCTACTCACTGCGTCGCGGCCCCCCACGACCCCGCTGCCGACTCCGCAGCCGCGGCGGAGACTCAGATAGGTGCGCTTCCCGCTGACGAGGCATCGCACGTGTGGAATCGCGGGTGTCCCACCCACTGCCCATGCACTCTGGTTCCTCTGCCCATGCTCTCCCCGTTCCGACTTGTTCCACGATACGACTGGCAATGCCTTTCCTTGATACATTCGTGTTGCCCCTGAGCGGGCGTGGGTGTGGCCGTGCGTGTGTGCGCAGTGCTGGCGGCCATCTGCGACCCGCTCGCAGCGGAGCTGGCAGAGCAGCACCACCGCCACGTGCAGCAGCACCACGCAGCGGGGGCAGGCGGGGGCGGAGGGGGCGGGGCGGCGGCAGCAGGGGGCGCGGAGCATGACGCGCTGGCGGGCGCGGCCAGGTGCCTGCTGGCGCTGGTGCAGGCGGGCAAGTGGAAGCAGGCGAGTGTGGGGGGGAGGACTGATGGAGGCCGCGCATTGCGCTCAAGGCTAGATGTGTGGCAAGCGGAATCCAACGCAGCGTCCCTCTCTGCCTGCTGTCATCCGCCTTCCTTCACCCTGCTCTGCACTCGTCTCACGGGAGTTGACTGAATCTATTTTCACTGTTCTCTTCGCGTGCACATACAATCAGCCTTTTGTGTGTGTGTGTGTGTGTGTGTGTGTGTGTGTGTGTGTGTGTGTGTGTGTGTGTGTGTTTGTGTGAGGATGTGTGTGTGCGTGTGTGCGTGTGCACGTGTGTGTGTGTGTGCGTACATGGTGCATGGCCAGCAGGTGCCCAAGGCGTCGCAGGAGGGGGCGTTCAAGGCGCTCACAGCAGCGCTGGGCGGCGTGCACCGCCCTCTCGCGCTGCTGCAGCTCGCATGCGACCTCTGCCACCTCGACGCCTCGCTCGCCAAGGTCGCTGCCTCCTCCATGCGCCATGTGCTTGCTGCTTTGCATCGTGCCTATGTCTGCTAGCAGTGGACTGCTGTGCAGGAAACGCCTCAAGCTGCGTGTCTCAGTTCCTCTAAGTCCGTACCAGCGTCCTCTCCACTTGTGTCCGCACTCCAGCTTGACTGTGCGTGCCTCTCACTTCCCGTGCATCCCTCCTTTTGTCCCCATCCCTTCCCTCTGGGTGCCAGTTCCACGCCAAGACGCTGCTGCGGGCGGGCAAGGAGGTGCTGCGGGGGGCGGCCTCAGTGGAGCACCGCCTGTACGCCGTGCGCCTGCTCAAGGACGCCATGCGCAGGTGGGGGGCGAGAGGGGGGGGGGGGAGGGGGGGGGGGGGGGGTGGGTGGGGATGGAAGAGCGCCGGGGGGAGAAATTGTGGGAGGACATGTGCAGGAGGGGAAAGTGTGTGTGCCTGTCTCCGTCAGAAGCCCTGTGTGCCGAGCAGCCCGCACGGGGTTTAAACCGGACGACTACAGCGATACCTGCCCCACGCGCCCTGGAGTCACGCGGTTCATTAGAGTGTCCGCCTGTGCTCGTCTTGTGGCGCCCTTTCAACGCCACAGCATCACCCGGGCAGCCACACTGTGCAACTCTGCTCTTCGCCTCCAGTACTTCGATCTGCCTGCATTTATCCACGGAAGCTCCTTTCTTCCCTTGGTCTCTAATTTCCAAGCCCTCGTGCACTGGCCTCCTGATGTCCCCCCGTGTCCCCAGCAGCTGCAGCGCGGCGGTGTTTCAGGCGGAGCTGAGGGACGTGGTGGCGCTGCTGAGGGAGGCCGCCAACCACCCCAAGCTCAAGCCCGAGGCCCTCGCCGCTGGCAAGGCCATCCAGGAGAAGAAGGTGCGCCCTTGCGCTGGGAGAGGCATGTGGCCGCCTGGGGCGTGCTTTCATTCAAAGCGATTAGGGCCTGCCGCTTGCACTGCCTGCCTGCATGGGGCTGCCTGCCTGCTGGGCATGTGTGCGAGCACAAGACAGGTACACAGGGCGAGGCGGTCGCTCACTCTGTCTCCTCATTACTCTCCGCCCGCTGATCCCATCCTTTCTCTTATCGCCCACCCCGGCCCCACACGCCCCGTGCACCCATCAGAAGCACATCCCCAGGCCAGGCGCCACGTCCTCCGCCAGCAAGGCAGCAGCGCGCTGGCGCCCCGACGATGCCACGCGGACGCCACACGCCCACCCCGCCGACGGGCCTTGCCACGCCACGCCTGGTGCGGGCAGCAGCAGCAGCAGGAGCCCTGCGTGGATGGGTGCTGAGAGCGACGAGAGCAAGGTGGGTGAGGGGCGACAGCACGGGTGGACGCCGGAGAGGCGGGCAGAGGGCGAGGGAGAGGGGCCCACGTCGCCCACGCACTCAGCTGCCTCCTCCGCTGCCCGCACCGCGCCCCTCGCACTCGCCCCTGCCGTGCCTGCGCTTGCTGCTGCACGAGCAACCTCACAGTCATCGGAGCCTCCTCCACGCGACCCCACACTCTACTTCACCCCCCTGCCCGCCCTGCCCCACCACGCCTCCTCTCTGCACTCCTCCACATGCGCAGCAGCAGCGCCAGCAGAAGCAGAAGCAGGGGGAGTGCAGGGAGCAGCGGCGTCAGAGGGGAGTCCGGCAGGGCAGTTCACAGCCTTCCAGGCGCGGGGGGATGCGACCTTCACCACCACGGCGGTGCACGGCAGCGCCCTCTCCGCCACACCGCCCCCCTCCGCGCCCTACTCCGCCCGCTCGCCCGCCTCCCTCTCACACCTCGGCCCGTCGCCCTCCCTCTACCTCGGAGCCGGTTCCACCCAAGGCAAAGCGTTTGTGTCCTCAGGCCATGGTGGGAGTGGTGAGAGCCCAGAGGACATGCGGTCGGTGCGGCGGCGGGTGTTCCACGACGACGAGGTGCCACGGGATGATGCGGTGCCACGGGATGATGCGGTGCCACGGGGGAGAGGGGGGAGAGGAGGCAGGGGGGGGGGGCATAGGGAGCAGGAGAATGTTTTTGCTGGGGCCAGCGGGCACAAGGCCATGGGGCTGGCTGTCACTGGCAATGGTGCTGGCAACGGTGGTGTGATGGGTGGGCGGGAGTGGAGCCCCACAAGTGAGAGCAGCAGGGGCAACGGGCACAAGTGGGAGCAGGAGAATGCCGGCGCTGGGGCCAGCGGGCACAAGGCCATGGGGCGGGCTGGTTCTGGCAATGGTGCTGGCAACGGTGGTGGCATTGGTGGGCGGGAGTGGAGCCCCACGAGTGAGAGCAGCAGGGGCAACGCAAGGAGCAGTGTGTCACCCAGCACGAGTGGCGAGGGCCGTGAGGCGGTGCGAGGAGGCAAGGCGAGGTCACCACACAGCCGCGGCAACTCGCCTCTCTACGAGCTCGCTGCTGCCTTCGTGCGCGCCCGCAAGTCGCCCGACCTCTCTGGCAGGCTCGGCACCTTTAGCCTCACCTCCGGCAGCCCTGACATGCTGGGCGCGTATCGCCTGGGCGGCAGCAGGATGGCAGGGGGGGCGCTGGGCGATGCTGCTGGTGGCGGAGTGGGCAGAGGGAATCCAATGCGCATCACTCTCTCAGGTGTGCCCCACTCGTGCTTTCATATGTGTGGCCATTCTTTGTTCTTTGTGCGTGCTTACCAGATTGTCTCACTCGCCCCTCCATCCCCTCTCTGCTCCCTCACCCACCTCCATCCACGCCCCACCTCCATCCACGCCCCACCTTCGTCGCCTCTCCCCGCTCCCCGCATTGCTGCCCTCCTCCCTCTTCACCACAGACTCGGCCATGGCCCCTGACTCAGCCCACGCACGTGACTCCCTGGGCCGCTCGCTCCACCTGGCCTCGCCCTTCTCCTCGCCGCTCTTGCACTCGCAGCCAGCAGGCAGCATGCAGGCGGGCAGGGCAGGGGGTGTGGGGGAGGGATCAGGGCAGGAGGGCTTCCTGCTGCACCTGCCACCCCATGCAGGCCCGCCCGCCAGTGCACAGGGCGGTAACAGTGGTGGCGTGGGCAGCAGATCAGGGGTGGGTGGCGGTGTGGGCATGGGCAGCAGTGGGGTGTTTGTGCGGCTGAGTGGGGAGGTGGAGCATGGGGCGGGGGCTCCACAGCCGTCAACGGACTGCAAGGCGGCTGGGGAGGGGGGAGGTGGAGGGGGCAGTGGAGCGGTGCTGGCAGCACACTTGGCCACGGGGGGAGAGGGGGCGGGGACCCTTGGGAGTGCCGGGGACAAAAGTGAGTCGGCGCAGGCGTCAGCAGCAGCGGGCAGCTCTCCTGGCAGCAGTAGAGGGTCAGGCGAGGGCAGTGGTGAGGGAAGCAGCGAGGGGGAGGGGTCGTCGGGCTTCTGCCGCCTCATCTCTGACGCTGAAGTCGCCTCGGCTCTCGCCAGCATGCGCGCCACTCACGCCCTCTCCGCCCTCAGGTGCGCCACCCACGCCCTCTCTGCTGCGCTGAGGCGCACACCTCCCATGCACTCATGCCTACCTTCGCTTTCCAAGTCCCCTTTTTCTCCCCGCACGCCGTGCACCCCTCTTTATCTGCCTATCCCTCCATGCGTTGCCCTGCCCCCCTTCATCTTGTGCTGCCCTGCCCATCAGCAGCAACCCCACGGGCAGCAGTAAGGACGGCAGTCACAGCAGCAGCGTCACCAACGCTCACCGCGCCACTCTCCCCATGGGCTCTGCGCCATCACCGCTCCACCGCACGTCTGAGCCGCCCCCGCCCTCCCACGGCCAGCCCTCCACACCCGTGCTCTTTGCCCCGCCTCCCTCCCTCCCAGCCAGCATGCAGCTCGCCCCGCCCTCCCAGCCCGCGCAGCAGCAGTTGCAAGGGCAGCAGGAGAGAGGCGCGGGGCTGGGGCAGGTGCACAGAGGGTATGAGGGAGAGAGTGAGGACGGGCAGAGGGAGGGGCAAGGAGAGGGGCGAGGAGAGGGGCGGGAGGAGGTGAGTGGGTTTGGGGCGAGCTGCCTGTCCCCGCCGGGCAGCATTGGCCGGTGGACGCTCCAGGGTAAACCGCCCCCGCCCATGGCCCTCTTTATGGACGGCGGGAGTGGCGTGACGTCAGCGAGGGACAGTGTGGCATCAGGAAGAGGCAGTGCCACGTCAGCGCGAGGCGGAGGGGAGGTGCAGCATGTGGGTGCGTTGCAGTCGCTGTGTGGCAGTGTGTGGGCGAGCAGGGCAGGGGAGACCACAAGCAAACACCGATATGTGAGCACACCATCCCACCTCTCCCTCTCCTCCCCACCTCTCCCTCTCCTCCCCACCTCTCCCTCTCCTCCCCACCTCTCCCTCTCCTCCCCACCTCTCCATCTCCTCCCCGCCTCTCCCTCTCCTCCCCACTGCCCCTCCTTCCCAACTGTCCCCCTCCTCCCAACCTGTCCCTCTCATTTACACCTATCCTTGTGCTTCCCATCGTTCACTCGTATCGCCCGCCTGACTCCTATCCCCCTCCTTACAAGTATCGCTCCCTTTCCACAAAGAGCTTTTCTCCCACGTTTCCCTTCCATTGATCCCTCTCGTTGCACTTTTCGCTCTCCTTGTGCGAATCCATCTCTTTCTCGCTTCCCCTCCATCTCCGTTCTCCAACTACTCACTCATTCGTTCTGCTCATCTGCTACACTCCATATCCATCCCCTCCCTCTCCTCCCCCATTTGATCCCATGGTTCCACCTGCCTTGTGCCCCTCGCATCCCTCCGTCCCACAATACGAATTAACCCCATCCTTTTCTCCACCCTCAGACCCACACCCTCCTCACTCTGCCTCCTCAAACTCCGCTCCATCCCCCCATTCCCCCATTCCCCCATTCCCCCATCCCCCCATCCCGCCATCCGCCCATCCCCCAGGCGTCCCCCATCCGACCGGAGGATCTGGACTGCCCGGTGCCGCTGGCAGCGCTGGCCAGGAGTCTGCAGCACACGCCCGTCACCGGGGACCAGGTCGACGTGCTCCTAGCGCCCTCGCCCCTCCCCGGCACCCGCACTCCCGGCGGTCCCCAAACCGCCGGTGGGGCCAGCACAGGCGGTGGCAGCGGCAGCGGCGCTGCTCTCACGACACCCACAGCCGCCAGGAGCACGAGCGGCAACAGCAGGTCTCTGTCGTCTCACAGGAGTGCGGGCATGGAGGGCGGGCGGTGGAGCATGCATAACAACCCCATGGCTGGCGACTCACACCCCCACTGCAGCACGCATGATTGCATGTGCAGGACACCTGGCCACACATGTGAGGCGTCTCAACGCAGGTTCGGTGCACCTGGGCACAGTGGGGGTGGGGAATCAGGCAGAGGAACAGTTGATGGAGATACAGGGCAGTCAAATCCGGCGGGAGGTGCTGCGGTTAATCCTGCACCTGCAGCTGCAACTGCGTCTGTTGGTGGGGCAGGCGAGGGCGAGTGGGAGGAGGAGGTGCAGCAGGAGGTGAGGGTGCTGGAGGCGAGTGAGAGGGAGCAGCAGCGCGCCGTGGCACAGCTGGAGCAGTACGTGGATGAGGTGGGGGGGGCGGGGGGCGAGGAGGGGCAGGGGGGAGGTGCGTGTGGTGGGGAGGTGGAGGGAGGAGAGGAGTGTGGAGAGAGGGGGCATGCCGTGGAGGCTGGCATACAGGCAAGGGAGGGTGGGGGGGGAAAGGGAGAGGGCAAAGGGGATGAGCATGAGCAGCACAAGAAAGAGCAGGAGTATGAAGCAGCGAATGGGTTGGTGGGAGCTATGGTGAATGTGAGGCAGAGAGGGCGCAGGGGGAAGGGGGCAAGCTGTGACGGCGACTTGAGCGAGTCCACTGCTGGAGACAGCTACACTGATGGGGGGGAGGGAGAGGAAGGGGACGAGGAAGAGGAGGGGGGAGGTGAGGTGGTGGAGGAGAGGGGAGTGAGGGCGTGGGTGGTGGCGGCGGTGACAGCATTGGAGAGGGCAATGGAGGGGGTGCTGCAGATGCTGCTGCTGGCTGCCCTGGTGCTGCTGCTGGCCCTGCTGGGGAGCAGGCTGGCAGCCGTGGTGCACAATGAGGGCAGTGATGTGGATGACTTCGTGCCCACCTAGCTGCCCTCCTGCTGCCCCATGCCACTCCGCTCCTGCTCAGTGCTCCACTCCCCGCCCTGTCATGCTGCTCCCCTCGCATGCGAGTCCATGAGCAGCCCACCATGTTCATAATTCCGCACCTCAGCTGACACACACTGACACCTGATGCAGCCCTGATGACAGCACCTGAAAACCAAAGCCCCTGAGAGCACCTGGAAACCAAACCCCCTGAGAGCACCTGGAAACCAAAGCCCCTGAGAGCACCTGGAAACCAAAGCCCCTGAGAGCACCTGGAAACCAAAGCCCCTGAGAGCACCTGAGTAACATTCAAGGACTCGTGCGACGACCGCAGCTTGCAATCCTTTCTGGCGTGAGGTCCCTCCATTCATTGCCGGAACCAGTGTCAATTCAGCAACAATGCACCCACAACGCAACCATCAACGCAACCATTAATGCGCCCATCATGTAGCCAATCAAGCACCAACAATATGCCTCACTGCGCGGATCCATGCCCTCCCTTCCAACCAGGCCCTACGATATCAGGAATTTTTCCCTGAAATTCCTGATTTTCAGGGATTTTCTTGTACCTACCCTGATTTTCCAGTGTTCAGCTTTTTGGGGGACTGATTTTTCAGCCTTTAGGGGCCAGATGACTCTGAACTTTCAGGTTTTCGTAAGGGACACTGATTACGCTACGTTGTAGCGAAACTGACACTCAATGCGATTCCTACACGTTCCGAGTGTAGTTGCCCGGAAGTGCAGGGAAACTCGATTCCCGCGGTGTTAGCACCGCCTGGCGGTGACTACCAGACAAATTTGCCCCGAGTTATTTGCTTTGAGGGCTGCTTTGTTGGCGCGCCTGGTCCGATCAATGGCCACTTTTGCAGCATTATGTGGGTTGACCATTGACAAGGTTGCAACAGAGCGATACTGGGTAGCTACGATGCGAGGATTTCTGGCCCATTGCTTGCACTTGTGGTCCTGTGGCCCGTTTTATCTAAGTCGTGATGGCAAGCACTGATGCATCCACACCGCCCAGCCGTGCTACCTGCCATCCAAGCTCCCATCCCATTCTGCTCCATGCTTTCCTTCCATCCCCTTGGGGTTTCATCGCATTCCTGTCAGAATACTGAACGAGAATGGATGAACTATGAATGAGTTGGGTACAAGTAATAACCCTGATTGGGTTGTACCCCTAATGGGCTACCCCACTACAGCCTACAAAATGTATGCACTGTAACATTTTGACACACCCTTATAGGCAAAGGGAGAACAAGTGGTCACAAGACCAGTCAAGAAAACCAAAGCAAGCACAAGGTGGATCACAAAGTCACCACACATTATGAGCACAAGCAAATGGCCACAAGGCCAGTTCACATGCAAAGTTATAAAAAAGAGAACAAACAGAACAATTATCATACATACCCTAGCAAATGTAAGCATGTAGGTATATATATATAGATCACAGTACAAGCAAACTCACGCAATGAGCAAGTGAGGCAAAGTAGGCACAAGGCCTAACACAGTACATAAACGCTGATGATCACCGGACTGAACTGCCTTGGTGAATATATCAGCAGTGTTGGCCCGAGTGGCCACGTAAGCAAGACGAAGCTGACCACGTTGCTGCAGCTCTCGAGCAAGGAAGTAACGCAGAGCGATGTGCTTCGTTCTATGCTCCAGTCTATGCTCCGAACACAAGGCAATCATGGCCTTGTTGTCTATGTACAGAACTGGAGAAGAACGAGGCCGCTCTCCAAAGTCGGTCAGCAGGTAGGTGAGTCAGCGTAACTCCTGTGCATCGATGGCCCCTGCGTAGATCTCAGCCTCACAACTGGAGCTGAGAACCGAAGACGAGCGGGTAGACCGCCAAGAAACAAAGTTGGAGCCAAGGCTGAAAGTGTAACCCTGTGACGACCGCTGCGTAGCCAAGTCGTCAACCCAAGAAGCGTCTGCGTGTCCAGTGAGGACAACTGGACCCCGTCCTCCAAGCACGAGCCCCATGCCCGATGTACTGCACAAGTAGCGCAACACCATCTTAGCAGCCTACCAGTGCTCTGATCGGAGTCTCCCGAGCGCAACGTAGTGTGCCACGATGCTAAGAGGGTAGGATACAGGCCACTCGGCTCTACAGACTCGTCCGAAGGTGGAGCTGAGAGCGAGTGACCGGTAGGCAGAGGAGTGGACTGTGGCGAGGAGTACCGGAAGCCGAAGCGCTGAAAGACCTGGTGCACCATGTGTGACTGAGTCAGGGTGATGGTGCGCCGTGCTCTGTCCCAAGCGATTTGCAAGCCAAGATAGATGTGCAGCTCACCCAAATCAGTGCAGGTGTGTCTCTTCTGCAGCTCCGACTTCACAAGGGCCAGTGCGTCAGTGTCAGCAGTGGCACAGACCAAGTCGTCGACGTACACGAGGACATAGAACGGCGATTGCAAAGTGTCGGTTCGCAGAAACAGCGACGGGTCAGCAGTAGAAGGAGCAAACCCAAGAGCCGCAAGCGTCGTCCCCAGTGTGTCGTGCCACTCGCGAGGCACCTGGCGGGGACCATAGACTGGCCGCTGGAGGCGCCACTTGGTACCTGCAGGAAACGACACAGTGAAGCCAGGTGGGCGGCGCAGCCAGATCTCCTAGTGCAGGCTGCCCTGTAAGAATGCTGTGCTGAAGTCAAGAGAGTGCAGCTCGTAGTCACGTTGAGCGACGACGTGCAGCACAACCCAAAGAGTGGTCATCTTCGGGGTAGGGGAGAAGGTCTGGAAGAAGTCAACTCCCTATCGCTAACCGAAGCCTCGTGCAACGTAACGAGCCTTGAAGGCAGGCGGAGAACCCGGCGGCCGCTTCACCCTGAAAATTCACATGCCATCGACCATGTTCGCCCCACAAGGGGAAACTGCGTCGACATAGGTGCCTGTGGACTTCCAGGATGCCATCTCTGCGTCTATGGCTATCTGCCACTGAGAGGAGTAGGGACCCGTAATCGCCTCTGCGTAAGAGCGCGGGGTCGGGATGTCTGGTGCATCCGGGTCTCCCTCAGGTGCAAGAAGCATGGCCACGAGATGAGGTACAGCAGCTGCAAGACACTCAAAGTCCTCCTGCCTGTCCTCGAGGACGTCCGTGCCAAGAGCACACTCATCCCTCACGGACAGAGGACAGTCAGACTCAGACTCATCAACAAGACTAGTGGCGTAGTCGAGACGACAGGCGGCAGCAAATTCAACAAGCTCAGCAACTAGGGCAGACGCAGCAGCGGACTCAAACGAAGGGTCAGTGACAACAGTGGCTAGAAGACGAGGGACAGTAGGACTGGCAGCACGAGCTAAGTCAGACTCAGGGTGAGGAACGTCAGGAAGAGAGGACGCAGGAGGAGACGGCAGGGGAACTCGCAGTGGAACAGAGGAAGGACGATGTGCCATAACGTGAGTGCCGGGGATAGGAGGAGGACGCGGACGAGGAACACGACGACCAGTCCGAACAGCGCCAACAAGCGAGGCAGGACGAGACTCAGGCTCATGACGCTCTGTAAGAGAGTCTGTCTTCTCAGCGTAAGGAGGAGCAGGCAGTGGGGAGTTTGGCTGTAACTGTGGCTGTGACTTGTGAGGCGGTGGACACATTAAGCTAGGAGTAAGGCCAGTAGAAGATGGGAGACTAAGAACCTGGCGAAGGACTGAGTTAGGTGGCGGCAGAGAGGACGGTGGTGGCGGAACGAAAAATAGTCGCCGCTGCGCAGTGCCTCCAGCACCAGTACCGCCAGCACCCGCACCTCCAGCTCCGGGGTCTCCAGCTCCAGCGCCTCCAGCTCCAAGGTTTACAGCTCCAGTGCCTCCAGCTCCAGCGCCTCCAGCTCCAGCGCCTCCAGCACCAGTGCCTCCAGCTCCAGCGCCTCCAGCGCCAGGGTCTCCAGCTCCAGCTCCTCCAGCTCCAGCGCCTCCGGCGCCAGTGCCTCCACCTCCAGAGTCTCCAGTGCCAGTGCCTCCAGCTCCAGCGCCTCCAGCGATAGGGTCTCCAGCTCCAGCTCCTCCAGCTCCTGCGCCTCTAGCGCCCGTGCCTCCAGCTCCAGGGTCTCCAGCTCAAGGGTCTCCAGCTCCTGCGCCTCCAATACCACCAGCTCCGGCAGCTCTAGTATCTCTAGTACGAGCACCTCCAGGACCAGCAGCTCCAGCACCTCCGGTACCTCCAGCTCCAGCAGTAACTCTAGCACCTCCAAGACTAGTAGCTCCAGCACCTCCAGCTCCAGTGCCTCCATCGGCAGAGCCTCCATCTCCTGTAGCTCCACTCCTAAGGCGTGTGCGCTGAGCAAACCACTCGCGCAGCTGCTGCGGTGAGAGAGGCTCCCGTCGGGGAGACAGTCGAGGCAAGGCACCCGCAGGACCAACAACAAACGCAGTACCCCTAGGCGCAGCACCCCCAGACTCCGCACCCTCAGACTCAGCACCCCCAGGCTCCGCACCCTTAGGCTCAGTACCCCTAGGCTCCGCACCCCCAGGCTCAGAACCCCCAGACTCCGCACCCTCAAACTCAGCACCCCCAGGCTCCGCACCCTCAGGCTCAGCACCCCCAGGCTCCGCACTCGCAAGCTCGACACCCCCAGACCCAGCACCCCCAGATGCAGCACCTCTAGCAACACCTCGACAGGCACAGTCCCGAGGAGTGGGTCTACTTGAGACACACCTAAGGGAGCAGGACCCTGAGGGGGGAGGGGGTCTACTGGAGGGGGGCCTGGAGCAAGGAAGAGCGGAGGGGGGGGTAGAGGGGCAGTGCGGTAGGGGAAGAGACGGTAAAAGGGAACCGACTCGTCAAACGGGACGTCTTGAGAGGGGAGGACACGGCTCAAGTTGGGGTGGTAAAACTGCCAGCCAGGCACGGTAGGGGGAAATCCAAGGAAGACACAGGGAATAGTGCGGGAGGAGAGCTTGTCCACGGAAGTATCGCGGACAAAGGCACGAGAGCCCCAAACCCAGAACACTGACGCATCGCCAACCTCCCCCCTCCAACGCAGTGTAGGCGAGGTCTCTGGCAAGGAGACACAGGGCCAGAGGTTGAGCTGGTGCGCAGCGTACCGGACCGCAAACGGCCACAGAAAATGGGGAGCAGCCGCATGGATCATGGAGGTACGAGCGACCTCCATGACTAAGCCAATGCGGCGCTCAGCAACCCCATTTTTCTGCGGGGAGGTCGGAATCGTGAACGAATTGAGGATGCCCTCCCCACGACAAAAGTCCCGCAAGAGGTCAGAGGAGAACTCACCACCTCTGTCAGAGTGCAGACGCTGGACAGGAAGGTCCTCGCGGAACCGCTCGCGGAGCTGGAGACGGACTGCGCGGTTCCAAGGGATCAAGACATCAGGGACCTCACCCTTGTTGCGCAAGGGGAAGACCGTGGTGTAACGCGTGTAGTCGTCAACTACCAGCAGAAAGTAGCGCTTGCGGCCCTGTCCACTGACGCGGGCTGGGCCCCACACGTCCATGTGGAGAGTCTGCAGGGGAGGAGTCGTTGGGGGAAACGAGGAGGAGTGAGGAGCGGCGCGCTGCCGCCCCTCGATGCAAGGAAGGCAGGGCGGGGCAGGCGAGGGCGGGAGGGGAGGCAGAGACCAAGGAAGACCAGAAACAAGGAGGCGGGAATGCATGCCACAAAGGTGTGGCAGTGAGGGGTGACCAAGTCGGTGGTGCCACAGGAGAGTCTGGTGCGATAAGAGGCGACACAAGCAGGTAGCTGCTACCGGACCTGACGCAGACACCTGAGCAGACGCAGCTGTCAAACTTATATGCTGCACATTGTGTAGTCTGTAGTGGGGTAGCCTATATGGGGTACAACACAACTCAGGGTTAGCACTTGTACTCACCCTGCTAGTTCATTCCATTCTCGTTCGTAACCCTGACATGGAATCAGAGCAGGTTCCTTGGGCCCACCACCTGCTACGCTGCTAGTACTCCTCTTGGCCCGTCACGCCTTTAGGCCCGTCGCGCCCCGTCGCCCCTAGCCGCGACCCAGTCGACCTCGTCGCCCCTAGCTCGGCCCCTCGGCCCCGTTGGCCCCGTCGCCCCTAGCCGCGCCCCTCGGCCCCGTTGGCCCCGTCGCCCCTAGCCGCGCCCCTCGGCCCCGTTGGCCCCGTCGACCCCGTTGCCCCTAGGCGCGCCCCTCGGCCCCGTTGGCCCCGTCGTCCCTAGCCGCGCCCCCTCGGCCCCGTTGGCCCCGTCGCCCCTAGCCGCGCCCCTCGGCCCCGTTGGCCCCGTCGACCCCGTCGCCCCTAGTCGGCCCCTCGGCCTCGTTGGCCCCGTCGACCCCGTCGCCCCTAGCTCGGCCCCTCGGCCCCGTTGGCCCCGTTGCCCCTAGCCGCGACCCTCGGCCCCGCTGGCCCCGTCGCCCCTAGCCGCGCCCCTCGCCCCCGTTCTACTGCCCTACCTGCTCCCTGAGCTGTCGGCTTTTGCCACAGTAGCGGACCTGGTTACCCACCTGTGCACTAGCGACGCTCGATACCACGCTACCGTCCCTGCTGAGTTCCTTGCCACGAACCAGCCCCCCATGTTCATCACCCTCTACTTCATAGTCTCTCGCCTCCCTGACTCTCTTCGCTCTGTCAGGGACCACTTTCTCACCCTAGACCCCACCTCCCTCACTATTGAACTCCTCGAGCAGCATCTCCTCACAGGTGAGACTAGTTCAGTTGCTGTAGGTGCTGCTCGTGGCACTCCGCGCTCGCCCTTCTTTGAGGGGTGCTCCCCCTCCCCCCTTTCCCCCTCCTTCGCCTCTGCTGCTGCTGCAGACGTCTCTCATGCTGAGGACGTCGATGCTGCTTCGACTAGTGCAAAGCGCCGCAGCAGCAAGGGCAAGGGTGGCCGGGGTGGTGGAGGTGGCAGCGGTGGTGGTGGAGGTGGAGCGGTGGTGGGGCCAGCGGTGGAAGTGGTGGAGGCAGTGGAGGTGGTGGCGGCGGTGGGACTGGTGGCGGCAGTGGGGGCTCTGGTGGCGGCGGTGGAGGCAGCGGAGGGAGTGGCGGCAGTGGAGGCGGTGGGACTGGTGGTGGTAGGTCTGGACCTCGGCGTGGAGGCCCTGGTGGTGGTCAGCGCCAGCAACAGCAGCGTCGGAGCGAGACCCAGTCGCCCCAGCAGCTCCGTGAGAGGTTGGTTCAGCGTGGGCCGAGTGGGGGTAGTGAGAGCTGCCCGTATGTCATTCGCACGGATGTCCGTGCGGGCCAGACATGCAGGAGGCTTCACACCGAGCACCGCTGCTTCGCCCGCCTTGACGACGCCTGGCGTGCTGAGTTTGGTGACGACGTCGAGCGCCCTCGCTGAGCGGAGTTGCTTAGATCAGGAGTTGCTATCTTTGACCTAGACTATGATGCTATTCTCTCTGCCATGTATGCTTTGTCTTTTAGTGCTGAGGGTGACTGTTACCAGTGTGTGCCACCTGACCCAGGTATAGCGGCTGCTGCTCTAGGTGCTAGTACGTCTGGTACTCCCCCTGGTAATGCGCCTGCTCAGGCATTGCACACCTTCACGTTGTACTCCGGCGCCTCGCGCTGTTTCTTTCGTGACAGCACCACTCTCACTCCTCTCCCTGCACCTGTCCCGGTCAGACTGGCTGACCCCTCTGGGGGCCCGGTCATTGCCCGTTCCTCCACTATCCTCCCATGTCCGGCGGTTCCGTCCGGCTCATTGTCAGGCCTTCACCTCCCCTCGTTCTCTACAAACTTGGTGAGTACAGCTGCCCTTCAGGATGCGATGGTCACTACCACCACTCCTGGGGGTCAGCGTGTGTTGATCTGCACGTGCACGCCGCTCCTCACTCCTCCTCGTTTCCCCCGACGACTGCTCCCCTGCAGACTCTCCACATGGACGTGTGGGGCCCAGCCCACGTGAGTGGACAGGGCCGCGAGCGCTACTTTCTGCTGGTAGTTGACGACTACACGAGGTACACCACGGTCTTCCCCTTGCGCAACAAGGGTGAGGTCTCTGATGTCTTGATCCCTTGGATCCGCACAGTCCGTCTCCAGCTACGCGAGCGGTTCGGCCAGGACCTTCCTGTCCTGCGTCTGCACTTTGACAGAGGTGGTGAGTTCTCCTCCGACCTCTTGCGGGACTTTTGTCGTGGGGAGGGCATTCTCCAGTCCTTCACGCTTCCGGACTCCCCTCAGCAAAATGGGATTGGTGAGCGCCGCATTGGCTTAGTCATGGAGGTCGCTCATACCTCCATGATCCATGCGGCTGCTACCCATTTTCTGTGGCCGTTTGCGGTCCGGTACGCTGCGCATCAGCTCAACCTCTGGCCCCGTGTCTCCTTGCCGGAGACCTCGCCCACACTGCGTTGGAGGGGGAAGGTTGGCGATGCGTCGGTGTTCCGGGTCTGGGGTTCTCGTGCCTTTGTTCGCGATACGTCCGCGGACAAGCTCTCCGCCCACGCCATTCCCTGCGTCTTCCTTGGCTTTGTCCCTGACGCGCCTGGCTGGCAGTTTTACCACCCCACCTCGCACCGTGTCCTCCCGTCACAGGACGTCACGTTCGACGAGTCAGTACCCTTCTACTGTCTCTTCCCCTACCGCTCTGCCCCTCCCCTGCCCCCGCCGCTCTTCCTTCCTCCCGGTCCACCTCTGGTAGACCCCCTCCCGCCCCAGGGTCCTGCTCCCTCGGTTGTGTCTCAGGTAGACCCTCTCCCTGGTACTGCGCCTGTTCAGATAGCTGTCGACTCAGGTGCTGCTCCAGGTGCTGCGCCTGGGGGTGCTGCGTCTGGGGGTGCGGAGCCGGGGGGTGCGGGGTCTGAGGGTGCTGGGTCTGGGGGTGCTAAGCTTGGGGGTGCTGAGCGTGAGGGTGTTGAGCCTGGGGGTGCTGAGTCGGAGGGTGCGGAGTCTGGGGGTGCTGAGCCTTGGGGTGCTGCTTCGTCTGGAGGTCCTGCTGGTGCTTTGCCGCGACTGTCCTCGCAGCAGCTGCGTGAGTGGCTTGTTCGACGCGCACACCGTCGGAGTGGAGCTCCCGGAGCTGGAGAGGCTGGAGACACTGGAGCTGGAGGTGCTGCTGTTACTGCTGGAGCAGGCGCTACTGGAGGTACTGCGACTACTGGTCCTGGAGGTGCTCGTACCAGTGGTGCTGGAGCTGCCGGGACTGGTGGTGTTGGGTGCGCTGAAGCTGGAGACCCTACGGAGCCTGGAGCAGCTAGCGCTGGAGGCGCTGGAGCTGGAGTAGCTGGAGTTGGAGGCCCTGGCGCAAGAGGCGCTGGGGCTGCAGGAGCTGGAGCTGTTGACTCTGGCGCTGGAGGCACTGTGCGGCCGCGACCGTACTTCGTTCCCCTGCTTCAGCAGGTTCTTAGTGTCCCTTCTTCTACTGGTCTTCCTCCTCCCTTCCTGTGTCCACCGCCTGACCAGTCGCAGCCGCCGTTACAGCCAGGCTCCCCACTGCCTGCACTCTCTCCTTGCACTGAGCAGTCTGGAGGTCTTACAGAGCGTCGTGAGCCAGCGTCTCGTCCTGTCTTGCCTGTTCGCACTGATCGTCGCACTCCGCATTTGCGTCCCCCTCCTGTCCGCGGCACGCACCCTATGGCACTCCATCCTTCCTCTGTTCCTTTGCCTCCTCCTCCTGAGTCCTCTCTTCCTTAGGTCCCTGACCCTGTGTCTGACCTCGCTCGTGCTGCCAGTCCCACTGTCTCTCGTCTCCTCGCCACTGCTGTCACTGACCCTTCCTTTGAGTCTGCTGCTGCGTCTGCTCTCGTTGCTGAGCTGCTTGACTTTGCTGCTGCCTGCCGTCTTGACTACGCCTCTGCTCTTGTTGCTGAGTCTGTGTCTGCCAGTTCTCCGTCTGTCAGGGGTGAGTGTGCTCTTGGCACGGACGTCCTTGAGGACAGGCAGGAGGACTTTGAGTGTCTTGCAGCTGCTGTACCTCGTTTCGCTTCCATGCTGCTTGCCCCTGAGGGAGACCCGGATGCTCCAAACATCCCGACCCCGCGCTCTTACGCAGAGGCGATTACGGGTCCTTACTCCTCTCAGTGGCAGGCAGCTATGGATGCCGAGATGGCATCCTGGAAGTCCACAGGCACCTACGTCGACGCAGTTTCCCCGTCTAGGGCGAACACAGTCGATGGCATGTGGATTTTTAGGGTGAAGCGGCCGCCGGGTTCTCCGCCTGCCTTCAAGGCGCGTTACGTTGCTCGAGGCTTCAGTCAGCGACAGGGAGTTGACTACTTCCAGACCTTCTCCCCCACCCCGAAGATGACTAGTCTTCGGGTGTTGCTGCATGCCGCTGCTCAGCGGGACTACGAGTTGCACTCTCTGGACTTCAGCACAGCTTTCCTGCAGGGCAGCCTTCACGAGGAGATCTGGCTGCGCCGACCACCTGGTTTCACTGGGACGTTTCCTGCAGGTACTCAGTGGAGCCTCCGCCGGCCAATCTACGGTCTCCGCCAAGCGCCTCGCGAGTGGCATGACACACTGAGGACTACACTTGCGGCTCTTGGGTTTGCTCCTTCTACAGCAGACCCGTCGCTGTTTCTACGCACCGACACCTCGCTGCCGTCGTTCTACGTCCTCGTGTACATCGACGACCTCGTCTTTGCCACTTCTGACACTGAGGCACTGACCCTTGTGAAGTCTGAGCTGCAGAAGAGACACACCTGCACTGACTTGGGTGAACTGCGCAGCTATCTTGGCCTGCAGATCACCCGGGATAGAGCACGGCGCACCATCACGCTGACTCAGTAACACATCGTGCACCAGGTCCTTCTACGCTTCGGCTTCCAGTTCTCCTCGCCACAACCCACTCCTTTGTCTACCAGCCACTCGCTCTCAGCTCCACCTTCGGACGAGTCCGTAGAGCCGAGTGGTCCATACCCAGAGCTTGTGGGTTACCTCATGTACTTGATGACGTGCACACGACCTGACCTCGTGTACCCTCTCAGCCTTCTGGCTCGCTACGTGGCTCCCGGCAGGCACCTAAAGGTGCACTGGGATGCTGCGAAGAGGGTACTGCGTTACTTGTGCAGTACGTCGGGCATGAGGCTCGTGCTTGGAGGACGGGGTCCAGTTGTCCTCACCGGTCACGCAGACGCTTGCTAGGTTGACGACTCAGCTACGCAGCGGTCGTCACAGGGTTACACCTTCAGCCTTGGCTCTGGCTCTGCTTCCTGGCAGTCTACCTGCTCGTCTTCGGTTCTCAGCTCCAATTGTGAGGCTGAGATCTACGCCGGGGCCATGGCTGCACAGGAGCTACGCTGGCTCACCTACCTGCTGACTGACTTGGGAGAGCAGCCTCGTTCGCCTCCAGTTCTGTACGTAGACAATAAGGCCATGATTGCCTTGTGTCAGGAGCACAGACTGGAGCACAGAACGAAGCACATCGCTCTGCGATACTTCCTTGCTCGAGAGTTGCAGCAGCGTGGTCCGCTTCGTCTTGCGTACGTGGCCACTCGGGCCAACACTGCTGATGTCTTAACCAAGGCACTTCCGCTTGGTGACCATCAGCGCTTTGCTACTGTGTTAGGCCTTGTGCCTACTTTGCCTCACTTGCTTACTGCTTGACTCTGCTTGTACTGTGATCTCTATATATACCTGCATGCTTGCACTTGCTAGGGTATGATCACTGTATTGTTTGTTCTCTTTATATAACTCTGCATGTGAACTGGTCTTGTGACCACTTGTTCTCCCCCACTTTGCCTATGGGGGTGTGTCAAACTTATATGCTGCACATTGTGTTGTCTGTAGTGGGGTAGCCTATGTGGGGTACAACACAACTTAGGGTTAGTACTTACTCATCCTGCTGCTAGTTCATTTCATTCTCGTTCGTAACTCTGACAGCAGCTACCTGAGGAGGCTTGGTAGTCAGTGTGTACAGACTCGACCCAGGCCGACGGTTGAACTTGGCCAGGTGACGGCCCGTCCGTGTACACGTGTAGATCGACACACGCTGACCCCCTGGAGTGGTGGTAGTGACCATCGCATCCTGGAGGGCAGTGGTACTCACCAGGTTTGTAGAGAACGAGGGGAGGTGAAGACCTGACAGTGAGCCGGATGGAACCGCCGGACACGGGAGAACAGTGGAGGAACAGGCAAGAACTGGGTCCCCTGAGGGGTGAGCCAGTCTGACCAGAACAGGTGCAGGGAGTGGAGTGAGGGTGGTACTGTCGCGAAAGAAACAGCGGGAATTACCTTAGTCAAGCGTGAAGGCGCAAGGCCTCAGCAGGCGTAGTACACTCACTAGCACCTAGAGCAGCAGCCTCTATACCTGGGTTGGGCAGCACATACAGGTAACAGTCACCCTCAGCACTAACAGACAAGGCATACATGGCAGCAAGGATAGCATCATAGTCAAGAGCAAAGATATCAACTCCAGACCTAAGCAGCTCTGACCAGCGGGGGCGCTCAGCCTCGTCACCAAACTCTGCGCGCCAAGGGTCGTGAAGGTGGGAGAAGCAGCGGTGCTGCGAGTGAAACTTCCCGCATGTGTGACCAGCACGGTCACCTGTACGAATGACATACGGGCAGCGAACACTACCCCCAGACGCCCCAGGCTGAGCAAACCACTCACGAAGCTTCTGGGGCGTAGGGGTCTCGCTCCGACGCTGCTGCTGCTGCCTCTGGCCACCGCCAGAACCTCCCCTCTGAACAGCTCCACCTCGACCGCCACCACTGCCTCCGCCACCACTCCCATTGCCGCCACCACCGCCACCCCCTCCGCTGCCACCACCGCCGTCACCGAAGCCCACACTCCCGCCATCACTCCCACCGCTGCCACCACCTCCGCCACCTCCTGCGCCTCCACTGCCGCCACCACCATCACCCCCGCTGCCACCGCCACCACTCTTGCAACCCTTGCCCTTGCTTCTGAAGCGCTTCCCACTAACAGCAGAAGCAGCCCCGACATCCTCAGCACCAAGGATGTCAACAGCAGCAGCAGAAGCGTAGGAGGGGGCAAGGGGGGAGGGGGAACACCCCTCGAAGAAGGGTGTGCGAGGAGTGCCACGAGAAGCACCTACAGCAACTACGCTAGTCTCAACTGCAAGGAGGTGCTTCTGAAGCAGGTCAACAGTGAGGTCTGTGGGGTCAAGTGCGAGAAAGTGGTCCCTGACAGTGCGAAGAGAGTCAGGGAGGTGGGTGAGTATGAAGTAGAGAGTGATGTACATCAGGGGCGGGTTTTTGTCAAGGAAATCTGCTGGGAGGGCAGCGCGGTAGCGAGCGTTGCTAGCGCGGAGGTGGGTAACGAGGTCCTCTACTGTGGCAAAGGCGAACAGCTCGGGAAACAGGTAGGGAAGTATAAGGCGGCCTAGAGGAGGAGTGGCAGGGGAAGAGTAACGAGCGACTACAGCGTCGTACAGTGCTTTAGCAGTCTTGTGCTGTCCGAAGTGAGAGCATTTGGCTAACGGCAGGTGGTTGCGAATGGCTAAGCGAGCATCATCGTCACTGGTAAGCCACTGTGAGCGAGTCGCACTGACAGCTGTGGCGGGAGGGGCGAAAGAGGCTCCAGACGTGTGGTCAAACAACGAAACGCTGTCTCTAGAATCGCTCAGTAGGTACAGCTGTAATTCGTCGAGCCAAGTATCGAACTGGATCGGACGGCCCTCATGATCGAAGTACACTGAGAGAAGCCATAGCGGGCAGAGCAGGGTGGCGCGCGACCAGCAGGGCAGCACGCAGGTAGGGCAGCGCGCGAGCACTAGGGAAGGGCGCAGGGCAGGGCGGGGCGGCGCACGGCTAGGGAAGAGCGGCGCACGGCCAGGGCAGGGCAGCGCAAATGGCAGGGCAGGGCGGCGGCCAGCAGAGCGGTGCGTCGGCAGGGCATGGCGGTGCGGCGGCCAGCAGGGCGGCGCACAGCAGGGCGGGCAGCAGCAGGGCGGCGCGGGCAGGAGGGCGCCGGCCAGCAGGGCGGGCAGCAGCTAGGCGACGCAAGCAGCAGGGCGGCGCGCAGCAGGGCAGCAGGGCGCGGGCCAGCAGGGCTGCGCGCAGCAGGGTGGGCAGCAGCAGGGCGGCGCGCGGGTACAAAGGGCGGCGCGCGGGCTGCAAGGGCGGCGCGGCGGGCTGCAAAAGGGCGGCGCGCGGGCTGCAAAAGGAGGCGCGGCGGCCAGCAGGGCGGCGCGCGGGCAATGCAGGGCGGGCAGCAGCAGGGCGGCGCGCGGGCTGCAAAAGGCGGCGCGCGGGCTGCAAATGGCGGCGCGAGGGCTGCAAAGGGCGGCGCGCAGGCTGCTAAGGGCGGCGCGACAGGCAGGGCAGGGCGGCTAGTGGGGCAGCGCTATGTGGTGGGCCCTAAAAAAAAATCGGTCCTAGAACAGGACCTGCTCTGATACCATGTCAGAATACTGAACGAGAATGGATGAACTATGAATGAGTTGGGTACAAGTACTAACCCTAATTGGGTTGTACCCCTTATGGGCTACCACACTATAGCCTACAGAATGTAAGCACTAAAACATTTTGACAGTTCCTGCCTAGTGTTATCTTATTTTAAGTTCAATATCAGCCTTCAAAAAAATGGAACACTAATGCATCAGCCTTTTTTTGAAGGTTACACTGAATTTTCAGGCTTTTTTTTGGGGGGACACTGGCGATAAGGGATTCTATACAGAGGGACCCTGATGCTTTAACGTACCTAAAAGTGAATCATAGGCCCTGCTTCCAACCCTCTCATTGTTGTAAAAGCCATCCCTCTTGTTCCGTTTAAACACACTCGCTTCATTGAAAAAATTGACCAGCATCAATGTTCTGATTGTTGCAAGAAAGTGAAAATGATTAGTGTATCATATTGCTCACGTGTACAGATTGTGGTGATGCATGGCCTAAGAATTTGTACATAATTGTAGACGCACTTTAGCGAGTTTGTTCGAGGTGCTCAGGGCTGCTGATTCGGCCTACAATTTCGCCCCGAACCACTCCCAGGGCGCCACCGTGTCAGAATGTTATATTTGTCTAGCCTGCAGTGGGGTACTCAATAGTGAGTATAGCCCAATTTAGGGTTTGCTATATGTACTCAACTGCCTGCTAGTGAAACCTCCCATATCTGTTTCACAATTCATCCCTTCACTATTCTGACATGCTATCAGAGCAGGTCGACCCTCCCGGGTCGATCCTGTGGATGGGCCCACCGTTAGCTTCCGCTGCTGTCCTGCCTATCGCGCGCCTCGAGCGCGCGCCGTTTGTCTGCCTGCCGCGCGCTCATGGCGCGCGGCATTTTTTCTTCCCGCCGCGCGCTCGGGGCACGCGGCGGTTTTCTGCCCGTCGCGCCGCCCTTGTGGCCGCGCGACGCCCTGCCCTGCCCGTCGTGCGCCCCGTGGCGCGCGACGGTGCCCTGCCCGTACTCGCTCGTCTTCGGTTCTCAGCTCTAGTTGTGAGGCTGAGATCTACGCCGGGGCCTTGGCTACATAGGAGCTACGCTGGCTCACCTACTTGTTGACTGACTTGGGAGAGCAGCCTCGTTCGCCTCCAGTTCTGTACGTAGACAACAAGGCCATGATTGCCTTGTGTCAGGAGCACAGACTGGAGCACAGAACAAAGCACATCGCCCTGCGATACTTCCTTGCTCGAGAGTTGCAGTAGCGTGGCCAGCTTCGTCTTGCGTACGTGGCCACTAGGGCCAACACTGCTGATATATTCACCAAGGCACTTCCGCCTGGTGATCATCAGTGCTTCTCTACTGTGTTAGGCCGCCGACGACGTGGACGCCGACGACGCCGGCGACAAGCAGAACCGGACGAGCACGGGCGGCTACGTGTTTGTCTACGGAGGGGCCGCGGTCTCCTGGTTGAGCCACCGCATCAAGTGCGCGACGCTATCGTCGACCGAGTCGGAGTACGTGGCGGCAACCGGAGCCGGCAAGGAGGTGTTAACGGAAGTGGAGTGTTGGCCCCGCCCTCGCTTGGACAACGCCGACGACTTGGTCGGATATACAGGAGTAGCAGCTGACTGTCTACACTGGGAGAGCTGCTCGACAGGCTTCCTCGAGCTGCAGGGGACCGCTGTGATGTTGCTGTCGACCAGGGAGCTCGACAGCTGCAACTGACTGGTCTGGGCGTCGGGTGGGCCGTCGACCAGGAGGGGCTGTTAGATCGGGAGGTCGAAGGAGCAGTTCGTCGACCTGAGAAGTGAGCAGCGGTCGACGAGGGGAGCTCGTCGACAACAGTTGACAGTTCTATTCGACGGAAGGGGTCCGTCGACCAAGGGGTAGCTCGATGGGAGCTGTGGTCGACCAGGGGCACCTGGTGGTCGACCCGAAGGACTTGGTGGTCGACCAGAGCACATGGGGTTGTCCAGGTCGACCGGGTAACCTGCTCGGCGAGTTCTGCGAAGGCACGCAAACGTCGTCAAGGTCGCGTTGGTGAAGGCGACTTCGGGTTGGTATCCTGAAGTCGATGTGGCTCGTCAGGCGCAGACAACAGCCGACGGATGCACAACGGTGCAAGTCGGGCCAATCGTATGCGCGCATCTGCGAGCGTGCGCACTGCTGTCTACTACGGGACAACGCTGGACAGCCGCTCTGCTGCAGCGTTGGCACAACGTCGACCTGCTGTGTTTGCAGGTCGCCTTTCTGCAGTAGTGGCGCGGCTCCTCTACGCAACGCTGGCAGGCTGTCGACCATGCTGTGCTGTCGGTCGACCAGGCTAGCTGCAGAGTTGCTAGGTGCCTGACGTACTCATTGTTGCCTTTGCTTGTTCAACAATTGTGTAATTCCAACTTTGCTAGTAGAAACTCTTGCCAATTTCTCCTGTGATTGTGCAAGCACTAAGGAACTAGGCGAAGCTACGATCACTCCTAGTAGTTCGTGCCAACCCCCGTAGTCTAACTCACTACCGTTGTAGAGTGAATCTCCGCATGGTGCGGTGAGCGTGGACGGCCCTGCAGATTACCTTCAGATAGGAGCCGAATTTTACACCTACTAAGTCGTTCGTAGGCTGGCAGCAGCGATAGTCACCATGGTCGACCCCGTAGCTAATGTGGGCGTAGCAGACACCTTGGAGGCACGCTTGGCTGATGCAAGGAAATGCCACGCGGATGGCGAGTACGGGACGATCCCCTTGCTGATCGTCGAGTTGGGCATCCGGTCGCAGTGGGCGACGGAACACCCATCCCGTCCTGTTTCTCCTCGACCGGTGCGAAACAAAGGTGGCGTTGACGACGAGGTCGACGGTGGTGCACGATTCAGCGGCAACAATGGCACGAATAAGAGAGGAGTGATCAAGGTCGACGGTGGCGTCGACAGGAGTCAAGCGCGAGTGCAGCAGTCGACGGCAGCTGCAGGCAGCTCGCGTGCCGACGTTGATGGTCGACGTCGCTCTCCTCTACGAAACGGTGGAGGGCTCTTGGCAACGACAAATGTGACGGCGGGCGGGATTGCACCGGCTTATGGCTACTTCAAGTTCTCGCCGGATCTGATCACCGTCGCACCGTTGCAAGGTCGACGAGACCTCATCACATGGAGGGAGTCGATAGAACCTCAGTTGGAGGTCGCCGGGCTGAAGGGCTTCGCCGACGGCACAGTGCCAATTCCGTCCATGGACGATGTCGGGCTACGCGGGGAGTTTCGTGCGGCTCACTTGCTCACCTTCATGGTCATCTCGAGGTGCTGCTCGCCGGTGATGCAGCTGGCGCTCAGGAGCTGTCGAGAGTGATTGGATGCTGGTCACCAGGCATGGCACTTCATCCTGTCGACGTATCAGGTCAGGGACGACCTATACATCGCACAGCTGGAGGAGAAGATGACTCGCATTCGGATGGGCGAGCAAGAGTCGGCAACGGACTACTGCAACCGTGCTCGACGGATCCTGGCTGAGATGCGGATGGCGGGCGCCGGATACTCGACGGCGTCCTACATCTCCCTCATCGTCAAGGGCCTGCCGCACGGCTACAACCTCATGAAGAGGATGATGATGGTACCTGGCACGCGCGAGTCCCTCGACGAGGACTCCATCACCAACTATATTCTTCAAGACGAGGCGATGCAGGAGGCCGAACAACCCACAGAGCTCCTTCCTCAGATAAACTACGCTGCATCGACGAAGCTGAATCAGCAGCAAGGGCAGCGCAGGAATCCTGGCGGAGGTGGTAGCGGAAGTGGGCGGTCGACAATGGACGTCGACGAGAAGAGGTCGACGCGGGACAAGGGCCGTGGAGGTGGTGGTCGACGGCAGGAGTGTTGGATCTGCCACGATCCCGACCACCTTTCCTACGAAAGTCCCGACCGCGACGACAGCGACGAGGATGACACCAAGGGAGGCTGCGGTCGATCGACCAGCCGTCGCCCACGTCGAGATGCGAACCCGCACAAGAAGAAGCAGACATCGAAGAAGACGTCGTCGACGAAGGACGTCGATAATGTAAAAATAACTGACGAGAATGGTTCATTAGGTGAAAGGGGGGGGTACAAGTAGAATGTCGAGAGAAATTCTGTACCCCCTAAGGCTAAACCCACTACATCCTAGAGATATATAAATACATATGTTTGACACACCCCCATAGGCGAAGTGGGGGATAGCAAGAGCAAGCAATGGTCACAAGAGCAGTCAAGAGAAGAAGCAAAGCAAAGCAAGCTCAAGGTGGATCACAAAGTCACCACACAGTCCGAGCACAAGCAAAGGGCCACAAGGCCAGTTCACATGCAGAGTTATATAAAGAGAACAAACAATGCAGTGATCATACCCTAGCAAGTGCAAGCATGCAGGTATATATATAGATCACAGTACAAGCAAAGTCAGGCAGTAAGCAACTGAGGCAAAGTAGGCACAAGGCCTAACACAGTAGAGAAGCGCTGATGATCACCAGGCGGAAGTGCCTTGGTGAAGACATCAGCAGTGTTGGCCCGAGTGGCCACGTACGCAAGACGAAGCTGGCCACGCTGCTGCAACTCTCGAGCAAGGAAGTATCGCAGAGCGATGTGCTTCGTTCTGTGCTCCAGTCTGTGCTCCTAACACAAGGCAATCATGGCCTTGTTGTCTACGTATAGAAATGGTGGCGAACGAGGCTGCTCTCCCAAGTCGGTCAGCAGGTAGGGGAGCCAGCGTAGCTCCTGAGCAGCCATGGCCCCGGCGTAGATCTCAGCCTCACAACTAGAGCTGAGAACCGAAGACGAACGGGTAGACCGCCAAGAAACAGAGCCGGAAACGAGGCTGAAGGTGTAACCCTGTGACGACCGCTGCGTAGCTGAGTCCTCAACCCAAGAGGCGTCTGCGTGTCCGGTGAGGACAACTGGACCCCATCCTCCAAGCACGAGCCCCATGCCTGACGTACTGCACAAGTAACGCAGTACCCTCTTCGCAGCATCCCAGTGCACCTTTCAGTGCCTAACGAGAGCCACGTAACGAGCCAGGAGGCTGAGAGGGTACGCGAGGTCGGGTCGAGTGCACGTCATCAGGTACATGAGGCAACCCACAAGCTCTGGGTACGGACCACTCGGCTCTACGGACTCGTCCGAAGGTGGAGCTGAGAGCGAGTGGCTGGTAGACAGAGGAGTGAGCTGTGGCGAGGAGTACTGGAAGCCGAAGCGCTGAAGGACATGGTGCACCATGTGTAACTGAGTCAGTATGATGGTGCGCCGTGCTCTGTCCCGGGTGATCTGCAGGCCAAGATAGCTGCGCAGTTCACCCAGGTCAGTGCAGGTGTGTCTCTTCTGCAGCTCAGACTTCACAAGGGTCAGTGCCTCAGTGTCAGCACTGGCAAAGACGAAGTCGTCGACGTAGAACGGCGGCAGCGAGGTGTCGGTGCGTAGAAACAGCGACGGGTCTGCTGTAGAAGGAACAACCCCAAGAGCCGCAAGTGTAGTCCTCAGTGTGTCATGCCACTCGTGAGGCGCCTGGCGGAGATCGTAGACTGGCCGCCGGAGGCTCCACTGAGTACCTGCAGGAAACGTCCCAGTGAAACCCGGTGGGCGGCGCAGCCAGATCTCCTCGTGCAGGCTGCCCTGCAGGAAGGCTGTACTGAAGTCCAGGGAGTGCAACTCGTAGTCACGCTGAGCAGCGACGTGCAGCAACACCCGAAGAGTAGTCATCTTCGGGGTGGGGGAGAAGGTGTGGAAGTAGTCAACTCCCTGTCGCTGGCTGAAGCCTCGAGCAACGTAACGAGGCGGAGAACCCGGCGGCCGCTTCACCCTAAAAATCCACATGCCATCGACTATGTTCGCCCGAGGTGGGGGAACCTCAGCGACGTAGGTGCCTGTGGACTTCCAGGATGCCATCTCGGCATCCATAGCTGCCTGCCACTGAGAGGAGTAAGGACCCGTAATCGCCTCTGCGTAAGAGCGCGGGGTCGGGATGTCTGGAGCATCCGGGTCTCCCTCAGGGGCATGCAGCATGGAAGCGAAACGAGGTACAGCAGCTGCAAGACACTCAAAGTCCTGCCTGTCCTCAAGGACGTCCGTGCCAAGAGCACACCCACCCCCGACGGACGGAGGACTGGCAGGCACAGACTCAGCAACTAGAGCAGAGGCATAGTCGAGACGGCAGGCAGCAGCAAAGTCAAGCAGCTCAGCAACGAGAGCAGACGCAGCAGCAGACTAAAAGGAAGGGTCAGTGACAGCAGTGGCAAGGAGACTAGCGACATTGGGACTGGCAGCACGCGCTCGGTCAGACACACGGTCAGGGACCTCAAAAAGAGAGGACTCAGAAGGAGCAGGCAGAGGAACACGCAGTGGAACAGAGGAAGGACGGAGTGCCATAGTGTGCGTGCCGGGGGCAGGAGGAGGACGCGAATGAGAAGCGCGACGAGCAGTGCGAACAGGCGAGACAGGACGAGACGCAGGCTCACAACGCTCTGTAAGACCTCCGTACTGCTCAGTGTAAGGAGAGGGAGCAGGCAGTGGGGAGGCTGGCTGTAACGGCGGCTGCGACTGGTCAGGCGGTGGACACAGGAAGGGAGGAGGAAGACCAGTAGAAGACGGGAGACCAAGAACCTGCTGAAGTAGGGGAACGAAGTACGGTCGCGGCCGCACAGTGTCTCCAGTACCTCCAGCTCCAGGGTCAACAGCTCCAGCTCCTGCTGCCCCAGCGCCTCCGGCGCCAGTGCCTCCAACCCCAGCTCCTGCAGCCCCAGCGCCTCCTGCACCAGGACCCCCAACTCTAGCTACTCCAGCTCCAGCGCCTCCAGCGCCAGCTGCTCCAGGCTCCGTAGGGTCTCCAGCTCCAGCGCACCCAACACCACCAGTCCCGGCAGCTCCAGCACCACTGGTACGAGCACCTCCAGGATCAGTAACCGCAGTACCTCCAGTACCACCAGCTCCAGTAGTAACAGCAGCACCTCCAGCGCCAGTGTCTCCAGCCCCTCTAGCTCCGGGAGCTCCACTCCGACGGTGTGCGCGCCGAACATGCCACTCACTCAGCTGCTGCGAGGACAGTCACGGCGAAGCACCAGCAGGACCTCTAGACGAAGCAGCACCCCGAGGCTCAGCACCCCCAGACTCCGCACCCTCCGACTCAGCACCCCCAGGCTCAACACCCTTAGGCTCAGCACCCCCAGGCTCAGCACCCCCAGACCCAACACCCTCAGACCCCGCACCCCCCAGCTCCGCACCCCCAGAAGTAGCACCCCCAGATGCAGCACCTAGAGCAGCACCTGAGACGAGAGCTACCTGAACAGGCGCAGTACCAGGAAGAGGGTCTACCTGAGACACACCCGAGGGAGCAGGACCCTGGGGCAGGAGGGGGTCTACCTGAGGTGGACTGGGAGCAAGGAAGAGCGGCGGGGGAGGGGGAGGGGCAGAGCGGTAGGGGAAGAGACGGTAGAAGGGAATTGACTCGTCGAACGTGACATCCTGAGACGGGAGGACACGGCGCGAGGTGGGGTGGTAAAACTGCCAGCCAGGCGCGTCAGGGACAAAGCTAAGGAAGACGCAGGGAATGGCGCGGGCGGACAGCTTGTCCGCGGACGTATCGCAAACAAAGGCACGAGAACCCCAGACCCGGAACACCGACGCATCACCAACCTTCCCCGTCCAACGCAGTGCGGGCGAGGTCTCCGGCAAGGAGACACGGGGCCTGAGGTTGAGCTGATGCGCAGCGTACCGGACCGCAAACGGCCACAGAAAATGGGGAGCGGCCGCATGGATCATGGAGGTACGAGCGACCTCCATGACTAAGCCAATGCGGCACTCAGCAATCCCATTTTGCTGAGGGGAGTGCGGAAGCGCGAACGACTGGGTGATGCCCTCCCCACGACAAAAGTCCCGCAAGAGGTCGGAGGAGAACTCACCACCTCTGTCAGAGTGCAGACGCAGGACAGGAAGGTCCTGGCCGAACCGCTCGCGCAGCTGGAGACGGACTGTGCGGATTCAAGGGATCAAGACAGCAGAGACCTCACCCTTGCTGCGCAAGGGGAAGACCGTGGTGTACCGCATATAGTCGTCAACTACCAGCAGAAAGTAGCGCTCGCGGCCCTGTCCACTGACGCGGGCTGGGTCCCACACGTCCATGTGGAGGGTCTGCAGGGGAGCAGTCGTCGGGGGGAACGAGGAGTGAGGAGCGGCGCGCTGCTGCCCCTCGACGCAAGGAAGACAGGGCGGGGCAGGCGAGGGCGGTAAGGGAGGCAGAGACCTGGGGAGACCAGAGACAAGGAGACGGGAGTGCATGCCACGAAGGCGTGGCAGGGAGGGGTGACCCAGGCGGTGGTGCCAAAGAAGAGTCTGGTGCGACAGGAGGCGACACGACCAAGAGGCGGCTACCTGACCTGACGCGGACACCTGAGCAGACGCAGCGACCTGAGGAGGCTCGGTAGCCAGCGTGTACAGACTCGACCCTGGCCAACGAGTGAACGTAGCCAGGTGACGCCCCGTCCGTGTGCACGTGCAAATCGACACACGCTGACCCCCAGGAGTGGTGGTAGTGACCATCGCATCCTGAAGGGCAGCGGTACTCACCAAGTTCGTAGAGAACGAGGGGAGGTGAAGACTTGACAGTGAGCCGGACGGAACCGCCGGACACGGGAGGACAGTGGAGGAACGGGCAACGACCGGGCCCCCAGAGGGGTCAGCCAGTCTGACCGGGACAAACACAAGGGTGGCGGGGCCGAGGGGCCGAGGGGTCGAGGGGCCAAGGGTCCGAGGGGCCGAGGGGCCAAGGAGACTAGGGGCCAAGGTGCCTAGGGGCCGAGGGGCCAAACAAAAAAGGGTGGTGGGGCCTAGGGACCGAGAGGCCAAGGGTCCTAGGGGCCTACAGGCCAAACACGAGGCCGCGGAGCCGAGGGGCCTAGGGGGCCGAGAGGCTTAGGGGGCCGAGGGGCCAAACACAAGGGCCGAGGGGCCAAGGGGCCTAGGGGGGGGGGCGAGAGGCCTAGGGGGGGACAAGGGGCCAAACGAGAGGCCGGGCGCGGGCTAGGTACGGGGCCGGGCGCTAGGCTCTGAACTGGGGCCGAGGGGCCGAGGGGGGGGCCGAGGGGCCAAACACGAGGGCCGAGGGGGGGCCGAGCCGAGGGGCCGAGGCTAGGGGCCGAGGGGCCAAACAAGGGGCCGGGCGCTGGCTAGGTACGGGGCCGGGCGCGGGCTAGGTACGGGGCCGGGCGCGGGCTAGGTACGGGGCCGGGCGCTGGGCAGGTACGGGGCCGGGCGCTGGGCCCTGAACTGGGGCCGAGGGGCCAAACAAGGGGCCGGGCGCGGGCTAGGTACGGGGCCGGGCGCGGGCTAGGGAAAGAAACAGCGCAGGCTAGGTACTGGGCCGGGCGCTGGGCTCTGAACTGGTGCCGAGGGGCCGAGGGCGGGGGGGCGAGGGGCCAAACACGAGGGCAGAGGGGGGCCGAGCCTAGGGGCCGAGGCTAGGGGCCGAGGGGCCAATCAAGGGGCCGGGCGCTGGCTAGGTACGGGGCCGAGCGCGGGCTAGGTACGGGGTCGGGCGCTGGGCAGGTACGGGGCCGGGCACTGGGCTCTAAACTGGGGCCGAGGGGGCCTGGGGGGGGGGGGGGGGGGGGGGGGGGGAGGGGCCAAACATGAGGGCTGAGGAGGCCGAGCCTAGGGGCCGAGGCTAGGGGCCAAGGGACCGAGGGGCAGGGCCGAGGGGCCAAACAAGGGGCCGAGGGGCCAGACAAGGGGCCGGGCGCGGGCTAGGTATGGGGCCGGGCACGGGCTAGGTACGGGGCCGGGCGCTGGGCAGGAACGGGGCCGGGCGCTGGGCTCTGAACTGGGGCCGAGGGGCCAAACAAGGGGCCGGGCGCTGGGCGAGGGACAAGGCCGGGCGCGGGTGTCGACGGGCCGGGGCTAGGTACGGGGCCGGGCGCTGGCGTCGACGGGCGCGGGCTAGGGAAGGGGCCGGGCGCGGGGCTAGGTACGGGGCCGGGCGCAAGGCTAGGAACGGGGCCGAGCAAGGGCTAGGTACGGGGCCAGGCGCGGGTGTCGACGGGGTGCGGGCTAGGTACGGGGTGCGGGCTAGGTACGGGGCCGGGCACGGGTGTTGACAGGGCGTGCGCTAGGTACGGGGCCGGGTCGCGGGCTAGGTACGGGCCGGTCGCGGGCGTCGACGGGGCGCGGGCTAGGTACGGGGCCGGGCGCGGGTGTCGACGGGGCGATCGCGGGCTAGGTACGGGGCCGGGTCGCGGGCTAGGTACGGGCCGGTCGCGGGTGTCGACGGGGCGCGGGCTAGGTACGGGGCCGGGCGCGGGTGTCGACTGGGCAATCGCGGGCTATGTATGGGCCGGGCGCGGGCATGAGAAAGGGCCGAGCGCGGGCTAGGTACGGGCCTATCGCGGGCTAGGTACGGGCCAGGCGCGGGCAAGAGACTGGGCCGGGCGCGGGCTAGGTACAGGCCTATCGCGGGCGAGGTACGGGCCGGGCGCGGGGATAGGAACGAGGTAGCAGGTGGTGGGCCCAATAGTAACCTACTCTGATTCCATGTGAGAATAACTAACGAGAATGGTTCATTAGGTGAATGGGGGGGGTACAAGTAGAATGTCGAGAGAAATTCTGTACCCCCTAAGGCTAAACTCACTACAGCCTAGAGATCGCGCGCCCCGAGGCGTGCGGCGGTTTCGTCGCCCATCGCGGCGCCTCGGGGGCCCACGCGTCACCCCCCCCCCCCCCTCGTTCGTCGCGGAACCTTCGGGGGGCTCGTGCGCGCCCCCCCCCTCCCGTCGCCCGTCGTGGCGCCATCGGGGGCCTGCGCGGCCCCCACTTCCGTCGCCCGTCGTGGCGCCCTCGGGGGGCCGCGCGCGGCCCACTCCCTTCGCCCATCGTGGCGCCCTTGGGGGCCCGCGCGGCCCCCCCACTCCTGTCGCCCGTCAAGGCGCCTTTGGGGGGCCCGCGCACTGCCCCTCCTGCAGCCCGCGTGCCGCCCCTGCAGCCCGCGAGCCGCCCGTGCCGCCTCCTGTCCACGTGCAACTGCGGGGTGGCGGGTATGGGGGTGGCGAGTGTGTGAGTCGTCCCTTGCTCCTCCTCCTCCTCTGTCTCCCACTGCTGCAACTGCCGCTGAGGGGGGTGGATGTGTGGGAGACGATGGAGTGGTGCTAGAGGGGGTGTCGTGGGAGTGAAGCTAGGGGTGCAGCAGGGGGTGTGAACGGGAGTTTTGGGACAGTTAGGGGGAGGTTGGGCGGAGGCAGCCGTCGTGTCGCCAGCTGCGCCAGTAGTCCGGAGGCTACAATCTCCGGTAGCCCAGCGAGCCTGCTGCGCCTGTCGCCCGTGGGTCCGTTGCTCCTGCCGCTCAGAGTTAGCTGCGGAGCTAGTTACTCCAGTAGTCCGGAGGCTACAATCTCCGGTAGCCACAGTGCGCGCCGCTCCTGTTGCCCGTGTATCTGCGGCTTCACCCGTTGTCTCTTATCTCCACTCCTCTCACAGTCCCTCCTCCTCCTCACTTACCGTCTGTGACTGCCTCTAGCTTTGCTTATATTTGTGAACTATTGCTGTGCTTGCTTATTGTGCTGATTACACCCCACTTTGGCTATGGGGGTGTGTTAGAATGTTATATTTGTCTAGCCTACAGTGGGGTACTCAATAGTGAGTACAGCCCAATTTAGGGTTTGCTATATGTACTCAACTGCCTGCTAGTGAAACCTCCCTTCTCTGTTTCACAATTCATCCCTTCACTATTTTGACACACCGCACCTTTCGGCACCATACCTAACATCTTAAAGCCCGCATGCAAAATAGTTACCCCCGTCCCAACTTGAAAGAGGTGTGTCAGAATGTTATATTGCTTACATTGTGTAGGCTATAGTGGGGTAGCCCATAAGGGGTACAACCCAATTAGGGTTAGTACTTGTACCCAACCCTTTCATAGTTCATCCATTCTCGTTCATTCTTCTGACAGAGCAGGTCCTTCGCTAGGACCGTTTTTTTTTCCTTGGGCCCACCATTGCGCTGCCCCACTAGCCGCCCCTAGCCCGGCCCGTCGCCCCTAGGCCCGTCGCCTCTAGGCCGGCCCATCGCCCCTAGCCCGGCCCGTAGGCCCGTCACCCCTAGCCCGGCCCGTAGGCCCGTCACCCCTAGCCCGGCCCGTCGCCCCTAGGCCCGTCGCCCCGGCCCGTCGCCCCTAGGCCCGTTGCCCCTAGGCTGGCCCGTCGCCCCGGCCCGTCGCCCCTAGGCTCGTCGCCCCGGCCCGTCGCCCCTAGGCCCGTCGCCCCTAGGCCGGCCCGTCGCCCCTAGCCCGGCCCGTAGGCCCGTCGCCCCTACCCCGGCCCGTCGCCCCTTAGGCCCGTTGCCCCGGCCCTGTCGACCCTAGGCCCTGCCACCTGCCGCCTCGACCCTCGGCCCGCGCGCCCCGTCGACCCTAGGCCCGCGCGCGCCCCGTCGACCCTAGGCCCCTGCGCGCCCCATCGACCCTGCCCCCGCGATCCGTCCCGTCAACCCTCGGCCCCGGTGCCCCGTCGACCCCAGGCCCGTCACCCTAGGCTGGCCCGTCGCCTCTAGCCCGGCTCGTAGGCCCGTCGCCCCTAGCCCGGCTCGTCGCCCCTAGGCCCGTCGCCCCAGCCCGTCGCACTTAGGCCCGTCGCCCCTAGGCCGGCCCGTCCCCCCTAGGCCGGCCCGTCGCCCCTGGCCCGGCCCGTAGGCCCGTCGCCCCTAGCCCGGCCCGTCGCCCTTAGGCCAGGCGCCCCGGCCTGTCGCCCGACGCCCCTACGTCCGCGACCGACGCCCCTACGCCCGGGCCCATCCCCTGTCGCCCCTAGGCCCGCGCCTATCGCCCCTAGGCCTGCGCCAGTCGACCCCAGGCCCCTCAAGCCGCCCCTTCCGGACCGCCCCTCGACCCTGCAGCCCGCGAGCCGCCCTTGCAGCCCCGCGCGCTGCCGCTGGTGGCCCACTCGCCGCCCCTGCTACTCTGCTAGCCGCCCCTTGCGGCCCTCTCACTATCCCTTTGCTGCTGCCTGCCCTGTGCTCTGCGCTGCTCTACTTCTCCTCGCTCTACGTGCTGCGCCACTATGGCTTCTCTATGCGTGCTAGCGTTCGATCATGAGGGGCGCCCCCTACAATTTGACACGTGGCTCGATGACCTGCTGATGTACCTACTGAGCGACACTAGGGACAGTGTTTCGTTGTTTGACCACACGTCTGGCGCCGCTCCAGCCCCTCCCGCCACAGCTGACAGTGCGACCCGCTCACAATGGCTTACTCGTGACGCTGCTGCCCGCTTAGCCATTCGCAACCACCTTGCAAAGAACCCACCCCCGATGTACATCACTCTTTACTTCATAGTCACCCGCCTCCCTAACTCTCTTCGCGCTGTCAGGGACCACTTTCTCGCCCTTGACCCCACAGCCCTCACTGTTGACCTACTCGAGCAGCACCTCCTTGCAGCTGAGACTAGTGTAGTCGCTGTCCGAGTTGCTCGTGGCACTCGCGCACGCCCTTCTTTGAGGGGTGCTCCCCCTCCCCCCTTGCTCCCTCCTACGCCTTTGCTGCTGCTGCACGCGTCCTTGGTGTTGTGGACGTCGGGGAAAGGGTGGCAGGGGTGGTGGCGGTGGCAGCGGGGGCAGTGGTGGGGGCAGCAGTGGAGGTGGTGGGGGCAGTGGAGGTGGTGGCAGCGGTGGGAGTGGTGACGGGAGTGGGGGCTTTGGTGGCGGCGGTGGAGGCAGCGGTGGGAGTGGCGGTAGTGGCGGCAGTGGGGGTGGTGGCGGTCGGACTGGAGCTTCGTGTGGAGGTTCTCGAGGAGGCCAGAGGCAGCAGCAGTAGCGTCGGAGCGAGACCCCGTTGCCCCAGCAGCTTTGTGAGTGGTTTGCTCAGCGTGGGGCGTTTGGGGGTAGTGTTAGCTGCCCGTATGTCATTCGCACGGGTGACCGTGCTAGTCAGACATGCGGGAAGCTTCACACTCAGCACTGTTGCTTCTTCCGCCTCGACGACGCTTGGCGCGTAGAGTTTGGTGACGAGGCTAAGCGCCCCCGCTGGGCAGAGCTGCTTAGGACTGGAGTTGCTATCTTTGACCTAGACTTTGATGCTATCCTAGCTGCTATGTATGCTTTGTCTACTAGTGCTGAGGGTGACTGTTACCTGTGTGTGCCGCCTGACCCAGGCATAGAGGCTGCTGCTCTAGGTGCTAGTGAGTCTGTTCTCCCAGGTACTGCGCCTACTGAGGCCTTGCACACCTTCACACTTGACTCAGGTGCCTCACGCTATTTCTTTCGCGACACCACCACCCTCACTCCTCTCTCTGCACCTGTACCGGTCAGACTGGCTGACCCCTCCGGGGGCCCAGTCCTCGCCCGTTCCTCCACTGTGCTCCCGTGTCCGGCGGTTCCGTCCGGTTCACTGTCAGGCCTTCACCTCCCCTCGTTCTCTATGAACTTGGTGAGTACCGCTGCCCTCCAGGACGCGATGGTCACTTCCACCGCTCCTGGGGGTCAGCGTGTGGCAATCTGCACGTGTACACGGATGGGCCGTCACCTGGCCACGTTCACTCGTCGGCCAGGGTCGAGTCTGTACACACTGGCTACCGAGCCTCCTCAGGTAGCGGCGTCTGCTCAGGTGTCCGCGTCAGGTCAGGTAGCACCCCCTTGTTCGTGTCGCCTCCTGTCGCACCAGACCATTCTGTGGTCCCACCGCCTGGGTCACCCCTCCCTCCCACGCCTTCGTGGCATGCACTCCCGCCTCCTTGTCTCGTGTCTTCCCAGGTCTCTACCTCCCCTCCCGCCCTCGCCTGCCCCGCCCTGCCTTCCCTGCGTTGAGGGGCGGCAGCGCACCGCTCCTCACTCCTCCTCGTTTCCCCCGACGACTGCTCCCCTGCAGACTCTCCACATTGTCGTGTGGGGCCCTGCCCGCGTCAGTGGATAGGGCCACGAGCGCTACTTTCTACTGGTTGTTGATGACTTAATGCGGTACACCACGGTCTTCCTCTTGCGCAGCAAGGGTCAGGTCATTGATGTCTTCATCCCTTGGATCCACACTGTCCGTCTACAGCTCCGCGAGGGGTTCCGTACGGACCTTCCTATCCTACATCTGCACTCTAACAGAGGTGGTGAGTTCTCCTCCGACCTCTTGCGGGACTTTTTTCGTGGGGAGGGCATTCTCCAGTCGTCCACTCTTCCGCACTCCCCTCAGCAAAATGGAATTGCTGAGCGCCGCATTGGCCTAGTCATAGAGGTCGCTCGTACCTCCATGATCCATGCGGCTGCTCCCCATTTACTGTGGTCGTTTGCGGTCCGGTATGCTGCGCTTCAGCTCAACCTCTGGCCCCGTGTCTCCTTGCCGGAGACCTTGCCCACACTGCGTTGGACGGGGAAGGTTGGCGATGCGTCGGTGTTCCGGGTCTGGGTTTCTCCTGCCTTTGTTCGCGATACGTCCGCGGACAAGCTCTCTGCCCGTGCTATTCCCTGCGGCTTCCTTGGCTTTTCCCCTAACGCGCCTGGCTGGCAGTTTTACCACCCCACCTCACGCCGTGTCTTCCCCTCTCAGGACGTTACTTTTGACGAGTCGGTTCCCTTTTACCGGCTCTTCCCCTACCACTCTGCTCCTCCCCCAACCCCGCCACTCTTCCTTGCTCTAGGTCCCCCTCCGGTAGACCCCCTCCCGCCCCAGGGTCCTGCTCCCTCAGGTTTGTCTCAGGTAGACCCTCTCCCTGGTACTGCGCCTGTTGAGGTAGCTGTCGGCTCAGGTGCTGCTCCAGGTGTTGTGTCTGGGGGTGCGGAGCCTGGGGGTGCGGAGCCTGAGGGTGCGGAGTCTAAGGGTGCCGGGTCAAGGGGTGCTGAGCCTGGGTGTGCTGACCCTGCGGATGTGGAGCCTGGTGGTGCTGAGCCTGAGAGTGTGGAGCCTGGGGGTCCTGCGTCTGAGGGTGCGGAGTCTATGGGTGCTGAGCAGAGGGGTACAACTTCTTCTAGAGGTCATGCGGGTTCTCCACCACGACTGTCTCCTCGCCCGGAGCCTCTCTCCCCGCAGCAGCTGCGCGAGTGGTTTGCTCAGCGCACCCGCCTTCGGAGTGGAGCTGCCGGAGCTGGGGTCTCTGCCGCTGGAGACACTGGAGCTGGTAGTGCTGGAGTTACTGTTGGAGCTGGTGGTACCGGAGGTGCTACTGCTGCTGGTCCTGGAGGTGCTCGTACCGCGGGTACTGGAGCTGCAGTGATTAGTGGAGTTGGGGGAGCTGGAGCTGGAGACCCTACGGAGCCTGGAGCTGCTAGAGCTAGAGGAGCTCGTGCTGGAGGCACTGGCGCGGGAGGCACTGGAGCTCGAGGAGCTGGAGCTGTTGACCCTTGCGCTGGAGGTGCTGGAAGCACTTTGTGGCCGCGAGCGTACTTCGTTCCCCTGCTTCAGCAGGTTCTTGGTGTCCCGTCTTCTCCTGATCTGTCACAGCCGCTATTACAGCCAGCCTCCCCACTGCCTGCTCCTTCTCCTTACACTGAGCAGACACGCGGTCTTACAGCGCGTCGTGAGCCTGCGTCTTGTCCCCTATTCGGACTGGTCGTCGCGTTCCTCGACTACGTCCTCCTCCTGTCCCCGGCACACACACTATGGCACTTCGTCCTTCCTCTGTTCCACTGCGTGTTCCTCTGCCGCCTCCTCCTGAGCCCTCTCTTCCTGCCCTCCTTGACCCTGAGTCTGACCGCGCTTGTGCTGCCAGTCCCACTGTCTCTCGTGTCCTCGCCACTGTTGTCACTGACCCTTCCTTTGAGTCCACTGCTGCGTCTGCCCTCATTGCTGAACTAGTTGACTTTGCTGCTGCCTATCGTCTAGACTACGCCACTGCTCTTGTTGCTGAGTCTGAGTCTGTCAGTCCTCCGTCCGTCGGGGGTGAGTGTGCTCTTGGCACGGACGTCCTTGAGGACAGGCGAGAGGACATTGAGTGTCTTGCAGCTGCTGTACCTCATTTCGCTTCCATGCTGCTTGCCCCTGAGGGAGACCCGGATGCACCAGACATGCCGACCTCGCGCTCTTACGCAGAGGCGATTACGGGTCCCTACTCCTCTCAGTGGTAGGCAGCCATGGATGCCGAGATGGCATCTTGGAAGTCCACAGGCACCTACGTCGACGCAGTTCCCCCGTCTCGGGCGAACATAGTCGATGGCATGTGGATTTTCAGGGTGAAGCGGCCGCCGGGTTCTCCGCCTGCCTTCACGATGCGTTACGTTGCTCGAGGCTTCAGTCAGCAACAGGGGGTCGACTACTTCCAGACCTTCTCCCCCACCCCGAAGATGACTACTCTTCGGGTGTTGCTGCACGTCGATGTTCAGCGTGACTACGAGTTACACTCTCTGGACTTCAGTACAGCTTTCTTGCATGGCAGCCTGCACGAGGAGATCTGGTTGCGCCGCCCACCTGGCTTCACCGGGTCGTTTCCTGCAGGTACCCAGTGGAGCCTCCGGCGTCCAGTCTACGGTCTCCGCTAGGCACCTCGCGAGTGGCACGACACACTGAGGACTACACTTGTGGCTCTGGGGTTTACTCCCACTGCTGACCCGTCGCTGTTTCTACGCACCGCCACCTCGCTGCGGCCGTTCTACGTCCTCGTGTACGTCGACGACCTGGTCTTTGCCACTGCTGACACTCAGGCACTTACCCTTGTGAAGTCGGAACTGCAGAAGAGACACACTTGCACTGACATGGATGAACTGGGCAGCTATCTTGGCTTGCAGATCACCCGGGAGAGAGCACAGCGCACCATCACACTGACTCAGTCACACATGGTGCACCAGGTCCTTCAGCGCTTCGGCTTCCAGTTCTCCTCGCCATAGCCCACTCCTCTGTCTACCGGCCACTCGCTCTCAGCTCCTCCTTCGGACGAGTCCGTAGAGCTGAGTGGTCCGTACCCAGAGCTTGTGGGTTGCCTCATTTACCTGATGACGTGCACACGACCTGATCTCGCGCACCCTCTCATCCTTCTAGCTCGCTACGTGGCTCCTGGTAGGCACCAAAAGGTGCACTGGGATGCTGCGAAGAGGGTACTGTGTCACTTGTGCAGTACGTCGGGCATGGGGCTCGTGCTTGGAGGACGGGGTCTAGTTGTCCCCACTGGTTTCGCAGACGCTTCTTGGGTTGACGACTCAGCTACGCAGCGGTCGTCACAGGGTTACATCTTCAGCCTTGGTTTCGGCTCTGTTTCCTGGCGGTCTATCCGCTCGTCTTCGGTTCTCAGCTCTAGTTGTGAGGCTGAGTTCTACGCAGGGGCCATGGCTGCACAGGAGCTACGCTGGCTCACCTACCTGCTGACTGACTTGGGAGAGCAGCCTCGTTCGCCTCCTGTTCTGTACGTAGACAACAAGGCCATGATTGCCTTGTGTCAGGAGCACAGACTGGAGCACAGAACAAAGCACATCGCCCTGCGATACTTCCTTACTCGAGAGTTGCAGCAGCGTTGCCAGCTTCGTCTTGCGTACGTGGCCACTAGGGCCAACACTGCCGATATATTCACCAAGGCACTTCCGCCTGGTGATCATCAGCGCTTCTCTACTGTGTTAGGCCGTGTGCCTACTTTGCCTCACTTGCTCACTTCGTGACTTTGCTTGTACTGTGATCTATATACATATTTTTGCATGCTTCCACTTGCTAGGGTATGATCACTTTCTTGTTTGTGTTCTTTATATAACTCTGCATGTGAACTGGCCTTGTGGCCCTTTGCTTGTGCTCGGACTGTGTGGTGACTTTGTGATCCACCCTGAGCTTGCTTTGCTTTTCTTGACTGGTCTTGTGACCGCTTGTTCTCCCCCACTTTGCCTATGGGGGTGTGTCAGAATGTTTTATTGCTTATATTTGTGTAGGCTATAGTGGGGTAAGGCGACAATATTTTTTTAGGCGAAGAGAGAATGAAAGAAGTCTGACAAAACACTGCTTGAAACAAAACGTGCGGGCAGAGAGAGCTCATGTGATTGGCTCTCGCCAAAATGGGATGTTGTGGCTCCCGCTAGAATGGACTTTCCCGCTCACTTTTCTGCGACCTGCACTTGCACGACCGTTCCCTAGCGATGGTTTCCATCGCCCTGGCGATGGGTTCCAACTCAAGGCCAACTTCAATATTAAGCTTCATGACTCCCTGATTTCTACTCCCTTCCTCGCTAGTTTTTTAGGGGGGTGCGCTTCTAATTGAGTCATTTTTATAAGCGCATGCACCTGTAATAGGAAAAAAAAATCCACTTTTAAACATACCAAATTGAAGCCTGCAATAAGGCGAATTCAACTGACCATGCAACACGTGGGATCGTGCATGGTTTTCAGGCAAAAACAGCAGCGGTTCGGTTTCCCACCGCACAGTTTTGTCTAGAACCATCGAACGTGACAGCAGTGACGGGGATCTTGCCGTGCGGCCCAATCACAGCCGCATGCGCTGCGTGGCATGTGCATTTTTTTCCGAACCCTCTCGAAGGGTGGGGAAGATTCCCTGCCAGTGCAGCGTTTATGCTGCCACGCAGGGTCCTCTACGGGGGTAGGCGGGAGTTTCCCGCCAATCATTGACGAGGACCCCGAGGCGCCAACCCTACGGGGTCCCCTTCGTTGCCCATTTGTGCACCCTCTTTCTCTTTTTTTTTTTCATTCAGATTCCAGTCTAGGCCGCCTGGCTGGCAAAGCCATGGCGGAATTCAGCGGGACGCACTTCCTCTTCAAGAAAAAACCAGCTCGCCCGTGGCGACTTACAGACGACGGGTGGTATACCCATGAGCCACCAGCGCCTCCAGTGCCACCTGAACCCCCTGCACCCCCTGCTCCTCTTGCTCCTCCTGCACCTCCTGCTCCTCCTGCTCCTCCCGCTCCTCCCGCTCCTCCCGCTCCTCCCGCTCCTCCCGCTCCTCCCGCTCCTCCCGCCCCTGATGTGTTCATCCAAGCTCTGCCGCCTGCACCACGGTGGGGACAGCCTAAAGCCTGCACGTGGGACGAGTCGGCTGTGGGCGCCGACGAAGACGTGGCCGCCGATAAACAAAACAGCGGAGACAGTGTTGGTGGAGGCGACGGTGAAGTGGGCGCCGAGGAGGACGTGTTCCCGGATCGTGGTGCAACTGCCGAGGACGACGACGATGTGGAGTCTTGGTGGCGCGATGCACCACGCGAGAAGATGCCGATACCGACGTATCCGCCGATTAACAAAAAACGCCCCCACCCCTCCTGCGATAACCAAGATGTTAAACTTATGTTTATTATATAAACTGTTTGCTGTAGTTACTGTAGTGTTTGAGGTATTTCCTGTAGGTGGTGCACCTCCCTTGTTCCCTATTTATACCTTGCTGAATAGTGAAACTCACCCTTTTTTGCTCTAACTCTCTCGACATTCATGCCCACTCCTCTCAACCCTAAAGCTATGGCTTCTAAGGATGTTCCTAAGATACTCTACCTTAGCTAGGATTCTAACACGAGATGCCTGCCCCCCCTCTCCCAGGCATAAGCCGTCTCAACATAAACGGCACTCCTACACCGCCCAGGAGAAACTCAGGTGGCTCGTGCGGCTGGAGCTGGCGGCATCGATAAGCGAGGTCGCACGGGAGTCCAGCATACACCGCAAATGCCTTACGGAGTGGAAAACCCGAGCGGAGGAGCTCAAGGCTTCACACGCCGCTCGGTGTCGACTTCATGGGCGCGAGAGGTCTTCTTGGTACAGACCCATGGAGTTAAAGGTGTACGCTCAACTCCTCGACTGGCGACGCCGCGGTGTTGCAGTTTCAGTCGGCCGGCTCCAAGATTGGTCACGTGAGGTGATGAAGGTGCTGTTCCTGGAAGTCAAATGGAAAGGGAGTCAGCGGTGGTCGGAGCAGTTCCGCAAGCGGTGGAGCCTCGGCGTGCGCATGAAAACTAAGGTGGCGCAGAAAACACAGGAGCGTAAGTGCCTCGTTTCTCGCTTACCTCGCGCGAATTTGCATGGTTTAAGAGTTGTTTCTCTCGTGTGAATATCTTTATCTTGTAGCGGTACTCATCCTTCTTCCTATCTGTCCATCCCTCCTCGTGCGCAGACATGGCGACGCAGTGCAAAGAATTTTGGCAGTTCGTCCGCAACGCACACAACGAGTACGTGATCGACAATCGATACATAATCAAGGCCGACCAGACGCCTCTTTGGTTGGAGATGCCGGCCACTACCACTGTGGAGCAGACGGGCGTGAAGTCAGTGCCCATCCGCAGCGGTGGTTACCAGAAAGAAAGAGTCACCGTCATGCTGGCGTGCACGGCGACGGGCGAGAAGTTGAAGCCGTGGGTGATTTTTAAGCGCAAGACACTGCCAAAGGGTGACTTCCCGAACAGTAAGCACATGTTATTGTGCGTGTTTTGGACGTTCAAAACAAAAAAGGGATTAACCACCGCTTGCTTGTGTGCAGATGTCGTGGTCGGCTGCCAAGCGAACGGGTGGATGGAGGCCACGGGCGTCATCCAGTGGCTCGATGAGGGCGTGGTGCCGATCCTGAAATCGAAATTCGGCATGCAGAGTCGGAGCGCCATGCTAGAACTCGATTCCTACCATGGTCACCTTACCAAGGAAGTCAAGGCGAGATTCACGGCGCTCAACATCATGCCGGCGGTCATCCCGGCGGGATGCTCAGCTAACGTGCAGCCGCTCGATGTGTCGGTGAAAAAGAGCTTCACAGCGAGTGTTCGCCAGCACGATCAGTCCTGGTTTGAGGCAGACGGCATGAACATTCAAACACCTGCAGGTGAGCGACGACATGTCATCCCGTCTCCTCTTCGTGTGCTTGTCTGCCTGCTTGTGGACTAATGTGCTAGAATGTGAGAGAATGGAATGAATGAACTAGGCAGCAGGTGGGTACAAGTATGAAAACCTAAAAGTGTTGTACCCTATATGAACTACCCCACTACAGCCTAAACAGACTAAAGCATATAAGTTTGACACACCCCCATAGGCAAAGTGGGGGAGAACAAGAGGTCACAAGACCAGTCAAGAAAGGCAAAGCAAGCTCAGGGTGGATCACAAAGTCACCACGCAGTCTGAGCACAAGCAAATGGCCACAAGGCCAGTTCACATGCAGAGTTATATAAAGGAGAACAAACAATACAGTGAACACAACCTAGCAAGTGTAAGCATGCAGGTATATGTATAAAGAGTACAGTACAGGCAGAGTCAAGAAGAAAGCAAGTGAGGCACAGTAGGTACAAGGCCTAACACAGTACAAAAACGCTGATGATCACAAGGCTGAAGTGCCTTGGTGAAAACATCAGCAGTGTTGGCCTGAGAGGCCACGTAAGCAAGATGAAGCTGGCCACGCTGCTGCAACTCTCGAGCAAGGAAGTAGCGCAGAGCAATGTGCTTCGTTCTGTGCTCCAGTCTGTGCTCCTGACACAAGGCCAGCATGGCCTTGTTGTCGACGTACAGAACTGGAGGAGAACGAGGCGCCTCTCCCAAGTCGGCCAGCAGGTAGGTGAGCCAGTGTAGCTCCTGTGCAGCCATGGCCCCAGCGTAGATCTCAACCTCACAACTGGAGCTGAGAACAGAAGAAGAGCGGGTAGACCGCCAAGAGACAGAACCGGAGCCAAGACTGAAGGTGTAACCCTGTGACGACCGCTGCGTAACCAAGTCGTCAACCCAGGAGGCGTCAGCGTGACCAGTGAGGACAACTCGAGCCCGTCCTCCAAGCACGAGCCCCATGCCCGATGTACTGCACAAGTATCGCAACACCCTCTTCGCAGCATCCCAGTGCACCTTTCGGTGCCTGCCGGGAGCCACGTAGCGAGCCAGAAGGCAGAGAGGGTATGCGAGGTCAGGTCGTGTCCAAGTCATCAGGTACATGAGGCAGCCCACAAGCTCTGGATACGGGCCACTCGGCTCTACGCACTCGTCCGAAGGTGGAGCTGAGAGCAAGTGACCGGTAGGCAGAGGAGTGGACTGTGGCGAGGAGTACGTGAAGCCGAAGCGCTGAAGGACCTGCTGCACCATGTGTGACTGAGTCAAGGTAATGGTGCGCTGTGCTCTGTCCCGGGTGATCCGCAAGCCAAGATAGCTTGTGAGCTCACCCAGGTCTGTGCACGTGTGTCTCTTCTGCAGCTCGGACTTCACGTGGGCGAGTGCCTCAGTGTCAGCAGTAGCAAACACGAGGTCGTCTACGTACACGAGAACGTAAAACGGCGGCAGAGTAGTGTCAGTTCGTAAAAACAAAGAAGGGTCAGAAGTGGAAGGAGCAAAACCAAGAGCAGCAAGAGTCGTCCTGAGTGTGTCGTGCCACTCACGGGGTGCCTGGCGGAGACCGTAGACTGGCCGCCGGAGGCTCCACTGGGTACCAGCAGGAAACGACCCAGTGAAGCCAGGTGGGCGGCGCAGCCAGATCTCCTCGTGCAGGCTGCCCTGTAGGAAGGCTGTGCTGAAGTCAAGCGAGTGGAGCTCGTAGTCACGCTGAGCAGCAACGTGCAGCAGTACCCGAAGAGTGGTCATCTTCGTGGTAGGGGAGAAGGTATGAAAGAAGTCAACTCCCTGTCGCTGACTGAAGCCACGTGCAACGTAACGCGCCTTGAAGGCAGGCGGAGAACCCGGCGGCCGCTTCACCCTGAAAATCCACATGCCACTGACGATGTTCGCCCCAGGTGGGGGAACCTCGTCTACGTAGGTGCCTGTGGACGTCCAGGAAGCCATCTCGGCGTCCATGGCTGCCTGCCACTAAGAGGAGTAGGGACCCTCTATCGCCTCTGCGTAAGAGCGCGGGGTCGGGATGTCTAGTGCATCCGGGTCTCCCTCAGGGGCAAGCAGCATGGACACGAGATGAGGTGAAGCAGCAACAAAGCACTCAAAGTCCTCCTGTCTGTCCTCAAGGACGTCCGTGCCAAGAGCACACTCACCCCCGACGGACAGAGGACAGACAGACGCAGACGCAGACTCAGCCACAAGACTAGTGGCGTAGTCTAGGCGACAGGCTGCAGCAAAGTCAACATGCTCAATAACAAGAGCAGACGCAGCAGTGGACTCAAACAAAGGGTCAGTGACAGCAGTGGCCAGAAGGCGCGTGACAGCTGGACTGGCAACACATAGGGAGTCAGACGCAGGGTCCGGACTGGCAGGAAGAGAGGACGGCAGAGGGACACGCTGTGGAGCAGTGGAAGGACACAGAGTCATAGAGTGAGTGCCAGGGTCGGGAGGAGGACGCGGACGCGAAACACGACCAGCGCGAACAGTACGGACTGGCGACGCAGAACGAGACTCAGGCGACACAAGACGCGACTCAGGCTCACGACGCTCCGTAAGACCTCTAGTCGGTCCTGAGTAAGGAGAAGGACCAGGTAGTGGAGAGGCCGGCTGTAACTGCGACTGGGACTGGACAGGCGGTGGACTCAGGAAAGGAGGAGGAGGACCAGGAGAAGGCGGGGAACCAAGAACCTGCTGAAGGAGAGGAACGTAGTACGGCCGCGGCCGCGCAGCGCCTCCAGCAGCGCCAGCGGCTCCAGCACCACTAGCACCTCCAGCAGCTCCAGCAGCACCTCCAGCACCAGTATCACCACCAGCAGCTCAAGCAGCACCTCCAGCACCAGCAGCACCTCCAGCAGCTCCAGCAGTACCAGCACCAGCAGGACCTCCAGCAGCTCCTGCAGCAGCTCCAGCACCAACAGCACCGCCAGCAGCTCCAGCAGCACCTCCAGCACCAGCAGCACCTCCAGCAGCTCCAGCAGCACCTCCAGCACCAGCAGCACCTCCAGCAGCTCCAGTAGCACCTCCAGCACCAGCAGCAGCTCCAGCAGCTCCAGCAGCACCAGCACCAGCAGCACCTCCAGCAGCTCCAACAGCAGCTCCAGCACCAGCAGCACCACCAGCAGCTCCAGCAGCACCTCCAGCACCAGCAGCACCTCGACAGCGCCGAGAGTACCACTCACGAAGCTGCTGTGGAGAGAGGGGTTCCCGCCGCTGCGGGACCCCTAGAGCACCGCCAGACGTAGCACGCGCAGGCTGAGCACCTCCAGACGCAGTACCCTCAGGCTCCACACGCCCAGGCTCAGCACCCCCAGACGCAGCACCCCCAGGCTCCACACGCTCAGGCTCAGCACCCCCAGTCCCCGCACCCCCAGTCCCCGCACCCGCAGGCTCAGCAACCCTAGCAGCACCTGAGTCGACAGCTACCTCGACCGGCTCGGCAGTGTCTACCTGGGACACACCTGAGGGGGCAGGACCCTGGGGGGGTAGGGGTCTACCGGGGGAGTACCTGGTGCTAGGAAGAGCGGCGGGGGGGGGAGAGAGGCAGTGCGGTACGGAAAGAGACGGTAGTAAGACACCGACTCGTCAAACGTGACGTCCTGAGAGGACAGAACACGACGCGAGGTGGGGTGGTAGAACTGCCACCCGTGTGCGTCAGGAGGGAAGCCAAGGAAGACACTGGGAACGGCACGGGAGGACAGCTTGTCCGCTGAAGTATTGCGGATAAAAGCTCGAGATCCCCAGACACGGAACGCGGACGCATCGCCAACCTTCCCCGTCCACCGCAGAGTAGGTGTGGTCTCCAGCAAGGAGACACGAGGCTGAAGGTTGATCTGATGTGCAGCGTACTGAACCGCGAACGGCCACAGAAAATGGGGAGCAGCCGCATGGATCAGGGACGTACGAGCGACGTCCATGACCATGCCAATGCGGCGCTCAGCAATCCCATTTTGCTGTGGGGAGGCCGGAAGCGTGAACGTCTGGCGGATGCCCTCCGCACGACAGAAGGCCCTCAGAAGGTCGGAGGAAAACTCCCCACCTCTGTCTGAGTGCAGACGCAGAACAGGAAGGTCCGAGCCGAAACTCTCACCGAGGTGGCGACGAGCACCGCGGATCCAGTCGATCAACACCTCAGTGACCTCACCCTTGCTGCGCAAGGGGAAGACTGTGGTGTAACGCGAGTAGTCGTCAACGACCAGCAGGAAGTAACGCTCGTGACCCTGTCCACGGACGCGGGCTGGGCCCCACACGTCCATGTGAAGAGTCTGCAGAGGAGCCTCAGTCGGAGGGAACGAGGAGGAGTGAGGAGCGGCGCGCTGCCGGCCCTCGACACAAGGAACACAGGTGGGGGCAGGCCCCGGAGGAAGGGGAGGGAGGGACCGGGGTAGACCCGAGACAAGGGTACGGGAGGCCATACCTTGAAGACGAGGCAGGGAGGGGTGACCAAGGCGGTGGTGCCAAAGGAGAGTCTCGTGCGACAGAGGACGACACGAGCAGGGGGCAGACGCAGGACTAGACCTGGACGCGGCAGCAAACACCTGACTAGACGCAGCTACCTGACCAGACGCAGAGACCGGAGGAGGCGCAGTAGTCAGTGTGTACAGACTCGACCTTGGCCGACGGGTGAACGTGGCCAGGTGGCGACCCGTCCGAGAGCAAGTGCAGTGGGTCACACGCTGACCTCCAGGGGCGAACTGGTCAACCCACGCGTCGTGGAGGTCAGCTCCACTCACCACTCCCTGCAGGGGCCGCGTCTGAAGGGGCCGCTTCAGCAGGGGGCCATGCCAGTAGCAGGGGCCACGACGGACTAGGGCCGCGACGGCAGTAGGGGCCGCGTCGGCAGTAGGGGCCGCGACGGCAGGCGGGGTCGCGACGGGCAGTAGGGGCCGCGACGGGCGTTAAAGGGGCCACGACGGGCAGGGCGCGATGCGCGCTTCGGGCAGGAAAACAAAAATTTTAATGGTGGGCCCTTAAAAAAAAACGTTCCCACTAGGGAACCTGCTCAGAATACCATATTAGAATGTGAGAGAATGGAATGAATGAACTAGGCAGCAGGTGGGTACAAGTATGAAAACCTAAAAGTGTTGTACCCTATATGAACTACCCTACTACAGCCTAAACAGACTATAGCATAGAAGTTTGACATAATGTGTTCCCCACTCCCTTTCATGTGGTGCATGGAACATCAAGAAACCACCTCTGGCGGTGGTGCTCAAGTGGATTTCACGGGCGTGGAAGGCCGTGCCCGCCGACCTAATTAAGAAAGCCTTCCTCACGTGCGGCATCAGCAATGCCCTTGACGGGAGCGAAGACCATCTGGTGATGGCGCACCGTAGAAGCCAGCTGAGCCACGAGGTAGAGGTAGACGACGACATCCAAGCAGACGGGTTTTGGGGCAACAATGCTACGGAGCCTGAATCGGACGTGGAGGAAGAGGAGGCCTAAGGCTAGACTAGGCAAGATGATGGTGTTTAGGCTAGGACAATAGTCAGCCTATTGTATGTGAAACTTTTAGCAAGTGCAAAATTACAACTAATGAAGGTTAGCCTTGCTTTTTTCTTTTTAATGACAAATGTTCAACAAGATTTTTTTTTTTTTTTTACTGCAAGGGTGCGCTTATAATAAGTAACGATTTTATAAGGGGTGCGCTTCTAATTGAGGATCTACCATAAGCCCATTGCTCCATACATAAGCGCATGCGCTTTTAATAGGCCGGCGGTTATATCCGGGGTGATACGGTATGTGCTTGTCTCTTAGGCACAGAATTATCAACGACTGCGTTTATTTGCACGAGTGCGTGATTTAGTATTACGTAGCCTAGTAGCGCAGTGCTATTTTTCTCGCCACTAGCACAATCGTCAACCTCCGCGTTGTTGTCAGCCCATGTCGCCTTTCCCTCGCCATTACCTTCGCCCCCCCTTTACCCGTCGCACTTCGCGTACCCTCCCTGTTTCCCCTCCCATCACCCACTTCGTTACATTCTCGCTCGCCCTGAAACGCCCTCTCGTTGCCCTTCCTTTCTCCCCTCCCGTCACCCACCTCGTCGCCTATGCGCTCGCCTTGAAATCGAGGCGCAATCTCGTCGCCTACCACGTCTCCCCTCCTATTACCCACATCATCGTCATCACCCTAAGCCCGTAATGCCCTCTCGTTGCGCGCAGTCGACTCTCCTCGCCCATCGCCCTGGCGCTGGCCTTGAAACGCCCTCGCGGCTCCCTTCTTCACTCCCCTCCCATTACCCACTTCGTCATCTATGCGCTCGCTCTGAGCCGCCCTCCCGTTGCCTGTCATCTCTCCACTCCCATCCCGTCGCCCTCGTGTTCCCCTCTCATCTCGCCCTCGAAACGGGCTCTCTTCCAGTAGCCCTCATTGTTTCCGTCGCCCTCTCTCTCCTCTTCCCTCACATTGCTTCTCTCTGTTTTTTCCCTCCTTTTGATTTCCTCAGCGTTTTTGCCGCCCTCTCTCAGGCCCAAAGTCTTCATGGCGATGGCGAAAAGAATCCTAACCTCTCTCGCTCTTTGCAGAACATTCACAAGCTGCCACCATGCTTGTGCTTGTCCCCTTCCCCCGCCATCGCGCTCACGTTCTCCCCTTCCCGTCGCCATCGCGCTCATGGTCTCCCCTTCTATCACCTTCGCGTTCAGAAACTCCCCTTCCCTTCCCAAGCACCACACGTTCTCCCCTCCCCTCGCCATCGCGCTCAAGTTCTCCCGCCGTCGGGCTCGCACCTCCCGTCCCGTACCGTCGCCCTTGTAACCTCCCCTCCCCAATGCCCCTCCCATCACCCAACCAGTAACCTTTGCCCACTTATTATCTCCCCTCGCGTCCGTGTTTCCGTTGGCCTCTCACTCTCCTCTTCCGACTCCTTGACTCACTTTGTTTATCACCTTCTCCTGTTAGTTTTTATCTTCATAATTCACACCCCTGAACCCATTCCTACAGCTCTCGCTTTTTGCTGAAGGCTCAGGCGCTGCCGATGCTAGTCTCTGCATGGCGTAGAGCTGGGAATTTGAATGTGGAACGAATGTGAATGTGGCACGAATGTGAATGTGCCACGAATGTGATATTGACACCCCTTACGACACATTTGCCCAACCCTGCGACCAGATTCCTCGATCAAAATCGGAAATATGGTGCAGTATCAGGAAAAAAATAAAAGTTGCAACACATTACACCCTACAAACAAAACCTCTGAATTAGTATATCAAGTGGACCCAACTAGAAGGGGGGGGGGTTGTCAGAATAACTACAGGAATGAATGAACTATGAATGAGTTGGGTACAAGTACTAACCCTAAAGTGTTGTACCCCTTGTAGGCTAACCCTCTATAGCCTAGAGAGAACACAAACATATAGTTTGACATGTTGAGATAATGTCGAGACTTATGCACTTCAAGGAATTCGTATAGTTAGTACAGTAAAAGTACCGATAGACTTGTCAAACTTATATGCTATAGTCTGTGTAGGCTGTAGTGGGGTAGACAATATGGGGTACAACACTTCTAGGTTTTCCTACTTGTACCCACCTGTTTCCTAATTCATTCATTCCTCATTCTTCACATGGTATAGAGCAGGTTCCCTCGTGGGAACGCTTCTCAGGGCCCACCACCTAACTCGATTTTCTTTTTTCTTTTTTCTGCCCGAGGCGTGCCCCGTAGGCCGCCCTCACGTCGCGCCCTCCTAGAGGCCCCTCGCGCCACCCTTAGCGGCCCCGTCGCCGTCCTTAGCGACCCCGTCGCCGCCCCTCTAGGCCCCTCGCGGCCCCTTCACGGCCCCGTCGCCGCCGCTCTAGGCCCCGTCGCCGCCGCTCTAGGCCCCGTCGCCGCCCCTATAGGCCCCTCGCGGCCCCTTCACGGCCCCGTCGCCGCTCCTAGCGGCCCCGTCGCCGCCCCTCTAGGCCCCTCGCGGCCCCTTCGCGGCCCCGTCGCCGCCACTTCCGGCCCCGTCGACGCCGCCCCTCTAGGCCCCTTGCGGCCCCTCTCGCGGCCCCTTCACGGCCCCGTCGCCGCTCCTAGCGGCCCCGTCGCCGCCCCTCTAGGCCCCTCGCGGCCCCTTCGCGGCCCCGTCGCCGCCACTTCCGGCCCCGTCGCCGCCCCTGGAGGCCCCGTCGCCGCCCTTCGCGGCCACCTCGCCGCCCTTAGCGGCCCCGTGGCCGCCCCTAGCGGCCCCATCGCCGCCTCTACCGGCCCCTTCACCACTGAGCCGCCCAGCAGCTGAGCAGCCGAGCCGCCCAGCAGCCGAGCCGCCGAGCCGCTGAGCCGCCCAGCAACCGAGCTGCCGAGCCGCCCAGCAGCCGAGCCGCCCAACAGCCGTGCCGCCGAGCCGCCCAGCAGCCGAGTCGCCGAGCCGCCGAGCCGCCGAGCAACCGAGCCGCCGAGCCGCCGAGCCGCCCTGCCGCTGAGCTGCTACTGTTCCTACCGGCGCGCCCCGGCCCTACTTACTCGGACTGGTGAGATCCCTCCCTGCTAGGCCACTGCAGTCATGGCTACCCCCAGTGTCCTTACCTTTGATGCTGAGGGTCGTGCTGTTGACTTTGAGGTCTGGGTCGATGACCTCCAGCTGTTCCTACAGTGCGATAGGGCTGACGGGCTCTCCCTGTTCGATCTCACCTGTGGTGCCTCTCCTGCCCCGCCTGCTGCTGCTGACAGCACTGTTCGCTCACAGTGGGCCACTCGCGATGCTGCTGCCCGTCTTGCTGTGCGTCGCCACTTACCGACCACTGAGCGTGCGCACTTTAGCCAGTACAAGAGTGCTCAGACCTTGTACGACGCTGTAGTTGCACGCTACTCCTCCCCTGCCACTGCTGCGCTTAGCCGCCTCATGCTGCCGTACCTGTTCCCTGACCTTGCTGCCTTTCCCACAGTCGCTGACCTCATTACGCACCTTCGTACTAGTGACACTCGCTACTGCGCTGCGCTTCCTGCTGAGTTCTGTGCCAAGAACCCCCCCCCCATGTACATCACCCTCTACTACATAGTCACCCGGCTCCCTGACTCCCTTTGCTTAGTCAGGGACCACTTCCTCTCAGTTTGCCCCACCACACTCACCGTTGACCTCCTCGAGGAGCGCCTCCTAGCAGCAGAGAAGAGCATAGTCGCTGTAGGAGCCTCTCGTGGTGACCCTCGCACCCCCGTCTTTGAGGGGTGTTCCCCCTCCCCCCTCTTGCCCTCTGTTGCTTCTGCTGCTGCGGCCGACCTCGGTGGTTTCGAGTCGGTCGGCGCTGCGTCTGCCCCTAGCGGGAGACGCCGCACCGGCAAGGGCAAGGGGGGCAAGGGCGCTGGAGGGGCTGGCGGGGGCGGTGGAGGTGGTGGTGGAGGCAGTGGAGGGGGTGGGGGTGGTGGTGGGAGTGGTGGCGGGGGTGGAGGTGTCGGCAGCAGCAGTGGAGGCGGAGGAGGCGGCGGTGGTGGCGGAGGGAGCGGAGGCGGCGGAGGTGGCGGAGGCGGCGGAGGTGGCGGAGGCGGCGGAGGCAGCGGTGGAGCTGGTCGCGGCTTTGCGCAGAGGAGTGGCTCCGGTGGTGGTCAGCGCCAGCAGCAGCAGCGCAGTCGTGAGACCCCGTCCCCCCAGCAGCTTCGTGAGTGGTACGCTGGGCGTCAGCGAGGTGGGGGTACTGGTCCCTGCACCTACGTCCTCCGTACCGGCGACCACGCTGGTGAGCAGTGCGGGGGCCCGCACTCCACCCAGCGCTGCTTTGGCCGCCTGACGGACGCGTGGCGTCACCAGTTCCCTGACGCCACTGAGATCCCTCGCTAGGGAGAGCTGTCTCGGACGGGAGTTGCTATCTTTGATCTTGATTATGATGCTATTCTTGCTGCCATGTATGCTGTGTCTACTAGTGATGAGGGTGACTGTTACCTGTGTCTTCCGCCTGACCCGGGCATTGCGGCTGCTGCTCTAGGTGCTGGTGAGACTGCTGCTCTAGGTGCTAGTGCGTCTGCTGCTCCAGGTGCTGGTGAGTCTGCTCTCTCAGGTACCACGTCGGCTCAGGTTTTGCACACCTTCACCCTTACTCGGGTGCTTCCCGCTCCTTCTTTCGAGACCGCACCACGCTTACGCCGCTTAGTCGGCCGGTTGCAGTCTCCCTGGCGGACCCCTCTGGGGGTCCTGTCCTTGCTAGCTTCTCCACTGTCTTACCGTGCCCGGCAGCCCCCTCTGGCACCCTGTCAGGTCTCTACCTCCCCTCGTTCTCTACGAACTTGGTGAGTGGAGCTGATCTACAGGATAAGGGGGTTGACCAGTTCACTCCTGCGAGTCAGCGGGTGACCCACTGCACGTGTGCTCGGACGGGCCGACACTTGGCCACGTTTACCCGTCGGCCGGGGTCGAGCCTGTACACACTGACTACTGCGTCTCCTCCGGTTACTGAGTCTGGTCAGGTAGCTGCGTCGAGTCAGGTGTTTGCTGCAGCGTCCAGGTCTGGTCCTGAGTCCGCGCCCTGCTCGTGTCGTCTCCTGTCCCACCAAACTCTCCTCTGGCACCACCGCCTTGGTCACCCCTCCCTGCCTCGTCTCCGAGGCATGGCCTCCCGTGTCCTTGTCTCTGGTCTCCCCCGGTCCCTACCTCCCCTACCTCAGGGGCCTGCCCCTACCTGCGTCCCCTGCGTCGAGGGGCGACAGCGCGCCGCCCCTCACTCCTCCGAGTTTCCTCCGACAGAGGCTCCACTGCAGACTCTTCACATGGACGTGTGGGGCCCCGCCCGCGTCCGTGGCCAGGGTCACGAGCGTTACTTCCTGTTGGTGGTTGACGACTACTCGCGTTACACCACGGTGTTCCCCTTGCGCAGCAAGGGTGACGTCACTGAGTTGTTGATCGACTGGATCCGCGCAGCTCGTCTCCAGCTCAGAGAGAGTTTCGGCTCGGACTTTCCTGTTCTGCGTCTGCACTCTGACAGAGGCGGGGAGTTTTCCTCTGCCCGTCTGGGAGCCTTCTGTCGTGCACAGGGCATCCGACAGACCTTCACGCTTCCGGCCTCTCCACAGCAAAATGGGATTGCTGAGCGCCGCATTGGCATGGTCATGGACGTCGCTCGTACGTCCATGATCCATGCGGCTGCCCCCCATTTTCTGTGGCCGTTTGCGGTTCAGTACGCAGCGCATCAGCTCAACCTTCAGCCCCGGGTCTCCTTGCCAGAGACCTCCCCCACCTTGCGGTGGACCGGGAAGGTTGGCGATGCGTCTGCGTTTCGGGTCTGGGGATCTCGGGCGTTTGTCCGCGACTTGTCTGCGGACAAGCTGTCCCCCCGTGCTATTCCCTGCGTCTTCCTTGGCTTCCCCCCTGACGCACCTGGGTGGCAGTTTTACCACCCCACCTCGCGCCGTGTTCTGTCCTCCCAGGACGTCACCTTTGACGAGTCGGTGCCTTACTACCGTCTCTTCCCTTACCGCACTGCGCCCCTCCCCCCGGCGCCGCTCTTCCTTGCGCCAGGTCCTCCCCCGGTAGACCCCCTCCCCCCTCAGGGTCCTGCCCCGTCAGGTGTGTCCCAGGTAGACGCAGTCGAGCCTGTCGAGGTAGCTGTTGACTCTGGTACTGCTAGAGGTGCTGAGCCTGCGGGTGCCGGGTCTGGGGGTGCTGAGTCCAGGGGTGCGGAGCCTGGGGGTGCTGAGCCTGGGGGTGCTGAGTCTGGGGGTGCTGAGCCTTGGGGTGCTGAGTCTGGGGGTGCTGAGTCTGGGGGTGCTGAGCCTGGGGGTGCGGAGCCTGGGGGTGCTGAGCCTGGGGGTGCGGAGCCTGGGGTTGCTCGGTCTGCTCGTGTGGCCTCTCGCGGTGCTTCGTCGAGGCGGGAGCTACTCTCTCCGCAGGAGCTGCGTGAGTGGTTTGCCCGGCGCTGGAGCCGTGCTGCTGGAGCTGGAGGTACTACTGTTGCTGCTGGTCCCCGAGGTGCTCGTCCTGGCGGTACTGGAGCTGCTGGGACTCCAGGTGCTGCTGGGGCTGCTGGAGTTGGTCCTGCTGGAGGTACTGCTGGAGCTGCTGGCGGTGCTGGAGCTGCTGGTCCTGCTAAAGTTGGTGCTCCTGGGGCTGCTAGAGCTGCTGGAGCTGGAGCTATTGGGGGTGCTGGCGCTGGTGTTTCTGCTGGCGCTGGTGCGTCTGAGGGTGCTGGAGTTGGCGCTCTTGGCGCTGGAGGTGCTGCTGGCGCTGGTGCTGCCGCTGGGGGTACTGGTGCTGTCCCTGCTGGTTCTGGAGGCGCTGCGCGGCCGAGGCCGTACTTCGTTCCGCTCCTTGAGCAGGTTCTTGGTCTCCCGCCCTCTACTGGTCCTGCTCCTCCCTTAGAGTGTCCACAGCCTGTCCAGTCGCAGTCACAGTTACAGCCCGCCTCTCCCCTACCTGCTCCCTCTCCCTACACTGGTCCTACTGGAGGTCTTGCTGAGCGTCGTGAGCCTGCGTCTCGTCCTGCGTCGCCTGTTCGTGCTGCTCGCACCAGTGGTCGTGCTCCGCGTCCGCGTCCTCCTGCGGTCCTTTGCACACACCAGATGGCACTGCGTCCTTCCACTGCTCCTCTGCGTGTCCCGTTGCCGTCTCCTCCAGAGTCCTCTCTTCCTGTTCTTGCTGACCCGGCGTCTGACTCTCTTCGTGCTGCCAGTCCTACTGTCACGCGTCTCCTGACTACTGTTGTCACTGACCCTTCCTTTGAGTCCACTGCTGCGTCGGCCCTAGTTGCTGAGCTTGTCGACTTTGCTGCTCGCTGTCGTCTGGACTACGCTACTAGTCTTGTTGCTGGGTCAGAGTCTGTCTGACCTCCGTCCGTCGGGGGTGAGTGTGCTCTTAGCACGGACGTCCTTGAGGACAGGCAGGAGGAGTTTCAGTGTTTTGCGGCTGCTTTGCCTCATCTCGTGTCCACGCTGATTGCCCCTGAGGGAGACCCGGATGCACCAGACATCCCGACTCCTCGATCGTACGCTGAGGCGATCGAGGGTCCCTACTCCTCTCAGTGGCAGTCAGCCATGGACGCAGAGATGGCTTCCTGGAAGTCCACAGGCACCTACGTCGATGAGGTTCCCCCACCTGGGGCGAACATCGTCAGTGGCATGTGGATTTTCAGGGTGAAGCGGCCGCCCGGTTCTCCGCCTGTCTTCAAGGCGCGTTACGTGGCTTGAGGCTTCAGTCAGAGGCAGGGAGTTGACTACTTTCAGACCTTCTCTCCCACCCCGAAGATGACCACTCTTCGGGTGCTGCTACACATAGCCGCTCAGCGCGACTACGAGCTTCACTCTCTTGACTTCAGCACTGCTTTCCTGCAGGGCAGCCTTCACGAGGAGATCTGGCTGCGCCGCCCACCTGGCTTTACTGGGTCGTTTCCTCCTGGTACCCAGTGGAGCCTCCGGCGGCCAGTCTACGGTCTCCGCCAGGCGCCCCGTGAGTGGCACGACACACTGAGGACTACACTTGCGGCTCTTGGGTTTGCTCCTTCTACAGCCGACCCGTCGCTGTTTCTGCGCACCGACACCTCTCTGCCGCCGTTCTACATCCTCGTGTACGTCGACGACTTGGTCTTTGCCACTGCTGACACTGCTGGACTCGCCCACGTGAAGTCCGAGCTGCAGAAGAGACACACGTGCACAGACCTGGGTGAACTGCGCAGCTACCTTGGCTTGCAGATCACCCGGGACAGAGCACAGCGCACCATTACCCTGACTCAGTCACACATGGTGCAGCAGGTCCTTCACCGCTTCGACTTCACGTACTCCTCGCCTCAGGCCACTCCTCTGTCTACTCGCCACTCGCTCTCAGCTCTGCCTTCGGATGAGTCCGTAGAGCCGAGTGGCCCGTACCCAGAGCTTGTTGGCTGCCTCATGTACCTGATGACCTGCACACGACCTGACCTTGCATACCCTCTTAGCATCTTGGCACGCTATGTTGCTCCTGGGAGACACCGACCAGAGCACATGGCTGCAGCGAAGAGGGTGTTGCGCTACTTGTGCAGTACGTCGGGCATGGGGCTAGTGCTTGGAGGGCGACGTCGAGTGGTCCTCACAGGTCACGCAGACGCTTCTTGGGCTGACGACCAGGCTACGCAGCGGTCGTCACAGGGTTACACCTTCAGCCTTGGCTCCGGTTCTGTTTCGTGGCGGTCTACCCGCTCGTCCTCTGTTCTCGGCTCCAGCTGTGAGGCTGAGATCTACGCGGGGGCCATGGCTGCACAGGAGCTATGCTGGCTCACCTACCTGATGACTGACCTAGGAGAGCCGCCTCGTTCTCCTCCAGTTCTGTACGTAGACAACAAGGCCATGCTGGCCTTGTGTCGGGAGCACAGACTGGAGCACAGAACGAAGCACATTGCTCTTCGCTACTTCCTTGCTCGTGAGCTGCAGCAGCGTGGTCAGCTGCGCCTTGCTTACGTGGCCTCTGAGGCCAACACTGCTGATATCTTTACCAAGGCACTTCCGCCTGGTGATCATCAGCGCTTCTGTACTATGCTAGGTCTTGTGCCTACTTGGCCTCACTTGCTCACTTCTTGACCTTGCTTGTACTGTGATCTTTCTATACCTGCACTTGCCTGTTTACCTTTATATATGATCTTGCATGTGAACTGGTCTTTTGGCCTTGCTCTTGTGCTCGGATTGTGTGGTGACATTGTGATCCACCCTGAGCTTGCTTTGCTTTGCTTGACTGGTCTTGTGACCTCTTGTTCTCCCCCACTTTGGCTATGGGGGTGTGTCAAACTTATATGCTATAGTCTGTGTAGGCTGTAGTGGGGTAGACAATATGGGGTACAACACTTCTAGGTTTTCCTACTTGTACCCACCTGTTTCCTAATTCATTCATTCCTCATTCTTCACAAGACTGACGTCAGCAAAGCGCTACGCGCCTTAGGATGACGTCATCAGTAGCTGTAGGTATCGCGAATAGTCACGTACCTTTTCAGAACAGGAATAGCGCAAATAAATACAGCACAGTAGGCGAACAGGTACTTTAGTCTAGTTATATATTCTGTATGCTTGTCATTTTATAATATACTTGCTTTCAGAGACCTTTGATCCTGTTACAAGTCACTCATATAAAAGACTTCCACTGCTACAGGAAGCTACTATCCTAAGACTACGATCCTATTCAAACAGTTCAGATTCTAACATGGTATGAGAGCAACTTAGGATTAAAACAGCTTCCATCTGCCTATTCTACAACTATGTCTGGATCTCCAAGGTCCAACAATGGCTCTTCTGTTACGAGCCCATCACGCCCAACTGCGTCTCCAGCTGCTGATAATTCACATCTGCAGCAACAACAACAACAATATCAGCAACAACCGATATACGGCATGCCATTGAGCAGTCAGCCCGTACACACAACTACAGCAGCGGCATCATCGACAGCAGCCGCCGCGACAGGAGCATCAGCAGCCTCAACAGCTGCAGCTGCAGTCCCTGGTTCTTCAAGTCAACCGGGACAACAGTCTAACTTCGTTCCGACTGGACCTTACCAATATCAAGGTGCTTACCAACCAGCAAATCTTCAACAACGTGTTAATGCTGCCGTCTTGTCGCTTAACCAGATGTTTCCAACTCCGATGAGCATTGATGGCTCCAGTTATCAGCGTGGTCAGATGCCACAAGGAAGTGATGGGTCGAACAACTCTTTCTCCTTTGGTCCTGCTAGACAAGGACAACAAACACAACAAGGGTCACAAGCACCATCACTCTATCAGCTACAATCAGCTGACGGTACCGGAAGTTATATTCCTGCTTCTGCAAATCCTACAAAAATCAAAACGACAATGCCTTTTAACGGTCAAGATTTTTATACCTGGAGCTTTGAGTTTGAGCTTCTTGTTCAGACCGCGGGGTTCTGGAAGCTGTATGACGGCACAGCACCATTTCCATCACACGGGTCACCACTTCAACAAGCCACTTTTCGATCGGCGTCGCTGACTGCATACACAGTTCTCGTTCGTAATCTGACTCCGACTGTACAGCTCGGAATTCGTTCTTTTCGTAACAGTGTCGCTCCCGCTGAAGCAGCTTGGTTATACCTGCAAGGGGTTCACATGGCAAAAGATACTGTCAACCAGAGTAAAAATTTGACGCAGCTGTCAAATATACAGATGATAAACGGCGAGAAGGTGACGCAGTATATCAACCGCGCTCGAAATCTGCGCGATCAACTTCAGAAGTGTGGAGGGTACTTCCCCGACGCTATGTTCCACACGGTGCTACTTGCGGGTCTTGGACCAGAATGGCGACAGTGTCGCTCTATACTTCGGATGCAAGCACAGTTGTCCGAGGGGGCACTCTGTGCCGCTCTCATCGCCGAGCAGCAGGATATGGATCTGCACAACGGTCGAGGAGGGAAAAAGATGGTAAACAATACAGTCAGTTTTTATTCTAATCCACGTCACAAGCCCGTTTGTTCTTTTTGTCGAAAACCAGGACACACTATTGATACCTGCTGGTCGAAAGACAAACCATCTTGGAAGCGGTCTGCTTCGAAACATAATAAAGATTCTTCAAGTGAAGCAGAGAAGCCGGAAGCAGAGAAGCCGGACGCTGAGAAGCAGAATACTGCGAAGCTGAACTCTGCGAAGCCGACTACTGCACCTGCCAAGACACAAACAAAAGCAGTTATTAATTGCATGACATCAGTGTCAACGGTTTATGATCCTGATGCTGAAGAGCGGATTCACAACCGGTTCAACAACGAACTCAACACACCGATTCCACCTGAGGTCTATGCAAATCTTGCACATACCATTGCATGTCCCAATACTTGGTACCTCGACAGTTGCTGCGGTCAGCACATGTGTTCGTCAGAGACGCGTTTCATCGTCAATCAACGCCGTCTGGAGAATCCCGTTGTCGTCACGGTCGCCAATAACCAACGACTTACAGCTCACTGGATGGGAATTATTGTTCTGGACTCAGTTGAAGAAGACTTCAGTCTTCACCTGAACGAAGTTCTTCTGGTCCCTCGGCTCGGCTTCAACCTCATGTCATCTGCACAGCTCATGAAGAACGGGATTATACTTCTCGGTGAACCTGGAAAATTCACTCCGAAATACGGTGAAAAGAAACTTGGCACGGCAGTTGAGCAAAACGGTGTTTTCGTTTTGAACTTCATACCTGAGCGTACTACTGCTGACTCTGATAACATTTTCTTGCTTGGTCCTTGGGAGCATCGTGATGATATTGATTACACCGACGATACAGTTCCACGTGAGGGAGTTGTCCCGACGTCTTCAACCACGGCTACCGCCGTCATGTTGACCTTTGACGATCAAGGCTTGAATGATGTTGAGAACTCTCGGGAGTACATGGCTGCAGTTGAAGGTTGGGGTGATCCGACGAACATGCCGACTAATGACGGCATCTGGGGGGCTGACGAACTTGATGAAACAACTTGGGGCGAGACACCTGCTGAACGCGATGCTCGTCTTCTCGCTGAAGCTGAACAACGCGTCGCTGAAATGGAGATTCTTGACTCGGGTCGTCTCGTTGGAGTTGAACCTGTACCTGCAGCATCCGATCAAGAAAGCGGCGAGTTAGTACTTGCTCCAGGCGAGTACGTGGATGTTGAGGTTCGTGTTCCACCACCAAATCTTACTCGTTACGTCGCACCTGCTTTCGATCAGATCCGCTCCGATGGTCATCAGCTTCTGTTGTCGTTCTTCGCTAACGCCGAGTACTATCTGCGCGCACAAGGTCACAAAGCCACGGGAGAAACATGGCATAAACGACTTGGTCATCCGTCGCAGTTTACGCTAAACAACACGATCAAGGCTGCAGTGCTTGACAAAAATTCGTTACTCTTACCGAGCGGTCTCGAACTGAAGCCGGTGAATCGCCCGGCACCCTGCACCATCTGCCCTGCGGCAAACCTACCGCACGAGCCGTTCCCGACTCATTTCCCTGGAGCTGACGATTATCAACTGATGGATAAGGTTTACAGCGATATACTTAACTTACCTGAGGATGGTTTCAACGGCGAACGCTACGTTATCACATTTACAGACGCTTCTACTCATAACGTTTGGACTGGAAACATGACTAACCGTTTTCTTGCGTTTACAGCTTTTCGCACCTGGCTTCCTTTCGCCGAACGAGAGTCTGATACTAAGCTCAAGGCGTTTCAGTGTGACGGCGCCGGCGAGTATCGCAGTACTGAGTTCACGGCCTATCTGCAAGAACGCGGGATAAGACGACTTTTTTCGTTACCTCACGCTCATCAGCAGAGTGGCGTAGCAGAGAGGCTCAACAGGACTCTGCAAGAGAAGATGCGAGCCCTTCTTGCCCAGGCTCAACTCGGCCCACTCTACTGGCCTTTCGCCATGGACCATGCAACGCTGTTGCACAATCTTCTTTCGTCCTCGGCCCTGCCCAACAACGCATCACCCCATTTGCTGTGGACGGGCAAGTTGGGTACCACTAAATTACTTCGTGTTTTCGGGTGTGTTGTTCAGTACCGTCCTCCTACCGCTCCGCTCGGGAAGTTCGATCAGCGTGCTAAGTGGGGACTACATCTCGGCATTGAAAAACAATATTTTGCCTGGCGTATCATGGATTACCGCAGCCGTCTTCTTGTTCCTGCTCGCGACTGTATTTTCTACGAGAATCTGACGCTGCCCGTCTTCGAACAGCATCTTGCCATGCAGCAAAATCCTGCCACGCTTTTCCACGGTGTTCGTTCGTTTGCTAACGCCGATGTCGAAATTGCTGCCAGCGAAGAACCTGACTCTGACGGTGCACGTGAAGCTGCTCCCGACCCACCTGTCCCCGTCACGACATCTGGAATTCCGGAGTTTATTCCTCTTGCTGACGCGGCACCTGAGGATGTCCGCGAAGTTCATCATACTTACCTCGTGGATGAACAACGCCAACCAATGCCGGTGGTTTCCGATAGCAGCATCCGTGTCAACCCTGACGAAATTGGGGGGGCAAGTGGAGACCAGAATGATTCTGTCAATTTCGCAGGTCGTCCCGACGATAATCCACATTATCAGACCGGACTGCAAATTCTGGGACTCGCAGCAGCGGTACAGCACAGTTCTACAGTAAATTTGGAGCCGAAAACTGCCCGACAAGCTCTCTCAGGGCCTCATCGCGAAAAATGGCGTGAAGCGATGGATCGCGAACTGGCTGCCCTGGAGAAAAGGGGAACTTGGGATCTTATACCCATTGAAAAAACGGTAAAATGTTCTTACCGGTAAGTGGGTCTTCAGGGTGAAGACTAAAGCGGATGGTACTTACGAGAAACACAAGGCACGATGGATGGTTCGTGGTTTTGATCAGACTCATGGGATCGACTACACACTTACCTTCGCTCCGGTCAGTCGACATACGAGTGTTCGACTTGTTCTTTGCGAAGCAGCCGCGAAGAATTTTCCACTTCGACAAATTGATGTTTCCAACGCCTTTCTGTACGCTGACGTCGATGCCGAAATCTACGTCGAATATCCGCACACATATCCGACAAATCCGCCAAGTGTCTGCAAGCTCAAGAAATCACTGTATGGCATCAAACAAGCACCGCGACTGTGGCAGCAGCATTTGAACAGGAAGCTGACGGAGGTTGGGTTTCGACAACTGCCGCACGATCCCGGGATGTACCGGCTAGACGACAAGGGGAGCTATGCGTTGTTAGTGGCTTACGTGGACGACATCCTCTACGTCAGTTCGTCTACTTCGCTGGGAGATCGTATCGAAGCCGATCTGAAGAAGTCACTTGACTTAACCATTTCCACCAAAGTAACTCAATTTCTGGGGTTAAACGTTTCGCGAACTTCTTCCGCTATTCATCTCACGGCTTCGAAGTATGCGGAGTCACTCGCTAAGCGTTTCAACATTTCCACGGATTTCGTTGCTACACCTTATCGGTCTACACTCACTGGGCACGTTCCCAATCTGAAAAATTTGTCAGCAGCTGGTCTTCAACTGTATCAGCAGCAGCTGGGATGTCTTCTTTTCGCAGCAGTCACTTGTCGCCCTGATCTTGCCTACGTTGCAAGTCACCTTGCGCAGTTTTTACGCTGCCCGAAAGAAGAACACTCTCTCGACTTACAGCGTGCGCTACGCTACTTCGTCTCTACACCAACACTCGGATTGATTTTCAATGCTGGGAAGCTGACCGACAAAATGTACCTCAGCGGGTACGTTGACGCAGACCACGCTGGCGACACGTCAGATCGACGGTCACGCACGGGTTATATTTTCCGTCTCGAGCCGATTGGTCCGATTTCCTGGAATTCCTCGAAACAGGAACTGGTGTCACTTTCATCGGCTGAAGCAGAATTCATCGCCGCTTGTGCTGCAACTCGCGAAGGTCTGTACCTGCAGGAGTTACTTGACGAAGCAAAATTCGTCACGCCGAATCAGTTCACGTTGCAGTGCGACAACCAGAGTGCAATTACCATCGCCAACAAGCCTGGTTTCGTCAATCGCACGAAGCATATTTCGCTGCGTTACTTCTTCGTAAAAGACGCGATCGACAAGGGGAGAATGCGCCTTGTCTACTGTCCCACCAGCGACATGGCCGCTGATTCGCTTACTAAGAAGCTGACACGTCAGAAATTTCATCACTGCAACCAGCTCAGTGGCATTTCCGAGTCAACAGGGTGACTACACCGAACTCCTAGAAGTGAAGGGGAGTGTTGAGATAATGTCGAGACTTATGCACTTCAAGGAATTCGTATAGTTAGTACAGTAAAAGTACCGATAGACTTGATAAGAAACAAGGAAATGAATGAACTATGAATGAATTGGGTACAAGTACTAACCCTAATTGGGTTGTACCCCTTATGGGTTACCCCACTATAGCCTACACAATATGCATGAGCTATAATATTCTGACACACCCCCATAGGCAAAGTGGGGGAGAACAAGGGGTCACAAGACCAGTCAAGCAAAGTAAAGCAAAGCAAGCTCAGGGTGGATCACAAAGTCACCACACATTCCGAGCACAAGTTCAAGGCCACAAGGCCAGTTCACATGCAGGAGTACATATATATATAAAGGCTAGACAAGCAAGAGCAGGTATAAATATATGTAACAGCACAAGCAAGGTCAAGAGGTGAGCAAGTGAGGCAAGGTAGGCACAAGGCCCAGCTGAGTACAGAAGCGCTGATGGTCACAAGGCGCAAGCGCCTTGGTGAAGATATCAGCAGTGTTGGCCTCAGAGGCCACGTACGCAAGACGCAGCTGACCACGCTGCTGCAGCTCACGAGCAAGAAAGTAGCGGAGAGCAATGTGCTTCGTTCTGTGCTCCAGTCGCTGCTCCCGACACAAGGCCAGCATGGCCTTGTTGTCTACGTACAGCACTGGAGAAGAACGAGGCTGCTCTCCGAGGTCAGTCAGCAGGTAGGTGAGCCAGCGAAGCTCCTGTGCAGCCATGGCTCCTGCGTAGATCTCAGCCTCACAACTGGAGCCGAGAACAGAAGACGAGCGGGTAGCCCGCCACGAAACAGAGCCGGAACCAAGGCTGAAGGTGTAACCCTGTGACGACCGCTGCGTAGCCTGGTCGTCAGCCCAAGAAGCGTCTGCGTGCCCAGTAAGGACCACTGGACTCTGCCCTCCAAGCACAAGCCCCATGCCCGACGTACTGCACAAGTAGCGCAACACCCTCTTCGCTGCAGCCATGTGCTCCGGTCTGTGTCTCCCAGGAGCAACATAGCGTGCAAGAATGCTAAGAGGGTATGCAAGGTCAGGTCGTGTGCAGGTCATCAGGTACATGAGGCAGCCAACAAGCTCTGGGTACGGGCCACTCGACTCTACGGACTCATCCGAAGGCAGAGCTGAGAGCGAGTGGCGAGTAGGCAGAGGAGTGGCCTGAGGCGAGGAGTACGTGAAGCCGAAGCGCTGAAGGACCTGCTGCACCATGTGTGACTGAGTCAGGGTAATGGTGCGGCGTGCTCTGTCCCGAGTGATCTGCAAGCCAAGGTAGCTGCGCAGTTCACCCAGGTCAGTGCACGTGTGTCTCTTCTGCAGCTCGGACTTCACGTGGGCTAGTCTAGCAGTGTCAGCTGTGGCAAAGACCAAGTCGTCGACGTACACGAGGATGTAGAACGGCGGCAACGAAGTGTCGGTGCGCAGAAACAGCGACGGGTCGGCAGTAGAGGGAGCAAACCCAAGAGCCGCAAGTGTAGTCCTCAGTGTGTCGTGCCACTCACGCGGTGCCTGGCGGAGACCGTAGACTGGCCGCCGTAGGCTCCACTGGGTGCCAGGAGGAAAAGACCCAGTGAAGCCAGGTGGGCGACGCAGCCAGATCTCCTCGTGCAGGCTGCCCTGCAAGAAAGCAGTGCTGAAGTCAAGAGAGTGTAGCTCGTAGTCACGGTGAGCAGCTACGTGCAGCAGTACCCGAAGAGTGGTCATCTTCGGGGTGGGAGAGAAGGTCTGAAAGTAGTCAACTCCCTGCCGCTGACTGAAGCCACGAGCCACGTAACGCGCCTTGAAGACAGGCGGAGAACCCGGCGGTCGCTTCACCCTGAAAATCCACATGCCACTGACGATGTTCGCCCCAGGAGGGGGAACAGCGTCAACGTAGGTGCCTGTGGACTTCCAGGAAGCCATCTCTGCGTCCATAGCTGCCTGCCACTGAGAGGAGTAGGGACCCTCTATCGCCTCCGCGTAAGAGCGCGGAGTCGGGATGTCAAGTGCATCCGGGTCTCCCTCAGGGGTAAGCAGTACGGACACGAGATGAGGTGAAGCAGCGGCCAAGCACTGGAACTCCTCCTGCCTTTCCTCAAGGACGTCCGTGCCAAGGGCATACTCACCCCCGACGGACGGAGGACAGACAGACTCAGACTCAGCAACAAGACTGGCGACGTAGTCTAGGCGACAGCGAGCAGCAAAGTCGACGAGCTCAGCAACTAGGGCAGACGCAGCAGTGGACTCAACGGAAGGGTCAGTGACAACAGTAGCAAGGAGACGCGTGACAGTAGGACTGGCAGCACGAAGAGAGTCCGACTCCGGGTCGGCAAGAGCAGGAAGAGGAGACTCAGGAGGAGAAGGCAAATGAGCACGCAGAGGAGCAGTGGACGGACGCAGAGACATCCGGTGCGTGCCAGGGACAGGAGGAGGACGCTGACGCGAACCGCGACCACTAGTGCGAGCAGCACGGACACGCGACGCAGGGTGAGACGCAGGCTCATGACGCTCAGCAAGACCTCCAGTAGGACCAGTGTAGGGAGACGGAGCAGGCAGTGGGGAGGCCGGCTGTAACTGTAACTGCGACGGGACAGGCTGTGGACACTCTAAGGGAGGAGGAGGACCAGTAGAAGGCGGGAGACCAAGAACCTGCTGAAGGAGCGGAACGAAGTACGGCCGAGGCCGCGCGGCGACTCCAGACACAGGAGGGACAGCACCAGCACCCCCAGCGGCAGCATCAGCACCAGTAGCAGCTCCAGCTCCAGAACCCCCAGCAGCACCAGTAGTACCCCCAGCAGGACCGCCTCTAGGACCGACAGCAGTAGCCTCCGCGCCAACACCCGCAGCAACTCCAGCTCCAGAAGTACCCGCAGGTCCAGCAGCTCCAGTACTCCCAGTACGAGCACCTCCGGGACCCGTGGCACCAGCTCTCTCAGCAGCAACAGAACCTCCAGTACCCGCAGCACCTCCAGCTCCAGCAGCTCGCCTCCAGCGCCGGGCAAACCACTCACGCAGCTCCTGGGGAGAGAGTGGCTCCCGGCGAGAGGGAGCACCCGGAGAACCGCCAGGCACAGCACCTCCAGGCGTAGCACCCCCAGGCTCAGCACCTCCAGGCGTAGTACCCCCAGGCTCAGCACCCCCAGACGCAGCACCCCCAGGCTCAGCACCTCCAGGCGTAGCACCCCCAGGCTCAGCACCCCCAGACGCAGCACCCCCAGGCTCAGCACCCCCAGTCGTAGTACCCACACGCTCAGCACCCCCAGAGTCAGCACCCACACGCTCAGCACCCCCAGAGTCAGCACCCCCAGGCTCAGCACCCTCAGCAGCACCAGAGTCACCAGCGACCTCGACAGGCTCAACAGCGTCTACCTGGGACACACCTGAAGGGGCAGGACCCTGAGGGGGGAGGGGGTCTACCGGGGGGGGACCTGGTACAAGGAAGAGCGGTGGCGGGGGGAGGGACGGAGTGCGGTAGGGGAAGAGGCGGTAGTAGGGGAACGACTCGTCGAACGTGACGTCCTGGGAGGACAGAACACGACGAGAGGTGGGGTGGTAGAACTGCCACCCTGGGGCGTCAGGGGGGAAACCCAGGAAGACGCAAGGAGCAGCACGAGGGGACAGCTTGTCCGCAGACAAGTCGCGGACAAACGCCCGAGATCCCCAGACACGGAACGCAGACGCATCGCCAACCTTCCCCGTCCACAGCAAGGCTGGGGAGGTCTCCGGCATGGAGACCCTGGGCTGAAGGTTGATCTGATGCGCCGCGTACCGAACCGCAAACGGCCACAGAAAATGGGGGGCAGCCGCATGCATCATGGACGTACGGGCGACGTCCATGACCATGCCAATGCGGCGCTCAGCAATCCCATTTTGCTGTGGAGAGTCCGGAAGCGTGAAGGTCTGGCGGATGCCTCGTGCACGACAGTAGGCTCGCAGAAGGCCAGAGGAGAACTCTCCGCCTCTGTCAGAGTGCAGACGCAGAACAGGAAAGTCCGAGCCGAAGCTCCGCCTGAGCTGGAGACGAGCTGCGCGGATCCAGTCGATCAACACCTCAGTGACATCACCCTTGCTGCGCAAGGGGAAGACTGTGGTGTAACGCGAGTAGTCGTCAACCACCAGCAGGAAGTAGCGCTCGTGACCCTGTCCACGGACGCGGGCCGGGCCCCACACGTCCATGTGAAGCGTCTGCAGCGGGGCCTCTGTCGGAGGAAACTGGGAGGAGTGAGGGGTAGCCCGCTGTCGTCCCTCGACACAGGGGACGCAGGTAGGGCCAGGCCCCGGAGGAAGTGGAGGGAGGGACCGGGGAAGACCAGAGACAAGGACACGGGAGGCCATGCTCCGGAGACGAAGCAGGGAGGGGTGACCAAGGCGGTGGTGCCAGAGGAGAGTCTCGTGAGACAGGAGGCGACACGAGTAGGGGGCAGACTCAGGACCAGACCTGGACGCTGCAGCAAACACCTGACCTGACGCAGCTACCTGACCAGACGCAGGGACTGGGGGAGACGCAGTGGTCAGTGTGTACAGGCTCGACCCCGGCCGACGTGTAAACGTGGCCAGGTGTCGGCCTGTCCGAGCGTCCGTGCAGTGGGTCACCCGCTGACTCGCAGGAGTGAACTGGTGAACCCCCGCATCCTGTAGGTCAGCACCACTCACCAAGTTCGTAGAGAACGAGGGGAGGTAAAGACCAGACAGGGTGCCAGAGGGGACCGCCGGACACGGGAGGACAGTGGAGAAGTGAGCAAGGACAGGACCCCCAGAGGGGTCTGCCAGAGAGACCGCAACTGGCCGGCCAAGCGGCGTGAGTGTGGTGCGGTCTCGAAAGAAGGAGCGAGAAGCCCCCGAGTCAAGGGTGAAGGTGTGGGAGGCCGAAGCCGACGCAGAACCTGAGAGAGCAGACTCACCAGTACCTGAGGGAGCAGACGCACCTAGAGCAGCAGCCTCGCTAGCACCTAGAGCAGCAGCCTCACCAGTACCTAGAGCAGCAGTCTCAATGCCCGGGTCGGGCGGAAAACACCGGTAACAGTCACCCTCATCACTAATAGTCACAGTATACATGGCAGCAAGAATAGCATCAAAGTCAAGGTCAAAGACAGCTACACCCGCCCTAGACAGCTCACCCCAGCGGGGGATCTCAGTGGCCTCAGGGAACTGGTGACGCCAAGCGTCCGTCAGGCGGCCAAAGCAGCGCTGGGTGGAGTGCGCACCCCCGCACTGCTCACCCGCGCGGTCGCGGGTGCGCAGGACGTAGGTGCACGGACCAGTACCCCCACCCCTCTGGCGTGCAGTGTACCACTCACGGAGCTGCTAAGGGGAGGGGACGTCACGAGTGCGCTGCTGCTGCTGCTGCTGCTGCTGCTGCTGGCGCTGACCACCACCGGAGCCGACCCTCTGCGCAGCGCCACCCCGACCAGCTCCACCTCCTCCGCCGCCTCCTCCTCCACCGCCGCCACCTCCGCTCCCTCCGCCACCGCTGCTGCCGCCTGCGCCTCCACTGCCGCCACCTACACCTCCACCCCCGCCACCACCCCCACCGCCACCCCCACCTCCTCCACCGCCTCCACCGCCGCCTCCACCGCCCCCGCTAGCTCCTCCAGCGCCCCTGCCCCCCTTGCCCTTGCCAGGGCGGCGTCTCCCGCTAGGGGTAGACGCTGCCCCAACCGACTCCAAACCAGCGAGGTCGGCCGCAGCAACAGAGGCAACAGAGGGCAAAAGAGGGGAGGGGGAACACCCCTCAAAGATGGGGGTGCGAGGGTCACCACGAGAGGCTCCTACAGCGACTATGCTCTTTTCTGCTGCTAGGAGGGCCTTCTCGAGGAGGTCAACGGTGAGAGTGGTGGGGCAAACCGAGAGGAAGTGGTCCCTGACTACGCGAAGGGAGTCAGGGAGACGGGTGACTATGTAGTAGAGGGTGATGTACATGGGGGGGGGGTTCTTGGCGCAGAACTCAGCAGGAAGCGCAGCGCGGTAGCGAGTGTCACTAGTGCGGAGGTGCGTAATGAGGTCAGCGACTGTGGGAAAGGCAGCAAGGTCAGGGAAGAGGTACGGTAGCATGAGGCGGCTCAGTGCAGCAGTGGCAGGGGAGGAGTAGCGTGCAACTACAGCGTCGTACGAGGTCTGAGCACTCTTGTACTGGCTAAAGTGCGCACGCTCAGAGGTAGGTAGGTGGCGACGCACAGCAAGACGTGCAGCAGCATCGCGCGTGGCCCACTGTGAGCGAACAGTGGCGTCAGCATCAGCAGCGGGGGCAGGAGAGGCACCAGAAGTGAGGTCAAAGAGGGAGAGGCCGTCTGCCCTATCGCACTGTAAGAAAAGCTGCAGGTCATCTATCCAGACTTCAAAGTCAATGGCCCGACCCTCAGCGTCAAAAGCGAGGACACTAGGGGTAGCCATGACAGCAGTAGACTAGCAGTGCAAACAGTAGGGTGAGGGCAGTGCTGTGAGAGAGGCGCTGCTCTTACCGGACAGGGCGGCTCGGGCGGCTCGGCTGCAGGGCGGCTCGGCGACTCGACGGCTGGGCGGCTCGGCTGCTGGGCGGCTCGGCTGCTCGGCTGCTGGGCGGCTCGGCTGCTGGGCGGCTCGGCGGCTGGGCGGCTCGGCTGCTGGGCGGCTCGGCTGCTGGGCGTATCGGCGGCTGGGCGGCTCGGCTGCTGGGCGGCTCGGCTGCTGGGCGGCTCGGCGGCTGGGCTGCTCGTAGGAGTAGGCGTGGGGGCCGTAGGAGCAGGCGCCGGGGCCGTAGGAGCAGGGGTCGGGGCCGCTAGGGCGGCGGATCGGGGCCGCGAGGGCGGCGGATCGGGGCCGCGAGGGCGGCGGAGTAGGGGCCGCGAGGGCGGCGGAGTAGGGGCCGCGAGGGCGGCAGATCGGGGCTGCGAGGGCGGCGGATCGGGGCCGCGAGGGCGGCGGAGTAGGGGCCGCGAGGGCGGCGGATCGGGGCCGCGAAGGGCGGCGGATCGGGGCCGCGAGGGCGGCGGAGCGGGGCCGCGAGGGCGGCGGATCGGGGCCGCGAGGGCGGCGGATCGGGGCCGCGAGGGCGGCGGAGTAGGGGCCGCGAAGGGCGGCGGAGTAGGGGGGGGGGGGGGGGGGCGCGAGGGCGGCGGATCGGGGCCGCGAAGGGAGGCGGCCGGCGCCGCGAAGGTGGGGCCGCGGGGTCGCTAGGGTAGGGCGACAGAGCCGCGAGGGCGGCTCGAAGGGGCCGCGAGGGCGGCGCGAAGGGGCCGCTAGGGCGGCGCGAGAGAGGGGAGCGCGACTCGGGCAGGGGCTGAGTGCGCTACGGGCAGGAAAAAAAAAAAACGGTGGGCCCTAGGAACAGTTCCCACGAGGGAACCTGCTCGATACCATGATAAGAAACAAGGAAATGAATGAACTATGAATGAATTGGGTACAAGTACTAACCCTAATTGGGTTGTACCCCTTATGGGTTACCCCACTATAGCCTACACAATATGCATGAGCTATAATATTCTGACAAGACTGACGTCAGCAAAGCGCTACGCGCCTTAGGATGACGTCATCAGTAGCTGTAGGTATCGCGAATAGTCACGTACCTTTTCAGAACAGGAATAGCGCGAATAAATACAGCACAGTAGGCGAACATGTACTTTAGTCTAGTTATATATTCTGTATGCTTGTCATTTTATAATATACTGTGAGAATGATAGACGAAAGAATGATTGAATTAGGAAATGAGAAGGGTACAAGTAGGAAACACATAAGTGTTGTACCCTCTAAGGACTACCCCACTACAGCCTAGACCGACTATAGTAAATATATGTTTGACACACCCCCATAGGCAAAGTGGGGGAGAACAAGGGGTCACAAGACCAGTCAAGAAAGACAAAGCAAACTCAGGGTGGATCACAAAGTCACCACACAGTCTGAGCACAAGCAAAGGGCCAGAAGGCCAGTTCACATGCAGAGTTATATAAAGGAAAGCAAACAATACAGTGAACACAACCTAGCAAGTGTAAGCATGCAGGTATAAGTATATAGAGTACAGTACAAGCAGAGTCAAGAAGTCAACAAGTGAGGCACAGTAGGTACAAGGCCTAAAACAGTACAGAAACGCTGATGATCACAAGGCTGAAGTGCCTTGGTGAAGACATCAGCAGTGTTGGCCTGAGAGGCCACGTAAGCAAGACGAAGCTGGCCACGCTGCTGCAACTCTCGAGCAAGGAAGTAGCGCAGAGCAATGTGCTTCGTTCTGTGCTCCAGTCTGTGCTCCTGACACAAGGCCAGCATGGCCTTGTTGTCGACGTACAGAACTGGAGGAGAACGAGGCGCCTCTCCCAAGTCGGTCAGCAGGTAGGTGAGCCAGCGAAGCTCCTGTGCAGCCATGGCCCCAGCGTAGATCTCAGCCTCACAACTGGAGCTGAGAACAGAAGAAGAGCGGGTAGACCGCCAGGAGACAGAACCGGAGCCAAGGCTGAAGGTGTAACCCTGTGACGACCGCTGCGTAGCCAAGTCGTCAACCCAGAAGGCGCCAGCGTGACCAGTGAGGACAACTGGAGCCCGTCCTCCAAGCACGAGCCCCATGCACGATGTACTGCACAAGTATCGCAACACCCTCTTCGCAGCATCCCAGTGCACCTTTCGGTGCCTGCCGGGAGCCACGTAGCGAGCCAGAAGGCTGAGAGGGTATGCGAGGTCAGGTCGTGTGCAAGTCATCAGGTACATGAGGCAGCCCACAAGCTCTGGATACGGGCCACTCGGCTCTACGGACTCGTCCGAAGGTGGAGCTGAGAGCGAGTGACCGGTAGGCAGAGGAGTGGACTGTGGCGAGGAGTAGGTGAAGCCGAAGCGCTGAAGGACCTGCTGCACCATGTGTGACTGAGTCAAGGTAATGGTGCGCTGTGCTCTGTCCCGGGTGATCCGCAAGCCAAGATAGCTTGTGAGCTCACCCAGGTCTGTGCACGTGTGTCTCTTCTGCAGCTCGGACTTCACGTGGGCGAGTGCCTCCGTGTCAGCAGTAGCAAAGACAAGGTCGTCTACGTACACAAGAACGTAGAACGGCGGCAGAGTAGCGTCAGTGCGTAGAAACAGAGAAGGGTCAGCAGTGGAAGGAGCAAAACCAAGAGCAGCAAGAGTCGTCCTGAGCGTGTTGTGCCACTCACGGGGCGCCTGGCGGAGACCGTAGATTGGCTGCCGGAGGCTCCACTGGGTACCAGCAGGAAAAGACCCAGTGAAGCCAGGTGGGCGGCGCAGCCAGATCTCCTCGTGCAGGCTGCCCTGTAGGAAGGCTGTGCTGAAGTCAAGCGAGTGGAGCTCGTAGTCACGCTGAGCAGCAACGTGCAGCAGTACCCGAAGAGTGGTCATCTTCGGGGTAGGGGAGAAGGTCTGAAAGAAGTCAACTCCCTGTCGCTGACTGAAGCCACGTGCAACGTAACGCGCCTTGAAGGCAGGCGGAGAACCCGGCGGCCGCTTCACCCTGAAGATCCACATGCCACTGACGATGTTCGCCCCAGGTGGGGGAACCTCGTCTACGTAGGTGCCTGTGGACTTCCAGGAAGCCATCTCTGCGTCCATGGCTGCCTGCCACTGGGAGGAGTAGGGACCCTCTATCGCCTCTGCGTAAGAGCGCGGGGTCGGGATGTCTAGTGCATCCGGGTCTCCCTCAGGGGCAAGCAGCATGGACACGAGATGAGGTGAAGCAGCAGCAAAGCACTCAAGGTCCTCCTGCCTGTCCTCAAGGACGTCCGTGCCAAGAGCACACTCACCCCTGACGGACGGAGGACAGACAGACACAGACGCAGACTCAGCAACAAGACTAGCGGCGTAGTCTAGGCGACAGGCTGCAGCAAAGTCAACAAGCTCAGCAACAAGAGCAGACGCAGCAGAGAACTCAAACAGGGGGTCAGTGACAGCAGTGGCCAGAAAGCGCGTGACAGTAGGACTAGCAGCACGAAGGGAGTCAGACTCCGGGTCCGGACCGTCAGGAAGAGAGGACGCAGGAGGAGAGGGCAGAGGGACACGCTGTGGAGCAGTGGAAGGACGCAGAGTCATAGAGTGAGTGCCAGGGACAGGAGGAAGACGCGGACGCGAAACATGACCAGCGCGAACAGAACGGACAGGCGACGTAGAACGAGACGCAGGCGACACAGGACGCGACTCAGGCTCACGACGCTCCGTAAGACCTCTAGTCGGACCAGAGTAAGGAGAAGGACCAGGCAGCGGAGAGGCCGGCTGTAACTGCGACTGAGACGGGACAGGCGGTGGACTCAGGGAAGGAGGAGGAGGACCAGGAGAAGGTGGGGAGCCAAGAACCTGCTGAAGAAGCGGAACGTAATACGGCCGCGGCCGCGCAGCGCCCCGAGAAACAGCAGAGACAGAACCGGTACCCTCAGCCTCAGGGTCTCCAGTCCTAGCAGCACCTCCAGCAGCTCCAGCACCAGCAGCACCTCCTGTAGCTCCAGCACCAGCACCACCTCCAGCAGCACCAGCACCTCCAGCAGCTCCAGCACCAGCACCACCTCCAGCAGTGCCAGCACCTCCAGTAGTTCCAGCAGCACCTCCAGCACCAGCAGCACCTCCAGCAGCTCCAGCACCAGCAGCACCTCCAGCAGCTCCAGCACCAGCACCACCTCCAGCAGCGCCAGCACCTCCAGCAGCACCTCCAGCAGCAACCCGACAGCGCCGAGAGTACCACTCACGAAGCCGCTGTGGAGAGAGGGGCTCCCGCCGCGACGGGACACCCAGAGCACCTCCAGACTCAACACGCGCAGGCTCAGCACCTCCAGACACAGCACCCTCAGGCGCCACACCCCCAGGCTCAGCACGCCCAGTCTCAGCACCCCCAGACTCAGCACCCCCAGTCTCAGCACCCCCAGTCCCCGCACCCGCAGGGTCAGCACCCCTAGCAGCACCTGAGTCGACAGCTACCTCGACCGGCTCTGCAGGGTCTACCTGGGACACACCTGAGGGGGCAGGACCCTGGGGGGGGAGGGGGTATACCGGAGGAGTACCTGGGGCAAGGAAGAGCGGCGGGGGAGGGGGAGAGGCAGCGCGGTAGGGAAAGAGACGGTAGTACGACACCGACTCGTCAAACGTGACGTCCTGAGAGGACAGAACACGACGCGAGCTGGGGTTGTAGAACTGCCACCCGGGTGCGTCAGGAGGGAAGCCAAGGAAGACACAGGGAACGGCACGGGAGGACAGCTTGTCCGCTGTAGTATCCATGACGAATGCCAATGCGGCGCTCAGCAATCCCATTTTTCTGCGGGGAGGCCGGAAGCGTGAACGTCTGGCGGATGCCCTCCAAACGACAGAAGGCTCTCAGAAGGTCGGAGGAAAACTCCCCGCCTCTGTCTGAGTGCAGACGCAAAACAGGAAGGTCGGAGCCGAAACTCTCACTAAGCTGGCGACGAGCACCGCGGATCCAGTCGATCAACACCTCAGTGACCTCACCCTTGCTGCGCAAGGGGAAGATTGTGGTGTAACGCGAGTAGTCGTCAACGGTAGAACCGTGGAGGAGTGTGCAAGGACTGGTCCCCCAGAGGGGTCAGCAAGGGAGACCGCAACAGGCCGACGGAGCGGCGTGAGCGTGGTGCTGTCTCTAAAGAAAGAGCGCGAAGCACCAGAGTCAAGTGTGAAGGTGTGAAAGGACTCAGTAGGTGCAGTACCAGAGGGAGGAGACGTACCAGCACCTGGAGCAGCAGACGCACTAGGACCTAGAGCAGCAGCCGCACTAGCACCTAGAGCAGCAGCCACAGTGCCCGGGTCGGGTGGGACACGCAGGTAACAGTCACCCTCAGTAATATCAGCAAGAGCATACATGGCAGCAAGGATAGCATCAAAATCTAGATCAAAGTTAGGCACATTCTGCAGAAGCAGATCATGCCAACGAGGAAGATCAACAGCGTCAGGAAACTGGGTACGCCAAGCGTCAGTCAAGCGGCCAAAGCAGCGTTGCGTGGTGTGTGGGAGACCACACACCTCCCCACTACGAGTGCCGGTGCGAAGAACGTACGCACAGGGACCTGCACCCCCAGACCTCCCACGTCCAGCGTACCACTCACGAAGCTGCTGAACAGACGGGGTCTCACGGGTGCGCAGCTGCTGCGGACGCTGGTTGCCACCAAGGCCTCCACGCTGCGTGGCCGCACCGCGACCAGCACCACCTCCTCCGCTACCTCCACCACCGCCGCCGCAGCCGCCACCTCCTCCACCACCGCCGCCACGGCCGCCACTGCCGCCACCTATGCCCCCACTCCCGGAACCACCCCCACCACCACTTCCACCTCCTCCACCTCCTCCACCGCTGCCTCCACCGCCCCCACCACCACCCCTGCTTCCCTTGCCCTTGCCAGTGCGGCGTCGCCCACTAGGGGCAGACGCAGCCCCGACCTCCTCAGTGCCAACGAGGTCGACAGCAGCAGAAGAGGCAAGAGAGGGGAGAAGGGGGACACGGGAACACCCCTCAAAGAAGGGGGTGCGACGGTCACCGCGAGAAGCACCAACAGCTAAGATACTCTTTTCAGCTGCAGCAAGGCGCTCCTCTAGCAAGTCGACAGTCAGCTCGGTGGGGCAAAGGGAGAGAAAGTGGTCCCTGACTGAAGAAAGAGAGTCAGGGAGGCGGGTGACTAGGTAGTAAAGGGTGATGTACATGGGGGGGGGGGGGTTCTTGGCACAGAACTCAGTGGGAAGGGCAGCGCGGTAGCGGGCGTCACTAGTGCGAAGGTGAGCAACTAGGTCAGCGACAGTGGCAAAGGCAGCAAGGTCAGGGAAAAGGTACGGTAGCATGAGGCGGCTGAGGGCAGCAGTGGCAGGGGAGGAGTAGCGTGCAACTACAGCGTCGTACAGAGCCCTAGCACTCTTGTACTGACTAAAGTGCGCGCGCTCAGTAGACGGCAGGTGGTTGCGCACAGCAAGACGAGCAGCAGCATCGCGCGTGAGCCACTGCGAGCGAACAGTACTGTCAGCATCAGCAGTAGGGGCAGTAGAGGCGCCAGAAGTGAGATCAAACAGTGAGAGACCATCCTTGCTATCGCACTGTAGGAAAAGCTGCAGATCATCTAGCCAGACCTCAAAGTCAACAGCCCGACCCTCAGCATCAAAGGTAAGAACATTGAGACTAGCCATGACAGGAGAAGCAGCAGGCTAGCAGTAGTAGCAGTGGAACTTGGCTAAGCAGGCTAGGTAGGGCGGCGCAGCTCGGAAAGGCGCTGTGGCTCGGCAGCGCGGCGCTCTTACCAGGGGAGAGGCTGGGGCAGGGCCGGGGTAGGGCCGGGGTAGTTCAGGAGCAGGGCCGGGGCAGGGCCGGGGCAGTTCTGGAGCAGGGCCGGGGCAGGGCCAGGGCAGAGCCGGGCCAGGGCCGGGGCAGTTCAGGGGCAGGGCCGGGGCAGGGCCGGGGCAGAGCCGGGGCAGTTCAGGAGCAGGGCCGGAGCAGTGCAGAAGCAGGGCCGGGGCAGGGCCGGGGCAGTTCAGGAGCAGGGCCGGGGCAGGGCCGGGGCAGTTCAGGAGCAGGGCCGGGGCAGGGCCGGGGCAGTTCAGGAGCAGGGCCGGGGCAGGGCCAGGGCAGTTCAGGAGCAGGGCCGGGGCAGGGCCAGGGCAGAGCCGGGCCAGGGCCGGGGCAGTTCAGGGGCAGGGCCGGGGCAGGGCCGGGGCAGAGCCGGGGCAGTTCAGGAGCAGGGCCGGGGCAGTGCAGAAGCAGGGCCGGGGTAGTTCAGGGGCAGGGCCGGGGCAGAGCCGGGGCAGGGCCTGGGCAGAGCCGGGCCAGGGCCGGGGCAGTTCAGGGGCAGGTCAAGAGCAGGGCCGGGGCAGTGCAGAAGCAGGGCCGGGGCAGTGCAGGAGCAGGGCCGGGGCAGCGTCGGGGAAGAGCTGCGACAGGGCCGCAGCAGGGCCGGCCGGGCCTGAAGGGGCCTCTAACTGGGCATGACTGGGCCGAACGGGGCCTATAACGGGGCCTGACGAGGCCTATAACGGGGCCAAACGGGGCCTATAATGGGGCCTGACGGGGCCTATAACGGGGCCGTACGGGGCCTATAACGGGGCCGTGCGGGGCCTATAACGGGGCCTGACGGGGCCTATAACGGGGCCGTACGGGGCCGTACGGGGCCTATAACGGTGCTGACGGGCCTTACGGGGCCTGAAACGGGGCCAGATGGGGATTGACGGGGCCGAACGGGGCCGTACGGGGCCGATAACGGGGCCTTGCGGGGCCTATAACGGGGCCTGACGGGCCTTACGGGGCCTTAAACGGGGCCAAATGGGGCCTGACGGGGCCGTACTGGGCCTCTAACGGGGCCTGACGGGGCCGTACGGGGCCTCTAACGGGGCCTGTCGGGGCCTAATGGGGCCTTAAACTGGGCCGAACGGGGCCTGACGGGGCCTTACGGGGCCTTACGGGGCTAACGGGGCCTTACCGGGCCTTACGGGGCTAACGGGGCCTTACGGGGCCTTAATCCGCGCCCTAAACGGGGCCAAATGGGACCTGACGGGGCCGTACGGGGCCTCTAACGGGGCCTGACGGGGCCGTCTGGGGCCTCTAACGGGGCCTGTCGGGGCCTAACGGGGCCTTAAACGGGGCCGAACGGGGCCTGACGGGGCCTTACGGGGCCTTACGGGGCATAACGGGGCCTTACGGGGGGCCTTACGGGGCGGGCGCAGGCTCTAAGGGCGGGCGCAGGGGAGAAATTTCAGTGGTGGGCCCTTAAAAAAAAATCTCGAAACTAGCTCTATACCATGTGAGAATGATAGACGAAAGAATGATTGAATTAGGAAATGAGAAGGGTACAAGTAGGAAACACATAAGTGTTGTACCCTCTAAGGACTACCCCACTACAGCCTAGACGGACTATAGTAAATATATGTTTGACATATACTTGCTTTCAGAGACCTTTGATCCTGTTACAAGTCACTCATATAAAAGACTTCCACTGCTACAGGAAGCTACTATCCTAAGACTACGATCCTATTCAAACAGTTCAGATTCTAACATGACACACCCCCATAGGCTAAAGTGGGAGATAGAAAGCACAACAGACGGTCAAAAGACCAGTCAAGCAAGAGAACAAAGCAAAGCAAAGCTCAAAGTGGATCTCAAGGACACCACACACTCTGAGCACAAGCAAAGGGCCATAAGGCCAGTTCACACGCAGAGTTACAATAGCAAGGCAGTACACTGATTACAACCTAGCAAGAGTAAACAAGCAGGTATAAAGATATATATAAGTGTACAACAAGAGCAAGTCAAGCAACCAGCAGGTGAGGCAGAGTGGGCACAAGCCCAAGAGCAGTGCAGAAACGCGGATGATCACCAGACCCTAGGGCCTTGGTGAACACATTAGCAGTGTTGGCCCACTAGGCCACGTAGAAAAGGCGGAGCTGACGACGCTGCTGCAGCTCACGCGCAAGGAAGTAGCGAAGAGCAATGTGCTTCGTTCTGTGCTCCAGTCTCTGCTCGTGACAAAAGGTAAGCATTGCCTGTTAGAATCTTACGGGAAAAAGTGGGTGTCGACTATCGAGGGGAAAAGGTACAAAGGAGAAACCTAAGGGGTTGTACCCCACAGTGAGTACCCCACTAAGCCTAACCAAACTATAACATATATACACATATGTTTGACACACCCCCATAGACAAAGTGGGGGAGAACAGAGGGTCACAAGACCAGTCAGGAAGTACAAAGCAAACTCAGGGTGGATCACAACGTCACCACGCAGTCTGAGCACAAGCAAGAAGGCCACAAGGCCAGTTCACAAGCAGAAATATATATGTAATAACAACAGTACAGTGATATCTACCTACAAGAACAAACATGTAGGAATACATATAAATCATGGTACAAACAAAGCCTACAGCAAGTGAGGAAGAGTGGGCACAAGGCCTAACAAAGTGCAGAAACGCTGATGATCACCAGGCGGAAGCGCCTTGGTGAATATATCAGCAGTGTTGGCCCAAGTGGCCACGTAGGTAAGACGAAGCTGGCCACGCTGCTGTAGCTCTCGAGCAAGAAAGTAACGGAGAGCGATGTGCTTTGTTCTGTGCTCCAGTCTGTGCTCCTGACACAAGGCAATGGCGGCCTTGTTGTCGACGTACAGAACTGGAGGAGAACGAGGCCGTTCTCCAAAGTCGGTCAGCAGGTAGGTGAGCCAGCGCAACTCCTGTGCAGCCATGGCTGTGGCGTAGATCTCTGCCTCACAGCTGGAGCCGAGAACTGAAGACGAACGTGTAGAACGCCAGGAAACTGAACCAGAACCAAGGCTGAAGGTGTAACCCTGTGACGACCGCTGCGTAGCCTGGTCATCAACCCAAGAGGCGTCCGAGTGACCTGTGAGGACAACGTCACCCCGTCCTCCAAGCACGAGCCCCATGCCCGATGTGCTGCACAAGTAGCGTAGTACCCTCTTGGCAGCATCCATGTGCACCTTTCGGTGCCGACCAGGAGCCACGTAGCGAGCCAGAAGGCCAAGAGGGTACGCAAGGTCAGGACGAGTGCAAGTCATCAGGTACATGAGGCAGCCCACTAACTCTGGGTAAGGACCACTCGGCTCTACGGACTCGTTCGAGGGTGGAGCTGAGAGCGAGTGACCTGTAGCCAGAGGAGTGGCCTGTGCTGAGGACCAGGTGAAACCGAAGCGCTGAAGGACCTGCTGCACCATGTGTGACTGAGTCAGTGTGATGGTGCGGCGTGCTCTGTCCCGGGTGATCTGCAAGCCAAGGTAGCTGCGCAGTTCACCCAGGTCTGTGCACGTGTGTCTCTTCTGCAGCTCCAACTTCACCAGGGCGAGAGCCTCAGTGTCAGTAGTGGCAAAGACCAAGTCGTCGACGTACACGAGAACGTAGAACGGCGGCAACGAAGTGTCGGTGCGCAAAAACAGCGACGGGTCAGCAGTCGACGGAGCAAACCCAAGAGCCGCAAGTGTCGTCCTCAGTGTGTCGTGCCACTCACGTGGCGCCTGTCGGAGACCGTAGACCGGCCGCCGGAGGCTCCACTGGGTACCAGGAGGGAACGACCCAGTGAAGCCAGGTGGGCGGCGCAGCCAAATCTCCTCGTGCAGGCTGCCCTGTAAGAAGGCTGTGCTGAAGTCAAGAGAGTGAAGCTCGTAGTCACGCTGAGCGGCAACGTGCAACAGCACCCGAAGAGTGGTCATCTTCAGGGTGGGCGAGAACTCCCTCTCGCTGACTGAAGCCTCGAGCCACGTAACGAGCCTTGAAGACAGGCGGAGAACCTGGCGGCCGCTTCACCCTGAAAATCCACATGCCACTGACAATGTTCGCACCAGGAGGGGAAACCTCGTCGACGTAGGTGCCTGTGGACTTCCAGGATGCCATCTCTGCCACTGAGAGGAGTACTCACCCGCGATCGCCTCAGCGTAAGAGCGCGGGGTAGGGATGTCTGGTGCATCCGGGTCTCCCACAGGAGCAAGCAGCATGGATACGAGATGAGGCGCAGCGGCTGCAAGACACTCAAGGTCCTCTTGCCTGTCCTCAAGGACGTCCGTTCCAAGAGCACACTCACCCCCGATGGACGGAGGACAGACAGACGCAGACTCAGCAACAAGACTGGCGGCGTAGTCTAGACGACAGTGAGCAGCAAAGGCAACAAGCTCAGTGACGAAGGCAGACGCAGCAGCAGACTCAAACGACGGGTCAATGACAACAGTGGCAAGCAGACGCGTGACAGTAGAGTGCTCAGCACGAAACCGGTCAGACGCAGGGTCAGCAAAGACAGGCAGAGAGGACGCAGGGGGAGGCGGCAGAGGAACACGCGGAGAAGGAGAGGAAGGACGACGAACTACAAGGGGAGGGCCGGAGACAGCCGGCTGGCTCTGACGAGGAACACGACGACCGGTACTGACAGGGGAGACAGGACGCGACGCAGGCTCACGACGCTCTGCAAGGCCACCAGGCTGCTCTGTGTACGGAGAAGGAGCAGGCAGCGGTGAGCCAGGCTGTAACGGAAGACCAGTAGAAGAGGGAAGACTGAGAACCTGGCGAAGTGCAGAGTCAGGTGGTGGCTGAGACGACGGAGACAGCGGAGCAAAGAACAGGCGCGGCTGAGCAGTGCCACCAGCACGAGTAGCACCAGCCCCTCCAGCAACGCCAGTACCTCCAGCAGCTCCAGCACCTCCAGCAGCTCCAGCACCCCCAGCAGCTCCAGCAGCTCCAGTACCCTCAGCAGCTCCAGCACCGCCAGTAGCTCCAGGACCTCCAGCAGCACCACCACCAGCCCCAGCAGCTCCAGTACTCCCAGTACGAGCACCTCCGGGACCAGCGACACCAGCAGAAGAACCTCCAGCAGGAGAGCCCTGAGGTGCAGAAGTGGGACGCTGACGGCGACCGTACCAGTCGTGCAGCTGCTGGGAGGTGAGGGGCACACGCGGACGAAGACGGCTACTCCAAGGAGACTGCGTAACAGCAGTCTCAGAACCCTCAGGCGACTCACCCCCAGACTCAGCACCCCCAGGCTCCGCACACACAGGCTCAGCACCCCCAGACGCAGCACCTCCAGGCTCCTCACGCGCAGGCTCAGCACCTCCAGGCTCCACACGCTCAGCACCCCCAGACTCAGCACCCCCAAGCTCCGCACCCCCAAGCTCCGCACCCCCAGGGACAGCACCACTCGCAGCAGGACCGGAGTCACCAGTGACCTCAACAGGCGCAGGCGCAGGGGGGTCTACCTGAGAGACACCTAAAGGAGCAGGACCTGACGCGGGGAGGGGGTCTACCTGGGGAGGACCTGGGGCGAGAAAGAGCGGCGGGGGGGGGGCGAGGAGCAGTGCGGTAGGGGAGGAGGCGGTAAAAGGGGACGGGCTCGTCAAAGGTGACGTCCTGAGACGCAAAGAGACGGCGCGAGGCGGGGTCGTAAAACTGCCAGCCAGGCGCGTCAGGGACAAAGCCAAGGAAGACGCAAGGAATGGCGCGAGGGGAGTGACTGTGGTACTGTCGCGAAAGAAACAGCGGGAAGCACCAGAGTCAAGTGTAAAGGTGTGCAAAGCCTGTGCAGGCGCAGTACCAAGGGGAGCAGACTCACAAGCACCTAGTGCTGCAGGGGCTATACCAGGGGCTATACCAGGATCCGGCGGCACACACAAGTAGCATTCACCCTCAGCACTAACAGACAAGGCATACATAGCAGCAAGAATTGCCTCATAGTCAAGATCAAAGATAGGTACATCACGCCTAAGCAAGTCTGCCCAGTTGGGGAACTCAGGAGCATCAGGAAACTTGGTGCGCCAGGCGTCGCTAAGCCGAGAGAAGCAGTGCTGCTCAGTGTGAAAACCTGTGCACTGGCGACCAGCGCAGGGACCTGTGCGGATGATATAGGGGCAGCGACCAGGACCCCCAGAAGCCCCACGCCCGGCATACCAGTCAAGAAGTTGCTGGGAAGTGGGGGTCTGGCGCTGACGCTGATGCTGCTGCTGCTGCTGCTGCTGCTGCTGCTGCTGCTGCTGCGGCTGCTGCTGGCCCTGACCACCAATGCCACTACCGCTCCCTCCTCCCCCACCGCCGCTGCTGCCGCCTCCACCGCTCCCAGTGCCTCCGCCGCCCCCACCACCACCTCCACCGCCTCCACCCGCACGACCACCCCCACCACCTCCACCTCCCCCGCCGCCTGCACCACTGCCACCTCCACGGCCACCCCCACCGCCCCTGCCACCCCTGCCGCCCCTGCCGCTGCGACGCTTCCCACTAGGAGCGAAAGCAGCTCCGACCCCCTCAGCACCAAGGTAGTCGTGAGCAGCAGCTGCGGAGGCGTAGGAGGGGGTGAGAGGGGAGGGGGAGCACCCCTCAAAGAGGGGAGAGCGAGGAGTGCCACGAGCAGCACCTACAGCGAGGATGTTCTTCTCTGCTGCGAGGAGGTGCTTCTCGAAGTCGTCTACAGTGAGAGTGGTGGGGTCTAGCGCTAGGAAGTGGTCCCTGACAGAGCTAAGAGTGTCAGGGAGGCGGGTGACGAGGAAATAGAGAGTGAAGTACATCGGGGGGGGGTTTGCGGCGCAGAACTCGGCTAAAAGGGCGGCACGAAAGCGAGAGTCAGTAGCGCGCATGTGAGAAGCTAGGTCCTCAGCAGTGGTGAACGAGGAAAGATTGGGGAACAGATACGGTAGCATGATTCGACCTATGGCTGCAGTGGCCGGAGAGGAGTAGCGCGCAACTACAGCGTCGTACAGTATCTTAGCAGTTCTGTGCTGGCTGAAATGTGCTCGCTCAGTAATCGGCAGGTGGTTCCTAATAGCTAGGCGTGCAGCAGCATCACGAGTCTGCCACTGGGAGCGTTCTAGAGCAGGAACATCAGCAGCAGGAGCAACGGCAGTGCCAGAGACGTAATCAAATAGGGAAACGCCATCTTTGGCATCAGTCAAAAGGAACAGCTGGAGATCATCTAACCATACAGTGAACTCGATGGGACGACCGTTTGGCTTGAACGCTAGAACGTTAGGCGTCGCCATATTGGCTTAAGGCAGGAGGCAGCAGGCAGCAGGCAGAGGCAGCAGGCACCAGGTAGGAGGCAGGAGGCAGAGGCAGGAGGCAGGGGCAGCAAGCAGCAGGCAGGCAGCAGGTAGGCAGCAGGCAGGCAGCAGGCAAGCTGCAGGCAGGCGGCAGCAGGCAGCAAGCAGGCAGGCAGGCAGGCGGCAGGCAGGCGGCAGCAGGCAGCAAGCAGGCAGGCGGCAGCAGGCAGCAAGTAGCAGGCAGGCAGCAGGCAGGCAGCAGGCAGGATGCAGGCAGGCGGCAGCAGGCAGAAAGCAGGCAGGCAGGCAGGCTGCAGGCAGCAGGCAGGCAGGCAGCAGCAGGCAGGCAGCAGGCAGGTTGCAGGCAGGCGGCAGGCAGCAAGTAGGCAGGCAGGCAGCAAGTAGCAGGCAGGCAGCAGGCAGGCAGGCGGCAGTAGGCAGCAAGCAGGCAGGCAGGCAGGCTGCAGGCAGCAAGCAGGCAGGCGGCAGCAGGCAGGCAGCAGGCAGGCTGCAGGCAGGCGGCAGCAGGCAGCAAGCAGGCAGGCAGGCAGCAAGTAGTAGGCAGGCAGCAGGCAGGCAGCAGGCAGGCTGCAGGCAAGCGGCAGTAGGCAGCAAGCAGGCAGGCAGGCAGGCTGCAGGCAGCAAGCAGGCAGGCGGCAGCAGGCAGGCAGCAGGCAGGCTGCTGTAGGCAGCAAGCAGGTAGGCGGCAGCAGGCAGGCAGCAGGCAGGCTGCAGGCAGGCGGCAGCAGGCAGGCAGCAGGCAGGCTGCAGGCAGGCGGCAGTAGGCAGCAAGTAGCAGGCGCGGCCTGAGGGCTGCGCGAGGCGGCTTGCTGCACGAGGCTGCAAGCTGCGCGTGGCTACAGGCAGCGCGCGCGGCCGCAGGCTGCGTGCGGCGACGGACTGCGTGGGCTGCGGGCTGCTTGCAACTGCAGGTTGCGCGTGGCGACAGGCAGCGTGCGCGGCTGCATGCTGCGTGCGTTTGCGGGCTGCGCTGGGCGACGGGCCGCACGTGCGCGGCTGCGGGCCGGTCGCTAAATGCGGGCTGCGCTGGGCGACGGGCCGCGCTGGCGTGACCTAACCAGAATGCGCGCGGCGGCTTAAGGGGCGCACAGGTGGGGCCGAAACGGGCTGCGCGGGCTGCTGAAACCGCGCACGTGGGAAAAAAAAAATGGATCGCCCAAGGCGCGCGCGGGCAGCCGAGGCTCGCGTAGGCACTAGTCGAGGCAGGCAAGCGTGGTGGGCCCTAATCCTAGGTCCTAAGGACCTATGCTCTATACCATGTTAGAATCTTACGGGAAAAAGTGGGTGTCGACTATCGAGGGGAAAAGGTACAAAGGAGAAACCTAAGGGGTTGTACCCCACAGTGAGTACCCCACTAAGCCTAACCAAACTATAACATATATACACATATGTTTGACATTGCCTTGTTGTCGACGTACAGAACTAGAGGAGAACGAGGCCGCTCCCCCAAGTCGGTCAGCAGGTAGGTTAGCCAGCGTAGCTCTTGTGCAGCCATGGCCACAGCGTAGATCTCGGCCTCACAGCTGGAACCAAGCACAGAAGAAGAACGAGTGGACTTCCACGAGACAGAACCAGAGCCAACACTTAAGGTGTAACCCTGTGACGAACGCTGAGTCGCCTGGTCGTCGGCCCAAGAAGAGTCGGAGTGTCCTGTGAGTACCACTGAACCTTGTCCTCCAAGCACGAGCCCCATGCCTGATGTACTGCACAAGTAACGTAGTACCCTCTTCACAGCATCCCAGTGCACCTTTCGGTGTCTACCGGGAGCCACGTAGCGAGCCAAGAGGCTGAGAGGGTACGCGAGGTCAGGTCGTGTGCACGTCATCAGGTACATGAGGCAACCCACAAGCTCTGGGTACGGACCACTCGGCTCTACGGACTCGTCCGAAGGTGGAGCTGAGAGCGAGTGGCCGGTAGACAGAGGAGTGGGTTGTGGCGAGGAGAAATGGAAGCCGAAGCGCTGAAGGACCTGGCGCACCATGTGTGACTGAGTCAGGGTGATGGTGCACCGTGCTCTGTCCTGGGTGATCTGCAAGCCAAGATAGCTGCGCAGCTCACCCAGGTCAGTGCACGTGTGTCTCTCTTGTAGCTCCGCCTTCACTAGGGCCAGCGCCTCAGTGTCAGCAGCAGCAAAAACCAAGTCGTCGACGTACACGAGATCGTAGAACAGCGGCAGGGTAGTGTCGGTACGTAGAAACAGCGACGGGTCAGCAGAGGAAGGAGCTAACCCAAGAGCCGCAAGTGTAGTCCTCAATGTGTCGTGCCACTCACCGGGTGCCTGGCGGAGACCGTAGACTGGCCGCCGGAGGCTCCACAGGGTACCCGCAGGAAACGACCCAGTGAAGCCAAGTGGGAAGCACAGCCAGATCTCCTCGTGAAGGCTGCCCTGCAGGAAAGCTGTGGAGATGTCGAGGGAGTGGAGCTTGTAGTCACGCTGTGCTGCAACGTGCAGCAGCACCCAAAGAGTAGTCATCTTCGGGGTGGGGGAGAGGTTCTGGAAGAAGTCGACCCCCCGTCGCTGACTGAAGCCTCGAGCAACGTAACGCGCCTTGAAGGCAGGCGGAGAACCCGGCGGCCGCTTCACTCTGAAAATCCAAATGCCATCGACTATGTTCGCCCCAGGAGGAGGAACCTCGTCGACGTAGGTGTCTGTGGACTTCCAAGAAGCCATCTCTGCGACCATGGCTGTCTGCCACTGAGAGGAGTACTCACCCGCGATCGCCTCAGCGTAAGAGCGCGGGGTAGGGATGTCAAGTGCATCCGGGTCTCCCTCAGGGCAAAGCAGCAAGGATGCGAAATTAGGTAAAGCGGCTGCAAGACACTCAAGCTCAAACTGACTGTCCTCAAGTACGTCACTGCTGAGGGCAGGCTCACCCCCGACGGACGGAAGACAGACAGAGTCAGACTGAGTGACAAGAGTCGCGACGTAGTCGAGACGACTCCTAGCTGCAAAGTCGACTAGCTCAGTGACTAGGGCAAATGCCGCAGTAGACTCAAGGTCAGGGTCAGTGACGACAGAAGCGAGGAGACAAGTGACACTAGGACTGGCAGCACGAGCAAGGTCGGACTCAGGGTCAGGAACGTGCGGGAGAGAGGACGCGGGAGGCTCAGGCAGGACAACACGCTGTGGAATAGAGGAAGGACGAAGTGCCATACCGTGAGTGCCTGGGACAGCAGGAGGACGAGGACGGGGGATGCGACGAGCACGAAGAAGTGTGGAAGCACGAGTCTCAGGCTCATGACGCTCAGTCACGAGTCACCTCAGTGTGAGGAGCAGGAGCAGGCAGCGAGGAGCCAGGCAGTAGTTGTGGCGGAGACTGGTGTGTCTGTGAACACAGGAGAGGTGGATTGAGGCAAGTAGAAGACGGGAGACTAAGAATTTGGCGAAGGACCGAGTCACGCGGCGGCAGGGATGACTGCAGCTGCGGGTAGAAAAACAGTCGGCGCGGGGCAGTACCAGCAGCTCTAGCTCCTCCATCACCAGCAGCACCAGCACCTCCAGCACCAGCAGCTCCAGTAGCACCTCCAGCACCTCCAACACCAGCAGCACCACGAGCTCCGGCAGCGCTAGGACCTCTAGCACTAGTAGTACCTCCAGCACCTCCAGTGCCAGTAGCTCCTGTAGCACCTCCAGCACCTTCAGCACCAGCAGCACCACCTGCTCGGGCAGCTCCAGCACCTCTAGTACGAGCACCTCCAAGACCAGCAGCTCCAGCACCTCCAGTACCTCCAGTACCTCCAGATCCAGCGCCTCCAGCACCAGCAGTACCTCCAGCACCTCCAGTGCCAGCAGCTCCAGTAGCACCTCCAGCACCAGCAGTACCACCTGCTCCAGCACCTCCAGCACGAGCAGTACCTCCAGTACCTCCACTGCTAGCACCTCCAGTAGCACCTCTAGCACGAACAGCACCACCAGCTCCGGCAGCTCCAGCACCTCCAGTACGAGCACCTCCAAGACCAGCAGCTCTAGCACCTCCAGTACCTCCAGCTCCAGCGCCTCCAGCATCAACAGCACCTCCAGCACCTCCAGCACCAGCTGTACCTCCAGGACTAGTAGGTCCAGTACCTCCAGCACTAGTAGCACCTCTAGGACTAGTAGCTCCGGCACCTCCAGCACCAGCAACACCTCTAGTACCTCCAGCACCAGCAGCACCTCCAGGACTACCTCCAGTACCTCCAGCACCAGCAGTACCTCCAGGACTAGCAGCTCCAGCACCAGCAGGACCGTACCCTCCACCACCAGGACTACCTCGCCGAACGATCCACGCACGAATCGCCTGCGGCGAGAGCGTCTGAAGTAGATCAGGCTGCGGTGGCTGTCCAGCTCCAGGACCTCCAGCAGGGTCACCTACAGCTCCACCGCCACTACGACTCGCAGGACCCCCAGAGTCAGCATCCCCAGTTGCAGCACCCTAAGAACCAGCACCCCCAGTCGAAGCACCCCCAGTCGCAGCACCCCCAATCGCAGCACCCCCAGTCGCAGCACCCCCAGAACCCTCACCCTCAATCTCAGCACCCCCAGGCTCAGCACCAACAGTCTCAGCTCCAAAGTCCACAGCACCAGGCTGCGGAGGCGGCGAAGACGGCCGAGGCGGAAAACCTGGGGGGGTCTCCAAGCGTGGAGAGCGGCGAGTGGCCGTCGTGTCGTCAGCGGCGGGGTCACCCACCTCAGCTGGGCCAGAGGATTCAGAAGAGATCTCCAAAGGCTCAACCAAGGGGGTTGGGTCTACCTGAGACACACCTGAGGAAGGAGGACCCTGTGGGGGGAGGGGGTCTACCGGGGGGGGGGGGGGGGTTGGTACCAAGAATAGAGGCGCTAGGGGGATCGGGTGGGACGCGTGCGTGTGTAGCCTGTAGAAACAAACAGACTCGTCAAAGGTGACCTCCTGGGAGGAGAAGACTCGACGCGAGCGCGGGTGGTAGAACTGCCACAGCGGGGCATCGGTGGGGAAGCCAAGGAAGATGCAGCGGAGAGTGCGAGAGGAGAGCTTGCTCGCTTTGGCATCGCGAACAAGGGAGAGCGCGCCCCAAACCCGAAACACCGACGCATCGCCAACCTTCCCCGTCCACCGGAGTGCGGGCGAGGTCTCTGGCTCAGAGACATGGGGCCAGAGGTTGAGCTGATGCGCTGTGTATCAGACCGCAAACGGCCACAGAAAATGGGGAGCAACCGCATGGATCATGGAGGTACGAGCAACCTCCATGATCAAGCCAATGCGACGCTCAGCAATCCTATTTTGTTGAGGAGAGGCCGGAAGCGTGAACGTCTGGTGGATGCCCTCGTCTCGACAGAACTCCGCAAGGAAGTCAGAAGAGAACTCACCGCCCTTGTCAGAGTGCAGACGCTGGACTGGGAAGTCCCGACTGAATCGCTCGCGGGGACCGAGTAGCACGGATCAAGGGGATCAAAATACCGCTGACGCCCGCCTTGCGCCGCAAGGGGAAGACAGTGGTGTAACGTGTGTAGTCGTCAACAACAAGCAGGAAGTAGCGCTCCAGGTCCGTCCCACCGATGGGGGTCGGGCCCCAAACGTCCATGTGGAGAGTCTGCAGAGGAGGAAACTCGGAGGAGTGAGGAGCAGCACGCTGCTGCCCCTCGATGCAGGGAAGGCACGGTGGGGCAGGCGAGCATGGGAGGGAGGGCAGGGACCTAGGAAGGCCAGAGACAAGGAGATGGGAGTGCATACTGCGGAGACGTGGTAGGGGGGGGTGACCAAGGCAGTGGTGCCAGAGGAGAGTCTGGTGGGAGAGTACCCGACACGAGCAAGACGCTGCAAGCTGACCAAACGCAGACACCAGACTCGACGCAGCCACCTGACCTGCCTCAGCCACCTGTGCAGACACAGTGGTCAGTATGTACAGAATAGACCCAGGCCGTCGAGTGAACGTAGCAAGGTGACGGCCTGTCCGGATGCATGTACAGATCGCCACACGCTGCCCTCCAGGAATAAAGGTATCAACCCAGACATCCTGAATGGCAGCATTGCTCACCAAGTTCGTCGAGAACGTGGGGAGGTGGAGACCTGACAGAGAATCAGAGGGGACTGCTAGACACGGGAGGACAGTGGAGGCTCGTGCGACTACTGGGCCCCCAGTGGGGTCAGCCAGTGAGACCGGTACCGGTGCAGCAAGTGGTGTGAGTGTGGTGCAGTCATGAAAGAAGCAACGTGACGCGCCTGAGTCAAGTGTGCAAGTGTGCAAGGCCTCAGCTGAGGAAGGACCTATGGCGGGAGACGCACGAGCACCTAAAGCTGCAGCAGACTTGTCAGAATGTATTTGCTGTCTAGCCTGCAGTGGGGTACTCACTAATGAGTACAACCCAATTTAGGGTGTTGTACTTGTATCCCAACTCTTGCTAGTGAAACCCCTCATTCTCCTTTCCAATTCTCTCGACACTCAATTCTCTGGACACTCACTAGCCATGGCTCCTAACTCACGCTAGTATTCTAACATGGTATCAGAGCGAAGGTCTCGGGTTCGAATCCCAGTGTGTGCACGTCGGGCATCCCAGTGCGGGGGGGTGTCAGAGGTCCACTGGTGATCCCCGATTGATCCTAGGGAAGGGTGTGGCCAACCTGCTGTCGCCCGAGCGGCTCCTGCACTGCCCCATCTCCTACCTCCCCCCCTGCTGCGGGGGCAGCAGTGGGGGGGAGGGGATGTGCGGCACCAGCCCCCCCCCCCCCCCCCTCCCCCCCCCCCCTCCTTCTCCTACCTCCCCCTGCTGCGGATGCAGCAGTGGGGGGGAAGGGATCTGCAGCACCAGCCCCTCCCCCCCCCCCCCCTCCCTTCTCCTACCTCCCCCTGCAGCGGGTGCAGCAGTGGGGGGGAGGGGATCTGCAGCACCAGCCCCCCCCCCGCCCCCCCCCACCCCTCCCCCTTCTCCTCCATCCCCTGCTGCAGGTGCAGCAGTGGGGGAGGGTATGGGGGTGGCGGGTGTGGGTGCAACTGCGGGGTGGCGGGTATGGGGGTGGCGGGTGTGTGAACCGTCCCCTGCTCCTCCTCCTCCTCCGTCTCCCACTGCTGCAGCTGCCGCTGAGGGGGGTGGGTGTGTGGGAGCCTAGGGAGTGGTGCTAGGGGGGTGACGTGGGAGTGGAGCTAGGGGTGCAGCAAGGGGTGTGTGAAAGGGGGGTGGGATAGTTGGGGGAGGTTGAGCGGAGGTACCTGTCGTGTCGCCAACAGCGCCAGTAGTCCGGAGGCTACAATCTCCGGTAGCCCAGCGAGCCTGCTGCGCCAGTCGCCTGTGGGTCCGTTGCTCCTGCCGCTCAGAGTTAGCCGCAGAGCCAGTTACTCCTGTAGTCCGGGGATACGGCCCCGGTAGCCACAGTGCGCGCCGCTCCTGTTGCCCGTGTATCTGCAGCATCAGCAGTCGCCTCCTATCTCCTCTCCTCTCACAGTCCAGCCTCCTCCTCACTTGCCCTTTGTGTATGCCTCTAGCTTTGCTTGTACTTGTGAACCTGCTCTACGACTGCTTGCTCTGCTGATTATACCCCACTTTGACTATGGGGGTGTGTCAGAATGTATTTGCTGTCTAGCCTGCAGTGGGGTACTCTGTAATGAGTACAACCCAATTTAGGGTGTTGTACTTGTATCCCAACTCTTGCTAGTGAAACCCCTCATTCTCCTTTCCAATTCTCTCGACACTCAATTCTCTCGACACTCACTAGCCATGGCTCCTAACTCACGCTAGTATTCTAACAAGACTCACTAGCACCTAGTGCGGCAGCAGAATCACTAGCACCTAGTGCGGCAGCAAACTCACTAGCACCTAGTGCAGCAGCCTCGACAAAACCAGTGACACATCGCTGAGGAAACAACTCACTAAGCACCTGCGGGGAGAAGGTCTCGTGCTGACTCTGCTGCCGCCTCCGTGCAGTACGTAGAAAACCAAAGCCTCCACCACCTGGACGGGCTCGCTGAAGAACCCACTCGCGAAGCTGCTGAGGGGTGGGGTCGTCCGGGAGAGGCAGTGACCGCCGCTGTCCACCCCTAGCCGCTGCAACTGCCGTGATAGTGGCCATGACAGGCAGTGACGGTCAGTAGTAGGTCCAGCACCCCCAGCACCAGCAGCACTCCCAGCACTCCTAGCAGCACCTCCACCAGTAGCAGCAGTAGCACGAGCAGCAGCAGCAGCAGTAATAGCAGCAGGGCGGCTCGGTGGGGCTGGTGATCGAGGTAGGGCGGCGCGGCTCAAGTTGGGCAGGGCGGCTCGGGCTGGGCGGCGCGGCTCGGCCGGGCAGGGCGCGCCGCGGGCTGCAAGGCAGGGCGCGCGGTGGACAGGGCAGCAAGGCGCAACGCACGGGGCATCAGAGCGCGACGCGCTGGCTGCAGTAGGGCGCGACGCGCTGGCTGCAGCAGGGCGTGACGCGCGGGGCAGCAGAGCAACGCGCTGGCTGCAGTAGGGCGCGACGCACTGGCTGCAGCAGGGCGCGACGCGCAGGGCAGCAGAGCGTGACACGCTGGCTGCAGTAGGGCGCGACGCGCTGGTTGCAGCAGGGCGCGACGCACAGGGCAGCAGGGCGCGACGCGCTGGCTGCAGTAGGGCGCGACGCGCTGGCTGGAGCAGGGCGCGGCGCGCTGGCTGCAGTAGGGCGCGACGCGCTGGCTGCAGCAGGGTGCGACGCGCAGGGCAGCTGGGCGCGATGTGCGGGCTGCAGCAGGGCGTGACGCGCGGAGCAGCAGAGCGCGACGCGCGGGCTGCAGCAGGGCGCGACGTGCGGGGGGCAGGCAGTGCGAGTAGCTCAAGGGCGCTTTGGGCAGGAATGAGCAGAACTATCGGTGGGCCCTAAAAACTTAACAGGTTCCCTGCTCTGAATACCATGTCAGAATCCCAACCACTAGACCATTGGGATAAAAGGGCTTGTTGTCAGATTTATATGACAGAGCTACTGTAGGCTATAGTGGGGTAGCACATATGGGGTACAGTTTTTCTAGGGTTTGTATTTGTACCCAACTTTCCCTTAGTCATTTTCATTCCTGTTTTCTTCATTCACATGGTATAGAGCGGGTTCCTACATGGGACCGTTCCTTCCTAAGGGCCCACCATAACGAATTTTTTTTTTAGCCTGCCCGACGCGCATTGCGCCCCTGCCCTAAATTTTTTTTTAGCGGCCCCCCCCCTAGCGGCCCCTACGCGGCCCCTACGCGGCCCCTACCCGGCCCCTACGTCGCCCCTGACGCGGCCCCTACGCGGCCTCTAACGCGGCCCCACCGCGGCCCCTGACGTGGCCCCTACGCGGCCCCTGACGCGGCCCCAACGCGGCCCCTGACGCGGCCCCTACGCAGCCCCTGACGCGGCCCCTGCCGCGGCCCCTGACGCGGCCCCTACGCGGCCCCTACGCTGCCCCTGAGGCGGCCCCTGACGCGGCCCCTGACGCGGCCCCTGACGCGGCCCCTCCGCCACCACTACCGCGGCCCCTACGCCGCCCCTGACGCCGCCCCTGACGCGGCCCCTGCCGCGGCCCTTGACGAGGCCCCTGACGCGGGCCCTGACGCGGCCCCTGCCGCGGCCCCTGACGAGGCCCCTGACGCGGCCCCTGACGCGGCCCCTACGCCGCCCCTGACGCGGCCCCTGACGCGGCCCCTGACGCGGCCCCTGCCGCGGCCCCTGCCGCGGCCCCTGACGCGGCCCCTGACGCGGCCCCTGCCGCGGCCCCTGCCGCGGCCCCTGACGCGGCCCCTGACACGGCCCCTTCGCCGCCCCTGCCGCGGCCCCTACGCCGCCCCTGACGCGGCCCTCTCCTGCACCTGACGCGGCCCCTAGCGGCCGGCCGCTGCCGTCCCTGAGGCAGCAGCCGCCGCCGTCTCTGCAGCAGCAGTCGCAGCCGAACGGCGGAGCCGCCGAGCCGCCGAGCCGCCCAGCAGCCGAGCCGCCCAGCCGCCGAACCGCCCAGCAGCCGAGCCGCCCAGCAGCCGAGCCACCGAGCCGCCCAGCAGCCGAGCCGCCGAGCCGCCCAGCAACCGAGCCGCCGAGCCGCCGAGCCGCCCAGCAGCCGAGCCGCCGAGCCGCCCTGCAGCCGAGCCACCCGAGCCGCCCTGTCCGGTAAGAGCAGCGCCCCTTTCACAGCACTGCCCTCACCCTACTGTTTGCGCTGCTAGTCTACTACTGTCATGGCTACCCCTAGTGTCCTCGCTTTTGACGCTGAGGGTCGGGCCATTGACTTTGATGTCTGGATAGATGACCTGCAGCTTTTCTTACAGTGCGACAAGGCAGACGGCCTCTCCCTCTTTGACCTCACTTCTGGTGCCTCTCCTGCCCCCGCTGCTGATGCTGACGCCACTGTTCGCTCACAGTGGGCCACGCGCGATGCTGCTGCACGTCTTGCTGTCCGTCGCCACCTGCCTACCTCTGAGCGTGCGCACTTTAGCCAGTACAAGAGTGCTCAGACCTTGTACGACGCTGTAGTTGCGCGCTACTCCTCCCCTGCCACTGCTGCACTGAGCCGCCTCATGCTACCGTACCTCTTCCCTGACCTTGCTGCCTTTCCCACAGTCGCTGACCTCATTACGCACCTCCGCACTAGTGACGCTCGCTACCGCGCTGCGCTTCCTGCTGAGTTCTGCGCCAAGAACCCCCCCCCCATGTACATCACCCTCTACTACATAGTCACCCGGCTCCCTGACTCCCTTCGCGTAGTCAGGGACCACTTCCTCTCAGTTTGCCCCACCACTCTCACCGTTGACCTCCTCGAGAAGTCCCTCCTAGCAGCAGAGAAGAGCATAGTCGCTGTAGGAGCCTCTCGTGGTGACCCTCGCACCCCCATCTTTGAGGGGTGTTCCCCCTCCCCCCTTTTGCCCTCTGTTGCCTCTGCTGCTGCGACCGACCTCGTTGGGCTTGAGTCGGTCGGTGCGGCGTCTACCCCTAGCGGGAGACGTCGCCCTGGCAAGGGCAAGGGGGGCAGGGGCACTGGAGGAGCTAGCGGGGGCGGTGGAGGCGGAGGTGGAGGCGGTGGAGGGGGTGGGGGTGGCGGTGGAGGTGGTGGCGGGGGTGGAGGTGTCGGTGGAGGGGGTGGGGGTGGAGGCGGAGGCGGAGGCGGCGGTGGCGGTGGGAGCGGAGGTGGCGGCGGTGGAGGAGGAGGCGGCGGAGGAGGTGGAGCTGGTCGGGGTGGCGCTGCGCAGAGGGTCGGCTCCGGTGGTGGTCAGCGCCAGCAGCAGCAGCAGCAGCAGCAGCAGCAGCGCACTCGTGACATCCCCTCCCCTCAGCAGCTCCGTGAGTGGTTCACTGCACGCCAGAGGGGTGGGGGTACTGGTCCGTGCACCTACGTCCTCCGCACCGGCGACCGCGCGGGTGACCAGTGCGGGGGTGCGCACTCCACCCAGCGCTGCTTTGGCCGCCTGACGGACGCTTGGCGTCACCAGTTCCCTGAGGCCACTGAGATCCCCCGCTGGGGTGAGCTGTCTAGGGCGGGTGTAGCTGTCTTTGACCTTGACTTTGATGCTATTCTTGCTGCCATGTATACTGTGACTATTAGTGATGAGGGTGACTGTTACCGGTGTTTTCCGCCCGACCCGGGCATTGAGACTGCTGCTCTAGGTACTGGTGAGGCTGCTGCTCTAGGTGCTAGCGAGGCTGCTGCTCTAGGTGCGTCTGCTCCCTCAGGTGCTGGTGAGTCTGCTCTCTCAGGTTCTGCGTCGGCTTCGGCCTCCCACACCTTCACCCTTGACTCGGGGGCTTCTCGCTCCTTCTTTCGAGACCGCACCACACTCACGCCGCTTGGCCGGCCAGTTGCAGTCTCTCTGGCAGACCCCTCTGGGGGTCCTGTCCTTGCTCACTTCTCCACTGTCCTCCTGTGTCCGGCGGCCCCCTCTGGCACCCTGTCTGGTCTTTACCTCCCCTCGTTCTCTACGAACTTGGTGAGTGGTGCTGACCTACAGGATGCGGGGGTTCACCAGTTCACTCCTGCGAGTCAGCGGGTGACCCACTGCACGGACGCTCGGACAGGCCGACACCTGGCCACGTTTACACGTCGGCCGGGGTCGAGCCTGTACACACTGACCACTGCGTCTCCTCCGGTCACTGCGTCTGGTCAGGTAGCTGCGTCAGGTCAGGTGTTTGCTGCAGCGTCCAGGTCTGGTCCTGAGTCTGCCCCCTGTTCGTGTCGCCTCCTGTCTCACGAGACTCTCCTCTGGCACCACCGCCTTGGTCACCCCTCCCTGCTTCGTCTCCGAGGCATGGCCTCCCGTGTCCTTGTCTCTGGTCTTCCCCGGTCCCTCCCTCCCCTTCCTCCGGGGCCTGGCCCTACCTGCGTCCCCTGTGTCGAGGGGCGGCAGCGGGCTGCCCCTCACTCCTCCCAGTTTCCTCCGACAGAGGCCCCGCTGCAGACGCTTCACATGGACGTGTGGGGCCCGGCCCGCGTCCGTGGACAGGGTCACGAGCGCTACTTCCTGCTGGTGGTTGACGACTACTCGCGTTACACCACAGTCTTCCCCTTGCGCAGCAAGGGTGATGTCACTGAGGTGTTGATCGACTGGATCCGCGCAGCTCGTCTCCAGCTCAGGCAGAGCTTCGGCTCGGACTTTCCTGTTCTGCGTCTGCACTCTGACAGAGGTGGAGAGTTCTCCTCTGGCCTTCTGCGAGCCTACTGTCGTGCACGAGGCATCCGCCAGACCTTCACGCTTCCGGAATCTCCACAGCAAAATGGGATTGCTGAGCGCCGCATTGGCATGGTCATGGACGTCGCCCGTACGTCCATGATGCATGCGGCTGCCCCCCATTTTCTGTGGCCGTTTGCTGTTCGGTACGCGGCGCATCAGATCAACCTTCACCCCAGGGTCTCCATGCCGGAGACCTCCCCAGCCTTGCTGTGGACGGGGAAGGTTGGCGATGCGTCTGCGTTCCGTGTCTGGGGATCTCGGGCGTTTGTCCGCGACTTGTCTGCGGACAAGCTGTCCCCTCGTGCTGCTCCTTGCGTCTTCCTTGGCTTCCCCCCTGACGCGCCAGGGTGGCAGTTCTACCACCCCACCTCTCGCCGTGTTCTGTCCTCCCAGGACGTCACGTTTGACGAGTCGGTCCCCTACTACCGCCTCTTCCCCTACCGCACTCCGTCCCTCCCCCCGCCACCGCTCTTCCTTGTACCAGGTCCCCCCCCGGTAGACCCCCTCCCCCCTCAGGGTCCTGCCCCTTCAGGTGTGTCCCAGGTAGACGCAATCGAGCCTGTCGAGGTTACTGGTGACTCTGGTGCTGCTGAGGGTGCTGAGCCTGGGGGTGCTGACTCTGGGGGTGCTGAGCGTGTGGGTGCTACGCCTGGGGGTGCTGAGCCGGAGGGTGCTACTACTGGGGGTCCTGAGCCTGGGGGTGCTGAGCCTGGGGGTGCTACTACTGGGGGTGCTGAGCCTGGGGGTGCTGAGCCTGGGGGTGCGGAGCCTGAGGGAGCTGGGCCTGCTCGTGTGGCGTCTGGCGGTGCTGAGCCTGGAGGTTCTCCGGGTGCTTCGTCTCGGCGGGAGCCACTCTCTCCACAGGAGCTGCGCGAGTGGTTTGCTCGGCGCTGGAGGCGTGCTGCTCGAGCTGGAGGTTCTTCGGCTGCTGAGGGTGCTGGTGCCGTGGGTCCCGGAGGTGCTCGTCCTGGGAGTACTGGAGCTGCTGGGCCTGCGGGTACGACTGGAGCTGGAGCTGCTGAGGGTCTTGACGCTGAGGCTACTGCTGTCGGTCCTGGAGGCGGTCTTGCTGGGGGTACTACTGGTGCGGCTGGAGGTCCTGGAGCTGGAGGTGCTGCTGGCGCTGGTGCTGCCGCTGGGGGTACTGGTGCTGTCCCTGCTGTGTCTGGAGTCGCCGCGCGGCCTCGGCCGTACTTCGTTCCGCTCCTTCAGCAGGTTCTTGGTCTCCCGCCTTCTACTGGTCCTCCTCCTCCCTTCGAGTGTCCACAGCCTGTCCCGTCACAGTTCCAGTTACAGCCGGCCTCCCCACTGCCCGCTCCCTCTCCCTACACTGGTCCTACTGGAGGTCTTGCTGAGCGTCGTGAGCCTGCGTCCCGCCCTGCGTCGCCTGTCCGTGCTGCTCGCACTAGTGGTCGTGGTTCGCGTCAGCGTCCTCCTCCTGTCCCTGGCACGCACCGGATGTCTCTGCGTCCGTCCACTGCTCCTCTGCGTGCCCCTTTGCCTTCTCCTCCTGAGTCCTCTCTTCCTGCTCTTCCTGACCCGGAGTCGGACTCTCTTCGTGCTGCCAGTCCTACTGTCACACGTCTCCTTGCTACTGTTGTCACTGACCCTTCCTTTGAGTCCACTGCTGCGTCTGCCCTAGTTACTGAGCTCGTCGACTTTGCTGCTCGCTGTCGTCTAGACTACGCTGCTAGTCTTGTTGCTGAGTCTGTCTGTCCTCCGTCCGTCGGGGGTGAGTGTGCCCTTGGCACGGACGTCCTTGAGGACAGGCAGGAGGAGTTCCAGTGTTTGGCTGCTGCTTCACCTCATCTCGTGTCCGTACTGCTTACCCCTGAGGGAGACCCGGATGCACTTGACATCCCGACTCCGCGCTCTTACGCGGAGGCGATAGAGGGTCCCTACTCCTCTCAGTGGCAGGCAGCTATGGACGCAGAGATGGCTTCCTGGAAGTCCACAGGCACCTACGTCGACGAGGTTCCCCCGCCTGGGGCGAACATCGTCAGTGGCATGTGGATTTTCAGGGTGAAGCGGCCGCCGGGTTCTCCGCCTGTCTTCAAGGCGCGTTACGTGGCTCGTGGCTTTAGTCAGCGGCAGGGAGTTGACTACTTTCAGACCTTCTCTCCCACCCCGAAGATGACCACTCTTCGGGTACTGCTGCACGTAGCTGCTCACCGCGACTACGAGCTACACTCTCTTGACTTCAGCACTGCTTTCTTGCAGGGTAGCCTGCACGAGGAGATCTGGCTGCGTCGCCCACCTGGCTTCACTGGGTCTTTTCCTCCTGGCACCCAGTGGAGCCTCCGGCGGCCAGTCTACGGTCTCCGCCAGGCACCGCGTGAGTGGCACGACACACTGAGGACTACACTTGCGGCTCTTGGGTTTGCTCCCTCTACTGCCGACCCGTCGCTGTTTCTGCGCACCGACACTTCTTTGCCGCCGTTCTACATCCTCGTGTACGTCGACGACTTGGTCTTTGCCACAGCTGACACTGCTGGACTCGCCCACGTGAAGTCCGAGCTGCAGAAGAGACACACGTGCACAGACCTGGGTGAACTGCGCAGCTACCTTGGCTTGCAGATCACCCGGGACAGAGCACGCCGCACCATTACCCTGACTCAGTCACACATGGTGCAGCAGGTCCTTCAGCGCTTCGGCTTCACGTACTCCTCGCCTCAGGCAACTCCTCTGCCTACTCACCACTCGCTCTCAGCTCTGCCTTCGGATGAGTCCGTAGAGTCGAGTGGCCCGTACCCAGAGCTTGTTGGCTGCCTCATGTACCTGATGACCTGCACACGACCTGACCTTGCATACCCTCTTAGCATTCTCGCACGCTATGTTGCTCCTGGGAGACACAGACCGGAGCACATGGCTGCAGCGAAGAGGGTGTTGCGCTACTTGTGCAGTACGTCGGGCATGGGGCTTGTGCTTGGAGGGCAGAGTCCAGTGGTCCTCACTGGGCACGCAGACGCTTCTAGGGCTGACGACCAGGCTACGCAGCGGTCGTCACAGGGTTACACCTTCAGCCTTGGTTCCGGTTCTGTTTCGTGGCGGGCTACCCGCTCGTCTTCTGTTCTCGGCTCCAGTTGTGAGGCTGAGATCTACGCTGGGGCCATGGCTGCACAGGAGCTTCGCTGGCTCACCTACCTGCTGACTGACCTCGTGCTGCCCACCCACGCCCCATGCACTCTTCCCCACCTCCTGCCTCCCGCCCCTGCCCTCTCATCACCCCTGCAGGCGCAGGTGCAGCGCATGCTGCGGCTGTCCCCCGCCTGCCAGGCCGCCGTGCAAGCCTTCCACCGCCGCCATCCCGCTGCCGCTGCTGCCGGCTTCGGGCGCCTCTTCCGGTCGCCGTCGCTCTTTGAGGACCTCGTCAAGGCGCAGCTGCTGTGCAACTGTGAGTGAAGTCAGGCGCAGCTGCTGTGCAACTGTGAGTGAAGTCAGGCGCAGCTGCTGTGCAACTGTGAGTGAAGTCAGGCGCAGCTGCTGTGCAACTGTGAGTGAAGTCAGGCGCAGCTGCTGTGCAACTGTGAGTGAAGTCAGGCGCAGCTGCTGTGCAACTGTGAGTGAAGTCAGGCGCAGCTGCTGTGCAACTGTGAGTGAAGTCAGGCGCAGCTGCTGTGCAACTATGAGTGAAGTCAGGCGCAGCTGCTGTGCAACTGTGAGTGAAGTCAGGCGCAGCTGCTGTGCAACTGTGAGTGAAGTCAGGAGCAGCTGCTGTACAACTGTGAGCCTGGAACCACCCCTTGTCTCATGAAAGTCTGCGTGTTTCGGGTTCCGACTCACATACTCTCCACTCTCTCCCCTTTGACTCCCCTTCCCCTCCTCCCTTCATTTTGTTCGCATCCTCGCCTGTCTGTCCCTTCTTCAACCTACCAAGCCTCCCTTGTGCTGTGCTGTGCCGTGCCGTGCCGTGCCGTGCCGTGCTGTGCTGTGCTGTGCTGTGCGGTGTGGCATGCAGGCGGGTGGGGCAGGAGTCTCGGCATGGCACGTGCGCTCTGCCTCTTGCACCGCCACCACTTTGGCCCTCCCCTCGGCGCACGCGGTGAGCCCTCACACCCTCATTCATTCATTCCATGCTCCACTGCACGCTTGTGCTCACCACCATGCACACACATACGGTGATGGATGTGGAGGTGTGGTAAGATGCTAGGCCTGTGAGTGAGTCGTGCTCAGGAACATACTCATGTGGCAGTAAGGCCTGCTGTGAAAGATGCCAATAGCTGATGGTGGTGGGCCTTGCTGGCGATGGTGGCGGGCCTTGCTGGCTGACTGCTGGGAAGGCTGCTGTCACACCAGGCACGCCAACCCGGGCTCTAGCTGCCACCAACCACTTGCTGCCTGCTCTCCCTCTCTCATGCCACCCGGCCATTCATCACTGCATTCCACCTCTCTTGCTCATTGCCTTCCCCGCGTTCTCCTCCTCTTTGCAGATTCGCCTGAGTGTGTTGGTGCGTTTCCCGAGCCTCACGAGCTTGCACGCTTGGAGATCTCGTACCTAACTAGCAGGTGTGGGCTGGGGTACCGAGGCCCACGGATAGCCAGGCTGGCAGCTGACGTGGCATCTGGTGCCATTGACCTGGAAGCACTCCAGAGGGATTGCCTGCAGGAGAATTCGCCAAGCGGCGGTGACGTGGCAACAGTAGGCACGGTGAGCGAGATGGCAGATGAGCCGGCTGTAGGAGGTGGGGCGAGGAACAAGCAGAGAAGCGAGGGCGAGGAGATGAGCCAAAGGGCAAGAGCACGAGGTGCAGGCGATGTGGGGGTGGATGCGATTGGAGGGGCTTGCAGGAGGAAGCGAAGAAGGAGTTGGGACGACGGTGGAGGAGAGATGAAGGCAGCGAAGGCAGCGGAGGAGAAGCAGGCGCCTGTGGTGCGTGGCAACTGCAGCCCCACAGCGCGTGAGGAGGTGCCCTGCTCTGGCACTGCGGTGCAGACCCACAGCGCCATGCGGGGGAGGCAAGCAGGCACGGGGAGGAGGAAGGGGAGTGGGAGGGGCAAGGAAGGGGAGGTGGGGTGGGAGGAGGCGGAGGCAGAGGGTGCAGCGCTTGCCAGGGTTTGGGCCGTTCTCATCGGCCAACGCGCTGCAGTGCATGGGCGTCTTCTGCTTCGTGCCCGCTGACTCCGAAACCGTCCGCCACCTCCAGGTCTGTGTGCCATGCCACGCCCCATGGCCATACCATACAATACCATGCCATGCCATGGCCATACAAATATGATGCCATGCCATGCCATGCCATACAATACCATGCCATGCCATGCCATGCCATGCCACAGCCATGCTGTGGATCAATTGCACTTGTTTCTTATAAAGCATGACCTGGATGATGTTCTGCACTCAAACACTGCACTAAATAACTTCAAACCAATGAATTGAATTCAGAGACTACGAAGTATTAATCTTCAACACAACACTGCACCACAGCGCACCTCACCACACCACGTGTTCTTCTCTGCCCCTCCCCATCCATGGTGCAGGCGAGGGGCCATGCGGGGTGCACGGCAGGCACGGTGGATGCACTGGCAGCACGAGCATACGCCGCCCATGCGCCCTTCCAGTTCCTCGCCTACTGGTAAGCTGCCTTGCTCCATGCCCTCATGATGTGCCCTGTTCCCTCATTCTCCCCCCGTCTTCTTCCCGCCATGCCTCACATCATGCGTTGCGCATCCTGCATGGCCGAAGCCAGTCCATGCCAGAGAAACGTGTCACACGTGGCTCTACCATGCCAGAGAAACATGTCACACGTGGCTCTACCATGCCAGAGAAACTTGTCACACGTGGCTCTACCATGCCAGAGAAACTTGTCACACGTGGCTCTACCATGCCGCCTGCTTACTCTCACACTCCTCACATCACACTGCTGCCACTTGCTGGGCTCACACCGCTCCCTGCATTTCCCTGCTACCCTCTTCTCATGCCAATGTGCGCGGGCGCCATGGCAGGTGGGAGGTGTGGGGAGAGTACGAGCGGGTGTTTGGCCGCATGGCACACCTGCCACGGGCGCGCTACCATGCCATCACGGGCCACAACATGCGCACGGCAGGGGGCGCTGCCGTGGGGGGCAGGGGAGGTGGGGATGAGGCGAGTCACGGTGGGGGTGGTGATGCGGTGGAGGCCAAGGCGGGTGGTAGTGGTGGCGGTGGTGGTGTCATGGTGAGCGCTCAGCGCCGCCACACTGGCAGGCGGCGCTCACAGGGTAGGTCGACCAGCCGGACCTCACGCTCCCGTGGCGAGGCAGAGGGGGATAGCGGGGTAGACGAGGGAGGTGCAGGGAGAGGCGGAATAATTGGCAAATCACGCGCGCATGCAGCAACAGCTGGTGTGGTGCACCCTGCCGGAGAGGTGTCAGCAGCCACGGATGGCGCTGGTGTTGCAGCAGGCAGTGGTGATGGCAGGGTGTGTGTGCAGTGCGGTGTGGCAGGCATGGGCGTGCGGCGCAGCAGGCGGGTCATGGCACAACGCACCCAGTGCAGCACGGCCAGTGGCACAGCCGCCTGTAGCAAGTGCTGGGTGCTGCGCGGTGGTGTGCAGCAGCAGGGGGTGGATGGGACGAGCAGGGAGCGTGGCAATGGGAGGAGGCGAGGGCACAGCGGTGGGGGCGAGAGGGGTGGGGACTCGGGTGTGGGGCGCATGCAAGGGGCGGGTGGCGGAGGGAGGAGAGGCAGTGCTGCAGTGGGGAGGGGACGAGGAAAGAGGAGGCGTGAGTTAGAGCGGGGTGAGGTGGGAGGGAGTGAGGTGGGTGAGGAGAGAGGAGGCGAGGCGGGGATGGCGATGGTGGTGCAGAGTGGTGAAGAGGAGGGCCGTGAGTGTGTGCGTTCAGGGGCAGGGCAGGCGGCGGAGCAGCAGCAGAGGGAGAATGCGCAAGGGCAGCAGCGTCTAGAGCAGCAGGGAGGCGAGCAGGCATGGGTGCAAGGGGAGCAGCAAGCAGCAAACTTCCACACAGGAGTCGAGATGGGAACGGCAGGTGCATGGGCGGTGGGTGCAGTGCAGGCGAGCAGTGACGGGGGCACGGTAGGTGGGCAGGAGGCGGAGGCATGTGGGAAGGGCAGGGCAGGCCATGAGGAGGTGGCGGGCCGGCACCGCCCCAACAGGCGCCTGCTGCTGTAGGCGTGCAGCTCTGCTGGCATGGAGACACAGTGGCCCTCCTACAGGCCTTCTCCGCATGCCCTGCACTCCTGCTGCCACTGCCCTGCTCCTGCACTCCCCTCCCCACCCACCCATTCACACACGCCAGCCCACCATGCACCCACATGACGTGCCTTCCTGCATGCCACTTGTGATGGTAAAGGAGGTGTCCAATGCGTGCGATCACAGTACATGCTGCATGCCTCATACCTAGCGGCTCTACATTGGAAAGCGGTGAGTGAGCTTCACTGTTTTGAACCGCAGTGCAACGAAAGAAGCGTACACAAGTAACAAGAGATACTCGCACTGGCCCCCCTTGAAGCAGGGCCTATTTTATCAGGGTAAATACCCTTTTTGCCCTGATGGTAGGCCGCTTTTTCCCAGTTACCCTTGCCAAATCAGCCTATGGAAATTTTCACCCTAGTGAAAAAAGGCTGAGTCTTTTAGTACACTGATAACGATTTCGGTTACCCTGCCGGTATCAGGGTGCGCTGCACATTACACTGATACCGATGTTGGAAACAAATAATTTAAACGCTTCTATCGCATCGAAGTGTCGACACGAAATGGAGCTGACTACAGCGAAGAAACACTCGAGTCAACCAAAGCAACCGCTAGAGGTTACGCAAAAGTCAAAGGTCACTGACAGGGCCTATTTTATCAGTGTAAATCACACTGGTATACTGATGAGAAGGGTGAAATTTAGGGCCTAAACTGATGTGTTTGGGTTTTTTTTTTGAAAATTAGTGTTACACTGATTTGACAATGAAACGATTTAGGCCACACTGATGCTCTGGGGTAAATTTTCCCTTAGCGAAGATTACCCTTAAGGGCGTACAGGGCACCCCCCCTTCGAAACTCTACTCATCGAGACGAAGTTTCCTAGAAATTTCGTAACGATACACTCAATTTCGTAATGATGTACTACGACGTCAGCACGTGAGTACTGACAACCGACACCGCGTCACTCCATGCCTGCTTGCAACCTACCGTATTCTCCCGGACATAGCACCCTAGGGTATAGCTAAAAATACAGGGAAAAAATGGGGGGGGTCTCCTCACAGGAAAAAAATACATAATACCCGGGTCTTTACATATGGTATATTTTAGTGTTCGTGTTTATTTAATTAGACAATGTGGGTGTTTTGATTTTCATTTTAACATCACTGTCTGAGGCGCGAATGTGGGTTTCGGCCACGAGCTTGATCACCCCCACGAAAATGCCATGTGGCACCTGTCTTGCCACTCGCAGCGGAAGATTCGCCTGCACGTGGTCACAACGAAGTAGTGCGAGGGGGGAAATCTCGGTAGATTGTAAGTGAATGTACCGCGAAATTTCATCTAGGGAGAAATTTTCGCGATATTCTTCAATATTGCAGCGACTCGTTAACGACTATTATAACGAATTCGTAAGAAAAGGGGGGTGTTATAGAAAATCAGCAAAAAAAGGGGGGTATAGTAGAAACGAGGTCTATCATAACACCCACCCCGCACAAGCTACCCGGGGGTGTACAATTACGGGGGGGTGTTTTGTCCGGGAGAATACGGTACTGTAGAGGCGATGCAACCTGATTGGTCAAATCTGCACTCACTGCAAAAACTTTATCTTCACTCGGAAATTTGAGACTCGAGGTCCCCAAACCCACGTTCCCCCCAGGAAGCTTGCTGACTCGGCGAAAACGTGGGTTTGGGGACACGAGTCCCAAATTTGGGGCTCGAGGTCCCCAAACCCACGTTCCCCACGGGAAGCTTGCTGACTTGGCGAAAACGTGGGTTTGGGGACACGATGTCAGAGGTCCACTGGTGATCCCCAATTGATCCTAAGGAAGGGTTACAGGCTCGTTGTCCTGGGGGGTTATGGGCGCACTGACCCGCTACTTAACAAGCCCTTTTATCCCAATGGTCTAGTGTTTGGGATTCTGACATGGTATCAGAGTGAAGGTCTCGGGTTCGAATCCCAGTGTGTGCACTTCGGGCATCCCAGTGCGGGGGGGTGTCAGAGGTCCACTGGTGATCCCCGATTGATCCTAGGGAAGGGTTACAGGCTCGTTGTCCTGGGGGGTTATGGGCGCACTGACCCGCTACTTAACAAGCCATTTTATCCCAATGGTCTAGTGGTTGGGATTCTGACACACGAGTCCCAAATTTGGGACTCGAGGTCCCCACAACCCCCACCCACCAGCGCCCAATTTACTACAAATGTTTTATGCGATAAGGGTACACAAATATACTACACTGATGCTCTGGGGTAATTTTTTCAAAACTCAATGTTACACTGATGTATCAGTGTAACGAAAAATTACACACTGATCAGAAGGGTTTTGAAAAAGGCTACACTGCTAATCGTGAGTAGCCAAAAACCAAACATAGGCCCTGGTCACTGACCCTTGACCTGACGAAAACTACATTGCGACAGTAAGGACACATAACTGACTCGTTACTGAGCAGTTACCCGAGTCGGCATTGTATCGAACCGCAACAGCAAAAAACAGTTAAAAGTATAACTTTTATATTCCTTTGTAATCATATAAAAGGCTTGTATTTTCCTGCTATTAATCAACTTATCTTGTTCTCACACACCAGTACAAGGTGGTTCGAGTAACTCTTATTAAACGCTTCCGCAAATACAACATCTCTACTTCAACACTTGATCTTCGCCTTGAAAGATCCTAAGGGGCCCTTTTCAGCCCAACATGGTATGAGAGCAGACAGGGCAAGATCATCTCCTTTTAAATTACCTACAACAATGCAAGACATGGCAACACGAAAGGAGAGGAGCTCCTCCAACGGATCTCTCGGTACTACTCCTACTCCACCTCCAGCTTCTGGCCTACAGACAGAAGAAGGCACAGCTACCGTAACACCCCGGATAGTAGCGCATATGCGCTTATAATAAATTCATTTTGTTTAGGGGGGGCGCTTGTAATTGAGTAACGGCCATAAGCGCCGGCGCTTTTATAAAGGTAAAAATGAATTTCTCTGTAAAGGATATCATTCTGAAGCCGTGAATAAGGCGAATACAACACTGTACCATGCACGCGGGGTCGTGCATGGAATGACGGCGAAACTTGCCACGGTTCAATTTCCCACCGCACAAAATCCGTCCCGGTGCAACGCACCTGCCAGCGCTGATGCAAAACCTGCCGTGCGGCCCAATCAGGTTGGCATTGTCAGAATCCCAACCACTAGACCATTGGGATAAAAGGGCTTGTTAATTAGCGGGTCAGTGCGCCCATAACCCCCCAGGCCAACATGCCTGTAACCCTTCCCTAGGATCAATCGGGGATCACCAGTGGACCTCTGACACCCCCCCGCACTGGGATGCCGGAAGTGCACACGCTGGGATTCGAACCCGAGACCTTCGCTCTGATACCATGTCAGAATCCCAACCACTAGACCATTGGGATAAAAGGGCTTGTTAAGTAGCGGGTCAGTGCGCCCATAACCCCCCAGGCCAACATGCCTGTAACCCTTCCCTAGGATCAATCGGGGATCACCAGTGGACCTCTGACACCCCCCCGCACTGGGATGCCCGAAGTGCACACACTGGGATTCGAACCCGATACCTTCGCTCTGATACCATGTCAGAATCCCAACCACTAGACCATTGGGATAAAAGAGCTTGTTAAGTAGCGGGTCAGTGCGCCCATAACCCCCCAGGCCAACATGCCTGTAACCCTTCCCTAGGATCAATCGGGGATCACCAGTGGACCTCTGACAGGCATGCGCTGCCAGGCAGGAGCATCTCGGCAGAAGCATCCAGAACGTGATGGAATCTGCCGTGCCAGCGCAGCATGGATGGTGCCCCCAACCCTCCTCCGCGGGTTGGGGCAGGGGTGTACTCGTCTCTCATCGACGAGGACCCCGAGCCGCAAACCAGAAGGGGTCCCCTTCAATCTCCCATTTCAACACCCAGGGTTGCAGTTTTTCATTCAGTCTTCTTTTTCTCGCCCGCCTGGCTGCGGAAGCCATGGCGGAATTCACAGGTACTCATTTTCTCTTCAAGAAAAAACCTTCTAGTAGGCCCGCGTACTGTGTTACAGCTGACGGGTGGTATAGCCGCATACCTCCAGACCCTCCAGAGCCACCTGCGCCTCCTGCGCCTCCTGTGCCGCCAACTCCTCCGGCTCCTCCAGTGCCTCCGACTCCCCCTGCTCCTCCTGTTCCTCCGTCTCCTCCGTGTCTGGTGGCCCCTCGCTTTGACAACCACCCCGTGCTCACGCTCCTGCTCCCATCGGCGTTCGACGAGTATCTGTCGGAACCGGATTATGACAAGGGCCCCGATGTTGACGTACCCGCTCCAGCGCCAGCACCACGTTGGGGCCAGCCAGAAGATTTCACGTGGGATGAATCTGCAGTCGGCGCTGACGACGACGTGCAAGACGCCGAGGAAGTTTGGCGCGCTGAGGGCGACGCCGGCGCCGAGGGTGGCACTGAGGCCGACACCGAGGCCGCTACTGAGGCCGGCACTGCTGAGGATGTGTTTCCCGAGGGTGCGCCGAGCGGTGACGACGACGACGGCGTCGAATACTGGTCACGCGATGGCCTCCCCGAGAAACTCCCGATACCAACTTATCCTCCACGTAATCGAAAGCGACCTCACCCTTCTTCACAGAACCGTGATTCTCGCCCCCCCTCTCCCAGGCACAAGCCCAACGACCACAAGCGTCAGGCCTATACTGCCGCCGAGAAGTTGAAGTGGGTCGCGCAGCTGGATGTGGCGGTGTCGGTGCGCGCTCTGGCTCGCGAGAGTGGCATCCACCGCAAGTGCCTCGCCAACTGGAAGCGTGCCGCTGATTTCCTCAAGGAAGCCCACTCTGCCAGGTGCCGCATGCACGGTCGCGGCAGGGTGTCGTGGTACCACCCGATGGAGATCAAGGTGTATGAGCGACTGCTCGACTGGCGACGCAAGGGAACTGCGGTGTCCGTCGGCCGCCTACAGGAGTGGTCCCTTGAGTTCATGAAGATTCTCTACCCCCTCCTGAAGTGGAAAGGGAGCCAATGGTGGTCGGACCGGTTCTGTCGGTGGTGGAATCTCAACGTGCGAATGAAGATGAAGGTCGCCCAGAAAACCGCCGCCCGTAAGAATCATTTTTATTCTCTATGCCATGTGTATGCACTTGTTACTCACTAACCGTAACTGTGCTCAACCGCAGATGTCGCAGAGCAATGCAAGAAGTTCTGGCAATTCGTCCGTGACAAGCGTCGGGAGCGCGGCATCGAGACGACGTGGATTATCAACGCCGACCAGACGCCGCTGTGGCTGGAGATGCCCACCACCACTACTGTCGATCAAACCGGTGTTCGGTCGGTGCCCATCAGGAGCGCAGGGTGCCAGAAGGAGCGCGTGACCGTGATGTTGGCGTGCACGGCGAACGGAATGAAGCTGAGGCCGTGGGTTTTTTTCAAGCGGAAGACCATGCCGAAACGGGTGTTCCTGCCGGGTGAGTCATGATTCTTGTTTGTTTGCTTTACATGGGTCCTGTTTTTAAAGAGACTTACAGAAGCTTGTTTGTTATGCAGATATGGTTGTGTCGTGTCACGAGAACGGCTTGATGGACGCCAACGGCGTCATACAATGGCTTGAGGAGTGCGTCAAGCCCTTTTTAAAGCCTGGGTTCGGGAGGCATGCGCGGAGCTCGATGGTCGTACTGGACTCGTACCGCGGTCACCTCACTGAGGGGGTGAAGGAGAAGTTTCGCGAGCTCAACTGCGTGCCGGCGGTCATCCCGTCTGGCTGCACAGCGGAGGTACAGCCCCTCGACGTCTCCATCAACAAGAGCTTTTTGGGTGAGCGTCCGCCAGCAGTATCAGAAGTGGTTTCAGGAAGAAGGCCAAGAACAGCTAACCAGAGCAGGTACGGTAGCCACGCGAGTCCCTATCTTACCGTAGATGATTTTCCCCCCTTTTGTTGCGCTAACTATATATTTTGTGATTCTGTTGGTACAACGAACTTGAAGAAGCCACCCCCAGAGGTGGTTGTGAGGTGGATCTCACGGGCTTGGAAAGCAGTGCCCGCCAACCTCATCAAGCGCGCCTTCCTCACCTGTGGCATCAGCTGTAAAAATAGTAGGCGAGAATGATTGACTAGGAAAAGGGAAGGGGTACAAGTAGAATGTCGAGAGAAATTTGTACCCCTTAAGGCTAAACCCACTATAGCCTAGACAACTATAAACACATAAACTAAGCCTAGATATAACTAAGCATATATGTTTGACACACCCCCATAGGCGAAGTGTGGGATAGCCAGAACAAGCAATGGTCACAAGACCAGTCAAGAGAAGAAGCAAAGCAAAGCAAGCTCAGGGTGGATCACAAAGTCACCACACAGTACGAGCACAAGCAAAGGGCCACAAGGCCAGTTCACATGCAGAGTTATATAAAGAGAACAAACAATACAGTGATCATACCCTAACAAGTGCAAGCATGCAGGTATATAGATAGATCACAGTACAGGCAGAGTCAGGCAGTAAGTAAGTGAGGCAACGTAGGCACAAGGCCTAACACAGTAACAAAGCGCTGATGGTCACCAGGCGGAAGTGCCTTGGTGAAGACATCAGCAGTGTTGGCCCGAGTGGCCACGTACGCTAGACGAAGTTGACCACGCTGCTGCAACTCTCGAGCAAGGAAGTATCGCAGAGCGATGTGCTTCGTTCTGTGCTCCTGACACAAGGCTATCATGGCCTTGTTGTCTATGTACAGGACTGGAGGTGAACAAGGCTGCTCTCCCAAGTCGGTCAGCAAGTAGGTGAGCCAGCGTAGCTCCTGAGCAGCCATGGCTCCGGCGTAGATCTCAGCCTCACAGCTGGAGCTGAGAACTGAAGACGAGCGGGTAGAACGCCAAGAAACCGAGCCGGACCCAAGGCTGAAGGTGTAACCCTGCGACGACCGCTGCGTAGCTGAGTCGTGAACCCAGGAGGCGTCTGCGTGACCAGTGAGGACAACAGGACCCCGTCCTCCAAGCACAAGCCCCATGCCCGACGTACTGCACAGGTAACGCAGTACCCTCTTCGCAGCATCCCATTGCACCTTTCGGTGCCTACCGGGAGCCACGTAGCGAGCCAGAAGGCTGAGAGGGTACGCGAGGTCAGGTCGAGTGCAAGTCATCAGGTACATGAGGCAACCCACAAGCTCTGGGTACAGACCACTCGGCTCTACGGACTCGTCCGAAGGTGGAGCTGAGAGCGAGTGGCTGGTAGACAGAGGAGTGAGCTGTGGCGAGGAGTACTGGAAGCCGAAGCGCTGAAGGACCTGGTGCACCATGTGTGATTGAGTCAGTGTGATGGTGCGCCGTGCTCTGTCCCGGGTGATCTGCAGGCCAAGGTAGCTGCGCAGTTCACCCAGGTCAGTGCAGGTATGTCTCTTCTGCAGCTCGGACTTCACTAGGGTCAGTGCCTCAGTGTCAGCCGTGGCAAAGACGAAGTCGTCGACGTACACTAGGACGTAGAAGGGCGGCAGCGAGGTGTCGGTGCGTAGAAACAGCGACGGGTCTGCTGTAGAAGGAACAAACCCAAGAGCCGCAAGTGTAGTCCTGAGTGTGTCGTTCCACTCGCGAGGCGCCTGGCGGAGACCATAGACTGGCCGGCGGAGGCTCCACTGGGTACCTGTAGGAAACGACCCAGTGAAACCAGGTGGTCGGCGCAGCCAGATCTCCTCGTGCAGGCTGCCCTGCAGGAAAGCAGTACTGAAGTCCAGGGAGTGTAACTCGTAGTCACGCTGAGCAGCGACGTGCAGCAACACCCGAAGAGTAGTCATCTTCGGGATGGGGGAGAAGGTCTGGAAGTAGTCAACTCCCTGTCGCTGACTGAAACCTCGAGCAACGTAGCGCGCCTTGAAGGCAGGCGGAGAACCCGGTGGCCGCTTCACCCTGAAGATCCACATGCCATCGACTATGTTCACCCCAGGTGGGGGAACCTCGTCGACGTAAGTGCCTCTGGACTTTCAGGATGCCATCTCGGCATCCATTGCTGCCTGCCACTGAGAGGAGTAAGGACCCGTAATCGCCTCTGCGTAAGAGCGCGGGGTCGGGATGTCAGGAGCATCCGGGTCTCCCTCAGGGGCAAGCAGCAAGGAGGCGAAACGAGGTACAGCAGCTGCAAGACACTCAAAGTCCTCCTGCCTGTCCTCAAGGACGTCCGTGCCAAGAGCACACTCACCCCTGACGGACGGAGGACTGGCAGGCACAGACTCAGCAACTAGAGCAGAGGCGTAGTCGAGACGGCAGGCAGCAGCAAAGTCAAGTAGCTCAGCAACGAGAGCAGAAGCAGCAGCAGACTCAAAGGACGGGTCAGTGACAGCAGTGGCAAGGAGACGAGCGACTGTGGGACTGGTAGCACGCGCTCGGTCAGACTCAGGGTCACGGACCGCAGGAAGAGAGGACTCAGGAGGAGCAGGCAGAGGAACACGCAGTGGAACAGAGGAAGGACGGAGTGCCATGGTGTGTGTGCCTGGGACAGGAGGAGGACGCGAACGAGGAGCACGACGAGCAGTGCGAACAGGGGAGACAGGACGGGACGCAGGCTCACGACGCTCTGTAAGACCTCCGGACTGCGCAGTGTAAGGAGAGGGAACAGGCAGTGGGGAGGCTGGCTGTAACGGCGGCTGCGACTGGTCAGGCGGTGGACAGAGGAAGGGAGGAGGAAGACCAGTAGAAGACGGGACACCAAGAACCTGCTGAAGCAGGGGAACAAAGTACGGGCGCGGCCGCACAGTGCCTCCAGCACCTCCAGCTCCAGGGTCAACAGCTCCAGCTCCTGCACCTCCAGCGCCTCCTGCGCCAGGGCCTCCAACTCCAGCTACTCCAGCTCCAGCGCCTCCTGCGCCAGCTGCTCCAGGCTCCGTAGGGTCTCCAACTCCAGTAGTAACAGCAGCACCTCCAGCTCCAGCGCCTCCAGGCTCGCCAGCTACGGGAGCCCCACTCCGACGGTGTGCGCGCTGAACAAGCCACTCACGCAGCTGCTGCGAGGACAGTCGCGGTGAAGCACCAGCAGGACCTCCAGACGAAGCACTACCCCGAGGCTCAGCACCCCCAGACTCCGCACCCTCCGACTCAGCACCCTCAGGCTCCGCACCCTCCGACTCAGCACCCCCATGCTCAACACCCTCAGGCTCAGCACCCCCAGACCCAGCACCCTCAGACCCCGCACCCCCCGGCTCCGCACCCCCAGACACAGCACCCCCAGACGCAGCACCTGGAGCAGCACCTGAGACGACAGCTACCTGAACAGGCGCAGGACCAAGGAGAGGGTCTACCTAAGACACGCCCGAGGGAGCAGGACCCTGGGGCGGGAGGGGGTCTACCGGAGGCGGACCGGGAGCAAGGAAGAGCGGCGGGGGCGGGGAAGGGGCAGAGCGGTAGGGGAAGAGACGGTAGAAGGGAACCAACTCGTCGAACGTGACGTCCTGAGAAGGGAGGACACGGCGCGAGGTGGGGTGGTAAAACTGCCAGCCAGGCGCATCAGGGACAAAGCCAAGGAAGACGCAGGGAATAGCGCGAGCGGAGAGCTTGTCCGCGGACGTATCGTGAACAAAGGCACGAGAACCCCAAACCCGGAACACCGACGCATCGCCAACCTTCCCCGTCCAACGCAGTGTGGGCGAGGTCTCCGGCAAGGAGACACGGGGCCAAAGGTTGAGCTGATGCGCAGCGTACCGGACCGCAAACGGCCACAGAAAATGGGGAGCGGCCGCATGAATCATGGAGGTACGAGCGACCTCCATGACTAAGCCAATGCGGCGCTCAGCAATCCCATTTTGCTGAGGGGAGTCCGGAAGCGTGAACGACTGGGTGATGCCCTCCCCACGACAAAAGTCCCGCAAGAGGTCTGAGGAGAACTCACCACCTCTGTTAGAGTGCAGACGCAGGACAGGAAGGTCCTGGCCGAAACGCTCACGCAGCTGGAGACGGACTGTGCGGATCCAAGGGATCAAGACAGCAGAGACTTCACCCTTGCTGCGCAAGGGGAAGACTGTGGTGTATCGCGTGTAGTCGTCAACTACCAGCAGAAAGTAGCGCTCGCGGCCCTGTCCACTGACGCGGGCTGGGCCCCACACGTCCATGTGGAGGGTCTGCAGGGGAGCAGTCGTCGGGGGAAACGAGGAGGAGTGAGGAGCGGCGCGCTGCTGTCCCTCGACGCAAGGAAGACAAGGCGGGGCAGGCGAGGGCGGCAGGGGAGGCAGAGACCTGGGGAGACCAGAGACAAGGAGACGGGAGTGCATGCCACGAAGGCGTGGCAGGGAGGGGTGACCCAGGCGGTGGTGCCAAAGAAGAGTCTGGTGCGACAGGAGGCGACACGAGCAAGAGGCGGCTACCTGACCTGACGCTGACACCTGAGCAGACGCAGCGACCTGAGGAGGCTCGGTAGCCAGTGTGTACAGACTCGACCCTGGCCGACGAGTGAACGTAGCCAGGTGACGCCCCGTCCGCGTGCACGTGCAGATCGACACATGCTGACCCCCAGGAATGGTGGTAGTGACCATCGCATCCTGAAGGGCAGCGGTACTCACCAAGTTCGTAGAGAACGAGGGGAGGTGAAGACCTGACAGTGAGCCGGACGGAACCGCCGGACACGGGAGGACAGTGGAGGAACTGGCAATGACCGGGCCCCCAGAGGGGTCAGCCAGTCTGACCGGAACAGGTGCAGGAAGAGGAGTGAGAGTGGTGCTGTCACGAAAGAAACAGCACGAGGCGCCGGAGTCTAACGTGAAGGTGTGCAGGGCCTCAGCAGGCGCAGTACCAGGGGGAGTACCAGACGCACTAGCACCTAGAGCAGCAGCGGCTATACCTGGGTCAGACGGCACAAACCAGTAACAGTCACCCTCAGCACTAAAAGACAAAGCATACATGGCAGAGATAATAACATCAAAGTCTAGGTCAAAGATGGCAACTCCCGACCTAAGCAACTCCGCCCAGCGAGGGCGCTCGACGTCATCACCAAACTCAGTGCGCCAAACGTCGTCAAGGCGGGCAAAGCAGCGGCGCTCAGTGTGAAACCGCCCGCATGTCTTGCCCGCACGGGCACCCGTGCGAATGACATACGGGCAGGTCTCACTACCCTCGCCCGCCCAACGCTGAACCAACCACTCACGGAGCTGCTGAGGCGTCTGAGTCTCGCTCCGACGCTGCTGCTGCTGCTGGCCCCGACCGCCACCAGGGCCTCCACGCTGAGGTCCAGACCGACCACCACTGGTCCCACCGCCTCCACTGCCGCCACCTCCTCCGCTGCCTCCACCGCCGCCACCAGAGCCTGCACCTCCGCCACCGGTCCCACCGCCGCCACCACCTCCACCGCCTCCGCCTCCTCTACCGCTGCCCCCACTGCCACGCCCACTGCCACCTCCACCACCACCGCTGCCTCCTCCACTACCCCGGCCACCCTTGCCCTTGCTGTTGCGGCGCTTCGTACTAGTCGAAGCAGCACCGACGTCCTCAGGAACAGAGACGTCTGCAGCAGCAGCAGAGGCGAAGGAGGAGGAAAGGGGGGAGGGGGAGCACCCCTCAAAGAAGGGTGAGCGTGGGGTGCCACGAGTAGCACCTACAGCAACTGGACTAGTCTCAGCTGCGAGGAGATGCTGCTCGAGGAGGTCAACAGTGAGGGAAGTGGGGTCGAGGGTGAGGAAGTGGTCCCTGACAGAGCGAAGGGAGTCAGGGAGGCGAGTGACTATGAAGTAGAGGGTGATGAACATGGGGGGCTGGTTCGTGGAAAGGAACTCAGCAGGAACGGTAGCGCGGTAGCGAGCGTCGCTAGTGCGCAGGTGGGTAACCAGGTCCGCTACTGTGGCAAAAGCCGAGAGCTCAGGGAACAGGTAGGGCAGTAGCAGTCTGCCAAGAGCAGCAGTGGCAGGGGAGGAGTAGCGAGCAACGACAGCGTCGTACAAGGCCTGTGCTGTCCTGTGCTCGCCAAAGTGAGCACATTCTGTTGCGGGCAGGTGGTTTCGAATGGCCAAGCGGGCAGTAGCGTCACGAGACAGCCACTGGGAACGAGTCGAAACGTCAGCTGTGGCGGGAGGGGCTGGAGCGGCACCGGACACGTGGTCAAACAGTGAGACACTGTCCCGACTGTCCCTCAGTAGGTACAGTTGCAGATCTTCGTGCCACGTGTCAAATGCTACAGGTCTACCCTCCGGGTCGAACGGGAGAACTCGAAGCGACGCCATAGGGGCCGAGGAGCCTGGGGGCTGCGGGGCCAAACAAGAGGCCGGGGGTCTAGGGGAGCCGAGAGGCCTAGGGGGGGGGCCGAGGGTCCAAACAAGAGGCAAAGGGGCCGGGCGCCGGGCTCTGAGGTGGTGCCGAGGGGCCTAGGGGCCGCGGGGCCAAACACGGGGCCGGGGGGGGCCCAGGGGGGGCCGAGGGGCCTAGGGGGCCGAGGGGCCAAACAAGGGGCCGAGGGGCCAGGCGCCGGTCTCTGAGGTGGGGCCGAGTGGCCTAGGGGCCGCGGGGCCAAACAAGGGGCCAGGGGGGGCCTAGGGGGGGCCGAGGGGCCTAGGGGGCCGAGGGGCCAAACAAGGGGCCGGGGGGTGCCGGGCACCGGTCTCTGCGGTGGGGCCGAGTGGCCTAGGGGCCGCGGGGCCAAACAAGGGTCCGGGGGGCCTAGGGGGGGCCGAGGGGCCTAGGGGGGCCGAGGGGCCAAACAAGGGGGGGGGGGGGCCGGGGGGCCGGGCGCCGACCTCTGAGGTGGGGCCGAGGGGCCTAGGGGCCGCGGGGCCAAACAAGGGGCCGAGGGGCCTAGGGGGGCCGAGGGGCCTAGGGGGCCGAGGGGCCAAACAAGGGGCCGGGGGGGGCGGGCACCGGTCTTTGAGGTGGGGCCGAGTGGCCTAGGGGCCGCGGGGCCAAACAAGAGGCCGGGGGGCCTAGGGGGGGCCGAGGGGCCTAGGGGGGCCGAGGGGCCAAACAAAGGGGGGGGCCGGGAGGGGCCGGGCGCCGGTCTCTGAGGTGGGGCCGAGCGGCCTAGGGGCCACGGGGCCAAACAAGGGGCCGAGGGGCCTAGGGAGGCCGAGGGACCTAGGGGGGCCGAGGGGCCAAACAAGGGGCTGAGGGGCCTAGGGGGGCCGAGGGGCCTAGGGGGCCGAGGGGCCAAACAAGGGGCCGGGGGGGGCCGGGCGCCAGTCTCTGAGGTGGGGCCGAGGGGCCTAGGGGCCGCGGGGCCAAACAAGGGGCCTAGGGGGCCGAGGGGCCTAGGGGGGGCCGAGGGGCCTAGGGGGCCGAGGGGCCAAAGCAGGTAAAGGGCCGGGCGCTGGGCAGGTACGGGGCTGGGCGCTATGCAGGTACGGGGCCGGGCGCTGGGCAGGTACGGGGCCGGGCGCTGGGCTACATACGGGGCCGGGCGCGGGCAAGAGACAGGGCCGGGCGCTGGGCGAAGGACGGGGCCAGGCGCGGGCTTGGTACGGGCCGGGCGCGGGCTAGGTATGGGGCCATGCGCACGGGCGAGGCACGGGCCGGGCGACGGGCTAGGTACGGGCCGGGCGCAGGCAGGAGACGGGGCCTGGCGGGGGCTAGGTACGGGCCGGGCGACGGGCTAGGTACGGGCCGGGCGACGGGCTAGGTACTGGCCGGGCGCGGGCGACGAAGTCGACGGGGCCAACGGGGCCGAGGCGACGGGCTAGGTACGGGCCGGGCAACGGGCTAGGTACGGGCCGAGCGCGGGCGACGAAGTCGACGGGGCCAGCGGGGCCGAGGCGACGGGCTAGGTACGGGCCGGGCGACGGGCTAGGTACGGGCCGGGCGACGGGCCAGGTACGGGATGGGCGCGGGCGAGGTACGGGCCGGGCGTGGGCGACGAAGTCGACGGTGTCAAACATTATCCATATGCTATTGCTGTGTAGGCTATAGTGGGTTAGCCTTTAGGGGGTACACAACTTTAGGGTTGCATACTTGTACTCCAATCTTTGATAGTTCAATCACTTCTCGTTTCTAACATGGTATTAAGAGCTTAGGTTCTAGACCTATGGGCCCACCGTTCCGCTAGAGGTGCCCTCGAGCGCCCTCTTTTTTTTTTAGCGCCCTCGTGCGCCTTCTTCCCTAGTGCGCCCTCGTGCGCCCTCCTCTCACGCTGCCCGTGTGCAGCCCGCTAGCAGCCCGAGCGCGGCCCCGCCGCTTCAGCCCGCGAGTAGGAAATCCGCCGCCTAGGGCGGCCCGATTTTTCTTGCGAGCCCCAGCAGGCCGTCGCCCGTAGGCCCCTAGCCCGACGCGCGACCCCTAGGCCGACGCGCGACCCCTAGGCCGACGGTCGACAGCCGCCCAGGAAGTCGCGGCCCCACCTGTAGGCCGCCGCGACGCCCCCCCTTTAGGCCGCCGCCCTCGCGCTAGTCCGGCCCACGCACAGCCACGGCCTGCCCGCTACAGCCGCCCACGCGCACGCCCCCCCCCCTGGCTGCGCACCGCTGAGTAGCCCAGCCCGAGCCGAGCCGCGCCGCCCGACCCGAGCCGCGCCGCCCGAACCGAGCCGCGCCACCCTGGCCGAGCCGCGCCACCCTACTGTGCCCCACCTACTCCTTTTCCTGTTCCTACTGTACTACTGCTACTACTGCTACTGTTCCTGCTGCTGCTACTGCCACTATGGCCACTCCCTCTGTTCTCACCTTTGACGCTGAGGGCCGCCCGATTAAGTTTGAGGTCTGGTTAGATGACCTCCACCTGTTCCTTCAGATCACTGCCAAAGACGATGTCTCCCTGTATGACCACACGTCCGGCGCTGCTCCCGCACCTCCCACTACTGCTGACAGCACTGCTCGCTCCCAGTGGCAGACCCGTGATGCTCACGCTCGCCTAGCCGTTCGTAGCCACCTACCGTTAGATGAGCGCGAGCACTTCGGCCAGCATAAGACCGCTAAGGAGCTGTACGACGCAGTAGTCGCACGCTACTCCTCCCCTGCCACTGCTGCTATAGGCCGTCTCTCACTGCCCTATCTCTTCCCTGACCTGTCCGCGTTTGCCACTGTAGCTGACCTCATCACCCACCTCCGTACCAGTGACCTCCGCTACCGTGCCGCGCTCCCCCCTGATTTCCTCGCCAAGAACCCCCCCCCCCCGATGTACCTCACACTGTACCACCTTGTCACCCGCCTCCCTGACTCCCTTCGCACTGTCAGGGACCAGTTTCTCGCCCTCTCCCCCACTGACCTCACTGTCGACCTCCTCGAGAAGGAACTCCTAGCAGCTGAGAAGAGCATTGTAGCTGTAGGTGCCTCTCGTGGTGACCCCCGCACCCCCTTCTTTGAGGGGTGCTCCCCCTCACCCCTCCTCCCCTCCATTGCATCTGCTGCTGCTGTCGGCTACCTCGGAGCTGAGGGGGTCGGAGCCGCGTCTTCTCCTAGTGGGAGGCGCAAGGGCGGCAGGGGCAAGGGGGGCAGGGGTGGTGGAGGTGGAGGCGGGGGCGGCGGCGGTGGAGGGGGTGGGGGGGGCGGGGGTGGTGGCGGAGGTGGGAGTGGCGCGGGTGGTGGGGGGGTCAGTGGCGGCACAGGGGGTGGTGGCGGCGGCGGTGGTGGGGGTGGTGGGGGCGGTGGTGGCAGTGGTGGCGGCGGTGGAGCGGGTGGCGGACGTGGTGGAGCGGTGCAGCGTGGGGGGTTCGGCGGTGGCCAGAGGCAGCAGCAGCAGACTCCCTCGCCCCAGCAACTCCGTGAGTGGTACTCTCAGCGTGGGGGGTCTGGGGGTGGAGGTACCTGCCCGTACGTCATCCGCACAGGTGACCGCACTGGCCAGACCTGTGGGAGGTTCCACACGGCGCAGCGCTGCTTCTTTCGTCTCGACGACGCCTGGCGTGAGCAGTTTCCTGACGCCACTGAGCTGCCCCGCTGGGCTGATCTGCTTAGGAAGAACATTGATATCTTTGCTCTTGACTTTGATGCTATCCTTGGTGCCATGTATGCATTGACTATTAGTGTTGAGGGTGACTGTTACCTGAGTGTACCGCCAGACCCGGGCATTGGGACCAGTGAGACAGCTCCTCCAGGTGCTAGTGCGTCTGCTGCCCTAGGTCCTGGTGAGGCTGCTGCTCTTGGTACGCGTGCGTCTCCTGCCCTCGGTCCTGGTCAGGCTGCTGCTCTTGGTGCTAGTGAGTCTGCTCCCTCAGGTGCTAGTGCGTCTGCGCTTGCTGGTACTGCGTCTACTGAGGCACTGCACACCTTCACACTCGACTCGGGTGCTTCCCGCTGCTTCTTCCGTGACCGCACTGCCCTTGAGCAGCTAGCTCGGCCGGTTGCTGTCTCTCTCGCTGACCCCTCTGGGGGCCCGGTCATTGCGACCTCCTCCACTGTCCTCCATTGTCCTGCGGTCCCGTCCGGCATCCTGTCGGGTCTTTACCTCCCCTCGTTCTCTACGAACTTGGTGGCGGGCTCTGCTCTTCAGGATGGGGGTGTTCACCAGTTCACCCCTGCCTATGAGCGTGTGACCCACTGTACGTGTGCTAGGACAGGTCGCCACCTAGCTACCTTCACTCGGCAGCCGGGGTCGGACCTGTACACACTGACCACTGAGTCCCCTCAGGTAGCTGCGTCTGTGTCTGCGTCAGGTCAGCTTTCGGCCCCCTGCTCGTGTCGCTCCCTGTCGCACCAGACGGTTCTCTGGCACCACCGGCTTGGGCACCCATCAGTGCAGCGCCTTCGTGGCATGCACTCCCGGTACCTTGTCTCTGGTCTTCCCAGGGTTCTCCCTCCCCTCCCGCCCTCGCCTGCTCCTCCCTGTCTTCCCTGCGTCGAGGGGCGGCAGCGCGCCGCTCCTCACTCCTCCTCGTTCCCTCCCACAGAGGCTCCTCTGCAGACTCTCCACCTGGACGTGTGGGGCCCAGCCCGCGTCCGTGGACAGGGCCACGAGCGGTACTTCCTGCTGGTTGTCGACGACTACACGCGCTACACCACGGTCTTCCCCTTGCGCACCAAGGGTGAGGTCCCTGATGTTTTGATCCCTTGGATCCGCGCTGCTCGTCTCCAGCTCCGCGACCGGTTCCAGTCGGACTTTCCCGTCCTGCGTCTGCACTCTGACCGAGGTGGTGAGTTTTCCTCCGACCTCTTGGCAGCCTACTGTGCGGAGCATGGCATCCGCCAGACTTTCACGCTTCCGGCCTCTCCACAGCAGAATGGGGTTTCTGAGCGCCGCATTGGCTTGGTCATGGAGATCGCTCGTACCTCCTTGATCCATGCGGCTGCCCCCCATTTCCTGTGGCCGTTTGCAGTCCAGTACGCTGCGCATCAGCTCAACCTCTGGCCCCGTGTCTCCGCTCCGGAGACCTCGCCCACACTGCTGTGGACGGGGCAGGTTGGCGATGCGTCGCGTTTCCGGGTCTAGGGTGCTCGTGCCTTTGTCCGCGATACCACTGCGGACAAGCTCTCCGCCCACGCTGTGCCTTGTGTCTTCCTTGGCTTTGTCCCCGACGCGCCTGGTTGGCTGTTTTACCACCCCACCTCGCGCCGTGTCTTCCCCTCTCAGGACGTCACCTTTGACGAGTCGGTACCCTTTTACCGTCTGTTCCCCTACCGCTCTGCTCCGCTCCCTCCCCCGCCTCTCTTCCTCACCCCAGGTGCCCCTTCGGTAGACCCCCTCCCTCCCCAGGGTCCTGCTCCCTCAGGTGTTTCCCAGGTAGACGCAGTCGAGCCTGTCGAGGTAGCTGTTGACTCTGGTCCTGAGAGGGGTACTGAGCCTAGGGGTACTGAGCCTGGGGGTGCTGAGACTGGGGGTGCTGAGCCTGGGGGTGCTGCGACTGGGGGTGCTGCGCCTTTGAGTGCTGCGACTGAGGGTACTGAGACTGGGGGTGCTGCGGCTGGGGGTGCTGAGCCTGGGGGTGCTGAGCCTAGGGGTGCGAGTACTGTGTTGCGGCCGGAGCCTCCCTCCCCTCGGCGGCTACGTGAGTGGTACGCTCGGCGCTGCAGCCTCCGGAGTGGAGCTCCTCGTTTTGAGTTACCACCTGCTGGAGGCCCGGCTGCTGTTGGAGGTGCTACTGGAGCTGCTGGAGGTGCTACTGGTGCTGCTGGCGGTGCTGGAGCTACTGGAGGTGCTGCTGGTGCTGCTGGAGGTGCTACTGGTGCTGCTGGAGGTGCTGGAGCTACTGGAGGTGCTGCTGGTGCTGCTGGAGGTACTGGTGCTGCTGGAGGTGCTGGAGCTACTGGAGGTGCTGCTGGTACTACTTGAGGTACTGTAGCTGCTGGAGGTGCTACTGGTGCTGCGGGAGTTGGAGCTGCTGCTGGGGGTTCTGGTGCTGTCTCTGCTGGTTCTGGGGGCACGTCACGGCCGCGGCCGTACTTCGTTCCGCTCCTTCAGCAGGTTCTTGGTCGGTCGCCTCCTCCTTGTCCGGCTCCCCCCTTAGAGTGTCCTTCGCCTGTCCAGTTGCAGTCACAGTTACAGCCCACCTCGCCACTTCCTGGTCCTTCTCCCTACACTGGTCCGACAGGAGGTCTTACGGAGCGCCGTCAGCCTGAGTCTCGTCCTGTGTCGCCTGAGTCTCGTTCTGCGTCACCTGTTCGTGCTGTTCGCCCTGGTCGTCGTGTCCCGCGTCAGCGTCCTCCTGCTGTCCCCGGCACTCACCAGATGCTGCTTCGTCTTTCCACTGCTCCACGGCGTGTCCCTCTGCCTTCTCCTCCTGCGTCCTCCCTCCCTGCCCTTGCTGACCGCGAGTCTGACTCTCTTCGTGCTGCTAGTCCTACTGTCACGCGTCTCCTGTCCACAGTTGTCACTGACCCTTCCTTTAAGTCAGCTGCTGCGTCTGCCTTAGTTACTGAGCTTGTCGACTTTGCTGCTCACTGTAGACTAGACTACGCTGCGAGTCTTGTTGCTGAGTCTGAGTCTGTCTGTCCTCCGTCCGTCGGGGGTGAGTGTGGCCTTGGCACGGACGTCCTTGAGGACAGGCAGGAGGAGTTTGAGTGCTTTGCCGCTGCTGTACCTCATCTCGTGTCCATGCTGATTGCACCTGAGGGAGACCCGGATGCTCCAGACATCCCGACCCCGCGCTCTTACGTTGAGGCAATCGCGGGTGAGTACTCCTCTCAGTGGCAGACAGCCATGGATGCAGAGATGGCATCCTGGAAGTCCACTGGCACTTACGTCGACGAGGTTCCCCCTCCTGGGGCGAACATCGTCAGTGGCATGTGGATTTTCAGGGTGAAGCGGCCGCCAGGTTCTCCGCCTGTCTTCAAGGCTCGGTACGTTGCTCGAGGCTTCAGTCAGCGAGAGGGAGTAGACTTCTTTCAGACCTTCTCCCCCACCCCGAAGATGACCACTCTTCGGGTGCTGCTGCACGTTGCCGCTCAGCGTGACTACGAGCTTCACTCTCTTGACTTCAGTACAGCTTTCTTGCAGGGCAGCCTGCACGAGGAGATCTGGCTGCGCCGCCCTCCTGGCTTCACTGGGTCGTTTCCTCCTGGTACCCAGTGGAGCCTCCGGCGGCCGGTCTACGGTCTCCGCCAGGCTCCACGTGAGTGGCACGACACACTGAGGACTACACTTGCGGCTCTTAGGTTCTCGTCTTCTACTGCCGACCCGTCGCTGTTTCTGCGCACCGACACTTCACTGCCGCCGTTCTACATCCTCGTGTACGTCGACGACTTGGTCTTTGCCACTGCTGACACTGAGGCTCTCGCCCACGTGAAGTCGGAGCTGCAGAAGAGACACACGTGCACAGAGCTGGGTGAGCTGACAAGCTATCTTGGCTTGCGGATCACCCGGGACAGAGCATGCCGCACCATCACACTGACTCAGTCACACATGGTGCAGCAGGTCCTTCAGCGCTTCGGCTTCACCTGGTCCTCGGCACAGGCCACTCCTCTGGCTATAGGTCACTCGCTCTCAGCTCTGCCTTCGGATGAGTCCGTAGAGCCGAGTGGTCCTTACCCAGAGCTAGTTGGTTGCCTCATGTACCTGATGACTTGCACTCGTCCTGACCTAGCATACCCTCTTGGCCTTCTGGCCCGCTATGTGGCTCCTGGCAGGCACCGAAAGGTGCACTGGGATGCTGCAAAGAGGGTATTGCGCTACCTGTGCAGTACATCGGGCATGGGGCTCGTGCTTGGAGGGAGGCGCTGAGTTGTTCTCACTAGGCACTCAGACGCTTCTTGGGTTGACGACCAGGCTACTCAGCGGTCGTCACAGGGTTACACCTTCAGCCTTGGCTCTGGTTCAGTTTCTTGGCGTTCTACTCGCTCGTCTTCAGTTCTCAGCTCCAGTTGTGAGGCTGAGATCTACGCCACAGCCATGGCTGCACAGGAGTTACGCTGGCTGACCTACCTGCTGACCGACTTGGGAGAGCGGCCTAGTTCTCCTCCAGTGCTGTACGTCGACAACAAGGCTGCCATCGCCTTGTGTCAGGAGCACAGACTGGAGCACGGAACGAAGCACATCGCTCTCCGTTACTTCCTAGCTCGAGAGCTGCAGCAGCGCGGTCAGCTTTGTCTGCGTTACGTGGCCACTCGGGCCAACACTGCTGATATATTCACCAAGGCACTTCAGCCTGGTGATCATCAGCGCTTCTGCACTGTACTGGGGCTTGTTCCCACTGTTCCTCACTTACTGTAGGCTTTGTCTGTACTGTGATCTCTATATATATATACCTGCTTGTTTGTTTTGTTAGGTTGCGATCACCTTGCTGTTTGTGTTGCATATATGCCTCTGCATTTGAACTGGCCCTGTGGCCCTTTACTTGTGCTCAGATTGTGTGGTGACGTTGTGATCCACCCTGAGCTTGCTTTGCCTTTCTTGACTGGTCTTGTGACCCCTTGCTCTCCCCCACTTTGCCTATGGGGGTGTGTCAAACATTATCCATATGCTATTGCTGTGTAGGCTATAGTGGGTTAGCCTTTAGGGGGTACACAACTTTAGGGTTGCATACTTGTACTCCAATCTTTGATAGTTCAATCACTTCTCGTTTCTAACAGACGGGGCCAGCGGGGCCGAGGCGACGGGGCCAAGGGGCCGAGCCTAGGGGCTAGGGGCGACGCAAAGGGGCGACGGGCCGGGGCCTAGGCTAGCAGGGCAGTAGGTGGTGGGCCCATTAACATTAGGTCCTAGGACTAATTGCTCTTAATACCATGTGAAAATAGTAGGCGAGAATGATTGACTAGGGAAAGGGAAGGGGTACAAGTAGAATGTCGAGAGAAATTTGTACCCCCTAAGGCTAAACCCACTATAGCCTAGACAACTATAAACACATAAACTAAGCCTAGATATAACTAAGCATATATGTTTGACATCAGCAACGCGCTTGACGGCAGTGAGGACGGCCTCGCCATGGCGCACAGGCGGAGCCAGCTGACCGCGGATGTGGACGTCGATGACTCCATCATCGCCGATGGCTTCTTTGGCAACCACTGCCAGGAGCCCGAATCTGACGAGGAGTAGATTTTCTAGGTAGAAATGCTAAAGTTTGCAATCTGTAGCTAGATAAAATTGTCAGTGATGAGGTTGTAGGTGAAAAGTTATCATGCTCATATTTAGTGTTAATTACAGATGTTTTTTTTGTAATGAGTTCTCCACAACGCGAAAAGGGTGCGCTTATAATAAGTACACCCACTAGAGGGGGGGCGCTTATAATCGAGTTCCGGCCATAAGCGCCATGCTCCATATAGAAGTGCCGGCGCCCTTAATCGGACGGCGCCTATATCCGGGGCCATACGGTACAAGACCAGCTGCGGAGTCAATGGAAACTCCCGGAAATCAAGCAGCAAACTTCGACCCAAGTATGATGGAGAAGTTTTTCTCCTTCATGTCCTTCTACGAGCAACACCAGCAAGCAGCTCCTGCGCAATCAAACAACAGCGACAACAACAACAACAGAGCAACTCCGATCAGCCTCGACGGTTCATCCTATGCGCGTGGAAATCAACAACAACCCACCTTTGCCCCGTATGAGCCTCAACACGGCTCTATCAGTTTCGCGCCGCAGCCGCAGTCTTCACCTAGACAAGAGAAGAGACTGGACGCGCTTCAGGTGCAATCACAATTCGCACACGTTCTAAAATTGCAAACATCAACACTCTTCGACGGGAAGGATTTTTATACCTGGTCATTCAAATTTGAGCTGATGATGGAGGGCGCACAAATTCTCTTATTCTTCGACGGGTCCCTGCAATATCCAGTACACGGGACACAGTACGACAAGCAGCAGTATACGTATCAGTCGCTGATGGCGTACACGATACTTCTTCGAAATTTAACACCAAACGAGCAGCAGAACATTCGGTCTTATCGAGGATACGGCAATTCTGCCGAGCTAGCATACGACCACCTGAAGAGCCTGTATCAAGCAACAGACAGTATTAACCAGAGTCGTCTCATGGCACAGTTGACAACAGTGGAAATGAAACCCGGCGAAAAGGGAATGGCTTATATTAGCCGTTGTCGCCGACTGCGCGACAGACTCCTTCGATGCGGAGGATCAATATCCGAAGAAGCTTTTGTAACAGTCATCATCGCTAGCCTTGGTCCTCATTGGCGCTCCACTCGAGCACTCCTTCGAGCTCACGGGAAGATCTCCGAAGTAGCACTCTGCGCCGAAATTCACGCTGAACAGCAGGATATGGACCTGCACGAAGAACGACAGAAGAAGAAAACGTCAGTACCAGAATTCGCGTTCCACACTCAACGACGCTATAACAACAATCGACAAAGCAACCGTCAGACTCAACACTACGTCCCACCGTTTTGTCACCTCTGCAAGACGTCTGGACATCCTCGCACACACTGCCCGAATCAGCAGGAGTCGACAACGCCGCAACGTCAACTTCGGCCTTCAAGCAGTCAAGCCACCTCTACGCAGGCACATCCCACCAGTCAAATATAGTCTTCAACATCTTCAGTGACAAAACCTGCACAAGGAGCAAGAAACATCGTGAGCTGCATGACAAAAACAACGGACTCTTGCATCACCGGATAACCACCTTACTACTCACCAGAAGAACAGCTCGATGAAAGGACTCCTCGCCGCGAATCACTAGAGCCCAACCCGACGTATGCAGCCATCGCCCAGAGCGAGCCGTCCGGTCAAGACACTTGGTTCTTGGACAGTTGCTGCGGACAGCACATGTGTTCCTCGAGTCGCTTCGTACAACAAGAACATCAACTTCAGCGTGAAGTCGTCATCACCGTGGCCAACAACCAGATGTCAAACTTATATTCTTTAGTCTGTTTAGGCTGTAGTGGGGTAGTTCTTACAGAGTACAACACTTTTAGGTTTCCTATATGTACCCACCTGCTTTCTAGTTCATTCATTCATTCGCTCACATTCTAACATGGTATTCTGAGCAGGTTCCCAAGTGGGAACGTTTTTAAGGGCCCACCACTAGATTTTTTTTTTCATGCCCTGCCCGAAGCGCGCATCGTGCCTTCCCTGTCGCGGCCCCTAGCCAGTCGCGGCCCCCAGCCCGTCGCGGCCCCTAGCCCGTCGCGGCCTCTAGCCCGTCGCGGCCCCTAGCTCGTCGCGACCCCCAACAACTGGTGCGCCCCTGCCGGCCCTTGCTGACGCGCCCCTGCTGACGAGCCCCTGCCGGCCCCTGCTGTCGCGCCCCTTCTGGCGCGCCCCTGCCAGCCCCTGCTGAAGTGCCCCTGCCGGCCCCTGCTGACGCGCCCCTGCTGGCGCGCCCCTGCCGGCCCCTGCTGACGCGCCCCTGCCGGCCCTTGCTGGCGCGCCCCTGCTGACCCCTGCTGATGCGCCCCTGCCGGCCCCTGCTGACGCGCCCCTGCCGGCCCCTGCTGGCGCGCCCCTGCCGGCCCCTGCTGACATGCCCCTGCTGACGCGCCCCTGCTGACGCGCCCCTGCCGGCCCCTGCTGACGCGCCCCTACTGGCGCGCCCCTGCCGGCCCCTGCTGACGCGCCCCTGCCGGCCCCTGCTAACGCGCCCCTGCTGGCGCGCCCCTGCCGGCCCCTGCTGACGCGCCCCTGCCGGCCCCTGCTGACGCGCCCCTGCTGGCGCGCCCCTGCCGGCCCCTGCTGACACGCCCCTGCCGGCCCCTGCTGGCGCAGCCCCTGCAGTCGCGCCCCCCCCCTGCCGTCGCCACCCCTGCTGGCGCGGCCCCTTCTGGCGCGGCCCCTGCTGTCACGGCCCGCCCCTGCACCCGTCTCTGGTAAGCCGAGCCGCGCCGCCCAGCCGAGCCGCGCCGCCCAGCCGAGCCGCGCCGCCCAGCCGAGCCGCGCAGCCCAGCCGAGCCGCGCCGCCCTGCCGAGCCGCACTGCCCTACCGAGCCGCACTCCCTTGCACTGCCCTACTGCCTCTGCTACTACTGCTGCTACTGCTGCTATTGCTGCTACTGCTGCTACTCTTGCTACTGCTCCTACTGCTGCTATGGCTAGTCCTACCGTTCTCACCTTTGATGCTGAGGGACGTGCAGTTGACTTTGACGTGCGGGTTGACGACCTACAGCTCTTTCTTCAGTGTGACTCTAGGGATGGGGTATCCCTTTTCGATCACACGTCCAGTGTTTCTACTGCTCCTGCTGCCACTGCTGACAGTACGGTTCGCTCGCAGTGGACCACTCGTGACGCTGTTGCTCGTCTTGCTGTTCGTAGTCACCTGCCGCCTGCTGAGCGCGCGCATTTTGGCCTGTACAAGACTGCTCAGTCTTTGTACGACGCTGTAGTTGCTCGCTACTCCTCCCCTGCCACTGCTGCCCTCCGCCACCTCATGCTGCCGTACCTTTTCCCTGCCCTTGCCGCCTTTGCCACAGTCGCTGACCTAGTTGCTCACATTCGCACTAGTGACGCCCGCTACCGCGCTGCCCTTCCCGCTGAGTTCTGTGCCAAGAACCCCCCCCCCCCCATGTACATCACCCTTTACTACCTACTCACCCGCCTCCCTGACTCCCTTTCTTCAGTCAGGGACCACTTTCTCTCCCTTTGCCCCACCGAGCTCACTGTTGACCTGCTAGAGGAGCGCCTTGCTGCAGCTGAGAAGAGTATCTTAGCTGTAGGTGCTTCTCGTGGCGACCGTCGCACCCCTTTCTTTGAGGGGTGTTCCCCTGTCCCCCTTCTCCCCTCTGTTGCTTCTGCTGCTGCTGTCGACCTCGTTGGCACTGAGGAGGTCGGAGCTGCGTCTGCCTCTACTGGGAGACACCGCAACAGCAAGGGCAAGGGGAGCAAGGGTGGTGGAGGGGGTGGCGAGGGAAGCAGTGGAGGAGGAGGAGGTGGCGGTGGAGGTGGGGGTGGTACCGGGAGTGGGGGCATCAGTGGCGGCGGTGGAGGTGGTGGCGGCAGTGGCGGAGGTGGTGGAGGTAGCGGCAGCGGTGGTGGAGGTGGCAGCGGCGGTGGTGCTGGTCGAGGTGCAGCCGTGCAGCGTGGAGGCTTTGGTGGCAGCCAGCGCCAGCAGCAGCTAAGCTCCCGTGAGACCCCGTCGGTCCAGCAGCTTCGTGAGTGGTACGCTGGGCGTGGGAGGTCTGAAGGTGCAGGTCCCTGCACTTACGTTCTTCGCACCGGCAGTCGTCGTGGGGAGGCGTGTGGGCTGCCACACACTACGCAGCGCTGCTTCGGTCGCTTGACTGACGCCTGGCGTGCCCAGTTTCCTGAATCTGTTGAGCTCCATCGCTGGCATGATCTGCTTCTGCAGAATGTGCCTATCTTTGATCTTGATTTCGATGCTATCCTTGCTGCCATGTATGCTTTTGCTGATAGTGCTGAGGGTGACTGTTACCTGACCCGGGCATTGCGGCTGCTGCTCTAGGTGCTAGTGCGTCTGTTGCTCCAGGTGCTGGTGCTTCTGCTCTCTCTGGTACTGCACCTACTAAACCCTTGCACACTTTCACACTTGACTCTGGTGCTTCGCGCTCTTTCTTTAGAGACAGCACCACACTCACGCCGCTCAGTCGGCCTGTTGCAGTCTCCCTTGCTGACCCCTCTGGGGGCCCAGTCCTTGCACACTCTTCCACGGTTCTACCGTGTCCTGCGGCCCCGTCGGGCTTGCTGTCGGGACTCCACCTCCCCTCGTTCTCTACGAACTTGGTGAGTGGAGCCGACCTCCAGGACGCGTGGGTTGACCAGTTCACCCCCGGAGGTCAGCGTGTGACCCACTGCACTTGCTCTCAAACGGGCCACCACCTGGCCACGTTCACCCGTCGGCCAGGGTCGAGTCTGTACACACTTACAACTCCTCCGGCCTCCTCCGGTCTCTGCGTCTGGTCAGGTAGCTGCGTCTAGTCAGGTGTTTGCTGCCGCGTCCAGGTCTAGTCCTGCGTCTGCACCCTGCTCGTGTCGTCCTCTGTCGCATGAGACTCTCCTTTGGCACCACCGCCTTGTTCACCCCTTCCTGCCTCGTCTTCGAGGTATGGCCTCCCGTGCCCTTGTCTCGGGTCTACCCCGGTCCCTCCCTCCCCTTCCTCCGGGGCCTGCCCCCACCTGTGTTCCTTGTGTCGAGGGCCGGCAGCGCGCCGCTCCTCACTCCTCCTCGTTCCCTCCGACTGAGGCTCCTCTGCAGACTCTTCACATGGACGTGTGGGGCCCAGCCCGCGTCCGTGGACAGGGTCACGAGCGTTACTTCCTGCTGGTCGTTGACGACTACTCGCGTTACACCACAGTCTTCCCCTTGTGCAGCAAGGGTGAGGTCCCTGAGGTGCTGATCGACTGGATCCGCGGTGCTTGTCGCCAGCTCAATGAGAGTTTCGGCTCAGACCTTCCTGTTCTGCGTCTGCACTCAGACAGAGGTGGGGAGTTTTCCTCCGACCTCCTGAGGGCCTTCTGTCGTTCGGAGGGCATCCGCCAGACGTTCACGCTTCCGGCCTCCCCGCAGCAAAATGGGATTGCTGAGCGCCGCATTGGCATGGTCATGGACGTCGCTCGTACGTCCATGATCCATGCGGCTGCTCCCCATTTTCTGTGGCCGTTCGCAGTTCAGTACGCTGCGCATCAGATCAACCTTCAGCCTCGTGTCTCCTTGCCGGAGACCATACCTACTCTGCGGTGGACGGGGAAGGTTGGCGATGCGTCGGCGTTCCGTGTCTAGGGATCTCGAGCTTTTGTCCGCGATACTACAGTGGACAAGCTGTCCTCCCGTGCCGTTCCCTGTGTCTTCCTTGGCTTCCCTCCTGACGCACCCGGGTGGCAGTTCTACCACCCCACCTCGCGTCGTGTTCTGTCCACTCAGGGCTTCACGTTTGAGGATTCGGTGTCTTACTTCCGTCTCTTTCCCTACCGCACTGCCTCTCCCCCCCCCCCCCCCGCCGCTCTTCCTAGCACCAGGTACTCCCCCGGTAGACCCCCTCCCCCCCCAGGGTCCTGCCCCCTCAGGTGTGTCCTAGGTAGACCCTGTCGAGCCTGTCGAGGTAGCTGTCGACTCTAATGCTGCTAGGGGTGCTGAGCCTGCGGGTGCGGGGACTGGGGGTGCCGAGCCTGGGGTTTCTGTGTCTGGGGGTGCTGCGTCTGGGGGTGCTGAGCCTGGGCGTGTGGAGCCTGAGGGTACTGCGTCTGGAGGTGCTGAGCCTTCGCGTGCTGAGTCTGGCGGTGCTCTAGGGGTCCCGTCGCAGCGGGAGCCCCTCTCTCCACAGCAGCTTCGTGAGTGGTACTCTCGGCGCTGTCGAGGTGCTGCTAATGCCGGAGGTGCTGCTAGGGCTGCTGGTGGTGCTGGAGCTGCTGCTGGAGGTGCTACTGGTGCTGGAGGTGCTGCTAGGGCTGCTGGTGGTGCTACTGGTGCTGCTGGAGCTGCTGGCGTTGCTGCTGCTGCTGGAGCTGCAGGAGGTGCTGCTGGTGCTGAAGGTGCTGCTGGAGCTGCTGGCGGTGCTACTGGTGCTGGAGGAACTGCTGGTGCAGGAGCTCCTGGAGCTGCTGGAGGCACTGCGCAGCCGCGGCCGTACTACATTCCTCTACTTCTGCAGATTCTTGGTTCCCCTCCTTCTCCTGGTCCTCCTCCTCCTTTCCTGAGCCCACCGCCTGTCCATTCCCAGTCGCAGTTACAGCCGGCCTCTCCACTACCTGGTCCTTCTCCTTACTCTGGACCGACTAGAGGTCTTACGGAGCGTCGTGAGCCTGAGTCGCGTCCTGTTTTGCCTGAGTCTCGTTTTGCGTCGCCTGTCTGTACTGTTCGCGCTGGTCGTGTTTCGCGTCCGCGTCCTCCTCCTGTCCCTGGCACTCACTCTATGACTCTGCGTCCTTCCACTGCTCCACAGCGTGTCCCTCTGCCGTCTCCTCCTGCGTCCTCTCTTCCTGTCGGTCCGGACCCGGAGTCTAACTCCCTTTGTGCTGCTAGTCCTACTGTCACGCGCTATCTGGTCACTGCTGTCACTGACCCTTTGTTTGAGCCCACTGCTGCGTCTGCTCTTGTTACTGAGCTCGTTGACTTTGCTGCAGCCTGTCGCCTAGACTACGCCACTAGTCTTGTTGCTGAGTCTGCGTCTGCGTCTGTCTGTCCTCCGTCCGTCGGGGGTGAGTGTGCTCTTGGCACGGACGTCCTTGAGGACAGGCAGGAGGAATTTGAGTGCTTTGCCGCTGCTTCACCTCATCTCATGTCCATGCTACTTGCCCCTGAGGGAGACCCGGATGCACTAGACATCCCGACCCCGCGCTCTTACGCAGAGGCGATAGAGGGTCCCTACTCCTCTCAGTGGCAGGCAGCCATGGATGCCGAGATGGCTTCCTGGAAGTCCACAGGCACCTATGTAGACGAGGTTCCCCCACCTGGGGCGAACATCGTCAGTGGCATGTGGATCTTCAGGGTGAAGCGGCCGCCGGGTTCTCCGCCTGCCTTCAAGGCGCGTTACGTTGCACGTGGCTTCAGTCAGCGACAGGGAGTTGACTTCTTTCAGACCTTCTCCCCTACCCCGAAGATGACCACTCTTTGGATACTGCTGCACGTTGCTGCTCAGCGTGACTACGAGCTCCACTCGCTTGACTTCAGCACAGCCTTCCTACAGGGCAGCCTGCACGAGGAGATCTGGCTGCGCCGCCCACCTGGCTTCACTAGGTCGTTTCCAGCTGGTACCCAGTGGAGCCTTCGGCGGCCAGTCTACGGTCTTCGTCAGGCACCCCGTGAGTGGCACGACACACTCAGGGCGACTCTTGCTGCTCTTGGTTTTGCTCCTTCCACTTCTGACCCTTCTCTGTTTTTACGCACTGACTCTACTCTGCCACCGTTCTACGTTCTCGTGTACGTAGACGACCTCGTCTTTGCTACTGCTGACACTGAGGCACTTGCCCACGTGAAGTCCGAGCTGCAGAAGAGACACACGTGCACAGACCTGGGTGAGCTCACAAGCTGTCTTGGCTTGCGAACACCCGGGACAGAGCACAGCGCACCATTACCTTGACTCAGTCACACATGGTGCAGCAGGTCCTTCAGCGCTTCGGCTTCACGTACTCCTCGCCACAGTCCACTCCTCTGCCTACCGGTCACTCGCTCTCAGCTCCACCTTCGGACGAGTCCGTAGAGCCGAGTGGCCCGTATCCAGAGCTTGTGGGCTGCCTCATGTACCTGATGACTTGCACACGACCTGACCTTGCATACCCTCTCAGCCTTCTGGCTCGCTACGTGGCTCCTGGCAGGCACCGAAAGGTGCACTGGGATGCTGCGAAGAGGGTGTTGCGATACTTGTGCAGTACATCGAGCATGGGGCTCGTGCTTGGAGGACGGGCTCGAGTTGTCCTCACTGGTCACGCTGACGCCTCCTGGGTTGACGACTTGGCTACGCAGCGGTCGTCACAGGGTTACACCTTCAGTCTTGGCTCCGGTTCTGTCTCTTGGCGGTCTACCCGCTCGTCTTCTGTTCTCAGCTCCAGTTGTGAGGCTGAGATCTACGCTGGGGCCATGGCTGCACAGGAGCTACGCTGGCTCACCTACCTGCTGACCGACTTGGGAGAGGCGTCTCGTTCTCCTCCAGTTCTGTACGTCGACAACAAGGCCATGCTGGCCTTGTGTCAGGAGCACAGACTGGAGCACAGAACGAAGCACATTGCTCTGCGCCACTTCCTTGCTCGAGAGTTGCAGCAGCCTGGCCAGCTTCGTCTTGCTTACGTGGCCTCTCAGGCCAACACTGCTGATGTTTTCACCAAGGCACTTCCGCCTTGTGATCATCAGCGTTTTTGTACTGTGTTAGGCCTTGTACCTACTGTGCCTCACTTGCTTTCTTCTTGACTCTGCCTGTACTGTACTCTTTATACATATACCTGCATGCTTACACTTGCTAGGTTGTGTTCACTGTATTGTTTGTTCTCCTTTATATAACTCTGCATGTGAACTGGCCTTGTGGCCATTTGCTTGTGCTCGGACTGCGTGGTGACTTTGTGATCCACCCTGAGCTTGCTTTGCCTTTCTTGACTGGTCTTGTGACCTCTTGTTCTCCCCCACTTTGCCTATGGGGGTGTGTCAAACTTATATACTATAGTCTGTTTAGGCTGTAGTGGGGTAGTTCTTACAGGGTACAACACTTTTAGGTTTCCTATATGTACCCACCTGCTTTCTAGTTCATTCATTCATTCTCTCACATTCTAACACCAGAACCTGCACACACGCCGACAAGGGATCGTGCAACTTCAGTCTCGAGAAACTAACGTTATCTTACAAATGTCTAAAGTTTTGATTGCAGAAGGACTCAGCTACAACTTACTAAGCGTCAGCCAACTGATGGTGAAGGGTATTCATTTTGAAGAAGACAGCACCACTCAGGAGTTCAAGTTTTTCCATGGCAAAGGAGGACTTTACATCGGCAAAGCAGTCTTGAAGAGCAACGTCTTCGTTCTTGATTTCGTCCCCGACCAAGGAACTGCCGACAGCGACGCCATCGTCAACTTCACTTCTTGGACACACCCACCGGACCTTGATCCCGAGTTCAGCCCTGGAGGATTCTGGCATTCACATACCATACTTGAAGCAGAAAGAACACGGGCATTAGCAACAATCCGGCAAGAAGAAACAACATCGACAGCAGCAGAGACAACATCGACAACAACAGCAACACCTACAGCACCAATCGCGGGCTCTTCAACGGCACCAACCTTCATCGACGATACCCCACCGACTCCTGCGCAGCAGTTAGCTCCCACTCCACGAGAAGTTCACAGAAGTGCCAACTTCACCGCGGGTTTTTACTCCAACTCCGACTTGTACAAGCGCTCACCCGGACATCGAGCGAGCGAATCCCTGTGGCACGAACGACTGGGTCATCCAAGCAACGCCACGTTAAACAATACAATCAAAGCAGCAGTGCTCGACAAAGACTCACTCCTTCTACCCAACGGCAGAGAACTCCAACTAGTCCGCGGAACATGCTTTACCTGTCCCGAAGCCGACTTACCACATCAACCGTTCATGTCTCACCACAATCCAAGCGCGCTAGCCTACGCACCACTCGAGAAAGTATACAGCGACATCCTGTATACTCGCGAACAAGGACAAGGAGCATATTACTACGTGATTTCTTTCATCGACGCCGCCACCCGTTACGTCTGGCATCTTAATCTCCCAAGTCGCGACATGGCCTTCGAAGCCTTCGTCGCCTGGCTACCTGTGGCAGAACGAGAATCAGGAGCAAAGTTAAAAAGCTTCCAGTCTGACGGCGGAGGGGAATATCAGTCCCAGAGGTTCAGACAGTACCTCGCAGAACGAGGCATCAAGCGACTCATCTCGCTTCCCTACGCCCATCAACAGCAAGGCGTGGCAGAACGGATGAACAGAACTCTCCAGAACACCATGCGCAAATTGCTGCGTGGCATGCGACTGCCCAATCACCAGTGGCCTGAGGCGATGGACCACGCTGTCATGCTGCACAACTTGCTCTCGTCGTCATCACTCCCGAACAACGCATCACCACACCTCCTGTGGACAGGAAAACTGGGCAACACAAAAATGTTACGAGTTTTCGGGTGCATGGTACAATACCGTCCGCACACTGCAAGAGCCGGAAGATTTTCTCAACGCGCACAGTGGGGACTACACCTGGGCATCAAAAAGAATTACAACGCATGGAAATTTTTTGACGTCCACTCGAAGGAAATAGTAGCAGCACGTGATGTCATCTTCTACGAGCGACTCACACTTCAAACGTACTTGGACAACCTGGCAGCAAATCGAGACCTCACGGGCGGCTTCCGCGGCAACCGAGCCTTCGCTTCAGCAGCAGACGAAGCTGGTTGGGATGAGCAAAACGTGGACAACGCATCCGAGGAAGCACGAAAACTCCCATACGGCTCCTTGCCCATCCCGATGGATGACGAAAATCCTCGCGAAAGTGTCAACGCCGAAACTTACTTCGACTTCGCTGACACTGGTTACGTCACACCCCAACCGGTCGACACCAACATCTCCGAACGCATAGGCCCAAATTTCTTACCAGACCCTGAAGCAGGAGATGAAGCAGCTTATCCAGAGGACATAAATCTTCCCCGCTACACACAGAGTGGCCTGCAGATACTGGGACTAGTCACCGCTGTCCACAGAGCAGCACCACCTAAGGAGCCTGCCACCATTCAGCAGGCTCAGGGGGGGGAACACAGGGAAAAATGGCGCGAGGCCATGGACAGAGAGTTAAAGGCACTGCAAGAACGCAACACCTGGAAAGTCGTACCTATCGGAGTAGCACGCAACAAGACCATCCTCACGGGAAAATGGGTTTTTCGCGTAAAAACCAAAGCCGACAGAACAATTGACAAATTTAAAGCACGCTGGGTTGTGCGTGGCTTCGACCAAGAGCAAGGGCGAGACTTCACGGAAACATTCGCCCCAGTAAGCCGACATACCTCACTGCGGATTCTTCTTGCGATAGCCGCCATGAACCGGAAGAAACGTCGGCAAATCGATGTTGCCAACGCCTTCCTCTACGCCCCCGTCGACGCCGAGATTTTCGTCGAACTCCCGCATGGGTCCAACGCAGGCCCAAACCAAATCTGTCAGCTGGAGAAATCGCTGTACGGGATCAAGCAAGCCCCGAGACTGTGGCAGCAGCACCTTCACGCCCGCCTAATCCGCATCGGATTCCTTCAACTACCTCACGACCAAGGGATGTATCGACTAACGAAGGGCACCGACTACATTCTACTCATCGTCTACGTCGACGACCTCCTCTACATAGGCTCCACCGACGCCATAACTACAAGGTTTGAAGAGGAGCTGCAGCAGGATCTCACTCTCACCGTCGCAACTACCATGACACAGTTCTGGGACTAAACATCCAGGACGGCGACAACGCAATCTACCTCAGCGCTGAAAAATACACTGACACTATCGCAAAACGCTTCAGACTTACTCCAACCGTCATCTCCACGCCATACCGCCACACCGACGGAAATTGAAAAGGCTCCGCTCTACTCAAACCTGCCGGCATCCGCGACTACCAACGCAAATTAGGCTGCCTACTCTTCGCAGCCGTCACCTGCCGACCGGATCTATCCTACTCAGCTAGCCAACTCGCCACCTACCTCAAGAAGCCCGAAGTAGAGCATATGCTCGAACTCAACCGAGCACTTCACTACCTCGTCATGTCAGAATATGTTGTGTTTGTCTAGCCTGCAGTGGGGTACCCAATAGTGAGTACAGCCCAATTTAGGGTTTGCTATATGTACTCAACTGCCTGCTAGTGAAAACCCCTCTTTCTTGTTTCTAACTTTCAACTGTTGTTTTCAACATGGTATCAGAGCAGGTCGACCCTCATGGGTCGATCCTGTGCATGGGCCCACCTAAGCTTCCGCTGTCATCTCTGCCTATCGCGCGCCTCGGGCGCATGCTGCCTTTCTTCCCGCCGCGCGCTCAGGGCGCGCGGCGGTTTTCTGCCCGTCGCGCCGCCCTGGGGGCAGCGCGGCGCCCTATACTGCCCGTCGTGTGCCCCGTGGCGCGCGACGGTGCCCTGCCCGTCGTGCGCCCCGGGGCGCACGGCGGTTTCGTCGCCCCAGGGGGCTCGTGCGCGGCCCCCTCGTCGCCCGTCTTGGCGCCATCGGGGGCCCGCGCGGCCCCCCCCCTTCCGTCGCCCGACGTGGCGCCCTTGGGGGCCCGCGCGTGACCCCTTCCCGTCGCCCGTCGCGGCGCCCTGGGGGGGCCACAGAAGGGGGCCGCGCGTCGGCCCCTCCCGTCTTCGTCGCGGCCCTGCCCTTCTGCCGCCCCCGTTGTGTTGGTGCAACCCTACGGTTTGCACTCGGCTTGTTGTCCGTGTGCGTGAATGTGTGTGTGTATGGAATGGTATGAGGGCATGGGATAATATATATTTCATGCTTATAATTGTGTGTGAATGTTGAGTCATGATGTCGAGTGTGTGTGTCGAGTCAATAGCGAGTTATCGCTAGACGCGTGTTACGCGGTCGTTTGTGTCTCGCGCGCGGTTTCTATTTTGTCGTGCGCGGTTTCTATTTTGTCCTGTGTCGAACGTTCGGCGTGTCGCAGGTGTGTGCAGCAGACCCATCAAGAACTCAAGGATGAGTTTGTGATGAAGAGCCCGAGCCTTGGTGTCAAGCCTCAAGTGATTTCGAAGCTTGCCAAAAGGGTACACCTCAAGATATTGAAGATAGTTACATTACTTTGTGTAGTGTAAAATTTCACTTGGTGTAGGCCCTAGTGAAGGGTAGTTTCGAGACCCTTCGTGGTTGGGGACAGTGTGGCACTGTTCCACATCACTGTACCTCGGCCCTTGGGGTTTGTAGGAGCTGGGAGTCATTCCCAACTCGTAACTCTTCCTATCTTGTGTTCTAAGACTATAGTGGCTGCCATAGTACCATTCGTTCAAACCGACGCTGTGTCGTCAATTCTTTATCAAATCGTGCAATCTAAATTGCTAATTGTAGACGACGTGAAGACGCTCCAGATCCAATTTGAATCAAGTCATTTGCAGCTGTGAGCAGAACGCTATCAACGTTTGAAGCCGCTGTGCAGAAATCCGTCTGTGCTCTCTATCTTTCGTTTTAGGCACATTCAAGCCTATTGTGACTATAACAAGTGGTATCAGAGCCCCTTGGAGCAGTTTCGACAATGTCTGGACCTGAGGAAAGGGGTGGCAGAGGTGCTGGTGGCAGTGGAGAAGCTCAAGCTCAAGGCCAACCCCATGATCCAGCCATGGCGCCCATGCAACCAAGTCTTGGCCCACCTAGGGATGAGCCTAGGGTGTTTGGGCTTGACAAGTTCAACGGTGACAACTTTGCTGAATGGTCCTTCAAGATGGAGAACATCTTTGACCACTATGACCTGCTGGAGGTGATGGAAGGAACGGAGAAGCGCCCCGAGAACGACCCGGAGAAGAGCCCGTGGGTGCGGAAGAGCGCACAAGGCTATCTCTTACTTGGGCAAGCGTTGGGGAGCAGTCAGATCCGTCACATCAAGCCATTCCAGCGTGAACCAGAGAAAGGACCAAAGGCATGGGCTGCTCTCAAGGGTGTACATGCTCCTGCAACAGCGGCGGTAGCGGTGGTGTTGGAACGGCAAATGGCGGCACTACGAATTGAAGAAGACGAAGCGGTTGAAGAAGGGGTGCAGAAATTCTTCGACTTGTTGACGCGGCTTGAGGGAGCTGATTTGAACTACAGTGAGCTCCAAAAGAAGACCAAGTTGCTGGCCTTACTCCCAGAGTCATGGTCCTCGCTCATCATCAACCTTAATCGCGACTTGCCCCGCCTCTCGCTTGAAGACGTGAAGCGAGCTATCCTTCAAGAGGATTTCCGCCGCCGTGAGTTGGCGAGTGCGGATGGCGCTGGGGCAGCGAGCATCGGCCGTGGATATGGTCGAGGAAGAGGCAGAGGACGAGGGGGAGGAAGGTTTGGTGGCAGCAACTTCGGCGGAGGCCGCAGGAGTGGCGGTTACGGCAGCGACGACAAGAGCTACGGACGCGGTCGCGGCCGATTCGACGGCGAGTGTCACTATTGCCACAAGAGCGGACACATGTGGCGCGACTGCTACAAACTCCCTGATGGTTGGACCCCTGCTCAAGGCCAAGAGGGTAGAGGAGCAGGAGGAGGGAGAGGACGAGGCCGTGGAGGCCGTGGCGGTCGCGGTGGCGGAGCTGCAAACATGAAGAGCGGAGACAACGACAAGGACCCGAGCGACGATTGATACCTGGGTCTATTCTACTTCGTGTCGACGCAAGTACCGGCTGGTCCAGAGAAGGATGAAGGCTTTGAGGAGCCAGCAGCTGTGGGGAAGGTGACCCTACACCCCCTGGACTATTGGGTGATTGATAGTGGCGCTACCTATAGCATGACACCTCGCCCGGACTTGCTCACCGAACTCGAGCCGTCACCGGTGAAGCATGTCACATCGGCTTTGGGGCAGCGAGCAGAGGTGAAAGGCATGGGCAAGGCCATGTTCAAGGGTGCTGATGGGAAGATGGTGGGCCTCAAGAACGTGCTTTGGGTGCCCAGCCTTGCTGCAAACCTGATTTCCGTGCGGCGGTTGGCAAAGGCCGGCATGGACACGAACTCGAAGGGAGCCAAGACCTACACCGCAAGGCTTGGCGATCGAATTCTTTGGGACCTTCATGAGGACAGGGATGTCTACAACGAGATGTGGCAGATCCCAGTGGTCCCTATGCCTAAGGAGAGGCAAGTGGCAGCAAGCATCAGCACCAAGGATGGAGCGGTCGGTAGCGACGATGGCGCGAACGGTCGCGCTAAGGAGAATGAGCTCAAGAAGAGCAAACCTGGAGGGACCAGCAAGTTCAGTGAACCTAAGGAGAGTGGTGCAGCAACCAAGGAGCAGCAAAAGGGTGAGGATAACCCAGAGGCAGCAGCGGAGGAGGACTACGGAGAGAGTATGTGGGGCGCTATTGCGAGCGCGGCATTCTCCAAACCAACTTCGGCTACGGGGGAGTGTGATTGGCTCACCTTGCATCGGCGCATGGGGCATGTGGCCCTGCCCATCTTGCAGCAGCTAGTGAAGAATGAGATGGTTGCTGGCATACGTGTGAAGGGGGAGCCCGATGAGGTGCTTGGCTGTCCGACGTGCATTCAAGCCAAGTTCACCCGGTTTCCGTTCCCTAGTTCGGAGGCAACGGCAAAGGCACCGCTTGATGAGGTGGTGATGGACGTGGTGGGCCCCCTGAAGCTTGGAGCTGCTGGAGGTGAGTATTTTCTCACCATTGTCGACGTCTACACCCGCATGACTTGGGTGTATGTGCTGGCCAAGAAGAGCGACGTGGCTGAAACGTTGAAGACGGATTGGTTCCCGATGGTGGAGCGGCAACAAGACCGTCTAGTCAAGTCAATCCGCACCGATCGAGGGGGAGAGTTCCTAAGCAAGGAGTTTGGGTTGTGGCTGAAGAAGAATGGTATTCGGCACTTCCTCACCATGCCATACTCCCCTGCAATGAACGGCATCGCCGAGCGAGCGAACCGCACAATCACGGAGGCGGCACGCGGGTTGCTCATTGAAGCCGGGCTACCCGACTATTTCTGGCCTGATGCGGTGCGGAGCGCGTGTGTGGCCAAGAACAGAGCCTTGACTCATGTGGGAGCAGACAAATGGGTGCCCTATGTGGAGTGGCTAGGAAGGAAGCCAAAGGTGGATATGCTTCGGGTGTTCGGGTGCATGTGCATGGCGCTCGTGCCTAAGCATCTTCGGCACAACAAGCTTGGTGCCAAGGCGGTGTGGGCCGTGCACTTGGGCATGGCTCAAAACAGCAAGGGATGGCTTCTTTGGGACCCATTCACCAAGAAGTTCTTGGTGAGCAGGGACTGCAAGCTCATGGAGAACTTCATGTACAAGGATTGGAAGGCGGAGAATGAGGCGAAGATAGGCGTGCGGTTTGGGGAGGTGAAGAGTTCCGGTTTGGAGCATGTGGAGCTGCCTTTGGAGCTGAGCAGCGGCAGCACAACCACAAGGCAATCCTCCCTTGTGAATGGGGGAGAGGAGGCCAATGATGCAGAGGAAGAAGAGGAGGAGGTGCAGCAAGTGAGCGAGCGTGCACCGTCACTCCCTTCCCGTACTATGAGTGCTCCACGGATTCGAGCCACACCGCAGCAACGCCAAGGCCTTCAAGTCCCTGCAGCTGAGGAGGAAGGAAGGGGGAAGAGGAGAGTTCAACCCCCTAATAGGCTGACCTATGATGCGCCGGGAAAGCAGGGCAAGACAGCCCTGGCCGGAGCGGCAATGATGGTCGGAGACGACGAGGAGAGTGACTACGAGGAGTGTGCCTTCGCGTTCTTCTCTCCGGTGGAGATGCCGGGAGAACCAGCAACTCTCAAGGAGGCTTTGGAGAGTAGTGATGCTGAGGAGTGGAAGAAGGCCATGGAGAGTGAGCTGAAGAGCATCGAGGAGAATGACACGTTTGAATTGGTGGAGCTACCGGAGGGGCGTACGGCGATAACGTCCAAGTGGCTCTTCAAAATCAAGTCGGATGCCGACGGCAAGATCGAGCGCTACAAGTCTAGGCTTGTAGCCAAGGGGTACCAGCAGAAGGAGAAGGTGGACTTCAAGGAGCTGTTTGCCCCTGTGGTGAAGCCGACGACGCTGCGAACCCTATTCGCGGGAGCCGCCATCAAAGGATGGGTAGTAAAGCAAATGGACATCGTAACGGCATTCCTTAACGGCATCCTTGAGGAGGAGATTTTTATGGCGCAGCCAGAGGGGTTTGATGATGGTAGTGGCAGAGTGTGGAAGCTGAAGAAGGCCCTCTATGGGCTGAAGCAGGCCCCTAGGCAATGGTACATGAAGCTGCGCGAAGTGTTGGAGGGGATCGGCTTCACTCCCTCAACGGCCGATCACTCCTTGTTCATGCTTGGCGAGGGGGAGCAGAGGAGTTTCATGGTGGTTTATGTGGATGACATCCTCATTTTCTCACCCTCTTCTGACCTTGTGAAGGAGGTGATGCTGAAGCTTCAAGACAAGTTCAAGTGCAAGGCTCTTGGTGACGTGAGCTTCTACCTTGGGCTCCACATCGAACGAGATGTGGAGAAGCGGTGCATGCGGGTGCATCAACGAAAGTACCTGGAGGCATTGGCTGCCAACTTTGGGCAGAGTGAAGGCCATGTGGCTACACCCTTTCCCTCTGGGTTCAAGTGTGTGAAGGGACCAGAGGAGGAGAGCGTTGGTGAAGAGGAGAGGCGCCGATTTCACTCGTTGGTGGGCAGCCTCATGTATGCGGCGGTAAACACCCGACCGGACGTCGCGTTTGCTACCGGGCAGCTGGCTAGGGTTGTGCAATGCCCTAATGAGGAGCAGGTAGCAGCTGGAATGAGGGTGGCCAAGTATCTTGGCCAAACACCGACCGTTGGGCTGCAATACTCGGCGGCGGCACAAAGGCACCAAAGGGCGCGGATGGTGTTGAACCCGGGCGTTTGTTCCTCACCGCCTACTCGGATGCTTCATATGCATCAGAACCAGAGGACATGACAAGTGTGGGAGGCTTCATATGCTGTGTTGGTGGAGGCCCAACTGCTTGGGAGAGCAAGAAGCAGGTTGACCAAGCTTTGAGCTCGGTGGAGTCCGAGTACATGGCACTCTTCCGTGCCGTACGGGAGATTGTGTGGCAGCGGCGTTTGTTGGCTGAATTGGGGGAGGATCAGCAAGGACCTACCCCACTGTACTGTGACAGCCAGGGTGCCATTGCTCTTGCTAAGAACCCTGTGTTGCATGGACTCACGAAGCACATGAGGGTGAAGTGGCATTGGACGAGGAGCATGGTAACCGCGGGTGAAGTTGAGTTGCGCTACGTGAAGACCACGGGGCAGCCGGCTGACATGATGACCAAGAGGCTGGTGCAGCAGCAGCATTGGAAGTGTTGCAAGCTGGCTGGGATGGCTCTGAACTGAGAGAGCAACATATCCTAAGGCCAACAATCCGAGGGGGAGTTTGTTGGTGCAACCCTACGGTTTGCACTCGGCTTGTTGTCCGTGTGCGTGAATGTGTGTGTGTATGGAATGGTATGAGGGCATGGGATAATATATATTTCATGCTTATAATTGTGTGTGAATGTTGAGTCATGATGTCGAGTGTGTGTGTCGAGTCAATAGCGAGTTATCGCTAGACGCGTGTTACGCGGTCGTTTGTGTCTCGCGCGCGGTTTCTATTTTGTCGTGCGCGGTTTCTATTTTGTCCTGTGTCGAACGTTCGGCGTGTCGCAGGTGTGTGCAGCAGACCCATCAAGAACTCAAGGATGAGTTTGTGATGAAGAGCCCGAGCCTTGGTGTCAAGCCTCAAGTGATTTCGAAGCTTGCCAAAAGGGTACACCTCAAGATATTGAAGATAGTTACATTACTTTGTGTAGTGTAACATTTCACTTGGTGTAGGCCCTAGTGAAGGGTAGTTTCGAGACCCTTCGTGGTTGGGGACAGTGTGGCACTGTTCCACATCACTGTACCTCGGCTCTTGGGGTTTGTAGGAGCTGGGAGTCATTCCCAACTCGTAACTCTTCCTATCTTGTGTTCTAAGACTATAGTGGCTGCCATAGTACCGTTCGTTCAAACCGATGCTGTGTCGTCAATTCTTTATCAAATCGTGCAATCTAAATTGCTAATTGTAGACGACGTGAAGACGCTCCAGATCCAATTTGAATCAGGTCATTTGCAGCTGTGAGCAGAACGCTATCAACGTTTGAAGCCGCTGTGCAGAAATCCGTCTGTGCTCTCTATCTTTCGTTTTAGGCACATTCAAGCCTATTGTGACTATAACACGTTGCGGCCCTGCCCTGCTGACGCCCCTGCTGCGGCCCTACCCTGTGTTGGGGTTTGGGGGTGGCGAGTATGGGGGTGCAAGATGTGTGCGGTCTCCCCTGCTCCTCCTCCTCCTCCGTCTCCCACTGCTGCAGCTGCCGCTGAGGGGGGTGGGTGTATGGGAGACGAGGGAGTGGCACTAGGGGGGTGTGTCGTGTGGGAGTGAAACTAGGGGTGCAGCGGGGGGTGTGTGAAAGGGGGGTGCGACAGTGGGGGAGGTTGAAGGGAGGCAGCCGTCGTGTCGCCAGCAGCGCCAGTTGTCCGGAGGCTACAATCCCAGGTAGCCCAGCGAGCCTGCTGCGCCAGTAGCCCGTGGGTCCGTTGCTCCTGCCGCTCAGAGTTAGCCGCGGAGCCAGTTACTCCAGTAGTCCGGAGGCTACAATCTCCGGTAGCCACAGCGCGCTCCGCTCCTGTTGCCCGTGTTTCTGCAGCTTCACCTGTCATCTCCTATCTCCTCTCCTCTCACAGTCCCTCCTCCTGCTCACTTGTCCTCTGTGATAGCCTCTAGCTTTGCTTATATTTGTGAACTATAAACTGCTGCTTCTTGTACTTGTGCTCAGAATGTGTGGTGACGTCGTGATCCACCCTGAGCTTGTTTTGCTTTGCTTGTTGTGCTGATTACACCCCACTTTGGCTATGGGGGTGTGTCAGAATATGTTGTGTTTGTCTAGCCTGCAGTGGGGTACCCAATAGTGAGTACAGCCCAATTTAGGGTTTGCTATATGTACTCAACTGCCTGCTAGTGAAAACCCCTCTTTCTTGTTTCTAACTTTCAACTGTTGTTTTCAACACGTCAGCACTCCAACGATCGGACTAACCTACCACAAGACCGGAACTACAACACCTAAGCTAATCGGTTACGTCGACGCAGATCATGTGAGAATAATGAGTGGAATGAATGAACTAGAAATGAGATGGGTACAAGTAGGAAACATAAAAGTGTTGTACCCTCTAAGGACTACCCCACTACAGCCTAAATAGACTATAGCATATATAAGTTTGACACACCCCCATAGGCAAAGTGGGGGAGAACAAGGGGTCACAAGACCAGTCAAGAAAGCAAAGCAAGCTCAGGGTGGATCACAAAGTCACCACGCAGTCTGAGCACAAGTAAAAGGGGCCACAAGGCCAGTTCACATGCAGAGTTATATAAAGGAAAGCAAACAATACAATGAACACAACCTAACAAGTGTAAGCATGCAGGTATAAGTATATAGAGTACAGTACAAGCAGAGTCAAGAAGTCAGCATGTGAGGCACAGTAGGTACAAGGCCTAACACAGTACAGAAACGCTGATGATCACAAGGCTGAAGTGCCTTGGTGAAAACATCAGCAGTGTTGGCCTGAGAGGCCACGTAAGCAAGACGAAGCTGGCCACGCTGCTGCAACTCTCGAGCAAGGAAGTAGCGCAGAGCAATGTGCTTCGTTCTGTGCTCCAATCTGTGCTCCTGACACAAGGCCAGCATGGCCTTGTTGTCGACGTACACAACTGGAGGAGAACGAGGCGCCTCTCCCAAGTCGGTCAGCAGGTAGGTAAGCCAGCGTAGCTCCTGTGCAGCCATGGCCCCAGCATAGATCTCAGCCTTCTGTGACGACCGCTGCGTAGCCAAGTCGTCAACCCAGGAGGCGTCAGCGTGACCAGTGAGGACAACTCGAGCCCGTCCTCCAAGCACGAGCCCCATGCCCGATGTACTGCACAAGTATCGCAACACCCTCTTCGCAGCATCCCAGTGCACCTTTCGGTGCCTACCGGGAGCCACGTAGCGAGCCAGAAGGCTGAGAGGGTATGCGAGATCAGGTCGTGTGCAAGTCATCAGGTACATGAGGCAGCCCACAAGCTCTGGATACGGGCCACTCGGCTCTACGGACTCGTCCGAAGGTGGAGCTGAGGGCGAGTGACCGGTAGGCAGAGGAGTGGACTGTGGCGAGGAGTACATGAAGCGGAAGCGCTGAAGGACCTGCTGCACCATGTGTGACTGAGTCAAGGTAATGGTGCGCTGTGCTCTGTCCCGGGTGATCCGCAAGCCAAGATAGCTTGTCAGCTCACCCAGGTCTGTGCACGTGTGTCTCTTCTGCAGCTCGGACTTCACGTGGGCGAGTGCCTCAGTGTCAGCAGTAGCAAAGACAAGGTCGTCTACGTACACGAGAACGTAGAACGGCGGGAGAGTAGTGTCAGTGCGTAGAAACAGAGAAGGGTCAGCAGTAGAAGGAGCAAAACCAAGAGAAGCAAGAGTCATCCTGAGTGTGTCGTGCCACTCACGGGGTGCCTGGCGGAGACCGTAGACTGGCCGCCGGAGGCTCCACTGGGTACCAGCAGGAAACGACCCAGTGAAGCCAGGTGGGCGGCGCAGCCAGATCTCCTCGTGCAGGCTGCCCTGCAAGAAGGCTGTGCTGAAGTCAAGCGAGTGGAGCTCGTAGTCACGCTGAGCAGCAACGTGCAGCAGTACCCGAAGAGTGGTCATCTTCGGGGTAGGGGAGAAGGTCTGAAAGAAGTCAACTCCCTGTCGCTGACTGAAGCCACGAGCAACGTAACGCGCCTTGAAGACAGGCGGAGAACCCGGCGGCCGCTTCACCCTGAAGATCCACATGCCACTGACGATGTTCGCCCCAGGCGGGGGAACCTCGTCGACGTAAGTGCCTGTGGACTTCTAGGAAGCCATCTCGGCATCCATGGCTGCCTATCACTGAGAGGAGTAGGGACCCTCTATCGCCTCTGCGTAAGAGCGCGGGGTCGGGATGTCTGGTGCATCCAGGTCTCCCTCAGGGGCAAGCAGCATGGACACGAGATGAGGTACAGAAGCAGCAAAGCACTCAAACTCCTCCTGTCTGTCCTCAAGAACGTCCGTGCCAAGAGCACACTCACCCCCGACGGACGGAGGACAGACAGACACAGACGCAGACTCGGCAACAAGGCTAGTGGCGAAGTCTAGGCGACAGGTAGCAGCGAAGTCAACAAGCTCAGCAACGAGAGCAGACGCAGCAGTGGACTCAAACAAAGGGTCAGTGACAGCAGTGGCCAGAAAGCGCATGACAGCTGGACAAGCAGCACGGAGGGAGTCAGACGCAGGGTCCGGACCGGCAGGAAGAGAGGACGCAGGAGGAGAGAGCAGAGGGACACGCTGTGGAGCAGTGGAAGGACGCAGAGTCATAGAGTGAGTGCCAGGGACAGGAGGAGGACGCGGACGCGAAACACGACCAGCGCGAACAGAACGGACAGGCGGCGTAGAACGAGACACAGGCGACACAGGGCGCGACTCAGGCTCACGACACTCCGTAAGACCTCTAGTCGGTCCAGAGTAAGGAGAAGGACCAGGCAGCGGAGAGGCCGGCTGTAACTGCGACTGAGACGGGACAGGCAGTGGACTCAGGGAAGGAGGAGGAGGAGGACCAGGAGAAGGCGGGGAGCCAAGAACCTGCTGAAGAAGCGGAACGTAGTACGGCCGCGGCCACACAGCGCCTCCAGAAACAGCAAAGAAAGAACCGGTACCCTCAGCCCTAGGGTCTCCAGTCCCAGCAGCACCTCCAGCAGCTCCAGCACCAGCAGCACCTCCAGCACCAGCAGCACCTCCAGCAGCACCAGCACCAACAGCACCTCCAGCAGCACCAGCACCAGCAGCACCTCCAGAAGCTCCAGCAGCACCTCCAGCACCAGCAGCACCTCCAGCAGCACCTCCAGCACCAGCAGCACCTCCAGCAGCTCCAGCAGCACCTCCAGCACCAGCAGCACCTCCAGCAGCACCTCCAGCACCAGGAGCACCTCCAGCAGCACCCCTAGCACCAGCAGCACCTCCAGCAGCTCCAGCAGCACCTCCAGAAGCTCCAGCAGCACCTCGACAGCGCCGAGAGTACCACTCACGAAGCTGCTGTTGAGAGAGAGGCTCCCGCCGCGGCGGGACACCGAGAGCACCTCCGAACGCAGCACGCGCAGGCTCAGCACCTCCAGACACAGCACCCGCAGGCTCCACACGCCCAGGCTCAGCACCCCCAGGCTCAGCACGCCCAGACTCAGCACCCCCAGACTCAGCACCCCCAGTCTCAGCACCCGCAGGCTCAGCACCCCTAGCAGCACCTGAGTCGACAGCTACCTCGACCGGCTCGGCAGGGTCTACCTGGGACACACCTGAGGAGGCAGGACCCTGGGGGGGGAGGGGGTCTACCGGGGGAGTACTTGGTGCGAGGAAGAGTGGCGGGGGGCGGGGAGAGGCAGTGCGGTAGGGAAAAAGACGGTAGTACGACACCGACTCGTCAAACGTGACGTCCTGAGAGGACAGTACACGACGCGAGGTGAGGTGGTAGAACTGCCACCCGAGTGCGTCAGGAGGGAAGCCAAGGAAGAAGGACAGGGAACGGCACGGGAGGACAGCTTGTCCGCTGTAGTATTTCGGACAAAAGCTCGAGATCCCCAGACACGGAACGCGGACGCATCGCCAACCTTCCCCGTCCACCGCAGAGTAGGTGTGGTCTCCGGCAAGGAGACACGAGGCTGAAGGTTGATCTAATGCGCAGCGTACTGAACCGCGAACGGCCACAGAAAATGGGGAGCATCCGCATGGATCATGGACGTACGAGCGACATCCATGACCATGCCAATGCGGCGCTCAGCAATCCCATTTTGCTGTGGGGAGGCCGGAAGCGTGAACGTCTGGCGGATGCCCTCAGAACGACAGAAGGCTCTCAGGAGGTCGGAGGAAAACTCCCCACCTCTGTCTGAGTGCAGACGCAGAACAGGAAGGTCTGAGCCGAAACTCTCACTGAGCTGGCGACGAGCACCGCGGATCCAGTCGATCAACACCTCAGTGACCTCACCCTTGCTGCGCAAGGGGAAGACAGTGGTGTAACGTGAGTAGTCGTCAACGACCAGCACGAAGTAGCGCTCGTGACCCTGTCCACGGACGCGGGCTGGGCCCCACACGTCCACGTGAAGAGTCTGCAGAGGGGCCTCAGTCGGAGGAAACGAGGAGGAGTGGGGAGCGGCGCGCTGCCGGCCCTCGACACAAGGAACACAGGTGGGGGCAGGCCCCGGAGGAAGGGAAGGGAGGGACCTGGGGAGTCCAGAGACAAGAGCACGGGAGGCCATACCTCGAAGACGAAGCAGGGAGGGGTGACCAAGGCGGTGGTGCCAAAGGAGAGTCTCGTGTGCCAGAGGACGACACGAGCAGGGGGCAGACGCAGGACTAGACCTGGACGCGGCAGCTATCACCTGACTAGACGCAGCTACCTGACCAGACGCAGGGACCGGAGGAGGTGCAGTAGTCAGTGTGTACAGACTCGACCCTGGCCGACGGGTGAACGTGGCCAGGTGGCGGCCCGTCCGAGAGCAAGTGCAGTGGGTCACACGCTGACCTCCAGGGGTGAACTGGTCAACCCACGCGTCCTGGAGGTCAGCTCCACTCACCAGGTTCGTAGAGAACGAGGGGAGGTGGAGTCCCGACAGCAAGCCCGACGAGGCCGCAGGACACGGTAAAACTGTAGAGGAGTGTGCAAGGACTGGGCCCCCTGAGGGGTCAGCCAGGGAGACCGCAACAGGCCGACTGAGCGGCGTGAGCGTGGTGCTGTCTCTAAAGAAAGAGCGCGAAGCACCAGAGTCAAGTGTGAAAGTGTGTAAGGACTCAGTAGGTGCTGTACCAGAGAGAGCAAACGCACCAGCACCTGGAGCAGCAGACACACCAGCACCTTGAGCAGCAGACGCACTAGCACCTAGAGCAGCAGCCGCAATGCCTGGGTCGGGCGGGACACTCAGGTAACAGTCACCCTCAGCACTATCAGCAAGAGCATACATGGCAGCAAGGATAGCATCAAAGTCTAGATCAAAGATAGGCACATTCTGCAGAAGCAGATCATGCCATCGAGGAAGCTCAACGGCGTCAGGAAACTGGGTATGCCAAGCGTAAGTCAAGCGACCGAAGCAGCGCTGCGTGGTGTGTGGAAGCCCACACACCTCCCCACTACGAGTGCCAGTGCGAAGAACGTAAGTGCAGGGACCTGCACCCCCAGACCTCCCACGCCCAGCGTACCACTCACGAAGCTGCTGAACCGACGGGGTCTCACGGGTGCGCTGCTGCTGCTGGCGCTGGTTGCCACCAAAGCCTCCACGCTGCGCAGCTGCACCTCGACCAGCACCACCTCCGCCGCTGCCGCTGCCTCCACCTCCTCCGCCACCGCCGCCACGACCTCCACTGCCGCCACTGACGCCTCCACTCCCGGCACCACCCCCACCTCCACCGCCACCTCCGCTGCCGCCTCCACCCCCTCCACCGCTGCCCCCGCCGCCCCCACCACCACCCTTGCTCCCCTTGCCCTTGCTGGTGCGGCGTCTCCCACTAGGGGCAGACGCAGCGCCGACCTCCTCAGTGCCAACGAGGTTGATAGCAGCAGCAGAAGCAACAGAGGGGAGAAGGGGGACAGGGGAACACCCCTCAAAGAAGGGGGTGCGACGGTCGCCGCGAGAAGCACCTACAGCTAAGATACTATTTGCAGCTGCAGCAAGGCGCTCCTCTAGCAGGTCGACGGTCAGCTCGGTGGGGCAAAGGGAGAGAAAGTGGTCCCTGACTGAAGAGAGAGAGTCAGGGAGGCGAGTGACTAGGTAGTAAAGGGTGATGTACATGGGGGGGGGTTCTTGGCACAGAACTCAGTGGGAAGGGCAGCGCGGGAGTGGGCGTCACTAACGCGAAGGTGAGCAACTAGGTGGGCGACAGTGGCAAAGGCAGCAAGGTCAGGGAAAAGGTACGGCAGCATGAGGCGGCTGAGGGCAGCAGTGGCAGGGGAGGAGTAGCGTGCAACTACATCGTCGTACAAAGACTGGGCAGTCTTGTACTGGCCAAAGTGCGCGCGCTCAGCAGACGGCAGGTGACTACGAACAGCAAGACGAGCAACAACGTCACGAGTGGTCCACTGCGAGCGAACAGTACTGTCAGCAGTGGCAGCAGGAGCAGTGGAAACACCTGACGTGTGATCGAAAAGGGATACCCCATCCCTAGAATCACACTGAGGAAAGAGCTGTAGGTCGTCAACCCATACGTCAAAATCAACCGCACGTCCCTCAGCATCAAAGGTGAGAACAGTCGGACTAGCCATAGTAGCTGTAGCAACAGTAGTAGCAGTAGCAGCAGTAGCAGCAGTAGCAGCAGTAGCAGCAGTAGCAGCAGTAGTAGCAGTAGCAGCAGTAGCGCAAGTCAGTGCTGGGCGGCGCGGCTCAGCCGTGTGGCGCGGCTCGGCTGGGCGGCGCGGCTCGGCTGGGCGGCGCGGTTCGGCTGGGCAGCGCGGCTCGACTGGGTGGCGCTGCTCGGCTTACCAGAAACGGGTGCAGGGGCGGGCCGGGACTGTAGGGGGCGCGCCAGGAGGGGCCGGTAGAGGCGCGCCAGCTGGGGCCGCGCCAGTAGGGGCCGGTAGGGGCTCGCGTGCAGGGGACGGCAGGGGTTTGCCAGCAGGGGCCGTTCCAGCAGGGGCCGTTTGCAGGGGCCGGCAGAGGCGCACCAGCAGGGGCCGCGCCAGCAGCTCGTGTGCAGGGGCCGGCAGGGGCTCGGCTACAGGGGCGCGTCAGCGGGGGGGGCGCGCCAGCAGAGGGCCGGAAGGGGCCGCGAAGTGCCGCAGAGGGCCGCGAAGGGCCACGACGGGGCCTCGAAGGGCCGCGCAAGGGGCCGCGAAGGGCCACGAAGGGGCCTCGAAGGGCCGCGCAAGGGGCCGCGAAGGGCCGTGAAGGGGCCGTGAAGGGCCGCGAGGGGCCACGAAGGGCCATGAGGGGGCCGCGAAGGGCCGCTAGGGGCCGCGAAGGGCCGTGAGGGGCCGCAACGGGCCGCGAACGGGGTCCGCGAAGGGCCGCGAAGGGGGCCGCGAAGGGCCGTGACGGGGCCGCAAAGGGCCGCTAAGGGGCCGCGAAGGCCGCAAGGGGCCTCGAGGGGCCGCGAAGGGCAGGCGCACGGGGCGTTGCTAGGACAGAAGCGAAACGCGCCTCGGGCAGGTAAGGAAAAAAAAACTTTTGGTAGTGGTGGGCCCTAAAAAAAAAAGTTCCACTAGGGAACCTGCTCTATACCATGTGAGAATAATGAGTGGAATGAATGAACTAGAAATGAGATGGGTACAAGTAGGAAACACAAAAGTGTTGTACCCTCTAAGGACTACCCCACTCAGGGCTCTTGCTAACTTTTAGGCCCGTCTGACGTTTTCCAAGAAAAAAAAAATCGTCTGGCCCTCATATGGAGGATTCCTGGTGGTCTTTGCCTCAGACGGATTTTATAAGTTAGTATGTCGGCTCAGACAGATTTTCACGAAATCAGACATTTATTTAGTTATATAGTCTACACACAGACTAGACTCTACTCTACTCTATTACTACAGTTAACCATACATTCATATTGAACTAGGATTCCTCGTCGTCCCCGTCTAGCTCTGAATCTGAAGCAATGTGCTCTTTGCCATGGTCTGCCCGTCTCTGCCAGGGGCGTTGAGGGCGAACTCGGCCTGGGAGGAGGGATGCAAGAGGAGGAGGGAAGGAGAGAGGAGGGAGGAGAAGTGCATGACGTGGATTGTGCCCACATGGTGCAGAAATTCAGACATCAATCAGAGCGGTGCAGGTAAAGGACGAAGAGCAGGGCATGAGAGCGAGGTAGGTGACTATCGTACAGATATGTGATTCAGCAAGCCCTGCCCTGGCAATATATGGCACTTCCTTCCTCCTCCACGCCCCCTAAACGCGCCTCCCCCCTCTCCCCCCTTCTTTCTCCCTCACCCGCACCACACGTGACACATGCACCAAGTCAATCCCTCTCTGTGCCGCCCATCCATGCAGCCTTCACTCTTCTCCACTCGCTTGCACATCCACCCCCCCTCCAAATAACCCCCCCCTCTCTCTCCTCGCAATCACCTGCACCACGTGAGACACATGCTCCACGTCAATTCCCCTTGAAGCAGCATCAGTGCACACCAGCACACCCCCTCCTTCCTGGAACCTTCTCAGTGCGCGCTCCCGCTCGTCCAGCGGCACGTCCTTGTGGTACACTGCACACCATGCCACGTCAGCACCCCTTTCTGCTGCCACATCAGCGGCTCCTCCTACCGCCATGTCATCGGCTACTACTGCTGACGTGGCAGCAGCAGAGGAGGACAGGTGGCGCTGGAGGAGCCGGCCAATGGCGTCCACCGATTCCACGTCGTTGGCAAAGACCATGGTCCGCTGGATGCTGTCCTGCTGCTCTGCACTCGGCACACCATTTGCACCTCTCTCCACTCCTCCCTCCAGCTGACCATTTCCACCAGCCAGCGCTCTCAGCAGTGCAGCGGCTCGCGAGCTGTCATCCACCTGATGCCAGTCGTGCCGTACACTGACACAAGGGGGGTTGGGAGGGGTAGTGGGGGTTCGGAAAAATAGGGAAGGAGGAAAAGCAGGATCGATGCAGCGAATGGGGAGGGGCGAGTAGGGTTGAATTGGCAGCTAACGAACACTGAAGTGAGGCAGGATTGGGAGGAAGAAGAGGAAGGGGAAAGGGGAGGAAGAAGAGGAAGGGGAAAGGGGTTGAAGAAAGAGGAAAGGGGCAGGTGGGTTAATAGCTCATGGCAGCCCCCCCCTGACCACACAGCCTTTGGGTGTGTGTGGGTGTGCAAGTGTGGAGTGCGGTGATGGGCACTGACAAGGGGTTGTGGCGGTGCAGCAGGTCACCGCTGACCCACACGGCGGCGGGGAACTGCTTCGCGAGTACCTCCCCCACGCTCTTCTTGGTGCCCGTTGGCATGGTGGCCGCTACAAACACATACTGCTTGCTCCTCTCGTACTCCCTCCGACGAATTGGCGGCGACGGGCTGTGACGGGCCCGGGCGAGGTGTGCTAAAGCGGGGGACGGTTGCTGGCGGGACACCTGCAGTGGGACGGGCAAAGCTCAGAATTCGCTGTTTGTATTTGCCGTTCCCTGATCTAATGCGAGAAACAGAAATCGCCGGTAGAGTTGTGGCCACAGATGCCGAAACGGGCAACAGCCTGGCAGCGGCGCCGACAACAGCTACCCAACAGATGTGTGGCAGCAACTGAGTCAGATGCAGTATGCGCTGGCAGGAAGAATCCGAAATTCACCCCCGTTCCCTCACGCAGAAATCATTACGCGTGCCTTCACATGCAACACATCGCTGCTCCTCTGGCCAACTGGGCTATTTTGTCTCTATCAGACGAATCAATACGCGATTTCTGCTTGATCAGACGAATCTATATAAGTTTCCTGAAAAAACATATGATGCTATAGCCTTGGTCTTGGCTCACATATGGCCCATAAGCTAAAGTCTGCCGCAGCATATGAACTACACATTTCGTGCCTGAAACCTAGACCAACAGACTAAATTAGTCTGCTAACGAGGGCCCTGACCCCACTACAGCCTAAATAGACTATAGCATATATAAGTTTGACAGATCGCGCTGGAGACTCTGACAACAGACGATCTCGAACAGGCTACGTCTACAGACTCGAACCTATCGGGCCTATTTCATGGCAGTCGAACAAGCAAGAGCTAATCGCTCTCTCCTCAGCATAAGCAGAATATATCGCACTCTGCTCAGCCATCAAGGAAGGGCTATATCTTCGCGAATTACTGGAGGAAGCAAAATTGGCCCAGTTACCAAACTTCTCTCTCTTCTGCGACAACCAATCGGCCATTCGCATAGCGAACAAAAACGGGTTCGCGAATCAAACGAAGCACATCGCCCTTCGGTACTTCTTCGTAAAAGACGAAATCGAGAAGGGAAGACTCGAGCTATCCTACTGCCCCACATCCGAGATGGCAGCTGATTACTTGACCAAGAAACTCGGAAAACAGAAGTTCGAGTACTGCATGCTGCTGACTGGACAAGGACACGTCATCAGCAGCGATACTCCAGAAGCGAAGGGGGGTGTTGGAAACAAATAATTTAAACGCTTCTGTCGCATCGAAGTGTCGACACGAAACGGAGCTGACTACAGCAAAGAAACACTCGAGTCAACCAAAGCAACCGCTGGAGGTTACGCGTAAGTCAAAGGTCACTGACCCTTGACCTGACGTAAACTACAGTGCGACAGCAAGGACACATAACTGACTCGTTACTGAGCAGTTACCCGAGTCGGCATTGTATCGAACCGCAACAACAAAAAACAGTTAAAAGTAGAACTTTTATATTCCTTTGTAATCATATAAAAGGCTTGTATTTTCCTGCTATTAATCAACTTATCTTGTTCTCACACACCGGTACAAGGTGGTTCGAGTAACTCTTATTAAACGCTTCCGCAAATACAACATCAACACTTGATCTTAGCCTTGAAAGATCCTAAGGGGCCCTTTTCAGCCCAACAACCGAATCCTCAGTAGGGAGGATTTTCCTTGCGAAGCCGCAAAGCATTACCACCGCTGCCGAGATTCGAACTTGCAATCTTACACTTCTAGCCAAACATCGAACCAACTGAGAAATATCCTGTACCCATTGCTTTACACTCAAATTATAAGACAGGTTGTGAACATTTTTACACTGTCATAATCAGTGTACAAGTTTTTTTAGGCTGTTTTTGGCAGGGCATGAAAATTTGTACCCTATGAGTCAGGGTATGTCTGGCCTGAAACCCTGATTAGTCAGGGTGGGCCAAAACCAATTTTGGGCCCTGCCTTGAAGCGAGGGTACACAATTGCTCCTGGGAATTCCTGCCTGCGGAGCAGATGTGGCGAGTGCACCTGCATTCTGATTAATACCGTAACTTGCGTGAATTCCCCGAAGAATTTGGACCCTCGTATTTAGGAAGCCATACGTTTTTTGCCTCAATCAAAAGCTTCAAAAATCTAACCATTCTTCCCAGAGAAATCTACTGCACATTGTGTCAATCTGACTCTTCTCAAGCATACATAGAGCGTGGAAAACACGAAGCAGAAACTCGATATCTAACGTGCACTGATCCAGCATGATGCCCGATATGGTACCGTAGGTGATGGCAGCACCATGGATGGATACACCCATCATCAGGCGGGGATGGGCTCCATCTGTTGCACCTTCTTCCACGCAGGCCGTGACGAGATGCGCTCCCACCACCGCGCCACGTTGGGGCGTGATGTGATGAGGTCACCGGCGCCCGCGTGGAAGAGGATCTCCGTGTACAGCAGGTGGGTCAGGTCCGCCAGCGTGCAGCGCCCGCCCACCAGGTACTCACGCCCCTGCAGGTGCTTCTCGTAGATGTCAAACAGCCGCCCCAGCTGCCGGGGCGAGCACGGGCAGGTGAGGGGGTTGAAAGGGCATTAGAGTGGTTGTGAGGTGCGTGGGGGGGAGATCAGCTCGCACAGCACCAGTGGGCGCCAGGTGACGCTACTCCAGCATCACCTAAGGAAAGTCTCATCCGTATTTCTTCCCCATCGCCCCACCTTATACCCCATCCTCTCCCCCTCCCCGCCATGCTCAACACCTCCATCCCATCTCCTCACCTTCTCAATAGCAGCGTCGGCGCGCGCCTTGTCAGGCTCGCCCTTGCCCATGAGCTGTTTGAGGAAGTTCTCCTCCACCACCACCGCCACCTGCTCCGTCACGCTGTGCGCCTCCACGTCCGTCCACTGGCTCACCTCCGCGCGCTCCCACACGTCGCCCCCCACCAGGTTCGCCTTGCCCTCCGCGTACTTCTCCGCTATGTACCGCATGATGGCGCGCGACTCTGCGGGTTGCATGTGAGGGGCGGTTGAATATTCGGCACAGGTTGGTTACCAATCGTAGCGAATGACTGACCTTGCATAAGCAAACCACCCAGACGCTGGCAGGTGGGAAAACAGAGGATATCTATTACAATAATTGACGAAATTGGCAGGCACGTGAGGGCACCCACCATAGAGGTAGCGGCCGTTGTCGTCCAGCACTGGCATCTTGCCGAAAGGCTGCCCGCGGGAGCACAGGGGAGATGCGGAGGGCGAGAGTGAGATGGATTAGAGAGAATGAGTGCATATGAAGGGAGGAGGGGAACACGACACGCACGACTGCACCTGCCACCATCGCACCCACCCGCCACTGCCACACCCACCCTGCCTCGGCGCACTCGCATGCTGCACCAAGAACATTCGCAAATAGCGCCATGCCATGGCACCTCCACACCTTTGTCGGTGGATGGTACAGCACTCCCACTACAGCACTCCCACTACTCCTTATCGCTATACACACACTGGTCGTATTGCCGCGATGCATTACAGCCATCCCCTATCATCCCCGCTAAGAGATGCTTGCATGTACTCCACTCACGCACGTTCATGGCGAGGTACTCGGGCGTCTTGTTGTCGCCCTTGCTCGTGTTCACCACCTTCATCTCGAAATCCTGCCGGGGATGGGGAAACACGGTGGTCGCGTAACTCGAGTGCTGCAGCGCCATGACATCATGATGGATGAATGCCGCCGCGCACTCACCAATCAAATCGCAACATTAGAGACGTCCGTAGCAGAACGAACGAATTTGACAAATCGACGTGAAGATTCTTTATCGCGCCTCGACGCTCATCTGCCCATTGCGCTCACCTCGACGCCCATCTCGTAGAGCGTCAGCAGCACGCGACGCACGAATGGCGAGTGCACGTGGCCGTAGAGCGTCAGTCCCGTGCCCATCGTCGAAATGTCAGATTCGTGAAATGGAGCACGAGTTTGTGATCTAGAGGCGGAGGCAGATCTCGGAAGACACGTGGGTGACGAATGCCAAGGAAGAGGTGAGGGAAGCCCAAGAGTGAACCTCCAAGCTTTGAACCCCACAGATGCAAGGAGCTTTTCGAGCCTAGTGACAACGGGTTGCTTTGCTAGACGAGTGTGACAGAACGATGCACTGCGGTTGACAACGATAATCATGGGTTCAATCAATGTCACACACCCTTAATTCCGCTGCGAGTGATGAGCCAATCGAATGCTATGACGACAGCTCGTCATGGACTTTCGCGAGCAGCAAGGTCTTCGTTTCAGAACAAGAATTCGTTTCGCCTGCTTGTTGGGGCATCTGCTTGGTTTGGCGAAACCACGTCGTCACCTTCACGCAACCGCCCTCAAGGTGTACCTCAAGCCTAAAGAAAACTCCATTATCGGGAGTAGAGTATAAAATACAGAATGTTCTTATCTTTGATAAGAACAAATTGCAGGAACATCACTTTCATGATCCTATCTAATCCGATCTACCAGTGGCATCTGTGAGACCCACAATATCTGAATTACCTAAAATATAATTCCTTGCCACGTGCCATCACCATGCTGCCCCTGGGCTTCAACTGGCACCTGTGCGCATCTTGATCCAAGGGTGCTCTGCACGGGCGGACATCACGGGCGGACATCAGAGGGAGATGGGAGAGACCAAGGTTAGGGTGTTGCTGCTTAGAGGCACAGCATTTGCATAGGTGTGATTGTGGGAGGTGAGGTGTTGGGAAGAGGAGGTGGGGGAACTGAAAGGAGTAGTGCGTTTCATATATTGATGGCGAGTTTTTGTCTGACCATGTGAGTGGTCTAGAGTTGAGAATGTGTTGTCCTTCCCCACACTCACCAAGAATCTCTTTCCCTGTGATCCTCGTGGCTGGATCCTTGTCAAGCATCCTCCTTATAAGCTCCTTGCACTCCGCCGACCGGTCGCCCCACTTGCTTTGGGTGAAGGGCACGTCATCCCCCAAAATGGACTCCTTGAGCGTCTTACTCGCGCGCTCCCAAAAGGGAGGCGCCGCGGCCAGCATCACATAGAGCACGACACCGGCGCTCCAGAGGTCAGCGGGCGGGCCGTACGCCCCCTTGAGCACCTCCGGGGCGATGTACTCGGGCGTGCCTAGCACCTCCCGGCACGGCACGCCTGCAGTGAAGCGCGTGGCGACGCCAAAGTCGATGAGCTTGATGTGTGTGTCGTCGCAGCGGTCACACATGAGCACGTTCTCGGGCTTCACGTCCATGTGCAGCACACCGCGCACATGGCAGTGCAGCAGCACGCCCACCAGCGCCTTGCAGATGGCAGCAGCGGCGGGCTCAGGCATGCGGCCGCGCAGCTTGATGCGGTCAAAGAGGTCCCCTCCCTTGCAGAGCTCCATGACGATGTGGATGTTGTCGTCATCCTCGTACGTCGCATGCACCGCCACGATGTGGGGGTGGCCGCGCAGCTCCTCCAGGAACCCCACCTCGTTGCGCACGTCCTCCGCATCCTCCGCCGTCAGAATGCCCGCCTTGGCGATCGTCTTGCAGGCGAACGTGAGCCCCGACTGGCGCTGCACGCACTTGCGGATGATGCCGAACTGCCCGCTGCCGATCTCCTTGCGAGCCACCACGTACTCCTCACGGATGTCGGCATATGGCTTCCTCAGCACAAAATCACTCGCCCGTGCTTTCCTCCTCCGCTCCGCTGCCCGCTCTGACTGCCTCCACAGCCGCTGCTGCCGAGCCTGCTCTTCCGACCCTTGGCTTCCGTCAGGAGCTCCCTTGGCTGCGGCTGCCCAAGCCTCGCCTCCAGATTTGGCAACCAGCGGTGCCATGGCTGCTGGGGGCGCACCTGGGCGCGCTGATGCAGGGGACTGGTGGACTTGAGCTGCCGCTGCTGCTTCTGAAGTGGCTCTGCTGCAGCTTTGCTGTGTGACGGTGGCGTGTGTGCTTGTGCTTTTGACAGTGCTGACACTGAAACCAACACACGACACTTGTGTGTGCTGGTGGAGGCTCGTTGTGACATGCTGCTGATGATGATGCTCGTGATGCACCTCACTCTGCTCACTATGCTGCTGCCCCAACTGCTGCTGCTGCTGCTGCTGCTGCTGCTGCTGCTGCTGCTGCTGCTGCTGCTGCTGCTGCTGCTGCTGCTGCTGCTGCTGCTGCTGCTGCTGCTGCTGCTGCTGCTGTTGCTGCCACGCCTCTCTCCCGAGCCTCCCTCTCTGGTGTGGCAGCGGCGAACCAGGCAAAGCAGCCCCCGGCACGAGCACGGGCGAGTGAAGAGAAGGAGGAGCAGCGGCGGTGGGGAAGGGCAGCAGGCCCACACTGGAAGGCGAGCGCGGCACAACGGCCGGGGAAAGAGGCCCGCTCACCCCCCTGCCATCACCTTGTCGCCCACTCTTCCCATCTGCGCCGGCCCTGGCTCTCAGCGGGCTGAGAGTGAGTCCCAGCAGCCTGCCACTGCCTCCCCCCTGAAACAGGCTGGACTGCGTGCCATGCGTGTCCCGCGCGCCCTTCCACACCTCGCGCCCGCTCCTGCTGCCCCAACCCATGCTGCTGCCCCCCTTGCTGCTCACACGCCCGCTAGCATCCCCCCCGCCACTGGTGCTAGTGGCACCAGTGTGGGCGCCCGTCCCGTGCCCAGCGGGCCGCGAGTCCCGGCTGCTGCTGTACAGGTCCGAGAGCGCCAGGCGGCTGCTGCTGCGCCGGCAGCTGCCCCCGGCGGCGAGGGCGGCGGCGGCGGCGGAGGTGGAGGCGTTGACGGGGAAGCGGGGGCGCGCGTTGAACGAGCTGCTGCTGCCCAGGAACGCGCCCGGGCACTGCGGCATGCTGCCGCTGTTGCTGCTGCTGCCGCTGCACCCCTGCCTCTCCCCGTGCCTCTCCCCCTGCCACTCCCCCTGCCTCTCCCCGTGCCTCTCCCCCTGCCTCTCCTCGTGCTTCTCCCCGTGCCTTTCCCCCTGCATCTCTCCGTGCCACTCCCCGTGCCTCTCCCCATGCCCGTGAGCCACCTCCCACCCGCCTTCCTCCCTCCTCTCCGCGCTCTCCTCCGCCTGTCCTTCCACCTCCCCATCAACGCTCCAACCGCTCCCCCTTTCTAAGCACTCCTCTTTTTCCCCCTCTCCCCCATCCCCGTGTCTAGTTTCTGCGTCCTCACCTGAACTGGTAACCCTGTTACCAGCAACAGCGCCATGCCTTGCAGCAGCATTGCCGCTCGCAGCAGCAGAGTTGGCGCAAGTGGCGGCAGCAACAGTAGCGGCGCTCGCAGCGGGCGCAGCAGCAGAGCGGCCGCGAGCAGCGGTGGCAACGGCGCGCTGCAGTCTGAGCGCCAGGTCGGCGGACGCCCACCCGTGCGCGCTCGCCCTCCGCGCTTCCCCCTCACCTCCCCTTCCCTCTTGGCCCGTCATCCCATCCCCGCTATAAGCACTGCGTCGTTCCACCTGCTCCGATACACACCGCACTATCGCCCGCCTTCTTTGCCCATCCCCCCCAACCCGCTGCCGCGGCCGCTGCTGGGGAGACTCCTGCCGCTGCTGCGCCTGCCCGCTCATCCCCTCCCCGCCTCGCAAGCGAGCGTCGGGCCTCCACGAACCCGTCTCGTCCGAGTCACCGCGCGCGGGTGAAGTGGCGGAGATTGGCGCATCGGGCGCAGCGCGGGCAGACAGCGAGCGCGAGTGGAGGCGCAGCAAGTCCGCGATGCTGAACGCCCGCCCTTGCGCCCCCGAGATCGCCCCCCGCCTCTGCGCCTGCTGCTGCTGCTGCTGACGAAACGTCCCTTCACCTTTGCAGCTTGCGCTATCACCGGCGGCACTAGCAGCGCATGGGCTGGTGTAAGTCCCCGCGGCGACTGTCGTCCGCCCCAGCGGGCTCTTGGGCTGCGGCGACGCGCTCCTGCTCGCCGGGGAATGCGGCGTGGGCGACTTTAGCACGCCCAGGGGCGACGCTGGCGACAGCGATGCGAAACGCGAGTGCGACGCGGTTGAGGAGGAGGAGAAGCACGAGGCGGAGGGGGGGGAGGCGGAGGGCGTGGGGGAGGCGGGAGATGCTGGGGAGGCGGAAGGGGGACAAGAAAAAGGGGCAGATGCGGAATGCGGAAACACGCCGGAGTGTTTGCGGGCAGAAGGGGAGGCTGGGGAGAAGGGATGGACCGGGGAGGGGGTGGCGGGGGAGAGGGATGACGGGGAGGAGGGCGAGAAGGAACCGCACAGCAGCTTTGGCGGAAGCGCAAAGCGGCGGACCGGCTGGTTTTTCGGGGACACCGGCCTGTGCGCGTCGTGCGGGCTACCCCACGTGGCCTTGGGCTGCGGTCGCGCGGGATCCAGCGGATTCTCGCATTCCTGCGTGCTCGCAGCGGGACCTCCTAGTGCCGTGCGGTTTGCGCTAGGGGCTAACGCGGTAACGGCCCCGGGACTAGCGGCAGGTGCATGGTGGGGTGAGGCGCAGCGAGGGCTGCCTGTGGCGTCGTCGGCTGTCGCGTGGTTGTAGCCTGGACCGAGCCGGCTCCGTGACCGCAGCCCCGCTACAGCCGCTCCTGCTGTCGACGGGGACGGCGGGCCTGCCGCTGCGGGTGAGAATCCCGACGGTGACACGTCAGTTGACGGCCAGTCCACGTAAGCTGCTTCTGCTGGCGAGGGGCCAAGCCTTGTGGACTGTTGATCGCTCGGCAGGCGCCGCGCTCCGGAATGGTTGGCGTTACTAGGAGAGGAAAGCGGAGAAGCGTGACGCGGGGAGGAGAACGGGGAGGGGGGACGAGGGGAAGCGGTACGCGGCGAAGAGAACGGGGAACGCGCGTGCGGGGAAGCGGGGCGCTGCGAAACGGCAGCGCCGCAGCTCTGCGACGAAGGAAGCCGCGCGCCTGGCGCCGGCAGTTGCGGCGAAGTGGCGGCGGGAAAGCTCTTCGACTCGACCATGGTTCTGTAGTGCGAGGAGGGGGAGTCGCCGTGGGCGGAGAGATGCCCCGTGCGCGCGCCACCCTGACCGCCACTCGGGGACGCGAGTCCTTGGCGCGCGCGACAGCGACCGGGCACGGCGGAGTCCGGCGTGGAGGCAAGGCGAGGCGAGGAAGGCGACGCTGCGGACGAGGTCTCTCCGTTATTCACGCTAGCAGACCGGCAAGAGGCGAGTGGAGAGCGAGGCGTGGCATGGCGGTTGGAGGCTGCGCGACTCGGAGTGTTTGTGTCGCGCGCAGAGGGAGAGGGTGCGAGCCCGCGAAAGAGAGGAGAGCATTGCTGCGGGAGTGGCTGGTGGGAGAAAGCCGGGAGGTCTAGCGGCGGCGGCGCGATTAGGCGAGAGATGGAGCTCGGCCGTCGCTGCGTGTCTGTCGCCATGAATGGGGAGCGCTGTTGCACGGCTCAGTTCAGTCTCGCTCTAATTCGGCATCACTGCTCACTCGTGTAGCAGATACCATAATGTGCGTCGTTCCAAGACACGACGATCCCGTGTGGAGAGCAAATTTAGGGTGGTCAAAGTCGTGCTCACCATCCACCCTATGTGACTGTCCTTGAGTTTTGAGGTCCACTCACCTTCGCTGTCTCTATGCAAACAGAGGCTGCAAACAGTGGTGGACAGTGTTTCTTTGCCTGATCAGCTGTGGGGGAAGGAGGAAAGGGGGCAGCATTGTCTGGAAACGAAGCGGAGTCGATCCAACGGCTGTGGTTCGATCAGAAGCAGCGCACGTCAGACCGAACCACACCGATGTTGCACTGCAGTGTCGCCATTGGCCTAAGTGTGGGATGGAAGAGGGAGGGAGTGGGTGGTGCGTGTGTTTGGGTTCGAGAGAAGCTGCAGGGAGGGAAATGGATGGAAGGCGAATGGATGGATGAATTGACAGACATTCACTGGTTCGCCTTGGGTCCGTGGTGGTTGGTGGTTACTGTACAGTTTGAAGTCGTCGAATCGCATCAACATCTTACGTATCTTGTCTCACACAGCGACCCGAGCAGGCAAGCTGGAAATTTTCCAGAAACTGCAAAAGCACTGTGACCAGAAACTGCAAGCCTTCGAGATTCAGGATAGTTTGAACAAAGAAGTAAGGTAGAACATGTCGGAACTGGGTGGAAACAAGAGAATGTCATGCAGCAGCGCAGATTTGCACTGGAATTTTAATATACCGATCAGATGTGTTCATGCTGGTCGTGCTCAGTTTTGAATAGGTGTATTGAGTAAAGTGCGCCTCAACACCGAATATATTCGTTCACCATGCCTTCTAGTCGCCGTTTCATTGCCAGCTGGCCCTCTGTTGGACTGGAAGCCGACATGGATCCAACAAAACAGCACCAGCACCATGTTCATGGCACAGAAACGTGCCGTTACAAGAACTTAGCCGTACAACTCTATTCAAAATTCTTACTACACTTAATGCAACTATGAGCTACTATGTCAAGTACTTATTTATAATAATCACCAACACTCTTTCTTATCCAAGCTGAAACGGACTTCAAAATGCATTCAATGAACACCAAGTTGTCTAATACATACTGCAAAGGTAAAGAATAACAGACCTCTTGTCTTATTGCCAACAAGAATGTGCCATGAACACGGTGTTGATCAAGGCCTCTTAGGACCAGGGCTAAAGTGATCAGTGTAAATCAGGCCCTACGATATCAGGAATTTTTCCCTGAAACTCCTAATTTTCAGGGATTTTTTTGTACCTACCCTGATTTTCCAGTGTTCAGCTTTTTGGAGGACTGATTTTCCAGCCTTTAGGGGCCATATGACTCTGAACTTTCAGGTTTTTTTCTGGGTTGCGAAGCAACCCTTTACGATCGATTTTGCCAAATTTTATTTTCATAAAAAAAATCATATATTTTTTAATAAAATATGAAAATAAATTTCGTAAACTACAGTACCCTTCCCAAACTCTTAAGTAGTTTTGAATAATGTTCACAGTATATTAAACCATGTGATCTTTCTTTGTTAGTGGTTTTGTGCAGATATGCTGTACTGTTTGTATTAGTATGTTTAAATATTAAATGATGTTGTAGTTGTTGGAAACAATTAATTTAAGCGCCTCTGTCGTGTCGAAACACCAAGTCAGAAGCGAAGCGAAACATATCGAAGCATCAGCGAGTCAACCCTCGGAGGTTGAACAACTGCTGGAGGTTACGCGAAAGTCAAAGGTCAGCGACCTTTGTGTCAGAATGTGATGTTTGTGTAGCCTGCAGTGGGGTACTCTATAGCGAGTACAGCCCGAATTAGGGTTTGCTATATGTACTGCACTGTATGCTAGTGAAAACCCCTCTTTCCTGTTTCTTGACTTTGCCTATCATTTCAACATGCTATCAGAGCAGGTCGACCCTCCTGGGTCGATCCTGTGGGTGGGTCCCACCCGATGCTTCCGCTGCTCTATTGCTTGTAGCGCGTCCCGGGCGTGTGCTGTTTCCTGCCTACCGCGCGCTCCGGGCGCGCAGCGATTTTTTCTTCCCGCCGAGCGCCCCGAGGCGCGCGGCGGTTTTCTGCCCCGTCAAACCGTCGCGTCGCCCCCCGTCGCCCGACGCGGCCCGCGCGACCTGCGCCTGGCCCGCGCGCGGCCCGTACGGGCTGCGCCAGGCCCGCGCGCGACCCGTACGGGCTGCGCCAGGCCCGCGCGCGGCCCGTACAGCCCGCGCGCGGCCGGTACGGGCTGCGCCAGGCCCGCGCGCGGCCCGTACGGCCTGCGCCAGCCCAGCGCGCGGCCCGTACGGGCTGCGCCAGGCCCGCACGCGGCTCGGGCAGCCCGCGCGCGGCTCGGGCAGCCTGCGCGCGGTTCGTACGGGCTGCACCAGGCCCGTGAGCGGTCCCTCCTGTCTCCCCCCCCTTGCCGCACGCCGTCCCTCGAGCTCCTGACTGCACCCCACCCCCGCTGCTGCCTGCGTTCCTGTGTTGGGGTTTGGGGGTGGAGGGTATGTGGGTGCCGGGTGTGTGCGCCGTCCCCTACTCCTCCTCCTCCGTCTCCCACCGCTGCAGCTGCCGCTGAGGGGGGTGGATGTGTTGGAGCCGTCCGAGTGGTACGAGGGGGGTGGTGTATGAGCGGTGCTAGAGGTTCAATAAGGGGAGTGTGAAAGGGGTGTGGGACAGTTGGGGGAGGTTGACCGGAGGTTGCCGTTGTGACGTCTGCAGCGCCAGTAGTCCGGGGGTTGAGTACTCCGGTAGCCCAGTGAGCCTGCTGCTGCCAGTCGCCCGTGGGTCTGTTGCTCCTGCTGCTGCTTAGCGCGGAGCCAGTTACTCCTGTAGTCCGGAGGTTGAGTGCTCCGTGCGCGCCGTTCCTGTTGCCCGTGTGTCTGCGGCTTCACCCGTCGCCTTCTATCTTCACTCTTCTCACAGTCTCTCCTCCTTCTCACTTACCCTCTGTGACTGCCTCTAGCCTTGCTTATCATTGTAAACTGTTGCTTTTTGTACTTTTGCTCAGAATGTGTGGTGACATTGTGATCCACCCTGAGCTTGTTTTCTGCTTTGCCTGCTTGTTGTTTTGATTGTACCCCACTTTGACTATGGGGGTGTGTCAGAATGTGATGTTTGTGTAGCCTGCAGTGGGGTACTCTATAGCGAGTACAGCCCGAATTAGGGTTTGCTATATGTACTGCACTGTATGCTAGTGAAAACCCCTATTTCCTGTTTCTTGACTTTGCCTAGCATTTCAACACTTTGACCTGACAAATACAGCGTGACAGCAAGGACAAACAACTGACTCGCTACTGAGCAGTTGCCCGAGTCGACACTGTATCGAACCGCAACAACAACAGTAAAACGGTTATTAACCGTATCTCTTCATATCCCTTGTATCCTTATAAAAGCTTGTATCTCTTTGTTTTAATCAATCAACTTTGCCCTCACATACCAGCGCAAGGTGGTTCACAAGCCTTTATTAAACGCTTCCGCTATTACATTTGTCAAATTTATATCTGCTATAGTCTATTTAGGCTGTAGTGGGGTAGTTCATAGAGGGTACAACACTTTTGTGTTCTCTACTTGTACCCACCTCGTTTCTAGTTCAATCATTCATTCCTCAATTCTTTCACATGGTATAGAGCTAGTTCGATTTTTTTTTCCTAAGGGCCCACCATTTTTTTTTTTTTTTTTTTTCCTTACCTGCCCGACGCGCGCGTCGCGCCTGCCCTTCGAGGCCCCTTCGCGGCCCGTAGCGGCCCCTTCACGGCCCGTAGAGGCCCCTTTTGCGGCCCGTAGCGGCCCCTTTCGCGGCCCATCGCGGCCCCCTTCACGGCCCGTCGCGGCCCCTTCACGGCCCGTCGCGGCCCCTTCGCGGCCCGTAGCGGCCCCTTCGCGGCCCATAGCGGCCCCTTCGCGGCCCGTAGCGACCCCCCTTTCCGGCCTGTAGCGGCCCCTTTCCGGCCCGTAGCGGCCCCTTCGCGGCCCGTCGCGGCCCCTCCACGGCCCGTCGCGGCCCCCTCGCGGCCCGTAGCGGCCCCTTCGCGGCCCGTAGCGGCCCCTTTCCGGCCCGTAGCGGCCCCTTTGCGGCCCGTAGCGGCCCCTTCGCGGCCCATCGCGGCCCCTTCGCGGCCCGTAGCGGCCCCTTTACGGCCCGTCACGGCCCCCTTCCGGCCCGTAGCGGCCCTTTCGCGGCCCGTGGCCCACTACCGCCCGTCCCTGACCAGCCGCTCGTCGCCGACCCGCCGCCCGTCCCTGACCAGCCGCCCGTCCCTGACCAGCCGCCCGTCGCCGACCTGCCGCCCGTCCCTGACCAGCCGCCAGTCGCCGACCTGCCGCCCGTCCCTGACCAGCCGCCCGTCGCCGACCCGCCGCCCGTCCCTGACCAGCCGCCCGTCCCTGACCAGCCGCCCGACGCCGACCTGCCGCCTGTCGCTGACCCGCCGCCCGTCGACCTGGTCCTGCCCTGCTGCCGCCCCGACAGCGGCCCCTGGTAAGCACTCGTGCCCACCCCCCCCCCCCCCCCCCCCCCCTCCCTGCTGCCGAGCCGCCAGTAGCCGAGCCGTGCCGCCCAGCCGAGCCGCGCTGCCCAGCCGAGCCGCGCCGCTCTGCCGAGCCGCGCCGCCCCTAGCGATCCGCATTGCTCTGCCGAGCAGCACTGCTGCTACTGCTTCTACTGCTGCTACTGCTGCTTTTGCTCCTACCACTGCTTTGCACTGCTGCTGCACCTACTGCTACTATGACTAGTCCTACGGTTCTCACCTTTGATGCTGAGGGACGTGCAGTTGGCTTTGACGTGTGGGTTGACGATCTACAGCTGTTTCTTCAGTGTGATTCTAGGGATGGGGTATCTCTTTTCGATCACACGTCCGGTGTTTCCACTGCTCCTGCTGCCACTGCTGACAGTACTGTTCGCTCTCAGTGGACCACTCGTGACGCTGTTGCTCGTCTTGCTGTTCGTAGTCACCTGCCGCCTGCTGAGCGCGCACACTTTGGCCAGTACAAGACTGCTCAGTCTTTGTACGACGCTGTAGTTGCACGCTACTCCTCCCCTTCCACTGCTGCACTCAGCCGCCTCATGCTGCCGTACCTTTTCCCTGACCTTGCCGCCTTTGCCACAGTCGCTGACCTAGTTGCTCACCTTCGCACTAGTGACGCCCGCTACCGTGCTGCCCTTCCCACTGAGTTCTGTGCCAAGAACCCCCCCCCCCATGTACATCACCCTTTACTACCTAGTCACCCGCCTCCCTGACTCGCTTTCCTCAGTCAGGTATCACTTCCTCTCCCTTTGCCCCACCGAGCTGACTGTCGACCTGCTAGAGGAGCGCCTTACTGCAGCTGAGAAGAGTATCTTAGCTGTCGGTGCTTCTCGCGGCGACCGTCGCACCCCTTTCTTTGAGGGGTGTTCCCCTGTCCCCCTTCTCCCCTCTGTTGCTTCTGCTGCTGCTGTCGACCTCGTTGGCACTGAGGAGGTCGGGGCTGCGTCTACTCCGAGTGGGAGGCGCCACAACAGCAAGAGCAAGGGGAGCAGAGGTGGTGGAGGGGGCGGCAGGGGGGGTGGTGGCGGAGGAGGAGGGGGTGGCGGTGGAGGTGGGGGTGGCACCGGGAGTGGGGGCTTCAGTGGCAGCAGTGGATCCACGCTGAGATCCACGCTGAGCAGCAAGATATGGACCTTCAAGAAGAACGACACAAGAAGAAGGCATCAGTGACCGAATTCGCATTCCACACTCAACGGCGCTACAACAACAACAACTATCGGCATCAACCGAAACCAGTACCTCCGTTCTGTCACCTTTGCAAGATGTAAGGGCATCCACGCACGCACTGCCCTAACCGACAACAGTCAGTACCAACGCAGCGGCAGTTTCGGCCTTCAAGCAATCAAGTTGCCTCAACGCAAGCGAATCCGACCTCTCAAGTACAAGCCTCAACAACATCGACGGGACAACCTGCGCAAGAAACAAGAAACATCGTCAGTTGCATGACGCGGCTAACCGACTCCTGCATCACAGAGTCACCACCACATTACTCACCGGAAGAGCAACTCGACAATAGCATGCCTCGCCGCGAGTCACTCCAACCAAATCCGACATATGCAGCCATCACTCAAAGCGAGCCGTCCGGAAAAGATACGTGGTTCTTGGACAGCTGCTGTGGACAGCACATGTGCTCTTCAAGACGTTTTGTCCAACGTGAACACCAACTTCAACGCGAGGTTGTCATCACCGTCGCCAACAATCAGAACCTGCACACACGACGGCAAGGCGTAGTGCAACTTCAGTCACGAGAAACAAACGTCATACTGCAGATGTCGAAGGTTTTAATAGCAGAAGGACTCGGTTACAACCTACTAAGCGTCAGTCAACTTATGGCGAAGGGCATACACCTTGAAGCAGATAGCACAACTCAAGAGTTCAAGTTATAACACGGGAAGGGCGGTCTCTACATCGGGAAGGCGGTCCTGAAAAACAACGTCTTCGTCCTCGACTTCGTCCCAGATCTTGGCACCGCTGACAGCGACGGGATCGTCACTTTCACCTCCTGGACACATCCACCGGATCTCGACCCCGACTTCAGTCCAGAAGGCTTCTGGTACTCGCACACCATCCCTGAGGCAGAACGAACAAGAGCATTAGCAACAATTCAACACTCGGCAGCAGCAGAGACAACATCGGCAGCAGCAGAGATAACACCAGCAGCAGCAAACACAACATCAGCAGCAGCAGAAACAACGGCAGCAACAGCAGCACCATCGACACCAATCGCTGGTCCTTCAACTGCACCAGTTCAAATCGACGGCACTCCACCGACTCTTGCGCAGCAGCTTAACCCAACATCACGAGAAGTACATCGAAGTGCAAACTTCACCGCAAGCTTCTACTCCAACTCCGACTTGTATCGTCGCTCACCCGGACATCGCGCTAGCGAAGACATCTGGCACGCACGAATGGGACATCCAAGCAACACTGTGTTAAACAACACAATCAGAGCAGAAGTACTCGACAAAGATTCACTGCTTCTAACCGATGGAAGCGAACTTCGACGAGCTCGTGGAACGTGCTTTACTTGCCCCGAAGCTGACTTACCACATCGGCCATTCACTTCTCACCACAACCCCAGCGCACCAGCTTACGCACCACTTGGGAAAGTGTACAGCGACATCCTGTACAATCGCAAACCTGGACAAGGGGCATACAGCTACACCATCACGTTCATCGATGCCGCTACACGTTACGTTTGGCACCTCAACCTTCCGAGCAAGGACATGGCTTTCGAAGCCTTCATCGCTTGGCTCCCAGTAGCAGAACGAGAATCAGGTGTGAAACTAAAAAGCTTCCAGTCAGACGGAGGAGGAGAATACACCTCACAGAGGTTCAAGCAGTTCTTGGCAGAAAGAGGAATCAAGAGGCTCATCTCGCTTCCCTACGCCCATCAACAGCAAGGCGTGGCGGAACGGATGAATCGAAATCTCCAGAACACCATGCGTAAATTACTGCGTGGCATGCGACTGCCCATTCACCAGTGGCCTGAAGCGATGGACCACGCTGTCATGTTGCACAACTTGCTTTCGTCAACATCACTGCCGAACAACGCATCACCGCACCTGCTGTGGACAGGAAAACAGGGCAGCACAAAAAATGTTAAGGGTTTTCGGCTGCATGGTACAGTGCCGACCCCCATCTGCACGAGCCGGCCGTTTTTCCCAACGCGCACAATGGGGACTACACCTGGGCATCGAAAGAAATTACAACGCGTGGAAGATTTTCGACGTCCACTCCAAAGAAACAGTAGCAGCACGTGATGTCATTTTCTACGAACGACTCACCCTTCCGACATACCTTGCCAACCTGGAAGAAGACCGGGACCCCACAAGTGGCTTCCGTGGTGATCGAGCCTTCGCCTCGGCAGCAGACGAAGCTGACTGGGACGAGCAGAACGTGGATAACGCCTCGGACGAAGCAGGACCACTCCCATACTGCTCCGTGCCTATCCCGATGGACGACGAAAATCCTCGCGAAAGCGTCAACGCCGAAACTTACTTCGACTTCGCCGACACCGGTTACGTTACACCTGCAGAAGTCAACACCAACGAAGCAGAACACATAGGGCCCAACCTCATATCTGACCCAGAAACAGGTTACGAAGCAGCTTATCCCGCGGACACAACTCTCCCCCGCTACACACAGAGTGGCCTCCAGATACTCGGACTAGTCACCGCGGTCCACGGCACGGAAACTCCTAAGGAGCCTGCCACAGTTCAGCAGGCTCTGGGGGGGGAGCATAGGGAAAAATGGCGTGAAGCCATGGACAGGGAACTGAAAGCACTGAAGGAGCGCAACACCTGGAAAGTTGTCCCTATCGGCGTGGCACGAAACAAGACAATACTCACCGGGAAGTGGGTCTTCCGTGTGAAGACGAAAGCAGACGGCACCATTGACAAGTTCAAGGCACGCTGGGTCGTACGCGGCTTCGACCAAGAGCATGGACGTGACTTCACCGAGACATTCGCTCCGGTCAGCCGACACACTTCACTACAAATTCTTCTCGCGATCGCTGCCATGAAGAAAAAGAAACTGCGGCAAATCGACGTCGCCAATGCATTCCTTTATGCACCTGTGGACGCCGAAATCTACGTCGAACTCCCTCACGGTTCCCACGGAGAGCCCAACCAAGTCTGTTAGCTGCAAAAATCCCTGTACGGGATCAAACAGGCCCCGAGACTGTGGCAGCAGTACCTACACGCTCGACTTACTCGCATCGGATTCCGGCAGCTACCGCACGACCAAGGCATGTACCGGCTCACGAAAGGCGACGACTACATTCTATCAATCGTCTACGTAGACGATCTACTCTACATCGGGTCGACCGACAACGTCACTACCTGGTTCGAAGGGTAGGTACAGAAAGACCTCACGCTCACAGTCTCATCTACCGTCACGCAGTACCTCGGCCTAAACATTCAGGAAGAAGAAAACGCGATCTACCTCAACGCTGCAAAGTACGCCGACACCATCGCCAAACGCTTCTCACTTACACCAACCACCATCTCTACGCCATACCGCTACACGGCAGGAAACAACAAGGAAGGATCCGCTCCACTAAAATCTGCCGACATACGCAACTACCAGAGGAAGCTGGGATGCCTCCTCTTCGCAGCTGTTACTTGTCGTCCAGACCTATCGTACTCCGCAAGCCAGCTCGCAACCTATCTCAAGAGACCTGAAGGAGAACACATGGCCGAACTCGACCGTGCTCTCCACTATCTCGTCAGCACCGCAACCGTCGGTCTAACCTACCACAAGAACGGGACTGCGATACCTAAACTAGTCGGCTATGTCGACGCAGATCACGCCGGCGATCCCGACAAAAGACGCTCGCGTACAGGCTACATCTATCGCCTCGAACCTATCGGACCTATTTCCTGGCAATCGAGCAAGCAGGAGCTAATCGCTCTCTCCTCAGCTGAAGCTGAATATATCGCACTCTGCTCAGCCACCAAGGAAGGACTGTACCTTCGCGAACTTCTGGAGGAGGCGAAGCTGGCTCAGTTACCCAGCTTCTCCTTGTTCTGTGACAACCAGTCGGCAATTCGCCTAGCCAACAAAAACGGATTCGCGAACAGGACGAAGCATATCGCCCTGCGATATTTCTTCGTAAAGGACGAGATCGAGAAGGGGAGACTTGAGCTGTCTTACTGCCCCACATCCGAGATGGCAGCTGATTACTTGACCAAGAAGCTCGGAAAGTCGAAGTTCGAATATTGCATGCTGCTGACTGGACAAAGCCACGTCATCAGCAGCGACACTCCAGAAGCGAAGGGGAGTGTTGGAAACAATAAATTTAAGCGCCTCTGTCGTGTCGAAACACCAAGTCAGAAGCGAAGCGAAACATATCGAAGCATCAGCGAGTCAACCCTCGGAGGTTGAACAACTGCTGGAGGTTACGCGAAAGTCAAAGGTCAGCGACCTTTGACCTGACAAATACAGCGCGACAGCAAGGACAAACAACTGACTCGCTACTGAGCAGTTGCCCGAGTCGACACCGTATCGAACCGCAACAGCAACAGTAAAACGGTTATTAACCGTATCTCTTCATGTCCCTTGTATCCTTATAAATGCTTGTATCTCTTTGTTTTAATCAATCAACTTTGCCCTCACATACCAGTGTCAGATTTATATGACATAGCTACTGTAGGCTATAGTGGGGTAGCACATATGGGGTACAGTTTTCTAGGGTTTGCTTTTGTACCCAACTTTCCCTTAGTCAATTCATTCCTCATTTCTTCACATGGTATAGAGCAGGTTCCCTAGTGGGAACGCTTCCTTGGGCCCACCACTGAAACCTTTTTTTTCTGACCGGAGCGACAGTCGCTCCTGCCCGAGGCGCGCCTTGTGGGCCGCCCTTCTGTCGAGCTCTCTTAGAGGCCCCTCTCACGGCCCCTCGCGCCACCCTTAGCGGCCCCGTCGCCGCCCCTAGCAGCCCCGTTGCCGCCCTTCCAGGCCCCTTGCGGCCCCTAGCGGCCCCATTGCCGCCCCTACGCGGCCCCGTAGCCGCCCCTAGCGGCCCTGTCGCCGCCCTTAGCGGCCCCGTTGCCGCCTCCCTCCCTACGCGGCCCCGTTGCCGCCCCTACGCGGCCCCGTCGCCGCCCCTAGCGGCCCCGTCGCCGCCCCTACGCGGCCCCGTCGCCGCCCCTAGCGGCCCCGTAGCCGCTCCCCTCCCTACGCGGCCCCGTCGCCGCCCCTACGCGGCCCCGTTGCCGCCCCTACGCGGCCCCGTTGCCGTCCCTAGCGGCCCCGTCGCCGCCCCTAGCGGCCCCGTCGCCGCTCCCCTCCCTACGCGGCCCCGTAGCCGCCCCTACGCGGCCCCGTCGCCGCCCTTACGCGGCCCCGTCGCCGCCCCTAGCGGCCCCGTCGCCGCTCCCCTCCCTACGCGGCCCCGTCGCCGCCCCTACGCGGCCCCGTCGCCGCCCCTAACGGCCCCGTCGCCTCCTCCCTCCCTACGCGGCCCTGTCGCCGCCCCTACGCGGCCCCGTCGCCGCCCCTAGCGGCCCCGTCGCCGCCTCCCTCCCTACGCGGCCCCGTCGCCGCCCCTACGCGGCCTCGTAGCCGCCCCTACGCGGCCCCGTCGCCGCCCCTAGCGGCCCCGTCGCCGCTTCCCCCCTACGCGGCCCCGTTGCCGCCCCTACGCGGCCTCGTAGCCGCCCCTACGCGGCCCCGTCGCCGCCCCTAGCGGCCCCGTCGCCGCTCCCCGCCCCTAGCGGCCCCGTCGTTGCCCCTACCCGGCCCCGTCGCCGCCCCTAGCGAGCAGCCGAGCCGCCGAGCCGCCCAGCAGCTGAGCCGCCGAGTCGCCCAGCAGCCGAGCCGCCCCTGGAGCAGCCGCCACTGCAGCAGCCGCCCCTGGAGCAGCCGCCACTGCAGCAGCCGCCCCTGGAGCAGCCGCCACTGCAGCAGCCGCCCCTGGAGCAGCCGCCACTGCAGCAGCCGCCCCCGGAGCAGCCGCCACTGCAGCAGCCGCCCTTGGAGCAGCCGCCTCTGGAGTAGTCGCCCCTACAACTGCCGCCCCTGGAGCAGCCACCCCTGCAGCTGCCGCGGAGCTCTCGCTCTACAGTGGTAGCGGCCTCGCCTTTGCCGCCGTCGTACGCCTGCCCTTCTCGCCACTGGTGAGCACTGCCCTGCCCATACTGCTGTTACTGCTGCTCTTACTGCTGCTGCTCTTTCTACTGCTACTGCTGCTCCTGGCGTGGCCAGATGCAGCTCCAGCGTCGCCCGCGTGAGTCCCTCACCCCCCAACAGCTTCGTGCGTGGTACGCTGGTTGGGGTTGTCGGGGTGGCCGTAGTGGGAGTCGTCCTGGAGTGAGTAGTTCCACAGCTGCTTGTAGTGGCCAGGTGCAGCTGCAGCGTCGCCCGCGTGAGTCCCTCACCCCCCAACAGCTTCGTGAGTGGTACGCTAGTTGGGGTTGTCGGGGTGGCCGTAGTGGGAGTCGTCCTGGAGTGAGTAGTTCGGCAGCTGCTTGTAGTGGCCAGGTGCAGCTTCAGCGTCGTCCGCGAGCAGTCCTTTCGCCCCAGCAGCTTCGTGAGTGGTACGCTCAGCGTGACGGGTCACGGGGTACTGCTCGCTGTCCGTACGTCATTCGCACTGGTGCTCGGACTGGTCAGCCTTGCGGGACGTTGGGTCACGCAGAGTCCCGCTGCTTCGCCCGTCTGAGCGACGCCTGGCGTACGGAGTTTGGCGACGCGGCTGAGCTCCCCGACTGGGTGGAGCTGCTTCGGCTGCGGGTAGATATCTATACTCTTGACTATGATGCTATCCTCACTGCCATGTATGCATTGCCTACTAGTGATGAGGGTGACTGTTACCTGTGTGTTCCGCCTGACCCGGGCATTGAGGCTGCTGCTCTAGGTGCTGGTGAGGCTGCTGCTCTAGGTGCTAGTGCGTCTGCTGCCCCAGGTGCTGGTGAGTCTGCTCTCTCAGGTACCACGTCGTCTCAGGCCTTACACACCTTCACTCTTGACTCGGGTGCTTCCCGCTCCTTCTTTCGAGACCGCACCACGCTTACGCCGCTCAGTCGGCCGGTTGCGGTCTCCCTGGCAGACCCCTCTGGGGGTCCTGTCCTTGCTCACTTCTCCACTGTCCTCCCGTGTCCGGCGGCCCCCTCTGGCACCCTGTCTGGTCTTTACCTCCCCTCGTTCTCTACGAACTTGGTGAGTGGTGCTGACCTACAGGATGCGGGGGTTCACCAGTTCACTCCTGCGAGTCAGCGGGTGACCCACTGCACGGACGCTCGGACAGGCCGACACCTGGCCACGTTTACACGTCGGCCGGGGTCGAGCCTGTACACACTGACCACTGCGTCTCCTCCAGTCACTGCGTCTGGTCAGGTAGCTGCGTCGGGTCAGGTGTTTGCTGCAGCGTCCAGGTCTGGTCCTGAGTCTGCCCCCTGTTCGTGTCGCCTCCTGTCTCACGAGACTCTCCTCTGGCACCACCGCCTTGGTCACCCCTCCCTGCTTCGTCTCCGAGGCATGGCCTCCCGTGTCCTTGTCTCTGGTCTTCCCCGGTCCCTCCCTCCCCTTCCTCCGGGGCCTGGCCCTACCTGCGTCCCCTGTGTCGAGGGGCGGCAGCGGGCTGCCCCTCACTCCTCCCAGTTTCCTCCGACAGAGGCCCCGCTGCAGACGCTTCACATGGACGTGTGGGGCCCGGCCCGCGTCCGTGGACAGGGTCACGAGCGCTACTTCCTGCTGGTGGTTGACGACTACTCGCGTTACACCACAGTCTTCCCCTTGCGCAGCAAGGGTGATGTCACTGAGGTGTTGATCGACTGGATCCGCGCAGCTCGTCTCCAGCTCAGGCAGAGCTTCGGCTCGGACTTTCCTGTTCTGCGTCTGCACTCTGACAGAGGTGGAGAGTTCTCCTCTGGCCTTCTGCGAGCCTACTGTCGTGCACGAGGCATCCGCCAGACCTTCACGCTTCCGGACTCTCCACAGCAAAATGGGATTGCTGAGCGCCGCATTGGCATGGTCACGGACGTCGCCCGTACGTCCATGATGCATGCGGCTGCCCCCCATTTTCTGTGGCCATTTGCGGTTCGGTACGCGGCGCATCAGATCAACCTTCACCCCAGGGTCTCCATGCCGGAGACCTCCCCAGCCTTGCTGTGGACGGGGAAGGTTGGCGATGCGTCTGCGTTCCGTGTCTGGGGATCTCGGGCGTTTGTCCGCGACTTGTCTGCGGACAAGCTGTCCCCTCGTGCTGCTCCTTGCGTCTTCCTTGGCTTCCCCCCTGACGCGCCAGGGTGGCAGTTCTACCACCCCACCTCTCGCCGTGTTCTGTCCTCCCAGGACGTCACGTTTGACGAGTCGGTCCCCTACTACCGCCTCTTCCCCTACCGCACTCCGTCCCTCCCCCCGCCACCGCTCTTCCTTGTACCAGGTCCCCCCCCGGTAGACCCCCTCCCCCCTCAGGGTCCTGCCCCTTCAGGTGTGTCCCAGGTAGACACAGTCGAGCCTGTCGAGGTTACTGGTGACTCTGGTGCTGCTGAGGGTGCTGAGCCTGGGGGTGCTGACTCTGGGGGTGCTGAGCGTGTGGGTGCTACGCCTGGGGGTGCTGAGCCTGAGGGTGCTACTACTGGGGGTCCTGAGCCTGGGGGTGCTGAGCCTGGGGGTGCTACTACTGGGGGTGCTGAGCCTGGGGGTGCTGAGCCTGGGGGTGCTACGCCTGGGGGTGCTGAGCCTGGGGGTGCCACGCCTGGAGGTGCTGAGCTTGGGGGTGCGGAGCCTGAGGGAGCTGGGCCTACTCGTGTGGCGTCTGGCGGTGCTGAGCCTGGAGGTTCTCCGGGTGCTTCGTCTCGGCGGGAGCCACTCTCTCCACAGGAGCTGCGCGAGTGGTTTGCCCGGCGCTGGAGGCGTGCTGCTGGAGCTGGAGGTTCTTCTGCTGCTGAGGGTGCTGGTGCCGCGGGTCCCGGAGGTGCTCGTACTGGGAGTACTGGAGCTGCTGGGCCTGCGGGTACGACTGGAGCTGGAGCTGCTGAGGGTGTTGGCGCTGAGGCTACTGCTGTCGGTCCTGGAGGCGGTCCTACTGGGGGTGCTACTGGTGCTGCTGGAGGTACTGGAGCTGGAGGTGCTGCTGGCGCTAGTGCTGCCGCTGGGGGTACTGGTGCTGTCCCTGCTGTGTCTGGAGTCGCCGCGCGGCCTAGGCCGTACTTCGTTCCGCTCCTTCAGCAGGTTCTTGGTCTCCCGCCTTCTACTGGTCCTCCTCCTCCCTTCGAGTGTCCACAGCCTGTCCCGTCACAGTTACAGTTACAGCCGGCCTCCCCACTGCCCGCTCCTTCTCCCTACACTGGTCCTACTGGAGGTCTTGCTGAGCGTCGTGAGCCTGCGTCTCGCCCTGCGTCGCCTGTCCGTGCTGCTCGCACTAGTGGTCGTGGTTCGCGTCAGCGTCCTCCTCCTGTCCCTGGCACGCACCGGATGTCTCTGCGTCCGTCCACTGCTCCTCTGCGTGCCCCTTTGCCTTCTCCTCCTGAGTCCTCTCTTCCTGCTCTTCCTGACCCGGAGTCGGACTCTCTTCGTGCTGCCAGTCCTACTGTCACGCGTCTCCTTGCTACTGTTGTCACTGACCCTTCCTTTGAGTCCACTTCTGCGTCTGCCCTAGTTACTGAGCTCGTCGACTTTGCTGCTCGCTGTCGTCTAGACTACGCTGCTAGTCTTGTTGCTGAGTCTGAGTCTGTCTGTCCTCCGTCCGTCGGGGGTGAGTGTGCCCTTGGCACGGACGTCCTTGAGGAGTTCCAGTGTTTGGCTGCTGCTTCACCTCATCTCGTGTCCGTACTGCTTACCCCTGAGGGAGACCCGGATGCACTTGACATCCCGACTCCGCGCTCTTACGCGGAGGCGATAGAGGGTCCCTACTCCTCTCAGTGGCAGGCAGCTATGGACGCAGAGATGGCTTCCTGGAAGTCCACAGGCACCTACGTTGACGAGGTTCCCCCGCCTGGGGCGAACATCGTCAGTGGCATGTGGATTTTCAGGGTGAAGCGGCCGCCGGGTTCTCCGCCTGTCTTCAAGGCGCGTTACGTGGCTCGTGGCTTCAGTCAGCGGCAGGGAGTTGACTACTTTCAGACCTTCTCTCCCACCCCGAAGATGACCACTCTTCGGGTACTGCTGCACATAGCTGCTCACCGCGACTACGAGCTGCACTCTCTTGACTTCAGCACTGCTTTCTTGCAGGGCAGCCTGCACGAGGAGATCTGGCTGCGTCGCCCACCTGGCTTCACTGGGTCTTTTCCTCCTGGCACCCAGTGGAGCCTCCGGCGGCCAGTCTACGGTCTCCGCCAGGCACCGCGTGAGTGGCACGACACACGGAGGACTACACTTGCGGCTCTTGGGTTTGCTCCCTCTACTGCCGACCCGTCGCTGTTTCTGCGCACCGACACTTCTTTGCCGCCGTTCTACATCCTCGTGTACGTCGACGACTTGGTCTTCGCCACAGCTGACACTGCTGGACTCGCCCACGTGAAGTCCGAGCTGCAGAAGAGACACACGTGCACAGACCTGGGTGAACTGCGCAGCTACCTTGGCTTGCAGATCACCCGGGACAGAGCACGCCGCACCATTACCTTGACTCAGTCACACATGGTGCAGCAGGTCCTTCAGCGCTTCGGCTTCACGTACTCCTCGCCTCAGGCCACTCCTCTGCCTACTCGCCACTCGCTCTCAGCTCTGCCTTCGGATGAGTCCGTAGAGTCGAGTGGCCCGTACCCAGAGCTTGTTGGCTGCCTCATGTACCTGATGACCTGCACACGACATGACCTTGCATACCCTCTTAGCATTCTTGCACGCTATGTTGCTCCTGGGAGACACAGACCGGAGCACATGGCTGCAGCGAAGAGGGTGTTGCGCTACTTGTGCAGTACGTCGGGCATGGGGCTTGTGCTTGGAGGGCAGAGTCCAGTGGTCCTTACTGGGCACGCAGACGCTTCTTGGGCTGACGACCAGGCTACGCAGCGGTCGTCACAGGGTTACACCTTCAGCCTTGGTTCCGGCTCTGTTTCGTGGCGGGCTACCCGCTCGTCTTCTGTTCTCGGCTCCAGTTGTGAGGCTGAGATCTACGCCGGGGCCATGGCTGCACAGGAGCTTCGCTGGCTCACCTACCTGCTGACTGACCTCGGAGAGCCGCCTCGTTCTCCTCCAGTGCTGTACGTAGACAACAAGGCCATGCTGGCCTTGTGTCGAGAGCAGAGACTGGAGCACAGAACGAAGCACATTGCTCTCCGCTACTTCCTTGCTTGTGAGCTACAGCAGTGTGGTCAGCTACGGCTTGCGTACGTGGCCTCTGAGGCCAACACTGCTGATATCTTCACCAAGGCACTTGCGCCTTGTGATCATCAGCGCTTCTGTACTCAGCTGGGTCTTGTGCCTACCTTGCCTCACTTGCTCACCCCTTGACCTTGTTTGTACTGTTGCATATATATATACACCTGCTCTTGCTTGTCTAGCCTTATATATATATGTAATCCTGCATGTGAACTGGCCTTGTGGCCTTGAACTTGTGCTCGGAATGTGTGGTGACTTTGTGATCCACCCTGAGCTTGCTTTGCTTTGCTTGACTGGTCTTGTGACCCCTTGTTCTCCCCCACTTTGCCTATGGGGGTGTGTCAGATTTATATGACATAGCTACTGTAGGCTATAGTGGGGTAGCACATATGGGGTACAGTTTTCTAGGGTTTGCTTTTGTACCCAACTTTCCCTTAGTCAATTCATTCCTCATTTCTTCACAACCAGCGCAAGGTGGTTCACAAGCCTTTATTAAACGCTTCCGCTATTACATTGTCCTACACTTGAATTCTGTCCTGCAAAGATCCTAAGGGCTTTTTCTCAGCCCAACAGTAGTAATGATAAATAGATGCATGATGCATGAATAATGCTATAGGATGCATAAAGTTAATATAATGCCATGAATCATGATGCACATGTATGCACATAATAAAATGCGTAACAGTTAACGACCCAAAAACTACGCTACCGCCGTCCCCTGCCTAGCATGGGGGGGAGGACAATAGCAAAGATTTTGAATAATCAACTGTCACATGAAACAACACAATCTGTGAAGTCTAAAAAAAAGGTCAACCCTATCAAATCCAGTTCGAAGTGGTCGCACACGAGTCACTGAGTGCGCCACTGAACCTTTTGTGAAATGATAGGCCGGAGCTATTTTGTTAAAAATCACAGACATGCATCGTTATTGCAATGTATAAATTTACACAAACGGTACATACACACGCAAATACACACATACATACGTACATACATACATACAGACTCACATACGTACGTATACGTATACACACACACTGACAAACGTGTCAGAGGTCCACTGGTGATCCCCGATTGATCCTAGGTAAGGGCTACAGGCTCGTTGTCCTGGGGGGTTATGGGCGCACTGACCCGCTACTGAAACAAGCCATTTTATCCCAATGGTCTAGTGGTTGGGATTCTGACATGGTATCAGAGCGAAGGTCTCGGGTTCGAATCCCAGTGTGTGCACTTCGGGCATCCCAATGCGGGGGGGTGTCAGAGGTCCACTGGTGATCCCCGATTGATCCTACGAAAGGGTTACATGCTCGTTGTCCTGGGGAGTTATGGGCGCACTGACCCGCTACTTAACAAGCCCTTCTATCCCAATGGTCTAGTGACAGGGATTCTGACATGGTGTCAGAGTGGTCTCGGGTTCGAACCCCGGTGTATGCACATGTAGGCCGTTGCCGTTGTGCTCAGTCCTGGGCCTCCCAGTGTGGGGGGGTGTCAGTAGATCTGTACTGTGGATGCCTGATTGATCCTAGGGGGGTTACAGGCGCGTTCGCCTGGGGGGTTATGGGCGCACTCTGACCCGCTACTTAATAAGCCCTTTTATCCCTATGGTCTAGTGACTGGGATTCTGACATGTTATCAGAGCGAAGGTCTCGGGTTCGAATCCCAGTGTGTGCACTTCGGGCATCCCAGTGCGGGGGGGTGTCAGAGGTCCACTGGTGATCCCCGATTGATCCTAGGGAAGGGTTACAGGCTCGATGTCCTGGGGGGTTATGGGCGCACTGACCCGCTACTTAACAAGCACTTTTATCCCAGTGGTCTAGTGACTGGGATTCTGACAAAACACATACACCAAACATAGTTACTCACACAAGCAAACATATTCACACAATCAAAAGCAAGAACACCGGCAAACCAACAATAAACGCGCGATAATAAATAACATGCAAATCAACGTTAAAGGACAATATGATAAATCCCTATCAGTGACCAATACACATTTTCCAGATTGAAATCGCATTCCTGACCAGCAAGGCTCCTGAGAAACGGGTTTAGGAAGTGGAAAGGAGGATCGGAAAGAAATAGTTGGTAAAAATAAAACAAAAAAGGGTATGAGGTGTGATGAAATGACTAGAAAAAGGAATAACAAAGAAACGAATGAAACAATACAAGGGCTAAGAAAAACGCTGTGAGTATTGAAGGGTTAGTGCTGACAAATGGCAATGAGAAGAACGTACCAAGGCATAAAACAAAAGTAAGGAATGGGAACCGAGGGAAAAACACATAACGAGACAGTAAACAAAAGAAGAGAATATAACGAAATACGGAGAGCGAGAACAACGGAGGGCGAGAGCGTGAGAGAGAGGACGAGAGAGAGAGGACGAACGAGAGAGAACTAACGAGAGAGAACGGACGAGAGAGAGAATGAACGAGAGAGAGAGAGAGAGAACGAGAGAGGGAGACAACTAGAGAGAGAGAGAACGAGAGAGATATTGAGAGAGAGGGAATGAGAGAGAGAGAACGAGAGAGAGAGAGAGAGAGAGAGAGAGAGAGAGAGAGAGAGAGAGAGAGAGAGAAAGAACGAGAGAGAGAACAAACGAGAGAGAGAGAGCGAGAGAGAGAGAGAGAGAGAGAGAGAACGAGAGAGAGAGAGAACGAGAGAGAGAGAGAATGAGAGAGAGAGAGAACGAGAGAAAGAGAACGAGAGAAAGAGAACGAGAGAGAGAGAACCAGAAGGAGAGAACGAGAGAGAGAGAATGAGAGAGAGAGAGAGCGAACAAGAGAGAGAGAGAGAGAGAGAGAGAGAGAGAGAGAGAGAGAGAGAGAGAGAGAGAGAGAGAGAGAGAGAGAGAGAGGCCTAGTCCTTAGCCTCTCCAGCCCTCTCCAGCCTAGTATAAAGGCCCTAGGACCTTGTCCTAGAGCCTCATTATTCAGTTCTGGGTTCATTCTGCTCCCCTAACCGAGCGGAGGAGAGAGAGCGCGAGAGAGAGAGAGAGAGAGAGAGAGAGAGAGAGAGAGAGAGAGAGAGAGAGAGAGAGAGGCCTAGTCCTTAGCCTCTCCAGCCCTCTCCAGCCTAGTATAAAGGCCCTAGGACCTTGTCCTAGAGCCTCATTATTCAGTTCTGGGTTCATTCTGCTCCCCTAACCGAGCGGAGGAGAGAGAGAGAGAGAGAGAGAGAGAGAGAGAGAGAGAGAGAGAGAGAGAGAGAGAGAGAGAGAGAGAGAGAGAGAGAGAGAGAGAGGCCTAGTCCTTAGCCTCTCCAGCCCTCTCCAGCCTAGTATAAAGGCCCTAGGACCTTGTCCTAGAGCCTCATTATTCAGTTCTGGGTTCATTCTGCTCCCCTAACCGAGCGGAGGAGAGAGAGCGAGAGAGAGAGAGAGAGAGAGAGAGAGAGAGAGAGAGAGAGAGAGAGAGAGAGAGAGAGAGAGAGGCCTAGTCCTTAGCCTCTCCAGCCCTCTCCAGCCTAGTATAAAGGCCCTAGGACCTTGTCCTAGAGCCTCATTATTCAGTTCTGGGTTCATTCTGCTCCCCTAACCGAGCGGAGGAGAGAGAGCGAGAGAGAGAGAGAGAGAGAGAGAGAGAGAGAGAGAGAGAGAGAGAGAGAGAGAGAGAGAGAGAGAGAGAGGCCTAGTCCTTAGCCTCTCCAGCCCTCTCCAGCCTAGTATAAAGGCCCTAGGACCTTGTCCTAGAGCCTCATTATTCAGTTCTGGGTTCATTCTGCTCCCCTAACCGAGCGGAGGAGAGAGAGAGAGAGAGAGAGAGAGAGAGAGAGAGAGAGAGAGAGAGAGAGAGAGAGAGAGAGAGAGAGAGAGAGGCCTAGTCCTTAGCCTCTCCAGCCCTCTCCAGCCTAGTATAAAGGCCCTAGGACCTTGTCCTAGAGCCTCATTATTCAGTTCTGGGTTCATTCTGCTCCCCTAACCGAGCGGAGGAGAGAGAGCGAGAGAGAGAGAGAGAGAGAGAGAGAGAGAGAGAGAGAGAGAGAGAGAGAGAGAGAGAGAGAGAGAGAGAGAGGCCTAGTCCTTAGCCTCTCCAGCCCTCTCCAGCCTAGTATAAAGGCCCTAGGACCTTGTCCTAGAGCCTCATTATTCAGTTCTGGGTTCATTCTGCTCCCCTAACCGAGCGGAGGAGAGAGAGAGAGAGAGAGAGAGAGAGAGAGAGAGAGAGAGAGAGAGAGAGAGAGAGAGAGAGAGAGAGAGGCCTAGTCCTTAGCCTCTCCAGCCCTCTCCAGCCTAGTATAAAGGCCCTAGGACCTTGTCCTAGAGCCTCATTATTCAGTTCTGGGTTCATTCTGCTCCCCTAACCGAGCGGAGGAGAGAGAGCGAGAGAGAGAGAGAGAGAGAGAGAGAGAGAGAGAGAGAGAGAGAGAGAGAGAGAGAGAGAGAGAGGCCTAGTCCTTAGCCTCTCCAGCCCTCTCCAGCCTAGTATAAAGGCCCTAGGACCTTGTCCTAGAGCCTCATTATTCAGTTCTGGGTTCATTCTGCTCCCCTAACCGAGCGGAGGAGAGAGAGAGAGAGAGAGAGAGAGAGAGAGAGAGAGAGAGAGAGAGAGAGAGAGAGAGAGAGAGAGAGAGGCCTAGTCCTTAGCCTCTCCAGCCCTCTCCAGCCTAGTATAAAGGCCCTAGGACCTTGTCCTAGAGCCTCATTATTCAGTTCTGGGTTCATTCTGCTCCCCTAACCGAGCGGCTCGCGCCGGCCGCCTTCGGCGGCCGACGCTCGACAGCGCGGCCTTCGGCCGCGCACGAGGGGACGGCAAGCACATTCCAGGTGGATGCAATACTAACGCAAAGGCATACACTCATGGCACGGGGCCTCATCTACTAGCGACAACATGGGACAAGCTAGTGGGGATCCTACATCTGATCCGCGTCAAGGACAGCGAGAAGACCCGTCAGAGAACGATGAAGCTCGCGCACCACCACTGTCGTTGCGCCGATCAAGTCGACGGCAGAGCCAGCGCGCAACAACCGGCGCAAACCACGGACCGCCGTCCCCAGCTGCCCAACGCCCGCAACTCCACCCCGCGCGGGCGCGGCCAACACGGGCGCCAGGAGCTCGGCTAGTCGATCCGCGGCATCCAGGCACTCGTCCCGGGGGCCAGGGTCCAGATGAGCACCCTGGGAGAGAGCCGCGTGACCATACACCTGAATCAGGTGCACTGCCCGCAGACCCTCAGAGAGGCGCCACAGCTGCCCCAGCGATGCCTCCGGCACTTTGGCTGACGGAAGGGGCCCCACCAGTGACTGTACGGGCACTGATACAGCCGGAGGAGCAGGAGCAACAGGCAGTAGAGAGGGATACTGCGCCGTCACCTGTCCTCCAGCCGCGGCCACAAACTCCATACCCGCCACAGGAGGAACCCACGGCAGGCGCATCCGGTTCCCACGAGCAGCGGCAGACGCAGAGGGCGCTAGGGGAGGGGGAACGGCTGACTGGGGAAGGGGAGGTGCAGGCTCATCGAGCGCAGACGGAGGACGGGACGCATGCGCTGGAGCGACGCGCGGCGAGTTGCTCTGGCTCGCCTGCCCGTTTCGCTCCAGTCGCACCGCATCAGATACAACACGTTGTAAATCAGCCATCGTTACTGGCTGGTCATACGCCCAGCCACCACCACGACCGCGCCCCCCCCACCAGCCACCGCGACCGCCACGTGACGCAGCCCAGTTCGCCTGTGACCCTCGGCGCCGAGGAGAATCGTGTCGCCGCCGCGTCGTCTCTCGCTCGTCCCGGGCCGCAGGAGAGTGAGGCCGATGCTGCCGGCGGCCCGGAGACGGCTGACGCTGAGCTGGGGGAACAGCAGCGAGTGGCGCAGGATCAGGCACCGCCTGGAAGTCCGGGGCCGGCACGGGAGGCGGTGCAGTCGGAGGGGCGGGAGCAACAGAGACTGCCACCTGGCCCGGGTCGTCAGTGGTGGCGGATACCACCGGTTGCGACGCCACGGCGCCAGCAGGGGCAGCGCCGACCATCGGGGCGTCAAGAGCAGGTGCAACTGGTGGAGCAGGATCAGCGGCAGCAGTCGGTGCCGTAGGGTTCACAGGGACAGGCGGAACAACAGCAGGGGTTGGGAGAGCAGGATGGTACGGAGCAGACTGCGTCTCACACGACACGAGGCCCGGAGCCGGAGGCGCAGGGCAACCGGCGGCCAAGGGGGCTAGTTTCGGGGCAGGGGGGACTGGCGGCTTCATTGCAACACTCCCCGAGGCAGACACCGGTGCTGACCTTCCGCTCGCCCCTGACGCAGAGGCAGCGGGCTTTGGCGATGTCCACGAGTCGCCAGCAATCACCATCGCGAGGCGGGAGGAGACGAGGAGCAGAACGCCGGGAAGGGCGGAGAGTGGAAGGCGGACCGGAGAATGCGTTCCAGGCGGCTGCACGTAGGGCTTTAATTCGTCTAGACGGGAATGATGATCCGGAGGAGCAAACCGACCCTTCTTATAGGGAGGAGGAACAAGCCCCGACCAGCAACAGCGAGGAGGAGAACGAGGAGGGAGAGTACTTGACGAGAGGAAGCAGGGGACGCCGTGGAGGAACGACAGCACAGTCAGGCAACACACGGGGGCCACATGATGCCGATCGAACGGCCACGATTCCAATCGCGCCTGTTACTCGTGCTACGGGTCGCGGACGTGGAAATCGGGCCATGAGGGGTCAGGTGGGGGCGACTTGCCAGCCTCAAAACCCCCGCTACTTTTCGCCAGAGGAACTGGCGAGGCAGGCTGACAAATTTGCCGAAGTGGCAGAATGGGACATTACACCGCTCTGCGATAGTCGCCAACCCATGCTGTTACGACGGCTACTGCCAAATCTGTGCGAGATATTCTCGCTCGTGGTCCTGACACCACTCCTGCATCTCTCGCGAACCCCTGACTCCGTCGCGGGATGGAAGTTACTCCTATTTTTACCTCGCCTCACGCTGCGACAAGCTTCGCCAAGGCGCCCAGATTGGCCCAAAATCAAAGCGCGTCTCCGAGCATTTCAACGCGGCGAGTGGCAACAGCTGTACATGGATGCGGTGGAAGCAGTCAACACACCACCTTCGCCACGTCACCAGCCTGACGAAGTCGGAATCATCAACAGAGCGGAGGGCCTGGCGAAAAAGGGGAGCCTGCGCCGAGCCGTGATGGCGCTCGAGTCAACGCCGGTCTGCACGCCCTGTCCAGAAATCCTGGATGAACTCCGGGACAAACACCCACCGGCGGACCCCGACCCTTTGACCTGGCCAGTCAACGCTGACCAACCCTACCTCGAGATCGCATACGTGGAATTTTCGAAGTTGCTCAGCCGATGCGAGAATGGGGTGGGGGCCGGCCCGAGCGGAATGACTTTTGAACACCTACGCGACGCGTCAGTAACAAATGCATCTGTCTCCACCCATCTCCATGCCTTGGTGAATACGACTCTGAAAGGAAAACTGCCGCAATCAATCGCGGATTTACTCACATCCTCCCGCCTGATTGCCCTGGCCAAACCTGAAGGAGGGGCTCGACCAATTGCAGTCGGCGAATGTCTGACCCGACTGGTGGCAAAAGCCGCACTGTCAACTCTTGGCGAGGCGGCACGCGGCTATTTTCTTCCGCTGCAGTACGGTGTCGCAGTACCAGGGGGAGCGGAGGCAATCATCCACAGCGCACGTGCATACACTGACAATCACCCCAACTGCCTCATTCTGCAAACTGACATCTCCAACGCCTTCAACACCATTTCGCGACAAGCCATAGTGACAGCATTACAGGACCCGGCCCTATCACCACTACTGCCGCTAGTAAAACTGACCTACGGGGAACCATCCTTACTGTACCTGGACGCGAACTTCAACAGCCGGCCTATACTCAGCGAGCGTGGGGTCCGGCAGGGCGATCCCTTAGGGCCGCTACTTTTTGCGGCTAGGATCCACCCTGCACTAAGAACAACAGCAGCACTGCACCCCGGCGTGCTGTGCCTGGCATACGCCGATGACGTGAGCTTCCTGGGCGAACCACAGGAGGCTGTCGCAGCTTTCTCCCATTTTACCAGTCAGCTAGCTCAATTGGGTTTGCGACACAACCCCGACAAATGTGCCGCATGGAGCAGACAGCCGCTAGATAGTTCAGTACGACTGCCGACAGGAGTCCCTACTAGTGATGCGGGCGTTAAACTTTTGGGCAGTTTCCTAGGCACACCGGAAGGCGCTGCTGCCTTCCTAGCAGCCCAGCTACAAGACATGACAAGGCCACTACCTCTGATCGAGCGCCTAGACCCGCAGATAGCTTCCCTCCTCCTCACACGCTGCATCTGCCGCCGTGTAGGATACCTCATACGAACGACCCCGCTAAATCTCCTGAACCATGACACCTGGTCCCAGTGGGGTATGGACCTCCTCGCCACGCTTCTCACAGCATGTGGCATTCGATTCCCGGCGGACAGCACAGAACAGAGTCGGGTTTGGGAACAGTCCTCACTCCCACCGTCACTAGGCGGTATTGGACTATCGGACCCCACGGTGGAAGGCCGTTTCGGCTACCTGGCTAGCTTTATACAGTCTAGCCTCTTACTAAGCTCACTACCGCTAGAAACAGAGGAAGCACTGATGGCGGCCAGAGACCACATGCTCCTACCTCGAGATCCCACAACCGCCTTACACCAGTGGCTGGGGGAGTGCGAGACATCGCTTCCACAAGAAGCTAGAGACATACTTGACATGGAGAGGCTGGAGCCAAAGGGGCTGAAACTGCAACACGAGCTTGGGGTGCGGGTGCAGGGGAGTAGATATGCCACGCAAGTGCGGGCTACACGACACATGAGTCTCAACCCACTGTCAGGCCACACCCAACGGCTTTTCTCCCTGACAGGCTACGGCACAGGGAACTGGCTAACCGCTATCCCGATAGAACCTACCCGCCGTGTAGGCCCTCCTCACTTCGCAAACGCGGTCCGCTTCAGGCTAGGCCTCCCCTTCTCTACACCCGCGAAGTGTGACTGCTCTAAGCACGTTGAAATCACTGACCCACGGCTGCCGAATCACCTCTTCCGCTGCGGGACTGGCAAGCACAGGATTAATACTCACAATGAACTTTGTGACGCTTGCATCTCGATGGCAAAGGACGCCGGCTTCATAGTTCACGGAGAATCTACAGCATACTGCCCGGTAGAAGAGCAAACGGCAGACCTGACACTACGTGATAAGAGTTCGGGGGCGGTGTACATCTGCGACGTCACCATCACCGACCCGATCAGCACCAGGGACCCACAAGCCACCAAGGGAAGGGGTTGGGCGGCCAGGGAACAAGCCGACAAGAAGATCAGCCATTATGCCAGCCGCCCTGACACGGTTGCCTTTTTCCCCCTGGCGGTTGAGACGTATGGGTGCCCATGCGCGGAGGTCCCACAGTTTCTGAAGCTCTTGGCGGAAACGGCTGCTCGGCGGCACTTCAACGCCCGACCACACTCATTCCATGCAGCTAGGTTCCTTCATCTCTTCAGGCAACGGTGGTCCTGTGCTCTGCAGAGAGCACAGTCGGTGGGTTACCTTATTAAGTCCAGTCAGGCGGCAGCAGCAGAAAATCCCCCTGTGGGGGGGGGTGCAGGGAGAATTCCACCTTGGGGATAGCTGTGTAGTACTAGAGCCTCTCATGGAGGTGTAGACAGGCATTAATGGGCGAATAGATAAGTTGCTTAGCTCTTTGTTTCTGTGTTTGCTTGTTCCCATCCCTAGCATCTATAACCTGCATGTTTGTATTCCTTGATACACCAATACACGGACCATTAGAGAGAGAGAGAGAGAGAGAGAGAGAGAGAGAGAGAGAGAGAGAGAGAGAGAGAGAGAGAGAGAGAGAGAGAGAGAGAACGAGAACGAGAGAGAACGAGAACGAGAGAGAGAGAACACGAGAGAGAGAACACGAGAGAGAGAACGAGAGAGAGAGAACTAGAGAGAGAGAGAACGAGAGAAAGAGAACGAGAGAGAGAGAACGAGAAAGAGAGAACGAGAGAGAGAGAACGAGAGAGAGAGAGAGGGAACGAGAGAGAGAGAGAGAACGAGAGAGAGAGAAAGAGAGAGAGAACAAGAGAGAGAGAGAGAGAGAGAGAGAGAGAATGAGAGAGAGAGAAAGAGAGAGAGAACGAGAGAGAGAGAGAGAGAGAGAGAGAGAGAGAGAGAGAGAGAGAGTGAGAAGCAAGGGACTTGTCTCTTCCCTCCTAGGCTCTTCCCCTCTCTTCCCCAGCTATATAATGGCCACTTGGCCTCCCTTCTAGCTCATTCTTCATTTCGTGTTTCAGTTTTTTCCGGCTCGTTCGAGAGAGCGAGAGAGAGAGAGGCAAGGGACTTAGTCTCTTCCCTCGTAGGCTCTTCCCCTCTCTTCCCCAGCTATATAATGGCCCCTTGGCCTCCCTTCTAGCTCATTCTTCATTTGGTGTTTCAGTTTTTTCCGGCTCGTTCGAGAGAGCGAGAGAGAGAGAAGCAAGGGACTTAGTCTCTTCCCTCCTAGGCTCTTCCCCTCTCTTCCCCAGCTATATAATGCCCCCTTGGCCTCCCTTCTAGCTCATTCTTCATTTGGTGTTTCAGTTTTTTCTGGCGCTTCGCGCCGGCGCGGCCTGCTGCCGCGCGTTTGGGATGACAAGAGATTTAACAAGGACGACTGGCTGACGGCAAGAACAACAAACGTGGCAGACAACAGCAAGGCCTTCGCGCACATCTACTAAGAAGCGAAATGCAGCGGGTCTACGGGCGGCGGGTGCCAGAGACTACATCAAATGGGCATCAAGGGCCGCGAGGATTCCACGCATGGTCCTCCACAGCTGTCGGACCACTAACGCGGTCGCGCCGACAGCTTCAACAGCGCCTCCTTCGCGGAGGTGCCATGTCAGATCCTGGACAGTCTTGTCCAGCTGCGAGACCGCTACGCCTACGGCGCAGCAGAAACAGGACGCACGGAAGCAGGCAGAGCACGATCAGCAGCAGGAGCATGAACCTGCGAGTACGCCTGATCGTTTGGCGCAGGAGCCACGAGGGAGGTCGGCAGAGCACACGCATACACTGGAGCGGTGGCGTGCACTGCTGCAGCAGGAGCCAGCGAGCTTTCAAGATTCGGCGCACCCGTCAGAGCAGCGCGCATTGCCGCAGCCCACATCTCCAGGAAATCCTCGCGCAGCTGCTGCATGTCGCTTGGCCCACCACGCCCGCGACCGCGACCTCCCCACCAGCCACCGCGACCACCGCGATGCGCGGACCGGTACGACGAGGAGGGGCGACGCCGAGGAGAACCTCGCCCCCGATGCGCCGCCGCATTGCCCCCAGCGGCACCATGACTCTGTGACTCTGCATACCGCTGCGCGACGGGATGTACCGGTGCAGCCGCGGGGGCCACCAAGTGTGCAGAGTCGGGGCCGGCGCCCACCGCCTTCCCCTCCGCGGGGCCCCCCACGGCAGCCTGGACAGGCGGCAGCGCCACAGGCGTCTGCATTGCAATGGGAGCCGACGCGCCAGACACGGGGACATCGCGAGGAAGGCAGAGGCTCGGTGGGGGGGCAGGGGCTAGTGGGACAGGAATTGTCGATGCCGCAGCAGCGGCAGGAAGAGCCGGGGGAGCACCACCAGCGGCAGCAGCAGGGGCCGGAGGCAGAGCATGCACGCTCTCAGCGGTGTGACCTTGGTTTACCGCCAACTTCTCCGCTTCAGTCGCCATTACGCCGAACGCACCACCAGCAAGCGCTGGAGGATGCACGGGGGTGTTAGAGCACAGGAGGAGGTAGTCGCAAAAGTCCGCTGCCGGCCGCAGTCAGTGCGCGGACGCGTGGGGGACGAGCTGGAGGTCGCGGGCGTGGTAGGGGTACGCGTGAGGGTGGACCGGAGAATACGTTCCAGAGAGCAGCTCTAAGGGCTTTAATCGAGTTAGTAAGAGCTAATGAAGAAGACATAGTGTCGGGGAGTATTTATGAGGTGGAGGAGGAAGAAGCAGTCTCGCCCCTAAGTTTGAATGCCTCAGAGGAGGCCCAGTCACAAACTCCAACTTGGCAGAGAGTCAGCTCAACCCACGCCCGGAGCGCGGCAAGAAATTTGAGAAATACACCCACCCAACCGCGACCCTCTCCATAGAACCGAACCGCTTCCGACCACCCTGCCACTAATGCCAACCAATCCGCCCTACCAAACCGGACACCATCACCTGCAATTGCACCGCGAACTACAGCGAGGGGTAACCAACGGCAGCCCCAATTCCCCCCCCAGAGATCACCCAAAGCCCTCGCCAAGGACGACACGCTTTTCGCAGGCGTCAGTCATTGGAATCTGGTCAAGCTACGCGACAGTCGCAACACACCACTAGCACGTCGCCTTCCAGAAAAACTGCGCCTTCTCTTTGCAATGGTAATTCTGACACCACTGCTACGACTCGCACGCGACCCTGACTCCATTCAGGCCTGGACGGTTCTGCTGTTTGCCGCTTGCCTGACGCTGCATTAGCATTCACCGAGACACCCTGACTGGAAGGCGACCAGCACTCCTGCGAGGGGAGTGGGAATCGCTAAACCTGGAAACAGTGGATTCGTTGGATTTTCCTCCCCCCCCAAGACACAAGCCAGATGACCTGGGGGCAATCTCCAGAGCAGAAGGACTGGCGCGACGTGGCAGTCTGCGGAGAGCAGTCATGGCACTGGAGGCCACTCCTGTCAGCAAGCCATCCCCTGTCGTTCTGGAATCCCTCCGCGCCAAACACCCAAACGCCTCGCACCCTGACACACCGTGGCCCCAGCCTGAACCGGACTCTTACCTGTCAGTATCGCGCGAGGTTTTCCTAAAGCTTCTCTCGAGATGTGAGAACGGGGTAGGAGAAGGCCCCTCTGGCACGACGTTCGAGCACCTGCGTGAAGCTGCCCTGATGCATGCCATGGTTAGTTCTCACTTACACGCGTTAGTCAGCACAATCCTGCGTGGGGAGTTGCACCAGGAAGTAGGGAAGCTCCTTACAGCATCGCGTCTGATAGCCCTCGACAAGCCGGACAGAGGGACCAGGCCGATTGCCATAGGCGAGTGCATCCTCCGATTAGCAGCCAAAGCAGCACTTACCTAGCTGGCGGAAGCGGCACGAGAATTTTTCTTACCTCTACAGATTGGAGTGGCCGTGCCAGGAGGAGCAGAAGCAGTCATTCATGTCGTTCGAACTTTCACCGTGGCCAACCAAGACGCATTGGTCTTGCAGGCTGACTTGGCTAACGCGTTCAATAGCGTTGACCGCCACGCCATAGCGACGGCCCTGAAAGGCTCAAAGTTAGAACCACTGCTGCCATTAGTACGCTTCTCCTACGGCCAACCCTCCACACTGCACCTGGATGTAGCCTTTGACCACCCGCCCTTGCACAGTGAAACTGGGGTCCGCCAGGGGGATCCCCTCGGCCCCCTTCTTTTTGCTGCTGCCATGCACCCAGCTTTGAAGGCAATTGCGGAGGCACACCCAGAGGTCATCTGCTTGGCCTACGCCAACAACGTCACCTTCCTAGGAGAGCCGTCGTCGTGCGCAGCTGCCTTTGTCCACTTCACGGGTAGCCTGGCAGAAATTGGGCTCAGCCACAACCCTGCTAAGTGCGGGGCATGGTCAGGCAGGACGCCCATCGACTGTCGCCTACCTGAAGGAGTTCCACCCAGCAGAGATGGTTTGAAAGTGCTGGGCAGCTACATTGGCACCCCCACAGCAACCTCCGCCTTCGTACGGTCCAGCCTAGAGGTGATGGGTGCGCCGCTAGGGTTGATTGAGCGGATGGAGCCGCAGCTAGCGAGAGTGCTGCTGTCTCGGTGCATCTCTCGCCGAGTGTCTTACCTAGCATGCACGACGCCACTGCCGTTCCTGCCCAAGGAGGAATGGTCTGACTGGGGACGGCGGCTACTGGAAACTATCTTAACGGCGTGTGGCATTAACCACCCGTGCAGAGATGTGGAAACATCATGCACGTGGGCGTAGGCCTCACTCCCTGTGTCACTTGGTGGCCTCGGGCTGACGGACCCCTCTATGGAAGGCCGCTATGGCTTCCTCGCCAGCTACAGGCAGGCGCAGCTCCTGCTTGACTCACTGAACAGCAAGTGCACCGGCCCATTGGAGGTTACCCGCGAGCTGATGTGTGGCCCCTACACTCAGACCTCCCCTTTGACTGAATGGCTAGCGGAATGCGAGGAGGAACTTCCACTGCCAGCCCAAGAAGTTCTGCTAGCGGAGAGAACAGCTCCAACTGCAGGAAAGCCGCAGCATGGGCTGGCCACGGCTATTCAGGGCCAGCGGTATGCTGTGCAGGTGGAGGAGGTGCGGGGGCTGGGCCCGAGCCCCAACAATGGTCACACACAACGGATGTTGTCCCTGTCAGGGTACGGGGCGGGAGATTGGTTAAATGTTGTGCCCCTCTTCCCCCCGCTATGCCTTGAGGCTCCCCACTATGCCAACGTGCTCCAGTTTTGGCTGGGGCTCCCCTTTGCAACTCCCGGGGTTTGCAACTGCTCGAAGAAAGTGCAAATCCTTGATAAACGGCTCCCGAACCACCTGCTACGGTGCGGGACAGGGGAGGGGGTGTACCAACACACACAATGAACTTAGAGACGAATGTGCACGGATGGCACGAGATGCAGGATGCATGGTGCATCTTGAAACGGCCGCCTTCAGCCCAGTGGAGGAGAAGAAGGCGGACCTAGCCTTACGTGACCGCTCTACCGGCACCATCTACATTTGTGACGTGATGGTAACCGATCCCATCAGCACCCGCGATGAGAATGCAACCAAAGGGCGGGGGTGGCGGCACGGGAAGCGGCAGACAAGAAACACGGCCTCTACAAGGACTGCCCAGAGTGGGTGAAGTTTTTCCCACTCGCGGTCGAGACATATGGGTGCCCATGCCCGGAGTCGGTTGACTTCCTGAAGCTGCTCGCAGAAACAGCTGCACGGCGGTTTTTCAATGCCGAGCCCTCCTCCTACCAAGCTACCAAGCTCTTACACCAATATTGGCAGCGTTGGTCGGTGGCTCTTCAAAGGGGGCAGTCGATTGGGTACTTGGAAAAGTGCAACATAGCAGCAGCGGTAGAAAACCCGCTACTCAAGACAGCAAGGGAGGCCCCGTCCCTTGGGGATTGCCTCTCGGTTCTTGATCCTGCACCAGACCTGGCTTAGAGGGTGCTGAGCTGAGGAGTGAGGAGAAAGTGTATTATGGAATTAGCACCAGTAGTGTGATACCTATACCTTGCATGTCTGTTCACCTTAAACTATCAATGAAAGGGCCATTGGAGAGAGAGAGAGAATGAGAGAGAGAGAGAACGAGAGAGAGAGAGAACGAGAGAGAGCGAACGCAAGAGAGGGAACGCGAGAGAGAGAACAAGAGAGAGAGAACGAGAGAGAGAGAGAGCGAGAGAGAGAGAACGAGAGAGAGAGAACGAGAGAGAGAGAGAGAATAAGAGAGAGAACGAGAGAGAGAGAACAAGAGAGAGAGAGAACGAGAGAGAGAGAACGAGAGAGAGAGAGAACGAGAGAGAGAACAAGAGAGAGAGAACGAGAGAGTGAGAACGAGAGAGAGAACGAGAGGGAGAGAACGCGCGAGAGAGAACGAGAGAGAGAGAACAAGAGACAGAGAGAACGAGAGAAAGAGAACGAGAGAACGAGAGAGAGAGAGAATGAGAGATAGAGAACGAGAGAGAAAAACGAGAGAGAGAGAGAGAGAGAGAGAGAGAGAGAGAGAGAGAGAGAGAGAGAGAGAGAGAGAGAGAGAGAGAGAGAGAGAGAGAGGCTGGAGCCAAAGGGGCTGAAACTGCAACACGAGCTTGGGGTGCGGGTGCAGGGGAGTAGATATGCCACGCAAGTGCGGGCTACACGACACATGAGTCTCAACCCACTGTCAGGCCACACCCAACGGCTTATCTCCCTGACAGGCTACGGCACAGGGGACTGGCTAACCGCTATCCCGATAGAACCTACCCGCCGTGTAGGCCCTCCTCACTTCGCAAACGCGGTCCGCTTCAGGCTAGGCCTCCCCTTCTCTACACCCGCGAAGTGTGACTGCTCTAAGCACGTTGAAATCACTGACCCACGGCTGCCGAATCACCTCTTCCGCTGCGGGACTGGCAAGCACAGGATTAATACTCACAATGAACTTCGTGACGCTTGCATCTCGATGGCAAAGGACGCCGGCTTCATAGTTCACGGAGAATCTGCAGCATACTGCCCGGTAGAAGAGCAAACGGCAGACCTGACACTACGTGATAAGAGTTCGGGGGCGGTGTACATCTGCGACGTCACCATCACCGACCCGATCAGCACCAGGGACCCACAAGCCACCAAGGGAAGGGGTTGGGCGGCCAGGGAACAAGCCGACAAGAAGATCAGCCATTATGCCAGCCGCCCTGACACGGTTGCCTTTTCCCCCCTGGCGGTTGAGACGTATGGGTGCCCATGCGCGGAGGTCCCACAGTTTCTGAAGCTCTTGGCGGAAACGGCTGCTCGGCGGCACTTCAACGCCCGACCACACTCATTCCATGCAGCTAGGTTCCTTCATCTCTTCAGGCAACGGTGGTCCTGTGCTCTGCAGAGAGCACAGTCGGTGGGTTACCTTATTAAGTCCAGTCAGGCGGCAGCAGCAGAAAATCCCCCTGTGGGGGGGGTGCAGGGAGAATTCCACCTTGGGGATAGCTGTGTAGTACTAGAGCCTCTCATGGAGGTGTAGACAGGCATTAATGGGCGAATAGATAAGTTGCTTAGCTCTTTGTTTCTGTGTTTGCTTGTTCCCATCCCTAGCATCTATAACCTGCATGTTTGTATTCCTTGATACACCAATACACGGACCATTAGAGAGAGAGAGAGAGAGAGAGAGAGAGAGAGAGAGAGAGAGAGAGAGAGAGAGAGAGAGAGAGATGTCAAACTTATATGCTATAGTCTGTTTAGGCTGTAGTGAGGTAGTTCATATAGGGTACAACAATTTTAGGTTTCCTACTTGTACCCACCTGCTTGCTAGTTCAGCCATTCATTCCTTCACTATTCTGACATGGTATTCTGAGCAGGTTCCCTAGTGGGAACGTTTTTTTTAGGGCCCACCACGATTTTTTTTTCCTGCCCTGCCCGAAGCGCGCCTCGCGCCTGCCTCACCTGCGCAGTCACGCGCCCTGCCCTAGTACGGCCCATCGCGGCCCTGCCTTCGCTGGCCCGTCGCGGCCCTGCCTTCGCCGCCCGTCGCTGGCCCGTCCCGGCCCGTCCCGGCCCGACGCAGCCCGTCGCTGGCCCGTCGCCGCTAGTCGCGGCCCTGCCTTCGCGCCCACTGCGGCCCTGCCCTGCAGCCGCCCTGTCGCAGCCCTGCCTTTCGCTGCCCGTCGCTGGCCCGTCCCGGCCCGTCCCGGCCCGTCGCCGGCCCGTCCCGGCCCGTTGCCGCCCGTCGCCGGCCCGTCGCCGCCCGTCGCTGGCCCGTCGCCGCTCGTCGCGGCCCTGCCTTTGCCGCCCTGTCGTTGCCCTGCCCTGCTGCCGCCCCAGTCGCGGCCCTGCCTTCGCCGCCCGTCGCGGCCCTGCCCTGCAGCCGCCCTGTCGCGGCCCTGGCCTGCTGCCGCCCCATCGCGGCCCTGACCTAAACTGCCAGCTGCGGCCCTGCCCTGCACCCGCCCCTGGTAAGCACCCGCGCCGCCCTGCCGCGCCGCGCCGCCAGGAGCTGAGCCGCGCCGCCAAGCCGAGCCGCGCCGCCCAGCCGAGCCGCGCCGCCCAGCCGAGCAGCGCCGCCCAGCCGAGACGCGCCGCCCTACCGAGCCGTGCCGCCCTACTGAGCCGCACTGCCCTGCCTGCACTACTCCTGCTGCTACTGCTGCTTCTACTGCCACTGCTGCTACTGCTGCTCCTGCTGCTACTACCGCTATGGCTAGCCCTACTATTCTTACCTTTGATGCTGAGGGGCTTGCAGTTGACTTTGACGTGTGGGTTGACAACCTGCAGCTCTTTCTTCAGTGTGACTCTAGGGACGGGGTATCCCTTTTCGATCACACGTCCGGTGTCTCTACTGCCCCTGCTGCCATTGGTGACAGTACGGTTCACTCGCAGTGGACCACTCGTGACGCTGTTGCTCGCCTTGCTGTTCGTAGTCACCTGCCGTCTGCTAAGCGCGCACACTTTGGCTAGTACAAGACTGCTCAGTCTTTGTATGACGCTGTAGTAGCGCGCTACTCCTCCCCTGCCACTGCTGCCCTCAGCCGCCTCATGCTGCCGTACCTTTTCCCTGACCTTGCCGCTTTTGCCACAGTTGCTGACCTCATTACTCACCTCCGTGCTAGTGACGCCCGCTACCGAGCTGCGCTTCCCACTGAGTTCTGTGCCAAGAACCCCCCCCCCCATGTACATCACCCTTTACTACCTAGTCACCCGCCTCCCTGACTCCCTTGCTTCAGTCAGGGACCACTTTCTCTCCCTTTGCCCCACCGAGCTCACCGTCGACCTGCTAGAGGAGCGCCTCACTGCAGCTGAGAAGAGTATCTTAGCTGTAGGTGCTTCTCGTGGTGACCCTCGCGCCCCTTTCTTTGAGGGGTGTTCCCCTGTCCCCCTTCTCCCCTCTGTTGCTTCTGCTGCTGCTGTCGACCTCGTTGGCACTACTTAGGTCGGGACTGCGTCTGCTCCTAGTGGGAGGTGCCGCAACAGCAAGGGCAAGGGGGGCAAGGGTGGTGGAGGGGACGGTGGGGGCGGCGGTGGAGGCGATGGAGGAGGCGGAGGGGGTGGCGTTGGAGGTGGGGGTGGTGACGGGAGTGGGGGCTTTGGTGGCGGCGGTGGGGGTGGTGGAGGCAGCGGCAGCGGCGGTGGAGGTTGCGGCAGCGGTGGTGGAGGTGGCGGCGGCGGTGGTGCTGGTCGAGGTGGTAGCCAGCGCCAGCAGCAGCCGCGTTCCTGTGAGACCCCGTCGGCCCAGCAGCTTCGTGAGTGGTACGCTGGGCGTGGGAGGTCTGGGGGTGTTGGTCCCTGCACTCACGTTCTTCGCACCGGCGGGCGCCGTGGGGAGACGTGCGGGCTGCCACACACTGCACAGCGCTGCTTCGGTCGCCTGACTGACGCCTGGTGCGCCCAGTTTCCTGACGCTGTTGAGCTCCCTCGCTGGGGTGATCTGCTTAGGCAGAACGTTGCTATCTTTGATCTTGATTTCGATGCTATCCTTGCTGCCATGTATGCTGTGATTGATAGTGCTGAGGGTGATTGTTACCTGTGTGTTCCGCTTGACCCGGGCATTGAGGCTACTGCTCTAGGTGCTAGTGAGTCCGCTGCTCCAGGTCCTAGTGAGTCTGCTGCTCCAGGTACTAGTGCGTTTGCTGTTCCAGGTGCTGGTGAGTCTGCTCTCTCTGGTACTGCACCTACTGAGGCCTTGCACACTTTCACACTTGACTCTGGTGCTTCGCGCTCCTTCTTTCGCGACAGCACCACACTCACGCCGCTAAGTCGGCCTGTCGCAGTCTCCCTGGCTGACCCCTCGGGGGGCCCAGTCCTTGCGCACTCCTCCACGGTTCTACCGTGTCCCGCGGCCCCGTCGGGCTTGCTGTCGGGACTCCACCTCCCCTCGTTCTCTACGAACTTGGTGAGTGGAGCTGACCTCCAGGACGCGTGGGTTGACCAGTTCACCCCTGGAGGTCAGCGTGTGACCCACTGCACTTGCTCTCGGACGGGCCGCCACCTAGCCACGTTCACCCGTCGGCCTGGGTCGAGTCTGTACACACTGACTACTTCGTCTCCTCCGGTTGCTGCTGTCAACATATATTCTATATGTGTTGTTTAGGTTAGTCTAGGTGTTACATTTCTACTTACTTGCATGATTAGGGTTTGCTATATCTAGGGTTGTACTTCACATTTTCTATCAATTCATTCTTATCGTAACATGGTATAGAGCTAGGTTTCCCTTAGGCGATTTTTCCCCTAGGCGATTTTTTCCCTTCGGCGAAATTTCTCTCGATAGTCTATGGGCCCACCACCCGCGCGCCTCGTAGCGACCCATAGCCCGAAGCGCCCTGCCCCGTAGAGCCCGAGTAGGTCGCGCCCCCCGTCGACATCGCGCGTCACCCGTTTCTGCCCTGCGCCCCACCCGTTTTTTGCCGAGCGTCACTCGGTTTTTAGCCCCGCGCCCCACTCGTTTTACCCCGCGTGTTGCTCCCCAGTCCTCTAGCGCGCAGCAGACGAACGCACGTAGCTGCGCGCGCAGCCTTAGTCGCACCCGCAGCTCCGCGCTAGTACGTCGTAGCCGCGCGCACGTGCAGCCCACCGTCGTAACCGGCCCCCAGACCTGAAATCCCCCTCAGAACCGCACAGAACCGCCGCCTTAACAGCTTCCCCACCTGAAAACCGCCGCCCCAGACCTGACAACCGCCGCCCCACTTGGAAACCTGCTGCCCCACCCGTTCCAGGCACCTCACCCGGGATCAGCCGCCCCACCCAGTCCTCTCCACCGCATTGAACCGCACAGAACTGCACATAACTGCACAGAACCGCACAGAACCGCCGCCTTAACAGCTTCCCCACCTGAAAACCACCGCCCCAGACCTGACAACCGCCGCCCCACCTGGAAACCTGCTGCCCCACCCGTTCCAGGCACCTCACCCGGAATCAGCTGCCCCACCCAGTCCTCTCCACCGCATTGAACCTCACAGAACCGCACAGTACTGCACATAACCGCACAGAACTGCACAGAACCGCCGCCTCACCCGTAGCCCGCTGCCTTAACAGCTTCCCCACCTGAAACCTGCCTCCCCACGATCTACCACACCCGCCGTCAGTAGCCCCAGCCGATTACACTGCCGCCAGCTACACCAGCAGCAGCATAGGCTGCCCCCAGCGCACCAGCAGCAACGTAGGCTGCCCCCAGCAGAACCAGCAGAACCAACAGAACCAGCAGAACCAGCAGAACCAGCAGAACCAGCAGAACCAGCAGAACCAGCAGAACCAGCAGCAGCATAGGCTGCCGCCAGCACACTAGCAGCAGCATAGGCTGCCCCCAGCGCACCAGCAGCAGCGTAGGCTGCCCCCAGCAGAACCAGAAGCGGCATAGGCTGCCACCAGCGCACCAGCAGCAGCATTGGCTGCCCCCAGCAAAACCAGTAGCAGCTAAGGCTGCCCCCAGCAGAGCCAGAAGCAGCATAGGCTGCCCCCAGCGAACCAGCAGCAGCATAGGCTGCCACCAGAGCACCAGCAGCAGCAGCATAGGCTGCCCCCAGCGAACCAGCAGCAGCATAGGCTGCCCCCAGCGCACCAGCAGCAGCTTAGGCTACCGCCAGCGCACCAGCAGCAGCTTAGGCAACTGCCAGCGCACTAGCAGCAGCATTGGCTGCCCCCTGGAGAACCAGTAGCAGCCTAGGCTGCCTCTTAGCAGAACCAGAAGCAGCACAGGCTGCCCCCAGCGCACCAGCAGCAGCTTAGGCTGCCCCCAGCAGAACCAGCAGCAGCATAGGCTCACATGGCATGTACTAGGGTTCTACAGCAGCAGGGCCAGCCGCAGCACTCCCGTCAGTGGGGGCCTGCGGGTCCAAAGTGTGGCGCCCCCAGCAGTGGCTCAGCTAGCAGTGGGCGAGACGTCGGCCCCTGCGGGTACCGGGCCCTGACAGGCCCTGGTGCTGGCACTACCTGCTGGAGTCCTGACCACACTGCGTCCAGCTGCTACCGTCGACTCGACGACCTCCACCGTGAGCGTTTTGGTCCTCACGCTATTACACCGCACTGGCCTTCGCGCCTTCGCCAGCGCACTACTGCACCAGTTGAGTCTCACCTGCCTGGTCTAGGACCCTTTCCGGCTGCACGAGTAGAGACCTGTGTTTCCAGTCTTGGTGCGTGTGTTGTTTCCAGTCCCGGCGCCTCTGAGGGTCTTTGTGTAGAAGCTGCAGCTACCACTAGTCTAGCACTAGCCTTTGTAGCTGGTTCGGGTGCGACCCCACAGACTGCACAGCTTTCCTTCACCCTAGATTCTGGAGCGTCCAGCTGTTTCTTTCGCGACTGTACCGACCTCACACCACTGCGCACTCCAGTCACTGTCGCCTTGGCTGACCCCTCTGTGGGACGTGTAGTTGCTAGCAGCACCACCACTCTTCCGTGTCCGGCGGCTCCCTCAGGTTTTCTTACAGGTTACTACACCCCCTCATTCTCTAGGAACCTGGTGGGTGTCAGTCACCTTCACGACCTAGGCGTAGTCACTACTTTCCCACTGGACGAGCCTGTTGCCTCCTGCACTGTCGGTGCCACTGGGGCGCCCCTGGCCACATTCCACAGAGAGCCGGGATCTGGTCTGTACTCACTACACACTGGGTCCCACCACACTGAGTCGGGTCAGGTCAGGTCAGGTCAGGTAGCTGCTGTGTCGTGTGACTGTCGGTCCCTCACCCACCCGTTGGTCCTCTGGCACCACCGTCTAGGTCACCCGTCGTTCCCGCGTCTCAGTAGGATGGCACGTTACCGTCTGGTCTCAGGTCTCCCAGGGTCGCTTGCACCGCTTCCCCGCTCGCCTGCGCCGCTGTGCACTCCTTGCGTCGAGGGTCGGCAGCGCGCTGCCCCTCACTCCTCCTCGTTCCCCCCCACCACGGCTCCCTTCGAGACCCTGCACTTGGACGTCTGGGGCCCCTCTCCGGTCCTTGGCCCACGTCAGGAGCGCTACTTCCTGATTGTGGTGGACGACTACTCCCGCTACACCACGGTTTTCCCCTTGCGACGGAAGGCCGACGTGCCTACCGTCCTCGAGCCGTGGCTACTAGCGTGGGGTGGCGCCCAGGGCCTGTGTGGGCTTCGCCTACACTCGGACCGTGGTGGTGAGTTTTCTTCCACTCGCCTGGAGACGTTCTGTCAGGGTCGGGGGATCATCCAGTCTTACACGCTACCAGCATCACCGCAGCAGAACGGGGTAGCCGAGCGACGCATCGGCCTGGTCATGGAGGTTGCCCGGACCTCCATGTGCCATGCCGGTGCCCCCCAGTTCTTGTGGCCCCAGGCAGTCCGCTACGCCGCGCACCAGCTGAACCTGTGGCCCAGCGACGCACGGCCAAGGGTGACGCCGGTCTCCCTTTGGACAGGTTCTCCGGGCGTAGCAGCTGACTTCCGCGTCTGGGGTTGTCTGGCTCATGTTCGCGCCCCTGGCGCGAACAAGTTGTCTCCGCGCACTCGTGCCTGCGTCTTTCTTGGCTTCCCTTTGGACGCCTCCGGCTGGGTGTTCTACGACCCGGTCACCTACCAGTTCTTCGCTTCGCAGGACGTCACGTTCGACGAGTCTGTCTGTTACTACAGGAGTCGCCCCCACCGAGGTACTGAGGCCTTTTCCCCCCCGCTGTTCCTCACCCTTGAGCCCCCACCAGTCGCCCCGGTAGCCCCCCCCCCTTCGCGTCCTGCCCCGTCAGGTGTGTCGCACGTCACTCCGCAGTCTTCCCCCCCGCAGCGTCCAGTCCCTGTCGTGTCTGGGGGTGCGGGAGGTGCAGTTGCGGAGGGTGAGGGTACTGGGGCTGCAGGAGCTGGTGGTGTCGGCTCTGGGGGTGCAGGGGTTGTGGGCGTGGAGGTCACTCCTGTGGAGGACACGGCAGCCTCGACTCGGCGGCCTCGCCCTGCCTCACCCCCTGGCTTCCCGTCCGTCCCGCAGTTTCCTCCTCCTTCTTCTCTGCGGTCGGTTGCTGTGGAGCCTGGGGGTGTTCCTGCGGGAGGTACTGGAGGCCCCGGGGGTGTCGGTGGTGGCGGTGCTGGAGCTGGAGGCACTGGCACTGTGGCGCCTACACCGCGCACTGTACGTTTCCTGACCCGTGAGCAGCGTCTCCTCCGGTTGGAGAGGGAGGAGCGTGAGCGATTTGAGAGGGCACAGCAGCAGCAGCAGCAGCAGCAGCAGCAGCAGCAGCAGGAGAGAGTAGAGGAGGAGTCACAGCAGCAGCACGAGAGGGTAGCGCAGGAGTCCCGGTCGCAGCAGCGGGTGCAGCTGCAGCCGCAGCAGGAGAGGGTAGAGGAGGAGTCACGGCCGCACCAGGAGAGGGTAGAGCAGGAGTCCCGCCCGCAGCAGCAGGTGCAGTTACAGACACAGCAGGAGAGAGTAGAGGAGCAGTCACGGCCGCACCAGGAGAGGGTAGAGCAGGAGTCCCACCCGCAGCAGCAGGTGCAGTTACAGACGCAGCAGGAGAGAGTAGAGGAGGAGTCACGGCAGCAGCAGGAGAGGGTAGCGCATGAGTCCCGGTCGCAGCAGCGGGTACAGCTGCAGCCGCAGCAGGAGAGGGCAGAGGCGGAGCCACAGGAGCAGCAGCAGGGGCCGGTACCGTCGCAGCAGACGCCAGAGGAGGCGGAGCAGCAGCGACTGCGACTACGCGACCTCCCCGACCCAGCACCTGCACGCTTTGTTCGTGGTCCCCTACCGTCCCCTCCTGTTCCACCAGTTGAGTCCCTTTCCTCCTCCCAGTGGACTCGTCGTCCTCCCCTCAGTCGTGCTGTGTCTCCACAGCCCCGTCGGTCCCGTTACCGTGCAGACGGTCCGTTTCACCTTGTTCTCCGCTCTCGTGTTCCACCTCCTCCTGTCCTTCCACAGCCCCCTGAGTCGTCCCTCACTGTGCTTCACGACCCGTTGTCCGACTACCTCCGTGCCTCTCGTCCTGTCGTCTCCCGTGTTTTGTCCGCGTTGGTCACTCACCCGACTGCACCTCTGTCGTCTGTCTCAGCACTTGTTACCACTGTCTCTGGCTTTGCCTCTTCCCACCGCCTTGACTACGCCGCTCACTTGGTGAGTGGCCCTGCACGTTCTCCGTCCTCTGGGGGTGCTCCTGTCTTTCCCCTAGAGGTCGTAGAGGACAGGCAGTTCGAGCTTGGTTTCCTTGCGGCCGCTGTTCCTCATCTCTGCGCCATGCTGCTTGCCCCTGAGGGGGATCCAGACGCCCTTGACATCCCGATCCCTCGCACTCACGCCGAGGCGGTCTCGGGACCCTGGGCTTCGTACTGGATAGCAGCTGAGGAGGCAGAGATGGCATCTTATAGGTCCACAGGCACTTACGTCGACGCAGTCTCACCACCTGGGACGAATGTCGTCAGTGGCCGATGGCTCTACAAGGTGAAGCGGCCGCCTGGATCACCACCTGTGTTCAAGGCGCGCTATGTTGCGAGAGGCTTCAGTCAGCGAGAGGGGGTGGACTTCTTCCAGACCTTCGCTCCCACCCCGAAGATGAGTACTCTTCGGGTGTTGCTGCATATTGCAGCCCAGCGCGACTACGAGTTGCACTCCTTGGACTTTTCCCCCGCGTTCCTTCAGGGGAGCCTGCACGAGCAGATCTGGCTGCGTCGCCCGCCTGGCTTCACTGGCTCTTTCCCACCTGGGACCCAGTGGCAGCTGCGTCGACCAGTCTACGGCCTGCGTCAGGCCCCACGTGAGTGGCACGACACACTTCGCTCGACCCTTGCAGCTCTTGACTTCTTTCCGTCGTCTGCTGACCCGTCACTGTTCGTTCGCCGTGGCTCGACCCCGTTCTTTGTCCTGGTCTACGTCGACGTCCTAGTGTTCGCCACTCCCGACCGACGCGCGCTGGCCTCCGTGAAGGAGGAACTGCAGAGGAGACACACTTGCACTGACCTTGGTGAGCTGCAGCACTACCTTGGCCTGCAGATCACCAGGGACAGGGCAGCTCGCACCATTACGCTGACTCAGTCGCATATGGTCGAGCAGATCCTCACGCGGTTTCGCTTCCCGTTCTCCAAGGTACAGCTCACCCCTCTTGGTGTGGATCATGGGCTCACGGCTCCACCTTCGGACGAGTCATTTGAGTCCAGTGGTCCATATCCTGAGCTGGTGGGTTGTCTCATGTACCTGATGACCTGTACTCGCCCAGACCTAGCTTACCCTCTTAGCGTCCTTGCGCGCTTTGTTGCGCCTGGGAGACACCGACCTTCCCACTGGTACGCTGCTAAGAGGGTGGCGAAGTATGTGGCGAGTACATCAGGCATGGGACTTGTCCTTGGAGGGAAGCAGCCAGTTACACTCACAGGTTACTCGGACTCGTCGTGGGCCGACGACGCGGAGACGCGTCGGTCTACACAGGGGTACTCCTTTAGCCTCGGGGCAGGTGCTGTTTCGTGGCGGTCGACTCGGGCGTCGTCCGTCGCCGGTTCCAGCTGTGAGGCAGAGGTGTACGCTGCGGCCATGGCCGCTCAGGAGCTTCGCTGGCTGTCTTTCCTTCTCACCGACCTTGGTGAGCGGCCTCGCTCTCCCCCAGTCTTGTTCGCCGACAACAGGTCTGCTGTCCTGTTGTGTGAGGAGCCCCGACTGGTTGGGAAGGCGAAGCACATCCAGCTTCGTTACTTCCTTCTGCGTGAGTTGCAGCAGCGTGGACAGGCAGTCGTTCGACGTGTGGTCTCTGAGGCCAACACGGCAGATATCTTCACCAAGGCGTTGCCGCCTTGTGACCACCAGCGTTTCTGCACCCAGCTTGGCCTTGTGCCTGCCCGTCCTCACTTGCTTGCTTAGAGATGCCTTGTCCTGCATGTCTTGTACTCTTGCATCTCTTTATATTTGCTATATACCTGCATGTGGACTGGCCTTGTGGCCCCTTGCTTGCTCTCGGAGTGTGTGGTGACTTTGAGCTCCACCCTCAGATTTGTCTTGTTCTTGTAGACTGGTCTTGTGACTGTTGCTTGCTCTTGTTGTTTCTACAGGACTTCCGTCACCTAGACTATGGGGGTGTGTCAACATATATTTTATATGTGTTGTTTAGGTTAGTCTAGGTGTTACATTTCTACTTACTTGCATGATTAGGGTTTGCTATATCTAGGGTTGTACTTCACATTTTCTATCAATTCATTCTTATCGTAACAGCTGCGTCTGGTCAGGTAGCCACGTCTGGTCAGATGTTTTCTGCAGCGTCAAGGTCTAGTCCAGCGTCTGCCCCCTGCTCGTGTCGTCCTCTGTCACACGAGACTCTCCTTTGGCACCACCGCCTTGGTCACCCCTCCCTGCCTCGTCTTCGAGGTATGGCCTCCTGTACCCTTGTCTCTGGTCTCCCCAGGTCCCTCCCTCCCCTTCCTACGGGGCCTGCCCCTACCTGTGTTCCTTGTGTCGAGGGCCGGCAGCGCGCCGCTCCTCACTCCTCCGAGTTCCCTCCGATAGAGGCTCCCCTGCAGACTCTTCACATGGACGTGTGGGGCCCAGCCCGCGTCCGTGGACAGGGTCACGAGCGTTACTTCCTGCTGGTCGTTGACGACTACTCGCGTTACACCACAGTCTTCCCCTTGCGCCGCAAGGGTGAGGCCACTGAGGTGTTGATCGACTGGATCCGTGGTGCCCGTCGCCAGCTCAGCGAGAGTTTCGGCTCGGACCTTCCTGTTCTGCGTCTGCACTCAGACAGAGGTGGTGAGTTTTCCTCCGACCTTCTAAGGGCCTTCTGTCGTGCGGAGAGCATCCGCCAGACGTTCACGCTTCCGGCCTCCCCACAGAAAAATGGGATTGCTGAGCGCCGCATTGGCATGGTCATGGATGTCGCTCGTACGTCCATGATCCATGCGGCTGCTCCCCATTTTCTGTGGCCGTTCGCGGTTCAGTACGCTGCGCATCAGATCAACCTTCAGCCTTGGGTCTCCTTGCCGGAGACCACACCTACTCTGCGGTGGACAGGGAAGGTTGGCGATGCGTCTGTGTTCCGTGTCTGGGAATCTCGAGCTTTTTTCCGCGATGCTTCCGCGGACAAGCTGTCCTCCCGTGCCGTTCCCTGCGTCTTCCTTGGCTTCCCCCCTAACGCACCTGGGTGGCATTTTTACCACCCCACCTCGCGTCGTGTTCTGTCCTCTCAGGACGTCACGTTTGACGAGTCGGTATCTTACTACCGTCTCTTTCCCTACCGCACTGCCCCTCTCCCCCCCCCGCCACTCTTCCTAGCACCAGGTGCTCCTCCGGTAGACCCCCTCCCCCCTCAGGGTCCTGCCCCCTCAGGTGTGTCCCAGGTAGACCCTGTCGAGCCTGTCGAGGTAGATGTCAACTCTGGTGCTGCTAGGGGTGCTGAGCCTGCGGGTGCGGGGCCTGGGGGTGCTGAGCCTGGGGTTTCTGAGTCTGAGGGTGCGGAGCCTGGGGGTGCTGAGCCTGAGCGTGTGGAGCCTGGGGGTGCTGAGCCTGGGGGTGCTGAGTCTGGGGGTGCTGAGCCTGGGGGTGCTGAGTCTGGGGGTGCTGAGCCTGAGCGTGCTGAGTCTGGAGGTCCTCCGGGTGTCCCGTCACGGCGGGAGCCCCTCTCTCCGCAGCAGCTTCGTGAGTGGTACGCTCGGAGCTATCGCTGTGCTGCTGGAGCTGCTGGAGGTGCTGCTGGTGCTGCCGCTGCTGGAGGTGCTTCTAGAGCTGCTGGAGGTGCTGCTGGTGCTGGAGCTTTTGGAGGTGCTGGTGCTGGAGGTACTGGCGCTGTTGGAGGTCCTGCTGGTGTTGGAGCTGCTGGAGGTGCTGGAGCAGCTGGTCCCGGAGATGCTCGTATTGGAGGTACTGGAGCTGCTGGGGCTGGTGGTGCTGCAGGAGTTGGAGCTGTAGGTGCTGGAGCTGTTGCTACTGGAGGTGCTGCTGGAGCTGGAGCTGCTGGAGGTACTGGAGCTGGTGGTGCTGTGAGAGTTGTAGCTGGAGACCCTGGAGCTGAGGGTCCTGGTGCTGTCTCTGCTATTTTGGAGGTGCTGCGCGGCCGCGGCCATACTACGTTCCGCTCCTTCAGCAGGTTCTTGGTCTCCCACCTTCTCTTGGTCCTACTCCTCCTTTACTGAGTCCACCACCTGTCCACTCACCGTCGCAGTTACAGCCAGTCTCTCCACTGCCTGGTCCTTCTCCTTTCTCTGGACCGACTAGAGGTCTTACGGAGCGTCGTGAGCCTGAGTCTCGTCCTGCGTCGCCTGAGTCTCGTCCTGAGTCGCCTGTTCGCCCTGTTTGCACAGGTCGTCGTGTTCCGCGTCAGCGTCCTCCTACTGTCCCCGGCACTCACTCTATGACTCTGCGTCCTTCCACTGCTCCACAGCGTGTCCCTCTGCCGTCTCCTCCTGCGTCCTCTCTTCCTGTACTTGCTGACCCGGAGTCTGACTCCCTTCGTACTGCTAGTCCTACTATCACGCGTCTCCTGGCCACTGTTGTCACCGACCCTTCCTTTGAGTCCACTACTGCGTCTGCCTTAGTTGCTGAGCTTATCGACTTTGCTGCTCACTGTCGTCTAGAATACGCCGCTAGTCTTGTTGCTAAGTCTGCGTCTGCGTCTGTCTGTCCTCCGTCCGTCGGGGGTGAGTGTGCTCTTGGCACAGACGTCCTTGAGGACAGACAGGAGGAGTTTGAGTGCTTTGCCGCTGCTGTACCTCATCTCGTGTCCATGCTGCTTGCCCCTGAGGGAGACCCGGATGCACCAGACATCCCGACCCCGCGCTCTTACGCAGAGGCGATAGAGGGTCCTTACTCCTCTCAGTGGCAGGCAGCCATGGATGCCGAGATGGCATCCTGGAAGTCCACAGGCACCTACGTCGACGAGGTTCCCCCGCCTGGGGCGAACATCGTCAGTGGCATGTGGATTTTCAGGGTGAAGCGGCCGCCGGGTTCTCCGCCTGTCTTCAAGGCGCGTTACGTTGCACGAGGCTTCAGTCAGCGACAGGGAGTTGACTTCTTCCAGACCTTCTCCCCTACCCCAAAGATGACCACTCTTTGGGTACTGCTGCACGTCGCCGCTCAGCGTGACTACGAGCTACACTCTCTTGACTTCAGCACAGCCTTCCTACAGGGCAGCATGCACGAGGAGATATGGCTGCGCCGCCCACCTGGCTTCACTGGGTCGTTTCCTGCAGGTACCCAGTGGAGCCTCCGGCGGCCAGTCTACGGTCTCCGCTAGGCACCCCGTGAGGGGCACGACACACTGAGGACGACTCTTGCTGCTCTTGGTTTTGCTCCTTCCACTGCTGACCTGTCGCTGTTTTTACACACTGACACCACTCTGCCACCGTTCTACGTTCTACTGCTGACACTGAGGCACTCGCCCACGTGAAGTCCGAGCTGCAGAAGAGACATACGTGCACAGACCTGGGTGAGCTGACAAGCTATCTTGGCTTGCGGATCACCCGAGATAGAGCACAGCGCACCATTACCTTGACTCAGTCACACATGGTGCAGCAGGTCCTTCAGCGCTTCGACTTAACGTACTCCTCGCCACAGTCCACTCCTCTGCCTACCGGTCACTCGCTCTCAGCTCCACCTTCGGACGAGTCCGTGGAGCCGAGTGGCCCGTATCCAGAGCTTGTGGGCTGCCTCATGTACCTGATGACTTGCACACGACCTGACCTCGCGTACCCTCTCAGCCTTCTGGCTCGCTACGTGGCTCCCGGTAGGCACCGAATGGTGCACTGGGATGCTGCGAAGAGGGTGTTGCGCTACTTGTGCAGTACGTCGGGCATGGGGCTCGTGCTTGGAGGACGGGCTCGAGTTGTCCTCAATGGTCACGCAGACGCTTCGTGGGTTGACGACTTGGCTACGCAGCGGTCGTCACAGGGTTACACCTTCAGCCTTGGCTCCGGTTCTGTCTCTTGGCGGTCTACCCGCTCGTCTTCTGTTCTCAGCTCCAGTTGCGAGGCTGAGATCTACGCTGGGGCCATGGCTGCACAGGAGTTACGCTGGCTCACCTACCTGCTGACCGAATTGGGACAGGCGCCTCGTTCTCCTCCAGTTCTGTACGTTGAGAAGAAGGCAATGCTTGCCTTGTGTCAGGAGCACAGACTGGAGCACAGAACGAAGCACATTGCTCTGCGCTACTTCCTTGCTCAAGAGTTGCAGCAGCGTGGTCAGCTTCGTCTGTCTTACGTGGCCTCTCGGGCCAACACTGCTGATGTTTTCACCAAGGCACTTCAGCCTTGTGATCATCAGCGTTTCTGTACTGTTCTAGGCCTTGTACCTACTGTGCCTCACTTGCTTACTTCTTGACTCTACTTGTACTGTGATCTCTATACATATACCTGCATGCTTACACTTGCTAGGTTGTGTTCACTGTATTGCTTGTTCTCCTTTATATAACTCTGCATGTGAACTGGCCTTGTGGCCATTTGCTTGTGCTCAGAATGTGTGGTGACGTTGTGATCCACCCTGAGCTTGTTTTGCCTTTCTTGACCGGTCTTGTGACCTCTTGTTCTCCCCCACTTTGCCTATGGGGGTGTGTCAAACTTATATGCTATAGTTTGTTTAGGCTGTAGTGGGGTAGTTCATATAGGGTACAACACTTTTAGGTTTCCTACTTGTACCCACCTGCTTGCTAGTTCTGTCAAACATATATGCTTAGTTACATCTAGGCTTAGTTTATGTGTTTATAGTTGTCTAGGCTATAGTGGGTTTAGCCTTAGGGAGTACAAATTTCTCTCGACATTCTACTTGTACCCCTCCCCTTTTCCTAGTCATTCAGTCTCGCCTACTATTTTCACATGGTATCAGAGCAATTAGTCCTAGGACCTAATGTTAATGGGCCCACCACCTACTGCCCTGCTAGCCTAGGCCCCGGCCCGTCGCCCCTTCACGTCGCCCCTAGCCCCTAGGCTCGGCCCCTTGGCCCCGTCGCCTCGGCCCCGCTGGCCCCGTCGACTTCGTCGCCCGCGCCCGGCCCGTACCTCGCCCGCGCCCATCCCGTACCTAGCCCGTCGCCTGGCCCGTACCTAGCCCGTCGCCCGGCCCGTACCTAGCCCGCGCCCGGCCCCGTCTCCTGCCCGCGCCCGGCCCGTACCTAGCCCGTCGCCCGGCCCGTACCTAGCCTGTCGCCTCGGCCCCGCTAGCCCCGTCGATTTCGTCGCCCGCGCCCGGCCCGTACCTAGCCCGTCGCCCGGCCCGTACCTAGCCCGTCGCCTCGGCCCCGTTGGCCCCGTCGACTTCGTCGCCCGGCCCGTACCTAGCCCGCGCCCGGCCCCGTCTCCTGCCTGCGCCCGGCCCGTACCTAGCCCGTCGCCCGGCCCATACCTCGCCCGCGCCTGGCACTGTACCTAGCCCGCGCCCGGCCCGTACCAAGCCCGCGCCTGGCCCCGTCCTTCGCCCAGCGCCCGGCCCCGTCTCTTGCCCGCGCCCGGCCCCGTACCTAGCCCAGCGCCCGGCCCCGTACCTGCCCAGCGCCCGGCCCCGTACCTGCCCAGCGCCCAGCCCCGTACCTGGCCAGCGTCCGGCCCTTTACCTGTTTTTGCCCCTCGGCCCCGTAAGGCCCCGTCAGGCCCCGTTTACGGCCCCGTCAGGCCCCGTTTGCGGCCCCGTTCGGCCCCGTCAGGCCTCGTAAGGCCCCGTCAGGCCCCGTTTGCGGCCCCGTCAGGCCCCGTACGGCCCCGTCAGGCCCCGTTTGCGGCCCCGTCAGGCCCCGTTTGCGGCCCCGTTCGGCCCCGTCACGCCCCGTAAGGCCCCGTCAGGCCCCGTTTGCGGCCCCGTCAGGCCCCGTAAGGCCCCGTCAGGCCCCGTTTGCGGCCCCTTCAGGCCCCGTCAGGCCCCGTAAGGCCCCGTCCGGCCCCGTAAGGCCCCCCCGTTTGCGGCTCCTGTTGCGGCGCGACTCGCGGCCTTGTCCCGGCCCTACTGCGACCCAGCCCCGGCCCTACTTCGGCCCTGTCGCGGCCCTGTTCCGGCCCTGCCCCGGCCCTACCCCGGCCCTGTCGCAGCCCTGCCCCAACCTGTAGCGGTCCTGCGCCGGCCCTGCTGCGGCCCTGTCGCAGCTCTGCCCCGGCCCTGCTCCGGCCCTGTTGCAGCCCTGCCCCGGCCCTCGCCCCGGCCCTTTCCCGGACCTGCCCCGACCCCGGCCCTGCCCCGACCCTGTCGCGGCTCTGTCCCGGACCTGTCGCGGCCTTGCCCCGGCCCTGTCCCGGCCCTGCTCCGACCCTGCCCCGGCCCTGCCCCGGCTCTGCCCCTGCCCTACCCTGGACTTGTCTCAGTACTGCCCCGACCCTCCCCCGGCCCTGCCCCGGCCTCGCCCCTGGTAAGAGCACCGCCGAGCCGAGCCGCGCTGCCGAGCCGTGCCGCCCTGCCAAGCCGCCCTGCCGAGCCGCGCTGCCCTGCCTAGCCTGCTTAGCCGAGTTGCACTGCTGCTACTGCTAGCCTGCTGCTGCTCCTGCCATGGCTAGTCTCAATGTTCTTACCTTTGATGCTGAGGGTCGAGCTGTTGACTTTGAGGTCTGGCTAGATGATCTGCAGCTTTTCCTACAGTGCGATAGCAAGGATGGCCTCTCACTGTTCGATCTCACGTCTGGCGCCTCTACTGCCCCTGCTGCTGATGCTTACAGTACTGTTCGCTCGCAGTGGCTCACGCGCGATGCTGCTGCTCGCCTTGCTGTGCGTAATCACCTACAGTCTACTGAGCGCGCGCACTTTAGTCAGTACAAGAGTGCTAGGGCTCTGTACGACGCTGTTGTTGCACGCTACTCCTCCCCTACCACTGCTGCCCTCGGCCGCCTCATGCTGCCGTACCTTTTTCCTGACCTTGCCGCCTTTGCCACAGTTGCTGACCTAGTTGCTCACCTCCGTGTTATAGTCACAATAGCCTTGAATGTGCCTAAAACGAAAGATAGAGTGCACAGACGGATTTCTGCACAGCGGCTTCAAACGTTGATAGCGTTCTGCTCACAGCTGCAAATGACTTGATTCAAATTGGATCTGGAGCGTCTTGACGTCGCCTACAATAAGCAATTTAGATTGCACGATTTCATAAAGAATTGACGACACAGCGTCGGTTTGAACGAACGGTACTATGGCAGCCACTATAGTCTTAGAACACAAGATAGGAAGAGTTACGAGTTGGGAATGACTCCCAGCTCCTACAAACCCCAAGAGCCGAGGTACAGTGATGTGGAACAGTGCCACACTGTCCCCAACCACGAAGGGTCTCGAAACTACCCTCCACAAGGGCCTACACCAAGAGAAATGTTACACTACACAAAGTAATGCAACTATTCTCACTATCTTAAAGTTTACCCTTTTTGGAGAGCTTCGAAATAACTTGAATCTTGAAACCAAGGCTCTGGTTCTTCAAGGTAAATTCTTCCTTGAGTTCTTGGAAGTCTGCTGCGCACACCTGCAACACGCCGAACGTTCCACACACGACAAAATAGAAAACCGCACACGACACGCAAACGACGACGTGACACGCGACTAGCGATAACTCGCTATTGACTCGACGCACACATTCAAAATCATGCTTCATCATACACACACTATTGTAAACATGAAATATATATTATTTCATGCCCTCATACCATTCCATGCACACACGCATGCACGCACACGGACAACAAGCCGAATGCAAACCGTAGGGTTGCACCAACAAACTCCCCCTCGGATTGTTGGCCTTAGGATCTTGCTCTCTCAGTTCAGAGCCATCCCAGCCAGCTTGCAACACTTCCAATGCTGCTGCTCCACCAGCCTCTTGGTCATCATGTCAGCTGGCTGCCTTGTCGTCTTCACATAGTGCAACTCAACTTCACCCGCGGCCACCATGCTCCTCGTCCAATGCCACTTCACCCTCATGTGCTTGGTGAGGCCATGCAACACAGGGTTCTTAGCAAGAGCAATGGCACCCTGGCTGTCACAGTAGAGTGGGGTAGTTCCTTGCTGCTCCTCCCCCAATTCAGCCAACAAACGCCGCTGCCACACAATCTCTCGTACGGCACGGAAGAGTGCCATATACTCGGACTCCACCGAGCTCAATGCTTGATCCACCTGCTTCTTGCTCTCCCAAGCAGTTGGGCCTCCACCAACACAGCAAATGAACCCTCCAACACTTGTCATGTCCTCTGGTTCTGATGCAAAAGAAGCATCCGAGAATGCGGTGAGGAACAAACGCCCGGGTTCAACACCATCCGCGCCCTTTTGGCGCCTTTGCGCCGCCGCCGAATATTGCAGCCCAACGGTCGGTGTTTGGCCAAGATACTTGGCCACTCTCATTCCAGCTGCTACCTGCTTCTCATTAGGGCATTGAACAACCCTAGCCAACTGTCCGGTAGCAAACGCGACGTCCGGTCGGGTGTTTACCGCCGCGTACATGAGGCTGCCCACCAACGAGTGAAAACGGCGCCTCTCCTCTTCACCAACGCTCTCCTCCTCTGGTCCCTTCACACACTTGAAACCAGAGGGAAAGGGTGTAGCCACATGGCCTTCACTCTGCCCAAAGTTGGCAGCCAATGCCTCCAGGTACTTCCGTTGATGCACCCGCATGCACCGCTTCTCCACATCACGTTCAATGTGAAGCCCAAGATAGAAGTTGACGTCACCAAGGGCCTTACACTTAAACTTGTCCTGAAGCTTCAGCATCACCTCCTTCACAAGGTCAGATGAGGGTGAAAAGATGAGGATGTCATCCACGTACACCACCATGAAGCTCCTCTGCTCCCCCTCGCCAAGCATGAACAATGAGTGATCGGCCGTTGAGGGAGTGAAGCCGATCTCCTCCAAAACTCCTCGCAGCTTCAAGTACCACTGCCTAGGGGCCTGCTTCAGTCCATAAAGAGCCTTCTTCAGCCTCAAAACTCTGCCACTACCATCATCAAACCCCTCTGGCTGCGCCATGAAAATCTCTTCCTCAAGGACGCCATTGAGGAATGCCGTTGTGACATCCATTTGTTTCACCACCCATCCTTTGATGGCAGCTCCCGCGAGTAGGGTTCGCAGCGTCGTCGGCTTCACCACAGGAGCAAACAACTCCTTATAGTCCACCTTCTCCTTCTGCTGGTACCCCTTCGCCACAAGCCTAGACTTGTAGCGCTCGATCTTGCCGTCGGCGTCGGACTTGATCTTGAAGAGCCACTTGGACGTAATCGCCTTACGCCCCTCCGGTAGCTCCACCAATTCCCATGTGCCGTTCTCCTCAATGCTCTTCAGCTCACTCTCCATTGCCTTCTTCCACTCCTCAGCATCACTACTCTCCAAGGCCTCCTTGAGAGTTGCTGGTTCCCCCGGCATCTCCACCGGAGAGAAGAACGCGAAGGCACACTCCTCGTAGTCACTCTCCTCGTCTTCTCCAACTATAAGTGCCGCTCCGGCCAAGGCTGACTTGGCTGGCTTTCCGAGTGCCTCATAGGTCAGCCTATTTGGAGCTTGGATTCTCCTTTTGCCCCTTCCTTCTTCCTCAGCTGCAGGGACATGAAGGCCTTGGCGTTGCTGCGGGGTGACTCGGATCCGTGGAGCACTCGTAGTGCGAGAAGGAAGTGTCGGTGCACGCTCGCTCACTTGCTGAACCTCCTCCTCTTCTTCCTCTGCATCCTTGGCCTCCTCTCCCCCATTCACAAGGGAAGATTGCCTTTTGGTGGTGCTGCCGCTGCTCAGCTCCAAGGGCAGCTCCACATGCTCCAAACCGGAACTCTTCACGTCCCCCAACCGCACGCCTATCTTCGCCTCATTCTCCACCTTCCAATCCTTGTACATCAGATTCTCCATGAATTTGCAGTCCCTGCTCACCAAGAATTTCTTGGTGAATGGGTCCCAAAGAAGCCACCCCTTGCTGTTTTGAGCCATGCCCAAGTGCACAGCCCATATCGCCTTGGCACCGAGCTTGTTGTGCCGAAGATGCTTAGGCACGAGCGCCATGCACATGCACCCGAACACCCGAAGCATATCCACCTTTGGCATCCTTCCAATCCACTCCACATAGGGCACCCATTTGTCTGCTCCCACATGAGTCAAAGCTCTGTTCTTGGCCACACATGCACTCCGCACCGCATCAGGCCAGAAATATTCGGGTAGCCCGGCTTCAATGAGCAACCCGCGCGCCGTCTCCGTGATTGTCCGGTTCGCTCGCTCGGCGATGCCGTTCATTGCAGGGGAGTATGGCATGGTAAGGGAGTGTCTTATGCCATTCTTCTTCAGCCACAATCCAAACTCCTTGCTCAAGAACTCTCCCCCTCGATCGGTGCGGATTGCCTTCACTAGCCGGTCTTGTTGCCGCTCCACCATCGGCAACCAATCGGTCTTCACCGTTTCAGCCACGTCACTCTTCTTGGACAGCACGCACACCCAAGTCATGCGAGTGTAGACGTCCACAATGGTGAGAAAGTACTCAGCTCCAGCAGCTCCAAGCTTCAGGGGGCCCACCACGTCCATCACCACCTCATCAAGTGGTGCCTTAGCCGTTGCCTCCGAACTAGAGAACGGGAAACGGGTGAACTTGGCTTGCATGCACGTCGGGCAGCCAAGTACCTCATCGGGCTCCCCCTTCACACGTATGCCAGCAACCATCTCATTCTTCACTAGCTGCTGCAAGATGGGCAGGGCCACATGCCCCATTCGCCGATGCAAGGTGAGCCAATCACACTCCCCCGTAGCCGAAGTCGGATTGGAGAATGCCGCACTCGCAATAGTGCCCCACATGTTCTCTCCGTACTCCTCCTCCGCTGCTGCCTTGGGGTTCTCCTCACCCTTGTGCTGCTTCTGAGCTGCTGCACCACTCTCCTCATGTTCACCGAGCTTGCTGGTCCCTCCAAGATTGCACTTCTTGGACTTTATCTCCTTAGCGCGACCGTTCGCGCCATCGCCGCTACCAACCGCTTCACCCTTGGTGCTGATGCTTGCTGCCACTTGCCTCTCCTTAGGCATGGGGACCACAGGGATTTGCCACATCTCGTTGTAGACATCCCTATCCTCGTGAAGGTCCCAAAGAATCCGCTCGCCAAGCCTCGCGGTGTAGGTCTTAGCTCCCTTCGAGCTCGTGTCCATGCCGGCCTTTTGCAACCGCCGCACGGAAATCAGGTTGGCAGCAAGGTTGGGCACCCAAAGCACGTTCTTGAGGCCCACCATCTTCCCATCAGCACCCTTGAACATGGCCTTGCCCATGCCTTTCACCTCTGCTCGCTGCCCCAAATCCGATGTCACATGCTTCACCGGTGACGGCTCAAGTTCGGTGAGCAAGTCCGCACGAGGTGTCATGCTATAGGTAGCGCCGCTATCGATCACCCAATAGTCCAGGGAGTGTAGGGTGACCTTCCCCACAGCTGCTGGCTCCTCAAAGCTTTCATCATTCTCTGGACCAGCCGGTGCTTGCGTGGACACGAAGAAGAATTGACCCGGGAAGCGATCGTCCCTCGACTCGCTCTCGTTGCCGGCACTCTTCATACTTGCAGCACCACCTCCGCGACCGCCACGGCCTCCACGGCCTCTTCCTCTCCCTCCTCCTGCTCCTCTACCCTCTTGGCCTTGAGCAGGAGTCCATCCATCAGGGAGTTTGTAGCAATCGCGCCACATGTGTCCGCTCTTGTGGCAAAAATGACACTCGCCGTCGAACCGTCCGCGACCGCGTCCGTTGTTCTTGTTGTCATTGCCGTATCCGCTACTCCCGCGGCCTCCGTTGAAGTTGCTGCCTCCAAACCTTCCTCCTCCTCGTCCTCTGCCCTTTCCACGGCCATATCCACGGCCGATGCTTGCTGCCCCGGCGCCATCCGCACTCGCCAACTCACGGCGACGGAAATCCTCTTGAAGGATCGCTCGCTTCACGTCTTCGAGCGAGAGGTGGGGCAAGTCACGATTGAGGTTGATGATGAGAGAGGACCATGACTCTGGGAGTAAGGCCAGCAACTTGGTCTTCTTTTGCAGCTCACTGTAGTTCAAATCAGCTCCCTCAAGCCGCGTCAACAAGTCGAAGAATTTCTGCACCCCTTCTTCAACCGCTTCGTCTTCTTCAATTCGTAGTGCCGCCATTTGCCGTTCCAACACCACCGCTACCGCCGCTGTTGCAGGAGCATGTACACCCTTGAGAGCAGCCCATGCCTTTGGTCCCTTCTCTGGTTCACGCTGGAATGGTTTGATGTGACGGATCTGGCTGCTCCCCAACGCTTGCCCAAGTAGGAGATAGCCTTGTGCGCTCTTCCGCACCCACGGGCTCTTCTCCGGGTCGTTCTCGGGGCGCTTCTCCGTTCCTTCCATCACCTCCAGCAGGTCATAGTGGTCAAAGATGTTCTCCATCTTGAAGGACCATTCAGCAAAGTTGTCACCGTTGAACTTGTCAAGCCCAAACACCCTAGGCTCATCCCTAGGTGGGCCAAGACTTGGTTGCATGGGCGCCATGGCTGAATCACGGGGTTGGCCTTGAGCTTGGGCTTCTCCACTGCCACCAGCAACTCTGCCACCCCTTTCCTCAGGTCCATCCATTGTCGAAACTGCTCCAAGGGCCTCTGATACCACTTGTTATAGTCACAATAGCCTTGAATGTGCCTAAAACGAAAGATAGAGTGCACAGACGGATTTCTGCACAGCGGCTTCAAACGTTGATAGCGTTCTGCTCACAGCTGCAAATGACTTGATTCAAATTGGATCTGGAGCGTCTTGACGTCGCCTACAATAAGCAATTTAGATTGCACGATTTCATAAAGAATTGACGACACAGCGTCGGTTTGAACGAACGGTACTATGGCAGCCACTATAGTCTTAGAACACAAGATAGGAAGAGTTACGAGTTGGGAATGACTCCCAGCTCCTACAAACCCCAAGAGCCGAGGTACAGTGATGTGGAACAGTGCCACACTGTCCCCAACCACGAAGGGTCTCGAAACTACCCTCCACAAGGGCCTACACCAAGAGAAATGTTACACTACACAAAGTAATGCAACTATTCTCACTATCTTAAAGTTTACCCTTTTTGGAGAGCTTCGAAATAACTTGAATCTTGAAACCAAGGCTCTGGTTCTTCAAGGTAAATTCTTCCTTGAGTTCTTGGAAGTCTGCTGCGCACACCTGCAACACGCCGAACGTTCCACACACGACAAAATAGAAAACCGCACACGACACGCAAACGACGACGTGACACGCGACTAGCGATAACTCGCTATTGACTCGACGCACACATTCAAAATCATGCTTCATCATACACACACTATTGTAAACAAGAAATATATATTATTTCATGCCCTCATACCATTCCATGCACACACGCATGCACGCACACGGACAACAAGCCGAATGCAAACCGTAGGGTTGCACCAACACTCCGCACTAGTGACGCTCGCTACCGCGCTGCCCTTCCCGCTGAGTTCCTTCCCACGAACTCCCCCCCCATGTACATCACCCTTTACTACCTAGTCACCCGCCTCCCTGACTCTCTCTCCTCAGTCAGGGATCACTTTCTCTCCCTTTCCCCCACCGAGCTGACTGTCGACTTGCTAGAGGAGTGCCTTGCTGGAGCTGAGAAGAGTATCTTAGCCGTCGGTGCCTCTCGCGGCGAACGTCGCACCCCCTTCTTTGAGGGGTGTTCCCCTGTCCCCCTTCTCCCCTCTGTTGCCTCTGCTGCTGGTGTCGACCCCGTTGGCACTGAGGAGGTCGGCACTGCGTCTGCCCCTAGTGGGCGACGCCGCACAAGCAAGGGCAAGGGAAGCAGGGGTGGTGGAGGGGGCGGTGGAGGAAGCGGTGGAGGAGGTGGAGGAGGTGGAGGTGGTGGTGGGGGTGGTTCCAGGAGTGGGGGCGTCGGTGGCGGCAGTGGAGGCCGTGGAGGCGGTGGCGGAGGAGGTGGAGGCGGCGGCAGCAGTGGTGGAGGCAGCGGAGGAGGTGGTGCTGGTCGCGGTGCAGCCACGCAGCGTGGAGGCCTTGGTGGCAGCCAGCGTCAGCAGCAGCTGCGCACCCGTGAGACCCCGTCTGTTCAGCAGCTTCGTGAGTGGTACGCTGGGCGTGGGAGGTCTGGGGGTGCAGGTCCCTGCGCGTACGTTCTTCGCACAGGCACTTGTAGTGGGGAGGTGTGTGGTCTCCCACACACCACGCAGCGCTGCTTCGGCCGCTTGACTGACGCTTGGCGTACCCAGTTTCCTGACGCTGTTGAGCTTCCTCGTTGGCATGATCTGCTTCTGCAGAATGTGCCTATCTTTGATCTAGACTTTGATGCTATCCTTGCTGCCATGTATGCTCTTGCTGATATTACTGAGGGTGACTGTTACCTGCGTGTCCCGCCCGACCCGGGCACTGTGGCTGCTGCTCTAGGTGCTAGTGCGGCTGCTTCTCTAGGTGCTAGTGCGTCTGCTGCTCCAGGTGCTGGTACGTCTCCTCTCTCTGGTACTGCACCTACTGAGTCCTTTCGGACTTTCACACTTGACTCTGGTGCTTCGCGCTCTTTCTTTAGAGACAGCACCACGCTCACGCCGCTCAGTCAGCCTGTTGCGGTCTCCCTTGCTGACCCCTCAGGGGGCCCAGTACTTGCACACTCCTCCACTGTCCTACCGTGTCCTGCGGCCCCGTCGGGCTTGCTGTCGGGACTCCACCTCCCCTCGTTCTCTACGAACCTGGTGAGTGGAGCTGACCTCCAGGACGCGTGGGTTGACCAGTTCACCCCTGGAGGTCAGCGTGTGACCCACTGCACTTGCTCTCGGACGAGCCGCCACCTGGCCACGTTCACCCGTCGGCCAGGGTCGAGTCTGTACACACTGACTACTGCGCCTCCTCCGGTCTCTGCGTCTGGTCAGGTAGCTGCGTCCAGTCAGGTGTTTGCTGCCGCGTCCAGGTCTAGTCCTGCGTCTGCCCCCTACTCGTGTCGTCCTCTGGCACACGAGACTCTCCTTTGGCACCACCGCCTTGGTCACCCCTCCCTGCCTCGTCTTCGAGGTATGGCCTCCCGTGCCCTTGTCTCGGGTCTACCCAGGTACCTCCCTCCCCTTCCTCCGGGGCCTGCCCCCACCTGTGTTCCTTGTGTCGAGGGCCGGCAGCGCGCCGCCCCTCACTCCTCCTCGTTTCCTCCGACTGAGGCTCCTCTGCAGACTCTTCACATGGACGTGTGGGGCCCAGCCCGCGTCCGTGGACAGGGTCACGAGCGCTACTTCCTCCTGGTCGTTGACGACTACTCGCGTTACACCACAGTCTTCCCCTTGCGCAGCAAGGGTGAGGTTCCTGAGGTGTTGATCGACTGAATCCGCGGTGCTTGTCGCCAGCTCAATGAGAGTTTCGGCTCAGACCTTCCTGTTCTGCGTCTGCACTCGGAGAGAAGCGGGGAGTTTTCCTCCGACCTCCTGAGAGCCTTCTGTCGTTCGGAGGGCATCCGCCAGACGTTCACGCTTCCGGCCTCCCCGCAGCAAAATGGGATTGCTGAGCGCCGCATTGGCATGGTCATGGACGTCGCTCGTACGTCCATGATCCATGCGGTTGCTCCCCATTTTCTGTGGCCGTTCGCGGTTCAGTACGCTGCGCATCAGATCAACCTTCAGCCTCGTGTCTCCTTGCCGGAGACCACACCTACTCTGCGGTGGACGGGGAAGGTTGGCGATGCGTCCGCGTTCCGTGTCTGGGGATCTCGAGGTTTTGTCCGCCATACTACAGCGGACAAGCTGTCCTCCCGTGCCGTTCCCTGTGTCTTCCTTGGCTTCCCTCCTGACGCACCCGGGTGGCAGTTCTACCACCCCACCTCGCGTTGTGTTCTGTCCTCTCAGGACGTCACGTTCGACGAGTCGGTGTCGTACTACCGTCTCTTTCCCTATCGCACTGCCTCTCCCCCCCCCCGCCGCTCTTCCTGGCACCAGGTACTCCCCTGGTACACCCTCTCCCCCCCCAGGGTCCTGCCCCCTCAGGTGTGACCCAGGTAGACCCTGCAGAGCCGGTCGAGGTAGCTGTCGACTCAGGTGCTGCTAGGGGTGCTGACCCTGCGGGTGCGGGGACTGGGGGTGCTGAGTCTGGGGGTGCTGAGTCTGGGGGTGCTGAGACTGGGCGTGCTGAGCCTGGGGGTGTGGCACCTGAGGGTGCTGTGTCTGGAGGTGCTGAGCATGCGCGTGCTGAGCCTGGAGGTGCTCTAGGTGTCCCGTCGCGGCGGGAGCCCCTCTCTCCACAGCGGCTTCGTGAGTGGTACTCTCGACGCTGTCGGGTTACTGCTGGAGGTGCTGCTGCTGCTGGAGGTGCTGGCGCTGCTGGAGGTGGTGCTGGTGCTGGAGCTGCTGGAGGTGCTGCTGGTGCTGGAGCTGCTGGAGCTGCTGGAGGTGCTGGTGCTGCTGGAGGTGCTGCTGGTGCTGGAGTTGCTGGAGGTGCTGCTGTTGCTGGAGGTGCTGCTGGAGCTACTGGAGGTGCTGGCGCTGCTGGAGGTGGTGCTGGTGCTGGAGCTGCTGGAGGTGCTGCTGGGACTGGAGACCCTGAGGCTGAGGGTACCGGTTCTGTCTCTGCTGTTTCTGGAGGCGCTGTGCGGCCGCGGCCGTACTACGTTCCACTCCTTCAGCAGGTTCTTAGCTCCACGCCTCCTCCTGGTCCTCCTCCTCCTTTCCTGAGTCCACCGCCTGTCCAGTCCCAGTCGCAGTTGCAGCCGGCCTCTCCGCTGCCTGGTCCTTCTCCTTACTCTGGTCCGATTAGAGGTCTTACGGAGCGTCGTGAGCCCGAGTCTCGTCCTGTGTCGCCTGAGTCTCGTTCTGCGTCGCCTGTCCGTACTGTTCGCGCTGGTCGTGTTTCGCGTCCGCGTCTTCCTCCTGTCCCAGGCACTCACTCTATTACACTGCGTCCTTCTACTGCTCCACAGCGTGTCCCTCTGCCCTCTCCTCCTGCGTCCTCTCTTCTTGACGGTCCGGACCCGGAGTCTGACTCCCTTCGTGCTGCTTGTCCTACTGTCACGCGCTTTCTGGCCACTGCTGACACTGACCCCCTGTTTGAGTCCTCTGCTGCGTCTGCTCTTGTTGCTGAGCTTGTTGACTTTGCTGCAGCCTGTCGCCTAGACTACGCCGCTAGTCTTGTTGCTGAGTCTGCGTCTGTGTCTGTCTGTCCTCCGTCCGTCGGGGGTGAGTGTGCTCTTGGCACGGACGTCCTTGAGGACAGGCAGGAGGACCTTGAGTGCTTTGCCGCTGCTTCACCTCATCTCGTGTCCATGCTGCTTGCCCCTGAGGGAGACCCGGATGCACTAGACATCCCGACCCCGCGCTCTTACGCAGAGGCGATAGAGGGTCCCTACTCCTCTCAGTGGCAGGCAGCCATGGACGCAGAGATGGCTTCCTGGAAGTCCACAGGCACCTACGTAGACGAGGTTCCCCCACCTGGGGCGAACATCGTCAGTGGCATGTGGATCTTCAGGGTGAAGCGGCCGCCGGGTTCTCCGCCTGCCTTCAAGGCGCGTTACGTTGCACGTGGCTTCAGTCAGCGACAGGGAGTTGACTTCTTTCAGACCTTCTCCCCTACCCCGAAGATGACCACTCTTCGGGTACTGCTGCACGTTGCTGCTCAGCGTGACTACGAGCTCCACTCGCTTGACTTCAGCACAGCCTTCCTACAGGGCAGCCTACACGAGGAGATCTGGCTGCGCCGCCCACCTGGCTTCACTGGGTCGTTTCCTCCTGGTACCCAGTGGAGCCTCCGGCGGCCAGTCTACGGTCTCCGCCAGGCGCCCCGTGAGTGGCACGACACGCTCAGGACGACTCTTGCTGCTCTTGGTTTTGCTCCTTCCACTGCTGACCCTTCTCTGTTTCTACGCAGTGGCGCTACTCTGCTGCCGTTCTACGTTCTTGTGTACGTAGACGGCCTTGTCTTTGCTACTGCTGACACGGAGGCACTCGCCCACGTGAAGTCCGAGCTGCAGAAGAGACACACGTGCACAGACCTGGGTGAGCTGACAAGCTATCTTGGCTTCCGGATCACCCGGGACAGAGCACAGCGCACCATTACCTTGACTCAGTCACACATGGTGCAGCAGGTCCTTCAGCGCTTCGGCTTCACGTACTCCACGCCACAGTCCACTCCTCTGCCTACCGGTCACTCGCTCTCAGCTCCACCTTCGGACGAGTCCGTAGAGCCGAGTGGCCCGTATCCAGAGCTTGTGGGCTGCCTCATGTACCTGATGACTTGCACACGACCTGACCTCGCATACCCTCTCAGCCTTCTGGCTCGCTACATGGCTCCCGGCAGGCACCGAAAGGTGCACTGGGATGCTGCGAAGAGGGTGTTGCGATACTTGTGCAGTACATCGGGCATGGGGCTCGTGCTTGGAGGACGGGCTCGAGTTGTCCTCACTGGTCACGCTGACGCCTCCTGGGTTGACGACTTGGCTACGCAGCGGTCGTCACAGGGTTACACCTTCAGTCTTGGCTCCGGCTCTGTCTCTAGGCGGTCTACCCGCTCTTCTTCTGTTCTCAGCTCCAGTTGTGAGGCTGAGATCTACGCTGGAGCCATGGCTGCACAGGAGCTTCGCTGACTCACCTACCTGCTGACCGACTTGGGAGAGGCGCCTCGTTCTCCTCCAGTTCTGTACGTCGACAACAAGGCCATGCTGGCCTTGTGTCAGGAGCACAGAATGAAGCACATTGCTCTGTGCTACTTCCTTGCTCGAGAGTTGCAGCAGCGTGGCCAGCTTCGTCTTGCTTACGTGGCCTCTCAGGCCAACACTGCTGATGTTTTCACCAAGGCACTTCAGCCTTGTGATCATCAGCGTTTCTGTAGTGTGTTAGGCCTTGTACCTACTGTGCCTCACTTGTTGACTTCTTGACTCTGCTTGTACTGTACTCTAAATGCTTACACTTGCTAGGTTGTGTTCACTGTATTGTTTGCTTTCCTTTATATAACTCTGCATGTGAACTGGCCTTATGGCCCTTTGCTTGTGCTCAGATTGTGTGGTGACTTTGTGATCCACCCTGAGCTTGCTTTGTCTTTCTTGACTGGTCTTGTGACCCCTTGTTCTCCCCCACTTTGCCTATGGGGGTGTGTCAAACTTATATCTACTATAGTCTGTTTAGGCTGTAGTGGGGTAGTCCTTAGAGGGTACAACACTTTTGTGTTTCCTACTTGTACCCTTCTGCTTTCTAGTTCATTCATTTCCTTTGTTTCTTCACACTTCAACGCGAGGTCGTCATCACCGTCGCCAACAATCAGAACCTGCGCACACGACGACAAGGCGTAGTGCAACTTCAGTCACAAGAAACAAACGTCATACTGCATATGTCAAAGGTTTTAATAGTAGAAGGACTCGGTTACAACCTACTCAGTGTCAGTCAACTGATGGCGAAGGGCATACACCTTGAAGCAGATAGCACCACTCAAGAATTCAAGTTATACCACGGGAAAGGCGGTCACTACATCGGGAAAGCCGTCTTGAAAAATAACGTATTCGTCCTCGACTTCGTCCCAGACCTTGGCACCGCTGACAGCGACGGGATCGTCACTTTCACCTCCTGGACACATTCACCGGATCTCGACCCTGACTTCAGTCCAGAAGGCTTCTGGTACTCGCACACCATCCCTGAGGCAGAACGAACAAGAGCATTAGCAACAATTCAACACTCGGCAGCAAAAAAGACAACATCGGCAGCAGCAGAGATAACATCGGCAGCAGTAGAAACAACGGCTGCAGCAGCAGCACCATCGACACCAATCTCTGGTCCTTCAACTGCACCAGTTCAAATCGACGGCACTCCACCGACTCTTGCGCAGCAGCTTAACCCAACATCACGAGAAGTACATCGAAGTGCAAACTTCACCGCAAGCTTCTACTCCAACTCCGACTTGTACCGTCGCTCACCCGGACATCGAGCTGGCGAAGACATCTGGCATGCACGAATGGGACATCCAAGTAACACGGTGTTAAACAACACAATCAGAGCAGGAGTACTCGACAAAGATTCACTGCTCCTAACCGATGGAAGCGAACTTCGACGAGCCCGTGGAACGTGCTTTACCTGCCCCGAAGCAGACTTACCGCATCGACCATTCGCTTCTCACCACAACCCTAGCGCACCAGCTTACGCACCACTTGAGAAAGTGTACAGCGACATCCTGTACAATCGCGAACCTGGACAAGGAGCATACAGCTACACCATCATGTTCATCGATGCCGCTACGCGTTACGTTTGGCACCTTAACCTTCCGAGCAAGGACATGGCTTTCGAGGCCTTCGTCGCTTGGCTCCCAGTAGCAGAACGAGAATCGGGCGTGAAACTAAGAAGCTTTCAGTCAGACGGAGGAGGAGTATACACCTCACAGAGGTTCAAGCAGTACTTGGCAGAAAGAGGAATCAAGAGGCTCATCTCGCTTCCCTACGCCCATCAGCAGCAAGGCGTGGCAGAACGGATGAATCGAACTCTCCAAAACACCATGCGCAAATTACTGCGTGGCATGCGACTGCCCAATCACCAATGGCCTGAAGCGATGGACCACGCTGTCATGCTGCACAACTTGCTTTCGTCATCGTCACTACCGAACAACGCATCACCGCACCTGCTGTGGACAGGAAAACAGGGCAGCACAAAAATGTTAAGAGTTTTCGGCTGCATGGTACAGTACCGACCCCCATCTGCACGAGCCGGCCGATTTTCCCAACGCGCTCAGTGGGGACTACACCTGGGCATCGAAAGAAATTACAACGCGTGGAAGATTTTCGACGTCCACTCCAAAGAAACAGTGGCAGCACGTGATGTCATTTTCTACGAACGACTCACCCTTCCGACATATCTTGCCAACCTGGAAGAAGACAGGGACCCCACAAGTGGCTTCCGTGGTGATCGAGCCTTCGCCTCGACAGCAGACGAAGCTGACTGGGACGAGCAGAACGTGGATAACGCCTCGGAAGAAGCAGGAACACTCCCATACTGCTCCGTGCCTATCCCGATGGACGACGAAAATCCTCGCGAAAGCGTCAACGCCGAAACTTATTTCGACTTCGCCGACACCGGTTACGTTACACCTGCAGAAGTCAACACCAACGAAGCGCAATGCATAGGGCCCAACTTCATACCTGACCCAGAAACAGGTGACGAAGCAGCTTATCCCGCGGACACAACTCTCCCCCGCTACACACAGAGTGGCCTCCAGATACTCGGCCTATTCACCGCGGTCCACGGCACGGAAACTCCTAAGGAGCCTGCCACAGTTCAGCAGGCTCTGGGGGGGGAGCATAGGGAAAAATGGCGTGAAGCCATGGACAAGGAACTGAAAGCACTGAAGGAGCGCAACACCTGGAAAGTTGTCCCTATCGGCGTGGCACGAAACAAGACAATACTCACCGGGAAGTGGGTCTTCCGTGTGAAGACGAAAGCAGACGGCACCATTGACAAGTTCAAGGCACGCTGGGTCGTACGCGGCTTCGACCAAGAGCATGGACGTGACTTCACCGAGACATTCGCTCCGGTCAGCCGACACACTTCACTACGAATTCTTCTCGCGATCGCTGCCATGAAGAAAAAGAAACTGCGGCAAATCGACGTCGCCAATGCATTCCTTTATGCACCTGTTGACGCCGAAATCTACGTCGAACTCCCACACGGTTCCCACGGAGAGCCCAACCAAGTCTGTCAGCTGCAAAAATCCCTATACGGGATCAAACAGGCCCCGAGACTGTGGCAGCAGTACCTACACGCTCGACTTACTCGCATCGGATTCCGGCAGCTACCGCACGACCAAGGCATGTACCGGCTCACGAAAGGCGACGACTATATTCTACTAATCGTCTACGTAGACGATCTACTCTACATCGGGTCAACCGACAACGTCACTACCTGGTTCGAAGGGGAGTTACAGAAAGACCTCACGCTCACAGTCTCATCTACCGTCACGCAGTACCTCGGCCTCAATATCCAGGAAGGAGAAAGCGCGATCTACCTCAACACCGCAAAATATGCCGACAACATCGCCAAACGCTTCGCACTCACACCAACTACCATCTCCACGCCATACCGCTACACGGCAGGAAATAACAAGGCAGAATCTGCTCCACTAAAGCCCGCCACGATACGCGACTACCAGAGGAAGCTGGGATGCCTTCTCTTTGCGGCTGTTACCTGCCGCCCGACCTATCATACTCCGCAAGTCGACTCGCCACCTACCTCAAAAGGCCTGAAGCTGAACACATGACGGAACTCGACCGCGCTCTTCACTACCTCGTTAGTACTCCAACGATCGGCATGATCTACTACAAGAACAGAACTTCAACGCCCAAGTTAATCGGCTACGTCGACGCCGACCACGCCTGAGATTCTGACAACAGGCGCTCGCGTACAGGCTACATCTACCGCCTCGAGCCTATCGGACCTATTTCCTGGCAATCGAGCAAGCAGGAACTAATCGCTCTCTCCTCAGCTGAAGCTGAATATATCGCACTCTGCTCAGCCACCAAGGAAGGACTGTACCTTCGCGAACTTCTGGAGGAGGCGAAGCTGGCTCAGTTACCCAGGTTCTCCTTGTTCTGCGACAACCAGTCGGCAATTCGCATAGCCAACAAAAACGGATTCGCGAACAGGACGAAGCATATCGCCCTGCGATATTTCTTCGTAAAGGACGAGATCGAGAAGGGGAGACTTGAGTTGTCTTACTGCCCCACATCCGAGATGGCAGCTGATTACTGTCAGAGGTCCACTGGTGATCCCCGATTGATCCTAGGGAAGGGTTACAGGCTCGTTGTCCTGGGGGGTTATGGGCGCACTGACCTGCTACTTAACAAGCCCTTTTATCCCAATGGTCTAGTGGTTGGGATTCTGACAATTACTTGACCAAGAAGCTCGGAAAGTCGAAGTTCGAATATTGCATGCTGCTGACTGGACAAAGCCACGTCATCAGCAGGGACACTCCAGAAGCGAAGGGAGTGTTGGAAACAATTGATTTAAACGCCTCTGTCGTGTCGAAACACCAAGTCAGAAGCGAAGCGAAACATATCGAAGCATCAGCGAGTCAACCCTCGGAGGTTGAACAACTGCTGGAGGTTACGCGAAAGTCAAAGGTCAGCGACCTTTGACCTGACAAATACAGCGCGACAGCAAGGACAAACATCTGACTCGCTATTGAGGAGTTGCCCGAGTCGACACTGTATCGAACCGCAACAGCAACAGTAAAACGGTTATTAACCGTATCTCTTCATATTCCTTGTATCCTTATAAAAGCTTGTATCTCTTTGTTTTAATCAAAAAAAACTTTGCCCTCACATACCAGCGCAAGGTGGTTCACAAGCCTTTTATTAAACGCTTCCACTATTACATTGTCCTACCCTGAATTTAGTCCTGCAAAGATCCTAAGGGCTTTTCTCAGCCCAACACGTTGGAGGGTTTAGGGTTCCCAAAACGATTTTGCCACAGCGAAAGTACCATTTATAAACTTTTGGCACAGGCCCTGCCAAATGTATACTGCTGCTTTAAACAATTTCCAACTTTATCCTATTAGTACTGGCGCGTGCACTTATACCCTAAATTCAATTAGAAGCACCCCCCTTAAAAAAATCCGATTTTATTATAAGCGCATATGTGCTACTATCCGGGGTGATATGGTATCTCATCTCGACTTGCCTGTCTATGGAATGTATGAGCATGTACACCCTCCCTGCAGCAATTTCCTGCTTGGCTGCTCTTGAATCTTTGAGCATCATGCATTCAAGGTTGACATCGATTTCTGAGGAGACAGGTGATCTGTCCAATCTCCGCACATTGCTGCTGCTGTACCTCGGCGTGAGTTTGTTCTCATCTAGCCCCCTGATACATATTTTTTGGTCGTTTGCTGGAACAGCCCCTGAACATGAGCCTCAACTGCACTTCATTACAGCCCAGCACCCCAGGAGAACCAACACAAGGCACAAGACACCATCTAGTCCTCCATTTCCTCATCCAAGTCCATGTTCAAGTCGAGCCCACCCATACCTCCACCCATATTGTGCTTTCGTCTAGAGTTTGAACTGAGTTGTACGTTCGGATCTTAATCAATTTTTTCGAGGGTTACTTTTTTCACTGGTTGACTATCATTCCTTTGCTAAAGGCGACCTTGCCTACTGCTGCCCTTCTTCATGAGCACAGATCCATGTTCAAGTCGAGCCCACCCATACCTCCTCCCATACTCAAACCCAGACCTCCACCCACAATTTTGGCGGAAATACCAGCCAAAGCAGCACGAGCGTCAGCAGAAGCAGCAGGATGAACACCTCGTGCTCCCCCCCCACCCACTCGACCACCCGCGCCCCGCTCCAATGTGAACTCCAGGCTCAATCCTCCCCCGCTTCCTCCCACATCCCCCCCACCTCCGGCCCTGTGTGGATCACCTGCCAGCCAACCAGCGGACGCCATGTGTCCATGCACAAGCTGCTGCCCTGCATCCACATCAGCAGCAGCAGCAGCACCGACGCTACTGACAGTGCCAGCAGCAGGCTTGGCATCAACGCAGGGAGCAGCAGAACCAGCAGCAGCTGCAGCGGCGGCGGCGGCGGCAGCAGCCTTGGCAGCAGCGGACATGCGCTTACGGGGCCCGGAGCTGTCGCGCTTGATGAGCTGGCGCTTCAGCATCTTCTCCAGATACTTCACCCTCCGCACCACCACCTTCGCCTTCGGTGCCCCCTCCCCTGCCGCCCCCCCGCCCACCCCGTCCTCGTCCTCGTGCTCGCTGCCCCCTCGCCCACCCTCGCCGGCGCCACTGCCGTCCGCCTCTGCCGCGCCCTTGCGGGGGGGCTTGCCCTTGCCGGCCTTGCTGGGCGCTATGAGCGCCGCAAAGGGCAGCTCCGCGTCCTTCATGATGGCCGCCCATGACCCGTACCCGTGCGCAAATATGCCCTAAGGGGGGGAAGAGGGAGTGACGGGGGAGGGGAGTGGGGGCAGGGAGATGAAAGCTGGGGGGGTGGAGGCCAGCATGCATGATGGCCACGAAGGAGGAGGCAGCGCGGTGAAGATACCGAGATGGGCAGCAGCCGGTATGGGGCCACGCATCTAATTCATGCATAGCAAGCTGCCACACACACACCTTGACGAGCCCCTTGTCGTGGATGCCAGCACGCCACCAGGCGGGCAGGTCGTGCGACTTGTACGTGGACAGGCCCAGCCGGAACCAGTCCCCACCAAACACCGCCACCGCCCTGCGCAGCACCTCCACCGCCTCCAACCGCTCTAGCAGCCGCTCCTGGTGGCGCGGGCGGACATGCAGTGCCACGGTTGGGGATGGAGGGGCGGACCAGCACAGGGGGAATGGACAAAGGTAAAAGGGCTGGAGGAGTGGAGCAGAAGGAGATGGGAACGGGAGAAAAATATAACGGAATAGAAGACAAATGTCACGTCTTATGCAGTCTTGGCATCAACTCACCGCTGTCTTGGCATTGAGCACCGAGTCTTCTGGGGTCAGCAGCACGCTCTCCCCATCCCCCTCCGGTCCCCCTTCTTCCCCCACTCCTGGTTGCCCCCTGCGCTGCCTCCTCGCATCTGAGGCCTCCCTCTCTCCACACAGCAGACACTGCGACGGGCAGTAGGGACGAGACAGAGAGGCAGAGAGGAAGGAAGAAGCAAGAGTGAAAGGCCATACGAGGGGCACAGAGGGATTCAAACATGGCCGATCTCATGCCACATGGCATTTGCCACACCACATGGCATTTGCCACACCACATGGCATTTGCCACACCACATGGCATTTGCCACACCACATGGCATTTGTCACACCACATGGCATTTGCCACACCACATGGAATTTGTCACACCACATTACCGGGCAGGAGGCAGGGTGGCCTTCTCCCAGCGCAAACGTCCTCTTCCCCGAGACGCCACTACCACCTGCCTCCCTTACATCCCCTTCCCCTCCGTCCCCTCCTTCCTCTCCTTCCTCGCCTGCTGCAGCAGCAGCCAAACCAGCATTGGAAGCAGCAGAGGCGGGCGAGGAGGCGGGGAGGCCCTGCAGGCGGCGCTGCATCTCAGCGATGACGTCGTCGAAGCACGCCGCCACGGAGGCTGCTGACCTGGCGAGCACGGACGGCAGGTGCGAGTGGTCCCGCAGCTGCTTCCAGCTCACACTGCTGCCGCCGCTGCTGTTGCCGCCCTGCTGCTGCTCCTGTGGGTGCGAGGGGAAGCACGGGACGGGATGGTTGGGTTGAGCATGGCCACAGCAGGTTGAAGCACATGATAGGCTCGTGCTGCTGCCACTCCCTCCCACGATCCATCCATCACAACACAACCACTCCATCAGATGCTGCCACCTCACATGCCTCGTGCTGCTGCCGCCATGCTGCTGCCCCCGAGGGCCGCGAGGGGAAGAACGGGACGGGTAAGACCTGGTGGGGTGAGCGTGCTCAGTTGTAAACAAGACAACTGCAGTGTGCGCGCACAGCATTACCGTGTGTTGTCGCAGTGCGGCACACCATGTTGATGTTCACGCACTCGTACAAGCACAGGCGTGAACGCACCCTCAAATCAAACAAGCCAGGACTCACAGCGGGCAGCCCCCACAGCATGAGCAGGCGCAGCAGCTCCAGCTTCTCCTTGCGGCTCCACACCGTCTCCACCCCTTTCTGCGCCGCTCCTGCCCCTTCCCCATGCGCCCCCCCTGCCCTGTGTGCATGCGAACGGCCACCCTGCACGGCCTCCGCTTCCTCCCCCCCCTCCTCCGCCTGCACCTCCCACTCCATCTCCTCCCCCTCCCTGCCCCCTCCCTTTGCGCCCCTCCCCTCCCTCTCCCCTGCGCCACCACCCATCTCCACCGCTCCTGCACCTCGTCCGGCCCCCCTTGTGCCCCCACGCCCCCGCCCTCCTCTCCCCCTCCCCCGCCCCCCCCTACCACTCGGGTCAGCGGCACCAGTCTCTCCTCCGCCTGCTGCCCCGCCCCTCCCTCCCCCCCGTCCTCTGCCTCGCCCCCTGCCCCGCCCCCTCGCCCCTCCCCCTCTCTCCACACCGCCTAGTCCGCCCTCCCCTCGCCCCCCACCTCGACCCACAGGGGCATCCTCGTTCCACTCCTCCTCCCCCACGCCCTCATCCCCCTCCTCCCCATACTCTTCCCCGTACTCCCCATGCTCCCCCCGCCCTCCCCACTGCTCCTCCTCCTCCTCCCCCCCGTACTCCTCATAAGCCCCTCCTGTGTTCCCCACTCTTCCTCTCCCTCCCCTTCCTCCTGCTCCTCCCCCATCAGCTAACCCCCGTCCTCCTCTCCCCCCTCTTCCCACTCCCCTTCCCCTGCCTCCCCTCCCTCTCCCCCCAACGCCCCCTCTTCCCCCGATGTCCCCACCCCTCCCGCCACCACCACCAGCAGCAACGGAAGCAGCAGCGGGGGCAGCAGCAGCGGCGGCAGCGGCGGCAGCAGCAGCGCCAGGGGCAGCCCAGGCATCGGAGGCGGGAGGGAGGGCGCGCTTGAAGTGCGCGGGGGTGAAGGCGGGGGGAGGACCCGTAAGAGTGGGAGGAGGCTGAGGCTTCTTGGCCAGCTGTGGGGGGGAAGGGGGGGATAGGAGTGGGGAGAGGAGAGGGGAAAGGAGGGGGGAGAGGAGGCGGAAGAGAAGGCGGTAGAGGAAGAGGGATAGGAGGAGGGAGAAGAGCGGGGAAAGGAGGGGAGAGAGTGTGAGAAAACGTGAAGAACCAGCACTTTTATTCCATTAAAACAGGCGAGGGAATACATAGCTGGATGAGACGGGGGGGTTGTTGGGTTCTTGTCCAACATCATTCCCAAGATTATTGGATCTCCAATATTCTCCAACCTCAAGCTAAGGATGCACTCACACTAGACTTGGGTGCCTACCTCTACCCAAGCGATAAAGGATACATGCAGGACACAGAACACTGGCATTCTAACAGAGAGGAGGGGAAAGAGGAGAGGGGACAGGAGGGGAGATAGGAGGGGAGAGAGGAAGGGAGAGAGGAGGGGATAGAGGAGGGGAGATAGGAGGGGAGATAGGAGGGGAGACAGGAGGGGAGAGAGGAGGTGAGAGAGGAGGGGATAGAGGAGGGGAGATAGGAGGGGAGATAGAAGGGGAGACAGGAGGGGAGAGAGGAGGGGAGAGAGGAGGGGATAGAGGAGGGGAGATAGGAGGGGAGAGAGGAGGGGAGAGAGAGGGGGAGAGAAGGGAGTGACTCCATCGCTATGTGAGTGGCCACATCCCTCATTTCTTGGCCTCACTAATGCACCTGTAAACTGCTCCGAAACGTTGTATGTGCATGTAAACGTGTAGCATGGTGCCACAGCACAGACACTTGGAGTGCCATCAGGTAGCGAGGCAAAGAGGTGGCGAGGCAGAGAGAGGACGGAGAGCAGGCAATACGGGGAGGAGCAGAGAGCAGGGAGCAGAGAGCAGGGAGCAGAGAGCAGGGAGCAGAGAGCAGAGAGCAGAGAGCAGGGAGCAGAGAGCAGAGAGCAGAGAGCAGAGAGCAGAGAGCAGAGAGCAGGGAGCAGGGGTTGGGGCACACGGATCGCTTGATGCGCACGAGGTGCTCAATGAGGCGCTTCAACCGCCGCGTCAACGTGTACGCGTCCAACCACCCCTCCTCCTCGCCAGCCCCCCCCTCCTGCTCCCCTTTCTCCCCCTTCTCCCCGTTCTCCCCGTTCTCCCCCCTGTCCCGCGCGGGCTTCCGGAGGTACGGCCCCAGGTCGGCATCGCCATACACGGCCTCGTACGCCCCGTACCCGTGCACCGCCACGCCCAGCAGCAGCGCCAGGTCAGCGTCGCGCGTCCACCAATGGGCGGGCAGCGTGGCGTCGGTGAGCGCCGCCACGTGGTGGCATGCGAGGGCGAAGCCCGTGGTGCGCGCCATGCAGCCCAGCACCTCGTGCTGGGGCCCGCAGGGAGAAGAATGGAGGGACACAGGTCAGGGGGTCAGGAAGAAAAGGGGGTGGCTTGTCAGGTGTAAAGACAGTTGATGCTGAGCGGGAGAGAGGAAGGGAGAGAGAGGAGATGGGCGAGAGACGCGGGCGGAAGAGAGGTGGAGGGAGGGAGGTGGGGGTTGAGACATTAGAGTGATTATAGAACCAAGTCACTAGCCCCAGATACCACCCGCCCCACACACCCCTCTCCCCCCCACACACATACGAGCTGCTCCAGCAGGCGCAGGCGGCGCAGCCACGTGCGCGCACAGCTCGCTACTGGCAGCCGCTCCCACCACCCCACCCGCTGAGCTATCCCATCCCCTTCGCCTCCCCCTCCCCCTCCCTCTCCCTCGCCATCACCCCCCTCCCCATCGCCACTGTCCCCCGGGGAGCCGAGGGGGATGTTAGCGAGGGAGGCGAGGACAGAGAGGCGGCGCTGCGCCCAGGCGAGGTCGCGCGGGTCGAGGGCGTGGGGGGGCTGCAGCAGCGAGCAGGCGCGCAGGAAGTGACACGTGGCGTCCACCACGTCCCCTGCCCCGTGGCGCTCACTCCTCATGCTCGCCCGCATGCTGCTCTGCACCTGCCCGCGCACCGCGCACAAACAAGGGGAGGGCAGGGGGAGGCGGGGGGGGGGTATGTGGGGAGGGAGGGAGGGACGGGGCGTGGAGTGGAGCGGAGTGCTGCGGCACAGCTGGGGGGAGGGCACCAGGCGCACAGGGCGTATGACAGAGAGCAGAGAGGAGAGGGTGGAGGCGAAGGGTGTTGCAGCAAGAGCGGTGGCGAAAGGGCGGGGCAGTGCAGTGACTGGGACCAACCACTCACTGCGGTGACTGGGACCAACCACTCAGTGCGGTGACAGGGACCAACCACTCACTGCGGTGACTGGGACCAACCACTCAGTGCAGTGACTGGGACCAACCACTCAGTGCGGTGACTGGGACCAACCACTCAGTGCGGTGACTGGGACCAACCACTCACTGCGGTGACTGGGACCAACCACTCAGTGCGGTGACTGGGACCAACCACTCAGTGCGGTGACTGGGACCAACCACTCACTGCGGTGACTGGGACCAACCACTCAGTGCGGTGACAGGGACCAGCCACTCACTGCGGTGACTGGGACCAACCACTCAGTGCGGTGACTGGGACCAACCACTCAGTGTGGTGACTGGGACCAACCACTCACTGCGGTGACTGGGACCAACCACTCAGTGCGGTGACAGGGACCAGCCACTCACTGCGGTGACTGGGACCAACCACTCAGTGCGGTGACTGGGACCAACCACTCACTGCGGTGACTGGGACCAACCACTCACTGCGGTGACTGGGACCAACCACTCACTGAGGTGACTGGGACCAACCACTCAGTGCGGTGACAGGGACCAACCACTCACTGCGGTGACTGGGACCAACCACTCAGTGCGGTGACTGGGACCAGCCACTCAGTGCGGTGACTGGGACCAACCACTCACTGCGGTGACTGGGACCAACCACTCAGTGCGGTGACTGGGACCAACCACTCAGTGCGGTGACTGGGACCAACCACTCACTGCGGTGACTGGGACCAACCACTCAGTGCGGTGACAGGGACCAGCCACTCACTGCGGTGACTGGGACCAACCACTCAGTGCGGTGACTGGGACCAACCACTCAGTGCGGTGACTGGGACCAACCACTCACTGCGGTGACTGGGACCAACCACTCAGTGCGGTGACTGGGACCAACCACTCAGTCCGGTGACTGGGACCAACCACTCACTGCGGTGACTGGGACCAACCACTCAGTGCGGTGACAGGGACCAACCACTCAGTGCGGTGACTGGGACCAACCACTCACTGCGGTGACTGGGACCAACCACTCACTGCGGTGACTGGGACCAACCACTCAGTGCGGTGACAGGGACCAACCACTCACTGCGGTGACTGGGACCAACCACTCAGTGCGGTGACAGGGACCAACCACTCAGTGCGGTGACTGGGACCAACCACTCACTGCACCCACAACAACCCACTCCCTTGGTACCCCCTCACCACTCTCTCTCACCATGGAGGGCAGGGTGAGCCCAAATGCGAGCACAGCCTTTCGCAGCGCCTCGCCCCAACCAGCCACCGCACCCTCCAGCCCCCACGCGCACCTGCAGACTTGTAGCTGCTCCCCAGCAGTTACTCTGGCGAGCCCCTACTCCCTTGGTAGTCCCCCCCCCGCCCCCCGTGCTCACCATGGACGGTCGGGTCAGCCCAAACGCGAGAAGGGCCTTCCTCAACGCCTCGCGCTCATTCGCCCGCCACACCAGCAGCCGCCGAACCATCTGCTTCGGACGAGCCACCATAGGAGCTCCGCCCTGCTGCCCCTGCGCGCCCCCCACCTGCCCCAGAGGCCTCTTCATCCCCGCGTGCTGCTGCTGCCTTCCCAACGGTGCATCCTCCTCCCACTCCGCCCCTCCCGCCTCTTGTTTCAACCTTAAACCTGCCGACACTGCCCCACCTCCTGCTGACTCGCCACCACCACACACGGCAGCAGAAGGTTCAGCATCCCAGCCCGCCGGCTTCATTCCCCTCCCCCCTCGCCCTCTCCCTCGCCCTCCTCTGCCCCGCCCTCCCCGCCCCCCTGCACTGCCCGCCCCCACATCCACCTCCGCCTTCCCCTTCACTCCCCTCCCAGCAGCAGCAGCAGCAGCAGCAGTGGGCGCCCCGGCAGCAGCAGGTTGCATGGCGGGTGGGAGGAGCGGGAGGAGCGAGTCAAATTCGAGGTGAGGCAGGGCAGGCGGGCTCACGGGGTCTGTGGGGGCACGGCGAGGGGGGTGCGGGGAGGATCACAAGGGGAGAGGGTTGAGGGAGGGGGAAGGCTGCTTGAATGAGGTGCAGGCAGGGAAAGGCAAGCGCAGAGTGAGGGAGCAGCGAGGGCGAGGACATGGGGTTGGGCACATGCAGGGTGTGGTGGGAGAGGCGTGATGGTGAGGGGAGAGGCAAAGGAGGGCAGAGCTCGTCCCTTTTCCAGGCTTCTTGTGAGTGCGGCACGAGCGAGCAGCCCACACAGGCAGGCACAGCGGCAGGCAGGAGGGAAGGCACGTACCGAGAAGGTCGAGGGGAGGGACGATGGGGAAGAGCTTGACGGGCGGCAGCGGCTTGCCTGCATCCACTATGTCCTGCCGGGGGGGGCGTGCACACGCGCAGCGCACAGGGCGCACGGCACAATGGGTAGGGGGCGGGCGTAGAAAGCAAAGGGCGGAGGGCAGGGGGAGAGAGCAAGGGGAAGAGGGAAGAGGGGACACAGGTGGGTGGCGAGTGGAAAGGCGGTGAAACGGCGGTGTGGAGGGGAGCATGGATGCATTGTTGTTGAGGGTGATTGGAATGAGGAAAGACGAAGAGTCAAAGCAACAGGACGAGCAGCAGCAGTGCAAGGAGCAGTGCGCTCCCAACAACAACACATCGTGCCGAGTGGAACCATTCTCCACTGCAACACCTCCAACCCATCCCCACCCCTATCCCACGCCCTCCCTCTCTTCCTCCCCATCCCCTCCTCACCTGGTGCCAGAGGCGCTACCCTTATCCCACCTGGTGCCAGAGGCGCTACCCCTATCCCACCTGGTGCCAGAGGCGTTGGCGCACGATGAGGTCGCGGCACAGCTGCACACACTCGTCCATGCACTGCGACTCCAGCCGTCGGATCTTCTCCTCGCGATCAACAGTCGAGATTCTGTCCAGGCTCATCTGGTCCCACACTCTTGGAGCAGGCAGAGCAGCAGCAATGGCAGCTGCCTCATCCGCCAGCGACCCCTCCCCTGCAGCCGCGGCGCTCATGGCTGCAGCAAACCGAGCAGCCAGACTCGCAGCCGTGTCTGATGCCCCCTTGCCCTGCTTCTGCTCCTGCCCCTCCTGCTCCGCCTCTTCCTGCCGCTGCTGCAGCAGGGTGTGCCCGCCGCCTGTGCCTTCCTCTGCCCTGCCACCCTCTGCTGCCGACCGTGCTGCAGCGCTGGCAGCAGGCGGGGTGGGAGGCGGGGGCAGCAGGGGGAAGGGCGAGTGCGCCTCCTCAGTGAGCCGCAGCCGCCCTGGCACCGCCTCTCTCTCCGCCGCTGCTGACTGACTGTACCGCTCAACCCCATACCTGCCGCCCGCATACACGTCCTCCGCTGCACGCCCATACCCCTCGCCCTCCTCCCACTCACTGCCCGCCCCTGCCTCCTCCTCACTTGCCTCTCTCCCTGCAACGCTCCCTCCCTTTCCTCTTCCTCCTCCCCTTCCACGTCCCCTCCCCCTGCCCCTCCCCCTGCCCCGCCCAGGGGACAGAACATCACTCCCCCCAAACACATCACCTCCCCCAGAATCTCCTGCCTGTCCTCCCCTTCCTGCCCCTTCCGCTTCCCCCCCTTCCAATCCTCTTCCCCCAAGCCTGCCTCTCCCCCTGCCCCTGCCCCGCCCCCGCCCTCGCCCCAACGCCTTCCCCGGGCTGCCAGAGTGCCTGCCAGGGGCGCTTTCACTCGTGATAGACTCATCTCCGTGCACTCCATCCCCGTTATAAGCATCCTCGTGCTCTTGCAGCCCCTGCTGCTGGCGCACGGATGGGTGTGGCGGGGGAGGCAGTGGGCCACTGGACTTGCGCTTCAGGGGAGCAACAGGCACGCCCACCTCCCTCCCCAAGCTATCCCCGCCTCCCCTTCCCCCCACCCCCCCCCTCTTCCCCCTCCTCTTCCTCTCCCCCGCCCCCTCCCGTGCCCAGCGCCCCCCCCTGGAGCAGCCATTACCCCTGCTGCGCCTCTGCCCGCCAGCACCCCCCCCGCGCCCCCATCCGCGCTGTGCTGCGCGCCCCCCCTGCGCTGGTTGAGCGGAACATCCTCTTCCTCCGACTCGCCCCCCTCGTCCCCCCCGGCCTCTTCGCCCCCCTCCTCGCCCTCCTCCAAATACTCTCGCTCTTGCTGCCGCTGTTGCTCCCCCTGTAACGGGTTAAAACGTCTCTCCTGTTGCTCCCCCTGTAACGGGTTAAAACGTCTCTCCTGTTGCTCCCCCTGTAACGGGTTATAACGTCTCTCCTGTTGCTCCCCCTCCCAATCACCCGGCAAGCCTCCCCCCACGTCAACGCCTCTCCCGCCCACCCTGCCCTCCCCTCTCCGTTCCCCCCCGCCCCCCAACTCGCTTAACCCCCCTAGGCCACCCCTATACTCGTCCATTCCCCCGACCCTAATTTTATCAGGATGGCTGGCAGCATGGCCGGCAGGATGGCCGGCCCTGGCATGGGCAGTGGGGGCGCGTTGGCCTGAGTGGCCTGTGCTGCCGGAACCAGCGGGCGGACGGGAGAACGGCGATTCCCCCTGAAGCGGATTCGGCGGAATAGCGGGAAGCATTCCGCGGAACCTAACTTGCCCGCGCGCGCCGTCCATGCTCCCCCTTCCGCCAGCCCCTCTTCCGCCAACGCCTCTTCCGCCTGCGGCGAACCCCGGGGGAGGGATCCGCGAGGCGGAAGGCGCGGGGGTTGTGGCGGGACCGCGGAAAGAGCCCCCCAGTGGAACGTCATCGTCCCATTCATCCTCGTCGCCGCGCCCCGCCATCCCGCGGCCACACCACCTGTCACCCTGCGCGCAAAGGCGCGCCTCGCCAAGTCAGCCTGGCCTATTACGCGACGTCTATTAGGCGCTACGTTCCTTGGACGTGTTGGAATGCGGTGAGCGCAGCGCGAGGCGGCGATGATGGCGGCGATGATGGCGGCGATCGGGTGGCCTTCGCCTTCACCTCCGCCTTCACCTCCGCCTTCACCTCCGCCTTCCCCCTTGTCTCACTTCTGAGAACTCTCAACTACTCGGGCGTGCTGGTTTCTGAACCGTGCGCCGCGTGCTGTCAACTCCACAGTACAAGTTGGGAAGTGGTGCGCAAGACGCTTGCTGGTGCTGCTGTGAAGCATGCGAGTGCTTTCAAATTTGGTCATCAGCAGTGTGCACAAGTCTGCACTGCTATTGAAGGTGCTACTGCTATTTGACTATGGGGACCTTCAGCTAGTGAAGCCTCTTGCACTCGCAGATGTGCTCTTGTAATTTGAAACCCAGAAACTGCACTAACAATACCGTATGGCCCCGGATATTGGCGCCGTCCGATTAAAGGCGCCGGCGCCTCTATCTGGAGCATGGCGCTTATGGCCGTTCCTTGATTATAAGCGCCCCCCCTAGAAAACGTTTACTTATTATAAGCGCACGTGCAATTCTAGTTTAAATTCTTGCTTAAAACGGTAACGAAATTCATTTTTGCAGCGAGTCAGATTTCGATTTCGCTTGGTTTGACTCGCGAAGACCTGACTGGCTGCACGTCTAGTCAGGATCTGCTGGCATGACGTGTCTTTGCCTGTGTGTGCACCCAGAATATCGCTTGCGCGAGATTTTGATTTGTGACGCTAAAGCATTTCGACTCGGTTGAAATGGCAAGAAGAAAATGAACAATTTGGTGATCTAAATATATAATTTCGTATTTGTCATTATATAAGCGCCGGCGCTTATGGCCGTTACTCAATTACAAGCGCCCCCCCTCAAAAAAATGAATTTATTATAAGCGCATATGCGCCTATATCCGGGGTAATACGGTAACATAATACAACAACTAATTCATTACATCATTTATCCACACACTACCCTTCATACATGAGAGCACGCAAGAGCGAGACGAGGAACAGCCAGAAGCCCGCCACAGCCGACTGCCCAAACTCCATCGACGCCGCCGCTGACGCAGCGAGACGCAGGCAGCGCGGGGTGAGGCGCCCGCAGTCCACGAGGGCCAGCAGGTTCCATGTGGCGGGCCGCGGGTCCGCCTCGGCGAACGCACACACCGCCTCAAACACCCCGTCGTGCGTCGGCCGCGCCTCGGGCGGCAGGCGCGTCACAAGCGCACGGAAATCCTCGGGGCTGAGCGGTGGGTTGCGCTTGGTGCCTTGCGTTGCGAGGTAGACGTCGAGGAGATCAGCGGTGGCCACCAGGTGGGAGTCTTGGTGCGGGGCGGCGGAGACGAGCGTGAGGAGGGAGAGGCAGGAGGAGAGGTCGAGGAAGTGCAGGTGGTGGGTTTCAAGGAGGGGCGTGTTGTTGCTGAGCACGAGCAGGATGGGGCGATCGAAGGGCGGCGAGATGAAGAGCTTGAGCACTCGCAGCATCCACAGGATGTTGTCGTATGGTGGCTGTGCCCTGCTCCTCACACTGCTGCTCAGCGCCTGGGCCGATGGAGAGTTGGCTGCGTGGCTCGGGCTGCTGCTGGTACCTGCTGACCCCTGCCCGCCCTTCTTCCTCCTCTTCTCCTCCTCCTCCTCGTCCTGCTGCCTCCGCCACTCCATCTTACTCAGCAGAGTGATACCCAGCAGGAAGCTCCCCACCGTGGCCATGGCCTTGATGCCCGGGTGCTCCTCCCCCGCCTCAGAACAGGGTGCAGGGCAGACGGTGGCCCAGTGGGAGTGGCGCAGGTCCCAGAGCTGCTGCACCACGCGCCTGCTGATGTCTGGGGGCAGCTTGCTCATACCCTCTAAGAGACGATTCACCGTCGCCCAGTCGTCGTTGCCCCACCGCCCGTACCCCACCAGCTTCGACTCCAGCTTCAGAATTGCGCCTGGCACAGAGCGGATGGAGGGAGGGGGGAGTGGCGGGTGAGATGAGGGGTGCAAGAGGACAAGGGGGAGTGGGACTCCAGCTTTAATATGGCGCCTGTCGCAGGCGAAGTAGGGCAGGGATGAGCGATGGGAGAAGTAGACAAGGGGGAATGGAAAGCGGTGTGTGGTGAAGTGCCAGCATGGACGGGGGGAGGAGGAGCACTGGGTGCAGTGCAGGTTGAGAAGGGAACAGGAAGAGTGTGAGAGAGCGGAGGGGCGGAGGGAAGAGTACCAAGGAGAAGAGCGAGAGGAGGAGGGAGAAGGAGATGGAGATGAGAACGACTGCAGCCCACACACTAGTCACCAGCACAGCACGAAACTCCGGCACCAATCCTCCCTTTAAGCCCCACAGTGGAATCCCCACACATGATTTCACGTTTCAACGCCCCCAGGGGCAGCACTGACTGGCGGCGGAGTCAACGAAGTGGCGGTTGAGGCTGAACTCGACCACCAGCGCGCCCAGCACGCGGTCGTGGTAGCACCGCTCCAAGATGTCAAAGCACGCCTCCCACCCCTCCGCCAGCCCTCCCTTCACCGCGCGCACCGCCACTGGTATCAGCGCCTCACTGCCGCGGTCCTCCATGCCTGCCCGTACCATACACCCATCAAGGATGGAAGGGAAGGCAGAGGAGGGTGGATCGGAAGGAGAGTAAGGCATGAACGTGCGCCCCATGATGCTATGGCTCACGCAGCGGTTGAGGCATGCGGAAGAAGGCTTCTGATAAGAAAGAAAGAAAGAAGGAAAGGGAAATAAAAAATATATATACATACATATATATACATAGGAAGCGCACATATATACATATACATGCTAGATAGAAAATCATCAAGATACCGAGAGGGTGGCACACACCGAGGAAGCGCGCAGCAAAGAGCACAGCAGCGGCCTGGCTGGGCGAGAGCTTGGGGCGAGAGCCGTAGCACCAGCGGACGATGATGGAGAAGGAGCGCGGACCCCCGGGGAAGCCGGTGAGCGCCACGATGGGCAGCCCCGTGCCCAGCGCCAGCGGCATCACGCCCTGCTCGCCCTCACACGCACTGGCGGTGGCGGCAGCAGTGGCGGCGGGGAGGAGGGAGTGGATGAGGGGGCAGTGCGGGAGGAGCACGTGGCGGTGCAGCGGCCACGTGACCCCGTCTATGTCCACCACCATGTCCGCATCTAGCCCGCGCTGCTGTAGCGTCTCCCATGGACACGCGTCCGATGCCATGCCCTGTGGGGCACAGGGGGTAGCGAGGGGGGGCGTGCAAGGGGAATGCGAGAGTGAGGGGTTGAAGGGGCGAGGGTGAAGGGTGTATGGCATGCGGGTAGATGAGTGTGGCGTGGACATGGATCGCATGGCATCAAGTGAGAATGGAGAGGGTGTGGCTGGGAGGGACGGGGAGAATGGAGGGCTGCAGTCAGGAGGTGTGATGCTGCTGCGACTACTCCCAGTGGCATGGCCTTTGGGTGGAGATCACCCACGGGTGAGGTGGCGGTCCCATGCCACGCCCTCCTGGTGGATGCGAGCGAGGGTGGACAGGTGTGTGAGAGGGCCGTGAGCGGGGCGGGCAAGGGCAGTATGGCGAGTGGGGCTGGACCATGCAGTGGCAGGCAGGAGTCCCAGGGGGAAGGGTGGGAGAGCACGTCATGCTGGGTGAGTCGTGCCGGGAATGGGAATCACTCATCTGCACCCTCTCCTCCTCCTCCTCCTGCTGCCACACCACCACCGGCGCTCACCTGTGCGGTCTCCAGTGCGAGGCGGGTGCTGGCGGCGCGCACACTCTCCACCTCTAACGCCGCCTGCTGCAGCGCCCTCTCCTGCCGCCCCCGCCGTTCTTTCTCCACCTCCCCCCGCATCCCCCCTTCTTTTCCCCTCTCCCCCTCAGCCCTCACACCCCTCGCCCTCTGCTCCCTCTCCACCTGCTGCGCCAACACCCTCCCCTCACTCCACCATCCCCTCCCCTGCTCCCTCCCTCTCCCACCCCAACCCCCTCCCCACCCGCCACCCCTCTCTCCCCCATCCCCTCCCGCATCTCCGCCCTGACCCTCCCCCTCGCAGCACATCTTCCCGGCGAGGGCGAGCTTCTCATCAGAAAGCGCGCTGACGTCCACCATGCTCCAGAGCTCGGGCACGGGGGGCAGGTGGCGGGCGTAAGGGAAGAGCAGGTTCAGCAGCGCTATGAGGTCGATGAGGAAGCTCGACAGGCCGGGCCACGCGGGGCACAGGCGCAGGAAGGGCAGCCACGTGTGGTGCTGTGATTGGTGCGTCATGCGCGCTGCGAGGTAGTGCACGTAGTCGCACACGAGATCGCCACCCAGCGCTGCTGCTGGTGACCCCACCACCCGCACCGCCACACGCCGCCCGCTGCTGCTGCTGCTGCTGGTGATGCTAGTGCTAGTGCCTGTGGACGCTGGTGGTGGGTGCGATGGAAGTGGCGGCAGGGCCCCTCCAGCATGGGGGGCCAGGGGTGGGATGGAGGGGTGCACGGCATGGGAGACGGAGGCATCGCGGAGGGAGTGGAGGAGCAGCAGGCTGGTGGCGGGGCCGAGGAAGACGAGGTCCGCCAGGGACAGCGCGGTGGGCATGGCGGTGAGGCGGTGCGCCAGGCGTGTGAAGAGCAGCTCCTTGCGCCGCCCCACGCCCGCCCGCACGCCCTCCCCCATGGCCTCGCCCTTCCTGCCCGCACCCGCCCGCTCACTGGAGGCCACGTCGCTGTCGCTCTTGGTTTCCCTCAGCCCCGTGCTCCCAGCGCCTGCACCCCCCCTCACGCCCCTGGCTCCCACACGCTGCACCGACGATGCCCTTTGAACCCCTTTGCTGTTCACCGGATGTCTTGGCCCTTCCTTTCCTTGTAACGAGTACACTTCTAACGAGGCTGAGCTTCGCGTCTTACCAACACCGCCCACTTGACCGCCCTGTTCATGCCCGTGTGCATCCGTGACTGTGTGTCCTTCCTGTAGAGTGACGCAGTGCTTGAGCAGCACGATCAGGTACTGCACTGATGGCATGTAGCGCGTGCTGGACCTTAACCCCCCCTGCTGCTGCCGCCTCAACGCCTGCTGCTGCAGTGCTGCCGCTGATCCCCTGCTTTCTGCGTCCATGCCTCCTCCTCCCGCCCCTGCTGCTGCTGGCGGCCGGTGGTGCAGCGCCTGCATCGCTGCAGCGTGTTCCAGCGCCTCACTGCACGCATACTCAAACAGCATCGCCCGCCCCACCTCCTCCCTCTCCTCCGCCTCCTCTGCCGCCTCCTCCCCACACACCACCTTGTATCCCCCTCCCCCTCCGCTCGCCACCCTCCTCTCTGCACCGTCGCTGCTTGAAAGCCCAACGGACGAAGCTGCTTCCCCACCTCCTGCCCCTGCCCCTGCCCCTGCAGCTCCTGCTGCTGCTGCCTCTTTTTCTGTTGCAACATCGCCATCCCCACCAGCAGCAGCAGCGGCAGCAGCGCTGGCAAGGGCAGCGAGGGAGGGGATGTGTTGGAAGAGGCAGGAGTGGGAGTGGGCGGCGAGGTAGTTGCCGATGCGCACGAAGCTCACACTGGCCTGCCGGCACGCCTGCAGCACGCATGACAGCACGGGGGCGGGCAGGGCGGCCAGGCGCGCCAGGAGGTGGTGCAGCGCCGCCGTGCGCGTGGGGCTGTCGAACGGGCCCGACAGCATGGCGCTCAGATGGTCTGCTCGTGGGTGAGTGGTGTGGTGGGGTGGTGCAGGGGTGGTGCGGGGGTGGTGTAGGGGTGGTGCGGGGGGGGTGTAGGGGTGGTGCAGGGGTGGTGTAGGGGAAACATTAACATAAGCACGAGTGTGCGAGGGGACAGGTATCACGTGGTGATGGAGTGGCAAGCAGGCGATCAGAGCGAGCAGGGGGTGGTTGCGGAGCGTAGGAAGGGCGCTCACTGCATGAAAAGATGAAGGGGGTAAAGCACAGCCGACGAGGAGGAAGGGGGAGGGGAGGGGAGGGGGGGGAAGGGGGCGGGAGAGGGGGGGAGAGGCGGGAAGGGGAGGGCGAGAGGGGTGGTGGGGGAAACGAATAGAGTGAACAGGCGGGCGGGTGTGGGTGGATGGGATGGCGCACGTGCCTGCCACACATGCTGACGCGTGCAGCGGGAGGTCGAGCTTCAGAGCCTCCCTCATTACAAGCTCGTCCCTCGCTACTGTCTCCAGCAGCCGCAGGCTGTCCTCCCACTCGTTAAGAACATACTCGTTAATGTACCTCCACGCCTGTCGCTGCAACGAATCCTCCTCGCTCCCCTCGCACATCTCGAAGAACGCTGCGCAGCACAGCAGCTGCAACGCGTTAGTAGCATCCGCGTTAACAGGCAGCCCGTAACAGTACTGTAGAATGCTCTCAAACGCCTCCGTCCCCCCGGGTACAGGCGGAATCGTGATCTCCACGCATTTCCCGAAGCCGCTCCCCGGCGCGTCCTCCCACGCGCGGCGGAACCACTTGCTGCGCGCGTACAGCAGGCACGCGGGCGCGGAGAACATGGCGGCGTCGGGGAGCGCCAGAATGGCGTCGTGGAACTGCGGGCAGTGCTGCAGCTCCGCCACCGCCGCCGCGCGCGACTGAAACGCGACTCCGGCGAAACCCATCCGTTGGAATCTGGAGAATTGGTTCGGGAATCAACGTTATCGACGCAGAACGACGCTCCGGTCGAGAGCAATTTGAGCCCGCATGAGTCTATTCCGAATTCTATTCTTTTGAACTGCCCTCGCTTTTCAATTGGCTCGCTTTTCACTTTTCTGCGTGCCCTCGCTTTCTTTAGCCATGAATGGCCGCCTCATTTCTTCGCTCAGTTCGTCCCACCGCATTCCCCAAGTGCTGGAGCTCCTGAAGACTGGGGAGGGGAAGCAACACACAAGTCCGACTCTGAAGTGGGTGAGGCTAGCTGGCAATGGGACATGCGAAAACAAAGTAACTGGTGAGAAATGTTTCGCCACAGAGATCGTGGGACCTGAAGCTCATTGGACGCACGCAACCATTGCCTTATTGGGTGTGAAGCAGCACATGCTTTCGCCTTACTCGCCAGATTCGCCACGGAAAAAAAATGGGACTGAATTGGGTTTGTTGGTAACATTTCAAAATATCTCACTAAGGGACAAATGAGAGCGCGATAAGCTGTGTGATGAAGGGCTGCGATCAAACAAAGAACTTGTACTCTGCGTGCAACTGATCGTGCTGAATTGCCAAAGGGAGAAGCAATTTGAATGGGGAAAGCGTTCGCGTGCATTATATGAGCATCGGCGCTTTTCTCCATGCACTCGATGCCGTCGGGGGAATGTGCCGCGATGCTGCCAAAGCGTTGACTTTTTAGGGGGCAGCCCAAAAAATCGTGTCTAACCTGACGATGCCGTCCGAACCAAAACGGCATGGCTTTGGCTGCAGAACGGGTCAGTTAGCGACGACATCAAACGGAAATGAAGTTGCCGCACAGTTTCCTGCTCTGGCAAATTGTGGTGCCCGTGCTACCTCGTCGCGATTCACCCAAGAAAGGTGAATCGCCACGAGATGGCAGCGCGATCGGCCATCTGGGAAAACCAGAAACAAACCCCGTTGGAAAGGAAAAAGCAACTACAGGCGCCCTTGTAGTAACCCAATAGCCAACTTGAAACCCTAAATGTCATTTGCGCTAAATTTTCGCTTTCAGGACACTTTTTACCCGACGTAGCCCAGCTGGCTTCAGAAATTTGTTTCTTGCACGGCACAAAACAGGGTACAACTTGTGCTGAAGTCTTACTTCTCGGGCCCCCGCCTTCTTAAGCCGAAGTGCGAAATTTCCCATTTAGGTGGGATGGTCTCGCCGCCAGTGGAAGTTTCTTGCGAAATGATGCTGATGCCGCTGCCATGCCGATGCCACCTGCCTGGAGAACACCACCATCATTACATTGTTCTGCAGGCACCACGGAGGGCAGGGGAGGGGAAATAGGTAGCTTCCTCCCACTGCGTTTTTTGGTCCGAAAGGGTGGTCAGCCCGGAAAATCGTGCCGAGCCTCCCATTTTCCCTCTGAGAATAGAGATCGCGATAGAACAGCCGTTTACCCTCACGGAAATGCACTCCTAGAAAGCCACCCATTTTCCCTCCCCGCCTTCCTTCTCAGACAAATCTTATTGCCGTGGCCTTGCCCTCCGTAAACCACCTTTCACGGGGAGGTGCCACAGTAAGGGAAGAGAGGCGTTGGGAGAGGGAGCTGTTAGAATATTGACCGAATGAGTGACTGAACTAGCAAGCAGGTGGGTACAAGTGGGAAACCTAAAAGTGTTGTACCCTATAAAAACTACCCCACTACAGCCTAGATAGACTATAGCATATATGTTTGACACACCCTCATAGGCAAAGTGGGGGAGAACAAGAGGTCACAAGACCAGTCAAGAAAGGCAAAGCAAGCTCAGGGTGGATCACAAAGTCACCACGCAGTCTGAGCACAAGCAAATGGCCACAAGGCCAGTTCACATGCAGAGTTATATAAAGGAGAACAAACAATACAGTGAACACAACCTAGCAAGTGTAAGCATGTAGGTATATGTATATAGAGTACAGTACAAGCAGAGTCAAGAAGTAAGCAAGTGAGGCACAGTAGGTACAAGGCCTAGGACAGTACAGAAACGCTGATGATCACAAGGCTGAAGTGCCTTGGTGAAAACATCAGCAGTGCTGGCATGTGAGGCCACGTAAGCAAGACGAAGCTGGCCACGCTGCTGCAACTCTCGAGCAAGGAAGTAGCGCAGAGCAATGCGCTTCATTCCGTGCTCCAGTCTGTGCTCCTGACACAAGGCCAGCATGGCCTTGTTGTCGACGTACAGAACTGGAGGAGAACGAGGCGCCTCTCCCAAGTCGGTCAGCAGGTAGGTGAGCCAGCGTAACTCCTGTGCAGCCATGGCCCCAGCGTAGATCTCAGCCTCGCAACTGGAGCTGAGAACAGAAGACGAGCGGGTAGACCGCCAAGAGACAGAACCGGAGCCAAGGCTGAAGGTGTAACCCTGTGACGACCGCTGCGTAGCCAAGTCGTCAACCCACGAAGCGTCTGCGTGACCATTGAGGACAACTCGAGCCCGTCCTCCAAGCACGAGCCCCATGCCCGACGTACTGCACAAGTAGCGCAACACCCTCTTCGCAGCATCCCAGTGCACCATTCGGTGCCTACCGGGAGCCACGTAGCGAGCCAGAAGGCTGAGAGGGTACGCGAGGTCAGGTCGTGTGCAAGTCATCAGGTACATGAGGCAGCCCACAAGCTCTGGATACGGGCCACTCGGCTCTACGGACTCGTCCGAAGGTGGAGCTGAGAGCGAGTGACCGGTAGGCAGAGGAGTGGACTGTGGCGAGGAGTACGTTAAGTCGAAGCGCTGAAGGACCTGCTGCACCATGTGTGACTGAGTCAAGGTAATGGTGCGCTGTGCTCTATCTCGGGTGATCCGCAAGCCAAGATAGCTTGTCAGCTCACCCAGGTCTGTGCACGTGTGTCTCTTCTGCAGCTCGGACTTCACGTGGGCGAGTGCCTCAGTGTCAGCAGTAGCAAAGACGAGGTCGTCTACGTACACGAGAACGTAGAACGGCGGCAGAGTGGTGTCGGTGTGTAAAAACAACGACGGGTCAGTAGTGGAAGGAGCAAAACCAAGAGCAGCAAGAGTCGTCCTTGGTATGTCGTGCCACTCACGGGGTGCCTGGCGGAGACCGTAGATTGGCTGCCGGAGGCTCCACTGGGTACCAGCAGGAAAAGACCCAGTGAAGCCAGGTGGGCGGCGCAGCCAGATCTCCTCGTGCAGGCTGCCCTGTAGGAAGGCTGTGCTGAAGTCAAGCGAGTGGAGCTCGTAGTCACGGTGAGCGGCGACGTGCAGCAGTACCCGAAGATTGGTCATCTTTGGGGTAGGGGAGAAGGTCTGGAAGAAGTCAACTCCCTGTCGCTGACTGAAGCCACGTGCAACGTAACGTGCCTTGAAGACAGGTGGAGAACCTGGCGGCTGCTTCACCCTGAAGATCCACATGCCACTGATGATGTTCGCCCCAGGCGGGGGAACCTCGTCGACGTAGGTGCCTGTGGACTTCCAGGAAGCCATCTCGGCGTCCATGGCTGCCTGCCACTGAGAGGAGTAGGGACCCTCTATCGCCTCTGCGTAAGAGCGCGGGGTCGGGATGTCTAGTGCATCCGGGTCTCCCTCAGGGGCAAGCAGCATGGACACGAGATGAGGTACAGTAGTGGCAAAGCACTCAAACTCCTCCTGTCTGTCCTCAAGAATGTCCGTGCCAAGAGCACACTCACCCCTGACGGACGGAGGATAGAGAGACGCAGACTCAGCAACAAGACTAGCGGCGTAGTCTAGACGACAGTGAGCAGCAAAGTCAACAAGCTCAGCAACTAAGGCAGACGCAGCAGTGGACTAAAAAAAAAGGGTCAGTGACAACAGTGGCCAGGAGACGCGTGACAGTAGGAGTAGCAGCACGAAGGGAGTCAGACTCCGGGTCCGGACCGAGAGGAAGAGAGGACGCAGGAGGAGACGGCAGAGGGACACACTGTGGAGAAGTGGAAAGACGCAGTGTCATAGAGTGAGTGCCAGGGACAGGAGGAGGACGAGGACGCGAAACACGACGACCAGCGCGAACAGTGCGGACAGGCAACGCAGAACGAGACTCAGGTGACGCAGGACGAGACTCAGGCGACACAGGACGCGACTCAGGCTCACGACGCTCCGTAAGACCTCTAGTCGGTCCAGAGTAAGGAGAAGGACCAGGCAGTGGAGAGGTCGGCTGTAACTGCGACTGCGACTGGATAGGCGGTGGTCTCAGTAAAGGAGGAGTAGGACCAGGAGAAGGCGGGAGACCAAGAACCTGCTGAAGGAGCGGAATGTAGTACGGCCGCGGCCGCGCAGCGCCTCCAGAAATAGCAGAGACAGCACCAATACCCTCAGCTCCAGGGTCGCCAGCTACAACTCCCGCAGCACCATCACCTCCAGTACCTCCAGCAGCTCCAGCTCCAGAAGCACCTCTAGTAGCAACAGCTCCAGCACCTGCAGCTCCAACTCCTGCAGCACCACCAGCCCCAGCAGCTCCTGTACCTCCAGTATGAGCACCTCCAGGACCAGCTGCTCCAGCACCTCCAGCAGCTCCAACACCAGCAGGACCTCCAACAGCACCAGTACCTCCAGCAGCACCTCCAGTAACTCCAGCACCAGCAGCACCTCCAGCAGCTCCAGCAGCACCTCCAGCACCAGCAGCACCTCGACAGCGCCGAGCGTACCACTCATGAAGCTGCTGCGGAGAGAGGGGCTCCCGCCGCGACGGGACACCCGGAGGACCTCCAGACGCAGCACGCGCAGGCTCAGCACCCCCAGGCTCAGCACTCTCAGACTCAGCACCCCCAGGCTCAGCACCCCCAGGCTCCACACGCTCAGGCTCAGTACCCCCAGGCTCCACACCCTCAGACACAGAAACCCCAGGCTCAGCACCCCCAGTCCCCGCACCCGTAGGCTCAGCACCCCTAGCAGCACGTGAGTCGACAGCTACCTCGACCGGCTCAGCACGGTCTACCTGGGACACACCTGAGAGGGCACGACCCTGAGGGGGGAGGGGGTCTACCGGAGGAGTACCTGGTGCTAGGAAGAGTGGCGGGGGGGGGAGAGAGGCAGTGCGGTAGGGAAAGAGACGGTAGTAAGACACCCACTCGTCAAACGTGACGTCCTGAGAGGACAGAACACGTCGCGAGGTGGGGTGGTAGAACTGCCATCTGGATGCGTCAGGGGGGAAGCGAAGGAAGACGCAGGGAACAGCACGGGAGGACAGCTTGTCCGCTGAAGTATCGCGGACAAAAGCTCGAGATCCCCAGACACGGAACGCGGACGCATCGCCAACCTTCCCCGTCCACCGCAGAGTAGGTGTGGTCTCCGGCAAGGAGACACAAGGCTGAAGGTTGATCTGATGCGCAGCGTACTGAACCGCGAACGGCCACAGAAAATGGGGAGCAGCCGCATGGATCATGGACGTACGAGCGACGTCCATGACCATGCCAATGCGGCGCTCAGCAATCCCATTTTGCTGTGGGGAGGCCAGAAGCGTGAACGTCTGGCGGATGCCCTCCGTACGACAGAAGGCCCTCAGAAGGTCGGAGGAAAACTCACCACCTCTGTCTGAGTGCAGACGCAGAACAGGAAGGTCCGAGCCGAAACGCTCGCTGAGCTGGCGACGGGCACCGCGGATCCACTCGATCAACACATCAGGGACCTCACCCTTGCAGCGCAAGGGGTAGACTGTGGTGTATTGCGAGTAGTCGTCAACGACCAGCAGGAAGTAACGCTCGTGACCCTGTCCACGGACGCAGGCTGGGCCCCACACGTCCATGTGAAGAGTCTGCAGGGGAGCCTCCATCGGAGGGAACGTGGAGGAGTGAGGAGCGGCGAGCTGCTGGCCCTCGACACACGGAACACAGGTAGGGGCAGGCCCCGGAGGAAGAGGAGGGAGGTGTTGAGTGATGCTACCATTCGCATTCACGTCTGTCTGCCTCCCATCATATGTTCGTGCGTTGCATGCGTGTTGTGAGTGTGCACAAGAATTTGTGTTTTGTGCGGTTTGGTTTTTCTGAGTGTGTGTGTGAATGTTATTTGGCTTGAGCAGATATCTGAAGTGACTCCTCTGCTCAAGAGCTTTCCGAGGAACCAAGTATCGCTTCAATCGGAGCACGAACAAGAAAGTTACGAACGTTGGAGTTCGTATGCTTTTGATATTTGGTTGTGGTGACTATGGGAAGTTGTGGGGTTGACTCAATATGGGGTACAGACTTTTGGGGGTTGGGAAATTCGTCTTTTCTACTGTAGTTGCTGCCAAATGGTTGGGAGAAACCAAACCAGGTTGGCAAGTGTGGCCAAGTTGGGTTGAGGTGGATTGTGGAGGTTGGGATAGTGACAAAGGTCAAAGTTGGGTTGCCTATGGGGAAGGGAATTGTATGGCATGGGGTTTCCTTGGTTGGGGACTCTCTTGGGACCTTCCCTCTCGTCCTCCTCATCCCCTCCTACCTGGTTCTATTGCTACTCTAACTTTCTTGTGTGAACTTGTGAACTTTGTGATTGAGTTAAGATTCTATGGCAGCATACCCCCTAGTGCGCTGAAATCGATAACTCAAGACACACTTCACCTTTCCGTACGATTCAACTTGGGAATTGTAGCCACAGAGTAGAGCTACAACATATCTGAGTTTGGTGAAGTTTTAACCGTGAAATTTCCGTCGACGGCGTTTCTTGTGAACTCGACTTTTCTGTTCAGAAACTAGGCCCAACGATGTTGAGATATTTTGGCTCCTAATCTTCATAGACTCCGTCCTTAGTCTCTAATAAGTGGTATCAGAGCGATTAAGGACCTTGTGGGGAGTCTACTGAAGTGTGAAGACCCTCCTAGACCCACCATGGCCTGTGGGCGTGCCTAAGTGGAGTTCTGGAGGTTGGATGTGACTTCCGCTAAGGGGAAACTCTGCCGAAATTTCGTTGGCGCTGACACTTGTGAAGATTGTGTGGATCTACATTGTGACCAGCAAAAGGGGGAGCTGAAACCTCTGATTGGGAGCAGAGGAGATGAATCAAGGGAGTGGAGATGCAGCTGAGAAGAGGAGTGAGCCGCCACCATCCAAGATTGAAGCTTTGGATGGCTCCAACTATGAGGAATGGAGCGGGCGGATGCGGAGCGCCTTCAAGCGCTACAAGCTGCTGAAAATTGCAATGGGAGAGGAGAAGATGCCGGGGGAAGGAGATGCCCGCGATCGGTGGATTGAGAAGAGCGCGGTGCTGTACGACCTCATCCTCCAATCGGTCAACAACGACATGTTCCAGCACATCAAGGATTTGGTGGAGTTGGATGATTCCGGACCGAAGGCATGGAAGCTGCTACGCGACGTGATTCAGCCCAACACGCTGCCGATGGTGATTGTGTTGGAGAAGGAGTTGGCTGCCCTCTCCATGAAACCGGGAGATGATGTGAAACCGGTCCTTGACAAGATCAAGGACACCTATGCGAGGATGGCAGCGGCGGGCAGCGAAGTGTCGCAGATGCAACAGTGCACCAAGATCATCTCGGTGCTCGACAACTCGTGGGACAACCTCATCCCCACCCTCAACGTTCAGCAGGACAAATGGACGCCTGAGTGGCTACGGCAGCAGATTCTGCAGGAGGACTTCCGCAGACGCCACACGGGAGGTGGTGCTGCCAACAAAACTGCTGAGGGGTATGGAGCTGCAGGAGGCAGCAGAGGAAGAGGGGGAGGGAGAGGCCGAGGCCGTGGGAGAGGCTTTGGCAGAGGGAGAGGCCGAGGTGACTACAATGAGGGGCATGGGAGCTCTGGTGGCAGGGGGAGCACCCGAATGGAGGGTGCGTGCTGGTACTGCAAGAAGGCTGGACACCCGTGGTTCAAGTGTTTCAGCCGGCCTGAGGGATGGGCCCCTCCAGGCATGAAGCCGCCAAGTGGTGAATGTGCACGCGGTGGCGCTGTGCAAGGTTCAGGTGCACAAGGTGATGGTGCACAAGGTAAAGCCGACCCTGGGATGTTCCTCATGGTTGAGGATGTGCAAGGGAGTGGGGGTGATGTGGGTTCAGTTGGGAAGGTTGTGATGCACCCCCTCACTCACTGGGTGATCGATTCAGGTTGCACGAGTCATATGACCCCACGGGCAGATTTGCTTGATGAGGTAAAACCTCCTGGGAAGATCAAGTTTGTGGCTGCCGCTTCAGGTGCTTTGCTCCCTGTGATTGGTGTTGGGAATGCCAAGGTGATGGGAGCCAATGGAGAGCTTGTGGGGCTTGGGAATGTGCTGTTGGTTGAAGGTTTGTCCGCTAACCTTCTTTCTGTGCGCCGGCTGCAGAAGAGCAAGGCTGAAGTTACCTTCGGCCCAACCAGCTGCCGTGCAAAGCTTGGGAAGTTGCTGCTGTGGAACTTGGAGGAGAAGAGCAGCTGCATCAAGGACTTGTGGCAGCTGCCCATCATCCCTTGGAAGGGGAAACCACCAGCAACGGCAAAGGCAGCGGCAGCGGCTAAAGCAACTGCGGGAGGAGAGGAGACTGCACCAACTGCTGGGGCCCTGGATGCAGTCAAGAAGGTGCAGCAGCCACAACAGCCACATGGTGAGGTGCTTGCTGGTGTGGATGCGACAGCTGCATGGGCAAAGGCTTCATCTGTGAGTGGTGAGGCTGATTGGGAGACGTGGCATGAGAGGCTGTGCCATGTGAACATTCCTATGCTGCAGAAGTTGGTAAAGGATGGGTGCTTGAAGGGGCTGGAGGTGAAGGGGGGAGCAAAGGAGATTGGGAGCTGCCCTACCTGCCTTGAGACCAAATTCACGAAGTTTCCCTTCAGCAGCAGCACAGGACCAGCCAAGGCACCACTTGAACTAGTGCACATGGATGTGGTGGGCCCCACGAGGGCCCTTTCTCTCTCGGGCAGCCGCTACTTCTTGACGATTGTGGACGACCACACGCGTGCGGTGTGGGTGTACCCTCTCAAGACTAAGGGGGAGGTGGCAGCGGCTGTTCTTAAGGAGTGGATGCCGAGAGCACAAAGGGAAAGCGGACACAAGGTGAAGGTGATCCGCACTGACAACGGAGGAGAGTTCATCGGCGCTGATTTTGAGAAGGAGCTGAAGCGGAAGGGGATCCAGCATCAGCTCACAGTGCCTTACAACCCTCAGCAGAATGGCGTGGCTGAGCGGTTCAACCGGACCCTGCAGGAAGGTGCTCGCACTCTCCTTGGGCGTGCAGGGCTGCCGGATCCGTTTTGGGTGACAGCACTGCGGCAGGTCGTTGTTGTGAAGAACAGGGTGCTGGCGACTGTGGGGGACAAGCAGTGGGTCCCCTACACCAAGTGGTATGGGATTGCACCAGCTGTGAACATGCTGAGAGCCTTTGGGTGCATGGTGGTGTTTCATGTGCCTAAGGAGAAGAGGGGAAAACTGGAAGCTTCTGGGAGATGGGGTGTGCACTTGGGGCTTGCTAAGGATCACAAGGGCTGGCTGATTTGGGACTTGACCAGCCAGCAGCTGACTGTGTCAAGGGATGTGAAGTTCCTTGAGTCCTTGTACTACAAGGAGTGGAAGCAGCAGCAGCAGCAGAAGCTTCCAACGACACCGCTAATTGTCGAGGCCGATGAGGTGCAGCGGCCTTCAAGGCAAGTGGAGGTTTCTGTCTCTGAGAATGAGATCTCTGGGGTGACAGAGGATGGGGGAGAACCTGAGGTGGAGGAGCAGCAGCAGCAGCAACAGCAGCAGCAGCCGCAGCAGCAGGAGGAGCAAGGTGCTCCACAAGGTGCCGGACGTACGGCTGACCGTCCTAGGAGGGATGTGCGCCCTCCTAACAGGCTGACCTATGCAAGCCGTGGCAAGCCAAAGGTGGTAAGGGCTGGGAGTGTGGCTGAGCAGTGTGATGAGGATGAGATAGCACACTGCTACTGGGCAGCCGTCCCTGAGCCCAAGACGCTAGCTGAGGCATTGAGCGGGCCCGATGCTGAAAAGTGGAAGCAGAGTGTGAAGGAGGAGTATGATTCTCTGCTAGAGAATGAGACGTGGGAGCTGTGTGAGCTGCCACCCGGGAAGAAGGCCATTTCTTCCAAGCTGATTTTCAGGCACAAGTACGGACCTGATGGGGCGCTGACCCGCTACAAGTCAAGGCTTGTGGCTAAGGGGTTTCAGCAGACAAAGGGAAAGGACTTCAACGAGCTCTATGCTCCTGTGGGGAAAGGCACAACACTTCGGGTGTCATTGGCAATGGCAGCAAACCGTGGATGGCGGGTGAAGCAGATGGACATCACCACCGCCTTCCTCAATGGGATCATTCTGGAGGAGCTGTACATGTTACAGCCTGAGGGTTTGGATGATGGGAGCGGCAGGGTGTGCAGGCTGAAGAAGGCCATCTATGGCCTGAAGCAGGCTCCTCGTGCATGGTACCACAAGTTAGAGGAGACTCTGCTGGCTGGGGGTTTCAAGAAGAGTGAGTGTGATCACAGCTTGTTCCTGCTGCAGGAGAAGGAGCAGTTTCTCATGCTCCTGGTGTATGTGGACGACATCCTGCTCTTCTCTGAGTCGTCTGCAATGATTGAGCATGTGGAGGAGATGCTGGAGATGCAGTTTAAGTGCTCCAAGATGGGAGATGTGAAGTACTATTTAGGGATGCATGTGGAGAGGGACCTTGACAAGGGAGTGTTGAGGTTGCACCAGAGAAAGTATTGTGAGGGGCTGGCTGAGAAGTATGGGCTGCAAGATGGAGGAAAGCCAGCCACCCCACTGCCTTCGGGGTTCACTGTGGAGCCCTGTGCTGAAGAGGAGGTGGTGGGTGAGAGTGACAGGAAGCTGTTTCATTCCATGGTGGGGGCACTCAATTATGCGGCTAACCACACGCGGCCTGACATTGCCTTTGCTACATCCAGGCTTGCAAGTGTGGTTTCACGCCCCAGTCATGAGCAGCTGGAAGCGGCCAAGAGGTTGGTCCGCTATGTGAGCGCTACGGCATTAGTGGGCTTGGAGTACAGTGCTGTGCGACAGAGGCTGCAGAGGGGTGCAGCTGATTTGGGCAAGGGGGAGATGCTCCTGACCTGCTACACCGACGCTAGCTTCAACTCTGTGAAGGCGGATGGCACCAGCATTGGAGGCTATGTGTGCCTGTTTGGAGGTGGTGCAGTGAGCTGGCGCAGCAAGAAGCAGAACGAGGTGGGGCAGTCCTCGTGTGAGACAGAGTATATGGCTCTGCATCATGGGGCAAAGGAGGTGGTGTGGCTGAGGCGTTTGTTGGAGGAGATCGGAGTGTGCCAAAAGGAGCCAACTGTGATTTTCTGTGACAACGAGTCGGCTGTGAAGCTTGCTAAGAATGCTTGCCTTCATGGGCTGACGAAGCACATCAGGCCTAAGTGGCATTGGGTGAGGAGGCTCCTGGACAAGGAGGTGCGGCTGGAGATTGTGAAGACCCATCAGCAGGCGGCTGACATTCTCACCAAGCGCCTGGCTGAATCTGAGCATTGGAAGGGCATGAAGCTTGCTGGGATGAGTGTGCATTGAGGATGCATGCTTGAGCTATGGCATGTGGGATGGTTGGCAGCGAGAGGGGGAGTTTGTTGAGTGATGCTACCATTCGCATTCACGTCTGTCTGCCTCCCATCATATGTTCGTGCGTTGCATGCGTGTTGTGAGTGTGCACAAGAATTTGTGTTTTGTGCGGTTTGGTTTTTCTGAGTGTGTGTGTGAATGTTATTTGGCTTGAGCAGATATCTGAAGTGACTCCTCTGCTCAAGAGCTTTCCGAGGAACCAAGTATCGCTTCAATCGGAGCACGAACTAGAAAGTTACGAACGTTGGAGTTCGTATGCTTTTGATATTTGGTTGTGGTGACTATGGGAAGTTGTGGGGTTGACTCAATATGGGGTACAGACTTTTGGGGGTTGGGAAATTCGTCTTTTCTACTGTAGTTGCTGCCAAATGGTTGGGAGAAACCAAACCAGGTTGGCAAGTGTGGCCAAGTTGGGTTGAGGTGGATTGTGGAGGTTGGGATAGTGACAAAGGTCAAAGTTGGGTTGCCTATGGGGAAGGGAATTGTATGGCATGGGGTTTCCTTGGTTGGGGACTCTCTTGGGACCTTCCCTCTCGTCCTCCTCATCCCCTCCTACCTGGTTCTATTGCTACTCTAACTTTCTTGTGTGAACTTGTGAACTTTGTGATTGAGTTAAGATTCTATGGCAGCATACCCCCTAGTGCGCTGAAATCGATAACTCAAGACACACTTCACCTTTCCGTACGATTCAACTTGGGAATTGTAGCCACAGAGTAGAGCTACAACATATCTGAGTTTGGTGAAGTTTTAAACGTGAAATTTCCGTCGACGGCGTTTCTTGTGAACTCGACTTTTCTGTTCAGAAACTAGGCCCAACGATGTTGAGATATTTTGGCTCCTAATCTTCATAGACTCCGTCCTTAGTCTCTAACAGGAGGGACCGGGGGAGACCCAAGACAAGGGTACGGAAGGCCATACGGCGGTGGTGCCAAAGGAGAGTCTCGTGCGACAGAGGACGATACGAGCAGGGGGCAGACTCTGGACTGGACCTGGACGCGGCAGCAAACACCTGACTAGACGCGGCTACCTGACCAGACGCAGTGACCGGAGGAGACGCAGTAGTCAGTGTGTATAGACTCGACCCAGGCTGACGGGTGAACGTGGCCAGGTGGCGGCTCGTCCGAGAGCAAGTGCAGTGGGTCACACGCTGACCTCCAGGGGTGAACTGGTCGACCCACGCGTCCTGGAGGTCAGCTCCACTCACCAAGTTCGTAGAGAACGAGGGGAGGTGGAGTCCCGACAGCAAGCCCGACGGGGCCGCAGGACACGGTAGAACCGTGGAAGAGTGCGCAAGGACTAGGCCCCCAGAGGGGTCAGCCAGGGAGACTGCGACAGGCCGACTGAGCGGCGTGAGTGTGGTGCTGTCGCGGAAGAAGGAGCGCGAAGCACCAGAGTCAAGTGTGAAAGTGTGCAAGGCCTCAGTAGGTGCAGTACCAGAGAGAGCAGACTCACCAGCACCTGGAGCAGCAGACTCACCAGTATCTGGAGCAGCAGACGCACTAGCACCTAGAGCAGCAGCCTCAATGCCCGGGTCGGGCGGGACACTCAGGTAACAGTCACCCTCAGCACTATCAGTCGAAGAATACATGGCAGCAAGGATAGCATCGAAATCAAGATCAAAGATAGCCACATTCTGCCTAAGAAGATCACCCCAGTGAGGGAGCTCAACAGCGTCAGGAAACTGGGCGCGCCAGGCGTAAGTCAGGCGACCGAAGCAGCGCTGCGCAGTATGTGGCAGCCCGCACGTCTCCCCACGACGGCCGCCGGTGCGAAGAACGTAAGTGCAGGGACCAGCACCCCCAGACCTCCCACACCCAGCGTACCACTCACGAAGCTGCTGGGCCGACGGGGTCTCACGGGAACGCGGCTGTTGCTGGCGCTGGCTACCACCAAAGCCTCCACGCTGCGCGGCTGCACCTCGACCAGCACCACCGCCGCCGCCTCCTCCACCACCGCTGCCGCTGTCTCCACCACCGCTGCTGCTGCCTCCACCACCTCCGCCGTTGCCTCCACCACCTCCACCGCCGCCACTGAAGCCCCCACTCCCGGCACCACCCCCACCTCCACCGCCACCCCCTCCGCCTCCTCCAACGCCTTCGCCGCCGCCCCCGCCGTCCCCTCCACCACCCTTGCTCCCCTTGCCCTTGCTGTTGCAGCGCCTCCCACTGGGAGCAGACGCAGCCCCGACCTCCTTAGTGCCAACGAGGTCGACAGCAGCAGCAGAAGCAACAGAGGGGAGAAGGGGGATAGGGGAACACCCCTCAAAGAAAGGGGTGCGACGGTCGCCGCGAGAAGCACCTACAGCTAAGATACTCTTCTCAGCTGCAGCGAGGCGCTCCTCTAGCAGGTCGACAGTGAGCTCGGTGGGGCAAAGGGAGAGAAAGTGGTCCCTGACTGAAGCAAGGGAGTCAGGGAGGCGGGTGACTAGGTAGTAAAGGGTGATGTACATGGTGGGGGGGGTTCTTGGTGCAGAACTCAGTGGGAAGGGCAGCGCGGTAGCGGGCGTCACTAGTGCGGAGGTGAGTAATGAGGTCAGCAACTGTGGCAAAGGCGGCAAGGTCAGGGAAAAGGTACGGCAGCATGAGGCGGCTGAGGGCAGCAGTGGCAGGGGAGGAGTAGCGCGCAACTACAGCATCGTAGAAAGACTGAGCAGTCTTGTACTGGCCAAAATGTGTGCGCGCAGCAGGCGGCAGTTGACTACGAACAGCAAGGCGAGCAACAGCGTCACGAGTGGTCCACTGCGAGCGAACCGTACTGTCTGCAGTGGCAGCAGGTGCAGTAGAAACACTGGACGTGTGATCGAAAAGGGATACCCCATCCCGAGAGTCACACTGAAGAAAGAGCTGCAGGTCGTCAACCCATACGTCAAAGTCAACTGCACGTCCCTCAGCATCAAAGGTGAGAACAGTAGGGCTAGCCATGGCAGCAGTAGCAGCAGTAGCAGCAGTGGCAGCAGTAGCAACAGTAGCAGCGGTAGCAGTAGGGGCAGCAGAAGCAGTGCAAGCAGAAGGGCAGCGCGGCTCGGCAGAGCAGCGCGGCTCGGCTGGGCGGAGCTGCTCGGTGGGGCGGCGTGGCTCGGCTGGGCGGCGCGGCTCGTCAGGGCGGCGCGGCTTGGTTCTTGGCGGCGCGGCGCGGCAGCAGGCGGCGCGGCGCGGCAGGGCAGCGCGGGTGCTTACCAGGGGCGGGTGCAGGGCAGGGCCGCAGCTGGCTGTTTAGGTCAGGGCTGGGACCGGGGCGGCAACAGGGCAGGGCCGTGACAGGGTCGGCAGTAGGGCAGAGGCTGCGACGGGCGGTGAAGACAGGGCCGCGACAGGGGCGGTAGCAGGGCAGGGCCGCGACAGGGGCGGCAGTAGGGCAGGGCCGTGACAGGGCGGCTGCAGGGCAGAGGCCGCGACGGCCAGCGAAGGCAGGGCCGTGACTGGGGCGGCAGCAGGGCAGTGGCCGCGACAGGGCGGCTGCTGGGCAGAGGCCGCGACGGGCGGCAAACGGGCCGACGACGGGCAGCGACGGGCCGACGACGGGCGGCAAAGGGGCCGGGACGGGCCGAGACGGGCCGGGACGGGCCGGGTCAGGCCGAGACGGGCCGGAACAGGCCGGGACGGGCCAGCGACGGCCGGCACGGGGCCGCAGTGGGCGGCTAAGGCAGGGCCGCGACGCGTGGCGACGGGCCAGCGACGGGCAGCGACGGGCCGGGACGGGCCGGCTGAGACAGGGCCGCGACGGGCCAGCTAGGGAAGGGCGCGCGACGGCGCAGGTAAGGCAGGCGCAAGGCGCGCTTCGGGCAGGGCAGGAAAAAAATGTTCATGGTGGGCCCTAAAAAAAACGTTCCCACGAGGGAACCTGCTCAGAATACCATGTTAGAATATTGACCGAATGAGTGACTGAACTAGCAAGCAGGTGGGTACAAGTGGGAAACCTAAAAGTGTTGTACCCTATAAGAACTACCCCACGACAGCCTAGATAGACTATAGCATATATGTTTGATAGGAGCACCAAACCCCTATCCTAGAAACCAAACACATGCAACCTCGATTAACCCTAACATAGATGCAGGACCCTAAGCCATGTCAACCTGGGCGGCATCAATCCCAAATCCCATGCGGTATGGTGTTTAGGGCTGATGTGTCCCCTGTTTGCATGCCTTTCCCCAGGGTTTTTTTTTTTTTTTTTCTGCATTTGTAAAAATATATTGCGAAAAATAACTGCCAGTGGGAATTAGGGTTTCGGGTTTAGCGTTTAAGGAATCTTGCATGCATACAAGACAAAGCAAGATGCATGCATCACGAGAAAAGAAAGTGAGGACCTCAAGGCTTACCAAGCTGCATGCCCGGTCGTTGCCAGTTCCTCCACTGTCCTCCCGTGTCCGGCGGTTCCGTCCGGCTCACTATCAGGTCTTCACCTCCCCTCGTTCTCTACAAACTTGGTGAGTACCGCTGCCCTTCAGGATGCGATGGTCACTACCACCACTCCTGGGGGTCAGCGTGTGTCGATCTGCACGTGCACACGGACGGGGCGTCACCTGGCTACGTTCACTCATCGGCCAGGGTCGAGTCTGTACACACTTTCTACCGAGCCTCCTCAGGTCGCTGCGTCTGCTCAGGTGTCCGCGTCAGGTCAGATAGCCGCCTCTTGCTCGTGTCGCCTCCTGTCGCACCATACTCTTCTTTGGCACCACCGCCTGGGTCACCCCTCCCTGCCACGCCTTCGTGGCATGCACTCCCGTCTCCTTGTCTCTGGTCTCCCCAGGTCTCTGCCTCCCCTGCCGCCCTCGCCTGCCCCGCCATGTCTTCCTTGCGTCGAGGGGCGGCAGCGCGCCGCTCCTCACTCCTCCTCATTTCCCCCGACGACTGCTCCCCTGCAGACCCTCCACATGGACGTGTGGGGCCCAGCCCGCGTCAGTGGACAGGGCCGCGAGTGCTACTTTCTGCTGGTAGTTGACGACTACACGCGGTACACCACAGTCTTCCCCTTGCGCAGCAAGGGTGAAGTCTCTGCTGTCTTGATCCCTTGGATCCGCACAGTCCGTCTCCAGCTGCGCGAGCGTTTCGGCCAGGACCTTCCTGTCCTGCGTCTGCACTCTGACAGAGGTGGTGAGTTCTCCTCCGACCTCTTGCGGGACTTTTGTCGTGGGGAGGGCATCACCCAGTCGTTCACGCTTCCGGACTCCCCTCAGCAAAATGGGATTGCTGAGCGCCGCATTGGCTTAGTCATGGAGGTCGCTCGTACCTCCATGATTCATGCGGCCGCTCCCCATTTTCTGTGGCCGTTTGCGGTCCGGTACGCTGCGCATCAGCTCAACCTTTGGCCCTGTGTCTCCTTGCCGGAGACCTCGCCCACACTGCGTTGGACGGGGAAGGTTGGCGATGCGTCGGTGTTCCGGGTCTGGGGTTCTCGTGCCTTTGTTCGCGATACGTCCGCGGACAAGCTCTCCGCCCGCGCTATTCCCTGCGTCTTCCTTGGGGCTTTGTCCCTGACGCGCCTGGCTGGCAGTTTTACCACCCCACCTCGTGCCGTGTCCTCCCTTCTCAGGACGTCACGTTCGACGAGTCGGTTCCCTTCTACCGTCTCTTCCCCTACCGCTCTGCCCCTTCCCCGCCCCCGCCGCTCTTCCTTGCTCCCGGTCCACCTCCGGTAGACCCCCTCCCGCCCCAGGGTCCTGCTCCCTCGGGAGTGTCTCAGGTAGACCCTCTCCCTAGTACTACGCCTGTTCAGGTAGCTGTCGTCCCAGGTGCTCCTCCAGGTGCTGCGTCTGGGGGTGCTTCGTCTGGGGGTGCGGAGCCGGGGGGTGCGGGGTCTGAGAGTGCTGGGTCTGGGGGTGCTGAGCCTGAGGGTGTTGAGCCTGGGGGTGCTGAGTCGGAGGGTGCGGAGCCTGAGGGTACTGAGTCGGAGGGTGCGGAGTCTGGGGGTGCTGAGCCTCGGGGTGCTGCTTCTTCTGGAGGTCCTGCTGGTGATTCACCGCGACTGTCCTCGCAGCAGCTGCGTGAGTGGCTTGTTCAGCGCGCACACCGTCGGAGTGGGGCTCCCGGAGCTGGCGAGCCTGGAGACGCTGGAGCTGGAGGTGCTGCTGTTACTACTGGAGCTGGAGACCCTACGGAGCCTGGAGCAGCTGGCGCTGGAGGCGCTGGAGCTGGAGTAGCTGGAGTTGGAGGCCCTGGCGCAGGAGGCGCTGGAGGTGCAGGAGCTGGAGCTGTTGACCCTGGTGCAGGAGGCACTGTGCGGCCGCGCCCGTACTCCGTTCCCCTGCTTCAGCAGGTTCTTGGTGTCCCGTCTTCTACTGGTCTTCCTCCTCCCTTCCTCTGTCCACCGCCTGACCAGTCGCAGCCGCCGTTACAGCCAGCCTCCCCACTGCCTGTTCCCTCTCCTTACACTGAGCAGTCTGGAGGTCTTACAGAGCGTCGTGAGCCTGCGTCTCGTCCTGTCTCGCCTGTTTGCACTGCTCGTCGTGCTCCTCGTTCGCGTCCTCCTCCTGTCCCAGGCACACACACCATGGCACTCCGTCCTTTCTCTGTTCCACTGCGTGTTCCTCTGCCTGCTCCTCCTGAGTCCTCTCTTCCTGAGGTCCCTGACCCTGAGTCTGACCGAGCGCGTGCTGCCAGTCCCACTGTCGCTCGTCTCCTTGCCACTGCTGTCACTGACCCGTCCTTTGAGTCTGCTGCTGCTTCTGCTCTCGTTGCTGAGCTACTTGACTTTGCTGCTGCTTGCCGTCTCGACTACGCCTTTGCTCTCGTTGCTGAATCTGTCCCTGCCACTCCTCCGTCCGTCGGGGGTGAGTGTGCTCTTGGCACGGACGTCCTTGAGGACAGGCAGGAGGACTTTGAGTGTCTTGCAGCTGCTGTACCTCGTTTCGCTTCCTTGCTGCTTGCCCCTGATTGAGACCCGGATGCTCCTGACATCCCGACCCCGCGCTCTTACGCAGAGGCGATTACGGGTCCTTACTCCTCTCAGTGGCAGGCAGCTATGGATGCCGAGATGGCATCCTGGAAGTCCACAGGCACTTACGTCGACGAGGTTCCCCCACCTGGGGTGAACATAGTCGATGGCATGTGGATCTTCAGGGTGAAGCGGCCGCCGGGTTCTCCGCCTGCCTTCAAGGCGCGTTACGTTTCTCGAGGTTTCAGTCAGCGACAAGGAGTTGACTACTTCCAGACCTTCTCCCCCACCCCGAAGATGACTACTCTTCGTGTGTTGCTGCACGTAGCTGCTCAGCGTGACTACGAGTTACACTCCCTCGACTTCAGTACTGCCTTCCTGCAGGGCAGCCTGCACGAGGAGATCTGGCTGCGCCGACCACCTGGTTTCACTGGGTCGTTTCCTACAGGTACCCAGTGGAGCCTCCGCCGGCCAGTCTACGGTCTCCGCCAGGCACCTCGCGAGTGGCACGACACACTCAGGACTACACTTGTGGCTCTTGGGTTTGTTCCTTCTACAGCAGACCCGTCGCTGTTTCTACGCACCGACACCTCGCTGCCGCCCTTCTACGTCCTAGTGTACGTCGACGACCTCGTCTTTGCCACGGCTGACACTGAGGCACTGACCCTAGTGAAGTCCGAGCTGCAGAAGAGACATACCTGCACTGACCTGGGTGAACTGCGCAGCTACTTTGGCCTGCAGATCACCCGGGACAGAGCACGGTGCACCATCACACTGACTCAGTCACACATGGTGCACCAGGTCCTTCAGCGCTTCGGCTTCCAGTACTCCTCGCCACAGCTCACTCCTCTGTCTACCAGCCACTCGCTCTCAGCTCCACCTTCGGACGAGTCCGTAGAGCCGAGTGGTCCGTACCCAGAGCTTGTGGGTTGCCTCATGTACCTGATGACTTGCACACGACCTGACCTCGCGTACCCTCGCAGCCTTCTGGCTCGCTACGTGGCTCCCGGTAGGCACCAAAAGGTGCACTGGGATGCTGCGAAGAGGGTACTGCGTTACCTGTGCAGTACGTCGGGCATGGGGCTTGTGCTTGGAGGACGGGGTCCTGTTGTCCTCACTGGTCACGCAGACGCCTCCTGGGTTGACGACTCAGCTACGCAGCGGTCGTCGCAGGGTTACACCTTCAGCCTTGGGTCCGGCTCGGTTTCTTGGCGGTCTACCCGCTCGTCTTCAGTTCTCAGCTCCAGCTGTGAGGCTGAGATCTACGCCGGAGCCATGGCTGCTCAGGAGCTATGCTGGCTCACCTACTTGCTGACCGACTTGGGAGAGCAGCCTCGTTCGCCTCCAGTCCTGTACGTAGACAACAAGGCCATGATAGCCTTGTGTCAGGAGCACAGACTGGAGCACAGAACGAAGCACATCGCTCTGCGATACTTCCTTGCTCGAGAGCTGCAGCAGCGTGGTCAGCTTCGTCTAGCGTACGTGGCCACTCGGGCCAACACTGCTGATGTCTTCACCAAGGCACTTCCGCCTGGTGACCATCAGCGCTTTGTTACTGTGTTAGGCCTTGTGCCTACTTTCCCTCACTTACTTACTGCCTGACTCTGCCTGTACTGTGATCTATCTATATACCTGCATGCTTGCACTTGTTAGGGTATGATCACTGTATTGTTTGTTCTCTTTATATAACTCTGCATGTGAACTGGCCTTGTGGCCCTTTGCTTGTGCTCGGACTGTGTGGTGACTTTGTGATCCACCCTGAGCTTGCTTTGCTTTGCTTCTTCTCTTGACTGGTCTTGTGACCATTGCTTGTTCTTGCTATCCCCCACTTCGCCTATGGGGGTGTGTCAAACATATATGCTTAGTTATATCTAGGCTTAGTTTTTGTGTTTATAGTTGTCTAGGCTATAGTGGGTTTAGCCTTAGGGGGTACAGATTTCTCTCGACATTCTACTTGTACCCCTTCCCTTTTCCTAGTCAATCATTCTCGCCTACTATTCTCACAGTTCTATCATTGAAACTCCATCCCTAGCCTCGCTCTGCAGGAACAGCTGGAGATCTTCGAGCCAAACGTCAAAGCTGATCGGGCGACCCTCCGCATCAAAGCTAAGAACCGAGATGGTGGCCATAGTAGCAAGAGCAGCAGCAGCAGCAGCAGTGGTGCCAGCAGTAGCAATAGCAGCAGCAGCAGCAGCAGCAGCAGCAGCAGCAGTAAGGCAGTGCGGCTCGGTAGGGGCAGGGCAGCGCGGCTCGGACAGGGCGGCGGGGCTCGAGCAAGGCGGCGCGGCTCGGGCAGGGCGGCGCGGCGCGGCTCGGCAGGGCACAGCGCAGCAGCGCGTGCGGCAGCAACAGCTTAGGCGCAGCAACAGCAGCAGCAGCACAGCGCTAGCGGCAGCAGCAGCTCAGGCGCAGCAGCAGCAGGAGCGCAAAGCTAGCGGCAGCAGCAGCTCAAGCGCAACAGCAGCTCAGGCGCAGCAACGCGGTTGGCAGCAGTGTACGCAGCAGCAGCAGTTGCGTGCGCGGGTAGGGGCGCTCGCGGGCAGGCAGCACGCGCTCATGCAGGGGGCTCGCGCGGGTAGCAGCGCGGGCAGGCAGCGCGTGCGGGCAAGCAGCGCTCGCGGGCAGGCAGCGTGTGCACGGGCAAGGCAGGCAGCGCACGTGCAACAGGCAGCACGCGTGCATGCAGGTAGCGTGCGTGCAGCAGGCAGCGCGCTAAGGCAGGCAGTGCGCGTGGCAGTAGGGCAGCGCGCTAAGGCAGGCAGCGCGCGTGGCAGCAGGGCAGCGCGACGCTGTTCGGGCAGGGCAGGGAAGCGCGAGGGCGCTTTGGGCAGGGTCGAGCGGATCGATTTGATGGGCCCTAAAAAATCTAACCGTGTTCCTGCTCTGAAATCATGTCGAGAGAACTGTTGCAGGAATGAGGAATGACTAGCAACAGGGAGATACAAGTATGAAACCCTAACTGGGGTTGTACTCTATACTGAGTGTTGAATTGTAATTGTATACATTATTCTGTAACTGCCTGTAGTGTAGACTTAGTGTAGTTATATGCCTTGTTGTTGTGGTGCACCTCCTTCCTTTTGCATGTTCTTTCCTATTTGTACCCTCGCTCAATATTGAATCACCCTCTTTTGTTCTATTTGGCTCCCTCTACTCTCTCGACACTCATGCTAGCACCTTGAACCCTAGCTATGGTTCCTACATTCAACTAGCTACTCTCGACATGGTATTAAGAGCAGCACTTTCCTACGGACCTTTACATAATGGGCCCACCACACTTCCGTCATGGCTTCGTCCCGCGTTCTGCCCGTGGCGAACGCGCCATTTACTGTGGCGAACGCACCAGCAGTGCGCAGCCGGTCACGCGCCCCGTCACACAGCAGCACGCACAGCCGCGCGGAGCAGCAGCGTGCACGCCTGCACGCGTAGCAGTCGCCCGCGCGAGCAGCAGCTGTACGCACAGCAGTGCGCACAGCAGCAGTGGCAAACACAAGTACATGTGCACGTGCAGCAGCCGCCAACGCGCACAGCGGCACGCGCACGCGCAGCAGCAGCCCGCGCGAGAGCGCAGCAGCAGCCCGCGTGAGAGCGCAGCAGCAGCCCGCGCGAGAGCGCAGCAGCCGCACGTACAGCCTATGCCGTAGCCGCTACGCCCCATCTCTCTCCCTGCCGCGCCTGCTGGCATGGGGGGGGGAGGGTGAAGGGGTGACGGGGGTGACCAGCAAACCGCCACCAGCTGCCCTCCTCTCTTCCTTTCTTTCCTTGCAGCACTCGTTGCTGTGGGCGGGGGGGGGGGGAGGGGGAGGGAGAAGAGTAAGGGGGTGGCGTGAAAGTCCAGCAGCAGCACTTCCTCCTCTCCTCTCCTCACTCCAGCAGCAGCTCCAACCGCCCTGCCTTGTGGGGGGGAAGTTCAGGGGGGGGGGGGGGAGGGTGGGAGAGGTTTGAGGGAGTTGGGGGGATTCGTGGGCCCAGCAGCGCCATTCGCCAGTGAGCCCGTTGCTCAAGTAGCCCGAGGGTCAGTTGCTCTAGCCGTACGAGCGGGATGCTCCAGGCGTACGAGCCCGTTACCCCAGTAGCCCGTGAGCCAGTAGCTCCAGTTGCCAGTGTGCTAGCTGCTTCAGCCGCCGCCCCCACCTCCTCTCCTCTTTCTCGCTCTCCCTCCTCATGTCCTTCTGCTTGGTGTACCCCTTCTGGGGGTGTTTCTGCACATGGCTCTTCACTATAGGCAGTTAGGGGGTGTGTTGAATTGTAATTATATACATTATTCTGTAACTGCCTGTAGTGTAGACTTAGTGTAGTTATATGCCTTGTTGTTGTAGTTCACCTCCTTCCTTTTGCATGTTCTTTCCTATTTGTACCCTCGCTCGATATTGAATCACCCTCTTTTGTTCTATTTGGCTCCCTCTACTCTCTCGACACTCATGCTAGCACCTTGAACCCTAGCTATGGTTCCTACATTCAACTAGCTACTCTCGACACTGAGCACCTCATAGTAGCCTAGCAGACCTAAGATCATACAAATATGTTTTGACACATGTAGGTGGCATGCAGTGTTTTAAGACCTGGGTACACTTATTTGTCTATCAATACTATTGGATTTACCATGCACTATTCGTTTACACGGGGGAGGGGGGTCTTATATTCGTAACGAAAAACACCCCTTCGTGTGCAAAATTTCGCAGCGAGCGGCGCGTCAGATCTGTGTCAGAATTCGTGTCTGACACAAAAAACGCGTCAGAATTCAATTCTAACACAAACAGCTTGTCATAATCCGAATTTATGCCTCTAAAAGCTGACACGCAATTGCGTTTACAACTGCTGTATACAGAAAAGAGGGATCTTATAATGATTAGGGGCAAAAGGGGGGTCCTCACAAAACAGTACCAAAATAAGAGTCCCACTTGTCAGAATTATATTATAACTGCATGTAGTTCTAGCCATAGTGTAGTTATCATAACTTCTTGCTTGGTGGTGTACCCACCTTTCCTACCCTATTTAGATTCCACTTTCTATAGTGAAACCATCCTTCTCGACATCCATGCCTAGCTTCACACCCTAGCCATGGCTCCTAAGCTTGGCACCTCTCTACTAAGCTACGCATTCTATCATGGTATTAAGAGCTGTTACGACCTCTTTGGGCCCACCACCTGCTGCCCTACGTGCCACCCTCGTGTGGCCCTTCTCTCAACATTAGGCTCGTGCCCGTCACCCCTAGGCCCCGGCCCCGTCGCCCCTAGGCCCGTCGCCCCTCGGCCCCGTCGCCCCTAGGCCCCGGTCCCGGCCCGTCGCCCGTCGCGCGTCGCCCCTAGGCTCCGGCCCCCGGCCTCGTCGGCCCCTCGCCCTGCGCCCGGCCCCGTTCCTAGCCCGCGCCCGGCCCCGTTCCTAGCCCGCGCCCGGCCCCGTCGGCCCCTGCCCAGCGCCCGGCCCCGTACCTAGCCCGCGCCTGGCCCCGTCCCTAGCCCGCGCCCGGCCTCGTACCAAGCCCACGCCCGGCCCCGTTCCCTAGCCCACGGCCCGTCGACCCCAGCGTCCGACCCCGTCCCTAGCCCAGCGCCCGGCCCCGTACCTAGCCTGCGCCCGGCCCCGTACCTAGCCCCACACACGGCCCCGTACCTAGCCCCGCGCCCGGCCCCGTTCCTAGCCCAGCGCCAGGCCCCGTACCTAGCCCTTGCCCGGCCCCGTCCCTAGCCCTTGCCCGGCCCCGTTCCGCGCCCAGCGCCCGGCCCCGTACCTGCCTGCGCCCGGCCCCGTTCCCTAGCCCGCGGCCCGTCGACCCCAGCGCCCGGCCCCGTCCCTAGCCCACGCACGGCCCCGTCCCTAGCCCGCGCCCGGCCCAGTCCCTCGCCCGCGCCCGGTCCCGTACCTAGCCCCGCGCCCGGCCCCGTTCCGTGCCCAGTGCCCGGCCCCGTACCTGCCCAGCGCCCGGCCCCGTCCCTAGCCCAGCGCCCGGCCCCGTACCTAGCCTGCGCCCGGCCCCGTACCTAGCCCCACGCACGGCCCCGTCCCTAGCCCAGCGCCCGGCTCCGTACCTAGCCCGCGCCCGGCCCCGTCCCTAGCCCGCGCCCGGCCCCGTTCCGCGTCCAGCGCCCCGCCCCGTACCTGCCCAGCGCCCGGCCCCGCCCCTAGCTATGGACCCTCGCGACTTGTCGCCCCGAGCCGCGGCCCCGGTGCCATGTCGCATCATGGAGGGTAAGGGGGTGGCAAGAGGGGGTTTTTCCTGCCCGCGTGCCCTGCAGTCGCACGCGCAGCTCCGCCCCCGCCCCCCTCCCCCCCCTCCCCCCCCTCCATGGGGACGGGGGGGAGAGGGTGTGAGGGGGTGGCGGATGTGCCTCAGCAGCAGCAGCTGCCGCCGCGCCTCCTCCTCTCTCTCTCCCTGCGGCACCTTGTGTTGGGAGAGGGGGGGGAGCTTGGAAGTTCAGGGGGAGGCAGGAGGGGATCTGCAGCACCAGCCCCCCCCGCCCCCCCTTTCTCCTCCATCCCTGGGGGGTGAAGGATTGTGGAGCGGCAGTGGGGGGGAGGGGATCTGCAGCACCAGCCCCCCCCCCCCCCCCCCCCCCCCCTTCTCCTACCTCCCCCTGCTGCGGGTGCAGCAGTGGGGGGGAGGGGATCTGCAGCACCAGCCCCCCCCCCGCCCCCCCCCCCCTTCTCCTACCTCCCCCTGCTGCGGGTGCAGCAGTGGGGGGGAGGGGATCTGCAGCACCAGCCCCCCCCGCCCCCCCCTTCTCCTCCATCCCCCTGCTGCAGGTGCAGCAGTGGGGGGAGGGTATGGGGGTGGCGGGTGTGGGTGACCTGCTGCCGCCTCTCCTCCTCTCTCTCCCACTGCTGCACATGTTGCTGTGTTGGGGGGGGGGGGGGGGGGGAGCGAGGTGTAGGGGGGATGAGAGCGGTTAAGGGGGACGACAGAGTGTGGCGGACGAAGCAGCCCCCCCCCCTCATCTGCAACTGCCACCCTCTGCTCCCGTGGTACCTCCAGCTGCAGCCCCGGTCGCCACTTTGCTTGTCTTGACTTTCTGTTGCTGTTGTGCGGCAGGTGCTGCCGTTGAGCCCAGCTGTGCCGCCACCGCTTGTGCCGCACGCTCCTGCTCTCCAGGCGGCCTGCCGCCACATGCACCTACTGCTGCTGTGCCGCCGCTCTTGCCGCCGCATGCTCCTGTTTCTGCTGCTTCTACCTTGGCTGCGGGGTTGCTGCAACTTTATCTGCCACTATTGCACTGGTTGTCACTGCTCTTGAGTGCTGCTGCTTTGTTCTGCTTGGTGTACCCGTGCAGGTTGTGTCTAGCACTTGGCTCTTCCTGCATGCAGTTAAGGGGGGATGTCAGAATTATATTATAACTGCATGTAGTTCTAGCCATAGTGTAGTTATCATAACTTCTTGCTTGGTGGTGTACCCACCTTTCCTACCCTATTTGTATTCCACTTTCTTTAGTGAAACCATCCTTCTCGACATCCATGCCTAGCTTCACACCCTAGCCATGGCTCCTAAGCTTGGCACCTCTCTACTAAGCTACGCATTATAACACCACTCCCCTATAGAGAGTCCCGGGGGACCGTTTTACTGGCGGGTCCTATAGCCGGGAGAATACGGTACCGTAGTAATACGGTACATGGCGGTCCAGCCATTCCAGGTATGGTACCGGTAAAACGTGTGACACTTTTCTTTGTTCACCAAGTGTCACAAAGCACAACATGACACGAGGATTAGAATACATTTAGGCATGATTCGTTTTCCAGCTCCTGCGACACCTCCTTTTTGTTGGACTGAGAAATTGCCTTAGGATCGTTACACTCTTGGATTGGTATAGACTTTGTATTGCGTAGCGGAAGTTGTAATTGAGAATGAATAATTGATTAATAAAAGCAAGCAGTACAATGGTTTTATAGCTAGGCGAAGGTACCTAATCGCTAATGTTCTTGTTCAATGATGTGAACGCGTTGTACCCTTTTGCTACAGTAAAGCCCTATTCGCTGACGTCATCATTTCTAGTGAAGCGTAACCCACGAAAATGTGACTCGCTATTGTAGCTAATGGTTTAGTAATTTCTTGAAATGTAAAGCTCTAAAATATTTCCCAACACGGCCCCTCATTTCTAGAAATTACGAACCTTAAAAAACGAATTTCGACGAATTGTTGGTGGTCTTTGCGAAAGCGTTATAACGAAGGCATTTGACGTTGGCGAAATTGCTGTAACGGTGATCTTGACGCTGGCGAAATTACAGTTACTGTTGGCGAATTCAAACTGGTCCAGTAACCCCCTTCAATTTCGACGGGGTCGAGAAAACTGGTCGCGCTGTAGGAGATGCTGACTTGGCGATGCACGAAGCACGGAAATAGGTGACGCGATGAAAAATCGGGTGACAGAGGTGGGGCGATATGTGTGGCAGAGACTCGAGCTGTCCTTTGTGAATAAGAACAGTCAGGTGCAAGTGCGGTTGACCGGCTTTGACCAATGGCTCGAGATGGCACAAAGGACTGTGGGGAAATCAAATCGAGAATGTTGGCAGCTGCTGCCAACTGACGCGATGAGGCAGTTGTGACCAGGGCTCTGGTTATCAGACCAAATTGGTCTGATGGTCTGAAAATCAGACCTACTTTTTTTCGTTTCATCTGATTTTAGAGACCAGCATTATATTTTCATCTGAACCATAAGACAAAGACTTTAATTTCGTCTGGAAAATAAGGGCGTATCCAGGTTCGGGTCATGGGCACTGTTCCGGGCATCCGCGATTTGCGGATGACTCAAACAACACAAAACACCACTTTGGATCCAGTGCCTTCATGCGAACCCCAAACTGGCGCGTGAGTTTTGCCGCCTAAAATTCGGGCCCCACGACAGTCGCATCCAATTGAGACGCGCCATTCCATGACACACAAACTCCTTCATCTGGTTGAGCGACACTCACCCCACCCTCAACTCCGTCAAAATTCCCGGTGGGAAGAGTTACATGCAGACATGTGCGGCTCCAGATCCCAACCCAACCAAACACCCCTCTTGCAACATCCCCACGCAAGGGTTTCCAGCACTTGGGCAATCAGCACAAGCATGAGCAAACAGATCTCCCTCACAAGTGTTCCCGAGCTTCCACACCAGCCCGCTATCTACGTTTTTAGCAATGCCTCCACGCCGAAGCGCACGCGGCAAGGGAAAGGAGAAATTTAGCGACGATGAACCGATGGATGACCCCCCGTATGTCGCATGGATGAAGGAGCAGCAAAAGCAGGGGAAGCCGTCCCCTTCCATCAAGCGTATTGCAAAGGCAAAGCGCGACTCTGCTGGCGCCAGCACTAGCAGCGGTCCTGGGCATGACGACGACGAAACTGGGGGCGACACGGACGTCAGCGACGACGAGCTTGAGGAGATCGTGTCGGAATCGGACAGTGATGCCGATTCCGACAACTACAAGGCCGGCGGTGACGACGAAGAGGAAGATTCGGACGGTGCTGAAGTAGGAAGCGGTGACGACCGCAGCACACGTCGATCGAAGAAGGAGAAGCACCCGCCGGCGAAGCGCAACAAGCAAGTGTGGTCGGACGCAGAGCTGACATCACTCGCGGCCGCTCGTTGGAACACGAAGGACGACCTGAAGGCGATGCAAGGGAAGCAAGGGAGCCAGTATTGGAAGAAGCTGCGAGCTCATATGGTTGAGAGGGACGCCACGTGGGACCGCGATGAGGGGCAGATGTCGAATACGTGGAAACGTCTCGAGAAAAAGTACATGAAAACGAAACGGTCGGAGACGCAAAGTGGGGGGAAAGCTATTAAGAAGAAGCCGTGGTGGGACTACGTTTATCATCTCAAGAAACACTCGGCTAAAGCCAATGCCCACGCACTGGACGGAGGAGGTGCCGCTAACGTTGACGTCCCTGCGTACGCTACCGTGCCCGGCACCAACGTCGGGGAGACCCCGGCTCCTCCCTCGCAGGGACGTCAACACGGAAACCGACGTGGAGCGGCATCACAAGGTGAGTTGTGCCAATGCTTCAATGCCCGCCTGTGAGAATTAAGAAGGAATTGAATGAACTAGAAAGCAATTGAGTACATATAGGAAACCCTAACAGGGTTGTACTCACTATGGAGTACCCCACTGCAGACTAGAGAAACATGATATTCTGACACACCCCCATAGTCAAACTGGGGTATGATCAGCACAAGAAGCAAAGCAAAGCAAGCTCAGGGTGGATCACAATGTCACCACACAGTCTGAGCACAAGTACAAGAAGTAACAGTTTAAAGTTCACAATAAATAAGTAAAGCTAGAGGCTATCACAGAGGGCAAGTGAGGAGGAGGAGGCTGGACTAATAGGAGAGAAGAGAGGAGGCAACGGCGGAAGCTGCAGACACACGGGCAACAGGAGCGGCGCGCACTGTGGCTACCGGAGGCGCACCTCCGGACTACAGGAGTAACTGGCTCCGCGGCTAAGAAGAGCGGCAGGAGCAACGGACCCACGGGCGACTGGCGCAGCGGCATCACTGGGCTACCGGAAGCGCACCTCCGGTGCGAGGGGCGGCTGCTCCAGGGGCTGCTGCACCAGGGGCGGCTGCTCCAGGGGCGGCTGCACCAGGGGCGGCTGCACGAGGGGCGACTGCTCCAGGGGCGGCTGCACCAGGGGCGGCTGCTCTGACGCGTGCCCCCCCCCCCCAGGTCGCCCCTCCCGTCGCCTGTTGAGGCGACCTGAGGGGGTGGGGGGGGGGGGGGGGGAGGGGGGGAGGAGTACGGGGGCCGACGCGCGGCCTCCCAGGGCGCCAGAGCAGGCGGAAGAAGGGGCGACGCGCGCCCCCCCAGGTCGCCCCTCGCGAACGGGGCCTGACGGGGCCTTACGGGGCCTGACGGGGCCGAACGGGGCCGCAAACAGGGCCTGACGGGGCCGCAAACGGGGCCTGACGGGGCCTTACGGGGCCTGACGGGGCCGCAAACGGGGCCTGACGGGGCCGCGAAGGGCGTCACTAGGGGCCGCGAAGGGGCCTTTCGAGGGGGCCGCGAAAGGGGCCTTACGAGGGGGCCTTACGAGGGGCCGCAAAGGGGCCTAACGAGGGGCCGCGAAGGGCCTTACGAGGGGCGGCGAAGGGGCCTAACGAGGGGCCGCGAAGGGCCGTTAAGGGCAGGCGCGACGCGCGCCTAGGGTAGGAAAATTTTTAGTGGTGGGCCCAAGGATCGAAAAACAGCTCTATACCATGTGAGAATTGAGAAGGAATTGAATGAACTAGAAAGCAATTGAGTACATATAGGAAACCCTAACAGGGTTGTACTCACTATGGAGTACCCCATTGCAGACTAGAGAAACATGATATTCTGACACTGCCCTGTGACTCCCAGGAGCAACATTAAAGCCATGCTCTTTAATACTATATTTCACTGACAAGCATACAGATTTACATCAAAACCGCCTTATTACCATACGTCCCTACACCCACCCCTACAGATGCTGTAGTCACACCACCACCCAAACGAAGGCGGATAGACGAAACCGCCACAATGGAAGCAGCTAAGCTTGTGAGCGACGCCATTAATTCCTCCAACGCGATGGCGTTGCGCCAGCTTCAAGACTCCACGCAACTACTTGTCGCCGCCATGAACATGGCGGCGATGCAGGCTGGCTTACGACAACAGATGGCCAGTCCGCCTGTACCACCTGCGGCGCCCGCGAGTACGCCGCCACCAGCACCGCCTGCAGACGCAAGCGACGCCAACATGGCGGGGTCGGAGGATGTGGCGGAGCAGGACGAGCCTTAGCACGCGGTGGATGACACACGGTGGCGCTGGAGGTAAGCACGATGGATGTGCTTGCCGAAGTGGTGCCGGCGAGCGCGCAGATCGGCAAGTGTAGGGTTGTCTAGGCTCCGCCACTCGTACTTATCCATGCCACTCCTCGTCCACCAGCCATTCGGGAGTCCAGCCCATATATAGCGGCGGGGGTTGTTCGTTTTCATCCTGGGCGTACTAACGGTCTGCAGCATGTTGTGCAGGATGATGATGCAGGCCGTCCCTTCACAAATGCACCAGAGTTTGCTCTCGTGCATGTGCGCGAAGAGCCTCCAGCGTCCCTTCAGTGCGCCAATCGTGCGCTCGACCACCATGCGCGTAGCAGACTGGACATAGTTGTACGTCTGCTCCCACTTCTTCATCAGGCGTCGTTGTGGAGTGTGAAGGGGGGTGAGCATGTAGGACTTCAGAGGGTAGGCCGCATCCCCTACAAGCTGATAGGGGGCGATTTCCCCACTCTCTAGCCTGCCATGAAGATATGATGTAGAGAAAACACCTTGATCATGCATTGAGCCAGGATTGCCAACCATGTAATCCCATATGACACCCTTTGAGTCACATGTAACTTGAAGTTGCATGCTATAGACCGACTTGCAGTTGAAATAGTCACCACGGTGGGCCTCCATGCCCTTCATCTGAATGTGTGTCCCATCAATCGCACCGATGACGTTGGGCACTCCTTTGATTGCGCGGAAGTCGAGTGCCATCTCCTCTCTCACTTCCTCCGGTGGGAACTGAACCCAGTCGCGTTTGAACTTGCGGGGGAACCACACCAAGAAGGCATCTACCACGCGGTGGATGAGTCCTCTGGGCAGTCGAAACATGATACTCATGTCATGATACGTCATAGCACTTGCAAAGTATTTAATCAGGATGAGACAGCAAAGACACAATGGAACTTCATTCACTTCGACAAAACGAGACATTGGAAATTTCATTTTGTCAGCAATGATGTCGGGGACTTCGCGCGTAATGCGGAAGGTATTTTCAAACTCCTCGTCAAACATCGCGCGGATCTCCTTGGCCCATTCTGCGACCCGTGCCTGCCGAGTCCGTTTCCGACTCTCGCGGCGCTCGATTTCACGGAGCACGCGCTCCTGATCCACGGTCTGTGCCATAGGGAGGAGTGTGGATATCAACTCTACAGCGGCTAGAGAAACTACACACTGCCACGAGTTGAGAAGGTACTCATGCCACATGTGTAAGGCAACACAAAGTATGAGCACCTGTGCTGTGAGCATGTTTTATGGCAACACGATTAGCGCCGATGAAAGATGCATGCGGCCATATTGAGCTGAAAAGTGCTCTCAAGTCGCCCGCTATGTTGGCACCGCGGTGGGAGAAAGGAGCCTTGCTGTGGAGCCGCCTCGTGCTTGTAAACGTGGCGTCCGGAGCGTGGGAGAGCGAGAGGTGGTGTGGTGTCGGGGCTTGTTTTGGTGAGCATGGTCACGTCAGTTGTACTTGGAAGTGTTGGACGTTATTGGTGTAGATGGGACATTGACGGGCGTGAGATGAAAGTAAACGTCAGTCTAAAGAGGGCGACCCAACCTGGGGTCGCAACTCAATCTGATTGGTTGGGACACATTGAACACCCCAGTCGCATGCAGTTTGCTGGATGACCCAAAGTTCGGACCGCGGGCGCTTCCAGAGTCCAGTTTGGGTCATGCGCTAAATGCGGATGCCCCAAACAGTTGAATGAATAGTGCTCATGACCGGAACCAAAGATACGCCCTAGAACAACGCGTTTTACTTAGTCTGAGATTTCATACATCGAGTATACTTTCATCTGATACCGACCAAGTATCGAATTCCACCCCCCCGCCCCCTCGCCCCTCCCCCCCAATCTTTTACGCTCCCCCAACCAGCCCCCGCCTCAGCAGTCCCTCGCTGCTCTAGCAGTCTAGTCCAGCACTCCGCAGTCCCTCGCTCCTCTACCAGTAAAGCCCCCCCTTCACCCCCTCCCCCCGCAGTCCCTCGCCCCTGTCCATTCCCCCTGGTCCGTCGCGTCACACACATTCAACAGTGGTCCTCGTAGCCCAACACTCTGTCAGAATCCCAACCACTAGACCATTGGGATAAAATGGCTTGTTAAGTAGCGGGTCAGTGCGCCCATAACCCCCCAGGACAACGAGCCGGTAACCCTTCCCTAGGATCAATCAAGGATCACCAGTGGACCTCTGACACCCCCCCGTGTCAAAATGTTATATTGCTTACTTTGTATAGGCTATAGTGGGGTAGCCCATAAAGAGTACAACCCTATTAGGATTAGTACTTGTACCCAACTCTTTCATAGTTCATCCATTCGCGTTCATTCTTCTGACATGGTTTCAGAGCAGGTCCTTCCCTAGGACCGTTTTTTTTAGGGCCCACCACAGTGCTGCCACACCCACTGCCCTAACAGCGTGTCGCCCTACAGCACAGCGCGCCGCCCTTAGCAGCACGCGAGCCGCCCCTGCAGCCCGCGCGCTGCCACTGCAGCCCAGCGCGCCACCCCTGCAGCCCCACGCGCCGCCTCTGCAGCCCCACGCTCCGCCCCTGCAGCCCGCGCGCCGCCCCTGCAGCCCGCGCGACGCCCCTGCAGCCATGCGCACCGCCCCTGCAGCCCCGCGCGCCGCTTTTGCAGCTCGCGCGCCGCCCGTGCAGCCCCGCGCGCCGCCCCTGCAGCCCCGCGCACTGCCTCTGCATCCCCGCGCGCCGCCTCTGCAGCCCCGCGCACCGCCCGTGCCGCCCGCCCGCCGCCCGCTTGCGGCCCGCCCGCCGCCCCTGCAGCCCACGCGCCGCCTGTTATAGTCTAGAGTCCACTTAGGGGTCGTAGATGCCCTTGAAACCACCTAAGCAGAATCTGATGACTTCGAACCGCCTCTGTTCAAAACGCCGTCACGATCATCTCCGATAACATACGAAGCTGAAACTTGGACAGACATTAGCTTCAGGTGTCTGCTTTCCAACGGTATATGACTTGCTTTCATCAGAGGTGTATGCGCGAAGCAGTGAACAAAAACGTAAGCTCGGCTGAAAAACGAGTAGCTTCATTGATGCAAGGAAGAGGTTGAGTACAACATTGCCTAGGGGACTCTTAAGGGGTTGGGACCATCCTGGGAACTCAGAGAAGGTTTAGTCCTAGGGGAGAAAGGCTAGAGAAGGATGGGAAACGTCCTAGCTAGGTCAGCAAAGCCAACCACACTTGGATGTTCAGAGCTGTACTCAAGGCTACCAATAGTGAGTCAAGCCAACCATGAGTCAGCTTGTCTTCCCACTTGCACCCTCTTGCAAGCTGCTTCCAGGAAGACCACACTTCTCAAAAGGAGGGTGGTAGAGTTCCACTTGACCACCTGTACTTCTTGTCTCATTCTCTGTCCCTGCACCATTGGCATGACAACAATGAAAGGGTGGCAAGGGAAATGCTGCCAACAGTGCACCATGACTACGGAACAGTAACTTTCGACAGCTGTCACGTGCTGCTCCGATGCTGGGTTGTCCTGAAACTCGGTGACCACCTGCACAACTTGGCAAAAGACTGCCACACCGATTTTCAGACCAATCAGAGCTTGGTAGATGAGTCAGCAGCCGAAATGGTGAACTCGGGTGTTACCAAAAAAGAGTAACACACACTTCCGGGATGCCATAATTCTTGAAACTAAAAATATTGCCATGCCTTGTAAACTGCTTCAAAAACTCTGAAACTTTGAGGGTTTGAAGAACACATGTTGAAGCACCACCCCACAAAATTCCAGTAGCTGAGCAGGCTTGTAGGCGGAATGGGAGTGCGATGACCGTGCCACTATAGTGCTTTGGCACAACAAACTCCCCCTCATCGTGCTCTCATTCATCCCTTAGCTGCTCCCTGAAGCTGCCTCCTTTAGTTGAAGGACATGCCACAAAAGGTGGCACATCTCCAATGCTGATGCTCTGCAAGCCGCTTAGTCAAGAAATCCGCAGGTTGCTTGGTAGTGTTGATGTAGTGCAAGGAGATGGTGCCCTTCTTCACCTCCTTCCTCACCCAATGCCACTTGATATGCATGTGCTTGTTCAGCCCATGGAGCACAGCATTACGCGCCATTGCAATTGCTCCTTGGCTGTCACAAAACACAGGTGTAAGACCCTCTTGCTCCTGCCCCAACTCCTCAAGAAACCTCCTTATCCAAACCACCTCCTTCACTCCATGAAACAACGCCATGTACTCGCTCTCCGTTGATGAGTGAGCTATCTCTCCTTGCTTCTTAGACTTCCAACTCACTGGACTCCCTCCAACACAGCATATATAGCCACCATGGGATGTAGCATCACTGATGTCACTTGTCCAGGTAGCATCGGTGAAACACGAGAGGTACAAATGCCCACGCCTTGCAGGTGCACCAGTCTTTGTGCTCACCTCCTCCACTCCCTTTTGCTTCAGCTGCCCATGCACTGAATATTGCAGCCCCACCCTTGAGGTTGCCATGCAGTACCTCACCAGCCTCTCTGCTGCATCCAGGTGCTCTTGAAGGGGCCTAGACACCACACGAGCGAGCTGTGAAACTGAAAATGCAATGTCGGGGCGAGTGTTGACCGAAGCGTACATCAAACTCCCCACCATTGACTGGAACCGACGCTGCAACTCGTACTCCAACACCTCACCCTCCTCTTCATCAAGGTGCAGCTGAAACCCTGAGGGTAAAGGAGTCTTCACACTCCTGGCTGCGTCGCCCGCCTGGCTTCACTGGCTCTTTCCCACCTGGGACCCAGTGGCAGCTGCGTCGACCAGTCTACGGCCTGCGTCAGGCCCCACGTGAGTGGCACGACACACTTCGCTCGACCCTTGCAGCTCTTGACTTCTTTCCGTCGTCTGCTGACCCGTCACTGTTCGTTCGCCGTGGCTCGACCCCGTTCTTTGTCCTGGTCTACGTCGACGACCTAGTGTTCGCCACTCCCGACCGACGCGCGCTGGCCTCCGTGAAGGAGGAACTGCAGAGGAGACACACTTGCACTGACCTTGGTGAGCTGCAGCACTACCTTGGCCTGCAGATCACCAGGGACAGGGCAGCTCGCACCATTACGTTGACTCAGTCGCATATGGTCGAGCAAATCCTCACGCGGTTTCGCTTCCCGTTCTCCAAGGTACAGCTCACCCCTCTTGGTGTGGATCATGGGCTCACGGCTCCACCTTCGGACGAGTCATTTGAGTCCAGTGGTCCATATCCTGAGCTGGTGGGTTGTCTCATGTACCTGATGACCTGTACTCGCCCAGACCTAGCTTACCCTCTTAGCGTCCTTGCGCGCTTTGTTGCGCCTGGGAGACACCGACCTTCCCACTGGTACGCTGCTAAGAGGGTGGCGAAGTATGTGGCGAGTACATCAGGCATGGGACTTGTCCTTGGAGGGAAGCAGCCAGTTACACTCACAGGTTACTCGGACTCGTCGTGGGCCGACGACGCGGAGACGCGTCGGTCTACACAGGGGTACTCCTTTAGCCTCGGGGCAGGTGCTGTTTCGTGGCGGTCGACTCGGGCGTCGTCCGTCGCCGGTTCCAGCTGTGAGGCAGAGGTGTACGCTGCGGCCATGGCCGCTCAGGAGCTTCGCTGGCTGTCTTTCCTTCTCACCGACCTTGGTGAGCGGCCTCGCTCTCCCCCAGTCTTGTTCGCCGACAACAGGTCTGCTGTCCTGTTGTGTGAGGAGCCCCGACTGGTTGGGAAGGCGAAGCACATCCAGCTTCGTTACTTCCTTCTGCGTGAGTTGCAGCAGCGTGGACAGACACTCGTTCGACGTGTGGTCTCTGAGGCCAACACGGCAGATATCTTCACCAAGGCGTTGCCGCCTTGTGACCACCAGCGTTTCTGCACCCAGCTTGGCCTTGTGCCTGCCCGTCCTCACTTGCTTGCTTAGAGATGCCTTGTCCTGCATGTCTTGTACTCTTGCATCTCTTTATATTTGCTATATACCTGCATGTGGACTGGCCTTGTGGCCCCTTGCTCTCGGAGTGTGTGGTGACTTTGAGCTCCACCCTGAGATTTGTCTTGTTCTTGTAGACTGGTCTTGTGACTGTTGCTTGCTCTTGTTGTTTCTACAGGACTTCTGTCACCTAGACTATGGGGGTGTGACAACATATATTTTATATGTGTTGTTTAGGTTAGTCTAGGTGTTACATTTCTACTTACTTGCATGATTAGGGTTTGCTATATCTAGGGTTGTACTTCACATTTTCTACCAATTCATTCTTATCGTAACAGCAGTAGCAGTAGCAGGAGTAGCAGTAGCAGGGGCCGAGGGGCCGGGGGCCGAAGGGCCTAGGGGCCGTGGGTCGCGAGGGGCCGTGTGTCGCGGGGCCTAGGGGCCGTTGGTCGCGGGGCCTAGGGGCAGTGGGTCGCGGGGCCTAGGGGCTCTGGGTCGCGAGGGGCCGTGGGTCGCGGGGCCGAGGGGCCTAGGGGTAGTGGGGCTGTGGGGCCGAGTGGCCGTGGGGCCGTGGGTCGCGAGGGGCCGTGGGGCCGAGGGGCCTAGGGGCCATGGGTCGCGAGGGGCCGTGGGTCGCGAGGGGCCGGGGGCCTAGGGGCCGTGGGTTGCGAGGGGCCGTGGGTCGCGGGGCCTAGGGGCCGTGGGTCGCGGGTCGTGGGTCGCGGGGCCTAGGGGCCGTGGGTCGCGAGGGGCCTTGGGTCGTGGGGCCGAGGGTCCTAGGGGTCATGGGGCCGTGGGGCCGAGGGGCCTAGGGGCCGTGGGTCGCGAGGGGCCGTGGGTCGCGAGGGGCAGTGGGTCACGAGGGGCCATGGGGCCGCGGGGCCTGGGCCTAGGCTAGGGGCGACGGGGGTCGCGACGAGCGACGGGCGACGGGGGGCCGGGCTAGGGGCGACGGGCGACGCCAAGGGGCGACGGGCCTAGGGGCGACTGGCCGGGGCGACTGGCCTAGGGGCGATGGGCCTAGGGGCCTACGGGTCGCGACAAGAAGTAGGGGCAGCACGAGGGCAGCTAGCAGGGCAGCAGGTGGTGGGCCCAAAGAAAAAACCGGTCCTAAGAAGGGACCTGCTCTGAAACCATGTCAGAATCAATGAACGAGAATGAATGAACTAGCAAAGAGTTGGGTACAAGTACTAACCCTAATTGGGTTGTACCCCTTATGGGCTACCCCACTACAGCCTACACAATGTAAGCTATATATAAGTTTGACAGAGTGGTATTTGACAAAACCCGTGATCTAGTGTGTTACATATTCGCAAACCAGGTAATCAATTCGCACACCAATCACGACATACGATCAATCGTATACCTTTACCGCGTCCTTATTGATAGAATCATCACAGTCACAAAACATTTTACGTTTCTCTGACATAAATTTCCACAAACCCACTTTCAGTTCATCAAGTTCATAATAACTCGATTTCTAGTTCATCTCATACCAGAACCAGGGCCTAATATTGGTTTCGGGCTAGTCTAAAAAAAAACAGAGTTGGTACAAAACTTTATGCGGAAACTCATACGAATTAGCCATTTTATGCCATATTAGTGTCAGTACACTTGCACTGTGAGATCCCGATTGATCCTTGGGGGGTTAGAAGGATGTTAGCCTAGGGGTGTTTGGGTGCATGGACCCGCATTTGGAACAAGCCCTTTTATCCGAGTGGTCTAGTGGCTGGGATTTTGACATGGTATCAGAGAGTTCTTGAGTTCAAATCCCGATGTGAGCACATGCAGGTTGTTGCCGCTGTGCCAAGTGCTCGGCCTCCGAGTGTGGGGGGGTGCTAGTGGACCTGCACTGTGAGATCCCCGATTGATCCTTGGGGGGTTACAGGCATGTTAGCCTTGCGGGGTTTGTGTTGACTGCTATGCCCTATGCGGAAGCGTTTAGAACTTCACTACAAGCTGAAGTTTTATCAACACTTAACTTCCCTTAAGGCCCTCCGAGTGTGACAACTTGTCACCTCCCAGCCAAGGGCCTAGAAAAAATATAAAGGAGTAGTTATGCTTAGCTTGCTTGTAGGGTGAGGGATCTGGTCAAGCAGCGTTTTGGCAGCACCAGGTGAGCGTTTCTACTCTCGTCAATATGTAGTAGTAGAATTCCAAACTGAAAGCATAACATCATTATTGTCTCAAGCAAGTACAAGCATGCATTTTATATTAACTCATAAGCACACAAAAGGAAAACACAAAAAAATGGTTGTTTAACTAGAGTCCAGGACTTCGCCAGACATGCCAAAGCAGGACGAGGGTTTTGGGGCAGGACAAGACTGACGAGAGGAACATGTCGAGAGAGAATAGCCAAAGAGGATTGAATAATTGAGGGCATACAAGATATAGTCAAGGAAATAGGCAAATGGTACACCACTAAGCAGGAAACTAAGATAACTACACTAAGCTCTAATGTAGGCATTTATAAATGTATACGAATACATTTCAACAAACGGTTGTCAAACTGCTGCGAAATTTGGCTTGATTTGCATGTTGAAGAAAACTGTCTTCAAATTTCATGTCTGCCAAATGCCCCTGCTGACTCCACACATGAGTGTCAGAATGTTATAGTGCTTACATTTGTGTAGGCTATAGTGGGGTAGCCCATAAGGGGTACAACCCAATTAGGGTTAGTACTTGTACCCAAGTTCTGTTCAATGCTTCCATTCTCGTTCGTTAGTTTGACATGGTTTCAGAGCAGGTCCTTCGCTAGGACCGTTTTTTTTTTGGCCCACCACAGCGCTGCCCCACTAGCCGCCCTGCTGGCTCACGCGCCGCCCCTAGCGAACCTCGTGCCGCACCTGCTGCTCAGTGCGCCGCCCTCTTGCGGCCCGCCCGTCGACCCTAGGCCCCACGAGCCCGCCCATTGAGGCCCGCCCGTCGACCCTAGGCCCAGCGCGCCCCGTCGACCCTAGGCCCCGCGCGCCCCGTCGACCTAGGCCCCGGCCTGCCCCGTCGACACTAGGCCCCGGCGCGCCCCGTCGACCCTAGGCCCCGGCCCCGCCCGTCAACCTTGCTGCCCCGCGCGCCCCGTAGACCCTAGGCCCCGCGAGCCCGCCCCTTGAGGCCCACCCGTCGACCCTAGGCCCAGCGCGCCCCGTCGACCCTAGGCCCCGCGCGCCCCGTCGACCTAGGCCCCGCCCCGCCCCGTCGACACTAGGCCCCGGCGCGCCCCGTCGACCCTAGGCCCCGGCGCGCCCCGTCGACCCTAGGCCCCGGCCCCGCCCGTCGACTCTGCTGCCCCGCGCGCCCCGTCGACCCTAGGCCCCGGCCCTGCCCGTCGACCCTAGGCCCAGGCCTGCCCGTCGACCCTAGGCCCAGGCTTGCCCATCGACCCTGCTGCCCCGTGCGCCAGCCCCTTGAGCCCGCCCGTCAACCCTAGGCCCAGCGCGCCCCGTCGACCCTAGGCCCCGCGCGCCCCGTCGACCCTATGCCCCTGGCCCGCCCGTCGACCCTAGGCCCCGGCGCGCCCCGTCGACCCTAGGCCCCGGCCCGCCCCGTCGAACCTAGGCCCCGGCCCGCCCCATCGACCCTAGGCCCCTAGCGCGCCCCGTCGTCCCTAGGCCCCGCCCCCACCCCCCCCGGCGACCCTGCTGCCCCGCGCGCTCGCCCGTCGATCCTAGGCCCGGCCTGCCCATCGACCCTGGCCCGGCCCGCTCATCGCCCCTAGGCCCTGGCCTGCCCGTTGCCCCTAGGACCCGGCCCGCTCGTTGACCCTAGGCCTAGGCCCCCTGCGCCGCCCCTTGCGGCCCCCTCGCAGCCCCTGCAGCCACGCCTGCCGCCCCTTGCGACCCGCCCGCCGCCCCTAGGCCACCCGGCCGCCCCTAGGCCCTCGAGCCGCCCCTCTTGCAGCCTGCACACCGTCTCTTGATGCCTGCTTGCCGCCCCCTTTCTGCTGCCTGCCCTGTTCCCTGCGCTGCCCGGCCTCTGCCCGCCCTGCGTGCTGCGCCGCTATGGCTTCTCTCTGCGTTCTCGCGTTCGATCATGAGGGCCGACCGATCCAGTTTGACACATGGCTTGACGACCTGCAGCTGTACCTACTGAGCGACTCTAGGGACAGCGTTTCGTTGTTTGACCATACGTCTGGCGCCGCTCCTGCCCCTCCCGCCACGGTTGACAGTGCGACTCGCTCACAGTGGCTTACTCGTGACGCTGCTGCTCGCTTAGCCATTCGCAACCACCTGCCGTTAGCCGAATGCTCTCACTTCGGACAGCACAAGACAGCACAGGCAATGTACGACGCTGTAGTCGCACGTTACTCCTCGCCTGCCACTACTGCTCTAGGCCGTCTTCTACTACCCTACCTGTTCCCCGAGCTGTCCGCCTTTACCACAGTAGAGGACCTGGTTTCCCACCTTCGCACTAGCGACGCTCACTACCGCGCTGCCCTCCCAGCTGAGTTCCTTGTCAGGAACCAGCCCCCGCCAACCTGACACTCTTCGCTATGTCAGGGACCACTTTCTCTCACTTGACCCCACAGTCCTCACTTTTGACCTACTCGAGCAGCATCTCCTTGCAGCTGAGACTAGTGTAGTCGCTGTAGGTGCTGCTCGTGACACTCTGCGCACACCCTTCTTTGAGGGATGCTCCCCCTCCCCCCTTGCCCCCTCCTACGCCTCTGCTGCTGCTGTTGACGTCCCTGGTGCTAAGGACGTCGGGGCAACTTCTGCTAGTGGGAAGCGCCGCAGCAGCAAGGGCAAGGGTGGCAAGGGTGGGGGCGGTGGCAGTAGGGGTGGTGGTGGGGGCAGCGGTAGAGGTGGTGGAGGCAGTGGAGGTGGTGGCGGTAGTGGGAGTGGTGGCGGGAGTGGGGACTTTGGAGGAGGCGGTGGTGGCAGCGGTGGGGGTGGCGGTAGTGGCCGCAGTGGGAGTGGTGGCGGTCGGGCTGGAGCTCCTCAGTATGGAGGTTCGGGCGGTGGCCAGAGGCAGCAGCAGCAGTGTCGCAGCGAGACCCCGTTGTCCCAGCAGCTTCGTGAGTGGTTTTCTCAGCGTGGGGCGTCTGGGGGTAGTGGTAGCTGCCCGTATGTCATTCGCACGGGTGACCGTGCCAGTCAGACATGCGGGAAGCCTCACACTCAGTACCACTGCTTCTCCTGCCTCGAAGACGCTTGGCGCGCGGAGTTTGGTGACGAGGCCGAGCGCCCCCGCTCGGCAGAGCTGGTTAGGTCTGGAGTTGCTATCTTTGACCTAGACTATGATGCTATTCTTGCTGCTATGTATGCTTTGTCTGCTAGTGCTGAGGGTGACTGTTACCTGTGTGTGGCGCCTGACCCAGGTATAGAGGCTGCTGCTCTAGGTGCTAGTGAGTATGTGCCTACTGAGGCCTTGCACACCATTACACTTGACTCAGGTGTTGGTCGAGGTGCTGCGTCTGGGGGTGCTGCGTCTGGGGGTGCGGAGCCTGGGGGTGTGGAGCCTGGGGGTGTGGAGCCTGGGGGTGCTGAGTCTGAGGGTGCCGGGTCTGGGGGTGCTGAGCCTCAGGGTACTGCTTCTTCTGGAGGTCCTGCGGGTGCTTCGCCACGACTGTCTCCCCGGCCGGAGCCTCTCTCCCCGCAGCAGCTACGCGAGTGGTTTACTCCGTGCATATGCCTTCGGAGTGGAGCTGCCGGAGCTCGAGACTCTGCCGCTGGAGACACTAGAGCTGGAGGTGTTGGAGTTACTGCTAGAGCTGGTGGTACTGGAGGTGCTGCAGCAGCTGGTCCTAGAGGTGCTCGTACCAAGGAGCTGCCGGGACTAGTGGTGTTGGGGGCGCTGGCTCTGGAGACCCTACGGAGCCTGGAGCTGCTGGGCGTGGAGGAGCTGGAGCTGTTGGAGCTGGAGCTGGAGGCACTGGCGCAGGAGGCGCTGGAGCTGGAGGAGCTGGAGCTGTTGACCCTGGAGCTGGAGGTGCTGGAGGCACTGTGTGGCCGCGACCGTACCTCATTCCCCTACATCTGCAGGTTCCTGGTGTCCATTCTTCTACTGGCCTTACTCCTCCCTTACTGTGTCCACTGCCTGACCAGTCGCAGCCACCGTTACAGCCAGCCTCCCCACTGCCTGCTCCTTCTCCTTACACTGAGCAGACCGGCGGTCTTATAGAGCGTCGTGAGCCTGCGTCTCGTCCTGCCTCCCCTGTTCGCACTGGTTGTCGCGTTCCTCGTCCGCGTCCTCCTCCTGTCCCAGGCACACACGCTATGGCACTTCGTCCTTCCTCTGTTCCACTGCGTGTTCCTCTGCCGCCTCCTCCTGAGTCCCCTCTTCCTGCCGTCCCTGATCCTGAGTCTGACCGCGCTCGTGCTGCCAGTCCCAGTGTCTCTCGTCTCCTCGCCACTGTTGTCACTGACCCTTCTTTTGAGTCCACAGCTGCGTTTGCCCTCGTTGCAGAGCTGGTTGACTTTGTTGCTGCCTGTCGCCTAGACTACGCCACTGCTCTTGTTGCTGAGTCTGAGTCTCCCAGTCCTCCGTCCGTCGGGGGTGAGTGTGCTATTGGCACGGACGTCCTTGAGGACATTCAGGAGGACCTTGAGTGTCTTGCAGCTGATGTACCTCGTTTCGCTTCCATGCTGCTTGCCCCTGAGGGAGACCCGGATGCACCAGACATCCCGACCCCGCACTCTTACGCAGAGGCGATTACGGGTCCTTACTCCTCTCAGTGGCAGGCAGCCATGGATGCCGAGATGGCATCCTGGAAGTCCACAGCCACCTACGTCGACGCAGTTTCCCCTTCTTGGGCGAACATAGTCGATGGCATGTGGATTTTCAGGGTGAAGCGGCCGCCGGGTTCTCCGCCTGCCTTCAAGGCGCGTTACGTTGCTAGAGGCTTCAGCCAGTGACAGGGAGTCGACTACTTCCAGACCTTCTCCCCCACCCCGAAGATGACTACTCTTCGGGTGTTTCTGCACGTTGTTGCTCAACGTGACTACGAGTTGCACTCTCTGGACTTCAGTACAGCTTTCTTGCAGGGTAGCCTGCACGAGGAGATCTGGCTGCGCCGCCCACCTGGCTTCACTGGGTCGTTTCCTGCAGGTACCCAGTGGAGCCTCCGGCGGCCAGTCTACGGTCTCCGCCAGGTGCTTCGCGAGTGGCACGACACAATGAGGACTACACTTGCGGCTCTGGGGTTTACTCCTTCTACTGCTGACCCGTCGCTGTTTCTACGCACTGACACGTCGCTGCCGCCGTTCTACGTCCTCGTGTATGTTGACAACCTCGTCTTTGCCACTGCAGACACTGAGGCACTGACCCTTGTGAAGTCGCAGCTGCAGAAGAGACACACCTGCACTGACTTGGGTGAGCTGCACAGCTATCTTGGCTTGCAGATCACCCGGGAAAGAGCACGGCGCACCATCACACTGACTCAGTCACACATGGTGCACCAAGTCCTTCAGCACTTCGGCTTCCAGTTCTCCTGGCCACAGCCCACTCCTCTGTCTACCGGCCACTCGCTCTCAGCTCAACCTTCAGACAAGTCCGTACAACCGAGTGGTTCGTACCCAGAGCTTGTGGGTTGCCTCATGTACCTGATGACTTGAGCACGACTTGACCTCACGTACCCTCTTAGCCTCCTGGCTCGCTACGTGGCTCCTGGTAGGCACCGAAAGGTGCACTGGGATGCTGTAAAGAGGGTACTGCGTTACTTGTGCAGTACGTCGGGCATGGGGCTCGTGCTTGGAGGACGGGGTCCAGTTGTCCTCACTAGTCACGCAGACGCTTCTTGGGTTGACGACTCAGCTACGCAGCGGTCGTTACAGGGTTACACCTTCAGCCTCGGTTCCGGCTCTGTTTCCTGGAGGTCTACCCGCTCGGTTCCTTTGGTTTTCTTGACTGGTCTTGTGACCACTTGTTCTCCCCCACTTTGCCTATGGGGGTGTGTCAGAATGTTTTATTGCTTACTTTGTGTAGCCCATAAGGGGTACAACCCAATTAGGGTTAGTACTTGTACCCAACTCTTTGCTAGTTCATTCATTCTCGTTCAGTATTCTGACATGGTTTCAGAGCAGGTCCTTCCCTAGGACCGTTTTTTTAGGGCCCACCACAGAGCTGCCCCACTAGCTGCTCTGCCCTACCAGCGCGCCGCCCTGCTGGCTCACGCGCCGCCCTCTGCAGCCCCATGCCCCGCCCCTAGCAGCCCGCGAGCCGCCCCTGAAGCCAGCGCGCCACCCCTGCTGCCTGCGCGCTGCCACTGCAGCCCCACGCGCTGCCTCTTGTGGCCCACCCATCGCTCCTGCAGCCCGCCGCCCTTGCAGCCCCGCGCGCCGCCCCTGCTGCCCTGCGTGCCACCCCTGCAGCCCTGCACACCGCCCCTTGCGGCCCGCCCGTCGCCCCTGCTGCCCTGCGCACCGCCCCTTGCGGCCCACTCGTCGTCCCTGATGCCCCGCGCGCCGCCCCTTGCGGCCCGCCCGTCGCCCCTAGGCCCCGCGCGCCGCCTGCTCGCCGCCCCTGCAGCCCCGCGCGCCGCCCCTTGCGGCCCGCCCTTTGCCCCTGCAGCCTGCGAGCCGCCCCTGCAGCCCCGCGTGCCGCCCCTTGCGGCCCTCTCGCCGCCCCTGCAGCCCCGCGCGCCGCCTCTTGCGGCCCGCCCGCCCCCCCTGCTGCTCTGCGCGCCACCCCTTGCGGCCCGCCCGTTGCCCCTAGGCCCCGCACGCCACCCCTGCTGCCCTGCTCGCCGCCCCTGCAGCCCCGCGCGCCGCCCCTTGCGGCCCGCCCTTCGCCCCTGCAGCCCGCGAGCCGGCCCTGCAGCCCCGCGCGCCTCCCCTTGCGTTTCAGAATGTCATAGTGCTTACATTTGTGTAGGCTATAGTGGGGTAGCCCATAAGGGGTACAACCCAATTAGGGTTAGTACTTGTACCCAACTTCTGTTCAATGCATTCATTCTCGTTCGATTAGTTTGACATGGTTTCAGAGCACGTCCTTCGTTAGGACCGATTTTTTTTGGCCCACCATAGCGCTGCCCCACTAGCCGCCCTGCTGGCTCACGCGCCGCCCCTAGTGACCCTCGTGCTGCACCTGCTGCCCCGCGTGCCACCCTCTTGCGGCCTGCACGTCGACCCTAGGCCCCTCGCGCCCGCCCCTTGCGGCCCGCCCGTGGACCCTTGGCCCCGAGCGCCCGTAGACCCTAGGCCCCGCGTGCCCCGTCGACCCTAGGCCCCGGCTCGCCCCGTCGACCCTAGCCCCCCCCCCCCCCCCCCCCCCCCATCGACCCTGCTGCCCCGCGCGCCCGCCCATCGACCCTAGGCCCCGTCGCGCCCCGTCGACCTTAGGCGCGCGCCTAGTAGACCCTAGCCCCCCCCCCCCCCCCCCCCCCCCCCCACCGTCGGCCCTGCTGCCCCGCGCGCCCGCTCGTTGACCCTAGGCGTGGCCCGCCCGTCGACCCTAGGCGCGCCCCGTCGACCCTAGGCCCCGCCCCCCCCCCCGTCGACCCTGCTGCCCCACGCGCCCGCTCGTCGACCGTAGGCCCGGCGCGCCTGTCGGCCCTAGGCCCCGGCCAGCACTTTGACCCTAGGCCCGGCCCACCTGTCGACCCTAGGCCCGACCCGCCCGTCGACCCTAGGCCCCTCCCGCCCGTCGACCCCAGGCCCCACGCGCCGCCCCTTGCGGCCCGCCCTTGAAGCCAGCGAGCCGCCCCTTGCGACCCGCCCGCCGCCCCTAGGCCCGCCGGCCGCCCCTAGGCCCCCGAGCCGCCCCTTTTGCAGCCTGCGCACCGCCTCTTGCAGCTCGCTTGCCACCCCCTGCTGCTGCCTGCCCTTTTCCCTGCGCTGCCCGGCTTCTGCCCGCCCTGCGTGCTGCGCCGCTATGGCTTCTCTCCGCGTTCTCGCGTTCGATCATGAAGGCCGCCTGATCCAGTTCGACACGTGGCTCAACGACCTCCAGCTGTACCTACTGAGCGACTCTAGGGATAGCGTTTCGTTGTTTGACCACACGTCTTGTGCTGCTCCTGCCCCTCCTGCCACAGCTGACAGTGCAACTCGCTCACTGTAGCTTACTCGTGACGCTGCTGCTCGCTTAGCCATTTGCAACCACCTGCCGTTAGCCGAATGCGCTCACTTCGGACAGCACAGGACAGCAAAGGCTCTGTACGACGCTGTAGTCGCCCGTTACTCCTCGCCTGCAACTGCTGCTCTAGGCCGTCTTCTACTGCCCTACCTGCTTCCCGAGCTGTCCACCTTTGCCTTAGTAGAGGACCTGGTTTCCCACCTTCGCACTAGCGACGCTCGCTACCACGCTGCCCTCCCAGCAGATTTCCTTGACAAGAACCCACCCCCGATGTACTTCACTCTTTACTTTATAGTCACATGCCTCCCTGACTCTCTTCGCGCGGTCAGGGACCACTTTCTCGCACTTGACCCCACAGCCCTCACTGTTGACCTCCTCGAGCAGCACTTCCTTGCAGCTGAGACTAGTGTAGTCGTTGTAGGTGCCGCTCGTGGCACTCCTCGCACGCCCTTCTTTGAGGGGTGTTCCCCCTCCCCCCTTGCCCCCTCCTACGCCTCTGCTGCTATTGACGTCCTTGGTGCTGAGGGCTTCGGGGCTGCTTCTGCTAGTGCGAAGCGCCGCAGCAGTAAGGGCAAGGGTGGCAGGGGTGGTGGCGGTGGCAGCGGGGGTGGTGGTGGGGGCAGCGGTGGAGGTGGTGGAGACAGTGGAGGTGGTGGCGGTGGTGGGAGTGGTGGCGGGAGTGGGGGCTTTGGCAGCGGCGGTGGAGGCAGCGGTGGGGGTGGCGGTAGTGGCGGCAGTGGGAGTTGTGGTGGTAGGGCTGGAGCTACTCAGCGTGGAGGTTCTGGCGGTGGCCAAAGGCAGCAGCAGCAGCGTTGGAGCGAGACCCCGTCGCCCCAGCAGCTTCGTGAGTGGTTTTCTCAGCGTGGGGCGTCTGGGGGTAGTGGTAGCTGCCCATATGTCATTCGCACAGGTGACCGTGCTGGTCAGACATGCGGGAAGCCTCACACTCAGCACCGTTGCTTCTCCCGCCTAGACAACGCTTGGCGCGCAAGATTTGGTGACGAGGCCGAGCGCCCCCGCTGGGCGGAACTACTTAGGTCTGGGGTTGCTATCTTTGACCTAGACTATGATGCTATCCTTGCTGCTATGTATGCCTTGGCTGTTCGTGCTGAGGGTCACTGTTACCTATGTGTGCCGCTTGACCTAGGTATAGAGGCTGCTGCTCTAATTGCTAGTGAGTCTGCTCTCCCTGGTACTGCGCTTGCTGAGGCCTTGCACACCTTTACACTTGACTCAGGTGCTTCACGCTGTTTCTTTCGCGACAGCACCACCCTAGCTCCTCTCTCTGCACCTGTACCGGTCAGACTGGCTGACCCCTCAGGGGGCCCAGTTCTTGTCCGTTCCTCCATTGTTCTCCTTATCCGGCGGTTCCGTCCGGCTCACTATCAGGTCTTCACCTCCCCTTGTTCTCTACGTACTTGGTGAGTACTGCTGCCCTCCAGGATGCGATGGTCACTATCACCAATCTTGGGGGTCAGCGTGTGTCGATCTGCACGTATACCCGGACGGGCCGTCACCTGGCAACGTTCACTCGTCGGCCAGGGTCGAGTCTGTACACACTGGCTAGTGAGCCTCCTCAGGTAGCTGCGTCTGCCCAGGTGTCCGCGTCAGGTCCAGTAGCACCCCCTTGCTCGTGTCGCCTCCTGTCGCACCAGACTCTTCTGTGGCACCACCGCCTTGGTCACCCCTCCCTGCCACGCCTTCGCGGTATGCACTCCCGCCTCCTTGTCTCTGGTCTTTCAGGTCTCTGCCTCCCCTCCCGTCCTCACCTGCCCCGCCCTACCTTCCTTGGGTCGAGGGGCGGCAGCACGCCGGTCCTCACTCCTCCTCGTTTCCCCCGACGACTGCTCCCCTGCAGACTCTCCACATGGACGTGTGGGGCCTAGCCCGCGTCAGTGGACAGGGCTGCGAGCGCTACTTTCTCCTAGTTGTTGACGACTACACGCGCTACACCATGCTCTTCCCCTTGCACAGAAAGGGTGAGGTCCCTGATGTCTTGATCACTTGGATCCACGCAGTCCGTCTCCAGCTTCGCGAGCGGTTCCGCCAAGACATTCGTGTCCTGTGTCTGCACTCTGATAGAGGTGGTGAGTTCTCCTCCGATGTCGTGGGGAGGGCATTCTCCAGTCGTTCATGCTTCCGGCCTCCCTTCAGCCAAATGGGATTGCTGAGCGCCGCATGGGCCTAGTCATGGAGTTAGCTCGTACCTCCATGATCCATGCGGCTGCTCCCCATTTTCTGTGGCCGTTTGCGGTGCGGTACGCTGCACATCAGCTTAACCTCTGGCCATGGGTCTCCTTGCCGGAGACTTCAACGGCACTGCGTTGGACGGGGGAGGTTGGCGATGCGTCGGTGTTCCGGGTCTGGGGCTCTCGTGCCTTTGTTCGCGATAGGTCAGCAGACAAGCTCTCCGCCCGCGCTATTCCCTGCGTCTTCCTTGGCTTTCCCCCTGACGCGTCTGGCTGGCAGTTTTACCACCCCACCTCGCGTTTGACGAGTCAGTTCCCTTTTACCGTCTCTTCCCCTACCGCTCTGCCCCTCCCACACCCCCGCCGCTCTTCCTCACTCCAGGTCCCCCTCCGGTAGACCCCCTCCCCCCCCAGGGTCCTGCTCCCTCCGGAGTGTCTCAGGTAGACCCTCTCCCTGGTACTGTGCCTGTTGAGGTAGCTGTTGGCTCAGGTGCTGCTCGGGGTGCTGCATCTGGGGGTGCTGCGTCTGGGGGTACGGAGCCTGGGGGTGCTGAGTCTTAGGGTGCCGGGTCTGGGGGTGCTGAGCCTGGGGGTGCGGAGCCTGCGGGTGCTGAGCCTGCGGGTACATTGCCTAGGGGTGCACAGCTTGAGGGTGTGGAGCCTGGGGGTGCAGAGTCTGAGGGTGCAGAGTCTGGGGGTGCTGAGCCTCGGGGTATTGCTTCTTCTTGAGGTCCTGCGCATGCTTCGCCACGATTGCCTCCCCGGCCGAAGCCTCTCTCCCCGCACCATCTGCGCGAGTGGTTTCCTCAGCAGACCCACCTTCGGAGGGGAGCTGCAAGAGCTGGAGTCTCTGCCGCTGGTGACCTTGGAGCTGGAGGTGTTGGAGTTGCTGCTGGAGCTGGTGGTACTGGAGGTGCTGCAGCTGCTGGTCCTGGAGGTGCTCGTACCAGGGGTACTGGAGCTGCCGGGACTGGTAGTGTTGGGGGCGGTGGAGCTGGAGGAGTTGGAGCTGGAGACCCTGCGGAGCTTGGAGGCGCTAGAGCTGGAGGGACTGGAGCTGGTGGCGCTGGAGCTGAAGGAGCTGGAGCTGGTGACACTGGAGCTGTTGGCGCTGGAGCTGGGGGCGCTGGCTCTGGAGGAGCTGGAGCTGAAGACACTGGGACTGTTAACCCTGGAGCTGGAGGTGCTGGAGGTGGGGGTGCTGTGTCTGGCGGTACTAGTGCTGGAGGCACTGTGCGGTCGCGACCGAACTTCGTAACCCTACTTCAGCAGGTTCTTGGTCTCCGGTCTTCTACTGGCCTTACTCCTCCCTGACTGTGTCCATTGCATGCTCCTTCTCCTTACACTAAGAAGACCGGAGGTCTTACAGAGCGTCGTGAGCCTGAGTCTCGTCCTGCCTCGCCTGGTCGTTAGGTTCCTCGTCCGCATCCTCCTCCTGTCCCCGGCACTCACGCTATGGCACTTCGTCCTTCCTCTGTTCCACTGCGTTTTCCTCTGCCTTCTCCTCCTGAGACCTCTCTTCCTGCTGTCCCTGACCCTGAATCTGACCGTGTTCGTGCTGCCAGTCCCACTGTCTCTCCTCTCCTCGCCACTGTTGTTACTGACCCTTCTTTTGAGTCCACTGCCGCGTCTGCCCTCGTTGCTGAGCTGGTTGAATTTGCTGCTGCCTGCCGTCTAGACTACGCCACGGCTCTTGTTGCTGAGTCTGAGTCTGCCAGTCCTCCGTCCGTCGGGGGTGAGTGTGCTCTTGGCATGGACGTCCTTGAGGACAGGCAGGAGGACTTTGAGTGTCTTGCAGCTGCTGTACCTCGTTTCGCTTCCATGCTGCTTGCCCCTAAAGGAGACCCGGATGCACCAGAAATCCCGACCCCGCGCTCTTACGCAGCGGCGATTACGGGTCCTTACTCCTCTCAGTGGCAGGCAGCCATGGATGCCGAGATGGCATCCTGGAAGTCCACAGGCACCTACGTCAACGCAGTTCCCCCGTCTCGGGCGAACGTAGTCAATGGCATGTGGATTTTGAGGGTGAAGTGGCCGCTGGGTTCTCCGCCTGCCTTCAAGGTGCGTTACGTTGGTAGAGGCTTCAGGCAGCAACATGGGGTCGACTACTTCCAGAACTTCTCCCCCACCCCAAAGATGACTACTCTTCGGGTGTTGCTGCACGACGCTGCTCAGCGTGACTACGAGCTGCACTTTCTGGACTTCAGTACCCAGGGCAGCCTGCACGAGGAGATCAGGATGCGCCGCCCACCTTGCTTCACTGGGTCGTTTCTTGCAGGTACCCAGTGGAGCCTTTGGCGGCCAGTCTACGGTCTCCAACAGGCGCCTCGCAAGTGGCACGACACACTAAGGACTACACTTGCGGCTCTGGGGTTTACTCCTTCTAAAGCTGACCCGTCGCTGTGTCTACGCACCGACACGTCGCTGCCGCCGTTCTACGTCCTCGTGTACGTCGATGACCTCGTCTTTGCCACTGCTGACATTGAGGCACTGACTCCTGTAAAGCCGGAGCTGCAGAAGAGACACACCTGCACTAACCTAGGTGAACTGCGCAGCTATCTTGGCTTGCAGATCACCCGGGACAGAGCACGGCGCACCATTACCCTGACTCAGTCACACATGGTGCACCAGGTCCTTCAGCGCTTCGGCTTCCACTTCTCCTTGCCGCAGCCCACTCCTCTGTCTACCAGCCACTCGCTCTCAGCTCCACCTTCGGACGAGTCTGTAGAGCCGAGTGGTCCGTACCCAGAGCTTGTGGGTCACCTCATGTACCTGATGACGTGCAAACGACCTGACCTCGCGTACCCTCTCAGCCTCTTGGCTCGCAACGTGGCTCCCGGTAGGCACCGAAAGGTGCGCTGGGATGCTGCGAAGAGGGTACTGCGTTACTTGTGCAGTACATTGGGCATGGGGATCGTGCTTGGAGGACGGGGTCCAGTTGTCCTCACTGGTCACGCAGACGCTTCTTGGGTTGACAACTAAGCTACGCAGCGGTCGTTATAGGGTTACACCTTCAGCCTCGGTTCCGGATCTGTTTCCTGGAGGTCTACCCGCTCGGTTCCTTTGGTTTTCTTGACTGGTCTTGTGACCACTTGTTCTCCCCCACTTGCCTATGGGGGTGTGTCAGAATTTCATAGTGCTTACGTCTGTGTAGCCTATAGAGGGGTAGCCCATAAGGGGTACAACCCAATTAGGGTTAGTACTTGTACCCAACTTCTTTTCAATGCATTCATTCTCGTTCGATTAGTTTGACATTGCGGCCCTCTACCAGCCCCTGCAGCACCGCGCACCGCCCATTGCGGCCCGCCCTCCGCCCGCCAGCCACCCCTAGGCCCGCGAGCCGCCCCTCTTGCAGCCTGCGCACCGCCACTTGCAGCCCTCTTGCTGCCTGCCCTGTTCCTTGCGCTGCGCGGCTGCTGCCCGCCCTGCGTGCTACGCTGCTAAGACTTCTCTCCACGTACTCGTGTTCGATCATGAGGGCCGTCTGATCCAGTTCGACACGTGGCTCGACGACATACAGCTGTACCTAGTGAGCGACCCTAGAGACAACGTTTCGTTGTTTGACCACATGTCTGGAGCCTCTCTCGCCCCTCCCGCCAGAGCTGATAGTGCGACTCGCTCACAGTGGCTTACTCGTGACGCTGCTTCTTGCTTAGCCATTTGCAACCACCTGCCGTTAGCCAAATGCGATTACTTTGGACAGCATAGGACTGCCCAGGCACTATACGACGCTGTAGTCGCCCGTTACTCCTCACCTACCACTGCTGCTCTAGGCCGTCTTCTACTGCCCTACCTGTTTCCCGAGCTGTCCGCCTTTGCCACAGTAGAGGACCTCGTTACCCACCTTCGCACTAGCGTCGCTCGCTACCGCGCTGCCCTCCCAGAAGAGTTCCTTAACAGGAACCCGCCCCTGATGTACATCACTCTCTACTTTTTAGTCACCCGCCTCCCTGACTCTCTTCGCTCTGTCAGGGACCACTTTCTGGCACTTGACCCCACAGCCCTCACTATTGACCTACTCGAGCAGTACCTCCTTGCAGCTGAGATTAGTGTAGTCGCTGTAGGTGCCGCTCGTGGCACTACTCGCACAACCTTCTTTGAGGGGTGTTCCCCCTCCCCCCTTGCCCCCTCCTACGCCTCTGCTGCGGCTGTTGATGTCCTTGGTGCTGAGGATGTAGGGGCTGCTTCTGCTAGTGGGAAGCGCCGCAGCAGCAAGGGCAAGGGTGGCAGGGGTGGTGGCGGTGGCAGCGGGGGTGGTGGTGGGGGCAGCGGTGGAGGTGGTGGAGACAGTGGAGGTGGTGGCGGTGGTGGGAGTGGTGGCGGGAGTGGGGGCTTTGGTGGCGGCTGTGGTGGCAGCAGTGGGGGTGGCGGTAGCGGCGGCAGTGGGAGTTGTGGCGATAGGGCTGGAGCTGTTGCGAGGGGAGGTCCTGGAGGTGGCCAGAGGCAGCAGCAGCAGTAGCGTCAGAGCGAGACCCCGTCGCCCCAGTAGCTTCGTGAGTGGTTTTCTCAGCGTGGGGCGTCTGGGGGTAGTGGTAGCTGCCCGTATGTCATTCGCACGGGTGACCGTGCTGGTCAGACATGCGGGAAGCCTCACACTCAGCACCGCTGCTTCTCCTGCCTAGATGACGCTTGGCGCGCAGAGTTTGGTGACGAGGCCGAGCGCCCCCGCTGGGCAGAGCTGCTTAGGTCTGGAGTTGCTATCTTTGACCTTGACTATGAAGCTATCCTCCTTGCTGCTATGTATGCCTTGTCTGTTAGTGCTGAGGGTGACTGTTACCTGTGTGTGCCACCTGACCCAGGTAAAGAGGCTGCAGCTCTAGGTGCTAGTGAGTCTTCTCTCCATGGTACTTCGCTTGCTGAGGCCTTGCACACCTTTACACTTGACTCAGGTGCTTCACGCTGTTTCTTTCGCGACAGCACCACCCTCACTCCTCTCTCTGCACCTGTACCAGTCAGACTGGCTGACCCCTCCGAGGGCCCAATCCTTGCCTGTTCCTCCACTGTTCTCCTGTGCCCGGCGGTTCCGTCTGGCTCACTGTCAGGTCTTCACCTCCCCTCGTTCTCTACAAACTTGGTGAGTACCGCTGCCCTCCAGGATGCGATGGTCACTACCACCACTCCTGGGGGTCAGCGTGTGTCGATCTGCACGTATACATGGATGGGCCTTCAGCTGGCCACGTTCACTCGTCGGCCAGGGTCGAGTCCGTTTACACTGGCTCCCGAGCCTTCTCAGGTAGCTGCGTCCACCCAGGTGTCCGCGTTAGGTCTGGTAGCACCCCCTTGCTCGTGTCGCCTCCTGTCGCACCAGACTCTTCTGTGGCACCACCGCCTTGGTCACCCCTCCCTGCCATGCCTTCGTGGCATGCACTCCCGCCTCCTTGTCTCTGGTCTTCCCAGGTCTCTGCCTCCCCTCCCGCTCTCGCCTTCCTTGCGTCGAGGGGCGGCAGCGCGCCGCTCATCACTCCTCCTCATTTCCCCCGATGACTGCTCCCCTGCAGACTCTCCACATGGACGTGTGGGGCCCAGCCCGCGTCAGTGGATAGGGTCGCGAGCGCTACTTTCTGCTGGTAGTTGACGACTACACGCGGTACACCACGGTCTTCCCCTTGCGCAGCAAGGGTGACGTCCCTGATGTCTTGATCCCTTGGATCCGCGCAGTCCATCTCCAGCTCCGCGAGCGGTTCGGCCAGGACCTTCCTGTCCTGCGTCTGCACTCTGACAGAGGTGGTGAGTTCTCCTCCAACCTCTTGCGGGAATTTTGTCGTAGGGAGGGCATTCTCCAGTCGTTCACGCTTCTAGCCTCCCCTGAGCAAAATGGGATTGCTGAGCGCCGCATTGGCTTAGTCATGGAGGTCGCTCGTACCTTCATAATCCATGCGGCTGCTCCCCATTTTCTGTGGCCGTTTGCGGTCCGGTACGCTGCGCATCAGCTCAACCTCTGGCCTTGTGTCTCCTTGCCGGAGACCTCGCCGACACTGCGTTGGATGGGGGAGGTTGGCGATGCGGTGGTGTTCCGGGTCTGGGGCTCTTGTGCCTTAGTTCGCGATACGTAAGCGGACAAGCTCTTTGCCCGCACTATTCTTCTCGTCTTTCTTGGCTTTCCCCGTGACGCGCCTGGCTGGCAGTTTTACCACCCCATCTTGCACCGTGTCTTCCCCTCTCAGGACGTCACGTTCGACGAGGTGCCGCATCTGGGGGTGCTGCGTCTGGAGGTGTGGAGCCTGGGGCTGCTGAGTCTGAGGGTGCCAGGTCTGGGGGTGCTGAGCGTGGGGGTGCAGAGCCTGGGGGTGCTGAGCCTGCGGGTGTGGAGACTGGGGGTGCTGAGCCTGAGGGTGTGGAGCCTCGGGGTACTGCTTCTTCTCGAGGTCCTGCGGGTGCTTCGCCACGACCGTCTCCCCGGCCGGAGCCTCTCTCCCCGCATCATCTGCGCGAGTGGTGTGCTCAGCGCACATGCCTTCGGAGTGGAGCTGCCGGAGCTGGAGACTGTGCCGTTGGAGACACTGGAGCTGGAGGTGTTGGAGCTACTCGTCTTGGAGGTGCTGGAGTTACTGCTCGAGCTGGTGGTACCGGAGGTGCTGCAGTTGTTGGTCCTGGAGGTGCTCGTACCAGGGGTACTGGAGCTGTGGGACTGGTAGTGTTGGGGGCGCTGGAGCTTGAGGAGCAGGAGCTGGGGACCCTGCGGAGCGTGGAGGTGCTGGGGCTGGAGGCGCTGGAGCTGGAGGCACTGGCGCTGGTGGCGCTGGAGCTGGACGAGCTGGAGCTGGAGACACTGGAGCTGTTGACGCTGGAGCTGGAGGCACTAACGCTGGTGGCGTTGGAGCTGGAAGAGATGGAGCTGGAGACACTGGAGCTGTCTACCCTGGAGCTGGAGGTGCTGGAGCTGGGGTGCTGTGTCTGGCGGTACTGGTGCTGGAGGCACTGTGCGGCCGTGACCGTTTTTTGTTCCCCTGCTTTGCCAGGTTCTTAGTCTCCCGTCTTCTATTGGCCTTCCTCCTAGCGTACTGAGTCCACCGCCTTGCCCATCGCAGCCACAGTTACAGCCACTCTCCCCACTGCCTGCTCCTTCTCCTTATGCTGAGCAGACATACTCTTTTACAGAGCGTCGTGAGCCTGAGTCTCGTCCTGCCTCGCCTGTTCACGCTGATCGCACTGGTCGTCAGGTTTCTCGTCCGCGTCCTCCTCCTGACCTCGGCACCCACGCTTTGGCACTTCGTCCTTCCTCTGTTCCACTGCGTGTTCCTCTGCCGCCTCCTCCTGAGTCCTCTCTTCCTGCCTTCCCTAACCCTGAGTCTGACCTCGCCCATGCTGCCAATCCTCCTGTCTCTCGTCTCCTTGCCACTGTTGTCACGTGACGGAAGGTGAGGGTTGGGGATGACGTGGCGGTTTGAAAGGGTGCAAGGGAGCGGCGCATGACAGGTCGAGGCGTGTCAGGTGTTTGGGGGGTGATGTGGCTCGTGGTGGGGGGGGTGTGACCTGGCATTTGGGGCGGGTTGTTGTGTCAGAATGTTATAATTGTCTAGCCTGCAGTGGGGTACTCTATAGTGAGTACAGCCCAATTAGGGTTTGCTATATGTATCCAACTGCTTGCTAGTGAACACCCTCCTTTCTTCATTCTTACTTTCTACTGCTAGTTCTGACATGCTATCAGAGCAGGTCGATCCCCTTGGGTCGATCCTGTGGGTGGGCCCACCACCTCACTGCTTCCGCTGCTACTGCTACTCTGTGTGTTGCACGCCCCGTGGCGTGCGACGGATTTTTCATCCCGCCGCGCGCTCGGAGCGTGCGGCGGTTTTCTGCCCGCCGTGCGCCCCGAGGCGCGCGGCGGTTTTCTGCCCGCCGTGCGCCCCGAGGCGCGCGGCGGCTTTCTGCCCCGTCACTCCGCGCGTCGCTCCCGGGAGGCGCTGCGACGGGCGACGGGGACCCGCGCGTCGCCCCCCGTCGCCCGTCGCGGCCTGCGCGACCTGCGTAGGGCCCGCGCGCGGCCCGTACAGCCTGCGCGCGGCCCGTACGGGCTGCGCCAGGCCCGCGCGCGGCCCGTACGGGCAGCGCCAGGCCCGCGCGCGGCCCGTACGGACTGCGCCAGGCCAGGGCGCGCCTCGGGCCGCCCGCACGCGGTTCGTACGGGCTGCGCCAGGCCCGTGGGCGCCCTGTTTTCTCTGCCCCTGCGCTGCCCGCTGTCCCCGTGCTTCTGACGGCGCCCCACCCCTGCTGCTGCCCGTTCTCCTGAATTAGGGTTTGGGGGTGGGGGGTATGGGGGTGCAGTTTCTGTGCGTCGTCCCCTGCTCCTCCTCTTCCTCCGTCTCCCAGTGCTGCAGCTGCCGCTGAGGGGGGTGGGTGTGTGGGAGCCGAAGGAGTGGTACTAGGGGGGTGACGTGCAAGTGGGGTTAGGAGTGAAGCAGTGGGTGTGTGGGGGTGTGTGGGACAGTTGGAGGAGGTTGAGCGGAGGCTGCTGTCTTCTCGTCCGCAGCACCTGTAGTCCGGGGCGCACTGTCCTGGTAGCCCAGAGAGTCTGCTGCGCCTGTCGCCCGAGGGTCCGTTGCTCCTGTAGCTCCTCGTAGCCCGTGAGCCAGTTACTCCAGTAGTCCGGGGCGCACTGTCCCGGTAGCCACTGTGTCAGCAGCTCCTGTTGCCCGTGTGTCTACAGCTTCAGCCGCCGTCTCTCATCTTCTCTCCTCTCACAGTCCCTCCTCCTCCTCACTTGCCCGCTGTGACTACCACTAGCTTTGCTTATAATTGTGAACTATTACTATACTTGCTTGTTGTGCTGATTACACCCCACTTTGGCTATGGGGGTGTGTCAGAATGTTATAATTGTCTAGCCTGCAGTGGGGTACTCTATAGTGAGTACAACCCAATTAGGGTTTGCTATATGTATCCAACTGCTTGCTAGTGAACACCCTCCTTTCTTCATTCTTACTTTCTACTGCTAGTTCTGACATGTTGGTGGATGTGGCGGATGCAGGAGGGTGTGACGTGGTGGAAGGTGAGGGTTGGGGATGACGTGGTGGTTTGAAAGGGTGCAGGGGAGCGGCGCATGACAGGGCGAGGCGTGTTAGTTGGGTGGGGGGTGACGTGGCTCGTGGTGGGGGGGTGTGACCTGGCAAGTGGGGCGGGTTGTTGGTGGATGTGGCGGATGTAGGAGGGTGTGACGTGGCGGAAGGTGAGGGTTGGGGATGACGTGGCGGTTTCAAAGGGTACACGGGAGCGGTGCATGATGGGGCGAGGCGTTTCAGGTGGATGGAGGGTGATGTGGCTCGTGGTGGGGGGGTGTGACGTGGCAAGTTGGGCGGGTTGTTGGTGGATGTGGTGGATGCAGGAGGGTGTGACGTGGCGGAAGGTGAGGATTGGGGTTGACGTGGCGGTTTGAAAGGGTACACGGGAGCGGCGCATGACGGGGCGAGGCGTTTCAGGTGGATGGGGGGTGACGTGGCTTGTGGTAAGGGGGGGTGACGTTGCAAGTGGGGTGGGTTGTTGGTGGACGTGGCGGATGCAGGAGGGTGTGAGATGGCGGAAAGTGAGGGTTGGGGATGACGTGGCGGTTTGAAAGGGTACACGGGAGCGGCGCATGATGGGGCGAGGCGTTTCAGGTGGATGGGGGGTGATGTGGCTCGTGGTGGGGGGGTGTGACGTGGCAAGTGGGGCGGGTTGTTGGTACACATGGCGGATGCAGGAGGGTGTGACGTGGCGGAAGGTGAGGGTTGGGGATGACGTGGCGATTTGAAAGGGTACACGGGAGCGGCGCATGACGGGGCGAGGCGTGTCAGGTGGGTGGGGGGTGACATGGCTTGTGGTAGGGGGGTGTGACGTGGCAAGTGGGGCGGGTTGTTGGTGGATGTGGCGGATGCAAGAGGGTGTGACGTGGCAAGTTCACACAGTGTTGCTAATCACCATCCTGTGGTCACGCGGCCACAATCATAACTGCTGGTTTCTCTCTCCCATGTCGTGTTGTATACCCTACACCCCTACGCAGAGCAAAGCCTACTTAGCGACCTCTCAGCTCTTGTTTCTGAACCCGCCGGAAAAAATACAGTACTACCCTGCATTGGAGGAAGTGTTCGAAGCATTCTCTGTCCACTTGTCTGCAGAAGGGCTCGAGTCAAGGAAGCTGCTGTGGTTGCACAATGACAAGTCAACCATGGGAGTCTTCAACCACCAGATGATGTCAACAAGGTCAACAAACAACTCCACCCTCAGGCCAGCAGCATACACTGGCATGGGCCTTGCCGATTCCAGCCATCTCGTGGATAGCCTGCCCACTGAGCTACACCCAACAAGGTGGTTCGTGATGGATAGCGTGCGAATCTGGAGAGCGTACAAGAGATTAAGTCCGCCGACTTCGACGGAAAATTGCATACAGCTCATGTAACTTTAAGCTATGAGCGGGTACGCGTTGGAAACGTCTTAATATCTACTTTCCTGAATGGTAACGCCCGCCTTAAACCAAGATCTAGGCCGATCGCTATCACGATTTAAGTGCGACGGGGTGTCCTAGCCGAATTACTTAGCAGCCATGGATTACATATAGGAATGGCTTAAGCTAGAGTTCAGATCTGAAAAAAATACGAGTTTGACAAACCCTACCATCCCAACCCTCGCCATACAACAATCCCCAACAACCCAAAATGCCAAACTAGCAACACCAAAGGTGTTGTAGTGGGTAGCAAAGGTTTGTTGGTGCTTGCTTGGTGCGAGATCAAATCCAGCCCGTAACAAGTCTAGCAATCATATTTTGCCCAAACCCTTAGCCCACAACCAGCTAGAGCAAAATACCACAACCACCTACACAATCAACAGTTCGACGATGAGCAACTCCTAGCCGAGTACAGAGATGGTATGTGCAACTCAAAAACACCATATGCCCCACCATATGCCAGTTGGCAGCTACATATCACCGTGCGATGTGGCTCACCCTGACTCTCATCCCCCCACTTGATTTCTCTGCACCCCCTTTCCAACCCATACCCTCCCTGCCAAAATGCAGAACAGTGGGCCCTCAATTGACACTTTGACAAGGCCACCGGGATGCCCTTCAGCAACCCCTTGTTCGCTTATGCGTTCGAGCTCTCCTTCAAGAGGGGCGGGGTCGTGTTCACCAAGTTCAAGAGCCGCATGGTGGCATGGGGCCTGTTTTCGGTCAGGATGTAGATTTTTGTTTGTAGCCCCATGCCTCATCCCCTTTGTTGGTGTAAGGGCCTAATAAACTCAAGTTATTAAGACCTAATCAAACTTAATACCTCTCCTCGGGGTCACCTCCAAGGGTCCTTGGGTGTCTGGTACAAGACAAGCCCCTATCCTTGGGTCCGAGTTTGTAGAGAGAGGGACCAAGAATGACTTAGCCAGAATAACGAGAGTACCTTGTGCGACGCGCCGCGTGCCATGCATACCGTCGATCGGATTAAGCTGAGAATTTGCTACATCGATGCTCGTTCTAATAGCTTTAAATTAAGCCAAGTTGCCTCACGAAAACTTCTGCCATTACGGAGTTATGGCACGGACAGCGTTGGCCTAGCGTCGTAGTCCTAGCGTACTAGCGTCGACTCAGTAGCATTCCGCTGTTGCACCGCGTGGAAACGAAATTCCAACAAGGAAGGAATTCGCTCGAATCAAATTGACTATATACAGGTACAAATAGAGAAGGAATAAATAGTTATAGCTAACAAGGACCTTGGGAATCAACCTGGGAACAACCATGGATGATCCCAAATAAATCCAAGCAAAATAACCAACCTGGCTGGAAAAAACAGCAGGCGGTAGGTTGGTAAACAACCTCTGGTTATGTTTTTCCAACCTGGGAAAACAACAACTAGGTTCAAGTCCTAAAAAACAGAACCTGTTTTTATCTTTGCCCAACCAGCCAAATGCTGGTTTCGCTGGTTTCCCCTGGCCCTGTAGCATGCATATACAAACAAAAAACATCCAACCTTCACCTAAATTGTACCCCTATAGTGCCTGCCCTGGTACACTATAGTTAACCAAACAAAACAGTAAAATTTCGAGTTGGATATAATTGGATTGTTAGAATCCCAACTACTAGACCATTGGGATAAAAGGGCTTGTTAAGTAGCGGATTAGTGCGCCCATAACCCTCCAGGACAACGAGCTTGTAACCCTGTCCTAGGATCAATCGGGGATCACCAGTGGACCTCTGACACCCGCCCGCACTGGGATGCCCGAAGTGCACACACTGGGATTCGAACACGAGACCTTTGCTCTGATACCATGTCAGAATCCCAACCGCTAGACCACTGCGATAAAAGAGCTTGTTAAGTAACGGGTCAGTGCGCCCATAACCCCCCATGACAACGAGCCTGTAACCCTTTCCTAGGATCAATCGGAGATCACCAGTGGACCTCTGACATGAATCCGCGCATTCAATACAAGCGAACTGCAAAGCTTCCATCTTGGGTTCCTTTGCGAGCTCGTCCTTTCTACTTGCACTGTTCATAGCACGTACAATGTTGTGTCAAAGCGTACATTGCACGAGTACCTGCAAATGCATCAAACGAAAATTGCGAAAGCAAACAAACACACAAACACACCATTCACACGCAAGTGCATTCGCACACTCATACTCGTACAAACAGACGGCAGGATGTCGTGCAATGTAAATTTGCACCCAACATCCTTAACCCCTTGCATGTACTTCAGCTAAATCTCTGGTTGATTAAGCCTTTGCAGTTACGTAGATAGTGACGACTGAATCACCGCTTTCATATAGCTCATTTACCCGTAACCCTCCCTCCTCATAAACTATCCACCCAACCCTAGACCACATTGAAGATCGAATGGCCCCTTCTGCAGGATAAGAGTCGCAAGCGAATTAGTAGCCAGCCGGAACAAGACAAGCCAGACTACTTGGAGTGGTGCGAAAAGGTCAAACAGATGATCCACTTTGCTCTCTTGGAGCGGAGGATCCCCCACGATCCGGCTATTTGTGCGTTCGTCTTCACGAACAAGTTCCTCATCGACGATGGCGAGCTTGGAGAGGTCGTCCTTGCCCACCAAGCGCTTGCAAGGCCCGGCAGTGCGTAGGCTATTTGACCTGGTGCTAAAAGTGCTTGTTGTTAGAATGCTGAATAATGGTTGTTGTAAACCGGAAATATAAATGTAATTTTGAAATGCTCATTATAAAAAATCAAGAAAACCAGAATGTAGTTTTGAATATTTTGATCCCGAATTTGCACCAAATTGGCTCATATCGCGCGATGTGTTTCGGAGCTCCTATCAAATGACTCCAACCATATCATATTGCGCGACGTGTTTCGGAGCTCCTATCAAATGACTCCAATCGTCGGTCCAAATTGGCTCAGGATTTCTTTACGCGAAGTCAATCGAAATCAAAATTCATCCAAAGTTGGCATAGGGTTTTTGGAATCGAAATCACTCGCCCATGCTTTCCTCCTCCGCTCCACTGCCCGCTCTGACTGCCTCCACAGCCGCTGCTGCCGAGCCTGCTCTTCCAACCCTTGGCTTCCGTCAGGAGCTCCCTTAGCTGCGGCTGCCCAAGCCTCGCCTCCAGGTTTGGCAACCAGCGGTGCCATGGCTGCTGGGGGCTCACCTGGGCGCGCTGATGCAGGGGACCGGTGGACTTGATTTTCCGCTGCTGCTTCTGAAGTGGCTCTGCTGCAGCTTTGTTGTGTGACGGTGGCGTGTGTGCTTGTGCTTTTGACAGTGCTGACACTGAAACCAACACATAACACATGTGTCCGCTGGTGGAGGCTTGTTGTGACATGCTGCTGTCAGAATACTGAATGAGAATGAATGAACTATGAAAGAGTTGGGTACAAGTACTAACCCTAATTGGGTTGTACCCCTTATGAGCTACCCCACTATAGCCTACACAAAGTAAGCTACATAACATTTTGATAGCTGCTGATGATGATGCTCGTGATGCACCTCACTCTGCTCGCTATGCTGCTGCCCCAACTGCTGCTGCTGCTGGTGCTGCTGCTGCTGTTGCTGCCACGCCTCTCTCCCGAGCCTCCCTCTCTAGTATGGCAGTGGCGAACCAGGCAAAGCAGCCCTAGGCACGAGCACGGGCGAGTGAAGAGAAGGAGGAGCAGCGGCGGTGGGGAAGGGCAGCAGGCCCACACTGGAAGGCGAGCGCGGCACAACAACTGGGGAAAGAAAACCGCTCGCCCCCCTTCCATCACCTTGTCGCCCACTCTTCCCATCTGCGCCGGCCCTAGCTCTCAGCAGGCTGAGAGTGAGTCCCAGCAGCCTGCCGCTGCCTCCCCACTGAAACAGGCTGGACTGCGTGCCATGCATGTCCCGCGCATCCTTCCACACCTCGCGCCCGCTCCTGCTGCCCCACCCCATGCTGCTGCCCCCCTTGCTTCTCACACGCCCGCTAGCACCCCCCCCGCCGCTGGTGCTAGTGGCACCAGTATGCGCGCCCGTCCCGTGCCCAGTAGGCCGCGAGTTCCGGCTGCTGTTGTACAGGCCCGAGAGCGCCACGGGGCTGCTGCTGCACCGACAGCTGCCCCCGGCGGCGAGGGCGGCGGCAGCGGCGGAGGTGGAGGCATTGACGGGGAAGCGGGGGCGCGCGTTGAACGAGCTGCTGCTGCCCAGGAACGCGCCCGGGCATTGTGGCATGCTGCCGCTATTGCTGCTGCTGCCGCTGCACCCCTGCTTCTCCCCGTACCTCTCCCCCTGCCACTCCCCCTGCCTCTCCCTGTGCCTCTCCCCCTGCCTCTCCGCGTGCCTCTCCCCGTGCATTTCCCCCTACATCTCTCCGTGCCACTCCCCATGCCTCTCCCCATGCCCGTGAGCCACCTCCCACCCACCTTCCTCCCTCCTCTCTGTGCTCTCCTCCGCCTGTCCTTCCACCTCCCCATCAACGCTCCAACCACTCCCCCTTTCTAAGAACTCCTGTTTTTCCCCCTCTCCCTCATCCTCGTGTCTAGTTTCTGCGTCCTCACCTGAACTAGTAACCCTATTACCAGCAAAAGCGCCATGCCTTACAGCAGCATTGCCGCCCGCAGCAGCAGAGTTGGCGCAAGTGGCGGCAGCAACAGTAGCGGCGCTTGCCGCGGGCGCAGCAACGGAGTGGCCGCGAGCAGAGGTGGCAACGGCGCGCCGCAGTCTGAGCGCCAGGTCGGCGGACGCCCACCCGTGCGCGCTCGCCCTCCGCGCTTCCCCCTCACCTCCCCTTCCCTCTTGGCCCGTCATCCCATCCCCGCTATAAGCACTGCGTCGTTCCACCTGCTCCGATACACACCGCACTATCGCCCGCCTTCTTTGCCCATCCCCTCCAACCTGCTGCCGCGGCCGCTGCTGGGGAGACCCCTGCCGCTGCTGCGCCTACCCGCTCATCCCCTCACCACCTTGCAAGTGAGCGTCGGGCCTCCACGAACCCGTCTCGTCCGAGTCACCGCGCGCGGGTGAAGTGGAGGAGATTGGTGCATCGGGCGCAGCGCGGGAAGACAGCGAGCGCGAGTGGAGGCGCAGCAAGTCCGCGATGCTGAACGCCCGCCCTTGCGCCCCCGAGATCGCCCCCCGCCTCTGCGCCTGCTGCTGCTGACGAAACGTCCCTTCACCTTTGCAGCTTGCGCTATCACCGGCGGCACTAGCAGCGCATGGGCTGGTGTAAGTCCTTGCGGCGACTGTCGTCCGCCCCAGCGGGCTCTTGGGCTGCGGCGACGCGCTCCTGCTTGCCGGGGAATGCGGCGTGGGCGAATTTAGCACGCCCAGGGGCGACGCTGGCAACAGCGATGCGAAACGCGAGTGCGATGCGGTTGAGGAGGAGGAGAAGCACGAGGCGGAGGGGGGGGGGGAGGCGGAGGGCGTGGGGGAGGCGGGAGATGCTGGGGAGGCGGAAGGGGGACAAGAAAAAGGGGCAGATGCGGAATGCGGAAACGCGCCGGAGTGTTTGCGGGCAGAAGGGGAGGCTGGGGAGAAGGACCCGCACAGCAGCTTTGGCGGAAGCGCAAAGCGGCGGAACGACTGGTTTTTCGGGGACACCGGCCTGTGCGCGTCGTGCGGGCTACCCGACGTGGCCTTGGGCTGCGGTCGCGCGGGATCCGGCGGATTCTCGCATTCCTGCGTGCTCGCAGCGGGACCTCTTAGTGCCGTGCGGTTTGCGCTAGGGGCTAACACGGTAACGGCCCCGGGACTAGCGGCAGGTGCATGGTGGGGTGAGGCGTAGTGACGGCTGCCTGTGGCGTTGTCTGGACCGAGCCGGCTTCGTGACCGCAGCCCCGCTACAGCCGCTCCTGCTGTCGACAGGGACGGTGGGCCTGCCACTGCGGGTGAGAATCCCGACGGTGACACGTCAGTTGACGGCCAGTCCACGTAAGCTGCTTCTGCTGGCGAGGGGCCTAGCCTTGTGGACTGTTGATCGCTCGGCAGGCGCCGCACTCCGGAATGGTTGGCGTTACTAGGAGAGGAAAGCGGAGAAGCGTGACGCGGGGAGGAGAACGGGGAGGGGGAATGAGGGGAAGCGGCACGCGGCGAAGAGAACGGGGAACGCGCGTGCAGGGAAGCAGGGCGTTGCGAAACGGCAGCGCCGCATCTCTGCAACGAAGGAAGCCACGCGCCTGGCGCCGGCAGTTGCGGCGAAGTGGCGGCGGGAAAGCTCTTTGGCTCGACCATGGTTCTATAGCGCGAGGAGGGGGAGTCGCCGTGGGCGGAGAGATGCCCCGTGCGCGCGCCACCCTGACCGCCACTCGGGGACGCGAGACCTTGGCGCGCGCGACAGCGACCGAGCACGGCGGAGTCCGGCGTGGAGGCAAGGCGAGGCGAGGAAGGTGACGCCGCGGACGAGGTCTCTCCGTTATTCACGCTAGCAGACCGGCAAGAGGCGAGTGGAGAGCGAGGCGTGGCATGGCGGTTGGAGGCTGCGTGACTCGGAGTGTTTGTGTCGCGCGCAGAGGGAGAGGGTGCGAGCCCGCGAAAGCGAGGAGAGCATTGCTGCGGGAGTGGCTGGTGGGAGAAAGCCGGGAGGTCTAGCGGCGGCGGCACGACTAGGCGAGAGATGGAGCTCGGCCGTCGCTGCGTGTCTGTCGCCATGAATGGGGAGCGCTGTTGCACGGCTCAGTTAAGTCTCGCTCTAATTCGGCATCACTGCTCACTCGTGTAGCAGATACCATAAGGGCATGTAAAGTCGTGCCACAACAATTTTTCGGAAAATCTGTCGGGCTGATGTTGGTGAAAGTAACCCGTTTACGACACTCGCCGTGTTTTGGGCGAAGCTCGCTAATTTAGCGAAATCGCGGAATATTTGATGGCGGTTTCGGCGAACCGACACGATAACGACGCATAGTCGTCTTGCAAACGGCCGTGAAACCGACTTGTCTGTGCGTTACATGTGCCCATCGTTGCATAAAGCGCTCTGCGACAGAATATGTGAACATGAAGTTGCATTTCTCAAACGTGCAGGTCACGGAACGGGTGCTCAAATGAATTTCACAAGAACGTGCACACAACTCGGGAATTTGTTGACCATCTGCATGAACGCCTGGCTCACCACTTTCTCCTCGACATTGCTTCATCATATATTTTTGTACTACAAAATCCAAATAGGAACCCACAAGATCTCCATCCAGTTCAGCTAGATATCTTTCAGATGGAGTCCGACAACGACAACAACCTCCCTGAAAGCAGCACCCTGCATGCCCCGTCTGCCTTGCAGCCAGATACAGAGGCTTCTATTAACGACCCGCAACCACCACCCATTCGAACTACTGGCGAGTCTTCACGACGCCCGGTCAACCCATGGCAGTGTCCGCTGAGCTTGTCTGTTAACAACCTACCGCGACACGATGCCCCATACAGTGCTGATGTCGACTACGGGGTGGGCGAGGAAGCCCCGGAAGAGGAAGAGGAGAATGAAGAAGAGGAGCTAGATCCGAACTTGGCGCGGACTAACACCGAATCAGCCGGTACCACCGGGACTTCACGCACGTGACCGATGACCACTGTGCCTCATTGGACTAAAGACGAGGACATGCTTCTCATGCAAGAGCAGTACGACATGCAGTCACAGTGGTCAGGCATGCGGGGTTTACAGGGTCAAAACCAGTTTTTTAAGCTACACCAGAACCTCCTCGCCCGCAACCCGAGGTGGCGTCATAACGTGTCCGCCTTGCGACCCAAGCTGCGTTGCTTAGAGGCATCTTGGTTGCGCTGGAGCACGGTGTGGTGCAGGTCAGGAGAGGGTACCCCTTTCGGTTGCCCCGCGTGGTACGACATGGCGGACCAAGTGTGGCGGAGCCGCAAGATGGTCCAGCCGACCACTACCATTGAGAGTGGCACCGTTCCACCGTCAGTCAACGGCCCGTCCGCTGCGCCAACTCACACCGACACGCCCATGCTTGCGCCAATAACTGAACTTGTGAGAATAATAGGAATGAATGATTGAACTAGAAAGCAGAAGGGTACAAGTAGAAAACACAAAAGTGTTGTACCCTCTAAGGACTACCCCACTACAGCCTAAACAGACTATAGTAGATATAAGTTTGACACACCCCCATAGGCAAAGTGGGGGAGAACAAGGGGTCACAAGACCAGTCAAGAAAGACAAAGCAAGCTCAGGGTGGATCACAAAGTCACCACACAGTCTGAGCAAAAGCAAAGGGCCATAAGGCCAGTTCACATGCAGAGTTATATAAAGGAAAGCAAACAATACAGTGAACACAACCTAGCAAGTGTAAGCATGCAGGTATAAGTATATAGAGTACAGTACAAGCAGAGTTAAGAAGTTAACAAGTGAGGCACAGTAGGTACAAGGCCTAACACAGTACAGAAATGCTGATGTTCACAAGGCTGAAGTGCCTTGGTGAAGACATCAGCAGTGTTGGCCTGAGAGGCCACGTAAGCAAGACGAAGCTGGCCACGCTGCTGCAACTCTCGAGCAAGGAAGTAGCGCAGAGCAATGTGCTTCGTTCTGTGCTCCAGTCTGTGCTCCTGACTCAAGGCCAGCATGGCCTTTTTATCGACGTACAGAACTGGAGGAGAACGAGGCGCCTCTCCCAAGTCGGTCAGCAGGTAGGTGAGCCAGCGAAGCTCCTGTGCAGCCATGGCCCCAGCGTAGATCTCAGCCTCACAACTGGAGCTGAGAACAGAAGAAGAGCGGGTAGACCGCCAGGAGACAGAACCGGAGCCAAGGCTAAAGGTGTAACCCTGTGACGACCGCTGCGTAGCCAAGTCGTCAACCCAGGAGGCGTCAGCGTGACCAGTGAGGACAACTCGAGCCCGTCCTCCAAGCACGAGCCCCATGCCCGATGTACTGCACAAGTATCGCAACACCCTCTTCGCAGCATCCCAGTGCACCTTTCGGTGCCTGCCAGGAGCCACGTAGCGAGCCAGAAGGCTGAGAGGGTATGCGAGGTCAGGTCGTGTGCAAGTCATCAGGTACATGAGGCAGCCCACAAGCTCTGGATACGGGCCACTCGGCTCTACGGACTCGTCCGAAGGTGGAGCTGAGAGCGAGTGACCGGTAGGCAGAGGAGTGGACTGTGGCGAGGAGTAGGTGAAGCCGAAGCGCTGAAGGACCTGCTGCACCATGTGTGACTGAGTCAAGGTAATGGTGCGTTGTGCTCTGTCCCGGGTGATCCGCAAGCCAAGATAGCTTGTGAGCTCACCCAGGTCTGTGCACGTGTGTCTCTTCTGCAGCTCGGACTTCACGTGGGCGAGTGCCTCCGTGTCAGCAGTAGCAAAGACAAGGTCGTCTACATACACAAGAACGTAGAACAGCGGCAGAGTAGCGTCAGTGCGTAGAAACAGAGAAGGGTCAGCAGTGGAAGGAGCAAAACCAAGAGCAGCAAGAGTCGTCCTGAGCGTGTCGTGCCACTCACGGGGCGCCTGGCGGAGACCGTAGACTGGCCGCCGGAGGCTCCACTGGGTACCAGCAGGAAACGACCCAGTGAAGCCAGGTGGGCGGCGCAGCCAGATCTCCTCGTGCAGGCTGCCCTGTAGGAAGGCTGTGCTGAAGTCAAGCGAGTGGAGCTCGTAGTCACGCTGAGCAGCAACGTGCAGCAGTACCCGAAGAGTGGTCATCTTCGGGGTAGGGGAGAAGGTCTGAAAGAAGTCAACTCCCTGTCGCTGACTGAAGCCACGTGCAACGTAACGCGCCTTGAGGCAGGCGGAGAACCCGGCGGCCGCTTCACCCTGAAGATCCACATGCCACTAACGATGTTCGCCCCAGGTGGGGGAACCTCGTCAATGTAGGTGCTTGTGGACTTCCAGGAAGCCATCTCTGCGTCCATGGCTGCCTGCCACTGAGAGGAGTAGGGACCCTCTATCGCCTCTGCGTAAGAGCGCGGGGTCGGGATGTCTAGTGCATCCGGGTCTCTCTCAGGGGCAAGCATCATGGACACGAGATGAGGTGAAGCAGCGGCAAAGCACTCAAGGTCCTCCTGCCTGTCCTCAAGGACGTCCGTGCCAAGAGCACACTCACCCCCGACGGACGGAGGACAGACAGACACAGACGCAGACTCAGCAACAAGACTAGCGGCGTAGTCTAGGCGACAGGCTGCAGCAAAGTCAACAAGCTCAGCAACAAGAGCAGACGCAGCAGAGAACTCAAACAGGGGGTCAGTGTCAGCAGTGGCCAGAAGCGCGTAACAGTAGGACTAGCAGCACAAAGGGAGTCAGACTTCGGGTCCGGACCGTCAGGAAGAGAGGACGCAGGAGGAGAGGGCAGAGGGACACGCTGTGGAGCAGTAGAAGGACGCAGTGTCATAGTGTGAGTGCCTGGGATAGGAGGAAGACGCGGACGCGAAACACGACCAGCGCGAACAGAACGGACAGGCGACGTAGAACGAGACACAGGTGACACAGGACGCGACTCAGGCTCACGACGCTCCGTAAGACCTCTAGTCGGACCAGAGTAAGGAGAAGGACCAGGCAGCGGGGAGGCCGGCTGTAACTGCGACTGAGACGGGACAGGCGGTGGACTCAAGGAAGGAGGAGGAGGACCTGGAGAAGGCGGGGAGCCAAGAACCTGCTGAAGAAGCGGAACGTAGTACGGCCGCGGCCGCACAGCGCCTCCAGAAACAGTAGAGACAGAACCGGTACCCTCAGCCTCAGGGTCTCCAGTCCCAGCAGCACCTCCAGCAGCTCCAGCACCAGCAGCACCTCCAGCAGCTCCAGCACCAGCACCACCTCCAGCAGCGCCAGCACCTCCAGTAGCTCCAGTAGTACCTCCAGCACGAGCAGCACCTCCAGCAGCTCCAGCACCAGCACCACCTCCAGCAGCACCAGCACCTCCAGCAGCTCCAGCACCAGCAGCACCTCCAGCAGCTCCAGCACCAGCACCACCTCCAGCAGTGCCAGCACCTCCAGTAGCTCCAGTAGCACCTCCACCACCATCAGTACCTCCAGCAGCTCCAGCACCAGCACCACCTCCAGCAGCTCCAGCACCTCCAGCAGCTCCAGCACCAGCACCACCTCCAGCAGTGCCAGCACCTCCAGCAGCTCCTGCACCAGCAGCACCTCCAGCAGCAACCCGACAGCACCGAGAGTACCACTCACGAAGCCGCTGTGGAGAGAGGGGCTCCCGCCGCGACGGGACACCTAGAGCACCTCCAGACTCAGCACGCGCAGGCTCAGCACCTCCAGACACAGTACCCTCAGGCGCCACACCCCCAGGCTCAGCACGCCCAGACTCAGCACCCCCAGACTCAGCACCCCCAGTCTCAGCACCCCCAGTCCCCGCACCCGCAGGGTCAGCGCCCCTAGCAGCACCTGAGTCGACAGCTACCTCGACCGGCTCGGCAGGGTCTTCCTGGGACACACCTGTGGGGGCAGGACCCTGGGGGGGGAGGGGGTCTACCAGAGGAGTACCTGGTGCCAGGAAGAGTGGCGGGGGGGGGGGAGAGTGAGTGCGGTAGGGAAAGAGACGGTAGTACGACACCGACTCGTCGAACGTGACGTCATGAGAGGACAGAACACGACGCGAGGTGGGGTGGTAGAACTGCCACCCGGGTGCGTCAGGAGGGAAGCCAAGGAAGACACAGGGAACGGCACGGGAGGACAGCTTGTCCGCTGTAGTATCGCGGACAAAACCTCGAGATCCCCAGACACGGAACGCGGAGGCATCGCCAACCTTCCCCGTCCACCGCAGAGTAGGTGTGGTCTCCGACAAGGAGACACGAGGCTGAAGGTTGATCTGATGCGCAGCGTACTGAACCGCGAACGGCCACAGAAAATGGGGAGCAGCCGCATGGATCATGGACGTACGAGCGACGTCCATGACCATGCCAATGCGGCGCTCAGCAATCCCATTTTGCTGCGGGGAGGCCGGAAGCGTGAACGTCTGGCGGATGCCCTCCGAACGACAGAAGGCCCTCAGGAGGTCGGAGGAAAACTCCCCGCCTCTGTCCGAGTGCAGACGCAGAACAGGAAGGTCTGAGCCGAAACTCTCACTGAGCTGGCGACGAGCACCGCGGATCCAGTCGATCAACACCTCAGGAACCTCACCCTTGCTGCGCAAGGGGAAGACTGTGGTGTAACGCGAGTAGTCATCAACGACCAGGAGGAAGTAGCGCTCGTGACCCTGTCCACGGACGCGGGCTGGGCCCCACACGTCTATGTGAAGAGTCTGCAGAGGAGCCTCAGTCGGAGGAAACGAGGAGGAGTGAGGGGCGGCGCGCTGCCGGCCCTCGACACAAGGAACACAGGTGGGGGCAGGCCCCGGAGGAAGGGGAGGGAGGGATCTGGGTAGACCCGAGACAAGGGCATGGGAGGCCATACCTCGAAGACGAGGCAGGGAGGGGTGACCAAGGCGGTGGTGCCAAAGGAGAGTCTCGTGTGCCAGAGGACGACACGAGAAGGGGGCAGACGCAGGACTAGACCTGGACGCGGCAGCAAACAACTAACTGGACGCAGCTACCTGACCAGACGCAGAGACCGGAGGAGGCGCAGTAGTCAGTGTGTACAGACTCGACCCTGGCCGACGGGTGAACGTGGCCAGGTGGCGGCCCGTCCGAGAGCAAGTGCAGTGGGTCACACGCTGACCTCCAGGGGTGAACTGGTCAACCCACGCATCCTGGAGGTCAGCTCCACTCACCAGGTTCGTAGAGAACGAGGGGAGGTGGAGTCCCGACAGTAAGCCCGACGGGGCCGCAGGACACGGTAGGACAGTGGAGGAGTGTGCAGGGACTGGGCCCCCTGAGGGGTCAGCCAGGGAGACCGCAACAGGCCGACTGAGCGGCGCGAGCGTGGTGCTGTCTCTAAAGAAAGAGCGCGAAGCACCAGAGTCAAGTGTGAAAGTGTGCAAGACCGCGGCAGGCGCAGCACCAGAGAGAGCAGACTCACCAGTACCTGGGGCAGTAGACTCACCAGCGCCTAGAGCAGCAGCCTCACCAGCACGTGGAGCAGGAGAAGTACAAGCACCTAGAGCAGCAGCCTCACCAGCACCTAAACCAACAAACTGGATACCGGGGTCAGGCGGCAGGCATACGTGACAGGCACCCTCAGCACTAGTAGACAATGCATACATGGCAGTGAGGATAGCATCATTGTCAAGAGCAAATATATCTACCCTCTGCCTAAGCAGCTCCACCCAGTCGGGGAGCTCAGCGTCGTCGCCAAACTCTGTACTCCAGGCGTCGCTCAGACGGGCGAAGCAGCGGGACCCTGTGTGACCAACCGTCCCGCAAGGCTGACCAGTCCGGACACCTGTGCGAATGACGTACGGGCAGCGAGCAGGACTCAGCGACCCTCTACTCTGCGCGTACCACTCACGAAGCTGCTGGGGCGAAAGAGCCTCGCGCGGACGACGCTGCAGCTGCACCTGGCCACTACCAGAAGCTCCCGAACTACCCACTCCAGGGCGAATCCCACTACGGCCACCCCGACAACCCCAACTAGCGTACCACTCACGAAGCTGCTGGGGCGTGAGGGACTCACGAGGACGGCCCTGGAGCTGCATCTGGCCACGCCAGGAGCAGCAGTAGCAGCAGGAGCAGCAGGAGCAGCAGTAGCAGCAGGAGCAGCAGTAGCAGCAGTAGCAGCAGGAGCAACAGTAGCAGTAGTAGCAGCAGTAACAGCAGGAGCAGCGCAGGCAGGACAGTGCTCACCAGTGGTGAGAAGGGCAGGCGCACGACGGCAGCGACGGCGGGGTCGCTACAGCGGTAGGGAGGGGCCGCGACCGCGGCAGGGATCTCCGCGGCAGCTGCTGCAGGGCGGGGCAGGGCCGCGACGGCAGTTGTAGCAGGGCGGGGACAGGGCCGCGACGGTTGCTGCTGCAGCGCGGGGCAGGGCCGCGACGGCAGCTACTGCAGGGCGGGGCAGGGCCGCGACGGCAGCTGCTGCAGGGCGGGGCAGGGCCGCGACGGCAGCTGCTGCAGGGCGGGGCAGCCCGCGACGGCGGCTGCTGTAGGGCGGTGCAGGGCCGCGACGGCAGCTGCTGCAGCGCGGGGCAGGGCCGCGACGGCAGCTGCTGCAGGGCGGGGCAGCCCGCGACGGCAGCTGCTGCAAGGCCGGGACAGGGTCGGGGCCGATGCGGGGCCGCGTAAGGGGCCGCGACGGGCCTAGAAGGGGCCGCGACGGGCCTAGAAGGGGCCGCGACGGGCCTAGAAGGGGCCGCGACGGGCCTAGAAGGGGCCGCGAAGGGCCGAGAAGGGGCCGCGACGGGCCTAGAAGGGGCCGCGACGGGCTTAAAAGGGGCCGCGACGAGCCTAGAAGGGGCCGCGACGGGACTAGAAGGGGCCGCGAAGGGCCTAGAAGGGGCCGCGACGGGCCTAGACGGGGCCGCGAAGGGCTGTGAAAGGGGGCCGCGACGGGCCTAGAAGGGGCCGCGTAAGGGGCCGCGGAAAGGGCCGATGCGGGGCCGCGTAAGGGGCCGCGACGGGCCTAGAAGGGGCCGCGACGGGCCGTGAAAGGGTCGCCACGCGCCGCAAGGGGGGCCGCTACGGGCCACGAAGGGGCCACTACGGGCGCAAAGGGGCCTCTACGGGCCGTGAGGGAGGGGCCGCTATGGGCCGCGAAGGTCAGGCGCGACGCGCGCGTCGGGCAGGTAAGGAAAAAAAAAAATTCGTTTTAGTGGTGGGCCCTTAGGAAAAAAAAAACTCGCTCTATACCATGTGAGAATAATAGGAATGAATGATTGAACTAGAAAGCAGAAGGGTACAAGTAGAAAACACAAAAGTATTGTACCCTCTAAGGACTACCCCACTACAGCCTAAACAGACTATAGTAGATATAAGTTTGACAGAACTCTCCAACCCAAACCCAATGGCACCGGACTCAATCCCGAGTCAGAGCCGCGTGTCGGCGAGCGTGTTGCCTGCAACACCTACTGCTGGCACACTCAGAAAATCCAAACCACACCAAACACAAATTCTTGCACACGCTCACACCACGCATGCAATGCACGAACATATAATGGGAGGCAGACAGACGTGAATGCAAATGATGGCATCACATAACAAACTCCCCCTCTAGCTGCCAACCATCATCCCACATGCCTTAGCTCATGCATGCACCCTCAATGCACATTCATTCCAGCAAGTTTCATCCCCTTCCAATGCTATGCTTCAGCCAGGCGATTGGTGAGAATGTCAGCCGCCTGCTGATGGGTCTTTACAATCTCCAGCCGCACCTCCTTGTCCAGGAGCCTCCTCACCCAATGCCACTTGGGCCTGATGTGCTTTGTCAGCCCATGAAGGCAAGCGTTCTTGGCAAGCTTCACAGCTGACTCATTGTCACAGAATATCACTGTCGAGTCCTTCTATTCAAACCCGATCTCCTCCAACAAACGCCTCAGCCGCACCACCTCTTTTGCCCCATGATGCAGGGCCATGTACTTTGTCTAACACGAGGACAGCCCCACCTCATTTTGCTTCTTGCTGCGCAAGCTCACTGCACCACCACCAAACAGGCACACATAGCCTCCAATGCTGGTGCCATCCGCTTTCACTGAGTTGAAGCTAGCGTCGGTGTAGCAGGTCAAGAGCATCTCCCCCTTGTTCAAATCAGCTGCACCCCTCTGCAGCCTCTGACGCATAGCACTGTACTCCAAACCCACTAATGCTGTAGCACTCACATAGCGGACCAACCTCTTGGCCGCTTCCAGCTGCTCATGACTAGGACGTAAAACCACACTAACAAGCCTGGATGTTGCAAAAGCAATTTCAGGCCGTGTGTGGTTGGCCGCATAGTTGAGCGCCCCAACCATGGAATGAAACAGCTTCCTGTCATTCTCACCCACTACCTCCTCATCAGCACAGGGCTCCACAGTGAACCCCGAAGGCAGTGGGGTGGCTGGCTTTCCACCATCTTGCAGCGCATACTTCTAAGCCAGCCCCTCACAGTACGCTCTTTGGTGCAACCTCAACACTCCCTTGTCAAGGTCCCTCTCCACATGCATCCCCAGATAGTACTTCACATCTCCCATCTTGGAACACTTGAACTGCATCTCCAGCATCTCCTCCACACGCTCAATCATCGCAGATGACTCCGAGAAGAGCAGGATGTCGTCCACATATACCAGGAGCATGAGGAACTGCTCCTTCTCTTGCAGCAGGAACAAGCTATGATCACACTCGCTCTTCTTGAATCCCCCAGCCAGCAGTGTCTCCTCCAGCTTGTGGTACCATGTACGAGGAGCCTGCTTCAGGCCATATATGGCATTCTTGAGCCTGCACACCCTGTCGCTCCCATCATCCAACCCCTCAGGCTGTAGCATGTACAGCTCCTCCAGAATGATCCCATTGAGAAAAGAAGTTGTGATGTCCATTTGCTTGATCCTCCATCCGCGGTTTGCAGCCGTTCCCAACATCACCCACAGTGTAGTCCCTTTCCCCACAGGAGCAAAGATCTCGTCAAAGTCCTTCCCCTTTGTCTGCTGGAACCCCTTAGCCACAAGCCTTGACTTGTAGCGGATCAGCTCCCCATCAGGTCCATACTTGTGCCTAAAGAGCAGCTTGAAAGAAATTGCCTTATTCCCAGGAGGCAGTTCACACAACTCCCATGTCTCGTTCTCCAAGAGAGAGTCATACCCCTCCTTCACACTCTGCTTCCAATTTTCAGCATCGGCCCCGCTCAGTGCCTCAGCTAATGTCTTCGGCTCAAGGACGGCTGCCCAATAGCAATGTGCTATCTCATCGTGATCGTACAGTGAGATATCCTCCTTGGCAGTGAGCTGGAGGAATAGGTGTAAGTCATCGAGCCAGATCTCAAACTTCAGTGGGCAGCCCTCAGCATCGAAAGCTAGCACAGAAGGACTAGCCATAGTTGCAGTGACAGTAGTAGTAGGAACTGCATTAGTAGGAACAGTAGGGCGGCACGGCTCTGCCTAGGCGGCGCGGCTCGGTTCGGGCGGCGCGGCTCGGTTCGGGCGGCGCGGTTCGGCTCGGGCCGGGCTACGGGGCAGTGCGCGACGGGGGGGGGGGGGCGTGCACACGGGCGGCTGTAGCGGGCGGGCCGTGGCCTTGCATGGGCCTGACTAGTACGTGGGCGGCCTAGAGGGCGGCGGCACGGCCTACGGGCGGGGCTGCCGGTCGTTAGCGGGCTACGCGCGGCCAGAAGGGCCCGTCGACGGGCTGCTAGCGGGCGGCGCGTGGCAGCGTGGGAGGCTAACGGGCGGCGCGCTCGCAGGAAACGCCGCGCGCGGGCTGCTAGGGGGCGACGCACGCGAGAAAAAAAAGGCCGCGTGTGGCTCTACTGAGCTGCGCACGGGCAGTAGGAGACAGTGAGGCGCACGAGGGCACACTAGGAGAAAGGCGCTCGAGGGCGCTTCGAACGGAACGGTGGGCCCTAAGGAGCGATCCTAGGTCTAAACCTACGCTCTTAATACCATGTTAGAAAGAAGAAGTGTTGGACTAGAAAGGAAAGGGAGTACAAGTACCTAACCCTAGAATTGTGTACCCCCTAAAGGCTAACCCACTATAGCCTACACAAATACAACATATATAATGTTTGACATAGTCCTGCGTCTGCCCCCTGTGCGTGTCGTCCTCTGTCGCACGAGACTCTCCTTTGGCACCACCGCCTTGGTCACCCCTCCCTGCCTCGTCTTCAAGGTATGGCCTCCCGTGCCCTTGTCTCTGGTCTCCCCAGGTCCCTCCCTCCCCTTCCTCCGGGGCCTGCCCCCACCTGTGTTCCCTGTGTCGAGGGCCAGCAGCGCGCCGCTCCTCACTCCTCGTTCCCTCCGACTGAGGCTCCTCTGCAGACTCTTCACATGGACGTGTGGGGCCCAGCCCGCGTCCGTGGACAGGGTCACGAGCATTACTTCCTGCTGGTCGTTGACGACTACTCGCGTTACACCACAGTCTTCCCCTTGCGCAGCAAGTGTGAGGTCCCTGAGGTGTTGATCGACTGGATCCGCGGTGCTCGTCGCCAGCTCAGTGAGAGTTTCGGCTCGGACCTTCCTGTTCTGCGTCTGCACTCAGAGAGAGGTGGGGAGTTTTCCTCCGACCTCCTGAGGGCCTTCTGTCGTTCGGAGGGCATCCGCCAGACGTTCACGCTTCCGGCCTCCCCGCAGCAAAATGGGATTGTTGAGCGCCGCATTGGCATGGTCATGGACGTCGCTTGTACGTCCATGATCCATGCGGCTATTCCCCATTTTCTGTGGCCGTTCGCGGTTCAGTACGCTGCGCATCAGATCAACCTTCAGCCTCGTGTCTCCTTGCCGGAGACCACACCTACTCTGCGGTGGACAGGGAAGGTTGGCGATGCGTCCGCGTTCCGTGTCTGGGGATCTCGAGCTTTTGTCCGCGATACTACAGCGGACAAGCTGTCCTCCCGTGCCGTTCCCTGTGTCTTCCTTGGCTTCCCTCCTGACGCTCCCAGGTGGCAGTTCTACCACCCCACCTCGCGTCGTGTTCTGTCCTCTCAGGACGTCACGTTTGACGAGTCGGTGTCGTACTACCGTTTCTTTCCCTACCGCACTGCCTCTCTCCCCCCCCCGCCGCTCTTCCTAGCACCAGGTACTCCCCCGGTAGACCCCCTCCCCCCCCAGGGTGCTGCCCCTTCAGGTGTGTCCCAGGTAGACCCTGCCGAGCCGGTCGAGGTAGCTGTCGACTCAAGTGCTGCTAGGGGTGCTGAGCCTGCGGGTGCGGGGACTGGGGGTGCGGGGACTGGGGGTGCTGATCCTGAGCGTGTGGAGCCTGGGGGTGCTGAGTCTGGGGGTGCTGAGTCTTGGCATGCTGAGCCTGGGGGTGCTGAGCCTGGGCATGTGGAGCCTGAGGGTACTGTGTTTGGAGGTGCTGAGCCTGTGCGTGCTGGGTCTGGAGGTGCTCTAGGTGTCCCGTCGCGGCGGGAGCCTCTCTCTCCACAGCAGCTTCGTGAGTGGTACTCTCGGCGCTGTCGAGGTGCTGCTGGTGCTGGTACTGCTGGAGCTGCTGCTGGAGCTGCTGGAGCTGCTGGAGGTGCTGCTAGTGCTGGAGGTGCTGCTAGGGCTGCTGGAGGTGCTACTGGTGCTGGAGGTTCCGGTGCTGCTCGAGCTACTGGAGGTGCTCCTGGTGCTGGAGCTGCTGCTGGTGCTGCTGGAGGTGCTGGTGCTGGAGCTGCTGGAGGTGCTGCTGGTGCTGGAGCTGCTGGAGGTGCTGCTGGTACTGGAGGTGCTGCTGGTGCTGGAGCTGCTGGAGCTGCTGGAGGTGCTGCTAGGACTGGAGACCCTGGGGCTGAGGGTACCGGTTATGTCTCTGCTGTTTCTGGAGGCACTGCGCGGCCGCGGCCGTACTACATTCCGCTCCTTCAGCAAGTTCTTGGCTCCCCGCATTCTCCTGGTCCTACTCCTCCGTTACTGAGTCCACCGCCTGTCCAGTCACAGTCGCTGTTACAGCCGTCCTCTCCACTACCTGGTCCTTCTCCTTACTCTGGACCGACTAGAGGTCTTATGGAGCGTCGTGAGCCTGAGTCGCGTCCTGTGTCACCTGTGTCTCGTGCTGCGTCACCTGTCCACACTGCTCGCGCTGGTCGTGTTTAGCATCCGCGTCCTCCTCCTGTCCCTGGCACTCACTCTATGACTCTGCGTCCTTCCACTGCTCCGCAGCGTGTCCCTTTGCCGTCTCCTCCTGCATCCTCTCTTCCTGCTGGTCCGGACCCTGCGTCTGACTCCCTACGTGCTGCTAGTCCAGCTGTCACGCGTTTTCTGGCCACTGCTGACATTGACCCTTTGTTTGAGTCCACTGCTGCGTCTGCTCTCGTTGCTGAGCTTGTTGACTTTGCTGCTGCCTGTCGCCTAGACTTTGCCACTAGTCTTGTTGCTGAGTCAGCGTCTGCGTCTGTCTGTCCTCCGTCCGTCAGGGGTGAGTGTGCTCTTGGCACGGACGTTCTTGAGGACAGACAGGAGGAGTTTGAGTGCTTTGCTGCTTCTGTACCTCATCTCGTGTCCATGCTGCTTGCCCCTGAGGGAGACCCGGATGCACTAGACATCCCGACCCCGCGCTCTTACGCAGAGGCGATAGAGGGTCCCTACTCCTCTCAGTGGCAGGCAGCCATGGACGCCGAGATGGCTTCCTGGAATTCCACAGGCACCTACGTCGACGAGGTTCCCCCACCTGGGGCGAACATCGTCAGTGGAATGTGGATCTTCAGGGTGAAGCGGCCGCCGGGTTCTCCGCCTGTCTTCAAGGCGCGTTACGTTGCACGTGGCTTCAGTCAGCGACAGGGAGTTGACTTCTTCCAGACCTTCTCCCCTACCCCGAAGATGACCACTCTTCACGCAGAAAACCCATTTTCCCGTAAGAATGGTCTTTTTGCGTGCCACTCCGATAGGCACGACTTTCCAGGTGTTGCGTTCTTGCACCGCCTTTAATTCTCCGTCCATGGCTTTGCTCCATTTTTCCTTGTGTTCCCCCCCCAGAGCCTGCTGAATATTGGCAGGCTCCTTAGGTGGTGCTGCTCCGTGGACGGCGGTGACGAGTCCTAGTATTTGCAGTCCGCTCTGTGTGTAGCGGGGGAGATTTGCGTCCTCGGGATAAGCTGCTTCATCTCCCGCTTCTGGATCCGGTAAGAAATTGGGTCCTATGCGTTTGGAGACATTGGTGTCGACCGGTTGGGGTGTAACGTAACCGTTGTCGGCGAAGTCGAAGTAGGTTTCGGTGTTGACACATTCGCGAGGGTTGTCGTCGTCCATGGGGATGTCCACTGAGCAATACGGAAGAGGTCCGGCTTCCTCCGAAGCTCCGTCCACGTTCTTCTCGTCCCAGTCAGCTTTGTCTGCTGCTGAAACGAAAGATCGGTTGCCACGGAAGCCGCCCATGAGGTCTCGATTTGCTGCCGGGTTGTCCAGGTACGTTTGAAGTGTGAGTCGCTCGTAGAAAACGACATCATGTGCTGCTACTGTTTTCTTCGAGTGGACGTCGAAAATCTTCCATGCGTTGTAATGCTTTTCGATGCCCATGTGTAGCCCCCACTGTGCGCGTTGGGAAAATCTTCCGGCTCTTGCAGTGTGCGGTCGGTACTATACCATGCACCCAAAAACTCGTAACATTTTTGTGTTGCCCAGTTTTCCTGTCCACAGCAGGTGCGGTGATGCGTTGTTCGGGAGCGATGATGACAAGAGCAAGTTGTGCAGCATGACAGCGTGGTCCATCGCCTCACGCCACTGGTGGTTGGGCAGCCGCATGCCACGCAACAGTTTGCGCATGGTGTTCTGGAGAGTTATGTTCATCTGTTCTGCCACGCCTTGCTGATGATGGGCGTAGGGAAGAGAGATGAGTCGCTTGATGCCTCGTGCTGCGAGGTACTGCTTGAACCTTTTGTTATGTGATGCTATCATTTGCATTCACGTCTGTCTGCCTCCCATCATATGTTCGTGTGTTGCATGCGTGGTGTGAGCGTGTGCAGGAATTTGTGTTTGGTGTTGTTTGGATTTTCTGAGTGTGTGTGAATGTTATTTGGCTTGAGCAGATATCTGAAGTGACTCCTCTGCTCAAGAGCTTCCCGACAAACCGAGAATCGCTGCGATCGAAGCAAGAACGAGAAAGATATGATCGTTCGAAGTTTTGATTGAGATGCAGCGACTATAGGAATTTGCGGGTTGACTCAATATGGGGTACAGACTTTTGGGGGTTGGGAAATTCGTCATCATCACTGTAGATGATGCCAAGTGGTTGGGAGAAGCCAAACCAGGTTGGCAAGTGTGGCCAAGTTGGGTGAGGTGGATGGCATGAGTTGGGAAATTGACAAATGTCAAAGTTGGGGTGCCTATAGAGAGGGGAATTGAGTGGTATGGGGTTTCCTTGGTTGGGGACTCCCTTGGGACCTTCCCTCTCGTCCTTCTCATCCCCTCCTACCTGGTTCTATTGCTACTCTAACTTTCTTGTGTGAACTTGTGAGATAATTGTGATTGAGTTACGCTTTTCTATGGCAGCATACCCCCTAGTGCGCCGAAGTTCATAACTCGAGTTATACTCCATATTTTGATACTATTCAAATTGGGAAAGATAGCCACGGTCAAGGGCTACAACATAGTCGAGTTTGAGAGAATTCTAACTGTGCGTTAATTGTCGACGACGTTTCATGTGACGACAACGTTTCTGTCCAGAATTGTAGTTGACGATTTTGAGATATTTCAGCCCCTAATCTTCATAGACTCCGTCCTTAGTCTCTAACACCTTTGTGATTGATATTCTCCTCCCCCGTCAGATTGGAAGCTTTCCAGCTTTGCTCCTGATTCTCGTTCTGCCACAGGTAGCCAGGCGACGAAGGCTTCGAAGGCCATGTCGCGACTTGGGAGGTTGAGGTGCCAGACGTATCGGGTGGCGGCATCGATGAAAGTAATCACATAGTTGTATGCTCCTTGACCTTGTTCGCGAGTATACAGGATGTCGCTGTATACTTTCTCCAGGGGTGCGTAAGCTGGCGAGCTTGGATTGTGCTAAGAGACAAACGGCTGATGGGGTATGTCGGCTTCGGGGCAGGTAAAGCATGTGCCTCGGACTTGTTGAAGTTCTCTTCCGTCGGGTAGAAGGAGTGAGTCTTTGTGAGCCTTGACCGTGTTGTTTAACGTGGTGTTTCTTGGATGATCTAATCGTTCGTGCCACAGTGATTCGCTCGCACGGTGTCCGGGTGAGTGCCTGCACAGGTCGGAGCTGGAGTAAAATCCCGCGGTGAGGTTGGCGCTTCTGTGAACTTTGCGTGGAGTGGGAGTTATCTGCTGTGCAGGAGTCGGTGGAGTGTCGTCGATGAGAACTGGTGCCGTCGAAGAGCCCGCGATTGGTGCCGTAGGTGTTGCTGCTGTTGCCGATATTGTCCCTGCTGCTGTCGATGTTATCTCTTCTTGCTGGATTATTGCTAATGCTCTTGTTCTTTCTGCTTCAGGTATGGTATGTGAATACCAAAATCCTCCAGGACTGAAGTCGGGGTCGAGATCTGGTGGATGAGTCCAAGAGGCAAAGTTGACGATGGCGTCGCTGTCGGCGGTGCCTTGGTCCGGAACGAAGTCAAGAACAAAGACGTTATTCTTCAAGACTGCCTTGCCGATGTAGAGTCCGCCCTTTGCGTGAAATAAATTGAATTCTTGAGTGGTGCTATCTGCTTTGAGATGAATGCCCTTCGCCATCAATTGACTGACGCTGAGTAAATTGTAGCCGAGTCCTTCTGCAATTTTTTTTTTTTTACATTTGTAGAATGACGTTAGTTTCTCGAGACTGAAGTTGAACGATTCCTTGTCATCGTGTGTGCAGGTTCTGGTTGTTGGTGACAGTGATTACAACTTTGCGCTGAAGTTGATGTTCTTGTTGAACGAAACGAGCCGAGGAGCACATGTGCTGTCCGTAGTAACTGTCCAAGAACCAAGTGTCTTTCCCGGACGGCTCGCTCTGGGCGATGGCTGCATACGTTGGGTTGGGCTCCAATGATTCGCGGCGAGGAGTGCTCTCGTCGAGCTGTTCTTCTGGTGAGTAGAACGGTGGTGATCCAGTGATGCAGGAGTCTGTCATTCTTGTCATGCAGCTTACAATGTTTCTTGTGCCTTGCGTAGGTTTTGTCGTTGATGACGTTGAAGATTGTACTTGATTGGTGGGATGCGCCTGTGTAGAAGCTACTTGACTGCTCGAGGGCCGAAGTTGACGTTGCGGCGACGTCGACTGCTGCTGATTCGGGCAGTGTGTGCGAGGATGTCCAGACGTCTTGCAGAGGTGACAGAATGGTGGGACGTACTGTTGAACTTGTCGGATGTTCTTTCGATTGTTGTTGTTGTAGTGTTGTTGAGTATGAAACGCGAATTCTGGTGCTGACGCTCTCTTCTTGTGTCGTTCTTCGTGTAGGTCCATATCCTGCTGTTCAGCGTGAATTTTGGCGCAGAGTGCTGCTTCGGAGATCTTCCCATGAGCTCGGAGGAGTGCTCGAGTGGAGCGCCAATGAGGACCGAGGCCAGCGATGATAACTGTTACGAAGGCTTCTTCGGATATCGATCCTCCGCATCGAAGGAGTCTAACGCGCAAGCCACGACAACGGCTATTATACGCCATTCCCTTTTCGCCGGGCTTCATTTCCACTGTTGTCAGCTATGCCATGAGACGACTTTGATTAACACTGTCTGTTGCTTGATATAGGCTCTTCAGGTGATCGTACGCCAGTTCGGCGGAGTTGCTGTATCCTCGATAAGACCGGATGTTTTGCTGCTCGTTTGGAGATAGATTTCGCAGAAGTATCGCATACGCCATCAGTGACTGATATGTGTACTGCTGCTTGTCGTACTGCGTCCCGTGTACTGGGTATGGCAGGGACCCGTCGAAGAATCCAAGTATTTGCGTGCCCTCCATCATCAGCTCGAACTCGAATGACCAGGCATAGAAGTCTTTTCCGTCGAAGGGTGTTGATGTCTGCAGTTTTAAAACATGTGCGAATTGTGATTGAACCTGAAGCGCGTCCAGTGTCTTCTCTTGTCCAGGTGCAGGCTGTTGGTGTGGCGTGAAGCTGATGGAGCCGCGTTGAGGTTCGTACGGAGCAAAGGTAGGTTGCTGCTGGTTTCCGCGCGCATACGATGAACCATCAAGGCTCATTGGAGTAACCCTGTTGTTGTTGTCACTGTTGTTTGACTGCGCAGGAGTTGCTTGCTGGTGTTGCTCGTAGAAGGACATGAAGGAGAAGAATTTCTTCAACAAGTTTGGGTCGAAGCCTGCTACTTGATTCCCGGGAGTTTCGGTTGACTCCGCAGCTAGTCTTGTCGCTGTGCCTTCCTCTGTCTGTAGGCCAGAGGCTAGAGGTGGGGTAGGAGTAGTGTCAAGAGATCCATTGGAGGAGCTCCTCTCCTTCTGTGTTGCCATGCCTTGTGTTTTTGTAGGAGTTTGGGAAATCGATCTTGCCTTGGAGGCTCTCATACCATGTTGGGCTGAGAAAAAGCCCTTAGGATCTTTTCAAGGCTAAGATCTCTTGAGTAGGAATGTTGTAGTTTGCGGAAGCGTAATATCAGAGTTGCTGAACCACCTTGAACTGGTATGTGAGAACAAGATAAGTTGATAATAGCAAAGAGAAACAAGACTTTATATGATTACAAAGGAATACGAAAGGATTTACTTTAAATGTTTTGCTGTTGCGGTTCGATACAGTGACGACTCGGGTAACTACTCAGTATCGAGTCAGTTATGTGTCCTTACTGTCGCACTGTACTTTTCGTCGAGTCAAAGGTCAGCAACCTTTGACCTTCGCGTAACCTCCAGCTGTTACTTTTGTTTGTCAGAATAGTGAAGGAATGAATGACTGAACTAGCAAGCAGGTGGATACAAGTAGGAAACCTAAAAGTGTTGTACCCTATATGAACTACCCCACTACAGCCTAAACAGACTATAGCACATAAGTTTGACACACCACCATAGGCAAAGTGGGGGAGAACAAGAGGTCACAAGACCGGTCAAGAAAGACAAAGCAAGCTCAGGGTGGATCACAAAGTCACCACGCATTCTGAGCACAAGCAAATGGCCACAAGGCCAGTTCACATGCAGAGTTATATAAAGGAGAACAAACAATACAGTGAACACAACCTAGCAAGTGTAAGCATGCAAGTATATGTATAGAGATCACAGTACAAGCAGAGTCAAGAAGTAAGCAAGTGAGGCACAGTAGGTACAAGGCCTAGAACAGTACAGAAACGCTGATGATCACAAGGCTGAAGTGCCTTGGTGAAAACATCAGCAGTGTTGGCCCGAGAGGCCACGTAAGCAAGACGAAGCTGACCACGCTGCTGCAACTCTCAAGCAAGGCAGTAGCGTAGAGCGATGTGCTTTGTTCTGTGCTCCAGTCTGTGCTCCTGACACAAGGCAATCATTGCCTTGTTGTCGACGTACAGAACTGGAGGAGAACGAGGCGCCTCTCCCAAGTCGGTCAGCAGGTAGGTGAGCCAGCGTAACTCCTGTGCAGCCATGGCCCTAGCGTAGATCTCAGCCTCACAACTGGAGCTGAGAACCGAAGACGAGCAGGTAGACCGCCAGGAAATAGAGCTGGAACCAAGGCTGAAGGTGTTGTCAAAATTATATGCTATAGTCTGTTTAGGCTGTAGTGGGGTAGTTCTTATAGGGTACAACACTTATAGGTTTCCTACTTGTACCCACCTGCCTTCTAGTTCAGTCATTCATTCGCTCACATTCTAACATGGTATTCTGAGCAGGTTCCCTAGTGGGAACATTTTTTTTGAAGTGCCCACCACTAGATTTTTTTTTTCCTGACCTGCCCGAAGCGCGCATCGCGCCTTCCCTGTCGCGGCCCCTAGCCAGTCGCGGCCCCTAGCCCGTCTCGACCCCCAACAGCTGACGCGCCCCTGCCGGCCCCTTCTGGCGCGCCCCTACCGGCCCCTGCTGACGCGCCCCTGCCGGCCCCAACTGGCGCGCCCCTGCTGGCGCGCCCATGCCGGCCCTTGCTGACGCGCCCCTGCTGACGCGCCCCTGCTGGCCCCTGCTGATGTGCGCCTGCTGACGCGCCCCTGCCGGCCCCTGCTGACGGGCCCCTTCAAGCGCGCCCCTGCCGGCCCCTTCTGGCGCGCCCCTGCCGGCCCTTGCTGACGCGCCCCTGCCGGCCCCTGCTGGCGCGGCCCCTGCTGGCGCGCACCCCCCTACTGGCGCGGCCCGTGCAGTCACGGCCCGCCCCTGCACCCGTCTCTGGTAAGCCGAGCCGCGCCGCCCAGTCGAGCCGCGCCGCCCAGCCGAGCCGTGCCAACCAGCCGAGCCGTGCCGCTCAGCCGAGCCGCGCCGCCCTACCGAGCCGCACTGCCCTACCGAGCCGCACTGCCTTGCACTGCCCTACTGCCTCTGCTACTACTGCTGCTAATGCTGCTATTGCTGCTACTGCTGCTACTCTTGCTACTGCTCCTATTGCTGCTATGGCTAGTCCTACCGTTCTCACCATTGTGTGAGAATTGAGGAATGAATGATTGAACTAGAAAGCAGAAGGGTACAAGTAGAAAACACAAAAGTGTTGTACCCTCTAAGGACTACCCCACTACAGCCTAAACAGACTATAGTAGATATAAGTTTGACTCCCAGCTTTGATGCTAAGGACACTTTGATGCTGAGGGACGTGCAGTTGACTTCGACGTGTGGGTTGACGACCTACAGCTCTTTCTTCAGTGTGATTCTAGGGATGGGGTATCCCATTTCGATCACACGTCCGGTGTTTCCACTGCTCCTGCTTCCACTGCCGACAGTACGGTTTGCTCGCAGTGGACCACTCGTGACGCTGTTGCTCGTCTTGCTGTTTGTAGTCACCTGCCGCCTGCTGAGTGTTTTAGTCACAGTAGGCTCCAATGTGCCTAAAACGAAAGATAGAGTGCACAGCCGGATTTCTGCACAGCGGCTTCAAACGTTCATAGCGTTCTGGTCACGGCTTCAAATGACCTGATTCAACTTGGATCTGGCGCGTCTTAATGTCGCCTACAATAGGCAATTTAGATCGCACGATTCGACCAAGTATTGACGACACAGCGTCGGTTTGAACGAACGGCACTATGGCAGCCACTATAGTCTTAGAACACAAGATAGGAAGAGTTAGCAAGGGTTACGAGTTGGGAATGACTCCCAGCTCCTACAAACCCCAAGAGCCGAGGTACAGTGATGTGGAACAGTGCCACACTGTCCCCAACCACGAAGGGTCTCGAAACTACCCTTCCCTAGGGCCTACACCAAGTGAAATGTTACACTACACAAAGTAATGTAACTATCTTCAATATCTTGAGGTGTACCCTTTTGGCGAGCTTCGAAATCACTTGAGGCTTGACACCAAGGCTCGGGCTCTTCATCACAAACTCATCCTTGAGTTCTTGATGGGTCTGCTGCACACACACCTGCGACACACCGAACGTTCGACACGGGACAAAATAGAAACCGCGCACGACAAAATAGAAACCGCGCGCGAAACACAAACGACGCGTAACACGCATCTAGCGATAACTCGCTATTGACTCGACACACACACTCGACATCATGACTCAACATTCACACACAATTATAAGCATGAAATATATATTTTCCCATGCCCTCATACCATTCCATACACACACACACATGCACGCACACGGACAACAAGCCGAGTGCAAACCGTAGGGTTGCACCAACACTGAGCGCGCGCATTTTGGCCAGTACAAGACTGCTCAGTCTTTGTACGACGCTGTAGTTGCACGCTACTCCTCCCCTGCCACTGCTGCCCTCAGCCGCCTCATGCTGCCGTACCTTTTCCCTGACCTTGCCGCCTTTGCCACAGTCGCTGACCTAGTTGCTCACCTTCGCACTAGTGACGCCCGCTACCGCGCTGCCCTTCCCACTGAGTTCTGTGCCAAGAACCCCCCCCTCAAGTACATCACCCTTTACTACCTAGTCACCCACCTCCCTGACTCCCTCTCTTTAGTCAGGGATCACTTTCTCTCCCTTTGCCCCACCGAGCTGACTGTCGACCTGCTAGAGGAGCGCCTTGCTGCAGCTGAGAAGAGTATCTTAGCTGTAGGTGCTTCTCGCGGCGACCGTCGCACCCCCTTCTTTGAGGGGTGTTCCCCTGTCCCCCTTCTCCCCTCTGTTGCTTCTGCTGCTGCTGCCGACCTCGTTGGCACTGAGGAGGTCGGAGCTGCGTCTGCCCCTAGTGGGAGACGCCGCAACAGCAAGGGCAAGGGGAGCAAGGGTGGTGGAGGGGGCGGCGGAAGAAGCAGTGGAGGAGGAGGAGGTGGCGGTGGAGGTGGGGGTGGTACCGGGAGTGGGGGCGTCAGTGGCGGCGGTGGAGGTGGTGGCAGCAGTGGCGGAGGTGGTGGAGGCTGCGGCAGCGGTGGTGGAGGTGGCGGCGGCGGTGGTGCTGGTCGAGGTGTAGCCGTGCAGCGTGGAGGCTTTGGTGGCAGCCAGCACCAGCAGCAGCTGCGCTCCCGTGAGACCCCATCGGTCCAGCTGCTTCGTGAGTGGTATGCTGGGCGTGGGAGGTCTGGAGGTGCAGGTCCCTGCAATTACGTTCTTCGCACCGGCAGTCGTCGTGGGGAGGCGTGTGGGCGGCCACACACTAAGCAGCGCTGCTTCGGTCGCTTGACTGACGCCTGGCGTGCCCAGTTTCCTGACGCTGTTGAGCTCCCTCGCTGGCATGATCTGCTTCTGCAGAATGTGCCTATCTTTGATCTTGATTTCGATGCTATCCATGCTGCCATGTATGCTTTTGCTGATAGTGCTGAGGGTGACTGTTACCTGTGTGTCCCGCCCGACCCGGACATTGCGGTTGCTGCTCTAGGTGCTAGTGCGTCTGCTGCTCCAGGTGCTGGTGCTTCTGCTCTCTCTGGTACTGCACCTACTGAGGCCTTGCACACTTTCACACTTGACTCTCGTGCTTCGCGCTCTTTCTTTCGAGACAGCACCACACTCACGCCACTCAGTCGGCCTGTTGCAGTCTCCCTTGCTGACACCTCTGGGGGCCCAGTCCTTGCGCACTCTTCCACGGTTCTACCGTGTCCTGCGGCCCCGTTGGGCTTGCTGTCGGGACCACCTCCCCTCGTTCTCTACGAACTTGGTGAGTGGAGCTGACCTCCAGGACGCGTGGGTTGACCAGTTCACCCTTGGAGGTCAGCGTGTGACCCACTGCACTTGCTCTCGGACGGGCCGCCACCTGGCCACGTTCACCCGTCGGCCAGGGTCGAGTCTGTACACACTGACTACTGCGCCTCCTCTGGTCTCTGCGTCTGGTCAGGTGGCTGCGTCTAGTCAGGTGTATGCTGCCGCGTCCAGGTCTAGTCCTGCGTCTGCCCCCTGCTCGTGTCGTCCTTTGTCGCACGAGACTCTCCTTTGGCACCACCGCCTTGGTCACCCCTCCCTGCCTCGTCTTCGAGGTATGGCATCCCGTGCCCTTGTCTCGGGTCTACCCCGGTCCCTCCCTCCCCTTCCTCCGGGGCCTGCCCACACCTGTGATCCTTGTGTCGAGGGCAGGCAGCGCACCGCTCCTCACTCCTCCTCGTTCCCTCCGACTGAGGCTCCTCTACAGACTCTTACTCGCGTTACACCACAGTCTTCCCCTTGCGCAGCAAGGGTGAGGTCCCTGAGGTGTTGATTGACTGGATCCGCGGTGCTCGTCGCCAGCTCAGTGAGAGTTTCGGTTCATACCTTCCTGTTCTGCGTCTGCACTCAGACAGAGGTGGGGAGTTTTCCTCTGACCTCCAGAGGGCCTTCTGTCGTTCGGAGGGCATACGCCAGACGTTCATGCTTCCGGCCTCCCCGCAGCAAAATGGGATTGCTGAGCGCTGCATTGGCATGGTCATGGACGTCGCTCGTACGTCCATGATCCATGCGGCTGCTCCCCATTTTCTGTGGCCGTTCGCGGTTCAGTACGCTGCGCATCAGATCAACCTTCAGCCTCGTGTCTCCTTGCCGGAGACCACACCTACTCCGCGGTGGACGGGGAAGGTTGGCGATGCGTCCGCGTTCCGTGTCTGGGGATCTCGAGCTTTTGTCCGCGATACTACAGCGGACAAGCTGTCCTCCCGTGCCGTTCCCCGTGTCTTCCTTGGCTTCCCTCCTGACGCACCCGGTTGGTAGTTCTACCACCCCACCTCGCGTCGTGTTCTGTCCTCTCAGGACCTCACGTTTGACAAGTCGGTGTGTTACTACCGTCTCTTTCCCTACCGCACTGCCTCTCCCCCCCCCCCCCGCCGCTCTTCCTAGCACCAGGTACTCCCCCGGTAGACCCCCTCCCCCCCCAGGGTCCTGCCCCCTCAGGTGTGTCCCAGGTAGACCCTGCAGAGCCGGTCGAGGTAGCTGTCGACTCAGGTGCTACTAGGGGTGCTCAGCCTGCGGGTGCGGGGACTGGGGGTGCCGAGCCTGGGGTTTCTGTGTCTGGGGGTGCTGCGTCTGGGGGTGCTGAGCCTGGACGTGTGGAGCCTGAGGGTACTGCGTCTGGAGGTGCTGAGCCTTCGCGTGCTGAGTCTGGCGGTGCTCTAGGGGTCCCGTCGCGGCGAGAGCCCCTCTCTCCACAGCAGCTTCGTGAGTGGTACTCTCGGCGCTGTCGAGGTGCTGCTGGTACTGGAGGTGCTGCTAGGGCTGCTGGTGGTGCTACTGGTGCTGGAGCTGCTGCTGGAGGTGCTGCTGGTGCTGGAGGTACTGCTAGGGCTGCTGGTGGTGCTGCTGGTGCTGCTGGAGCTGCTGGCGGTGCTGCTGCTTCTGGAGCTGCTGGTGCTGCTGGAGCTGCTGGAGGTGCTGGAACTGCTGGTGCTGCTGGAGGTGCTCCTGGTGATGGAGGTGTTGCTGGTGCTGGAGCTACTGCTGGAGCTGCTGGAGGTGCTGGTACTGCTGGTGCTGCTGGTGGTGCTGCTGGTGCTGGAGCTGCTGCTGGAGGTGCTGCTGGTGCTGGAGGTTCTGGTGCTGCTGGAGCTGTTGGAGGTGTTACTGGTGCTGGAGCTGCTGCTGGAGCTGCTGGAGGTACTGGTGCTGCTGGAGCTGCTGGAGGTGCTGCTGATGCTGGAGGTGCTGCTAGAGCTGCTGGCGGTGCTCCTGGTGCTGGAGGTGCTGCTGGAGCTGCTGGCGGTGCTACTAGTGCTGGAGGAGCTGCTGGTGCAGGAGCTCCTGGAGCTGCCGGAGGCGCTGCGCGGCCGCGGCCATACTACGTTCCTCTACTTCAGCAGGTTCTTGGTTCCCCGCCTTCTCCTGGTCCTCCTCCTCCTTTCCTGAGCCCACCGCCTGTCCAGTCCCAGTCGCAGTTACAGCCGGCCTCTCCACTACCTGGTCCTTCTCCCTACTCTGGACCGACTAGCGGTCTTACGGAGCATCGTGAGCCTGAGTCGCATCCTGTTTCGCCTGAGTCTCGTTCTGAGTCGCCTGTCCGTACTGTTCGCACTGGTCGTGTTTCGCGTCCGCCTCCTCCTCCTGTCCCTGGCACTCACTCTATGAATCTGCGTCCTTCCACTCCTCCACAGCGTGTCCCTCTGCCCTCTCCTCCTGCGTCCTCTCTTCCTGTTGGTCCGGACCCGGAGTCTGACTCCCTTCGTGCTGCTAGTCCGGCGGTCACGCGCTTTCTGGCCACTGCTGTCACTGACCCTTTGTTTGAGTCCACTGCTGCGTCTGCTCTTGTTACTGAGCTCGTTGACTTTGCTGCAGCCTGTCGCCTAGACTACGCCACTAGTCTTGTTGTCGAGTCTGTGTCTGCGTCTGTCTGTCCTCTGTCCGTCGGGGGTGAGTGTGCTCTTGGCACGGACGTCCTTGAGGACAGGCAGGAGGACTTTGAGTGCTTTGCCGCTGCTTCACCTCATCTCGTGTCCATGCTGCTTGCCCCTGAGGGAGACCCGGATGCACTAGACATCCCGACCCCGCGCTCTTACGTAGAGGCGATAGAGGGTCCCTACTCCTCTCAGTGGCAGGCAGCCATGGACGCCGAGATGGCTTCCTGGAAGTCCACAGGCACCTACGTAGACGAGGTTCCCCCACCTGGGGCGAACATCGTCAGTGGCATGTGGATCTTCAGGGTGAAGCGGTCGCCGGATTCTCCGCCTGTCTTCAAGGCGCGTTACGTTGCACGTGGCTTCAGACAGCGACAGGGAGTTGACTTCTTTCAGACCTTCTCCCCTACCCCGAAGATGACCACTCTTCGGGTACTGCTGCACGTTGCTGCTCAGCGTGACTACGAGCTCCACTCGCTTGACTTCAGCACAGCCTTCCTACAGGGCAGCCTACACGAGGAGATCTGGCTGCGCCGCCCACCTGGCTTCACTGGGTCGTTTCCAGCTGGTACCCAGTGGAGCCTCCGGCGGCCAGTCTACGGTCTTCGTCAGGCACCCCGTGAGTGGCACGACACACTCAGGACGACCCTTGCTGCGCTTGGTTTTTCTCCTTCCATTTCTGACCCTTCTCTGTTTTTACGCACTGACACTACTCTGCCGCCGTTCTACGTTCTCGTGTACGTAGACGACCTTGTCTTTGCTACTGCTGACACTGAGGCACTCGCCCACGTGAAGTCCGAGCTGCAGAAGAGACACACGTGCACAGACCTGGGTGAGCTGACAAGCTATCTTGGCTTGCGGATCACCCGGGACAGAGCACAGCGCACCATTACCTTGACTCAGTCACACATGGTGCAGCAGGTCCTTCAGCGCTTCGGCTTCACGTACTCCCCGCCACAGTCCACTCCTCTGCCTACCGGTCACTCGCTCTCAGCTCCACCTTCGGACGAGTCCGTAGAGCCGAGGGGCCCGTATCCAGAGCTTGTGGGCTGCCTCATGTACCTGATGACTTGCACACGACCTGACCTCGCATACCCTCTCAGCCTTCTGGCTCGCTACGTGGCTCCCGGCAGGCACTGAAAGGCTCCCGGTCAGGTCGCGACGGGCCAGCAACGGGCGGCAACGGGCCGGGACGGGCTGGGACGGGCCAGCGACGGGCGGCGAAAGGCAGGGCCGCGACAGGGCGGCTGCAGGGCAGAGCCGCAGTGGGCGGCGAAGGCAGGGCCGCGACGAGCGGCAACGGGCCAGCGACGGGCGGCGACGGGCCGGGACGGGCCGGGACGGGCCAGCGACGGGCGGCTAAGGCAGGGCCGCGACGGGCCAACGAAGGCAGGGCCGCGACGGGCCGTACTAAGGCAGAGCGCGCGACAGCGCAGGTGAGGCAGGTGCGAGGCGCGCTTCGGGCAGGGCAGGAAAAAAATAATCGTGGTGGGCCCTAAGAAAAACGTTCCCACTAGGGAACCTACTCAGAATACCATGTCAGAATAGTGAAGGAATGAATGACTGAACTAGCAAGCAGGTGGGTACAAGTAGGAAACCTAAAAGTGTTGTACCCTATATGAACTACCCCACTACAGACTAAACAGACTATAGCACATAAGTTTGACATTGTTGACTCGTGTGTTGCTTCATTGAGTCTGCTCCGTTTCGTGTTGATACTTCGATACTTCAGAAGCGTTAAGTTACTTGAATCCAACAATTAGCTACAGTAGTGAGTCACATTTTAGTGAGTTACGCTTCACTAGAAATGATGATGTCAGCGAATAGGGCTTTACTGTAGCAAAAGGGTAAAACCTGTTTACATCATTGAACAGGTACATTAGCGAATAGGTACCTTCGCCCAGGGCCTCAGCTAGGATATCGGGCATCCTGAGCCCTCAGGGCAACTTTTGAAAATTCTCAAGAATGCCCTGATTTTTCAAGGCAATTTTTTATGGCTATCCTAAACTTTCAGGGCACCTACATGAGTTCATCCTGATCTTATATAGAGCTTACATTGTGTAGGTTGTAGTGGGGTAGCCCATAAGGGGTACAACCCAATTAGGGTTAGTACTTGTACCCTACTTTCTGCTCAATGCATTTATTCTCGCTCATTCTTCTGACACTTTCACGGCAACAAAATAACAAGACATGAGAGAGGTGGAGGGGAAGGCATGATATGACTGGGAAGCCCGATGCATGCATGGTACGGTACGATGTGGAAGTGGCGAAATCCTCGGGAGGAGACAAAACCAGCACACACACCGCCCCGCCCATTTCCCCCCTCTCCCACATCCCCCCCCCCCCCTCCCCCACAGCCCTTCCCCTTCTGCATACACGTCAGGGCAGCCCTCTACCTTCGTCCTGATGCTTCAGGGCAAAATCTCACAGCCTTCCTGAAATTTCAGGGCTCAACACAAAAAATATCCTGAAGTGACAGGGTAAAACATACCATCATCCTGAAATTGCAGGGAAAACACCTTACACTATCCTGAAATCAGTGTAATCAGGATGTTTTACCCTGATCTCGTGGGGCATGCCTTCGCCTAGGTACAAGACCATTGTACAGCTTGCTTTTATGAATCAATTATTCATTCTCAATTACAACTTCCGCTACGCAATACAAAGTCTATACCAATCCAAGAGTGTTACGATCCTAAGGCAATTTTGTCAAACTGTATGTTTGTGTTCTCTCTAGGCTATAGTGGGTTAGCCTACAAGGGGTACAACACTTTAGGGTTAGTACTTTAAACCCAACTCATTCATAGTTCATTCATTCCTGCATAGTTGATTTTGACATGTTATCAGAGCAGGAAACCTGTTAGGTTTTTAGGGCCCACCAATCATTCTGCTAGTTCATGCTCGAAGAGCACTTGCGCTGTCCAACCCTCTCGCACAGTGTCACGCTGCCATGCAGCTACTCGCACTGCTTGCCCTAGCGTGCTGCCCTACTGTCACACGCGCCCCTGCTGCCCGCGAGCAGCTTCTGCCCCGCGCGCCCCTGCTGCCCGCGAGCAGCCCCTGCCCCGCGCGCCACTGCTGCCCGCGAGCAGCCCCTGACCCGAGCGCCCCTGCTGCCCGCGAGCAGCCCCTGCCTTGCGCGCCCCTTCTGCCCGCGAGCAGCCCTGCAGCCCGGCGCGCCCCGCAGCCCTAAATGCACCAGCGCGCCCCGCTGCTAAACGCGCCAGCGCGCCCCGCAGCCCAGCGCGCCAGAGCGCCCCGCTGCTAAGCATGCCGGCGCGCCCCGCAACCTAGCGCGCCAGTGCGCCCCGCAGCCCAGCGCGCCCTGCTGCTAAGCGCACCAGCGCGCCCCGCAGCCCAGCGCGCCAGCGCGCCCCGCAACCCTAAATAATAATAATCATCATCATTAAAAAAAAAAAAAAAAAAAAAAAAAAAAAAAAAAAAAAAAAAACCAGCGCGCCCTGCTGCCGAGTGCGCTGCTACTGCACACGCTGCTACTGCTGCGCTGTGCCCTGCTGAGCAGCGCTGCCCAGGCCGAGCCGCGCCGCCCATCCCGAGCCGCCCTCCTGCTACTACTGCTGCTGCTGCTGCTCGTGCTACTGCTGCTGCTGGTGGAGGTGCTGCTGGGAGTGCTGGAGGAGTCGCCGCCCAGCCCCACCGAGCCGCCCTCCTGCTACTACTGCTGCTGTTGCTGCTGCTCGTACTACTGCCGCTGCTGGTGGAGGTGCGGCAGGGAGTACTGGAGGTGCTGCTGGTGCTGGAGGTGCTGGACCTACTAGTGACTGTCACTGCCTGTCATTGCCACTATCATGGCAGTTGTAGTGGCTAGGGGTGGACAGCAGCGGTCACTGCCTCTCCCGGACGACCCCACCCCTCAGCAGCTTCGTGAGTGGGTTATTCAGCGAGGTAGTCCTGGTGGTGGAGGTTTGGGTTTTATGTGGCCTCAGCGACCTCGCGACTGTGCTTCTCAGCGATGTGTCCCTGGTCGTGTAGAGGCTGCTGCTCTCGGTTCTAGTGAGTCTGCTGTCACTCCAGGTGCTGGTGAGTCAACTGCAGCTCTAGGTGCTCGTGAGTCTGCCGACGCTCTAGGTGCTAGTGCGTCTACTGCCACAGGTCCTGCCTCAACTGAGGCCTTGCACACTTTCACGCTTGACTCAGGCGCGTCACGTTGCTTCTTTCGTGATTGCACCACAGTCACACCACTCGCAGCAACTGTCCCAGTCTCATTGGCTGACCCCACTGGGGGCCCAGTAGTTGCGCGAGCCTCCACTGTCCTCCCGTGTCCGGCAGTCCCCTCTGGGTCTCTCTCAGGTCTCCACCTCCCCGCGTTCTCGACGAACTTGTTGAGCAACGCAGTTCTCCATGATGAATGGGTTAACACCTTAATTCCAGGAGGACAGCGTGTGGCGATCTGTAAGTGCTCACGGACTGGCCGTCACCTTGCTACGTTCACTCGTCAGCCTGGGTCCGGCCTGTACACCCTTACCACTGCGTTTGCACAGGAGGTTGAGTCAGGTCAGGTGGCTGCGCCGAGTCTGGTGTCTGCGTCTGGTCACCTTGCAGCATCTTGCTCGTGTCGGGTACTCTCTCACCAGACTCTCCTCTGGCACCACCTCCTAGGTCACCCCTCGTTGTTGCGTATCCGCAGCATGCACTCCCGTCTCCTTGTCTCTGGCCTTCCTAGGTCCCTGCCCTCCCTCCCGCGCTCGCCTGCCCCGCCGTGCCTTCCCTGCGTCGAGGGGTGGCAGCGCGCCGCTCCTCACTCCTCCGAGTTTCCTCCGACCACTGCTCCTCTGCAGACTCTCCACATGGACGGACTAGGAGCGCTACTTCCTGCTGGTTGTTGACAACTACACACGCTACACCACTGTTTTCCCCTTGTGGCGCAAGGCGGATGTCAGCGGTGTTTTGAATTCGTGCTACTCGTCGCTAGCTACGTGAGCGGTTTCGTCGGGAATTCCCAGTCCTGCGTCTGCACTCTGACAGGGGCGGTGAGTTCTCTTCTGACCTCCTTGCGGAGTTCTGTCGAGACGAGGGCATCTGCCAGACGTTCACGCTTCCGCCCTCTCCTCAGCAAAATGGGATTGCTGAGCGTCGCATTGGCTTGATCATGGAGGTTGCTCGTACCTCCATGATCCATGTGGCTGCTCCCCATTTTCTGTGGCTGTTTCCGGTCCGATACACAGCGCATCGGCTCAACCTATGGCCCCGTTTCTCTGAGCTAGAGACCTCGCCCACACTCCGGTGGACGGGGAGGGTTGGCGATGCGTCGGTGTTTCGGTTCTGGGGCACGCTCTCCCTTGTTCGCGATGCCAAAGCGAGCAAGCTCTCCTCTCGCACTCTCCGCTGCGTCTTCCTTGGCTTCCCCACCGACGCCCCGCCGTGGCAGTTCTACCACCCGCGCTCGCGTCGAGTCTTCTCCTCCCAAGACGTCACCTTTGACGAGTCTGTCTGTTTCTAAAGGCTACACCCGCACGCGTCCCACCCGGTCCCCCTAGCGCCTCTTTTCTTGGTACCAGTCCCCCCCCCAATAGACCCCCTCCCCCCACAGGGTCCTGCTCCCTTAGGTGTGTCTCAGGTAGACCCACCCCCCTTGGTTGAGCCTTTGGAGATCTCTTCTGACTCCTCTGGCCCAGCTAAGGGGGGTGACCCCGCCGCTGACGACACGCCGGCCACTCGCCGCTCTCCACGCTTGGAGACCCCCCCTGGTTTTCCGCCTCGGTCATCTTCGCCGCCTCCGCAGCCTGCTGCTGTGGACTCTGGAGCTGAGACTGCTGGTGCTGAGCCTGGGGGTGCTGAGACAGAGGGTGAGGGTTCTGGGGGTGCTGCAACTGGGGGTGCTGGTTCTGGGGGTGCTGCGACTAGGGGTGCTGACTCTAGGGGTGTTGCAAGTCCTAGTGACGGTGGAGCTGTGGGTGACCCTGCTGGAGGTCCTGGAGCTGGACAGCCACCGCAGCCTGATCTACTTGAGACGCTCTCGCCGCAAGCGATTCGTGCGTGGATGGTTCGGTGAGGCAGTCCTGGTGGTGGAGGGTACGGTCCTGTTGGTGCTGGAGCTGCTAGTCCTGGAGGTACTGCTGGTGCTGGAGGTACTGGATGTACTGCTGGAGGTGCTGGAGGTGCTGCTGGTGCTGGAGGTACTAGAGGTGCTGCTGGTGCTGGAGGTGCCGGAGCTACTAGTCCTAGAAGTGCTACTGGTGCTGGAGGTGCTGGACCTACTAGTCTTGGAGGTACAGCTGGTGCTGGAGGTGCAGGAGGTGCTGCTGGTGCTGGAGGCGCTCAAGCTGGAGGTACTGGAGGTGCTGGGGCTGCTGGTCCTGGAGGTGCTCGTACTGGAGGTGCTGGAGCTGCCGGAGCTGGTGGTGTTGTAAGTGTTGGAGGTGCTGAGGGTACTGGAGCTGCTGGCACTGGAGGTGCTGGTGCTAGTGGTGCTGGAGCTGCGGGAGCTGCTGGTCCTGGAGGTGCTCGTACTAGAGGTACTGGAGCTGCTGGAGCTGGTGGTGCTGCTAGTGCCGGAGGTGCTACTGGAGCTGCTAGCACTAGAGGTGCTGGTGCTGCAGGTACTGGAGGTGCTGCAACCGCTGGTACTGGAGGTGTTCGTGCTAGAGGTGCTGGAGCTACTAGAGCAGGTGCTGCTGCTGGTGTTGGAGGTGCTGGAGGTACTACTGGAGCTGCTGGCACTAGAGGTGCTGGAGGTACTGCTGGTGCTGGAGGCGCTGGAGCTGGAGGTACTGGAGGTACTGAAGGTGCTAGAGCTGCTGGTCCTGGAGGTGCTCATACTAGAGGTGCTGGAGCTGTCGGAGCAGGTGGTGCTGCTGGTGCTGGAGGTGCTAGAGGTGCTACTGGAGCTGCTGGCACTGGAGGTGCTGGAGGTACTGCTGGTGCTAGAGGTGCTGGCGCTGCCGGAGCTTGTGGTGCTGCTGGTGCTGGAGGTGCTACTGGAGCTGCCGGTCTTGGTACTTCTGGTGCTGGAGGAGCTTGAGCTGCTGGTACTGCCCCGCGCTGACTGTTTTTTTTTTCCCGCACCCGCACTCGTCCCTGCCGCCGCCTGACTCGGTCCTTCGCCAGGTTCTTAGTCTCCCGTCTTCCATAGGCCTCACTCCACCTCTCCTGTGTCCACCGACAGACCAGTCTCAGCCACAGCTTCTGCCTGGCTCCCCGATGCCTGCTCCTGCTCCTCACACTGAGGTGACTGAGTCCCTGATTGAGCGTCGTGAGCGTGAGACTCGTGCTTCCACACCTGTTCGTGCTCGTCGTTTCGCCCGTCCTCATCCTCCTGCTGTCCCAGGCACTCACGGTATGACACTTCGTCCTTCCTCTGTTCCACAGCGTATTTTCCTGTCTGAGCCTCCCGCATCCTCTACTCCACACGTTCCTGGCCCTGAGTCCACTCGTGCTGCCAGTCCTATTGTCACTCGTGTCCTTACAACTGTCGTCACAGACTCTGACTTTGAGTCTACTACTGCGTTTGCCCTAGTCACTGAGCTAGTCGACTTTGCAGCTAGGAGTCCTCTCGACTACGTCGCAAGTCTTGTTACTGAGTCTGAGTCTGTCTGTCCTCCGTCCGTCAGGGGTGAGCCTGCCCTTAGCAGTGACATCCTTGAGGACAAGCAGTTTGAGCTTGAGTGTCTTGCGGCCGCTTTACCTCATTTCGCATCCTTGCTGCTTTGCCCTGAGGGAGACCCGGATGCACTTGACATCCCTACCCCGCGCTCTTACGCGGCGATCGTGGGTGAGTACTCCTCTCAGAGGCAGACAGCCATGGACGCAGAGATGGCTTCTTGGAAGTCCACAGGCACCTCCGTCGATGAGGTTCCTCCTCTTGGGGCGAACATAGTCAATGGCATGTAGATTTTCAGAGTGAAGCGGCCGCCAGGTTCTCCGCCTGCCTTCAAGGCGCATTACGTTGCTTGAGGCTTTAGTCAGCGATAGGGGGCCGACTTCTTCTAGACCTTCTCCCCCACCCCGAAGATGACTACTCTTCGGATGCTGCTGCATGTTGCAGCATAGCGTGACTACGAGCTGCACTCCCTCAACTTCTTGACAGCTTTCTTGCAAGGCAGCCTTCACGAGGAGATCTGGCTACGCCGCCCACCTGGTTTCACCGAGTCGTTTCCTGCGGGTACCCAGTGGAGCCTCCGGGGGCCACTCTACGGTCTCCGCCAGGCGCCCCGAGATTGGCACAATACACTGAGGACTACAATTGCGGCTCTTGGGTTTGCTCCTTCCTCTTCTGACCCGTCGTTGTTTCTACGCATCGACACTACCCTGCCGCCGTTCTACATTCTCGACTACAATTGCGGCTCTTGGGTTTGCTCCTTCCTCTTCTGACCCGTCGTTGTTTCTACGCATCGACACTACCCTGCCGCCGTTCTACATTCTCATGTACGTCGACAACTTGGTTTTTGCTACTGGTGACACTGAGGTGCTGACCCTAGTGAAGGCGGAGCTGCAGGAGAGACACACGTGCACTGACCTGGGTGAGCTGCGCAGCTATCTTGGCTTGCAGATCACCCGGGACAGAGCATGGCGCACCATCACCTTGACTAAGTCACACAGGTTGCACCAGGTGCTTCAGCACTTCGGCTTCCAGTTCTCCTCGCCACAGACCACTCCTTTGTCTACCGGCCACTCGCTCTCAGCTCCACCTTCGCAGCATCCTAGTGCACCTATTGTTGTCTATCGGGAGCATGTAGCAAGCCAGGAGGCTGAGAGGGTACGCGAGGTCAGGTCGTGTGCACGTCATCAAGTACATGAGGCAACCCACAAGCTCTGGGTACGGAACACTCAGCTCTACGAACTCGTCCGAAGGTGGAGCTGAGAGCGAGTGGCCAGTAGACAGAGGAGTGGGCTGTGGCGAGGAGAACCGGAAGCCGAAGCGCTGAAGGACCTGGTGCACCATGTGTGACTGAGTCAGTGTGATGGTGCGCCGTGCTCTGTCCCGGGTGATCTGCAAGCCAAGATAGCTGCACAGTTCACCTTGGTCAGTGCAAGTGTGTCTCTTCTGCAGCTCCGACTTCACAAGGGTAAGTGCCTCAGTGTCAGCAGTGGCAAAGACGAGGTGGTTGACGTACACAAGGACGTAGAATGGCGGCAGCGACGTCTCGGTGCGTAGAAATAGCAACGGGTCAGTAGTAGAAGGAGTAAACCCAAGAGCCGCAAGTGTAGTCCTTAGTGTGTCGTGCCACTTGCGAGGCGCCTGGCGGAGCCCGTAGACTGGCCGGCGGAGGCTCGACTGGGTACCTGCAGGAAACGTCCCAGTGAAACCAGGTGGTCGGCGTAGCCAGATCTCCTCGTGCAGGCTGCCCTGCAAGAAAGCTGTACTGAAGTCCAGAGAGTGTAACTCGTAGTCACGCTGAGCAGCGACGCGCAGCAACACCCGAAGAGTAGTCATCTTTGGGGTAGGGGAGAAGGTATGGAAGTAGTCGACCCCCTGTCGCTGACTGAAGCCTCGAGCAACGTAACGAGCCTTGAAGGCAGGCGGAGAACCCGGCGGTCGCTTCACCCTGAAAATCCACATGCCATCGACTATGTTCGCCCGAGATGGGGGAACTGCGTCGATGTAGGTGCCTGTGGACTTCCAGGATGCCATATTGGCATCCATGGCTGCCTGCCACTGAGAGGAATAGGGACCCGTAATCGCCTCTGCGTAAGAGCGCGGGTTCGGGATGTCTGGTGCATCCGGGTCTCCCTCAGGGGCAAGCAACATGGAAGCGAAACAAGGTACAGCACCTGCAAGACACTCAAAGTCCTCCTCCCTGTCCTCAAGGACGTCCGTGCCAAGAGCACACTCACCCCCGACGGACTAAGGACTGGCAGACTCAGCAACAAGAGCAGTGGCGTAGTCTAGACGACAGGCAGCAGCAAAGTCAACTAGCTCAGCAACGAGGCCAGACGCAGCAGTGGACTGAAAGGAAGGGTAAGTGACAACAGTGGAGAGGAGACACGAGACAGTGGGATTGGCAGCACGAGCACAGTCAGACTCAGGGTCAGGGACAGCAAGACGAGAGGACTCAGGAGGAAGCGGCAGAGGAACACGTAAAGGAACAGAGGAAGGACGAAGTGCCATAGCGTGTGTGCCGGGGACAGGAGGAGGACGCGGATGAGGAACGCGACGACCAGTGCAAACAGGGAAGGCAGGACGAGACGCAGGCTCACGACGCAATGTAAGACCGCTGGTCTGCTCAGTGTAAGGAGAAGGAGCAGGTAGTGGGGAGGCTGGCTGTAACGGCGGCTACGACTGGTCAGGCGGCGGACACAGCAAAGGAGCAGGAAGGCCAAGAGAAGAAGGGACACGAAGAACCTGCTGAAGAAGGGGAATGAAGTACGGTCGCGGCTGCACAGTGCCTCCAGCACCTCCAGCGCCAGGGTCAACGGCTCCATCTCTTCCAGCTCAAGCGCCTACCGCGCTAGTGCCTCCAGCACCAGCGCCAACAGCTCCAGCTCCTCCAGCTCCAGTAGCTCCAGGCTCCGTAGGATCTCCATCTCCAACTCCCCCAACACCACTAGTCCCGGCAGCTCCAGTACCCCTGGTACGAGCACCTCCAGGACCAGCAGCTGCAGCACCTCCGGTACCACCAGCTCCAGCAGTAACTCCAGCAACTCCAGCTCCAGTGTCTCCAGCGGCAGAGTCTCCAGCTCCGGCAGCCCCACTTCGAAGGCGGGTGCGCTGAGCAAACCACTCGCGCAGTTGCTGTGGGGAGAGAGGCTCCGGCCGGGGAGACAGTCTGTTAGAGACTAAGGACGGAGTCTATGAAGATTAAGGGCCGAAATATCTTAAAATCGTCAACTATAATTCAGGACAGAAAAGTCGTCGTCACAAGAAACGTCGTCGACGATGAACGCACAATTAGAATTCTCTCAAACTCGAGTATGTTGTAGCTCTTTACCGTGGCTATCTTTCCCAATTTGAATAGTATCAAAATGTGGAGTATAGCTTGAGTTATGAACTTCGGCGCACTAGGGGGTATGCTGCCATAGAAAACGTGACTCAATAACAATAATCTCACAAGTTCACACAAGAAAGTTAGAGTAGCAATAGAACCAGGTAGGAGGGGATGAGAAGGACGAGAGGGAAGGTCCCAAGGGAGTTCCCAACCAAGGAAACCCCATACCACACAATTCCCCTCTCTATAGGCACCCCAACTTTGACATTTGTCACTTTCCCAACTCATGCCATCCACCTCACCCAACTTGGCCACACTTGCCAACCTGGTTTGGCTTCTCCCAACCACTTGGCATCATCTACAGTGATGGTGACGAATTTCCTAACCCCCAAAAGTCTGTACCCCATATTGAGTCAACCCGCAAATTCCTATAGTCGCCGCATCTCAATCAAAACTTCGAACGATCGTATCTTTCTCGTTCTTGCTTCGATCGCAGCGATTCTCGGTTTGTCGGGAAGCTCTTGAGCAGAGGAGTCACTTCAGATATCTGCTCAAGCCAAATAACATTCACACACACTCAGAAAATCCAAACAACACCAAACACAAATTCTTGCACACGCTCACACCACGCATGCAACACACGAACATATGATGGGAGGCAGACAGACGTGAATGCAAATGATAGCATCACATTACAAACTCCCCCTCTGGCTGCCTACCATCATCCCACATGCCCATAGATCAAGCATGCACCCTCAATGCACACTCATTCCAGCAAGTTTCATCCCCTTCCAATGCTCATTTTCAGCCAGGCGCTTGGTGAGAATGTCTGCCGCCTGCTGATGGGTCTTCGCAATCTCCAGCCGCACCTCCTTGTCCAGGAGCCTCTTCACCCAGTGCCACTTTGGCCTGATGTGCTTTGTCAGGCCATGAAGACAAGCATTCTTTGCAAGCTTCACAGCCGACTCATTGTCACAAAGAATCACAGTCGGCTCCTTCTGGCACACTCCGATCTCCTCCAGCAAACGCCTCAGCCACACCACCTCCTTAGCCCCATGATGCAGGGCCATGTACTCTGTCTCACACGAGGACAGCCCCACCTCGTTCTGCTTCTTGCTGCACCAGCTCACTGCACCACCTCCAAACAGGCACACATAGCCTCCAATGCTGGTGCCATCCGCCTTCACAGAATTGAAGCTAGCGACGGTGTAGCAGGTTAGGAGCATCTCCCCCTTGCCCAAATCAGCTGCACCCCTCTGCAGCCTCTGTCGCACAGCACTGTACTCCAAGCCCACTGATGCCGTAGCGCTCACATAGCGGACCAACCTCTTGGCCGCTTCCAGCTGCTCATGACTGGGGCATGAAACCACACTTGCAAGCCTGGATGTAGCAAAGGCAATGTCAGGCCGCGTGTGGTTAGCCGCATCATTGAGTGCCCCCACCATGGAATGAAACAGCTTCCTGTCACTCTCACCCACCACCTCCTCATCAGCACTGGGCTCCACAGTGAAACCCGAAGGTAGTGGGGTGGCTGGCTTTCCTCCATCTTGCAGCCCATACTTCTCAGCCAGCCCCTCACAGTACTTCCTCTGGTGCAACCTCAACACTCCCTTGTCAAGGTCTCTCTCCACATGCATCCCAAGGTAATACTTGACATCTCCCATCTTCGAGCACTTGAACTGCATCTCCAGCATCTCCTCCACACGCTCAATCATTGCAGCCGACTCAGAGAAGAGAAGGATGTCATCCACATACACCAAGAGCATGAGGAACTGCTCCTTCTCTTGCAGCAGGAACAAGCTGTGATCACACTCGCTCTTCTTGAAACCCCCAGCCAGCAGTGTCTCCTCCAGCTTGTGGTACCATGCGCGAGGAGCCTGCTTAAGGCCATAGATGGCCTTCTTGAGCCTGCACACCCTGCCGCTCCCATCATCCAACCCCTCAGGCTGCAGCATGTACAGCTCCTCTAGGATGATCCCATTGAGGAAAGCAGTTGTGATGTCCATCTGCTTGATCCTCCATCCACGGTTTGCAGCCGTTCCCAACATCACCCTTAGTGTAGTCCCTTTCCCCACAGGAGCAAAGATCTCGTCAAAGTCCTTCCCCTTTGTCTGCTGAAACCCCTTTGCCACAAGCCTTGACTTGTAGCGGGTCAGCTCCCCATCAGGTCCGTACTTGTGCCTGAAGATCAGCTTGGAAGAAATGGCCTTCCTCCCAGGAGGCAGCTCACACAGCTCCCACGTTTCATTCTCCAGCAGAGAGTCATACTCCTCCTTCACACTCTGCTTCCACTTCTCAGCATCGGGCCCACTCAAGGCCTCAGCTAGCGTCTTGGGCTCAGGGACGGCTGCCCAGTAGCAGTGTGCTATCTCTTCCTCATCACACTGCTCAGCCACACTCCCAGCCCGTACCACCTTTGGCTTGCCAAAGCTCGGATGGGTCAGCCGGTTAGGAGGGCGCACATCCCTCCTAGGACGGTCAGCCGGACGTACGGCACCTTGTGGAGCATCTTGCTGCTGCTGCTGCTGCTGCTGCTGCTGCTCCTCCACCTCAGGTTCTCCCCCATCCTCAGTCACCCCAGAAATATCCTCCTCTGAGACAGTGACCTGCACTTGCCTCGAAGGCCGCTGCACCTCATCGGCCTCAATGATCAGCGGTGTAGTAGGAAGCTTCTGCTGCTGCTGCTGCTTCCACTCCTTGTAGTACAAGGACTCAAGGAACTTCACATCCCTTGACACAGTCAGCTGCTGGCTGGTCAAGTCCCATATCAACCAGCCCTTATGATCCTTAGCAAGCCCCAAGTGTACTCCCCATCTCCCACTAGCCTCCAACTTTCCCCTCTTCTCCTTAGGCACATGAAACACCACCATGCAGCCGTAGGCTCTCAGCATGTTGACTGCTGGTGCACTCCCATACCACTTGGTGTAGGGGACCCACTGCTTGTCCCCCACAGTCGCCAACACCCTGTTCTTCACAAGGGCGACCTGCCGCAGTGCAGTCACCCAAAACGGATCCGGCAGCCCTGCATGCCCAAGGAGAGTGCGAGCACCTTCTTGCAGGGTCCGGTTGAACCGCTCAGCCACGCCGTTCTGCTGAGGGTTGTAGGGTATGTGAGCTGATGCTGGATCCCCTTCTTCTTCAGCACCGACTCAAAATCAGCACCAATGAACTCTCCCCCATTGTCGGTGCGGATCACCTTCACCTTGTGTCCGCTCTCCCATTGAGCTCTCGGCATCCACTCCTTAAGAACAGCCGCTGCCACTTCCCCCTTAGTCTTGAGAGGGTACACCCACACGGCACGCGTGTGGTCGTCCACAATGGTTAAGAAGTAGCGGCTGCCCGAGAGAGAAGGGGCCCTCGTAGGGCCCACCACATCCATGTGCACAAGTGCGAGCGGGGCCTTAGCTGGTCCCGTGCCGCTGCTGAACGGAAACTTTGTGAACTTGGTCTCAAGGCATGTAGGGCAGCTCCCAATCTCCTTTGCTACCCCCTTCACCTCCAACCCCTTCAAGCTCCCATCCTTCACTAACTTATGCAGCATAGGAATGTTGATGTGACACAACCTCTCGTGCCACGTCTCCCAATCGGCATCACCATTCCCAGATGAAGTCTTTGCCCATGCAGCGGTTGCATCCACACCAGCAAGCACCTCACCATGTGGCTGCTGTGACTTCTGCACCTTCTTGACTGCATCTAGGGCCCCATCGGTTGTTGCAGTCTCCTCTCCTCCCGCAGTTGTTTTAGCCGTTGCTGCTGCCGCTGCCGTTGCCGTTGCTGGTGGTTTCCCATTCCAAGGGATGATGGGCAGCTGCCATAGGTCCTTGATGCAGCTGCTCTTCTCCTCCAAATCCCACAGCAGCAATTTCCCAAGCTTTGCACGGCAGCTGGTTGGGCCGAAGGTCACTTTGGCCTTGCTTTTCTGCAGCCGGCGCACAGAGAGGAGGTTAGCGGACAAACCTTCAACCAGCAGTACATTCCCCAGCCCCACAAAGGCCCCCATTGGCTCCCATTACCTTAGCATTCCCAACACCAATCACAGGGAGCAAAGCACCTGAAGCGGCAGCCACAAACTTGATCTTCCCAGGGGGCTTTACCTCGTCAAGCAAATCTGCCTGTGGGGTCATGTGACTTGTGCAACCTGAATCTATCACCCAGTGAGTGAGGGGGTGCATCACAACCTTCCCAACTGAGCCCACATCACTCTCACTCCCTTTCACATCCTCAACCATGAGGAACATCCCAGGGTTGGCTTTACCTTGTGCACCATCACCTTGTGCACCTGAACCTTGCACAGCGCCACCTCGTGCACGTTCACCACTTGGCGGCTTCATGCCTGGGGGTGCCCATCCCTCAGGCCGGCTGAAACACTTGAACCAAGGGTGTCCAACCTTCTTGCAGTACCAGCACGCACCCTCCATTCGGGTGCTCCCCCTGCCACCAGAGCTCCCATGCCCCTCATTGTAGTCACCTCGCCCTCTCCCTCTGCCAAAGCCTCTCCCACGGCCTCGGCCTCTCCCTCCCCCTCTTCCTTTGCTGCCTCCTGCAGCTCCATACCCCTCAGCAGTTTTGTTGGCAGCACCACCACCCGTGTGGCGCCTGCGGAAGTCCTCCTGCAGAATCTGCTGCCGTAGCCACTCTGGTGTCCACTGGTCCTGCTGAGTGTTGAGGGTGGGGATGAGGTTGTCCCATGAGTTGTCGAGCACCGAGATAATCTTGGTGCACTGCTGCATCTGCGACACATTGCTGCCCGCCGTTGCCATCCTCGCATAGGTGTCCTTGATCTTGTCAAGGACCGGCTTCACATCATCGCCCGGTCGCATGGAGAGGGCAGCCAGCTCCTTCTCCAACACAATCACCATCGGCAGCGTGTTGGGCTGAATCACGTCGCGCAGTAGCTTCCACGCCTTTGGTCCGGAATCATCCAACTCCACCAAATCCTTGATGTGTTGGAACATGTCGTTGTTGACCGATTGAAGGATTAGGTCGTACAGCACCGCGCTTTTCTCAATCCACCGATCGCGGGCGTCGCCTTCCTCCGACATCTTCTCTTCTCCCATCGCAAGTTTCAGCAGCTTGTAGCGCTTAAATGCACTCCGCATCCGCCCGCTCCATTCCTCATAGTTGGAGCCATCCAATGCCTCGATCTTGGATGGTGGCGGCTCATTTCTCTTCTCAGCTGCATCTCCACTCCCTTGACTCATTTCCTCTGCTCCCAAGCACAGGTTCCAGCTCCCCCTTTGCTGTCCACACCGAAGTCCCACTCAATTTCCACAAGTGTCGGCGCCAACGAAATTTCGGCAGAGTTTCCCCTTAGCGGAAGTCACATGCAACCTCCAGAACTCCACTTAGGCATGCCCACAGGCCATGGTGGGTCTAGGAGGGTCTTCACACTTCAGTAGACTCTCCACAAAATCCTTAATCAGCTCTGATACCACTTGTTAGAGACTAAGGACGGAGTCTATGAAGATTAAGGGCCGAAATATCTTAAAATCGTCAACTATAATTCAGGACAGAAAAGTCGTCGTCACAAGAAACGTCGTCGACGATTAACGCACCATTAGAATTCTCTCAAACTCGAGTATGTTGTAGCTCTTTACCGTGGCTATCTTTCCCAATTTGAATAGTATCAAAATATGGAGTATAACTTGAGTTATGAACTTCGGCGCACTAGGGGGTATGCTGCCATAGAAAACGTAACTCAATAACAATAATCTCACAAGTTCACACAAGAAAGTTAGAGTAGCAATAGAACCAGGTAGGAGGGGATGAGAAGGACGAGAGGGAAAGTCCCAAGGGAGTTCCCAACCAAGGAAACCCCATACCACACAATTCCCCTCTCTATAGGCACCCCAACTTTGACATTTGTCACTTTCCCAACTCATGCCATCCACCTCACCCAACTTGGCCACACTTGCCAACCTGGTTTGGCTTCTCCCAACCACTTGGCATCATCTACAGTGATGGTGACGAAATTCCCAACCCCCAAAAGTCTGTACCCCATATTGAGTCAACCCGCAAATTCCTATAGTCGCTGCATCTCAATCAAAACTTCGAACGATCGTATCTTTCTCGTTCTTGCTTCGATCGCAGCGATTCTCGGTTTGTCGGGAAGCTCTTGAGCAGAGGAGTCACTTCAGATATCTGCTCAAGCCAAATAACATTCACACACACTCAGAAAATCCAAACAACACCAAACACAAATTCTTGCACACGCTCACACCACGCATGCAACACACGAACATATGATGGGAGGCAGACAGACGTGAATGCAAATGATAGCATCACATAACACAGTCGTGGTGAAGCACCCGCAGGATCTCCAGAAGAAGCAGTGCCCCTTGGCTCAGCACCCCCAGACTCAGCACCCTCAGACTCAGCACCTCCAAGCTCCACACCCGCAGGCTCAGCACCCCTAGGCTCCACACCCACAGGCTCAGCACCCCCAGGCTCAGCACCTCAAAACCCAGCACCCTCAGACTCCGCACCCCCAGACCCGGCACCCTCAGACTCCGCACCCCCAGGCTCCGCACCCCCAGACGCAGTACCTGGAGCAGCACCTGAGCCGACAGCTACCTCAACAGGCGCAGTACCAGGGAGAGGGTCTACCTGAGACACACCTGAGGGAGCAGGACCCTGGGGGGGGAGGGGGTCTTCCACAGGAGGACCTTGAGGAAGGAAGAAAGGCGGTGGTGGGGGAGGAGTAGAGCGGTACGGGAAGAGACGTTAAAAGGGAACCGGCTCGTCAAACGTGACGTCCTGAGAGGGGAAGACACGGCGCGAGGTGGGGTGGTAAAACTGCCAGCCAGGCGTGTCAGGGGAAAATCCAAGGAAGACGCAGGGAATAGCGCGGACGGAGAGCTTGTCCGCAGACATATCGCGAACAAAGGTACGAGAACCCCAGACCCGGAACATCGACGCATCGCCAACCTTCCCCGTCCAACGCAGAGTAGGCGAGATCTCCGGCAAGGAGACACGGGGCCAGAGGTTGAGCTGATGTGCAGTGTACCAGACCGCAAACGGCCATAGAAAATGGGGAGCAGCCGCATGGATCATGGAGGTACGAGCGACCTCCATAACTAGGCCAATGCGGCACTCAGCAATCCCATTTTGCAGAGGGGAGTCCGGAAGCGTGAACGACTGGAGAATGCCCTCCCCACGATAAAAGTCCCGCAAGAGGTCGGAGGAGAACTCACCACCTCTGTAAGAGTGCAGACGCAGGACAGGAAGGTCCGTATGGAACCGCTCGCGGAGCTGGAGACGGACTGCACGGATCCAAGGGATCAAGACATCAATGACCTGACCCTTGCTGCGCAAGGGGAAGACCGTGGTGTACCGCGTGTAGTTGTCCACTGACGCGGGCGGGGCCCCACACGTCCATGTGGAGAGTCTGCAGGGGAGCAGTCGTCGGGGGAAACAAGGAGGAGTGAGGAGCGGCGCGCTGCCGCCCCTCGACGCAAGGAAGGCAGGGCGGGGCAGGCCAGAGCGAGAGGGGAGGAAGAGACCTGGGATGACCAGAGAAAAGGAGGCGGGAGTGCATGCCACGAAGGCGTGGCAGGGAAGGGTGACCCAGGCGGTGGTGCCAAAGAAGGGTCTGGTGTGACAGGAGGTGACACGAGCAAGGGGGTGCTACCTGACCTGACGTGGACACCTTAGCAGACGCAGCTACCTGAGGAGGCTCGGTAGCAAGGTGTACAGATAAGACCTTGGCCGACGAGTGAACGTGGCCAGGTGACGGCCCGTCCGTGTACAGGTGCAGATCGACACACGCTGACCCCCAGGAGTGGTGGTAGTGACCATCGCGTCCTGGAGGGCAGCGGTACTAACCAAGTTCGTAGAGAACGAGGGGATGTGAAGGCCTGACAGTGAGCCGAACGGAACCGCCAGACACGGGAGCACAGTGGAGGAACAGGCGAGAACTGGGCCCCCGGAGGGGTCAGCCAGCCTGACCGGTACAGGTGCAGAGAGAGGAGTGAGGGTGGTGCTGTCGCGAAAGAAACATCGTGAGGCACCTGAGTCAAGTGTGAAGGTGTGCAAGGCCTCAGCAGGCGCAGTACCAGGGAGAACAGACTCACTAGCACCTAGAGCAGCAACCTCTATACCTGGGTCAGGCGGCACACACAGGTAACAGTCACCCTCAGCACTAGTAGACAAAGCATACATAGCAGCAAGGATAGCATCAAAGTCTAGGTCAAAGATAGCAACTCCAGACCTAAGCAGCTCTGCCTAGCGGGGGCGTTCAGCCTCGTCACCAAACTCTGCGCGCCAAGGTTCATCGAGGCGGGAGAAGCAGTGGTGCTGAGTGTGGAGCTTCCCGCATGTCTGGCCAGCACTGACACCCGTGCGAATGACATACGGGCAGCTAACACTACCCCCAGACGCCCCACGCTGAGCAAACCACTCACGAAGCTGCTGGGGCGACGGGGTCTCGCTCCGACGCTGCTGCTGCTGCCTCTAGCCTCCTCCAGAACCTCCACGCAGAGCTCCAGTCCGGCCGCCACCACCCCCACCGCTGCCACTACCGCCACTCCCACAGCTCCCACCACCGCCACCACCTCCACTGCCCCCACCACCTCCACCGCTGTGCCCACCACCACCCCCGCTACCACCGCCACCACCCCTTCCACCCTTGCCCTTGCTGCTGCGGCGCTTCGCACTAGCAGAAGCGGCCCCGACGTCCACTGCACCAGGGACGTCAGCAGCAGTAGCAGAGGCGTAGGAGGGAGCAAGGGGGGAGGGGGAGCACCCCTCAAAGAAGGGCGTGCGCGGAGTGCCACGAGCAGCACCCACAGCGACTACACTAGTCTCAGCTGCAAGGATGTGCTGCTTGAGTAGGTCAACGGTGAGGGCTGTGGGGTCAAGGGCGAGATAGTGGTCCTTCACAACGCGAAGAGAGTCAGGGAGGCGGGTGAGTATGAAGTAAAGAGTGATGTACATCGGTGGTGGGTTCTTTGCAAGGAACTCTGTCGGGAGGGCAGCGCGGTAGCGAGCGTCGATAGTGCGAAGGTGGGAAACTAGGTCCTATACTGTGGCAAAGGCGGACATCTCGGGGAACAGGTAGGGCAGTAGGAGGCGGCCCAAAGCAGCAGAGGCAGGCGCGGAGTAGCGAGCAACGACAGCGTCGTACAGTGCCAGCGTCGTACAGTGCCTGCGCTGTCTTGTGCTGTCCGAAGTGAGCGCATTCGGCCAACGGCAGGTGGTTGCGAATGGCTAAGCGGGCAGCAGCGTCGCGAGTAAGCCACTGTGAGCGGGTCACACTGTCAGCTGTGGCGGGAGGGGCGGGAGCAGCGCCAGACATGTGGTCAAACAACGAAACACTGTCCCTAGTGTCGCTCAGTAGGTACAGCTGCAGGTCATCAAGCCACGTGTCAAACTGTAGGGGGCGTCCCTCATGATCGAACGCTAGCACGCAGAGAGAAGCCATAGTGGCGCAGCACGGAGAGCGAGGAGAAGCAAAGGAGTGCAGAGCACAGGGCAGGCAGCAGCAAAGGGGCAGTGAGAGGGCCGCAAGGGGCGGCTAGCAGATGAGCAGGGGCGGCGAGTGGGCCACCAGGGGCGGCGCGCGGGGCTGCAAGGGCGGCTCGCGGGCTGCAGGGTCGAGGGGCGGGCCGGAAGGGGCAGCTCGCGGGACCTGGGGTCGACTGGCGCGGGCCTAGGGGCGACAGGCGCGGGCCTAGGGGCGATGGGCGACGGGCCGGAGCGTAGGGGTGTCGGTTGACGGGCCGGGGCGCCTGGCCTAGGGGCGACGGGCCGGGCTAGGGGCGACGGGCCTACGGGCGACGGGCCTGGGCGACGGGCCGGGCTAGGGGCGACGGGCTGAGCTAGGGGCGACGGGCCCATGGGCCGGCCTAGGGGCGATGGGCCGGCCGAGGGCGACGGGCCTAGGGTCGACGGGGCACCGGGGCCGAGGGTCGATGGGGCGGGTTGCGGGGGCAGGGTCGACGGGGCGCGCGGGCCTAGGGTCGTCAGGGCGCGCGCGGGCCTAGGGTCGACGGGGCCGGGGCGACGGGCCTAAGGGGCGACGGGCCGGGCTAGGGGCGTAGGGCTGGGGCGACGGGACTAGGGGCGACGGGCCAGGGCAACGGGCCTAGGGGCGACGGGCCGGGCTAGGGGTGACGGGCCTACGGGCCGGGCTAAGGGCGACGGGTCGGCCTAGGGGCGACGGGCCTAGGGGCGACGGGCCGGGGCGACGGACCTAGGGGCGACGGCCGGCCTAGAGGCGACGGGCTGGGGCAACGGGCCTAGGGGCGACGGGCCGGGCTACGGGCGGCTAGTGGGGCAGCACAGTGGTGGGCCCAAGGAAAAGAAACGGTCCTAGCGAAGGACCTGCTCTGAAACCATGTCAGAAGAATGAACGAGAATGAATGAACTATGAAACAGTTGGGTACAAGTACTAACCCTAATTGGGTTGTACCCCTTATGGACTACCCTACTATAGCCTACACATTTATAAGCAATATAACATTCTGACACAGTCTTGTCACCATTTTTCATACTTCTGCTAATTCTAAGCTTAACTAACTCAGTTCTATTGAGTTTCTTGGCAAGAAACATACTACATACACCAAGTTTCCTAAGAGGGTTTCTACCTAGAGGTCGACAGAAACAGAACTGGGAGAATTCTGATTTTCCCGAGAGACCCCTTCGGCAAAACAACCTAGCAGCAGATGAGAAAGGAAGGGTTGGAGCAGACCCCTCCCACCCACCCCATCTTGGCGAATCTTATTTCGTGCCCGATTTCCAGCGACGCTTACCTCGGAAGCAAACCGTTTCCGATTTCACCTCAAGATCGTCTCATTCTCGGTTCTTATTTTAGCCCGTCGCAGAAGTTTTAACATCAGGAATTAAATTTGCCTCAGCAGTTCGGTTTCTGCAAGGACATAGTTCCACCGCCTCCCCCGCCACCACCGTTCCAGCGCAGCATCAAATATTCAAGAATCTGCAGAATTGCTGCCATCAGCTTCGACTTTGTCCGGCATGGACAAAAATTCGATCCCTTCCCACCCGCCCACAGTTTCAACACTCGCTCGAATCTTCTCACGCTTTCGTTTTCCGGTGGTGATTTCCTTAGTTTCTACACTGACAGGGGCCGCGCTTAAAGTTCTGAAAATTTCTGCTTCCAGCACACCAATTTTGTCTCACGCGTGCTCGTCTGTTGGCGTTTCCTACCAGCATCACCAGTTTGTTTCGCACATCCCATCTGCCTGACTCGTCTTTACTCGCTAGAATAATTTCGCAATTTCGACTTTTCCCTCTGTTTTCACCGTTAACTCACCTCCAGGAGCAGTTCGAACAATTTCGAACCATTTTCCTTCAAACGCGTCAGTTTCTTTCTTACGCGCCACACTGCCAGCACAACTCTATCCCAGCAACAATCACAACCAGGGCTCTTGCTAGAATTAAGGCCTGTCTGAAAAAAAAAAAAAAAAAAAAAAAAAAAAACCTTATGTCTGACGTTCAGATGGGCAGTTTTTTTTTGTTTGAATTTTAAGACGAATGCTGAAGCTATGTCTGAATTTTCAGATGATTTGCTTTGGATGGTCTGATTCAGCCAACTACCTATACTGTACACATTAATGTGAATACGCAGCCTGGTGGCGCCGACGACCCGCTAGAACACAAGTCACGTGGCGAGAGGCGGGGGAGAGGTCGGGGAGAGTGTTAGAGGATCTTTGGTGATCCCCGATTGATCATAGGAAAGGGTTACAAGCTCGTTGTCCTGGAGGGTTATGTGCGCACTGACCCGCTGCTTAACAAGCCCTTTTTTTCCCAATGGTCTAATGGTTGGGATTGTGACATGGTATCAGAGCGAAGGTCTCGGGTTCAAATCCCAGTGTCTGCACTTCGGGCATCCCAATGCGGGGTGTCAGAAGAATGAACAAGAATGGATGAACTATGAAAGAGTTGGGTACAAGTACTAGCACTAATTGGGTTGTACCCCTATAGCCTATACAAAGTAAGCAATATAACATTTGACACACCCCCATAGGCAAAGTGGGGGAGAACAAGTAGTCACAAGACCAGTCAAGAAAAGCATAGCAAGCTCAGGGTGGATCACAAAGTCACCACACATTCCGAGCATACGCAAAAGCCACAAGGCCAGTTCACATGCAGAAATCTATAAAAGATGACAAACAGTACAATGATCATACCCTAGCAAGTGCCATGCAAGTATTTGTATATAGATCACAGTACAAGCAAAGTCACGCGATGAGCAAGTGAGGCAAAGTAGGCACAAGGTCTAAAACAGTACAGAAACGCTGATGATCACCAGACTAAAGTGCCTTGGTGAATATATCAACAGTGTTGGCCCTAGTGGCCACGTAAGCAAGACAAAGCTGACCACGCTGCTGCAACTCTCGAGCAAGGAAGTAACGCAGAGCGATGTGCTTTGTTCTGTGCACCAGTCTGTGCTCCTGACACAAGGCAATCATGGCCTTGTTGTCTACGTACAGAACTGGAGAAGAACGAGGCCGCTCTCCCAAGTCAGTCAACAGGTAGGTGAGCCAGCGTAACTCCTGTGCAGCCATGGCCCCTGCGTGGATCTCAGCCTCACAACTGGAACTGAGAACAGAAGACGAGCGGGTAGACCGCCAACAAACAGAGCCGAAGCCAAGGCTGAAAGTGTAACCTTGTGACGACCGTTGAGTAGCCAAGTCGTCAACCCAAGAAGCGTCTGTGTGTCCAGTGAGGAGAACTGGACCCCGTCCTCCAAGCACGAGCCCCATGCCCGACGTACTGCACAAGTAGCGCCAACACCCTCTTAGCGGCCTCCCAGTGCTCTTGTCGGTGTCTCCCGGGCGCAACGTAGCGTGCCAGGATGCTAAGAGGGTAGGCAAGGTCAGGTCGAATGCAGGTCATCAGGTACATGAGGTAGCCCACAAGCTCTGGATACGACCCCCTCGGCTCTACGAACTGGTCCGAAGGTGGAGCTGAGAGCGAGTGACCGGTAGGCAGAGGAGTGGACTGTGGCGAGGAGTACCGGAAGCCGAAGAGCTGAAGGACCTGGTGCACCATGTGTGACTGAGTCAGGGTGATGGTGCGCCGTGCTCTGTCCCGGGTGATCTGCAAGCCAAGATAGCTGCGCAGCTCACCCAGGTCTGTGCACGTGTGTCTCTTCTGAAGCTCTGACTTCACAAGGGCCAGAACCTCAGTGTCAGCAGTGGCAAAGACAAATTCGTCGACGTACACGAGGACGTAGAACGGCGGCAGCGAAGTGTCGGTGCGTAGAAACAGCGACGGTTCAGCAGTAGAAGGAGCAAACCCAAGAGCCCTAAGCGTTGTCCTCAGTGTGTCGTGCCACTCGCGAGGCGACTGGTGAAGACCGTAGACTGGCCGCCGGAGGCTCCACTGGGTACCTGCAAGAAACGACCCAGTGAAGCCAGGTGGGCGGCGCAGCCAGATCTCCTCGTGCAGGCTGCCCTGTAAGAAAGCTGTACTGAAGTCAAGAGAGTGACGCTCGTAGTCACGCTGAGCAGCGACGTGCAGCAATACCCAAAGAGTAGTCATCTTCGGGGTAGGGGAGAAGGTCTGGAAGAAGTCAACTCCCTGTCGCTGACTGAAGCCTCGTGCAACGTAACGAACCTTGAAGGCAGGCGGAGAACCCGGCGGCCGCTTCACCCTGAAAATCCACATGCCATCGACTATGTTCGCCCCAGGAGGGGGAACTCCATCGACGTAAGTGCCTGTGGACTTCTAGGATGCCATCTCTGCGTCCATGGCTGTCTGCCACTAACAGGAGTAGGGACCCGTAATCGCCTCTGCGTAAGAGCGCAGGGTCGGGATGTCTGGTGCATCCGGGTCTCCCTCAGGTGCAATCAGCATGGACACGAGATGAGGTACAGCAGCTGCAAAATACTCAAAGTCCTCCTGTCTATCCTCAAGGACGTCCATGCCAAGAGCACACTCACCCCCGACGGACGGAGGACAGTCAGACTCAGCAACAAGACAAGCCGCGTAGTCAAGACGAGAGGCAGCAGCAATGTCAACAAGCTCAGCAACTAGGGCAGGCACAGCAGCAGACTCAAACGAAGGGTCAGTGACAACAGAGGCTAGAAGACGTGGGACAGTAGGACTAAGTCGGACTCAGGGTCCGAAACGGAGGACGCAGGAGAGACGGCAGAGGGACACGCAGTGGAAAAGAGGAAGGACGAAGTGCCATATGGTGCGTGCCGAGGACAGGAGGAGGACGCGGACTAGGAACATGACGACCAGTGCGAATAGCGCGAACACGCAAGACAGGACAAGACACAGGCTCACGACGCTCTGTAAGACCTTCGGTCTACTCAGTATAACGAGAAGGAGCAGGCAGTGGGGAGGCTGGCTCTAACGGCGGCCGCGACTGGTCAAGCGGTGGACACAGTAAGGGAGGAGTAAGGCCAGTAGAACACGGGAGACCAAGAACCTGCTGAAGCAGGGGAACGAAGTACGGTCGTGGCAGTCCAGTGTCTCTAAAATCAGCACCAACAGCACCAGCACCCCAAGGGCCAGCGCCTCCAACTCTGGTGTCTCCAGCTCCAGGGTCTCCAGCTCCAACGCCGGCAGCACCACCAGCTCCAGCAGCTCTAGTACCTCCAGGACGACCACCTCCAGGACCAGTAGCTCCAGAACCTTCAGCAGCTCCAGCTCCAATACCTCCAGCTCCAACTCCTGCAGCACCTCCAGCTCCAGGAACTCCAGTTCCTCCAATACGAGCACCTCCAAGACCAGCGGCTCCAGGACCTCCAGCAGCTCCAGCTCCAGTGCCTCCAGCTCCAACTCCAGCAGCACCTCCAGCTCCAGCAGCTCCACTCCGAAGGCGGGTGCGCCGAGCAAACCACTCACGCAGCTGCGGTGGAGAGAGAGACTCCCGCTGCGACAAGGCACCCGGAGGACCTCCAGTAGACAAAGTACCCTCAGGCTCAGCACCCCCAAGCTCAGCACCCCCAGGCTCCGCACGCTCAGGCTCAGCACCCCCAGACCCCGCACCCTCGGACTCAGCACTCCCAGGCTCGCAGGCTCAGCACCCCCAGGCTCCTCACGCATAGGCTCAGCACCCCCAGACGCAGCACCCCTTGCACCACCTACGTCTACAGCGACCTTAACATGCACAGTACCAGGGAGTGGGTCTACCTGAGACACACCTGAGGGAGAAGGACCCTGAGGGGGAAGGGGGTCTACTGGAGGGGGACCTGGAGCAAGGAAGAGCGGCGGGGGTGGGAGAGGGGCAGAGTGGTAGGGGAAGAGACGATAAAAGGGAACTGACACGTCAAACGTGACATCCTGAGAGGGGAGGACACGGCGCGAGTTGGGGTGGTAAAACTGCCAGCCAGGCGCGTCAGGGGGAAAGCCAAGGAAGACGCAGGGAATAGCGCGGGCGGAGAGCTTGTCCGCGGACGTATCGCGAACAAAGGCACGAGAACCCCAGACCCGGAACACCGACGCATCGCCAACCTTCCCCGTCCAACGCAGTGTAGGCAAGGTCTCCGGCAAGGAGACACGGGGCCAGATGTTGAGCTGATGCGCAGCGTACTGGACTGCAAATGGCCACAGAAAATGGGGAGCAGCCGCATGGATCATGGAGGTACGAGCAACCTCCATGACTAAGCCAACGCGGCGCTCAGCAATCCCATTTTGCTGCGGGGAGGCCGGAAGCGTGAACGACTGGAGAATGCCCACGACAAAAGTCCCGCAAGAGGTCGGAGGAAAACTCACCACCTCTGTCAGAGTGTAGACGCAAGACAAGAAGGTCCGCACGGAACTGCTCGCAAAGCTAGAGACAAACTGCGCGGATCCAAGGGATCAAGACATCAGGGACCTCACCCTTGCTGCGCAAGGGGAAGACCGACGTGTAACGCGTGTAGTCGTCAACAACTAGCAGGAAGCAGCGCTCGCGATCCTGTTTACTAACGCGGGCTGGGCCACACACGTCCATGTAGAGAGTCTGCAGGGGAGCAGTCGTCGGAGGAAACGAGGAGTGAGGAGCGGCACGCTGCCGCCCCTCGACGCAAGGAAGACAGGGCGGGGCAGGCGAGGGCGGGAGGGGAGGCAGAGACCAGGGAAGACCAGAAACAAGGAGGCGGGAGTGCATGCCACGAAGGCGTGGCAGGGAGGGGAGACCAAGGCAGTGATGCCACAGGAGGGTCTAGTGCGACAGGAAGCGACACGAGCAGGGGGGTGCTACCGGACCTGACGCGGACACCTGGGCAGATGCAGCTACTTGAGGAGGCTCGGTAGCCATTGTGTACAGACTCGACCCAGGCCGACGGGTGAACGTGGCCAGGTGACGGCCCGTCCGTGTACACGTGCAGATTGACATACGCAGACCCCCAGGAGTGGTGGTAGTGAACATCGCATCCTGGAGGGCAGCGGTACTCACCAAGTTCATAGAGAACGAGGGGAGGTGAAAACTTGAGAGTGAGCCGGACGGAACCGCCGGACACGGGAGAACAGTGGAGGAACGGGCAAGAACTGGGCCCCCTGAAGGGTCAACCAGTCTTACCGGTACAGGTGCATAGAGAGGAGTGAGGGTGGTGCTGTCGCGAAAGAAACAGCGGGAAGCACCTGAGTCAAGCGTAAAGGTTTGCAAGGCCTCAGCAGGCGCAGTACCAGGGAGAGCAGACTCACTAGCACCTAGATCAGCAGCCTCTATACCTGGGTCAGGCGGCAGACACTGGTAACAGTCACCCTTAGCACTAACAGACAAGGCATACATAGCAGCAAGGATAGCATCATAGTCAAGATAAAAGATAGCAACGCCAGACCTAAGCAGCTCTGCCCAGCGAGGGCGCTCGGCCTCGTCACCAAACTCTGCACGCCAAGTGTCGTCTAGGCGAGAGAAGCAGCGGTGCCGAGTGTGAGGCTTCCCGCATGTCTGACCAGCACGGTCACCGGTGCGAATGACATACGGGCAGCTAACACTACCCTCAGACGCCCCACGCTGAGCAACCCACTCACGAAGCTGCTGGGGTGAACGGTTCTCGCTCCGACGCTGCTGCTACTGCCTCTGGCCACCGCCAGAACCTCCCCTCTGAACAGCTCCACCCCGACTGCCACCACCCCCGCCGCCGCCACTACCGCCACTCCCACCGCTGCCACCACCGCCGCCACCAAAGCCTCCACCCCCTCCACCACTCCCACCACTGCCACCACATCCACTACCTCCACCACCACTCCCGCTGCCCCCACTACCACCCCCGCTGCCACCTCCACCACTCCTGCCACCCTTGCCCTTGCTGCTGCGGCGCTTCGACGTCCTCAGAAGCAGCCCCGACGTCCTCAGCACCAAAGACGTCAACAGCAGCAGCAGAGGCGTAGGAGGGGGCAAGAGGGGAGGGGGAACACCCCTCAAAGAAGGGCGTGCGAGGAGTGCCACGAGCAGTGCCTACAACAACTACACTAGTCTCAGCTGCAAGGAGGTGCTGTTCGAGCAGGTCAACAGTGAGGTCTGTGGGGTCAAGTGCGAGAATGTGGTCCCTGACTACGCGAAGAGAGTCAGGGAGTCGGGTGGCTATGAAGTAGAGAGTGATGTACATCGGAGGGGGGTTCCTGGCCAGGAACTCCGCTGGGAGGGCAGCGCGGTAGCGAGCGTCGCTAGTGCGAAGGTGGGAAACGAGGTCCTCTACTGTGGTAAAGGCAGACAGCTCGAGAAACAGGTAGGGAATGTTAGAATACTAGCCAGACTTAGGAGCCATGGCTAGTGAGTGTCGAGAGAATTGAGTGTCGAGAGAATTGGAAAAGAGAATGAGGGGTTTCACTATAGAAAGTTGGGATACAAATAGCAAACCCTAAATTGGGTTGTACTCACTACAGAGTACCCCAGTGCAGGCTAAACAGCAAATACATTCTGACACACCCCCATAGTCAAAGTGGGGTATAATCAGCAGAGCAAGCAGTCATAGAGCAGGTTCACAAGTACAAGCAAAGCTAGAGGCATACACAAAGGACAAGTGAGGAGGAGGCTGGACTGTGAGAGGAGAGGAGATAGGAGGCGACTGCTGATGCTGCAGACACTCGGGCAACAGGAGCAGCGCGCACTGTGGCTACCAGGGCCGTATCCCCGGACTACAGGAGTAACTGGCTCTGCGGCTAACACTGAGCGGCAGGAGCAACGGACCCACAGGCGACTGGTGCAGCAGGCTCGTTGGGCTACCGGAGATTGTAGCCTCCGGACTACTGGTGCTGCTGGCGACACGACGGCTACCTCCGCTCAACCTCCCCCAACTGACCCACCCCCCTTTCACACACCCCTTGCTGCACCCCTAGCTCCACTCCCACATCACCCCCCTAGCACCACTCCCTCGGCTCCCACACATCCACCCCCCTCAGCGGCAGCTGCAGCAGTGGGAGACTAAGGTGGAGGAGGAGGAGGGGACGGTTCACACACCCGCCAACCCCATACCCGCCACCCCGCAGTTGCACCCACACCCGCCACCCCCATACCCTCCCCCCACTGCTGCACCTGCAGCAGGGGATGGAGGAGAAGGGGGGGGGGGGGGGGGGAGGGGGGGCTGTGCATGGCGCGTGCAGAGGGCAGCAGGGCGCACGGGGCACACAGGGCAGCAGGGCGCACAGGGCAGCAGGGCAGCAGGGCGCGCGGGGCGCAGCAGGGCTGAAGGGCGCGCGGGGCGCGCAGGGCAGCAGCAAGGGCTGTAGCGGCAACAGCAAGGGCTGTAGCGGCAGCAGCAGGGCAGCAGGGCGCACAGGGCTGCAGGGCAGCAGGGCGCGCAGGGCGCGCAGGGCTGCAGGGCGCGCATGGCGCGCAGGGCAGCAGGACAGCCGGGCGCGCAGGGCGTGCAGGGCTGCAGGGCAGCACAGGGCTGCAGATCCCCTCCCCCCCACCGCTGCACCCGCAGCAGGGGGATGGAGGAGAAGTGGGGGGTGGGGGGGCTGATGCTGCAACTCCCCTCCCCCCACTGCTGCTGCAGATCCCCTCCCCCCCACTGCTGCACCCGCAGTAGGGGTGGAGGAGAAAGGGGGGGGCGGGGGGGGCTGGTGCTGCAGATCCCCTCCTGCCTCCCCCTGAACCTCCAAGCTCCCCCCCCCTCCCAATACAGGGTGCGGCAGGGAGAGAGAGAGGAGAAAAGGGCGGGGGGGGAGGGGGGGGGGGGGGCTGATGCTGCAAATCCCCTCCCCCCACTGCTGCTGCAGATCCCCTCCCCCCCACTGCTGCACCCGCAGCAGGGGTGGAGGAGAAAGGGGGGGGGGCGGGGGGGGGGGCTGGTGCTGCAGATCCCCTCCTGCCTCCCTCTGAACCTCCAAGCTCCCCCCCCCTCCCAACACAGGGTGCGGCAGGGAGAGAGAGAGGAGAAAAGGGCGGGGGGGGGGGGGGGGGGGGGGGGGGGCGGTGCAGGAGCCGCTCGGGCAACAGCAGGACGCGCCACACCCGCCACCCCCATACCCTCCCCCCCACTGCTGCACCCGCAGCAGAGGGATGGAGGAGAAGGGAGGGGGGGGGGGGGGGGGGGCGGGGGGGGGGCTGCTGCTGCAGATCCCCTCCTGCCTCCCCCTGAACCTCCAAGCTCCCCCCCCCTCCCAATACAGGGTGCGGCAGGGAGAGAGAGAGGAGAAAAGGGCGGGGGGGGGGGGGGGGGGGGGGGGGGATGATGCTGCAAATCCCCTCCCCCCACTGCTGCTGCAGATCCCCTCCCCCCCACTGCTGCACCCGCAGCAGGGGTGGAGGAGAAAGGGGGGGGGGGTGGGGGGGGGGCTGGTGCTGCAGATCCCCTCCTGCCTCCCTCTGAACCTCCAAGCTCCCCCCCCCTCCCAACACAGGGTGCGGCAGGGAGAGAGAGAGGAGAAAAGGGCGGGGGGGGGGGGGGAGGGGGGGCGGTGCAGGAGCCGCTCGGGCGACAGCAGGACGCGCCACACCCGCCACCCCCATACCCTCCCCCCCACTGCTGCACCCGCAGCAGAGGGATGGAGAAGGGGGGGGGGGGGGGGGGGGGGGGGGCGGGGGGGGCTGGTGCTGCAGATCCCCTCCTGCCTCCCCCTGAACCTCCAAGCTCCCCCCCCCTCTCCCACCACAAGGTGCGGCAGGGAGAGAGAGAGGAGGAGGCGTGGCGGCAGCTGCTGCTGCTGAGGCACATCCGCCACCCCCTCACACCCTCTCCCCGCCATCCCCATGGAGGGGGGGGAGGGGGGCGGGGGCGGAGCTGCACGTGCGACTGTAAGGCACGCGGGCAGGAAGAACCCCCTCTTGCCACCCCCTCACCCACCATGTTGCAACAGGGCACCGGGGCCGCGGTTAGGGGCGGCAGGTCACGAGGGCCCATGGCTAGGGGCGACGGGGCCATGGCTAGGGGCGACGGGGCCATGGCTAGGGACGGGGGGGGCGGGCGCCGGGCTTTGAGGTGGGGCCGAGGGGCCTAGGGGCCGCGGGGCCAAACAAGGGGCCGAGGGGGCCTAGGGGGGGGCCGAGGGGCCTAGGGGGGGCCGAGGGGCCAAACAAGGGGCCGGACTCCGGGCTTTGAGGTGGGGCGGAGGGGCCTAGGGGCCGCGGGGCCAAACAAGGGGCCGGGGGGGGCCTAGGGGGGCCGAGGGGCCTAGGGGGCCGAGGGGCCAAACAAGGGGCCGGGGGGGGGCGGGCTCCGGGCTTTGAGGTGGGGCCGAGGGGCCTAGGGGCCGCGGGGCCAAACAAGGGGCCGGGGGGGGCCTAGGGGGGCCGAGGGCCCTAGGGGGCCGAGGGGCCAAACAAGGGGCCGGGGGGGCCGAGCTCCGGGCTTGAGGTGGGGCCGAGGGGCCTAGGGGCCGACGGGCCAAACAAGGGGCCGGGGGGCCGGGCGCCGGGCTTTGAGGTGGGGGCGAGGGGCCTAGGGGCCACGGGGCCAAACAAGGGGCCGGGGGGCCTAGGGGGGGGGCGAGGCGCCAAACAAGGGGCCGGGGGGGCCGGCGCCGGGCTTTGAGGTGGGGCCGAGGGGCCTAGGGGCCGCGGGGCCAAACAAGGGGCCGGGCGCAGGTGTTGTCGTGGGGCCGGGCGCTGGGCAGGAACGGGGCCGGGCGCTGGGCAGGTACGGGGCCGAGCGCTGGGCAGGTACGGGGCCGCGCGCTGGGCAGGTACGGGGCCGGGGCGCGGGCTAAGTAAGTGAGTGCATTCGGCTAACGGCAGGTGGTTGCGAATGGCTAAGCAAGCAGCAGCGTCACGGGTAAGCCACTGTGAGCGAGTCACACTATCAGCTGTGGCGGGAGGTGCGAGAGAGGCTCCAGACGTGTGGTCAAACAACGAAACGCTGTCTCTACAGTCACTCAGTAGGTACAGCTGTAAGTCATCGAGCCACGTGTCGAACTGGATCAGACGGCCCTCATGATTGAACGTGAGGACACGGAGAGAAGCGATAGCGGGCAGAGTAGGGTGGCGCGCTGGCGCACGTCTATGGTGGCCAGCAGCAGGGCATGCAGGAGCCGGGCGGTGCAAGCAGCAGGGGGGGGGAGGGGGGGCGGCGAGCGGGCTGCAAGTGGCGGCGCGCAGGCTGCAAGAGGGGCGGCTCTCAGGCTGCAAGGGGCGGCAAGTGGGCCGCAAGGGGGTGGCGAGCGAGCTGTAGGGGCAGCGAGCTGGCCGCAGGCAGGCAGCGAGCGGGCTACAAGGGCGGCGGGTGGGCCACAAGTGGGCGGTGTTGTGCCAAAGCACTATAGTGGCACGGTCATCGCACTCCCATTCCGCCTACAAGCCTGCTCAGCTACTGGAATTTTTTGGGGTGGTGCTTCAACATGTGTTCTTCAAACCCTCAAAGTTTCAGAGTTTTTGAAGCAGTTTACAAGGCATGGCAACATTTTTTGTTTCAAGACTTATGGCATCCCGGAAGTGTGTGTTACTCTTTTTTGGTAACACCCGAGTTCACCATTTCGGCTGCTGACTCATCTACCAAGCTCTGATTAGTCTGAAAATCGGTGTGGCAGTCCTTTGCTAAGTTGTGCAGGTGGTCACCGAGTTTCAGGACAACCCAGAATCGGAGCAGCACGTGACAGCTGTCGAAAGTTACTGTTCCGTAGTCATGGTGCACTGTTGGCAGCATTTCCCTTGCCACCCTTTCATTGTTGTCATGCCAATGGTGTAGGGACAGAGAATGAGACAAGAAGTACAGGTGGTCAAGTGGGACTCTACCACCCTCCTTTTGAGAAGTGTGGTCTTCCTGGAAGCAGCTTGCAAGAGGGTGCAAGTGGGAAGACAAGCTGACTCATGGTTGGCTTGACTCACTATTGGTAGCCTTGAGTACAGCCCTGAACATCCAAGTGTGGTTGGCTTTGCTGACCTAGCTAGGACGTTTCCCATCCTTCTCTAGCCTTTCTCCCCTAGGACTAAACCTTCTCTGAGTTCCCAGGATGGTCCCAACCCCTTAAGAGTCCCCTAGGCAATGTTGTACTCAACCTCTTCCTTGCATCAATGAAGCTACTCGTTTTTCAGCCGAGCTTACGTTTTTGTTCACTGCTTAGCGCATACACCTCTGATGAAAGCAATCCATATACCGTTGGAAAGCAGACACCTGAAGCTAACGTATGTTATCGGAGATGATCGTGACGACGTTTTGAACAGAGGCGGTTCGAAGTCATCAGATTCTGCTTAGGTGGTTTCAAGGGCATCTACGACCCCTAAGTGGACTCTAGACTATAACAAGTGGTATCAGAGCGGTTCTTCTCTGTTCCTGGGTCAATATGGAGGCTGAAGGTTCTGCTCCAGCTGTTCCTAGTGGCAGTGGTGGCGTGAGAGGCGCTGGGGAAGCAGGAAGAGGCGTTGTAGGCGGATCTGCACCAATAGCATCCGTTTCAACACCAGCCAAGGATGATGTGAAGGCATTCAACCTAGAGAAGTTCTCTGTGGAGGATTGGGCATCATGGAGCTTCAGGATGGAGCTCCTATTTAACCATTATGGGCTGCTTGAAGTGATGGATGGAGAATTGAAGAGGCCTGCGAGCGAAGGAGCGACCAAGGAATGGGATCGTCGATCCAAGGATGGATTCTTCCTTCTCTCTCAATGCCTCTCATCCAACCAGCTGCACCATGTCAAGCATCTCATCAAGGATATCCAGTGTGGTCCCAAGGAATGGAAAATATTGAAGGATGTCCATGCCCCCAGCAGCGAAGCGATGGTGGTGGTGCTCGAGCGACAACTCCATGCGGTGAAGATCAACGAGGGTGATGCCGTGCAAGGAGCGTTCGATCAACTCCGGGACCTCTATGTGAAGCTCTCAGCTGCTGGTGTGGACTACCCTGAAAAGATCAAGTGCTACAAGGCTCTCTCCCTGCTTCCGGAGTCGTGGGGTCCCTTGGTGGTCAACCTCAACGGCATGAAGAACTCATGGTCCCTTGAGTGGATCCGTGCTCAAGTCCTTCAAGAGGAGTTTCGGAGGAAGGAGCTGACTGCCGCTGCCGGTGAAGGTGGAGGCTCTGCCTACGGCATGAAAGGGTTCAAGGGACGTGGCAGCAAGAAAGGCAAGGCCAAGGAAGGCTCTGGAGGGGAGCAGTATTCGGGAGGGAAGCGTAGCAACAAGGGAGGCAAGCGATGTGGCGGCAAGTGTTGGTATTGCCATGTGGAAGGTCACCCATGGTTTAAGTGTCGCAAGCTACCTGATGGTTGGAGGCCTGGTCAGCCATCAATTGAAGGCTCTAAGGGTGTTCATGGAGCTATGGGAGAAGGCATGGACAGTGAGGACGGCGATGGGGGTGCCGGCGGACATGGCGGCATGTTCTACCATGTAGGAGAGGCATGCTCCGAGGACATGGTTGTACCGGCCAGCAAGGTTGCTCTTCACCGTTCCTCCCATTGGGTCATCGACACAGGAGCCTTCATGACCATTACCAACCGAGAGGATCTGCTAGATGATGTCAGGCCATCAAAGGCAGCCACCGTTGTTTCAGCCACCGGCCAAGTTGTACCCGTGCGTGGCGAGGGGAGAGCCATGTTTATGGGTGCGGATGGGAGGCTTGTGGGGCTGAAGCGTGTTCTTCTTGTCCCTGGACTATGTGCCAACCTTCTCTCTACCAAGGCATTGAGTGAGGCAGGGATGAAGATGGAGATGATGGGCACAAAGGTGTTCAAGGCAACTCTGATGGGCGCGTGTTGTGGGACCTCCGAGGCGGCAAGGACATGCACCGGTCCATGTGGGAGATACCGGTGCTGCCATGGAAGGAGGCGGCTGCGCGCTTGGCTGCTGAAGCTGTAAGAGGAGGGCATGCAAGCCACGTAACCAGTGGAGGAGGTGGTGATGGCAGTGATGGTGGACTGCTTGTGCATGGGGGGGTTGCGCTACCAAGTGTAACTCCTAGCACGGGTGAGACGGATTGGCTCACCGCACACCGTCGCTTTGGCCACGTGGCGCTACCTCAGTTACAACAGCTGTTTACGGAGGAAAGAGTCAAGGGGCTGAGGATAAAGGGGGAGCCCAAGGAGGTGGGCTCTTGTGAGACTTGCTTGACCAGCAAGTTCTCACGATTTCCCTTCCATTCGACGGTGGGGCAGTCAAGTGACCCGGTGGAGCTCGTGCATGTGGATCTTGTGGGGCCCATGAAGGTGAAGGGAGATGGTGGAGCCCTGTATTCAATGACTATGGTGGATGATTGCACAAGGCTCACCTGGTCTTTTCCACTTGCAAAGAAGAGTGATGCTGCAAGGGTCATCATTGAAGAGTGGCTGCCCATGGTGGAGCGAGAGAGCGGCAAGCGGGTGAAGGCGATTCGTAGCGACCGTGGTGGGGAGTTTTTGGGAGCGGAGTTCCGGAGCTGGTTGAAGCGGCATGGCATCAAGCAGCAGCTCACCACGGCCTACACCCCTCAGTCCAACGGCGTGGCAGAGAGAGCGAACCGGACCATCATAGAGGGCGGGAGAACGATTTTGGTGGACTCGGGTCTACCCTTGCGGTTCTGGCCCCTTGCTATTCGTCATGCTACCGTCATCAAGAACCGGGTGTTGACTCATGTGGGAGGTCAGCATTGGGTCCCTATGGAGAAGTGGAGTGGCAAGAAGCCCCTGGTTGATATGCTTCGTGTCTTCGGGTGCATGGGGCTCGTGCATGTCCCTAAGGAGAAGAGTGACAAGCTTCAAGCGGCGGCGGTGTGGGCTGTTCATTTGGGTCTTGCACGGGGGAGCAAGGGCTGGCTCATGTGGGACCCAAAATCCAACACCATCTTCACCACCAGAGATGCCAAGTTTATGGAGGGGCTCATGTTCAAGGAGTGGTCGGAGCGGAGGAGGAGCAAGGTCACCATTCCGCTTGGAATAGAGGTGGGAACCAACGACCCACTTCTCATTCCCATCGAGTTGTCCTCATCTTCAGAGTTGACAGAGGTGTCACATGACTTGGGAGGTGCTGAAGGGGAGGCAGCAGATGTAGAAGAAGTACTACAGCAAGGGGAGGCCCCTATAGCTGAGAGAGGTGATACCGAGGAGGAGGTGGAGCAGCCTACACCATCCCCTAAGCTTCCACCAAGGCGCACAACCCAAGGGAAGCGTGATGCTGTCCGTGGTGGAGCCAAGGAAGGAGCACCCAAGGAGAGGCCCAAGAGAGCTGCCCACCCAAGGGATTTCCTCAAGTATGAAAGGCTTGGGGTTCCCAAGGCATTGCTGGTCCAAGAGGAGGAATATGAGGAGGAGAAGGGAGCCGAGGGGGAGATGGAGCAGATTTGTTGCTTTGGCGTCAACTTACCTCATGAGCCGGCGTCAATGGAGGAAGCTCTCGCTGGAGATGATCGAGAGGCGTGGCTGGCTTCAAGGGAGGATGAGTTCCAGAGCCACATGGAGAATGCAACATGGACCCTTAGTCTTCACGTGGAGCGGGACGAGGTGAAGGGATGGTTGAGGCTTCACCAACACAAGTACCTTGCAGCCATGCACATGCACCCGAACACCCGAAGCATATCCACCTTTGGCTTCCTTCCATTCCACTCCACATAGGGCACCCATTTGTCTGCTCCCACATGAGTCAAAGCTCTGTTCTTGGCCACACACGCACTCCGCACCGCATCAGGCCAAAAATAGTCGGGTAGCCCGGCTTCAATTAGCAACCCGCACGCCGTCTCCGTGATTGTCCGGTTCGCTCGCTCGGCGATGCCGTTCATTGCAGGGGAGTATGGCATGGTAAGGGAGTTCCTTATGCCATTCTTCTTCAGCCACAATGAGAAGTCCTTGCTCAGTAACTCTCCCCCTCGATCGGTGCGGATTGACTTGACTAGTCGGTCTTGTTGCGGCTCCACCATCGGCAACCAATCGGTCTTCACTGTTTCAGCCACGTCACTCTTCTTGGACAGCACGTACACCCAAGTCATGTGAGTGTAGACGTCCACAATGGTGAGAACGTATTCAGCTCCAGCAGCTCCAAGCTTCAGGGGGCCCACCACGTCCATCACCACCTCATCAAGTGGTGACTTAGCTGTTGCCTCCGAACTAGAGAACGGGTAACGGGTGAATTTGGCTTGCATGCACGTCGGGCAGCCAAGTACCTCATCGGGCTCCCCCTTCACACGTATGCCAGCAACCATCTCATTCTTCACTAGCAGCTGCAAGATGGGCAGGGCCACATGCCCCATTCGCCGATGCAAGGTGAGCCAATCACACTCCCCCGTAGCCGAAGTCGGATTGGAGAATGCCGCACTCGCAATAGTGCCCCACATGCTCTCTCCGTACTCCTCCTCCGCTGCTGCCTTGGGGTTCTCCTCATCCTTGTGCTGCTTCTTGGCTGCTGCACCACTCTTCTTGTGTTCACCGAGCTTGCTGGTCCCTCCAAGATTGCACTTCTTGGACTTAATCTCCTTAGCGCGACCGTTCGCGCCATCGCTGCTACCAACCGCTTCACCCTTGGTGCTGATGCTTGCTGCCACTTGCCGCTCCTTAGGCATGGGGACCACAGGGATCTGCCACATCTCGTTGTAGACATCCCTATCCTCGTGAAGGTCCCAAAGAATCCACTCGCCAAGCCTCGCGGTGTAGGTCTTAGCTCCCTTCGAGCTCGTGTCCATGCCAGCCTTTTGCAACCGCCGCACGGAAATCAGGTTGGCAGCAAGGTTGGGCACCCAAAGCACATTCTTGAGGCCCACCATCTTTCCATCAGCACCCTTGAACATGGCCTTGCCCATGCCTTTCACCTCTGCTAGCTGCCCCAAAGCCGATGTCACATGCTTCACCAGTGACGGCTCAAGTTCGGTGAGCAAGTCCGCACGAGGTGTCATGCTATAGGTAGCGCCGCTATCGATCACCCAATAGTCCAGGGAGTGTAGGGTGACCTTCCCCACAGCTGCTAGCTCCTCAAAGCCTTCATCCTTCTCTGGACCAGCCGGTGCTTGCATGGACACGAAGAAGAATTTACCCGGAAAGCGATCATCCCTCGACTCGCTCTCGTTGCCGGCACTCTTCATACTTGCAGCACCACCTCCGCGACCGCCACGGCCTCCACAGCCTCTTCCTCTCCCTCCTCCTGCTCCTCTACCCTCTTGGCCTTGAGCAAGGGTCCATCCATCAGAGAGCTGGAAGCAATCGCGCCACATATTGTTAGAGACTAAGGACGGAGTCTATGAAGATTAGGGGCTGAAATAACTCAAAATCGTCAACTACAATTCTGGACAGAAAAGTCCTCGTCACAAGAAACGTCGTCGACGAAAGGTCCACTGTTATAATTCTTTCAAACTCGAGTATATTGTAGCCCTTGACCGTGGTTATCTTTCCCAATTTGAATAGTATCAAAATATGGAGTATAACTCGAGTTATGAACTTCGGCGCACTAGGGGGTATGCTGCCATAGAAAACGTAATTCAATCACAATTATCTCACAAGTTCACACAAGAAAGTTGGAGTAGTACTTCAACCAGGTAGGAGGGGATGAGGAGGACGAGAGGGAAGGTCCCAAGGGAGTCCCCAACCAAGAAAACCCCATTCCACACAATTCCCCTCTCTATAGGCACCCCAACTTTGACATTTGTCACTTTCCCAACTCATGCCATCCACCTCACCCAACTTGGCCACACTTGCCAACCTGGCTTGGCTTCTCCCAACCACTTTGCATCATCTACAGTGATGGTGACGAATTTCCCAACCCCCAAGAGTCTGTACTCCTTATGGAGTCAACACCACAACTTCCCATAGTCACCACAACCAAATATCAAAAGCATACGAACTTCCAACGTTCGTAACTTTCTTGTTCGTGCTCCGATTGAAGCGATACTTGGTTCGTCGGAAAGCTCTTGAGCAGAGGAGTCACTTCAGATATCTGCTCAAGCCAAATAACATTCACACACACTCAGAAAAACCAAACCGCACAAAACACAAATTCTTGCATACGCTCACACCACACATGCAACGCACGAACACATGATGGGAGGCAGACAGACGTGAATGCATATGATTGCATCACACAACACATATGTCCGCTCTTGTGACAATAGTGGCACTCGCCGTCGAACCGTCCGCGACCGCGTCCGTAGCTCTTGTTGTCGCTGCCGTATCCGCCACTCCCACGGCCTCCATTGAAGTTGTTGCTGCCAAATCTGCCTCCCCCTCGTCCTCTGCCCCTTCCAGGGCCATACCCTCGGCCGATGCTTGCTGCCCCGGCGCCATCCGCACTCGCCAACTCACGGCGGCGGAATTCCTCTTGAATGATCGCTCGCTTCACGTCTTCAAGCGAGAGGCGGGGCAAGTCATGATTGAGGTTGATGATGAGTGAGGACCATGACTCTGGGAGTAAGGCCAGCAACTTGGTCTTCTTTTCGAGCCCACTGTAGTTCAAATCAGCTCCCTCAAGCCGCGTCAACAAGTCGAAGAATTTCTGCACCCCTTCTTCAAACGCTTCGTCTTTTTCAATTCGTAGTGCCGCCATTTGCCGTTCCAACACCACCACTACCGCCGCTGTTGCAGGAGCGTGTACACCCTTGAGAGCAGCCCATGCCTTTGGTCCCTTCTCTGGTTCACGCTGGAATGGCTTGATGTGACGGATCTGGCTGCTTCCCAACGCTTGCCCAAGTAGGAGATAGCCTTGTGCGCTCTTCCGCACCCACGGGCTCTTCTCCGGGTCCTTCTCGGGGCGCTTCTCCGTTCCTTCCATCACCTCCAGCAGGTCATAGTGGTCAAATACATTCTCCATTCTGAAGGACCATTCAGCGAAGTTGTCGCCATTGAACTTGTCAAGCCCAAACACCCTAGGCTCATCCCTAGGTGGGCCAAGACTTGGTTGCACGGGCGCCATGGCTTAATCACGGTGTTGGCCTTGAGCTTGGGCTTCTCCACTGCCACCAGCCCCTCTGTCACCCCTTTCCTCAGGTCCAGCCATTGTCGAAACTGCTCCAAGGGGCTCTGATACCACTTGTTATAGTCACAATAGGCTTGAATGTGCCTAAAACGAAAGATAGAGTGCACAGACGGATTTCTGCACAGCAGCTTCAAACGTTGATAGCGTTCTGGTCACAGCATTAAATGACCTGATTCAACTTGGATCTGGGGCGTCTTCACGTCGCCTACAATAAGCAATTTAGATTGCACGATTTCATAAAGAATTGACAACAAAGCGTCGGTTTGAACGAACGGTACTATGGCAGCCACTATAGTCTTAGAACACAAGATACGAAGAGTTACGAGTTGGGAATGACTCCCAGCTCCTACAAACCCCAAGAGCCGAGGTACAGTGATGTGAAACAGTGCCACACTGT